>JACDTU010000003.1:0-1281821 GCA_022376465.1 Cubamyces lactineus
GTTGTTAACAATCCGTGGTGACCACTAGTGTTGAACGAACTCCGACATTCCTCGGAGAAGTGCCAAGGCACGGACTTGCGGGTTAAGCGGGTCAGCGGTAGTACGATCTCGGAGTAGTTTGGAATAAACCGTCGATAGAAGTTCGCGAACCCCAGGAACGACTGTATGTCGCGGACCTTTCAGGGTTCGGGCCAATCCAAGATCGCCTTAACCTTCGACTCCGCCATGGTAAGTCCGGTGGGAGAGAGGATGTACCCGAGGTACTCGACGGAGTCGGTGTGGAACTCGCACTTGTCAGCGCGGGCATAAAGCCGGTGCTTGCGGAGTCGCCGGAGTACCTCTTTGACGTGCTTGCGGTGTTGCTCGGGGTTGTCGGAGTAGATGAGGATGTCGTCCAGGTAGACGATGACGCACACATCGAGCATATCCGTGAAGATGTCATTGACGAACCGCTGAAAAGCAGCGGGCGCGTTAGAAAGTCCGAACGGCATGACTAACCATTCGAAGGACCCATAGCGAGTCCGAAACGCGGTCTTCCACTCATCTCCGGGAGCTATGCGGACTAGATTGTAGGCGTGACAGAGGTCGATTTTGGTATAGATCCGGGCCTTCCAAGGTGCGTCCAGCAAGTCCGAGACGAGAGGAAGGGGATAGCGGTCCTTCCGGGTGATCTTATTCAAACCCCGGTAGTCCACACAAAGGCGAAGAGATCCGTCCTTCTTCTTGACGAAGAGGACGGGAGCTCCGCAGGGGGAATTGGACGGACGTATGAACCCCGAACGGAGGTTCTCGTCAATGTACTCCCGAAGCGTGTCGAGCTCGAGTTTTGAGAGGGAGTAGATAGGTCCGAGTGGCGGAGTAGCCCCTTCTTCCAGGTCGATCTTTAGGTCGTAGGGGCGATGCTCCGGTAGGATGTCGGCCTTGGTCTTGCTGAAGACGTCCGCAAACTCGTGGTACTCCTCCGGAACTCCGGTGAGGTCCGGGGGAGAGTTGGAGATGGACGAGCTTCGCGCAGTAGCCGAGTCCGGGGTAGACAGATTCAGGGTATAACTCGCGGACCCCGGAAGTTTGCAAGCTCGAGCGAAAGCAGCAGCATTCACAAGAGAGATCCGGGGTACGGAGGTCGGAGTAGGAGAAGTCGGTAGTTCCAGAGTAGACGGAGTAGACGGAGTACGCTCAGCCGGAGCTGGCGGGGGTACCATGGTGTCAGAAACAGGACGCGGCGGGGGTGCGGAACGGAATTGGATGCTGCGCTTCTTCCAGTCAATCAACGGATTGTAGGCGGAGAGCCAGCTGTATCCCAGAACGGCAGACATGGACTTGTCGAGCGGAGTAACATAGAAATCTATATTGAGGACTTCTCCAGACGGAAAATGTACGGGCAGGGTGGTAAACGAAGTAATCAGGTGGTTAGAAGTACCGTCGAAAAGCTGAAGACGGAGCGGGGTTACGGCGGTAGTTGGGAGTTGATACGTAGTCGCGAAATCGGAGTCGATGAAACAATGGGAGGAACCGGAGTCGATAAGGGCGCGGAACGGAGTTGGGATAGAATCGGAGTACAAGTCGAGGAAGAGTGCATGGGGGTCGGAAAGAGCGGACGCGTTGAGCCTGAGGATCTCCGTACCGGAGGAGTCAATGCGGTCCTCGCGGGGTACGGAGTTCGGAGGACCGCGGACTAATTTTTTGTCTCCTTCGGGGCTGCAGCTGGAGCAGGCACAGCAGGAGCGGGGTTGGCCTGAGCGGCGCGACCCTTGGTCGCGGACGAGGTCTTCTTCGGACAAGCACTCGCGGTATGACCAGCTCCGCCGCAGAAGAGACAAAGGTTGTTGGCGAAACGGCGCTGACGCTCCTCGGGGGTGAGCTTTCCGTCCTTACCGAGCTTGTCGGCGTACGTCTTGGCCGGGGTCTTCGGAGTCTTAGGGGACTTCGACGAAGTACCGGAATTGCCGGACTTGGACGGGGTAGACGAGGAGGCCTGTCCGGAGTTGTTACCTCCGGACTTGTTGCCGGAGTTGGAGGACTTGGAGTCGGAGGTCGACTTGCTGCCGGACTTCGAAGGTCCGGACTCGCGCGAGACCTCGGCCTTGCGCTCCCAGTAGCGGTTGTCGATTGACTGCGCAAGGTCGCGGAGGGCCACCAGGGTCTCGGGCTTGCCGACCTCGGAGATGCGGTCCTTGAGGCGATTCGGAAGTCCGTCGTAGAACCGGTACCGGAGCGGAGCATTACCCCAGCGGACTTGAGTGGCGAGGCGGGTGAACTGGGTGATGTACTTAGCTATCCGCTGGTTGTCGCCCATCCGGAGGTTCATCAGCTCATGCTCCGCAGCTCCGGAGGCGTCGTAAGGACCGAAGTTCACTCGGAGTTCCTCCTGGAAGTGGTCGTAGGATGTAAGGAAGATGGGGGGGTTGTCCGAGTCGCCTTCGAGGAGGTAGGGCTCGAACCATTGTAGCGCGGTGCCCTTGAGGAAGGAGATGGCGTAGGTCACCTTCTTCTCATCGGAGTCGAATGTTCGGGGTCGGGCCTTGAAGACAAGTTCCAACTGTGTGAAGAAAGATCGGAGTTTGTTAGGATCGGACCCGTCGAACTGGTCCGGCTCGCGGACGTTGTGCCGCTCGTTGTTCGAAGGTTGGGTAACCGCCGGAGTTGGAGCGGTAGTACGTTCGAGGGTACGCGCGATGAGAGAGATCGCGGTCGCTAGTTGCGACTGTACTCAGTCTTCGGAGTTGGAGGAGTCCAAGCTTGAGCTGGTGTCGTCGTCTCCCGGCCCTTGTGGGTCATTGTCCGGAGGACCTGGCGGTCCTGGGGGGCCCGGCGGACCTGGAGGACTAGGCGGACCTGGAGGCCCGCGGCTCGGACCGGAAGGCTGACCCTCGGAGAACGGGTTCCCCGGAGATGGCTCTCGGGGTACCTGCGAGGCAGTCGCAGCAGAGATGACCAGAGGCTGAGGCGGGTCACCTTCGTCGTCCCCATCGGAGGACGCTTCAACGATCGTTCGAGCGAACTGCCCGCGGCGGCTCGGAGTAGCTTCTTCTTGCATCGCTGAGTCGCCTCGGCGAGCTGTCCAGCCACTCCAGTTCTCGGCGGGGTCTTCTTGCTCTAGGGCGCGAGATTGAGTCTGAGTGCGGACTACGGTTCGAGTGGACATATTGAGTGAAACCCGGTGAGTTCGGAAATACTGTTAAGACCGTGCCGTCCGGGGGTACAACTCCGGTGGTCGGGACTTGGACGGAGTTCGGGGTCGGAGTACGACCGGAGGTCAGACTAGCACTGGGGTGAGGACTTTCGCGAAACTATTAGTAACGCACGGGTTCCGACTCGATGTCCTCTATTTACGGACTACGGAGTACGGACTTGACGGGACGAAGGTCGGACTTGGGGACGGGGTTGGGTCGAAGGGGTTGGTAGCAAGGGAACGAAGGTTGGTCGGACTAGGGAGTCGGGGTTGAGTGTCGGAGTACGGACTAGAAGTCCAGTAAGACGAGTGTACAAGGTTAACGAGTATAACAAGATTTCCGAACTGAGTAGCTACTACATTCCGGGGCAGTATTTATACTAAGTCAGAAACCTGGTAGAAACAAAAGAGATGTACGTGATAGGAAAGAGGAGAACGAAAGTACGAAGTAACTTGCCAAGGGTAAGATAACGTAGATAGCTCAGTAAGCAAAAGCCTCATGTAGGTAGCGCCATGAGGGGTTATCTGAGACATGTAAGTCATGGGGTCGGGGGGAAGTCCGAAGTACAGAGTACGAAGTGCGGAGTACGGAGAACGGAGCCGGGGGTACGGGGTACGGAAGAGCGGAGTACGGGGAAGCGGAGTACGTAGTGCGGGGTAAGGAGCGGAGTACGGGGGTTCGGGGATCGGACTTCGGGGTTACAGCACGGAGCGTAACAATCTGCCAACGGTTGGAAGGAGGGCGAGGACTACGTCGTTGGCCACCGCATGATCTGGCTGACATACACTGCATGGAAGGTGGTTGAGGACATCCTTCGGGCACAGGAGAAGGAGCTGAAGTGCGGAGGGGACGACGTGGATGGCGAGAGTGTCATTCCTGACGACACGACCGAGTACACGCACCAGGAAGGCTCTCTTGCGGTCGGCCCTGGCGCGTACTACGGCGGTGGTGAGAGCAAAGACAACCTCCTGCTGACTCGCACCGGCACCAACGGCACACACTACCACGAAGCTAACACGAACGCTAGCTATCCCAAAATGCCTATGACACCGAGTAATCCCGACACACCTGGCTATGTCGATGCAGATGGCTGGGGTTCTGAGTGGGACAAGAAGGGTGGCGGTACACCTCCGGATCTCGGGCCTTCGAAGGAGGGCGACCTCGTCGCGAAGGCCCCTAACACCGTCGAGGAGGTTCCTACGAGTCGGTCTCGACGGAATTGGCTCTACGTCGTCTGGCTTACAACGTGGTGGATACCTTTGATCGCCTTGAGCAAGATCGGCCGGATGAAGCGCCCCAATATCCAGCTGGCATGGCGAGAAAAGGTCACTATCTTCTGGCTGGTCTTCCTGTTCAACGGCATCGTCATCTTCTACATCATCGAGTTTGGACACCTGCTCTGCCCCGACTTCAACAAGGCCTGGTCACTCAACGAGGTAAATCAACATACAGGAGATGACGACTTCTGGGTCACCATCCAGGGTACGGTCTACGATGTGTCCAACTTCATCCACGGCGACCATTCGGACGTCCAGAACCTCGCGAGTAACGGCGCTGACACGAGTACTTCCCCGTTCCACCAGTCATCATGTGTCAAGGCTTAGTCACCGACACGGCTTTGGTACTTACCCCTGCCAACTTCACACCTCAGGCTCCGCAGGCCATGCACAAGTCCGGTCCGGAAGGGTATCAGGGCTCGAAGCTCAGCAACATTAATTGGTACACGAAGTACTTCTTGCCGAAGATCCGCCAGTTCACGAAGGGACCTCTTGTGTGGGACAAGAAGACGATACAGGCACAAGCGAGCGATCCGGATAACCAGCGGTGAGTACTGACGTTAATGCCACAAGCACTCAGCTGAACATGGATGTGCAGGCTTTGGGCTATCTATGACAACGCAGTCTATGATCTCTCGGACTACGTCTACACACAGTCCATCAACAGCGCGGCCGAGTTCTCATTCCTCAACCAGGACATCGTGGACATCACAAAGACGTTGAACAATGTTCTGGCGGGTCTCGACACCACGACGTGCGAACAGAACATGAACTGTATCAGCAATCTGTTTTATTATGGCAAGCCCGACTTCCGCAAGACCGCGCGTTGTCAAGTACAGAACATTCTCCTGCTTGTCTTCTCGATCATCCTGATGGTCTCAATTGGTATCAAGTGTAAGTTGCCACACACTAGACCCGCCAACCTGCAACTAACATTTGCCTAGTCTTGGCTGCATTGCAGCTGACGCCGAAGAGAATGCCGGAAATGTTGGACAAGTTCGTGCTCTGCCAAGTGCCGTGTTATACCGAAGGCAAAGAGTCACTCCGCCACATGATCAACTCGTTGGCCGCGTTGAACTACGACGACAAGCGCAAGTTGATCTTCATCAACTGTGACGGTAACATCATCAGTACCGGCAACGATCGTACCACGCCTCGCATCGTCCTGGACATTCTTGGTGTCGACCCGAAGCTCAATCCCGACCTGCTCCTGTACAAGGCTATCGGTGAAGGTTCTCGCCACCTCAATTACGGCGAAGTGTACTCTGGTCTCTACGAGTTTGAGGGCCACGTCGTTCCGTAAGTTCGGTCATCTTCACCCAGCTGCCATCTGTTGATATACGTCGCTTTGTAGCTACATTGTCGTCGTCAAAGTCGGCAAGCCGACTGAGCGGACCAAGCCGGGCAATAGAGGAAAGCGTGACAGTCAAATCCTCGTCATGCAATACCTCAACCGGGTTCACTTTGATGCGCCTATGGCCCCTCTCGAGCTGGAGATCTACCACCAGATGCGGAACGTCATTGGTATCGACCCCGCCTTCTACGAGTACATCTTCACCGTCAATGCTGATACGGTAAGGCGCCTTCTTGCTTCGTGTGGACGTGGTACTGATATTGTGATAGACTGTCACGCCGGACTCCCTCAACCGTCTCGTCGCGTGCGCCGCGGACGACTCGAGTATCATTGGTATTTGTGGTGAGACGAAGCTCGACAACGAAGAGGGCTCGTGGTGGACCATGATCCAGGTGAGTTGACTTCGTCTGCCTATGTGAGCCGTTGCTAATCTCCCTATAGGTCTACAAATACTACATCTCGCACCACTTGTCGAAGGCCTTCGAGAGCTTGTTCGGCTCTGTAACGTGTTTGCCTGGTTGTTTCTCGATGTACCGCATCCGTACGGCCGACAAGGGCTGGCCCATCATCATTTCAAACCGCGTCATCGAGGAGTACGCAGAGCCCATCGTCGACACCCTGCACAAAAAGAACTTGTTCTCGCTCGGAGAGGATCGGTACCTGACGATGCTCCTGCTCAAGCATTTCCCAGCTTTCCGCACGCGAAGTTCACGCCAGACGCCGTCGCCCATACCATTGCTCCCGAGTCGTGGCGCGTGCTGTTCTCGCAGCGTCGTCGCTGGATCAACTCGACCGTGCACAACCTGTGCGAGCTTGTCTTCCTGCCTGAGCTGTTCGGATTCTGCTGCTTCTCGATGCGGTTCTTGTTGAACTTCCAGGTTATCGGCTGTGCCGGACCGGGAATGTGGACCTTGTGGCTGTGGCGCCTACAACGCGCACAGCATGGACTTTATTCCTTTTATGGACTACTCAGTGTACGTACTGTAGTTGAACATTCTTTCATTCCCTCCATCTTTCCGTTGCGTTCTACACTGCTACGGATTCTTCCAGAGGGTTCTATACCTATGACACCATATGTCGCGATACTCGCACCATGGTCTTACTCATCGTACATAGGTATCACATGCCTCCTTTCTTTGCTTACTCATGGCACTCCTCTCTCAGTATATAAGGAGGACATTCTTCGCCCCTGCTCTTCAGTCGTTCGCTCACAGACTGAAGAGTAAGTTCCCTTATTACCTATGGTTTATATGCAGTTACTTACTGAGTACTTGTAGCTTCTTTGTGTCGCTTACAGGTACTTATACTATGCAATATAGTCGTTCGCTCACAGACTGAAGACTTCTTTGTGTCGCTTACAGGTCGCTCCCAGCCTTTCCAGGTTCAGAAGTTCGTCAGGTTATGAGCCCTGCGCTCTAACTTGTTGCTGCTTCTGTCGACATCTCTGCGCGCACCCTCCCTTCGTCGACATCGCTGTTGTGCACCCTCCCCTCCATAATTCCTTAACTCTTGACTGTTGCCCGCCAACACTGCTACCAGGGGGACATTTCTGCGCTCGTGACGCAGCCCTGAGTGCTTTTACTATAGCCCTAGTACTCAGTAGGCTGTACAGCTCTTTGTAGCGAGCTCTTTCAAGTATCCCTGGGTCAGGCCTCGCACTTGCGACAGCCAGCCCTTGTATCCGGGTTCTTTAGGAACTTAGGACCGGAGGACAACCGTCTGGACCCTCCTTACGATACTCTTTTTGTCGGATAGCAGTACATAGTTTTTCTTGGGCACAGTTGGCAACTTTTACCCAGATTTTCGGGCATTTCGGCTGTCTGGATCTCTGGTTCTCCTGAACAGGTGTTCCCATCTACCAGGACTTCTCGGTGCACACAGCAAGTCAATCATCGCATTTTTTCTGAACTGTTTTGGAGCCGACCACAGCGGAACCTCTTGCCATAGACTCTGAGGAGGAAGTCGACGCCACCCTCGACAACCCTTCGGAATCATCTGCCTTTGATTGTTCTGGGCTTATCCACTTCTTCGATGTCGACGAGAACCTCGACCGTTACTACGACCCAGAAGACGACAGCTACTTTGCTTGTGATAGCTTCCCCTGTCCTAATCGCTACCAGAACCTTCAAGAGCCTCCACCCGGTAACCTCTGGGCTGTAGTCCCAGAACCTTGGCAAGTTACTCCGCTTCCTCCTTCTTCGACAGAAGAAGAAGAAGACCTAGAATCAGTCTACGAGCTTTCACCTCTCCTTGCTCCCACACCCCTTCCTCCGGACGCGCCTCTCTAATTCGCGCCTCCACAATCTCCACTTCCTACACTCGATCTCACCGAGAATCTCGTCGATTCGCCCCAATTCTTTCTCCTCACTATGGGCGACATCAAACCTGAATCCGTCCCTCTCCTTTCTCCGGCCAGCCAGTACGCTGATTGGGCTGCGAAGATGAAGGGTCTCCTGATGTTCATGAACTGCTGGGATGTAGTCTCTTCGGAGACGACTGAACCTACCGACGCTGAAGAGCGCAAGGAGTATAGGAAGAAGAATGCTCAGGCATGCGGTCTGCTCTTCATGCGGACTGGGCCTAGCTTCCACTATCTCCTCGAGACAAAGACAACCAACGGCACCTCCTCTCCGGCCAATCTCACTGCCAAAGAGATGTGGGATGCGCTGAAAGACAAGTTTGGGAAACCGAACTCTGCGCACGTTTGGGGTCTTTTCGAGTCACTCATCAGTGAGTCTCGCATGTCGGACCAGCGTTCGCTTCAGGATCAGATGAGTCGGATCGTCACGCGTATCCGCGAGATCTCGACCAACGGCCTGAAGTTAGAGGATAACATCCAGGCCCTCATCCTTCTCTCCAAGGTCCCGGAGTCCTACCGACCTATGATCTCTGCGCTCATGGCCACTATGGACCTCGACAAGATCACCGTCGACGTCATCCTCGAGAAGTCTCTCTCTGAGGAAGCCATGCGCAAGACTGGTCAGTCCGCTGCTCGGATCTCCAAGACCAAGCCCAAGCCATCCGGCCCCTGCGACTTCTGTGGCAGTCAGACCCATCATGAGTCGACTTGCTACAAGAAGCACCCCGAGCTTCGCCCTAAGGGCAACAAGGGTAAGGGCAACGGTGGCAAGAAGAAGGACAAGGACAAGGACAAGGATAAAGGGAAGGGAAAGGACAATTCTCATGACCATGCGCACATCTCAGCCAATGTACTTGTAGCTGAATCCGGCTCTAACATGCACGCTTCTTTCTATGATGCGGCGAAAGCTGCTGCTGGTGTACGGTATACTCGTTGGCTGATGGACTCTGGCGCATCTCAGCACGTCACTTGGTGCTTTGACGACTTCACCGAGTATGAACCCTTCGACAAACCGCTGACCTTCAATACTGCCTCATCTGGCGAAGGTTCGGTTATTCAGGGACTCGGTCAAGGCACTGTTAAAGCTGAGACTCTTGTCGATGGTCAACGGTGGACTATCACTCTTCCGAACGTCTGCTATGTGCCTCAGGCCTCTGCACGACTGTTCTCCACTGGTACCATTGAGAAGAATGGTTATTCTCTCTTCCAAGGAGCGAGGAAGATGATGATCTTCGACAAGCAGCCGGAAGGCGCTGTCGACTCAGGCTCGACGATTCGCATCAAGGGTCGAAAGATCCTTGAAGCACCGTACAATCCTGCGAGCAATCTCTATGATTTGACTCTGGAGATTCTTCTGAACAGGCACGTCCACCTCAACGTTCGCAGTTATAAGACCTGGCATCGTCGCTTTGGTCATGCAGGCAAGGAGCCTCTTCGCCACCTGCCTAAGAACGTAAAGGGTGTTGACCAGCTTGATCCCGCGGATGATGAACCGTGTGAGGGTTGTGCCTTTGGCAAATCCCACAGACTCCCTTTCCCGCCATCAGAAAAGCGTGCGACTGAGCCTCTCGAGCTCGTCCACACTGATCTTGATGGGCCAATGCGCACTGCGTCAGTTGGCAGCGGATTCAAGTACTTCGCTAGCTTCATCGATGACTACTCTGGTCTCGCCCGTGCTTATTTCCTGAAGTACAAGTCGGATGCCTTCAAAGCGTTCAAGGACTTCAAGGCTTGGGCTGAGAATCAAACCGGGAGGAAAATCAAGCGAGTCCGCTCTGATCGTGGTGGGGAGTACACGTCAAACGAGTTCTCTGAGCTTCTCCGCAGTCTAGGGATTGAGCACCACAAAACCATGCCTGATTCGCCTCAGCAGAATGGACGCGCTGAACGCTGGAACCGTACAATCACTGAGAAGGCTCTGTCTATGCTTCACCACGCTGGACTTAGTCACGGTTTCTGGCAACTCGCTATTGAGGCAGCCGTTCATATCTACAATCGTCAGCCTATGCGTCGCCTGAAATGGCGATGTCCCATCACTCTGTGGGATGGGACCATCCCTGATGTGTCCTATTTCCGCGTTTTTGGCTGCAAAGCCTACGTTCATGTGCAAAAGGACAAGCGCAAAGGGAAACTCGACAAGAAGGCTGTCGAGATGATCTTTGTTGGGTATGAGCAGGGTTCCAAGGGGTATAAATTCTGGAATCCAGCCACCCACTCTATCGTCGTATCTCGCGATGTGATCTTCGACGAAGAGTCTTTTCCTGCATGTAAGATTCCTGGCAATCGTCCTGTTACCCCAGACGATAGTCCGTTCTCAGATCAAGAAGTCCCTTCAGACGATGCCTCCAATGCTGAGCCTGAAAACTTCGAGATCGATATCCCTCTTCCTATTCCTCTCCCGGAGGCTGCACCTCCTGCGCCTCCTGCACCTCCAGAGCAACTTGCTCCCCCTCCTCCGCAACAACCTGATCCACCACCTGCTGTTCCTCCACCGCGGCCTACCCATCAGCGAAATCGTCATGAGCCAGTGGGAGGTCCTAGCATAGCGCGTGATCGCCCTCGTCGCGAGAACGTTCCTAGACCTCAGCGCTACAGGGACAGCGTGTATGGTGATGAGCCACCTGCAAAGGTTGATGCTCGTACAGATGCGGAAGGGAACTTGGAGGACAATGAACAAGTTGTACAGTCTATCATTGCGATGCTCGCTGCCGCAACCCATCAGCCTGGCATTCCTAACTCTCATCGACAAGCCATGGCATCTCCAGACGCGGAGAAGTGGCGTGCAGCTGAGAAAGCAGAGTACGACTCGCTCATTGAGAACAAGACCTGGCTTCTTGTGCCTAGGCCAAAGAACCGACAAGTTGTTGCCAATCGTTGGGTGTATGACATCAAGCATGATGGTCGGTATAAGGCTCGTCTTGTGGCCAAAGGTTTTACTCAGGTCTGGGGGGAGGATTACAATGAAACCTTCTCGCCTGTTGCGCGTTTTGAGTCGATTCATTACCTCCTCGCGCATGCTGTGCTTGAGGACTGGGACATCGAGTCAATGGATGTCAAAACTGCATTCTTGAACGGCGACTTGGAGGAGGAGATCTACATGGAACAGCCTGAGGGCTGGGTTGTTCCTGGCAAGGAAAACTTCATGTGTCTGTTGCTGAAAGCTATCTACGGCTTGAAGCAGGCATCTCATCAATGGAACGCCATGATACACCAAATCTTGCTAGATCTGGGATTCATATGGACATACTCTGATGCCGGAGTCTACGTATATCGGCGTCATAGGGGGGATTCCGTCACGATCATCGTTCTGTATGTCGACAATCTACTTCTCATGGGTGACAAGCCTGGCCATATCAAGGCTACCAAGGAGGCCTTGATGCAGCGGTTCAAGATGACGGATCTGGGTCCTGTCTCGCGTTTTCTTGGTCTGAACATTGTTCGCGATCGTAAAGCTCAAACGATCAACATCGACCAGATAGACTACATCCAGTCCGTTCTCGAACGTTTCGACATGGCTGACTGCAAGCCGGCGCACACTCCCCTCCCTGCTGGTGCTGTACTGGATCCCTGCTGGTGCTGTACTGGAGAAATCTAGTCACACCGCCGCCGATCACTCCCGGAAACGGTACCAGAGCCTAATTGGCAGTCTGCTCTATGCGACTTTGGGTACACGTCCGGATATCTCCTTCGCGGTCCAGAAGTTGTCTCAGTACAACTCTAATCCTAGTGACGCACACTGGAACTATGCCAAGTATGTTCTGCGGTACCTGCAAGGGACCAAAGACTACCGGTTGCGTTACTTCGGTTCCTCGAATGACGGTCTTTTGGGTTATTCAGACTCGGACTGGGCTGAGGACCGGGATGACCGCAGGTCCACTGGAGCTTACGTCTTCTTAATGGCAGGCGGCGCTATTTCCTGGCAGTCTAGGAAACAGCCGACTGTTTCGCTCTCCTCGACCGAGGCGGAATACAAGGCTGCGTCAGACGCTTGTCGTCAAGTTGTATGGCTTCGCACGTTTGGTGAAGAGTTGGGGGACGACATCTCTCGTCCTACACCTTTGTGTCTCGACAACCAAGGGTCCATCTTCTTATCAGTTAATCCCGTCACCGAGCGTCGCACGAAGCACGTCGACGTCCAGTACCACTACACTCGCGAACAAGCTGAGTTAGGGACGATCGACATCTTCTACGTAGCGACAGAGGATCAACTAGCTGATTCCTTGACGAAGAACGTCTCCTTCTCTATATTGGAGCGCTTCAGAAAGGCGATTGGTCTAGTCTCTCCCTCCGCAGTTTGAACGAGTGGGAGTGTTGAACTTCCAGGTTATCGGCTGTGCCGGACCGGGAATGTGGACCTTGTGGCTGTGGCGCCTACAACGCGCACAGCATGGACTTTATTCCTTTTATGGACTACTCAGTGTACGTACTGTAGTTGAACATTCTTTCATTCCCTCCATCTTTCCGTTGCGTTCTACACTGCTACGGATTCTTCCAGAGGGTTCTATACCTATGACACCATATGTCGCGATACTCGCACCATGGTCTTACTCATCGTACATAGGTATCACATGCCTCCTTTCTTTGCTTACTCATGGCACTCCTCTCTCAGTATATAAGGAGGACATTCTTCGCCCCTGCTCTTCAGTCGTTCGCTCACAGACTGAAGAGTAAGTTCCCTTATTACCTATGGTTTATATGCAGTTACTTACTGAGTACTTGTAGCTTCTTTGTGTCGCTTACAGGTACTTATACTATGCAATATAGTCGTTCGCTCACAGACTGAAGACTTCTTTGTGTCGCTTACAGGTCGCTCCCAGCCTTTCCAGGTTCAGAAGTTCGTCAGTTCTTCGTGTTCATCGATCTGCTGGGTACTCTCATCCTTCCGTCGACGGTCATCTACGTGCGTAGTATCTCGTTCCTTTGTCTGAGATAAATAACTAACAAGCCATACAGCTGATCTATCTGATCATTGAGGTCGCCCTCCGCAAGACTGCCCTTCCAGTCATTTCGATCGTCATGTTGGCTGCTGTGTACGGTCTTCAGGTATGATCATCAGCCACGCTTTACAATGCCTTGCGCTCACATGTGTCTTTCTAGGCTGTCAGCTTCCTGCTGAAGCGCGAGTTCATGCTTATCGGCTGGATGGTCGTCTACATCCTCTTGTGCGTACTTCAGTTGTCAGATGAGCCTGGCAGGACTGACACAGTCGATACAGGTACCCAGTGTACAGTTTCTTCCTACCGGTTTACGCGTTCTGGTGCATGGACAACTTCAGTTGGGGTAACACTCGTCTGGTCATTGGTGAGGGCAACAACAAGAAGGTCATCATGAACGACGATGAGAAGTACGACGACAGCATGATTCCTCTCAAGAAGTTCAGTGGTATGTAACTATTGTTCACTGCCTTCTACAACCTGTACTCATTCTCGATCCAGAATACGAGGCTGAGGCATGGGTGACGGGCTCTCGTCACTCTGACAAGACCGGATACGGTAGGAAGTCACCATCCCAAGGACGCTCGCGCACGGCTCACTCCCGCGGCCAGTCCCCACGGCCAAGCTTCCACCAGTCACAAGCGGGCAACTACTATCGCGACACGAACCTCATGAACCCACAAGGCTCGACGTACCACCCGAACAACTCTGCAAGCAACCTCTCGCACTACGGCGCCACACCTGTGGCCGCTTTGCAATTCGGCCTACCACAGCTACCCTTCATGGGCGGCTTCGCCGGCACTGGGTCTGTACATGGCTCTAACTACGGCGGCCCGACAATGGGCATGCCGATGGCGAACCCGCTCACGTACCAGAACACGGGGAGCATGTACGGGATGATGCCGAACGCGCCGCGGAACACCGTCATGACGAACATGAACATGTTCGGTGGGGCGGGCAATGTGCACAGCTCGCAGGGCGGGTTTGCGCCACCGATGGCACCAGGCCTCATGTCCTCGCAGCGGCCGATGTCGACGTTCTCCCTCGCGACGATGGTGAACCTGTTCGCGGGCGGGTCAAGCATGAACCCGGAGCCGACCGACGAGGAGCTCATCACGGCGCTGCGGGCTTACAAGGTCTGTGAACTGTTGTAACCTTCCAACAAGAGCATGCCTCAATCTTCTTAGGTCTGCATCACGAGGCATTCCACGCCAATGTTCGGCTTTGAACAGTCGACTCGGCTTGCGATAAGACCCTCGACTCAGCTTGTAATACAATCCATGAGGATTCATGTACGTACTGATCACAGCCGTACTGAATAGAAAGGTCAATGCTGAAGACAGGAGTCGTCTTCTTGGCCTTCCCTCTTACCTCGTGAGTGGACAGCACATTCTTCCGGCCATGTGCTCACATTCATTCTCTAGCTTCCTGGTTATCTGATCAAGCATTTGCAATCCACAGTTCGCAGGGTGCGAGCTCCGTCTTATTCTGTGCTCTTCCAACCATTGTACAGTATCACGAAGCCAATAACGGTTTCACGATTGGGTGCGTATTAACAGCTTCGCTCTCATGCTGACATGACCCCGTCAGTTCCTCATTCATCTGCTGATTTTAGATCTGCCATCAGCAGCGAGCGTACCACCAGCTGTGAGGTCGTTTACGTATGAGCAGTACGAATCGTCTTGGAGCCTGGGGCAAATGGGGCATTGGACTTTTCGCCCCAGTGAGTGACCATGTCCTCGTCCGCTGTATCACTGATGGCTCGAGCACCATATAAATAGGCTTGAAATGATACGTCCTCAGTGTCAGGCTTTCGCACTTCGCCCTAGACACACACACTGCCTTACTTGTACGTTCTCATACCTGCGCTTACCCCTTAAGTGCCCTCATCTAACGATACTGGTGTTTGCTACTCTTCAGCTGGCCGCTCGCGACTCCAATGGCGCGCCCACCCGCTCGCGGCATGCAGCGTCCCTACCCGGACTCCGAGCTGGAGTACATCGACATCAATGAGGGTATTGGAGAGATCAACGATGACGACGAACTCTACGACGATGAATATGACTACGAGGCGAGGGATCTCATGCCACGGCGTCCTGCGTCGACAAGCGTCAGAAGCGCACGATCGGCTGCCCCCCAGCCCAGCACTGCTGGCAGCGCTTCCACTGCTCGTCTGGAGCAAGAAGAGGTACGTGCAGAACAATCTTGCGGAGCTCACACACTGACAGCTCGTGCTTTGTCGTACTAGGAGGTCCACAAGCTGCAGGTCGAAGGGCAGAGAAAGGACAATAAGATCAAGGAATTGGAGATCAAGCTCGCGCAGCACGAGGCCAACAGGATCAAAAGGCAGATGAGGTCTGCGAAGGAAGGGGCTCTGACGCACGTCCCCGTACAAGCTCCGACACAAGCACCCACTCAAACCCTAGCACAGGCAGCGAATGCTTCGGTGCAGGTACAGCGAGCTCCGACGCAGGCGACGAACCAGCCCGATCCCACTACCAGCACAGAGATGGCGCCCGCAATCAACTTGACCGACAATACGCACCCGCTTGCTCACTATCGATCAGCAATCGACAACCTTGGTCGAAAATTCTCCATCTTTCACATGCCTTTCACACCCCCTCCTGAGACATTCGGGTTCTCGGAGCGCCCCGACGTCGACCCACTGGATTACAATACTCGGTACCCCTACCGGTGCACTGCTGCTGAACAGTTCGCCACTCTTGTGCAAAGCTACGCTGCTGGAATCTACGACATGGTGCCTGCGTCACTGTGGGTTCATATCCCTAACCCCTACTTTGCCGCTGTGGTGAGTTCGCAACACGACCGTTTTCAACCTTCTGACGTTAGTGTTAGTTCAACCATGGGATCAAAGATAGCCGATACAAGGTCCTCTCAAACGCTCGCGGTGCACGCGCTGCGATATTCGCAGGCCTTCCGGACTTCAACCACGCTGTTTTTGGTGAGAAGCCTGTGCACCTGTTAGGACCGTGCCGTCCGGGGGTACAACTCCGGTGGTCGGGACTTGGACGGAGTTCGGGGTCGGAGTACGACCGGAGGTCGGACTAGCACTGGGGTGAGGACTTTCGCGAAACTATTAGTAACGCACGGGTTCCGACTCGGTGTCCTCTATTTGCGGACTTCGGAGTACGGACTTGACGGGACGAAGGTCGGACTTGGGAACGGGGTTGGGTTGAAGGGGTTGGTAGGAAGGGAACGAAGGTTGGTCGGACTAGAGGGTCGGGGTTGAGTGTCGGACTACGAGTTGAACCAGTAATGGGTATAACGAGATTTCCGAACTGAGTAGCTACTACATTCCGGGGCAGTATTTATACTAAGTCAGAAACCCGATAGAAACAATAAGAGATGTACGTGATAGGAAGGAGTAGAACGAAAGTACGAAGTAACTTGCCAAGGGTAAGATAACGTAGATAGCTCAGTAAGCAAAAGCCTCATGTAGGTAGCGCCATGAGGGGTTATCTGAGACATGTAAGTCATGGGGTCGGGGGAAGTCCGAAGTACGGAGTACGAAGTGCGGAGTACGGAGAACGGAGTCGGGGGTACGGGGTACGGAAGAGCGGAGTACGGAGGAACGGAGTACGTAACGCGGAGTAAGGAGCGGGGTACGGGGGTTCGGGGATCGGGCTTCGGGGTTACAGCACGGAGCGTAACAGTGCCTCCCCCCTAGGCCCGAACCCTTGAGGGCCTATAGTGAAGGGAAATGGAAGTCTGTCCAAAAAAGGTAATCCGATAAGTCCAGGGAACGGAGATCAAGAATCGGGGCAGGGTCAGAATCGATGAAGAAAGGTGTATATAAGACGGGGGTGAGACTTAGCCAGTTCGTCCTCGCTCTTTGTCTCCCACCACCACCACCAGCACTATGTCCTCAACCCTCGACAACATTCAGGCTTTGGAGGCGCACCTTGCGCAGCTCCGGATGAAGGCAGCGGCGGAGGAGGCCGCAGCAGCCGAAGCGTAAGTACCGGGGTTGCCGGGGTTGCGGAGTACGGAGTTCGGGCTAACGGTGGTTTACAGGGCGCGAAAAGCGGAGGAGGAGCGAGCACGGGAGGAGAAAGAGCGCGCGGAGTACGAGGCCGCGCAGAAGGCAGCAGCGCTGATCCGCCAGGCTGCCCTCGCGAAGGCCGGGGCTTCCGCGCGGGGAAGCAAGCGTCCCGCGGAGGACGAGGAGCCGGAGTCGGAGGAGGAAGAGGACGACGCGGAGTTGCTCGTCCTGCGGTAAGTCCGGTCGGGGTACGGAGTACGGGGGTCGGACTAACGGAGTTCCACAGGACGAGGTGCGACCGGTGCGCCGCGAAGCAAATCGCGTGCCGGTTCCGCGCGGGCAAACGGACGTCGAGTTGCGTCCAATGCCAGAAAGCTCGGTCGCGCGCGTGCGTCGGGGCCCGCGGACTTCCCGCGGACATCCAAGCCCGGATCGCGCGCAAGGAGGAGGCCCCAAGCCCGCAGCGCAAGAAGGTCAAGTCCGCCCCCATCGTCGTCGACGACGACGGGTTTGAGACCCCCGCGCCCACCGGAGTTCGGAGTTCAGAGAAGGTGCGGGCGGAGAAGGGCAAGGGGAAGGAGAAGGAGAAGGAGAAGACGGTGGAGAAGGCGGCGGAGAAGCCGCTGCAGCCAGGTGAGGTCCGATGGACCTTTGTCGCGCCACCCGGAATTAACCCCCCAGCACGAACAGTCGTCGCCCGAGGCCCGAGCATCGCAGGCTCGTCGACGGGCCCTCGGATGTCCGCCAGCTCCGGACTTCCGGAGGTTGGGAAGTCCGACCTCCGGTGGTCCGACGACCCGGAGAAGCTCTCCGACCGGGAGCTCCTCGAGCACCTGCTCGTCGCGGTGCAGCGCAACCGGCGCACCGCGGGGCGGGTCATCGACCTGCTGGTCGACGAGGAGGAGCAGCGGGAGGAGATGATGCGGGAGGAGGTCCGGGGTCTTGGCGATGCCATCGCCAAGATCGTGCGGAAGGAGTTGAAGGCCGTCATCGGCGAGGCCGTCCGCGAGGCGGTGAAGTCCGAACTCGCGACGGAGTTCGGGACTATGCTGCGGGAGATCCTTGAGATCACCTCGCAGGACAAGGAGGACGCGATCGCGGACGCGCTGGAGCGGGCGGGGGTTGCTGGGTCGGACTGGGAGGAGGAGAATGGGTCGGGGTTGGACAAGTCCGCGCGGGGCAAGTCCAGTGAGGAGGAGGAGGAGCAGGGCGAGGGCGCGAAGGAGGGGAAGGGGCCGGAGGACCCGGCGGACATGGACATGGCGGAGTAGGGCGGTAGTACGGACTTCGGACCTCGGACTTCGTAGCTAGTATCTTGTAGTCCGAGTGCGGAGGAGTATAGAAAGAAATCTGCTGGTGAGAACTCCGCGTGTGAACTTCAAGACAATTTAGCAAGAGGTCCGGGCTTGTCCGGGTAAGCTGCGTGGAAGTCCGAAACTAGCTCCTGGGCATGTCCGAGCTCCGTGGCCAAGATCCACGAAGTTTCTTCGTCCGTACCTTCGTAGCCTGCCCATCGGACTAGGTACAGGAGTTGACAACTCCGACGCCGGCGGTCAATCTTGGAGTCGAGGATCTCCGAAATCTCGTACTCCGGTTCTCCGTCCACCAGGATCGGAGGTGGCGGAGTTTGGACGCGGCCGGGGATGGTGTTCGGAGTTGCAGGCTCGAGTTGTGAGACATGGAAAACGGGGTGTACCGCGCGCATAGAGTCCGGTAGTCGGAGGGTGAAGGAGTGAGTTCCGACCTGCGCGATGATAGTGAACGGACCTAAGAACTTCTCGGACAACTTTTTGGAGGGACGAGTAGTCCGGATGTGCTGAGCTCGGACATAGACCTGATCTCCGACCTTGAAGTCCGGCGCGGGTAGACGGTGTTTGTCCGCCTGTACTTGGTACCGGGCCTGGGCTTCGGCGATCTGCTGTCGGAGTTGGGTGTGAAGTTCGTCGAGGTCGACAGCGTAGTCGCGAGCTCGAGCGGAGGTGAGGTCCCGCTCGGGGTAGACGGAGATGGCGGGGTTGTAGCCCTTGTTCGCGAAGAACGGGGATATACCGGTAGTTGCGGACGGAGCATTGTTGTACGCGAACTCCGCCAAGGGAAGGAGTTGGGACCAGTTGTCCTGCTGGTAGTTCGAATAGATCCGGAGGTACTGCTCGAGGGTCTGGTTAACCCGCTCGGTTTGACCGTCGCCTTCCGGGTGGTAACCGGAGGTGAAGTGAAGGCGCATGTCGAGGGCCTTACCGAGGGAGCGGAAGAAGTGAGAGACGAACTCCGAGCCCCGGTCGGAGGTAACGTGCGAGGGAACTCCGTGCTTGGAGAACACATGGAGTACGAACAAGTCCGCTAACTCCGAGGCTGTAAGCGTGTCGTGGGTAGGGATGAATATACCTTGCTTAGTGAGCCTGTCGACTACCACCAAGATCACGGTGTAGCCAGCGGAGTTCGGGAGTTGCTCGATGAGGTCCATGGAGATGGAGTTCCAGGGTCGCTCGGGGATCGGGAGTTGCTTCAAAGTACCGTAGGGGAGATGCCGGGGGACTTTAGCTCGCGCACAGGTAGTACAGGACTTACAATAGTCCCGGACGAAGAGTCGAAGTCCGGGCCAGGCGTAGTCCCGCAGGACCAGGGCTTGCGTCTTGTTCTGTCCCCAGTGTCCGGCAGTAGGGTGGTCGTGACAAGCTCGGAGTACGCGAAGGCGGAGGTCGCCGGAGTTCGGGACATAGACTCGACCTGAGAGTCGGAGTAGCCCGTCTTCATCGCGGGACCATCGGGAGTTACCTTCGGAGGCGAGCTTGAGTGCAGCAGATAGTTCGGGGTCAGGAGTCGGGGTTGCTTGAGCGGACTTGATGTCCGAGAGGAGTTGTTCGGAGTCGAGGACGAAGGAAGCTCGGAGTACGGGGGGTCGGAGGTAGGTAGCCCAGAGGGACGCGGCGAGCTGCTCCTGGGTGAAAACCGGTCGGTAGTTGTGTGGGTTGACGACGGAGTAGTCACTGCCCCCCTCTTTTGGGTAGACGTCCCAACGGCGTGTCAGTGCGTCGGGCTTCGCTCCAAGCTTACCTGGCCGGAACCGGACTACGAGGTTGAACTGCGAGAGGAACTCCGACCATCGGGCTTGACGGCGGGTCAGTAACTTCGTAGTCGCGAAGTATACCAAATTCTTGTGGTCCGTGACAACGTCGATCGGGGTTGCCGAACCTTCGAGGTAGTGCCGCCAGGTCTTGAAACATTCGAAGATCGCGAGGAGTTCCTTGTCGTGGGTGTCGTAGTTCAACTCCGCGCCGGTCAAGGTGCGGGAGTGGAAGGCAATGGGGTGGAGTTCACCGGACTCGGTGGTAAGGGAGAGAATGCCGGCGATGGCGTAGTCCGAGGCGTCAGTCTCGACGGTGAGGGGTCGGTCGGGCATCCAGTGGTGTAGTACCGGAGCTGTCGTGAACGCCTTCTTGAGAGCGTTAAACGAACTCCGACATTCCTCGGAGAAGTGCCAAGGCACGGACTTGCGGGTTAAACGGGTCAGCGGTAGTACGATCTCGGAGTAGTTTGGAATAAACCGTCGATAGAAGTTCGCGAACCCCAGGAACGACTGTATGTCGCGGACCTTCCGGGGTTCGGGCCAATCCAAGATCGCCTTAACCTTCGACTCCGCCATGGTAAGTCCGGTGGGAGAGAGGATGTACCCGAGGTACTCGACGGAGTCAGTGTGGAACTCGCACTTGTCAGCGCGGGCATAAAGCCGGTGCTTGCGGAGTCGCCGGAGTACCTCTTTGACGTGCTTGCGGTGTTGCTCGGGGTTGTCGGAGTAGATGAGGATGTCGTCCAGGTAGACGATGACGCACACATCGAGCATGTCCGCGAAGATGTCATTGACGAACCGCTGGAAAGCAGCGGGCGCGTTAGAAAGTCCGAACGGCATGACTAACCATTCGAAAGACCCATAGCGGGTCCGAAACGCGGTCTTCCACTCATCTCCAGGAGCTATGCGGACTAGGTTGTAGGCGTGACGGAGGTCGATTTTGGTATAGATCCGGGCCTTCCGAGGCGCGTCCAGCAAGTCCGAGACGAGAGGAAGGGGGTAGCGGTCCTTCCGGGTGATCTTATTCAAGCCCCGGTAGTCCACGCAAAGGCGAAGAGATCCGTCCTTCTTTTTGACGAAGAGGACGGGAGCTCCGCAGGGAGAGTTGGACGGACGTATGAACCCCGATCGGAGGTTCTCGTCAATATACTCCCGAAGCGTGTCGAGCTCGAGTTTTGAGAGGGAGTAAATAGGTCCGAGTGGCGGAGTAGCCCCTTCTTCCAGGTCGATCTTTAAGTCGTAGGGGCGATGCTCCGGTAGGATGTCGGCCTTGGTCTTGCTGAAGACGTCCGCAAACTCGTGGTACTCCTCCGGAACTCCGGTGAGGTCCGGGGGAGAGTCGGAGATGGACGAACTCCGCGCAGTAGCCAAGTCCGGGGTAGACAGGTTCAGGGTATAGCTCGCGGACCCCGGGAGTTTGCAAGCCCGAGCGAAAGCAGCAGCGTTCACAAGGGAGATCCGGGGTACGGAGGTCGGAGTAGGAGAAGTCGGTAGTTCCGGAGTAGCCGGAGTAGACGGAGTAGACGGAGTAGACGGAGTACGCTCAGCCGGAGCTGGCGGGGGTACCATGGTGTCAGAAACAGGACGCGGCGGGGGTGCGGAACGGAATTGGATGCTGCGCTTCTTCCAGTCAATCAACGGATTGTAGGCGGAGAGCCAGCTGTATCCCAGAACGGCAGACACGGACTTGTCGAGCGGAGTAACATAGAAATCTATATTGAGGACTTCTCCAGACGGGAAATGTACGGGCAGGGTGGTAAACGAAGTAATCAGGTGGTTAGAAGTACCGTCGAAAAGCTGTAGACGGAGCGGGGTTACGGCGGTAGTTGGGAGTTGATACATAGTCGCGAAATCGGAGTCGATGAAACAATGGGAGGAACCGGAGTCGATAAGGGCGCGGAACGGAGTTGGGATAGGATCGGAGTACAAGTCGAGGAAGAGTGCATGGGGGTCGGAAAGAGCGGACGCGTTGAGCCTGAGGATCTCCGTACCGGAGGAGTCAACGCGGTCCTCACGGGGTACGGAGTTCGGAGGACCGCAGACTAATTTTTTGTCTCCTTCGGGGCTGCAGCCGGAGCGGGCGCAGCGGGAGCGGGGTTGGCTTGAGCGGCGCGACCCTTAGTCGCGGACGAGGTCTTCTTCGGACAAGCACTCGCGGTATGACCAGCTCCACCGCAGAAGAGACAGAGATTGTTGGCGAAACGGCGTTGACGCTCCTCGGGGGTGAGTTTTCCGTCCTTACCGAGCTTGTCGGTGTACGTCTTGGCCGGGGTCTTCGGAGTCTTAGGAGACTTCGACGAAGTACCGGACTTGGACGGGGTAGACGAGGAGGCCTGTCCGGAGTTGTTACCTCCGGACTTGTTGCCGGAGTTGGAGGACTTGGAGTCGGAGGTCGACTTGTTACCGGACTTCGAAGGTCCGGACTCGCGCAAGACCTCGGCCTTGCGCTCCCAGTAGCGGTTGTCGATCGACTGCGCGAGGTCGCGAAGGGCCACCAGGGTCTCGGGCTTGCCGACCTCGGAGATGCGGTCCTTGAGACGGTTCGGAAGTCCGTCGTAGAACCGGTACCGGAGCGGAGCATTACCCCAACGGACTCACTAGTGGTCACCACGGATTGTTAACAACTGCCCACGTAGGTGGGGAAATTCTCGTGGAAGACCTGCCAACTCGATATACAAATACAAATGGCCCACCTCATTGAGAATCAATGACACTATGGATTTTCAATGGGAGTGGGGCTTTTGTAGTAGTGTATTAACAATTGTGCCACATTTGTAAATGAGATGCATGAATAATGCCCCCACGTATGATACACAATAGCTGGATCGTACATGGACGTGGGTGGTTTGTATATCCCTGCAATACACAATCCACCCACGTCCAATGTATAATAGCTGAATTGTAGATGGACGTGGGTGATTTGTAGATGCCTCTGATATACAATCTGCCCACGTCTGATGTACAAAAGCTGGATTGTAGATGGACGTGGGCAGTTTGTAGATGTCAATAGCTGGATTGTAGATGGACGTGGGTGCTTTGTACATGCCTCTGATATACAATCTGCCCACGTCTGATGTACAAAAGCTGGATTGTAGATGGACGTGGGCGGTTTGTGGATGTCAATGGCTGGATTGTAGATGGACGTGGGTGATTTGTACATGCCTCTGATATACAATCTGCCCACGTTTAGCTTGATTGTAGATGGACGTGGCAGTTTTGTACATGCCTCTGATATACAATCAGCCCACGTCTGATATACAATAGCTGGATTGTATATGAACGTGGCAGTATTGTATATGAACGTGGCAGTATTGTATATGAACGTGGCAGTTTTGTATATGAACGTGGCAGTTTTGTATATGAACGTGGGTGATTTGTACATGCCTCTGATATACAATCTGCCCACGTTTAGCTTGATTGTAGATGGACGTGGCAGTTTTGTAAATGCCTCTGATATACAATCAGCCCACGTCTGATATACAATAGCTGGATTGTATATGAACGTGGCAGTTTTGTATATGAACGTGGCAGTATTGTATATGCCTCTGATATACAATCTGCCCACATTTAACTTGATTGTATATGGACGTGGCAGTTTTGTACATGCCTCTGATATACAATCAGCCCACGTCTGATCTACAATAGCTGAATTGTATATGAACGTGGCAGTTTTGTACATGCCTCTGATATACAATCTGCCCACATTTAGCTGGATTGTATATGGACATGGCCACTTTGTAGATGCCACTTTTGTATTACAACTACTATCTGGGCACTTTCTAGCGCTTTTTGGGCTCCTATTTGGGCGCTTCTTCAACGCTTTTGGGCGCTTTTTTGGCTGTTATCTGGGCGCTTTTTTGGCTGTTATCTGGGCGCTTTTTGGGTTCCTATTTGGGCGCTTTTTGGGCGCTTTTTTGCGTCCAAATAGGGCAGGCATATTCAACACCTTCCTGCCCTCCTCTTCTGGGGCCCTATTAGGGCACCCTGTTGGGCCAAAAATATACATAGCATGTATGTATATGCCATAGTACATCTCTGTGTGCATAGTGATGCAATAGTGCAGGGAAAATAACCAAAAAATGCGACCCTAGGCCAAGGGCCACCAGGAGGGGACCACTGCAGGGTGGCTGGCCTGGCTTCCTCTGGTCCAATTTCTGTGAGTAATATATCATTGGAGAGGTGCTTGAAAGGGCTTTTCAACGCATATTTTTGCAGGAGGAACCATGCAAAATTGGTAGAAATATGGATCATCGCATTTTCGCCAAAAATGGCCATTTTGTTTCCTTGATTGCTCAGCACACAGGTGTCCCCTCATGTTTCCCTTGGTACCGTTCAATTCGCGTTTTCAAGGGCTTTCTAACAGTAGTACATACATGGCATTCTGACCACATGCATTGACATCCTTCTCCTGCCCCTCCCTCACTTTACCACCTCATAGCTCCTGCAGTTCTTTGTCTTTCTCTGTGAAGTCTTTTGATATCTGTAGTATACATACAGAACTATGTATTTATTGCTTTTTACGCCCTAATATGGCCTATCCCCAATGGAATCCATCTAGGTGCATTTTCGCACTTTTCAGATTCTCCCCTCCATATCTCTGCACCCAGAGCAGCTATTGCCTTTGTTCTTTTCGCATTTTGTGCCTGGACATTGCTACTACATGTCTGTAGAAGCTCATTTTTATCGAATGCAGCGATCAGAATTGAGCTCCTTATCAGCTGTGGCAGGCAGATCCTGTTTTGGCTTACATTCAGGGCATTATTTTCTGATCAGATAGCACATTCATATTCTACTCGTCTATAGCTACCTGTAACAACAAGAATCATGGGATTTGGAGGAGTGGTTGCAGAGATATGGCCCAGAGGCACCAAATGCTGCCTGTTCAGCAATGCACTGCATGCATTTCCGGAGCAGTGCAACTGCACACACTGCAACTTTGGGTGTCCAGGAGGTCCATTCACTGTAGCTCACTCAATTCTTCACCAAATCCCATGATTCTTGTTGTTACAGGTAGCTATAGACGAGTAGAATATGAATGTGCTATCTGATCAGAAAATAATGCCCTGAATGTAAGCCAAAACAGGATCTGCCTGCCACAGCTGATAAGGAGCTCAATTCTGATCGCTGCATTCGATAAAAATGAGCTTCTACAGACATGTAGTAGCAATGTCCAGGCACAAAATGCGAAAAGAACAAAGGCAATAGCTGCTCTGGGTGCAGAGATATGGAGGGGAGAATCTGAAAAGTGCGAAAATGCACCTAGATGGATTCCATTGGGGATAGGCCATATTAGGGCGTAAAAAGCAATAAATACATAGTTCTGTATGTATACTACAGATATCAAAAGACTTCACAGAGAAAGACAAAGAACTGCAGGAGCTATGAGGTGGTAAAGTGAGGGAGGGGCAGGAGAAGGATGTCAATGCATGTGGTCAGAATGCCATGTATGTACTACTGTTAGAAAGCCCTTGAAAACGCGAATTGAACGGTACCAAGGGAAACATGAGGGGACACCTGTGTGCTGAGCAATCAAGGAAACAAAATGGCCATTTTTGGCGAAAATGCGATGATCCATATTTCTACCAATTTTGCATGGTTCCTCCTGCAAAAATATGCGTTGAAAAGCCCTTTCAAGCACCTCTCCAATGATATATTACTCACAGAAATTGGACCAGAGGAAGCCAGGCCAGCCACCCTGCAGTGGTCCCCTCCTGGTGGCCCTTGGCCTAGGGTCGCATTTTTTGGTTATTTTCCCTGCACTATTGCATCACTATGCACACAGAGATGTACTATGGCATATACATACATGCTATGTATATTTTTGGCCCAACAGGGTGCCCTAATAGGGCCCCAGAAGAGGAGGGCAGGAAGGTGTTGAATATGCCTGCCCTATTTGGACGCAAAAAAGCGCCCAAAAAGCGCCCAAATAGGAACCCAAAAAGCGCCCAGATAACAGCCAAAAAAGCGCCCAGATAACAGCCAAAAAAGCGCCCAAAAGCGTTGAAGAAGCGCCCAAATAGGAGCCCAAAAAGCGCTAGAAAGTGCCCAGATAGTAGTTGTAATACAAAAGTGGCATCTACAAAGTGGCCATGTCCATATACAATCCAGCTAAATGTGGGCAGATTGTATATCAGAGGCATGTACAAAACTGCCACGTTCATATACAATTCAGCTATTGTAGATCAGACGTGGGCTGATTGTATATCAGAGGCATGTACAAAACTGCCACGTCCATATACAATCAAGTTAAATGTGGGCAGATTGTATATCAGAGGCATATACAATACTGCCACGTTCATATACAAAACTGCCACGTTCATATACAATCCAGCTATTGTATATCAGACGTGGGCTGATTGTATATCAGAGGCATTTACAAAACTGCCACGTCCATCTACAATCAAGCTAAACGTGGGCAGATTGTATATCAGAGGCATGTACAAATCACCCACGTTCATATACAAAACTGCCACGTTCATATACAAAACTGCCACGTTCATATACAATACTGCCACGTTCATATACAATACTGCCACGTTCATATACAATACTGCCACGTTCATATACAATCCAGCTATTGTATATCAGACGTGGGCTGATTGTATATCAGAGGCATGTACAAAACTGCCACGTCCATCTACAATCAAGCTAAACGTGGGCAGATTGTATATCAGAGGCATGTACAAATCACCCACGTCCATCTACAATCCAGCCATTGACATCCACAAACCGCCCACGTCCATCTACAATCCAGCTTTTGTACATCAGACGTGGGCAGATTGTATATCAGAGGCATGTACAAAGCACCCACGTCCATCTACAATCCAGCTATTGACATCTACAAACTGCCCACGTCCATCTACAATCCAGCTTTTGTACATCAGACGTGGGCAGATTGTATATCAGAGGCATCTACAAATCACCCACGTCCATCTACAATTCAGCTATTATACATTGGACGTGGGTGGATTGTGTATTGCAGGGATATACAAACCACCCACGTCCATGTACGATCCAGCTATTGTGTATCATACGTGGGGGCATTATTCATGCATCTCATTTACAAATGTGGCACAATTGTTAATACACTACTACAAAAGCCCCACTCCCATTGAAAATCCATAGTGTCATTGATTCTCAATGAGGTGGGCCATTTGTATTTGTATATCGAGTTGGCAGGTCTTCCACGAGAATTTCCCCACCTACGTGGGCAGTTGTTAACAATCCGTGGTGACCACGACTGACGGACTTGAGTAGCGAGGCGGGTGAACTGAGTGATGTACTTAGCTATCCGCTGGTTGTCGCCCATCCGGAGGTTCATCAGCTCATGCTCCGCAGCTCCGGAGGCGTCGTAAGGACCGAAGTTCACTCGGAGTTCCTCCTGGAAGTGGTCGTAGGATGTAAGGAAGATGGGGGGGTTGTCCGAGTCGCCTTCGAGGAGGTAGGGCTCGAACCACTGTAGCGCGGTGCCCTTGAGGAAGGAGATGGCGTAGGTCACCTTCTTCTCATCGGAGTCGAAGGTTCGGGGTCGGGCCTTGAAGACAAGTTCCAACTGCGTGAAGAAAGACCGGAGTTTGTTGGGGTCGGACCCGTCGAACTGGTCCGGCTCGCGGACGTTGTGCCGCTCGTTGTTCGAAGGTTGGGTAACCGCCGGAGTTGGAGCGGTAGTACGTTCGAGGGTACGCGCGATGAGAGAGATCGCGGTCGCTAGTTGCGACTGAACCCGGTCTTCGGAGTCGGAGGAGTCCGAGCTTGAGCTAGTGTCGTCGTCTCCCGGCCCTTGTGGGTCGTTGTCCGGAGGGCCTGGCGGTCCTGGAGGGCCCGGCGGACCTGGAGGACTAGGCGGACCCGGAGGCCCGCGGCTCGGACCTGAAGGCTGACCCTCGGAGAACGGGTTCCCCGGAGATGGCTCGCGGGGTACCTGCGAGGCAGTCGCGGTAGAGATGACCAGAGGCTGAGGCGGGTCACCTTCGTCGTCCCCATCGGAGGACGCTTCGACGATTGTTCGAGCGAACTGCCCGCGGCGGCTCGGAGTAGCTTCTTCTTGCGTCGCTGAGTCGCCTCGGCGAGCTGTCCAGCCACTCCAGTTCTCGGCGGGGTCTTCTTGCTCTAGGGCGCGAGATTGCGTCTGAGTGCGGACTACGGTTCGAGTGGACATATTGAGTGAAACCCGGTGAGTTCGGAAATACTGTTAGGACCGTGCCGTCCGGGGGTACAACTCCGGTGGTCGGGACTTGGACGGAGTTCGGGGTCGGAGTACGACCGGAGGTCGGACTAGCACTGGGGTGAGGACTTTCGCGAAACTATTAGTAACGCACGGGTTCCGACTCGGTGTCCTCTATTTGCGGACTTCGGAGTACGGACTTGACGGGACGAAGGTCGGACTTGGGAACGGGGTTGGGTTGAAGGGGTTGGTAGGAAGGGAACGAAGGTTGGTCGGACTAGAGGGTTGGGGTTGAGTGTCGGACTACGAGTTGAACCAGTAATGGGTATAACGAGATTTCCGAACTGAGTAGCTACTACATTCCGGGGCAGTATTTATACTAAGTCAGAAACCCGATAGAAACAATAAGAGATGTACGTGATAGGAAGGAGTAGAACGAAAGTACGAAGTAACTTGCCAAGGGTAAGATAACGTAGATAGCTCAGTAAGCAAAAGCCTCATGTAGGTAGCGCCATGAGGGGTTATCTGAGACATGTAAGTCATGGGGTCGGGGGAAGTCCGAAGTACGGAGTACGAAGTGCGGAGTACGGAGAACGGAGTCGGGGGTACGGGGTACGGAAGAGCGGAGTACGGAGGAACGGAGTACGTAACGCGGAGTAAGGAGCGGGGTACGGGGGTTCGGGGATCGGGCTTCGGGGTTACAGCACGGAGCGTAACAGCACCAGGCTTTAGGCAACGATCCTACAGTCACGTACTGGCGTGGCGCAGTCTCACAGGACCTCTTTCCACCCATCCTCTTCCCACCAGGGAAACATATGGTTATGTCGGAATCATACCGGAGTGAGCCCCTCGCACGGGTACGTTGTTGAGAATAGATCGCATTTGATGACACTGATACACTTCGTTACAGTTCATGCGACTCTCGCTCTTTGGGACCAGTTCAATCACGACAACAGACCCTCCGCAGGCCACTACAAACGGGTGAATCTGGGGCATCAAGACGGTCACACCGTCGATGCTCACCTACGCAGTCATCGCCGTATGTCATACTTTGTCCACACCGTGTACATTGCTGATTCATAATTGTACAGGTGCGCCACCTCCTCTCTTCAGACAGTAACTTTGCGTCGGTTGGGGCTGTCTCGAGTATCTCATACCAGGAGCAATGGTGCGACCATATGTTAGGGCTTATCAGCACATGGCACTCCCTGCCATTCCAAGAGACAAGAGAATGGCTTGATGACATTGTTTTTGAGGGTACCCCGGAGAGACGTAGCAAATCTAGTACGAGCAGCACTGCCCCACCCGGCGTCATCACAAGGATGGATCCGCGCCTCCTCGCAGCACGAAATGTGTCTTCTGGCGACGACTTTCAACACGACATCGACGAGAATATCCCATGCGCTAACGACGGCCTCCCGCGCATCAACGATGACCTCCCACGCGTCGAAGACAACCTCCCGCGAGTCCTTCCGCCGTCAACGATCCCATCTCCGGTGCCCCCATCATCCCCACCACTCCTGTCACGTCTGCTGCATCTGCCGCATCTACCGTGCCGATCGTGCCTGTTGCCCCCATCGTCTCTGTGGCAGGCTCATCTGAGGGCCCAACGATGCCTGTCACAATTGCTGCACCGGTACACAGCCGTGCCCTCTCCGCCAACAGGAGCCACCGCCCTAGCCCTACATCTTCCGCTCTGCCCAGCTCTTCGAATAGCCCATCCCTGGCCCCCAATCAGCTCCCCGTGGCTTCCCAGCCACCCGCGCGTCATACCGTGGATGCGCTTGCCATCACACTCAGTCAGATCATGATAGACTGTGCTGCAGCGTCGGGATCGGACCTTCCTATGACGATAGAATTGGCTGGCGATTACCTGGAGCCGACCATCCTCGCGTCCCTCCCCAGCCGCGCCAGAGTCTGAGGGGGGAGACATGCTACGAGGCGCGGTCGACGGAGCCCCACACCTCTCCCGCCAATCACTGATTCGTCTGTGGAAACTTCTCCTGCTCCTGGCGATAATGCAGGCGTCGCTCAAGCCCCTCGCCGTGTTAGCACAAGGAAGACGAAGTCCGGGGGTAAGTAATGCATTGTTTGCTTGAGAAGCAAAGGACGTCTTTCTACTGCACAAGGTTACTCGGGTCCAGGGGCGTAGCAAAAGAAGTACGATTGGTCAATTCTGTACATGTAGATTTGGTACTTTCCCTGCTGTGTACTATGTAGTTGTATTCTTGCGTTCTCATAAGCATTGACGACCAATGAGTTGCATACGAGCTTGACAGTCAGTAAATGTTTGCATCTATTAGGATTGAAAGGCGTTGCTTACCTGGTTAAGCCGACATAACAAAACGGGATAGTGCCCTGTCTTTTTTTTTTTTTTTTGAGATCCTGGGTATCCTAAATTACACGTATATACTACACGCAGTGCTTTACAGCCGTCTGCATCAGGGTCGGAGCCTGCGGGTTTTGTCGTGGATCCCGCACACACGTATCACGCCTGCCGCTGAGCATCTGGTCCCAGCGTCGGAGAGGGTGAGGGGCGCAGAGCCCGCTATCGGAGGTGGAGTCCTCGCGTCACGCCGTCGGTAGGTCATCAAAGGTAAGCGCCGATGGGTTGTCCGCGAGGAAGTGCACAATGTCGTAAAATGGGTCGAGGGATTGTAGGAGGTCTTCGATTGATGAGTGTCGGTATCTTCGGGTGTAGTAGTTGCATCGGAAAAGGATGTGTTCGCATGAGTGCATCATCGGGGTGCCGTCGTGAAGGGAGCAAAAGGTTGGTTCGTCCAGGCGTGTGCGGAAGCGCAGTCGGTAGGAGCCCGTAGGAGCGTGTCCGGTCAAGCACCGCACGAGGCGCGTGGTGATGACGGGGCCTCCACCGAGGCGTTTTAGCGGGAAGTTGCCGGTGTGTTTGACTGTACGGACGGACGGGTGGTTGATGAGGAAGTGCCGTCCCCAGTACTTGCGACTGTCCTTCGAGGCTTGCTCACGCCACTCATACACTGCGTCCTCGGTGATCGCGCTCTTGATGTATGAGTGGAACGTTGGAAACCGGCCATAGAAGTGCATGTTCCCTGGTTCGAGGGCCATGAGCTTGACGTCGGCGTCGACCGCTTCGTTCTCCACGATCCCAGAGTGGCCGGGGCAGTAGTGGAGGTGGAGGTGGTTGTCAGGGCTGCGCTCGAACCAGTCACGGAGAATCCGGCACGTGTTGACAGCTGCCATGCGCCCGCCTGAGGTGTTGAGAATGCTCGTGAGAGCGCTTTCGCTGTCTGAGAAGATGTGCACTTGTGCGTAGCGTCCCTTTTGGTATGCAAATGCTACCGCCATGGACAGCGCCACTGACTCGCAGTCGTATGAGTGTGCATTTCCTGTGAATATGGCACGGAAGTGGATAAGCCATCCTTTGTGGTATGCACGGTACCCAGCGGCTGATCCAGTGCGTGAGGTGCGGGGGTCCGGTTTCAGATATGCGCTGCCATCGGTGAAGATGACCAGGGCGCTCGTGTCGGCGTGGGCATTGTCGATCCTGGGACGTAGTTCTTCCGCAATCCACTTGGCCATGGCGTCTTCATCCCCCTTTTTTGGGTGTGCGAAGTGTGTGGAGATGCGGTCTTCAAATAGATCGCGCACTCGGGTGCCAGGCTGGCACTCGTCGTCAAGGGGGTCGAACACCTCGGTGATCAGAGGTCGTTTGCGCGGGAACGCGGTGGTGAGAGGGATGGTCGGAGTGGGTTTGATGCTCTCGGCCGGGAAGCGTACGTGAGGCGCGTGCTCCGCATGACCGAGGATGTTGGGGAAGTGGGCGCGTAACGGATGAGAGTCGGGCAGGGTGTGGAGGCGCAGGAAGTAGCACTCCTGGAGTTTCTGGCACTGCAACCCGATGGGCATGATGCCCGCCAGAGAGTGCAGAGCGCCGACTGGCGTTGTACGAAACGCGCCGGTGATCCACCGCAGCGCACGGTGTTGCGCAACTTCGAGTGGTTTGATGAGGGTTTTGACGCCCTTAGGCCGGTACCATGCCTGTACGCCATATGTGAGTAATGGGAGGACGCACGAGATGTATAGCGTGCGTCGCTGCATGGCTGAAAGTCCGCACACCAAGTTGCCCAGCATCAGCATGGCACTGATGGTGGTGGTCGCGCGCTCTGCAAAGTGGGCCACGTGCGCTCGGAATGTGAGTTTAGAGTCCAAGCGGAACCCCAGGTATCGCCACACGTCGCTGGGTTCGATTGACAGTGTTGGGCTGAGCACCAGTGGACATCCCATGTCTTGCGAGCGCGCCAGGCGGGTGCACGCAAAGTGCATGAGCTCGCTTTTGTCGCCCTCTGTGACGAGGCCAAGACGAGCCAGTACCGTACTTGTGTCCCGATGTTTCCCCTGGAGGATGCAGCAGTTTTCCGCTATGGAGGGTGTGGTGACGATCCACAGGCCATCGTTGACGTAGAACTGGATGGCTGAGGAGCTCTGTGCAGCGCGGGGTGGGGAGAGGATGTGTAGGGCCGGGGAGATGTAGATGTTTGTGAGGACTGGGGAGAGGGCAGAGCCTTGCCCCGCTCCTACTGCGGGTAGGTCAAACCACGGGGATACTGCGTTGCCCCAGCGGAAGCATGAGCGCCTCCCGGCGAGGTAGTCGTGGAAGAATGTTACCATCCGGGAGGCGAAGCCGTAGCGTGCCATGAGCTGGCACAGCAGTTCGTGGTTCATGGACGGGAAGAATTGTGCTACATGGAATGCGTAGCACGTAGTGACGAGCTTTTTCTTCCAGCCGGCACGAATGTGGGTGATGAGGTGGGTGGCGGCGTCGATGGTGCTGTGAGCCTTAGTACTGCCAAACTGATTTGGGTGTAGGATGCCGTGCTTCTGGCATTCGTAGTGCAGCCGCTCGCTGACGATCTTCTCAAACAGCTTTCCGAGGGTGCTGAGAAGGACGATGGGGCGGTAGGACTTGATACGGGAGTAGTCGTCCTTGTAGGGCTTTGGGATAACTACAGAGACGGCGCGCTTGAATTGCGCCGGCCAGTGACCGTAGCGCAGTATGGCGTTGTAAATCGTGTGGAGGATGTTGAGGACACGCTCGTCCTTGGCGAGGAGTTTGAGGTGGCGCCAGTGGAGATGGTCCCATCCCGGCGTGGAGGAGGTGGCGACTCCGCGCAGCGCATCAAGGATCTCCGCCTTTGCAATGTCCGGGCACTCTCTTTCCGGGAGCTCCGCAACTTCGTTGATGATGGAGATGTCGATTGGACGGTTGGCCGCTGCGTGGAAGGTTTGGTCGAGGGCGTTCCACAGGTCCGGGAGGGCTTGCAGTGGTTGGCTGCCATGGACAAGGGACCGGTACATAGGCAGCGCGCGGGGTCCAACCCATGCCATCAGGTCCCATACACGACGCTGCTCTGATGCGACTTGCTCAATGCGTTCATCGAAGTGTTTGCGGCGTCGCACGCGCACAGTGCTTTTGAGATGTCGATACGCCCGTTTGACCGCTGCGCGCGCTGCAGGCACTAGGCGTGGTTCCTCGACCCGTACCTGTGTCAGTCGGTCGTGGGCTGTTTCGAGCTTATCCCGGGCTGCCGTGCAAGACGCATCCCACCACTGGCATGTCTTGGTGCAGATGGTGGCCGGTCGGGCGTGCGCGTTCCAGGCATTGAGGATGCAATCGAACACGGTGTCGACCACTCGCCGTAAGTTGCCAACTGAGGCAACACTGGGCTGTGGGGGGAATGCGGCATGCAGGCCGTCACGGACGGAGGTGATGAACTCTTGTTCCGCTTCTGACTTGGGCGCGATTGTGGGCTGGCCCTTGTACGACCATTCGCCTGTGGGAATGACCACTGAGATGATGGCATGGTCCGACAGGCCTCGATCGCGACCCTCAACATGGATGCGGTAGAGGTCAGGGTTGCGGTCGTTGGGCACCCAGACGAGGTTGATGACCGTTGGGCTGGCGCCGTGGTGTGGGAAGTGGGTCTGCACGCCCACCGGAGAGAGCAGGCGGAGGCCCAATGCAACCTGTAGGTCGAGGAGCTCGCCTACACGCTCTGCAGAGTCACGCCGGGGGTACGCCGGGTCCCACACTTCGGAGTGTGTGTTGTAGTCACCGCCTGCAACATCGATGTCGGGCAGGCGCTGTACGATGTCAGCAAGGTATGCGACTGCGCTGTTCCGCGTATCGTTGTAGATATTGAGAATGTTGGTAGGGTCATGGTTTGCGTCGAGCCGTACTGCGAGCAGCATGCAGTCGCGGTGGTTTACCACGGGGTCGAGCGTAATGAAGGCGTTGACTAGGCGGCGGCTGACATGGCACACCACCCGTGCGTCTTTACGAGCTTCAATGAGTCGCCATGCTGGATGTAGTTGGGTACCATAGAGCATGTTGTCCTCAGTGCGGTCCGCCGGGCCTGCCGGCGACGCCGAGGGGATGGGGCGGATTGAGCCGTACCATGGTTCTTGCAAACATACTATGTCCACCTCCGCAGCAGCGCACTGTTCAAGGACGAGGTGAGTTTGTTGCGGAGAGTGGTTGACGTTATGAAAGACGATGCGGAGCGAATTCATAATATCGGGCATGTGACATAGATGGAGTATGCGTGTCTACTGACTACCCCCCGCCCCTCTACCCGCCTCTCTACCGGCGCAACCGCTCCTCTTGCGTTGGTGGCGGCGCTTGGGCATGCCTGTGGTCTGAGGGGGGAGGTTAGCGTCGAACACGCGCACGGAGGCGGGGCCAAAACGTACGCGTGCTCCGGGGTTGTCAGTGAGGCCACCCTTGCGGGTTGGCTCCTTCGCGGTGTTGTGGAGAGGGATGTTGGCGTGGGGCAGGGCCTGGCCCTGCGCCGCGTACCAGGCGCGGTCGTTGCGGTGCTTCGCCCACTCGCACACTCGGTCTGACGCGTAGTGGGCACCTTTGCAATTGCGGCATCGAGGTGGGTGGGGGCATTCCGAGGAGAGGTGGTCGGGGTGTTCCTCGCAGCACGCAGCCAGGGTATTGTGGAGGCGAACGTGATGGGGGCCGCCGCACCGGTCGCACACATCTGTGGGGGACCGGCAGACACTGGCGACGTGACCCCACGCAAGGCATGAGCCGCACTGGGGTACCTTCGGCTTATCGGGGAGGATGCAGGCACGCCTGGCGCCATCAGGGAAGAGGACCGATATCGCTACCAGGGCCTTGCCGATGGAGTGGGAGCTGTCGTCCTGGATGTCGACAACGAGCATGCGCGAGGACAACTTTTGGCCGCGGTCCGGGCCCCAGCGTAGACGGATGTCCGGGCTGTTGATGTACGGGGCCCAGTCGGCCTGGAGTTCAAGTGGGCGGGCCGCTTCGCGAGCAAGGATGGGCAAGCTGCTGTCCGTGATGCATGGCACGCGCCTGAAGGCGAGCGACGTCCGGTACTGTTAGGTGCGCACGTCGATGTAGACGATGGGGATGTTGAGGACTGCCGCCGTGCGCTCTTTCAGAAAGTTGAGAGCAGCTTCGGTGGGGGCTTGGGACAAGACGACAGTGATGTTGCCAATAGCCGACCACGCAAGGTGGTGGATACGGAAGTCGGACAAGTCGCCCGAACATTCGAAGGACGTCGACAGGGTCTTCTGGATTGACCCCGCCGGCAGCCGCTTCTCTGGTGGGACGCGGCCGCCTTCGGTGAAGACGACGTAGACGGTCTTGGTGACGTGTGGCGGGGGTCGCTTGAAGCGCTTTGGTGCTGGGGAGCGACCACGCGAGCTGGGAGCAGGTGAAGGGGAGGCGTCGCTACGCGTGCACCCGGGTGCATCCGGTCCAGGTGCCGGCGACCGCAGGCGTTTAGCCAGGGCTGGCGTTGCAGGCGGCGAGGGTGCGAGCGGACTCACACCACGGCGCACGACGTCCGCCCAATTTGGAGGGTCTGGCGATGTCCGTGGGGAGGCACTGCCAAGACGGTCAAGGAGGGTGGGACGATGGCCCGCTGCCATCGGGCCTGGAGAGGGAGAGCGAGACGGAAAGCGAGACGAGAGTGGCGAGGGGAAGCGGGACGAGGCCTCCGAAGGGGCGGGGTCCGCAGCGGGGTTGGGTTGAGGTGCGGGCGGGCTGAGACTAGGGCCTGTGTTCTCAAAGCACTTGTCCAGCTCCGCCAGATCGTCAGCGAGGCGAAAGGCCACTCCGGCTGCGTGAGCAAAGTCGCCGGAGAGGTCGAATACGGTCGAGTTAAGTCTGTTCAGGGCAGCATTCAGTGCCTCCCACCCCGGGCGGGACTCACTGGGCAGGAGCCGGCGGATGAGGATGCGGTGCTCACGAAGAGATGTGGTCATGGTGTTGAGTGATGCCACTATCGTGTTGCATGCTGCAACGAAGCCGTCCTCCCAGTGTATCACCGGGAGGCGTTCGGTCGCAGCGAGTTCACGCGCCACTTGAGCGTCGAGGGAGTCGGCAGAAGGTGACTGCGAGCCTTGGTCGGGCGAGTCGTCCATTTCCGCATCCTCCACCTCGTCATCGGCGCGGTACACGTCCAGGGCGTTGTCCACCCATTCGTCATCCCCCTCCTCCGGGCCGGGGAGGGGGACATAGTCGAGCCTCGGGCTAGGACTGCCCTGTTGGGGTGCGCTGGGAGGTGGGACGACGTCGTGGGGGGCGAGGGTTGACGTGGCGCTGCCGTGGTCGCCGCGTCCACAAACCGTCGCGCTCCTCGGCGGTCCCAGGTCCCCCGATGGTGCTCGGAGGGCCATATACGATGAAAGTCGTCGGTGGAAAGCTGATAGCGATGGAGACCACGGGGAGGGAGAGAGGGAGGGGGAAGGAGGTACCGGCGCTTAACGGTGCAGGTGGTGGTACGAGGTCAAGGAGCGATCGGATAGTGCCCTGTCGGAACCAAACAATGACATCTGGTCCGTGCGGGTATTCCCTTGTATATATAATCGGTCCCTCACTCCGAATCCCCCTCCATTGAGCGAAGTTTATTAGGTTGTACCCGGCGCAATTGTAATAGTTGTCGAGCCATAGCTACTATATACTATAATAGTTGTGTATTAGTGAAGTCGTAGTGTATAATATAAATCATTGTTCCGACGTTGAAATGTTACTAAGGTCTCCTTGGACTATGGATCAGTGAATATACTATTCTTATGAGTGTCCCTACATAAGAATCATATGCGCGAGGATGCTTATCGGGCCCATGAGACCATCGGGATTGTAGCATAGTTCTCAGGATGTGTCTCATACCATCGCAATACTAGCTCTCAACTCCCGAGGTCCCCGGCCAGGCGTCTAGATGGCCTCGGGACGATCTCTGGATGACCTCTCGATACTGTTCAGCGGATGTCCCTGGATGTCCTCAAGACGTTCTCGGGACGACCTCTTGATACCCGCCGGATAGCTACTTGATATCTACCCGCAAGTCTGCCGAGGCCTGCCCGAGGAATAGTAACTCATCTCGAGGATGATGTTAGGACCGTGCCGTCCGGGGGTATAACTCCGGTGGTCGGGGCTTGGACGGAGTTCGGGGTCGGAGTACGACCGGAGGTCGGACTAGCACTGGGGTGAGGACTTTCGCGAAACTATTAGTAACGCACGGGTTCCGACTCGATGTCCTCTATTTACGGACTACGGAGTACGGACTTGACGGGACGAAGGTCGGACTTGGGGACGGGGTTGGGTCGAAGGGGTTGGTAGCAAGGGAACGAAGGTTGGTCGGACTAGGGAGTCGGGGTTGAGTGTCGGAGTACGGACTAGAAGTCCAGTAAGACGAGTGTACAAGGTTAACGAGTATAACGAGATTTCCGAACTGAGTAGCTACTACATTCCGGGGCAGTATTTATACTAAGTCAGAAACCTGGTAGAAACAAAAGAGATGTACGTGATAGGAAAGAGGAGAACGAAAGTACGAAGTAACTTGCCAAGGGTAAGATAACGTAGATAGCTCAGTAAGCAAAAGCCTCATGTAGGTAGCGCCATGAGGGGTTATCTGAGACATGTAAGTCATGGGGTTGGGGGGAAGTCCGAAGTACGGAGTACGAAGTGCGGAGTACGGAGAACGGAGCCGGGGGTACGGGGTACGGAAGAGCGGAGTACGGGGAAGCGGAGTACGTAGTGCGGGGTAAGGAGCGGAGTACGGGGGTTCGGGGATCGGACTTTGGGGTTACAGCACGGAGCGTAACAGTGCCTCCCCCCTAGGCCCGAACCCTTGAAGGCCTATAGTGAAGGGAAATGGAAGTCTGCCCAAAAAAGGTAATCCGATAAGTCCAGGGGACGGAGATCAAGAATCGGGGCAGGGTCAGAATCGATGAAGAAAGGTGTATATAAGATGGGGGTGAGACTTAGCCAGTTCTTCCTCGCTCTCTCTCAGCTACCACCACCACCACCACCACTAATGTCTTCAACTCTCGACAACATCCAGGCTCTGGAGGCGCACCTCGCGCAACTCCGGATGAAGGCGGCGGCAGAGGAGGCCGCAGCAGCCGAGGCGTAAGTACCGAGGTTGTCGGAGTTCGGGGTACGGAGTTCGGACTAACGGTAGTATACAGGGTGCGAAGGGCGGAGGAAGAGCGAAAGCGGGAGGAGGAGCGAGCGCGGGAGGAGAAGGAGCGCGCGGAGTACGAGGCCACGCAAAAAGCAGCGGCGTTGATTCGCCAGGCTGCCCTCGCGAAGGCCGGAACTTCCGCGCGGGGGAGCAAGCGTCTGTTAGGACCGTGCCGTCCGGGGGTACAACTCCGGTGGTCGGGACTTGGACGGAGTTCGGGGTCGGAGTACGACCGGAGGTCGGACTAGCACTGGGGTGAGGACTTTCGCGAAACTATTAGTAACGCACGGGTTCCGACTCGGTGTCCTCTATTTGCGGACTTCGGAGTACGGACTTGACGGGACGAAGGTCGGACTTGGGAACGGGGTTGGGTTGAAGGGGTTGGTAGGAAGGGAACGAAGGTTGGTCAGACTAGAGGGTCGGGGTTGAGTGTCGGACTACGAGTTGAACCAGTAATGGGTATAACGAGATTTCCGAACTGAGTAGCTACTACATTCCGGGGCAGTATTTATACTAAGTCAGAAACCCGATAGAAACAATAAGAGATGTACGTGATAGGAAGGAGTAGAACGAAAGTACGAAGTAACTTGCCAAGGGTAAGATAACGTAGATAGCTCAGTAAGCAAAAGCCTCATGTAGGTAGCGCCATGAGGGGTTATCTGAGACATGTAAGTCATGGGGTCGGGGGAAGTCCGAAGTACGGAGTACGAAGTGCGGAGTACGGAGAACGGAGTCGGGGGTACGGGGTACGGAAGAGCGGAGTACGGAGGAACGGAGTACGTAACGCGGAGTAAGGAGCGGGGTACGGGGGTTCGGGGATCGGGCTTCGGGGTTACAGCACGGAGCGTAACAGTGCCTCCCCCCTAGGCCCGAACCCTTGAGGGCCTATAGTGAAGGGAAATGGAAGTCTGTCCAAAAAAGGTAATCCGATAAGTCCAGGGAACGGAGATCAAGAATCGGGGCAGGGTCAGAATCGATGAAGAAAGGTGTATATAAGACGGGGGTGAGACTTAGCCAGTTCGTCCTCGCTCTTTGTCTCCCACCACCACCACCAGCACTATGTCCTCAACCCTCGACAACATTCAGGCTTTGGAGGCGCACCTTGCGCAGCTCCGGATGAAGGCAGCGGCGGAGGAGGCCGCAGCAGCCAAAGCGTAAGTACCGGGGTTGCCGGGGTTGCGGAGTACGGAGTTCGGGCTAACGGTGGTTTACAGGGCGCGAAAAGCGGAGGAGGAGCGAGCACGGGAGGAGAAAGAGCGCGCGGAGTACGAGGCCGCGCAGAAGGCAGCAGCGCTGATCCGCCAGGCTGCCCTCGCGAAGGCCGGGGCTTCCGCGCGGGGAAGCAAGCGTCCCGCGGAGGACGAGGAGCCGGAGTCGGAGGAGGAAGAGGACGACGCGGAGTTGCTCGTCCCGCGGTAAGTCCGGTCGGGGTACGGAGTACGGGGGTCGGACTAACGGAGTTCCACAGGACGAGGTGCGACCGGTGCGCCGCGAAGCAAATCGCGTGCCGGTTCCGCGCGGGCAAATGGACGTCGAGTTGCGTCCAATGCCAGAAAGCTCGGTCGCGCGCGTGCGTCGGGGCCCGCGGACTTCCCGCGGACATCCAAGCCCGGATCGCGCGCAAGGAGGAGGCCCCAAGCCCGCAGCGCAAGAAGGTCAAGTCCGCCCCCATCGTCGTCGACGACGACGGGTTTGAGACCCCCGCGCCCACCGGAGTTCGGAGTTGAGAGAAGGTGCGGGCGGAGAAGGGCAAGGGGAAGGAGAAGGAGAAGGAGAAGACGGTGGAGAAGGCGGCGGAGAAGCCGCTGCAGCCAGGTGAGGTCCGATGGACCTTTGTCGCGCCACCCGGAATTAACCCCCCAGCACGAACAGTCGTCGCCCGAGGCCCGAGCATCGCAGGCTCGTCGACGGGCCCTCGGATGTCCGCCAGCTCCGGACTTCCGGAGGTTGGGAAGTCCGACCTCCGGTGGTCCGACGACCCGGAGAAGCTCTCCGACCGGGAGCTCCTCGAGCACCTGCTCGTCGCGGTGCAGCGCAACCGGCGCACCGCGGGGCGGGTCATCGACCTGCTGGTCGACGAGGAGGAGCAGCGGGAGGAGATGATGCGGGAGGAGGTCCGGGGTCTTGGCGATGCCATCGCCAAGATCGTGCGGAAGGAGTTGAAGGCCGTCATCGGCGAGGCCGTCCGCGAGGCGGTGAAGTCCGAACTCGCGACGGAGTTCGGGACTATGCTGCGGGAGATCCTTGAGATCACCTCGCAGGACAAGGAGGACGCGATCGCGGACGCGCTGGAGCGGGCGGGGGTTGCTGGGTCGGACTGGGAGGAGGAGAATGGGTCGGGGTTGGACAAGTCCGCGCGGGGCAAGTCCGGTGAGGAGGAGGAGGAGCAGGGCGAGGGCGCGAAGGAGGGGAAGGGGCCGGAGGACCCGGCGGACATGGACATGGCGGAGTAGGGCGGTAGTACGGACTTCGGACCTCGGACTTCGTAGCTAGTATCTTGTAGTCCGAGTGCGGAGGAGTATAGAAAGAAATCTGCTGGTGAGAACTCCGCGTGTGAACTTCAAGACAATTTAGCAAGAGGTCCGGGCTTGTCCGGGTAAGCTGCGTGGAAGTCCGAAACTAGCTCCTGGGCATGTCCGAGCTCCGTGGCCAAGATCCACGAAGTTTCTTCGTCTGTACCTTCGTAGCCTGCCCATCGGACTAGGTACAGGAGTTGACAACTCCGACGCCGGCGGTCAATCTTGGAGTCGAGGATCTCCGAAATCTCGTACTCCGGTTCTCCGTCCACCAGGATCGGAGGTGGCGGAGTTTGGACGCGGCCGGGGATGGTGTTCGGAGTTGCAGGCTCGAGTTGTGAGACATGGAAAACGGGGTGTACCGCGCGCATAGAGTCCGGTAGTCGGAGGGTGAAGGAGTGAGTTCCGACCTGCGCGATGATAGTGAACGGACCTAAGAACTTCTCGGACAACTTTTTGGAGGGACGAGTAGTCCGGATGTGCTGAGCTCGGACATAGACCTGATCTCCGACCTTGAAGTCCGGCGCGGGTAGACGGTGTTTGTCCGCCTGTACTTGGTACCGGGCCTGGGCTTCGGCGATCTGCTGTCGGAGTTGGGTGTGAAGTTCGTCGAGGTCGACAGCGTAGTCGCGAGCTCGAGCGGAGGTGAGGTCCCGCTCGGGGTAGACGGAGATGGCGGGGTTGTAGCCCTTGTTCGCGAAGAACGGGGATATACCGGTAGTTGCGGACGGAGCATTGTTGTACGCGAACTCCGCCAAGGGAAGGAGTTGGGACCAGTTGTCCTGCTGGTAGTTCGAATAGATCCGGAGGTACTGCTCGAGGGTCTGGTTAACCCGCTCGGTTTGACCGTCGCCTTCCGGGTGGTAACCGGAGGTGAAGTGAAGGCGCATGTCGAGGGCCTTACCGAGGGAGCGGAAGAAGTGAGAGACGAACTCCGAGCCCCGGTCGGAGGTAACGTGCGAGGGAACTCCGTGCTTGGAGAACACATGGAGTACGAACAAGTCCGCTAACTCCGAGGCTGTAAGCGTGTCGTGGGTAGGGATGAATATACCTTGCTTAGTGAGCCTGTCGACTACCACCAAGATCGCGGTGTAGCCAGCGGAGTTCGGGAGTTGCTCGATGAGGTCCATGGAGATGGAGTTCCAGGGTCGCTCGGGGATCGGGAGTTGCTTCAAAGTACCGTAGGGGAGATGCCGGGGGACTTTAGCTCGCGCACAGGTAGTACAGGACTTACAATAGTCCCGGACGAAGAGTCGAAGTCCGGGCCAGGCGTAGTCCCGCAGGACCAGGGCTTGCGTCTTGTTCTGTCCCCAGTGTCCGGCAGTAGGGTGGTCGTGACAAGCTCGGAGTACGCGAAGGCGGAGGTCGCCGGAGTTCGGGACATAGACTCGACCTGAGAGTCGGAGTAGCCCGTCTTCATCGCGGGACCATCGGGAGTTACCTTCGGAGGCGAGCTTGAGTGCAGCAGATAGTTCGGGGTCAGGAGTCGGGGTTGCTTGAGCGGACTTGATGTCCGAGAGGAGTTGTTCGGAGTCGAGGACGAAGGAAGCTCGGAGTACGGGGGGTCGGAGGTAGGTAGCCCAGAGGGACGCGGCGAGCTGCTCCTGGGTGAAAACCGGTCGGTAGTTGTGTGGGTTGACGACGGAGTAGTCACTGCCCCCCTCTTTTGGGTAGACGTCCCAACGGCGTGTCAGTGCGTCGGGCTTTGCTCCAAGCTTACCTGGCCGGAACCGGACTACGAGGTTGAACTGCGAGAGGAACTCCGACCATCGGGCTTGACGGCGGGTCAGTAACTTCGTAGTCGCGAAGTATACCAAATTCTTGTGGTCCGTGACAACGTCGATCGGGGTTGCCGAACCTTCGAGGTAGTGCCGCCAGGTCTTGAAACATTCGAAGATCGCGAGGAGTTCCTTGTCGTGGGTGTCGTAGTTCAACTCCGCGCCGGTCAAGGTGCGGGAGTGGAAGGCAATGGGGTGGAGTTCACCGGACTCGGTGGTAAGGGAGAGAATGCCGGCGATGGCGTAGTCCGAGGCGTCAGTCTCGACGGTGAGGGGTCGGTCGGGCATCCAGTGGTGTAGTACCGGAGCTGTCGTGAACGCCTTCTTGAGAGCGTTAAACGAACTCCGACATTCCTCGGAGAAGTGCCAAGGCACGGACTTGCGGGTTAAACGGGTCAGCGGTAGTACGATCTCGGAGTAGTTTGGAATAAACCGTCGATAGAAGTTCGCGAACCCCAGGAACGACTGTATGTCGCGGACCTTCCGGGGTTCGGGCCAATCCAAGATCGCCTTAACCTTCGACTCCGCCATGGTAAGTCCGGTGGGAGAGAGGATGTACCCGAGGTACTCGACGGAGTCAGTGTGGAACTCGCACTTGTCAGCGCGGGCATAAAGCCGGTGCTTGCGGAGTCGCCGGAGTACCTCTTTGACGTGCTTGCGGTGTTGCTCGGGGTTGTCGGAGTAGATGAGGATGTCGTCCAGGTAGACGATGACGCACACATCGAGCATGTCCGCGAAGATGTCATTGACGAACCGCTGGAAAGCAGCGGGCGCGTTAGAAAGTCCGAACGGCATGACTAACCATTCGAAAGACCCATAGCGGGTCCGAAACGCGGTCTTCCACTCATCTCCAGGAGCTATGCGGACTAGGTTGTAGGCGTGACGGAGGTCGATTTTGGTATAGATCCGGGCCTTCCGAGGCGCGTCCAGCAAGTCCGAGACGAGAGGAAGGGGGTAGCGGTCCTTCCGGGTGATCTTATTCAAGCCCCGGTAGTCCACGCAAAGGCGAAGAGATCCGTCCTTCTTTTTGACGAAGAGGACGGGAGCTCCGCAGGGAGAGTTGGACGGACGTATGAACCCCGATCGGAGGTTCTCGTCAATATACTCCCGAAGCGTGTCGAGCTCGAGTTTTGAGAGGGAGTAAATAGGTCCGAGTGGCGGAGTAGCCCCTTCTTCCAGGTCGATCTTTAAGTCGTAGGGGCGATGCTCCGGTAGGATGTCGGCCTTGGTCTTGCTGAAGACGTCCGCAAACTCGTGGTACTCCTCCGGAACTCCGGTGAGGTCCGGGGGAGAGTCGGAGATGGACGAACTCCGCGCAGTAGCCAAGTCCGGGGTAGACAGGTTCAGGGTATAGCTCGCGGACCCCGGGAGTTTGCAAGCCCGAGCGAAAGCAGCAGCGTTCACAAGGGAGATCCGGGGTACGGAGGTCGGAGTAGGAGAAGTCGGTAGTTCCGGAGTAGCCGGAGTAGACGGAGTAGACGGAGTACGCTCAGCCGGAGCTGGCGGGGGTACCATGGTGTCAGAAACAGGACGCGGCGGGGGTGCGGAACGGAATTGGATGCTGCGCTTCTTCCAGTCAATCAACGGATTGTAGGCGGAGAGCCAGCTGTATCCCAGAACGGCAGACACGGACTTGTCGAGCGGAGTAACATAGAAATCTATATTGAGGACTTCTCCAGACGGGAAATGTATGGGCAGGGTGGTAAACGAAGTAATCAGGTGGTTAGAAGTACCGTCGAAAAGCTGTAGACGGAGCGGGGTTACGGCGGTAGTTGGGAGTTGATACATAGTCGCGAAATCGGAGTCGATGAAACAATGGGAGGAACCGGAGTCGATAAGGGCGCGGAACGGAGTTGGGATAGGATCGGAGTACAAGTCGAGGAAGAGTGCATGGGGGTCGGAAAGAGCGGACGCGTTGAGCCTGAGGATCTCCGTACCGGAGGAGTCAACGCGGTCCTCACGGGGTACGGAGTTCGGAGGACCGCAGACTAATTTTTTGTCTCCTTCGGGGCTGCAGCCGGAGCGGGCGCAGCGGGAGCGGGGTTGGCTTGAGCGGCGCGACCCTTGGTCGCGGACGAGGTCTTCTTCGGACAAGCACTCGCGGTATGACCAGCTCCACCGCAGAAGAGACAGAGATTGTTGGCGAAACGGCGTTGACGCTCCTCGGGGGTGAGTTTTCCGTCCTTACCGAGCTTGTCGGTGTACGTCTTGGCCGGGGTCTTCGGAGTCTTAGGAGACTTCGACGAAGTACCGGAATTGCCGGACTTGGACGGGGTAGACGAGGAGGCCTGTCCGGAGTTGTTACCTCCGGACTTGTTGCCGGAGTTGGAGGACTTGGAGTCGGAGGTCGACTTGTTACCGGACTTCGAAGGTCCGGACTCGCGCAAGACCTCGGCCTTGCGCTCCCAGTAGCGGTTGTCGATCGACTGCGCGAGGTCGCGAAGGGCCACCAGGGTCTCGGGCTTGCCGACCTCGGAGATGCGGTCCTTGAGACGGTTCGGAAGTCCGTCGTAGAACCGGTACCGGAGCGGAGCATTACCCCAACGGACTTGAGTAGCGAGGCGGGTGAACTGAGTGATGTACTTAGCTATCCGCTGGTTGTCGCCCATCCGGAGGTTCATCAGCTCATGCTCCGCAGCTCCGGAGGCGTCGTAAGGACCGAAGTTCACTCGGAGTTCCTCCTGGAAGTGGTCGTAGGATGTAAGGAAGATGGGGGGGTTGTCCGAGTCGCCTTCGAGGAGGTAGGGCTCGAACCACTGTAGCGCGGTGCCCTTGAGGAAGGAGATGGCGTAGGTCACCTTCTTCTCATCGGAGTCGAAGGTTCGGGGTCGGGCCTTGAAGACAAGTTCCAACTGCGTGAAGAAAGACCGGAGTTTGTTGGGGTCGGACCCGTCGAACTGGTCCGGCTCGCGGACGTTGTGCCGCTCGTTGTTCGAAGGTTGGGTAACCGCCGGAGTTGGAGCGGTAGTACGTTCGAGGGTACGCGCGATGAGAGAGATCGCGGTCGCTAGTTGCGACTGAACCCGGTCTTCGGAGTCGGAGGAGTCCGAGCTTGAGCTAGTGTCGTCGTCTCCCGGCCCTTGTGGGTCGTTGTCCGGAGGGCCTGGCGGTCCTGGAGGGCCCGGCGGACCTGGAGGACTAGGCGGACCCGGAGGCCCGCGGCTCGGACCTGAAGGCTGACCCTCGGAGAACGGGTTCCCCGGAGATGGCTCGCGGGGTACCTGCGAGGCAGTCGCGGTAGAGATGACCAGAGGCTGAGGCGGGTCACCTTCGTCGTCCCCATCGGAGGACGCTTCGACGATTGTTCGAGCGAACTGCCCGCGGCGGCTCGGAGTAGCTTCTTCTTGCGTCGCTGAGTCGCCTCGGCGAGCTGTCCAGCCACTCCAGTTCTCGGCGGGGTCTTCTTGCTCTAGGGCGCGAGATTGCGTCTGAGTGCGGACTACGGTTCGAGTGGACATATTGAGTGAAACCCGGTGAGTTCGGAAATACTGTTAGGACCGTGCCGTCCGGGGGTACAACTCCGGTGGTCGGGACTTGGACGGAGTTCGGGGTCGGAGTACGACCGGAGGTCGGACTAGCACTGGGGTGAGGACTTTCGCGAAACTATTAGTAACGCACGGGTTCCGACTCGGTGTCCTCTATTTGCGGACTTCGGAGTACGGACTTGACGGGACGAAGGTCGGACTTGGGAACGGGGTTGGGTTGAAGGGGTTGGTAGGAAGGGAACGAAGGTTGGTCAGACTAGAGGGTCGGGGTTGAGTGTCGGACTACGAGTTGAACCAGTAATGGGTATAACGAGATTTCCGAACTGAGTAGCTACTACATTCCGGGGCAGTATTTATACTAAGTCAGAAACCCGATAGAAACAATAAGAGATGTACGTGATAGGAAGGAGTAGAACGAAAGTACGAAGTAACTTGCCAAGGGTAAGATAACGTAGATAGCTCAGTAAGCAAAAGCCTCATGTAGGTAGCGCCATGAGGGGTTATCTGAGACATGTAAGTCATGGGGTCGGGGGAAGTCCGAAGTACGGAGTACGAAGTGCGGAGTACGGAGAACGGAGTCGGGGGTACGGGGTACGGAAGAGCGGAGTACGGAGGAACGGAGTACGTAACGCGGAGTAAGGAGCGGGGTACGGGGGTTCGGGGATCGGGCTTCGGGGTTACAGCACGGAGCGTAACAGCGTCCCGCGGAGGACGACGAACTGGAGTCGGAGGAGGAAGAGGACGATGCGGAGTTGTTGGTCCCGCGGTAAGTCCGGTCGGGGTACGGAGTGCGGGGTTCAGGCTAACGGAGTTCCACAGGACGAAGTGCGACCGGTGCGCGGCGAAACAGATCGCGTGCCGGTTCTGCGCGGGGAAGAGGACGTCGAGCTGCGTCCAGTGCCAGAAGGCCCGGTCGCGCGCGTGCGTCGGGGCTCGCGGACTTCCCGCGGACATCCAAGCCCGAATCGCGCGCAAGGAGGAGGCCCCAAGCCCGCAGCGCAAGAAGGTCAAGTCCGCCGCCATCGTTGTTGACGACGACGGGTTCGAGACCCCCGCGCCCACCGGAGTACGGAGTTCGGAGAAGGTGCGGGCGGACAAGGGCAAGGGAAAGGAGAAGGAGAAGGAGAAGACGGCGGAGAAGCCGCTGCATCCAGGTGAGGTCCGATGGACGTTCGTAGCACCGCCCGGGATTAACCCACCAGCACGCACGGTCGTAGCCCGAGGCCCGAGTCTTGCGGGCTCGTCGACGGGCCCCCGGATGTCTGCGAGCTCCGGACTTCCGGAGGTTGGGAAGTCCGACCTCTGGTGGTCCGACGACCTGGAGAAGCTCTCCGACCGGGAGCTCCTCGAGCACCTGCTCGTCGCGGTGCAGCGCAACCGGCGCACCGCGGGGCGGGTCATCGACCTGCTGGTCGACGAGGAGGAGCAGCGGGAGGAGATGATGCGGGAGGAGGTCCGGGGTCTTGGCGACGCCATCGCCAAGATCGTGCGGAAGGAGCTGAAATCCGCCATCGGCGAGGCCGTCCGCGACGTGGTCAAGTCCGAACTCGCGACGGAGTTCGGCACTATGCTGCGGGAGATCCTGGAGATCACCTCGCAGGACAAGGAGGACGCGATCGCGGATGCGCTGGAGCGGGCGGGCGTGGCTGGGTCGGACTGGGAGGAGGAGGAGAGTGGGACGGGGTTGGCGGACAAGTCCGCGCGGGGCAAGTCCGGTGAGGTGGAGGAGGAGCAGGGCGAGGGCGCGAAGGAGGGAAAGGGGCCGGAGGACCCGGCGGACATGGACATGGCGGAGTAGGGCGGAGTACGGACTACGGACCTCGGACATCGTAGGTAGCAATTTGTAGTCCGAGTGCGGAGTAGTATAGAGAAATCTGTTGGTGAGAACTCCGCGTGTGTATCTCAAGACAACTTAGCAAGAGGTCCGGGCTTGTCCGGGTAAGCTGCGTGGAAGTCCGAGACTAGCTCCTGGGCATGTCCGAGCTCCGTGGCTAAGATCCATGAAGTTTCTTCGTCTGTACCTTCGTAGCCTGCCCATCGGACTAGGTACAGGAGTTGACAACTCCGACGCCGGCGGTCAATCTTGGAGTCGAGGATCTCCGAAATCTCGTACTCCGGTTCTCCGTCCACCAGGATCGGAGGTGGCGGAGTTTGGACACGGCCGGGGATGGTGTTCGGAGTTGCAGGCTCGAGTTGCGAGACATGGAAGACGGGGTGTACCGCGCGCATAGAGTCCGGTAGTCGGAGGGTGAAAGAGTGGGTTCCGACCTGCGCGATGATAGTGAACGGACCTAAGAACTTCTCGGACAACTTTTTGGAAGGACGTGTAGTCCGGATGTGCTGAGCTCGGACATAGACCTGATCTCCGACCTTGAAGTCCGGCGCGGGTAGACGGTGTTTGTCCGCCTGTACTTGGTACCGGGCCTGGGCTTCGGCGATCTGCTGTCGGAGTTGGGTGTGAAGTTCGTCGAGGTCGACAGCGTAGTCGCGAGCTCGAGCGGAGGTGAGGTCCCGCTCGGGGTAGACGGAGATGGCGGGGTTGTAGCCCTTGTTCGCGAAGAACGGGGATATACTGGTAGTTGCGGACGGGGCATTGTTATACGCGAACTCCGCCAAGGGGAGGAGTTGGGACCAGTTGTCCTGCTGGTAGTTCGAATAGATCCGGAGGTACTGCTCGAGGGTCTGGTTAACCCGCTCGGTTTGACCGTCGCCTTCCGGGTGGTAACCGGAGGTGAAGTGAAGGCGCATGTCGAGGGCCTTACCGAGGGAGCGGAAGAAGTGAGAGACGAACTCCGAGCCCCGATCGGAGGTAACGTGCGAGGGAACTCCGTGCTTGGAGAACACATGGAGTACGAACAAGTCCGCTAGCTCCGAGGCTGTAAGCGTGTCGTGGGTAGGGATGAATATACCTTGCTTAGTGAGCCTGTCAACTACCACCAAGATCGCGGTGTAGCCGGCGGAGTTCGGGAGTTGCTCGATGAGGTCCATAGAGATGGAGTTCCAGGGTCGCTCGGGGATCGGGAGTTGCTTCAAAGTTCCATAGGGAAGATGCTGGGGGACTTTAGCTCGCGCACAGGTAGTACAGGAATTACAGTAGTCCCGGACGAAGAGTCGGAGTCCGGGCCAGGCGTAGTCCCGCAGCACCAGGGCTTGCGTCTTGTTCTGTCCCCACCAGGTGGGGGCCCTGCAAAACAGTTCGCTGTGTTGACTGGCATGCTCGTACTGCTCGAGGGTCTGGTTAACCCGCTCGGTTTGACCGTCGCCTTCCGGGTGGTAACCGGAGGTGAAGTGAAGGCGCATGTCGAGGGCCTTACCGAGGGAGCGGAAGAAGTGAGAGACGAACTCCGAGCCCCGGTCGGAGGTAACGTGCGAGGGAACTCCGTGCTTGGAGAACACATGGAGTACGAACAAGTCCGCTAACTCCGAGGCTGTAAGCGTGTCGTGGGTAGGGATGAATATACCTTGCTTAGTGAGCCTGTCGACTACCACCAAGATCGCGGTGTAGCCAGCGGAGTTCGGGAGTTGCTCGATGAGGTCCATGGAGATGGAGTTCCAGGGTCGCTCGGGGATCGGGAGTTGCTTCAAAGTACCGTAGGGGAGATGCCGGGGGACTTTAGCTCGCGCACAGGTAGTACAGGACTTACAGTAGTCCCGGACGAAGAGTCGAAGTCCGGGCCAGGCGTAGTCCCGCAGGACCAGGGCTTGCGTCTTGTTCTGTCCCCAGTGTCCGGCGGTAGGATGGTCGTGACAAGCTCGGAGTACGCGAAGGCGGAGGTCGCCGGAGTTCGGGACATAGACTCGGCCTGAAAGTCGGAGTAGTCCGTCTTCATCGCGGGACCATCGGGAGTTGCCTTCGGAGGCGAGCTTGAGTGCGGCAGATAGTTCGGGGTCAGGAGTCGGGGTTGCTTGAGCGGACTTGATGTCCGAGAGGAGCTGTTCGGAGTCGAGGATGAAGGAAGCTCGGAGTACGGGGGGTCGGAGGTAAGTAGCCCGGAGGGACGCGGCGAGCTGCTCCTGGGTAAAGACCGGTCGGTAGTTGTGAGGGTTGACGACGGAGTAGTCACTGCCCCCCTCTTTTGGGTAGACGTCCCAACGGCGTGTCAGTGCGTCGGGCTTCGCTCCAAGCTTACCTGGTCGGAACCGGACTACGAGGTTGAACTGCGAGAGGAATTCCGACCATCGGGCTTGGCGGCGGGTTAGCAACTTCGTAGTCGCGAAGTATACCAAGTTCTTGTGGTCCGTGACAACGTCGATCGGAGTTGCCGAACCTTCGAGGTAGTGCCGCCAGGTTTTGAAGCATTCGAAGATCGCGAGGAGTTCCTTGTCGTGAGTGTCGTAGTTCAATTCCGCGCCGGTCAAGGTGCGGGAGTGGAAAGCAATGGGGTGGAGTTCACCGGACTCGGTGGTAAGGGAGAGAATGCCGGCGATGGCATAGTCCGAGGCGTCGGTCTCGACGGTGAGGGGTCGGTCGGGCATCCAGTGGTGTAGTACCGGAGCTGTCGTGAACGCCTTCTTGAGAGCGTTGAACGAACTCCGACATTCCTCGGAGAAGTGCCAAGGCACGGACTTGCGGGTTAAGCGGGTCAGCGGTAGTACGATCTCGGAGTAGTTTGGAATAAACCGTCGATAGAAGTTCGCGAACCCCAGGAACGACTGTATGTCGCGGACCTTTCAGGGTTCGGGCCAATCCAAGATCGCCTTAACCTTCGACTCCGCCATGGTAAGTCCGGTGGGAGAGAGGATGTACCCGAGGTACTCGACGGAGTCAGTGTGGAACTCGCACTTGTCAGCGCGGGCATAAAGCCGGTGCTTGCGGAGTCGCCGGAGTACCTCTTTGACGTGCTTGCGGTGTTGCTCGGGGTTGTCGGAGTAGATGAGGATGTCGTCCAGGTAGACGATGACGCACACATCGAGCATATCCGTGAAGATGTCATTGACGAACCGCTGAAAAGCAGCGGGCGCGTTAGAAAGTCCGAACGGCATGACTAACCATTCGAAGGACCCATAGCGGGTCCGAAACGCGGTCTTCCACTCATCTCCGGGAGCTATGCGGACTAGATTGTAGGCGTGACAGAGGTCAATTTTGGTATAGATCCGGGCCTTCCGAGGCGCGTCCAGCAAGTCCGAGACGAGAGGAAGAGGGTAGCGGTCCTTCCGGGTGATCTTATTCAAACCCCGGTAGTCCACGCAAAGGCGAAGAGATCCGTCCTTCTTCTTGACGAAGAGGACGGGAGCTCCGCAGGGGGAATTGGACGGACGTATGAACCCCGAACGGAGGTTCTCGTCAATGTACTCCCGAAGCGTGTCGAGCTCGAGTTTTGAGAGGGAGTAGATAGGTCCGAGTGGCGGAGTAGCCCCTTCTTCCAGGTCGATCTTTAGGTCGTAGGGGCGATGCTCCGGTAGGATGTCGGCCTTGGTCTTGCTGAAGACGTCTGCAAACTCATGGTACTCCTCCGGAACTCCGGTGAGGTCCGGGGGAGAGTTGGAGATGGACGAGCTTCGCGCAGTAGCCGAGTCCGGGGTAGACAGATTCAGGGTAAAACTCGCGGACCCCGGAAGTTTGCAAGCTCGAGCGAAAGCAGCAGCATTCACAAGAGAGATCCGGGGTACGGAGGTCGGAGTAGGAGAAGTCGGTAGTTCCAGAGTAGACGGAGTAGACGGAGTACGCTCAGCCGGAGCTGGCGGGGGTACCATGGTGTCAGAAACAGGACGCGGCGGGGGTGCGGAACGGAATTGGATGCTGCGCTTCTTCCAGTCAATCAACGGATTGTAGGCGGAGAGCCAGCTGTATCCCAGAACGGCAGACACGGACTTGTCGAGCGGAGTAACATAGAAATCTATATTGAGGACTTCTCCAGACGGGAAATGTATGGGCAGGGTGGTAAACGAAGTAATCAGGTGGTTAGAAGTACCGTCGAAAAGCTGTAGACGGAGCGGGGTTACGGCGGTAGTTGGGAGTTGATACATAGTCGCGAAATCGGAGTCGATGAAACAATGGGAGGAACCGGAGTCGATAAGGGCGCGGAACGGAGTTGGGATAGGATCGGAGTACAAGTCGAGGAAGAGTGCATGGGGGTCGGAAAGAGCGGACGCGTTGAGCCTGAGGATCTCCGTACCGGAGGAGTCAACGCGGTCCTCGCGGGGTACGGAGTTCGGAGGACCGCAGACTAATTTTTTGTCTCCTTCGGGGCTGCAGCTGGAGCAGGCACAGCAGGAGCGGGGTTGGCCTGAGCGGCGCGACCCTTGGTCGCGGACGAGGTCTTCTTCGGACAAGCACTCGCGGTATGACCAGCTCCGCCGCAGAAGAGACAAAGGTTGTTGGCGAAACGGCGCTGACGCTCCTCGGGGGTGAGCTTTCCGTCCTTACCGAGCTTGTCGGCATACGTCTTGGCCGGGGTCTTCGGAGTCTTAGGGGACTTCGACGAAGTACCGGAATTGCCGGACTTGGACGGGGTAGACGAGGAGGCCTGTCCGGAGTTGTTACCTCCGGACTTGTTGCCGGAGTTGGAGGACTTGGAGTCAGAGGTCGACTTGCTGCCGGACTTCGAAGGTCCGGACTCGCGCGAGACCTTGGCCTTGCGCTCCCAGTAGCGGTTGTCGATTGACTGCGCAAGGTCGCGGAGGGCCACCAGGGTCTCGGGCTTGCCGACCTCGGAGATGCGGTCCTTGAGGCGATTCGGAAGTCCGTCGTAGAACCGGTACCGGAGCGGAGCATTACCCCAGCGGACTTGAGTGGCGAGGCGGGTGAACTGGGTGATGTACTTAGCTATCCGCTGGTTGTCGCCCATCCGGAGGTTCATCAGCTCATGCTCCGCAGCTCCGGAGGCGTCGTAAGGACCGAAGTTCACTCGGAGTTCCTCCTGGAAGTGGTCGTAGGACGTAAGGAAGATGGGGGGGTTGTCCGAGTCGCCTTCGAGGAGGTAGGGCTCAAACCATTGTAGCGCGGTGCCCTTGAGGAAAGAGATGGCGTAGGTCACCTTCTTCTCATCGGAGTCGAATGTTCGGGGTCGGGCCTTGAAGACAAGTTCCAACTGCGTGAAGAAAGACCGGAGTTTGTTGGGGTCGGACCCGTCGAACTGGTCTGGCCACCATATGTGGTGGTAATAAAGTATTACGAACAGGTTGTTCCCCCAGACCGTTTTACAAATAAACCAGGCTGGTTCGTAATACTTTACGAGTCCCCGGGCCCTCCGGGGTAGGGCCTATAGGATCCCCTCGGCTTCTCGGCTCCCTTCCCAATGCGGTAACTGTCCCCGGCAGGCGCTCACTGCACCTGGCACTGTCGCCGGAATCCCAGATCTACCCGATTTACTCCTAATTTGGCATATTGCAGGCGCTTGTATTTGTGCCTGTGCCCTACCTCTGATTGGACACTTTTACCACTACCGCCAGTTGGGCGCTTGATGAGCGCCTATTCCACTATGATCCCGCCTCCAGACTTTTGCCTAGGTGCTCGCCCTTACTCTATTGTACTAGCCTCTCATGCTTATCTCAGGCTGCTCAATCTATGGAACATGCAGATCTGATTCATCTACAGGTTGCTGTACATCATGAGGTACAATAGCTGGTGATGTAATCAAAGTAGTTCCACGTTGCCATTCTTCATCCTTCCCCCCCCCCTGCTGCGATCACCTGCTTGTAGCACACACTGATAAATGTGTCTCGCATTGCTCGAAATATGAGCATCTGGTCCAGCGCATACGCCTTCAAACCCTCCTGTATCTCCTCTGAAACGTCAGTACGGACCTGAGCAGCACAGGTTTCCCAGTGTGATGCCTCGCTCTCCATCGCTGCTAGGACACGTCGCATCTCCTCCGGTAGAAGCTCAGTCTCCTCTTGCCAGCGGAGTGCTCGAGCACGGGCCTTGAGCCATTCAATCCGCAGCGATTCGACGTGGGCTTGATCGCCTGACTTGTCTGATGCGTTCCATATCCACGACATCTTCTTGCGCCCCTCACCAACCCCAGAGCTTGCACTCTGTCGATGGCCCTGCAAGACGCTCTGTGGCTCATCGTCTCCGACCCCTCGAACGTCTTCATCACGCAGGACTTGGAACTCTAGCTCCCAGGCTCCTGGACCCTCCAGGTTTAGGCGTGCCTGACGTGCACGACGATACCGAGCAGCTGCACGGTCTCGTCGTACACGCTGTTGAGCGAGCTCAGCCTGTGCGCGCGTGTTAGGCCCCTGATTGCGGACATTTGCCCTCTTGTACTTGTACAGGTGATCCAAAGTATGGAGCTTGTTTCGGACATCCTGGAGCGAGTCGCGGCACTGAGCTTCACGTAGGCGTAGCTCCAGCTTGATAACATCATCGCTGCAAACTACCGCCCGATGGGCAGTGGCAATGTCAGATGGTAGGCCGAGTCGCACACTCTCTATATGCTCCACGTCCGTCCGCGCCTGCGGTACTTGGGACAGAAGGGGAAGAGTTGCAGGCATGTATACCGCCTGGAGATCGCGGAACTTCTGAATTCGTCGTCGGAGGGCTGTTCGGCGCTCAAGCAGCACCGGCAGATCGGAGGGCAGCGTTTTCTTCGTGTCCTGCTGAAGCCGATATCTACGAGAGGGTTATGGTAATGTAAAGCTGGTAGAGAAATAGACGTACTGTTGATCTTCAATGTCTAGGCCCATGGTGATGAACCCTAGCACGCTGACCTCATGCTGGGCAATATATCCAGGCACAGCGCTTGCCACCTGTTCCTCCTCTGCCAACTTGCGTCGTACGTCGGACTCCGTTGGACCTAACAATGAGCAGGATATTAGCAGCAGTAGGTCATATGCGGTATCAGACACCCACCATCCGATATCAACATGTACGGGTCCTCTAGTGTGCTATCCTTCTCCCAGGCAACGACCGCGGCAGTCCATCGCTTGATGTGTTTGCGCTTGAGCGACGCAGTGAGAGCCACAAAAAGCTCCATGTGCTCCGCCTGTTCACGGAGTGCGACACGAAGACGATCGCGCAGCGTCCATGCTGTACACGAATCTTGAGTGAATGTATATCATGCTATGAATGGACAAAACATACCAATTATTACATACTTCCGCCAATTTGCGTATCCCCACTGGTCTTCCAGCACACCCTGTCTCTGACCGGGTCCCATCATCTTGGTACTCGTCGCGATAGGTTGGATCCACCACCAACGACGCTCGATACCCTCGCCGTCCGTTCGACCCGCGCCAGGGCGATAGTTCATGGAATGTTTTGAGTGATCAATCTGCTTGTGGCTATGATAGTGGAGCTTCGGAATTGAGTAGTCGGTGTCGTCGGGTACCTCGATTCGTACGTGCTCCGGAAATTCAGCAAGGCGGTCTTTCAGACCCTTGCTCCACTGACAAGCAATATCGTAACTGACATGCTTGCGCACAAGACGGTGGTGTGACATTGATGACGCGAACACATAGTCCATGTTCACATATCTGTGAACCGACAGTCAGTAAGGGGCATCACAATGAAGCGACGTGAACACGCACTTTTCGCCCTTTTGCATATCACCCACGCCATTCGCCAGCATGAACTCATGACGTGCACAAACCACTGCGCCTACCCCAGTCGCTGCATAGCCCTTGTGATATTTCGTGTTTGCATGATCAATTGCAGAAAGTCCAGTACATGTACTCATCTGCAAGGAGCGAAGTCAGTAGCGGACTTGGTTGCACGCTCAACGACAAACATACCTCCTCCTGGTCAGCGTATGCCGCCAGCACCTCCCGGTACCTCACATCCTCCACGAAATAACCCCACCCACTGCCAAGGATAGGGTCCTTCTGTTCATTGGATACTGCACGACGCTTGAGGCGGAAGCACGCGTCCATGGCTATCGTGAGCTGGTAGAGATACCTACGTAGCACGTCAGATTGAATGTGTATGCGTTGAGTGACCAAACTCACCGTCTGTCCTCGGGTACGATATCCCAACCCTTGGGCAGATTCACGCCCGGCCGAGGGCAAGTGGGACAATGCACAGCAAGTTCCCCGAATCTCGTCCCATTGACACCGCTCACATCGTGACCGCGACCCGCCCGTTTGAGACGTTTGAGAAACCTCCACTGGGATACAACCCGCATGAATACCTTGTAGCGGTCTTGAAGGTACGTCGTCCCAGTGTTGTCGGTAAGGCGGAGGAGCGATTGGTAGTAGTCGAACATCGACATCTTGCCCTGAAGGCTTTGAATATGATAGTGCTCGAGCACACGGTAAGTGAGCGCGGTGTTGGGCTCTGTATCCGTGGCGGGATACAGTCGGTGGCGATGGAGCTGTTGGGACGGCGTACCAGACATGCCGGCGTGTTCGCACCCACAGAACAGGACATTGGCACGATGTTGGCCGGACACGTCGATCACGCAGAAGTCGGCACGGGCAGGTCTTGGATTCGAGCACACAGATCTATCCGCATGCCCTAGTTGAATGACGAGACCAAGGTCTGCAAGAGAGATGCCTTCGAAGGCGTGACCCGTCCATCGCTGCAGATATCAGCTATACAAGTCATGCACACGGCGTGATGGAATGCTTACCTCCATCCGATGCCATGGATTATCCACATGCCTACTGATCGTGCATGCTTCGCACAACAACCTCGGAGCGCATTCCTTGCAGCGGATTTTCGCGGGGCCAGCGACGGTAGGAAGGCTGTTGGTCACGCATGTCGGGCATTGAAGATAGGTGTGGTCACCTCGTCCCTCGTTGCGCAATAGCTCGTGCAGGTATTCGTCCACCAGAGGCAGCCATTCCCTCATTGGATCGTCCTATTCAGCTGAACGTTAGCGTGTCGTGACTAAATACGCTTGAAGATGACTGACCGAGCTTGAGTAGCGCACCGCTGGAGGTACCATCTCCCCCTCCTCGAAGATCTCCCGCTCTGCTGCGACATCTTCTCCAGCCTGGAGATGCCTGGAGACGAACGGATCCCAATCAGCGGCCGTGCCGATGTCTACTTCAGGCGGGGGCTGCAGAGAGGCACTGGTCGGTGTCGAATAGCCGCTACCCGCGCTAGGATCCAGGAGAAGAGAGTCGCGATAGACCCGTCGCAAGTCCGAGGAAGCAGTGTCGATGGAAAGCACAGGTGGAGTGCGGTCGTTGGTCACCTCAGAGGAATAGATGGTAAACTCGCAGTAGGCGTCAGAGTCTCTCCGGCGTTTCCGTGGCCTGTGAGCCATGTCGCGTGAGTAGCTGGATGCTCGTTGTGTACAAAACTGGAACCGAGGCTCGTACTTCAGCGGCAAGCTGTGGGCGCTTACATGTCTCTCCAGACTCAGCCTTCCACGTCCTGAAGGCTCAGGCATTCGACCCGTCTCCTCCACTACATCCGAGGACGCGCCTGCCCTACGGCACACGCTGTATGCTGCATCTGGGTGAGTACACCACCGCCTGGGTGTCACGGATGGCTACCATAGCGAGGCAACGACCTTGGAGCCCGGTTGGTACTAAGCCATGTGTGACACCCGGCTCAGCCTGCCCGTGTTGCACGGTACTGACACCCTCGGTCCATCGTGCAGCTCCGCCACAAGACTCCCTACCTTCATTTCGGAAGGTACGTCCCCTCCACGTCGGGCATCCATCGCGTCTCACGAGCCTCCTCCCACAGACTCGCCACGGCACCGCGTTCTCCCCCTGGGTGTCCGACTATGGGCCTCCACTACACGCACCCGCCGGCTTCAGCCTCGCACGGCTCGTAGGGCACGCCGTTCGATCTGAGCCAACGCCGAACGATACTGACAACGTACCGGAGCTCGCTGACAACGTACCGGAGCCTGCCGACAACGCACCGGAGCCTGCCGACAATGCCCTCCGAGTCTCCGCAAGCACTCATGTGCCGCCTCCACGCACCCCCCATATGCCTACCTCGCCGCTCAATCCTTCGCCTCGCGGTGCTATGCTCCAAGCAGCCTTCCAGCCCAACTCGACCACCCCCACTCCCACTCCCACCCCCGCACTTCCAACCAGTGCGATGGCCTGCATGTCGAAGGAGCGCTTCCATGCCAAGCAGCGCTCCAAGAGACGGCGGCGCGCTGCACGAGCCAAGCAGTCGCTCGAGGCCACAACCGGGGGCGATTATCAGCTCAAGCAAGCAGCGAAGAAGTGGCGAGCACGGGCCTCGCTCATCTATGCCGACGTCCGTTCCGACGACAACAACGCCATGGCCCCTCTGATCTCCGCACAGCTCCCCCTTGCCAAGAACGCATATATCGCTAGAGGCGTCATACGGGGTGCGACAAGGCGTGGACGGAAGTGGACGAAGGAGCGGCTCATTGCGAAGGGTTTTGAGTACGTCCCATGGGACGGCAGGTGTGTAATCACCCATTGTCTGCCGGAACGCGTACTGACACCTCTCGATAGCACCCCTCGTCTTCTAGTGGACAGCGAAAGCGTCGTCATTGGCGTCCTTGCTGGTCGGCCCAGCGGCGCGGCTTGGGATGGTGTCATACAGGACGTTGCACGGCTCCTGGCTGATGCACGGCGTCGGTGCGGCGTGGACGCATGCGTTCCAACCCACAGGCGCGGTACGTATGCCGCCATACATACCGGCATATCCATGGGTGGGGGCCAAACGGTATGTAGTATGCTCTCTGCTCTCATCGCTCACCCTCAACATCTCACAACGGCTCCACACAGCGCCCGAACAACCTGCACAACGACCCGGACAGGCAGCGCGTGGTGGACGAGCTACTTGCAGACAGCGGAGTCCGCAGAGTCCTCAACTTCGCGAACGGTGAGTGGCCGTCGGATTCGTCCTGCGCGATTCTGTGCTCATCGCTGCCTCAGGCGCTTTTCAGGTATACGCCCCGACGCTTCACCAATACTACAAGAGCACTCTCGACCGTGTCTGCCAGTCTGATCCCAGCCTTACCAGGAATACTCCAGGCAATAGCTTCGCGGCTGCCACGTTTAATCTCGGCCCGCAGACAGTGACGCGACCCCACCTCGACCACCTCAACCTTCCGTGGGGCTGGTGTGCAATTACAGCGATGGGCACGTTCGACCACACGAAGAGCGGGCAAATCGTACTGTGGAATCTGAAGAAGGTAATTGAATTCCCGCCCGCTGCCACTATCTTCATCCCATCTGCTGTCATCGAACACTTCAACCTCGCCGTCGAGCCTGGAGATCAACGTCTTTCAATCACCCAATATACTGCAGGGGCGCTGTTTCGCTGGGTCAAGGCGGGATGCTGCCTCCTTCGAGAATTGGACGAGGACGCACGGGCGGACTTTGAGAACACGGGGCGTAAGCGTTGGGAGAATGGGACCGCCATGCTTAGCACAAAGTTTGAGATGCTGACCGGTTCTGTACCACAGTAGCGCCTCACCACCCCGTCCTATTCATCCCATACACCTGTACCCTACGCTACAATTCTAATGCATGCCTCTATCCCATCCATAGAAGGTCGTCACCGCCGCTGCAGCACGTCCAAATGCCAAGAGTACCCGGCAAGTCAACGTCTGAACAATTAGCGCTCATCGTCGGGAGCGCAGCTCCTCACAGCGTCTCACGGAGCGTCTCACGGCGTCTCGTGGAGCATCTCACAGGGCCTCACCGCGCGTCTCAGTGTCTCGCAGCGCTCATCTTGCTCTCAAGGCATCTGCGGTGCTCTCTGGCGCACAAGTTCCTCGACTATTGTGCGAACTTGGGCTGCTCTCGATGACCGACCACATCGCGATCGAACAAGCTAAATTAGCACGGTCAAGGGAGCTTCGGAGGGCACGCAACTTAAGGTATCGTCAAAAACTCAAGGAAAAGTACGTCCGAGTCGAGCCCAGAGTCGCTGCTGCTCACTCTCTGGACCTGTTTGCTTAGAAGAAGTGATACGCTGTCCTCCGCCGAGGCATATGCTAACGGCACACAAAGCTCGAGGTGCGCGCACTTTTGCAGCACCATACATGAAATTCAACCTAGTAACTGATGTCTATAATCGCAGCGGGCTTATTGCTCTCCCACTCACGCCAAACTCCGCCCTCACTACCGCGCTAATCGAATTCAACACTCGTCTCCGAGCATGGGGATTTGAGCAGGATCGAGGCGCCTTCCAAGCCTGTCTGAAGAAGGAGTGGGCCCTGGCGTGCCAGGTGGGGAACGACAGCATGTGGATCGGAAAGAGGGAGGTGTGGATCAGGCAGGCCGATGACCTGCTGGACGATATCGAGCGGTTCGTAAGCAGCGGTATGTTGGAAATATTGTCCCAAAGCGCATCGAGCAGCCTGTGGGCATCTATTACTTCAGTGGTGTTCAAAGTTCAGTGGCAGATCGCTGTACTGGAGGCGTTCCTTGATGTTTCAGTGCAACAGAGTGTACAGTAGCTCCGTATTTCGTTGTCACACAGCAATGTTCACGGAACGGCATGCATATATTTCGCGCGGGGACAGGGATACAAGATGTTGGCAAAGCTCGTGAGGTACAGGTGCTACTCATTGTCCGACACGTCTACCACAGGCACACCGACGCGGTGCTTCGTGGATTGTTGCGTAAAAAACCAAGCTGCCCGCGACAGAGACTTGAACGGAACAATCTTCATGCCTGGACGACAGCCAGCGCTGACAAGCGCGGTCGTGCTGGGGGATGTCAGTGTTGGGGTACAGGCGGAGGTTGAGTAGCGTACTCACCGATCAAAGTAAATCCCTGGCAGGTCGCCCCGAAGGACTACAAATACATATTCTCCCTTGCGGACACGGACGCGGTCATACGACAACTCTGGGCTGTCGCGACCGGTGGTAGCGGGTGGATCGGCGGTCGTACGAGACGAAGTGGCGACACGCTTGGATGCCGGACTAGCCGGCTTAGCACCCCAGAAGCCCTTCGCGGTCATGGTAACCTTGAGTGGGCGTGCCTTTGTTGGCTTCGACGGTGTCGACGCCTCGGAAGGAGGTGTGGGGATCGTCGCCGCAGATACGGTACCGGGTGTGAGCAGCGACGGGACGGAGGCTGAATGAGGAGCTCGATGTCCTGAGAGCTTGGAATCATCGCCGATATCGTCGTCTGACGAATCAGACTCAACAGCGACATCTGCCGGGAGACGGACGTGCACGAGGGGCGGGGGATGAATAGGCGTGGGTATGTGCAGTTGAGCTTCAGGCTCGCGTTGCTTTGAGGTCGGTGTGAGGACAGCGGGGCGTGGGGCTGGTGGGGTCCAATCCGAGACAGATCTCGGGCCCCCATACCAGCCGCGGCGAGCATCTTCCAAGCTATGAAAGCTTTTGTACATGGCGCCAGGGAACCCCTTCACCATGGCGCCAGTGAGGCCCCTAAACGGTTCAGCGAATGTTAGCCAGCTGGAGTCGTGCAGCTCAAGAGACTTCGGTACGCACCAGTTATAAAACAGTCCTATGCCTCGTCCAATCCATACAACATAGACCTTCCCTCGCGGATCCCGCGCGCCGATGGGTATAATCTCGTTTTGATTGTTGAATTTTGGTGTACTGCCCAGGGCGACAGCGAGTGAGTCGAAATCGTCTAGAACAGCTTGGTCTATCTTGCCCATAGGTGCAGTCTGAGGAACGAGGAACACAACGAGGGCAGAGACAGCAACGAGAACAAGAATGAGTTGGGAGGAGATTGGAGGAGATGATAGAGATGGGCGATGGCGCTCATGGCCTCGTTCACGTGACTTGGTCTCGCGTTTGAGGGCGCTAGGAGATGACAAGCTTGTCTCTTCAACTTGCCTGCTCACCGTCTGCCAAAGGGTCCTCGACAACTTCTGGTCGCTCATACACTAGCGCTAGCTCACACTGCCTTGCTCGCTCTATTGCTCTTACAATGGCCTCTGCATTCTCTGAGCTCAGTCAAATCGTGTACGAAGCAACTGATATCACTCGGGCTCCCACGGCGGCTTCAATGGCTACGCGGAACCGGCATAAGAAGAAACGCCAAAAGAAGAACGAAGAAGGGAAGCGAGGCAATCCAGGCGTCTTCCAGGGTGCCCGTCTCGAATTCCTGACAGCGCAATACCCCGACTACTCCAAGACTAAAGGCAAGGGCCGGAAAGTCTCGAACAAGTATTGGCCCGCCCTCTTTGCGCTCTACTGGTCACAGTTTCCCTGGTACCTGCCCATCGACAAGGAGCCAAGCGCGCTTGCCAACTACGAGGAGCCAGAGGAGAGCCACGAAACGTTGGTAGCGAAGAAGGACATCATCAACAAGACACAGAGGGTGAGTTCATGCTCGTTGCAACCCAGGCACGGTACTGACGTTCATGTACAGCAAATAAAGTCTCATCTACGGTACCGTGCAGTCGCTACCAAGAGAAAGGAGGACAATCCTTGGCAGCCACTGCTCGAGGCCTTGAGGACGAAGTCTGACATCCGTCCTCCCCCCCGCCGCCTCACGTCCTGGCAACTGTACATGGCAAAGAAGCCTGAACACATCGACACTGTCTATCAAGAACGCTGGCCCGAGGCCAACCTCCCTAGCACACGCAGCCTCTCATTCCGCGCTGCAATCGCGCGTGAGCTCCTTGCTCAAGAAAGCCCAGAGTACTGCAAGGAGCTGGACGAGGAGGCCATTCGGTTGCATGAAGAAGAGCTTGCTGAGATTGAGGCATCCAAGCTACCTCAAGCAGATCCGTCGGACCGAGAGGCAATGCTCAGGTGCGTATCACTCCTGTGCGACGTGGACGTCTTAGCTGACACTTCATTCCCTGTACAGGGCGCGAGAAGAGTTTGCAGCAGTTGTACAACCGCTGTTGCAGCTGTTACGCGACTATACTGGCATGTACTGCACGCTCATTGCAGGCGTGCCGCTGCTGTCGGGCATGCAGGAGTTTGATCTTCGCGTGTAAGTCCTATGGCTCCAATGGTGTCTCCTGATACTAACAAAATCCCAGTGTCGGGTGTGGAAGAACAGTCGGGCCTGTGCAGCAACCATGGCACACGGTAGAGGAATCGGCGTTCAAGAAGGATGTGATGTACTCCTTCACACGCTTCCTCATGAAGACACCTGGTAAGTGCAATGTTACCCCCTCAGCACCTGCTACACATCCTGATGCATCCACAGAGTGGCTTGAGCGGATGCAGAATATCGCAGGTTCCACATCTTCTACAGCACCCGCACCTGCCTCTGAGGCGGTGGATCCTGCAGGCTCATCCATGTCAGCGCTCGGACTACAACTCTCCGGGCTCCCTTCTGGTCCTTCCAATCCATCCGCGCTACAAGTAGACAAGGGACATGGTGCCAATCATTCAAGTCGTAGCAGGAATGGTGCACGGCATCCAAGGCGTAAGGGGCGCAGAGTAGATGATGACTCTGACTTGTCCGACTCGTCAGATTCCTCGATGTCCGACTCGGACTCGACTTCGAGCTCATCGTCAGATTCTACGGACAGTGATGGAGAGCTGGATGGCGATGATTCTGGCGATGACGAACTGTTCACCGGTGTCCCTACTCCGACACTGGCGGAACTTGACCTTGGCGATGCCATGGGCGAACGTCTTGCCCGGCTCAGTCCCAAGGCACGGAGGCGGCAGCTCTTCATGTTGATGGGGATGTCAGCTTGGGAGAGAGGCGTCGAGAACCGTCGGGCAGAGAATGCTGCCATGGTGGCACAATTCAACGTCGACATCCAGGGCCTCACTGGCACTACGTCCAAGCCGAAGGGGAAGCCAAAACAAAAGGGCAAACAGCGCGCTCGGACGTCAACAAGTGGAGAAGCTACTGCTGCTCCTAGACGGTCCGGACGGCTGCAGAGGGGTCCCACGGCCACAATAGGTGAGCCTGCGCCATTGACTACCCCAACGACCCACTCGCCACCATCAACGACCGCTCCGACACCATCGACAACGACCGCTCCGACACCGTCGACAACGACTGCTCCGACACCGTCGACAACGACTGCTCCGACACCGTCGACAACGACCGCTCCGACGCCATCGACAACGACCGCTCCGACGCCACAGACAACAACTGCTCTGACGCTGCTGACAACTGCTCTGATTCCGACGATTCCGACGCCGTCGACTACTCCTCTGACACTGCTGCCGACTGTTTCAACACCGCCGACAATGGCTCTGACGACTGCCCCAACGCTGCCGACAACTGCCCCAACGCTGTCGACAACTGCCCCAACGCCGTCGATGACTGCTACGACACCATCAACGACTGCTCCGACACCGTCGACGACTGCTCCGACACCGTTGACGACTGCTCCGACACTGTCAACGACATCTGCGATGCCATCGACAGTGATCACTCCGACGCCGCCAACGACCACTACAATTACCCAAGTAGCATTGGTCCCTGCACCTCCTGTCTATGACGATGTTGACGCTTGGCCATCATGGGTTGTTGAGGCCATGGACCGAATGGACAATGAGAAGAATGCGAATTACGGTGGATATTTCAAACGGGCTGTGGATTGGTGGGTGGTGTTTGAGCGTTCGCGTGGCTGGGTTACATCGGTGAGTACTATTGTCCCTCAAGGTATCTTCACTCTAGATGCTAACATCCCTCATAGACGAAGGGCCTCCCAACGGATGAACGACCGGCTGAAGTGGCCAATTGGCTCCGCATCGATAGGCGGAATCTCAAGAAGATACCGACCATCGCCGACGAGAAGCAGTACGCTGCTCAGTGGCGGGCCTGGTGGGAGGCTCTGCAGCCCGATTGGAGATCGTTCGACGCAGACAACCGCCTTGAGCAGGTGGGATCAGGAGAGTGGGGCGTCCTGGACCACCCAGGCAAGAATGGGGTGCTGATGACACTGCTTTCATTGATGTGGTGGCGAGATATCGCCACGTCCCAGACATTGCATGACTGGAATCATGCTGCCAGGGATGTGGCCTGGACGATCTGGCAGATGGCGCTGGTAAACAGCCGGTATGTATGTTCTTGAAGGTTATAACACTAGCTGACTCTTATACTACAGCAAACGGTCTGCTGACGATGAAGGCCAAGTTGTCCGCCCCTCAAAGAAGGGACGTCGTTAACTATGTACTTGCCAAGTAGTGTATCTTTGTTACCACAATGCACTGTCAGTATTACATTCAATTGATGCTTTTCCTGTGCGATATAAATATGAGGGCAGAATGGCAATGTTTATAGCACTCTAGAGCACCTTGTTGCTAGGTACTACGGAGTTTGATATACATCGACCATAGTCCCCATGAATAAGCGCCCGGATTTTGCCGTTAAGCGCCCTATAGCAGGAGCAAAAGTAAGCGCCTGTGGGTGCTGACAACATAAACATACACAGGCGTCTATATATCTGTCCGATCAAGAGTAAATCGGGTAGATCTGGGATTCCGGCGACAGTGCCAGGTGCAGTGAGCGCCTGCCGGGGACAGTTACCGCATTGGGAAGGGAGCCGAGAAGCCGAGGGGATCCTATAGGCCCTACCCCGGAGGGCCCGGGGACTCGTAAAGTATTACGAACCAGCCTGGTTTATTTGTAAAACGGTCTGGGGGAACAACCTGTTCGTAATACTTTATTCCTACAGCAGCAGCTGGTCCGGCTTGCGGACATTGTGCCGCTCGTTGTTCGAAGGTTGGGTAACCGCCGGGGTTGGAGCGGTAGTACGTTCGAGGGTACGCGCGATGAGGGAGATCGCAGTCGCTAGCTGCGACTGAACTCGTTCTTCAGAGTCGGAGGAGTCCGAGCTTGAGCTAGTGTCGTCGTCTCCCGGCCCTTGCGGGTCGTTGTCCGGAGGACCTGGCGGTCCTGGAGGGCCCGGCGGACCTGGAGGACTAGGCGGACCCGGAGGCCCGCGGCTCGGACCTGAGGGCTGACCCTCGGAGAATGGGTTACCCGGAGATGGCTCTCGGGGTACCTGCGAGGCAGTCGCGGTAGAGATGACCAGGGGCTGAGGCGGGTCACCTTCGTCGTCCCCATCGGAGGACGCTTCGACGATTGTTCGAGCGAACTGCCCGCGGCGGCTCGGAGTAGCTTCTTCTTGCGTCGCTGAGTCGCCTCGGCGAGCTGTCCAGCCACTCCAGTTCTCGGCGGGGTCTTCTTGCTCCAGGGCGCAAGATTGGGTCTGAGTGCGGACTACGGTTCGAGTGGACATATTGAGTGAAACCCGGTGAGTTCGGAAATACTGTTAGGTCCATGCCGTCCGGGGGTATAACTCCGGTGGTCGGGGCTTGGACGGAGTTCGGGGTCGGAGTACGACCGGAGGTCGGACTAGCACTGGGGTGAGGACTTTCGCGAAACTATTGGTAACGCACGGGTTCCGACTCGGTGTCCTCTATTTGCGGACTACGGAGTTCGGACTTGATGGGACGGAGGTCGGACTTGGGAACGAAGGTTGGTCGGACTAGGGGGTCGGGGGTGAGTGTCAGAGTACGGACTAGGAGTCCAAAAAGGCGAGTGTTCAAGGTTAACGAGATTTCCGAACTGAGTAGCTACTACATTCCGGGGCAGTATTTATACTAAGTCAGAAACCCGATAGAAACAATAAGAGATGTACGTGATAGGAAAGAGGAGAACGAAAGTACGAAGTAACTTGCCAAGGGTAAGATAACGTAGATAGCTCAGTAAGCAAAAGCCTCATGTAGGTAGCGCCATGAGGGGTTATCTGAGACATGTAAGTCATGGGGTCAGGGGGAAGTCCGAAGTACGGAGTACAAAGTGCGGAGTACGGAGAACGGAGCCGGGGGTACGGGGTACGGAAGAGCGGAGTATGGGAAAGCGGAGTACATAGTGCGGGGTAAGGAGCGGAGTACGGGGGTTCGGGGATCGGACTTCGGGGTTACAGCACAGAGCGTAACAGATGATCTGCATCTCAGCCGTCTCCGGCACCTCGGCCTACCTCCCGAGCCCTCTGGAGTACGGTGGGAAATTTCCGACATAGTCCGACACTCAACCCTGACCCTCCAGTCCGACCAACCTTTGTTCCCTTCCTACCTCCCCCTCCGACCCAAACCCCGTTCCCAAGTCCGACCTCTGATCCGTTAAGTCTGTACTCCGTAGTCCACAAATAGAGGACACCGAGTCGGAACCTGTGCGTTACTAATAGTTTCGCAAAAGTCCTCACACAGTGCTAGTCTGACCTCCGGTCATACTCCAACCCCGAACCCCGTTCAAGTCCCAACCACCAGAGTTGTACCCCCGGACGGCATGGTCCTAACAGACTTAGGCATCGAGGACGAGTCCATGTCATGACGGTGCCTACAAATTGTACATTCAAACCCCGATGTGGTCCTGTATAGCACCTGTCTATTGACATAGGCTATTGGCGCAATCAAGCACGTGTCCTCGTATTAGATTACAAGTCATCGTGATGATTGCGAGGGCTTGGAAGGCTTTTGTAAGCTATTGTGATATCGCTATAATCCGATTGCAAGGTGATTTCAAGATATGTTATAACAAGATCTATTCAGTTGGTTTGTAATGAGGCAAAGTACGATAATTGACTAGAACTCTATTATAACCAATTACAAGGACACAACTTCTCGTGCGGGCCACAATTTGGACGCCTTTTTCGTGATGCCACTCGTAAGTCAGATCCGCGTGCTGTGGAATCAAACAAAATATATGCATTCAAATCACCTGCATACCGTTCAGAAATCAACACTGCTCCGGGTGTTTTAGCTAAGTCAGGATGCCCACGTCAGGAGGCGATTCTGACCATCTAAAATCACCAGGATAAAAACCGTTGAAAACGGACATATAGCCGCTGAAGATCGCCTCCCAAAAACGGCAGCATGACTGGTGAATTTCCTGTCGTAGTCGACAATTTCACCACCTATACTGGTGATTTCTCGCGCCTATGAGGAGGTGATTCTCACCTGAATCTAGGTCCACGGTGAGATCCCGCGTTTACACGGGTCGCACAAGGCGGCGATTATAGGGCTTTACGCAGTGACCGTCAACATTGGTCACCGTCGGCGGCGGGCGCCTCTCGGCAGCACCAGGCGCCGGCGTTCGTCTGACATTCGTGCGTCCACTCGGAGCAGCTTGGGCCTCAGCCAGCATCCTGCTTTTACCACGACACAACTCCTTGCTTACTCACCTGATCATCACAGATCGGAAGTTTTGATAACTTGGCAAGCGCCCTGTGTATGCCTAGTTTGTTAGACTAGAAACCCCGCTTACCCTACACTACGGAAAGCACTACGAATACCTCTGCCCCTTTCCAAACAAAGTAAAGAGTCCTTCAGCACCCTCCCTGCCTCCGAGTCCCCTCCGGCAAATGCCGGGTGTAGGTCCAACTACACCCGAGGGCGTCTGGCGGCTATCCCGGCCACCTCGGCTGATCCTCCCGCCCGTCGGCGCTTGTCCCCTCCACGCGCGCGCCCTCCCGCTCGCTGGCGCTTATTCCCTCTACGCGCGCGCCCTCCCGCTCGCTGGCGCTTATTCCCTCCACGCGCGCGCCCTCCCTCTCGCTGGCGCTTATCCCCGCCCTTTCAGCGCTTCCACTTGTCCTTGGCACTTCTCCCTGCCCTTGGCGCTTACAGTCCACTCCTCCCTCGCTCTCAATGCCGCCGCCTCCGCCCCATTGATTCCGCCCATATCGACGACTGGTACGTCTATGAGAGCGTTATGCACCTTATAACATCTCGCTAACACCTCGCTAATACGACTACATAGTGTTATCCAACTTACGGTGACCTTTCAGCACGAAGTCATTCAATTCAAACTCCGCCTCGGCAAGATTCACGCAACGGGCGCCTCGTAACCAGATCTCCTACCCGATTCCCCTTATCTCGTACAATGTCCTCCGCCTTACCCTTCAACGACGTTTTTTCAAGCCTTGCGCACCGCCTGCATGCATGCTGAGCGACGGGGATTCAAGATGCCTACAGGAAAATCTATAGTGTGTGGATATATGCACGGCGGACTGACTACAATCTACAGATTCAACACGCTATCCGGCATCTCGGCTATCACGCTCGGAACTTCAAGAGCACTGCACTTGCCGTGCTCGCTGGACTCTCCATGCAGTAGAGTTGTGGACGTTGTTGCATTTATATGTAGCGTTCGAAAGGGGCTCTTGTATCAATCCATATGGGAGGGTGTGATGGAAATATGAGAGATGTAGACATCAGTAATTGAACAATCTCATGAACGCTCGATTGTCGTCCAGATACTCAGAGACAAGCGCTGACGACTTCTGTTATATTTCACAAATCTAACTTCAAAGAATGATCTATATTCGAGCTATGCAGAGCGGTACATGTGAGCTTTCCGAAGCTAAGTCGCCTGGGCACCAGACGCTCCATCCGCGCAGTCGGAGGCAGGGCGGTTCTCGTCGTTCTTGCGCTTCTTTCGGGGACCCTTCTTCGTATTCTTATCCGAGCGTTCCTTGCGTGCGCGCTTGGGGACAACGATACCGGTGCCGTCCGCGGTCGTCACAGTGTTGATGAATTGGACTTGCAGCGTATTCGAGCACGGATGCTTGCGGCCAGCTACCTGGGTCGATGTCCCTGACGCTGCACCGTTGCCGGGAGTTTCCAGGGAGAAAAAAGCGGAGGGGGGCATGGGCGCAGACGTAGATGTCGACGGCAAAGGCTCGGATGTTGGTGGTGATGACAAAGGTTGGGACGTGGGCGTGGACGCGGGCGCGGGCGTGGGCGCGGACGCAGGCATGGGCGCAGGCGCGGACGCAGGCATGTGCGTGGGCGCAGGCGCGGGCACGGACGAGGGCACGGACGAGGGCACGGACGAGGACGCGGACGAGGGCGCGGACGAGGGCACGGGCGCGGGCGCGGACGAGGGCGCGGACGAGGGCATGGGTGCGGGCGCAGGCGCAGGCGTAGGGGTAGCGATGGTGTCCTCGATGTCTTCCCATACCGTCCCCTCTGCGCCTTCGCCCTCGTTCAGCTGAGTTTCGGTTTCCCCGCGCTGGCGCTTGTGGTATTCCGCCGCCCAGGCGCGCCATTCGTCGTTGGTGAGCGAGCGGAAATGCGCTGCCCCTGTATCCCATGCGGTATACAGGGTCTGCAACTCCGGGATGGAGGTGAATTTGCCGGGCGCCGCGAACTTGATACCAGACGGCCATCCCTCGAGAACGACGCCATGCTGCAGAGTGATGTGGTAGTCGAAGTTGACGTATGCCATCCTACCGATCTCGCCACGGATACAGGCTTGTTCTGATGAAGTAGGTCAGGTTTCAACGCGTGAAAAGGCTATAAAGACCTATTACTCACTGAGTTTGTCAATGATGAGCGCGGCGGTTCGGTTCTTGAGATCTCGAAGCTCCGACTGACGCGAACGGATGACTTCTGTTGTGATGTCAGCACAGTGACGGGGAAGCTCGATGCGAACAGATAGCTCACCTTCGAGACCGCCAATGCACGCTGCTTCCATCCGCATCGCGAATTGATGAAGGCCCTCCTTGCGCGACGTTGCATTCGCTACGTACTGGGCGATGCGCTCGTTCGTATAGAACACGTACGGCCGATTATACTGATCGGGCTTCGAACGAACGGCCACGAGTAGGAATTCGGCCCCGGTGCGACCGTTCAGATTCTCGAGCTAGTGAGGGCGTTGAGCGGAGATGTGAGAAAGAAATGGCAGAAAACATACCTCTTGAACTATGGTAGCCAGGTTCGCACGGATGTCGTTGAACGCGTGGGCAGCGACATTGTGTATGCCATGCTTGCGGTTGTCGCGCCGTTCGGTGAGCTTCTCCGCCCCGTCGCCAACAGCCTCTATCCTTTCTTGAGAGCTCATGGCCTTCCATCGCGCGGATATTTCCTTTATGACTTCGGAAGAGACCCGTTTGCGGCCCTCATCCCCGAGCGCTAGTAATGTCAGTGTGGCGTGCCACGCAAGAATGGTCGAGTTGTACTCACCGTCATTGTGTCTCTTCAGCTCCTGACTTACGAACGCGTTCCACAGGGATATCTTGCGTGGGTGTTCGCGGAGTCGTGCACGTTGCATGATGGCGTCGTAGTAGTATCGCGCACTATGACCTGGGAAGTCCTCGGACATCTTGACAGCGAGTTCCCACAGTACAGCGCGCGCCTCGAGAAGCGCGTTCGTGATCTTCTCCTTCCTCTGGTCGCGCTGCTGCTGACGCTCGCGTTTTTCCACACGACTCAGGCAAATACGTTGATGTTTCTTCCGTTGGCGCCATGGAAAACGGATGCGCTTGGGAGTAGTTTTGCGATAGACGTTAGGGAGGCGGATGTAGACGTCAGCAGACTTCGCTGGCATGCAGCAGCTGTGCGGAAGGTCGACGAGGGATTCGAGAGACTGGGCTACATGTCAGTTTGCCAGAGGGTTTTGTTCAAAGACCTCACGTGACTGAGTTGATCGCATTGATGAAACAACATAGAGACAAGCAGGAAAAACAAACAGCGATAGTAACGACAATGATACAGAAAGTTCTAGAACCGGGGAAGCTCAATCGCATGCCACAGCGTCAAAGAGTCGCGCCTCCGCCAGCCCAACAAGTCCTTCATCTGAGCAGCGAATGAGTTGGGCGACGAGGCGTGAATGTAAACCTGTAACACAACCCAGGAGTCCTGCGCACTCGCACCTATCGTGGTGAGCACGGCATTCGCTGTAGGACCGAGGTCCACAGGAAACGCACCGCCATCGCGGGCCATGGTGGGAGGCGGGCGGATGAGGGAGCGGAGAGCACCGATCAATGCGTCCGCTAGTCATAGTTAGCTTCGCACGTAGATCAAATGATACAAACTTACAAGTTAGGCTCTCACGAAGAGAGAGTCGGGCGAGATTCAAGTCCTCGCTGGGGGAGGGACTATCGGCTCGAGCGTCCTCGTACTCGCTGTCTGTATCGACAGACACAGCATGGCGGAGGATGCCCCTTGGCACTGACGACCGGCTCGGAGAGGGTGTAGGAGTGGAGGTGAAAGGCAGCGTGGATGCGGCGTGCGGCAAGGTTATGGTGACATGTTTTCCCGAATGCTTGACAGGGGACGCCGAACGCGCCGCCTTGACGGGAGACGTTGAGCGTGAGGACTTGACGGGGGACGCAGGTCGCTCAGGCCTGGCGCACGAGGCAGACGTGGATTCTCCGGCGATGGAGGAGGATTGAGCTCTCCAACCTAGCGGCTTGAGGGGCTCCGTGGGTGCTGAGAGCTTCCCGCCGCGAGCACGCAAAGGCAGGTTGTACCCATCCTTGTGGATCATGTAGGAGAGACTCTCCCAGAGCGTGTCGAACTTCTTGAAGCTTCGCTGGTTGTCCGGGACGTCGATGAGATGGGAAATGGAGCTCCTACAACAATATGAGCGCGTCAGTCGTCCAGAGCAAACATAGGGGGCTTACCACTCGAATCCAACCCAGATACCCGTCTCCTTCCCATACCTTATAGCATAATACGGCGGCGGGGTCTTGGGATTGAGCCTCACGACGGGTCCGTCTTCCCACTCGATCCACCGCATCATGGTGGCCGCATCGTCCCGATCCACTCGCAGAAAAAGCTCGTTGTTCAACTTGTTAATCGCCTCAGCATCGCTAAGGAGGGAGCAGCAGACCACGATGGGGAGAAGGGGACGGAACTTGCCAAGGGCCATGTTAGGAGGGCTGTGAATCCTCTCAGCTCGAGCTGCATAGTGATCGATTGGATAAACTGACCGAATTTCTTCGTGTATCTCGGGGATACGATTGCCAAGAACAACATAGTAAGGCCCCGTAGGAGCTAAGAAGGACGATCTGCTGGACATTTGATGCTCAAGCGGAGTGGGCGAGGAAGCGGGAGATGTGGGAGGAGTAGAGGAGACGGTGAGCTGCATAGCTGCACTGGCGCTCAAGTGCTTGCGTCCGCACGGTGCACTCAGCTGCTCAATCTGCTACATGCATCTCCTGCGCATCGCACCCGTCCACGCATGTCTGTAACCGACGGGTTCTTGCTGATGGAACAATAGTTCATGGGAATATCAGAACGAAGAATTGACCATTACTACATCATTTCAGTATACCAGCGGATGAATTGTTGTCCACAACTCGAGTCTTGCACACTCGCAAGCGTGCATCTGCTCGAATGCACCACCATTCTGTGTGATCATGCCAGATACTCAAGCTCACTAAGACTTGGATCCAACCACTGCTCAGATAACCATTGTAGTAACTCTAAACACACGTCTACTACACTGCTGATTCGCTACGGATACGATATGGGAGATGCAATCACGTACGAAGGCTCGCCAGGAACTCGAGAATACCAGTGATTTCCTCATGCACATGGTCACTTTCCGCCGAGGCATCCGACTCCTCGTGCTCCAACACTCCTTCTTCAATTGATACGAGCTTCGTCAAGGACGTTGCGCCCGCGCCAGGGGGTTGCGAGTCCTGCGCCATCTCAGCCTGGGCGCGCGGTGGCTGAGCATGAGCCGCCGCACTGGCGGGCGCGCTCCCGGCACGGACGCCAGGTAGGGGGTTCCCCGTAAAGCCGTTCAGCGTGAACATGCGCTGAAGATATGCCAGATTTCGTGCGTTAGCAGCACGGCGGTGATGCGAATACTCTAGGACTCCGAAATACAAGGGGTCACCGCGCGTCTTGAGGTCGGATAATACGCCCGACAAGAGATCTTCCTCGTCCCGGATGTGGGTATGAAGGCGACGCGCTTCTCGATTAACGTTTGCGATCTCCTCATGCGCCCGAGCCACCCGACGAGCGATGCGCATGGTTTCGCGTATTGCCGGTTGCACCCAAGGTTTCTGAAGCAAGTCTTGACGTGTGTCTTGCAGAAGGGTAAACTCTTCGAGGAACGTATAATGTGAAACCTTCGACCAATCGAGAGGGTTGCGAGGAGGCTCAAGAGCCTGAGCTGCAGCGTTGTACTCTCGAACGGCCCGCCGGATAGCTTTGCAGCGCCTTTGCAAGTTCTTCGCGATGTACGTACGCATACGATAGCCTAGTGTATAAGTGATCGCGCAATCAATACTACGATCTATGCGGGGTAGATTACCCCACACTCACCGGTCTGAGCGAGATTCATCTTGTGCAGCTCGAAGAGGCGCAATATTACTAGACGTTGCAGCTTGCCTAGCGCGCGCTGATATTTGCGTGTTGCCATGTATTGTAAGGTTTGCCGATACGTCGCGTCCTCAGGCTGCCAGCGTGTTTCAATGTTGTATGCCGCCTCCATTGTGGCAACTTCTTCGGTGAGCTGCTTGAGACGTTCTCGGAGATAGCGCCTGCGGGTCTCAGCCTTACGCGTAGCCGAGAGATCCGCATCGTAATCCGTCGCACCGGTCCGAGGGTCTGCCCACGAGATCTGTAGGGTGTCGGGCGCTCGGGAATTGAACCGCCGGGAGGCAGCGTCGAGTTCCTCGCTGTTCGCGATCATGATCAGCCACATAGCAATCACTCCTGGCGCGGAGTCAACGTACCGGACCGATTGAAGCTCCTGGAGTGCTTCAACATATGCAACCGCGTGTAAATTGGTGTCCTGTTCGTCACGTAGCTCGAGGATGAACTTGCGCTCCTCGTCATAGAAGCGCTCAATATCCTCGCGGGATATATTCAACGACTTCAATGCGTCTTCTAATGCAGGCTCCTGGGTTTGAACGATTTCAAGTGCTTGCTTCAGATTGTTGAAGAGCATCGCGCCCAGGTTTGCGTACTTCTCCGCGTCCCACTGCTGGAAGAATAGATCAATCAAACTTGCGCGGCGGTATTTTGATGCGTATCGGACGATAGGCGCCAGTTGATTAGAACTGCTGAAAATCCGTTCCATGCCTTCTAGGTCCTCGAGCCCTATGCCGGTGATGCTGTTAGGATGAAACGCAACCTGACAGCTGTAAGAGTGTGAATAGCCATGGAACGCATTGACGCAGAAGCGCGTCCCCAGTTCCCGCGCGGTTGCTGCAAGAGAGCTGTTGCGTACAGTGGCGGAGAAATCGCAGCCGATGTCATAGCCGATCATCAGCCGCGCGCCGAGGACTTCGTGTGCCTTCGCCACCATCGCCAAAGGGTATTTAGCGCTGTAGCATAGATATGTTAATTGAGGCCGGGGCGTCCGATGCTCGGTCATAATACTCACAGCTCTCCACTGCGGATCATGTCCGCGATCCACAGGACCAGACCGTGCCGACAGGCACACGCGAAAATACCCGTCTCATCAAAAATGCTCCACATGTGCTTCCTTTCTTCTGCCTGTGCCGCCTTCCAATGTTTCGCGCAAGGAGTCGGGAGGAGGTCACCACTGCCATCTGTAGGATCACCCTCACCGTCAGTGGCGGCGGGGTTATGGTGCGCTTCATCGTCACTATCCGACTGGTCAGGCGGAGGATTGGGTGCCGGTTGGTTTTGCCGAGACTTGACTTCGTTGGCGTACCGATTGACAAACTCGGGAGGGAGAAAATAGTCGCTAGTGAATTGCCGGGTATCGCCGATCGCCCGTTTTCCGAGTGCCCCGGTTCGCTTCAAGGAATTGTTCGCGTCCATGCATATAATCCTTGAGAACACTCCCGGATCCTCATCGTCGAGCTGATAGGGACACCTGCAGTTCAGTAATGACACCTGCGTGTAGCAAAACTGAGAGACGGACCGTATAAGCACACGCAGGGCAGCCGTGTCGAGCTCGCCAGTCCGGAAGATCGCGCCCCAGAGCGCCCATCACGCGCTGTGACACGAGGCGTTGGATGGTGAGGTACACATCAAAGGCGTCGGCTATCGCATTCCGATAATATGGCCTATATGGTACCTGTGATATGTTAGGTTGGTGATACTTGGGTATGCTCCTTCAACTTACATGGTACTGGTAACAAACGAGTTTCGCAAACGCTTCAGCACTGAAGGACGCTTTCACAAGCTTGAGGCAGCGGAAAAGCTCGAGTGTTTTGAGGGATATCGCCAGAGACGGGTTCATCGGTGAGTTACTGAGGTAGCCGCACCGCACCAGAGCCTCTGCTGCTGATTGATCCGAGGGTCGCGTGATAACGGCGGAGGACCCCAATGTATATACGTCGACGACGTTGATCGTGAACGAGTAGTCGAGATCAACATCGGGGCGCTGGGCGCCGCTCGGTTCTTGTCGCCAGGCGAGGTATGCGTCCACGAGATGGGGTAGATGAGGTGCCCAGTTCTTCTCCACGGTTTCCACTCTCTGCCTCCAGGATCGACCATCCCTCTTGTACCGTACCCCGCCGCTAGGAATGAGCAGGTTAGACATGGGATCCAGAGACGTGATCCACGGAAGAATACAGACTATGCATCCATGATGTCGCGGATCGCGTGCGTGATGGCTTCGTCCGTCTCATCAGGGGGCTCGATATCTTCCCATTCGTTGTCGTTATCGCCGCCGGCCATCAAAAAATCTTGCGCGTCTTGTTCCATTGGCGGCGGCGGAGTCTCCCCCCGCATTTCTGCGAGCGCTTCCAGTGATTCAGTGCCTAAACCTACATGATGTCAGTTACTAAACACCGTAGTTACACTATATCGAACGTGTACCTCGGGTGATCTCCTTATATTCCTTCTCGACTTTCCTTTGTTCGAGTGCAATATCGGTCAATCCTAGACGGCGTTCCTGTATGGTTCTTAAGAGGTTGCGTGCACCAGTTGAATGAGACTCCGCCGATGGATGTGGCATCGGCCTCGCCACTCGGACATGGCGCGATACACCTTGTCTGACAATTTCTTGAGGCATGCGAGAGGAGACGTTATGCGTGCGTTGAGCACCCCTGAGCATGCGATACAATAAGTATCCAAGAAAACGTGTACAGCACATGTAGATACTGATCCGCAATCTCCCCAATCATACGCTCCTGCATGCTTACACCTCCGTGCCAAGCTTCAGATCATCACATACCTATGGATCACGGTGATTCGATCTCACGGAGAACGCTGGCAAGGCGTGAAGGCGGTGCAGCTGATGCTGATAATCGGTTAGATAATGTTGATTATACATAGCTATGCCGCTATGAAGAGATCTGGCGAACTTACGTGACTGCCCTCGTTCCGAATACTACACGCGCGTTACACCAGACTCAACGACCCGATTTCCTGCGGCACGACTCGTTGTGGGGGCGCAGAAGACAAGAGTGCAGCCAGACGTGAGGATGTTGACGAAATTGCGAGGCGGTGCAGCCGGTCGGATAGTAGGGGCGTCAACGAATGGGAACGTAGACCTTATGACAGCTGATTGTCAGTACGTGCTTGCAAATTGACTTGTCGACCATGTACATACGTCCTTGTAGATGATCAACGATCAACGATACCTGCGCCTACGGATAGGAGGGAGAAGGGTAGGAGATCTGGTTACGAGGCGCCCGTTGCGTGAATCTTGCCGAGGCGGAGTTTGAATTGAATGACTTCGTGCTGAAAGGTCACCGTAAGTTGGATAACATATGTAGTCGTATTAGCGAGGTGTTAGCGAGATGTTATAAGGTGCATAACGCTCTCATAGACGTACCAGTCGTCGATATGGGCGGAATCAATGGGGCGGAGGCGGCGGCATTGAGAGCGAGGGAGGAGTGGACTGTAAGCGCCAAGGGCAGGGAGAAGTGCCAAGGACAAGTGGAAGCGCTGAAAGGGCGGGGATAAGCGCCAGCGAGAGGGAGGGCGCGCGCGTGGAGGGAATAAGCGCCAGCGAGCGGGAGGGCGCGCGCGTAGAGGGAATAAGCGCCAGCGAGCGGGAGGGCGCGCGCGTAGAGGGAATAAGCGCCAGCGAGCGGGAGGGCGCGCGCGTGGAGGGGACAAGCGCCGACGGGCGGGAGGATCAGCCGAGGTGGCCGGGATAGCCGCCAGACGCCCTCGGGTGTAGTTGGACCTACACCCGGCATTTGCCGGAGGGGACTCGGAGGCAGGGAGGGTGCTGAAGGACTCTTTACTTTGTTTGGAAAGGGGCAGAGGTATTCGTAGTGCTTTCCGTAGTGTAGGGTAAGCGGGGTTTCTAGTCTAACAAACTAGGCATACACAGGGCGCTTGCCAAGTTATCAAAACTTCCGATCTGTGATGATCAGGTGTGCTTACTACAATCCTAGAGAGTCCTTGGACCTAAACAAGCATGCCTCACACCCTCATTGTCGCCCAATTCCACCCTGCTGCAAGCTCATACTGGCTTCCCCGTTCTGGACAACGTGCAGCTGCGCGGATCCCTACCGTACCGTTCTGGGCGTTGCGCTTCAACTTGAACGATTATTCAGAGAAAAGCGATCGTCCACATCAACTCTGCGTTGTATCGCCAGATCCCTCGCCCGTGCCCCTCCCGAATGCGTCTCTGACCTTGGGTCCGAAACACGCTGTTCTGTCCGGCACGTTCTACACTGGGAACGAAGATCTGACAGCCATGGCCGCTTTGCCTTGCTCCGACTGGCTGGTCCGCCGACCGCTTTATATACACGCAACCCCGGTCATCTCTATGGACATGTTCTGCTGTCCACCACTGGAGTGTGTCATCTGTCAGCTTGACGAGGACAGCATGCGTCGGTTCAGGCAAGCTGTGCGAGACGGCACTGAAGCGCTCTATGAATACCGGAAGGACAAAGAACAGGAGAAATGGGCTGCGCAGGTGGCCCAGTGGGGCCGACATGACTTGTCTGAGTTCGTGTTCGGCCAGCACGGATGGGACCCGACTTACATGTTCAGTCGCTTGAACAACCCGCAAGCATATTGTTTCGCATTCGTCTACAGTGGCAAGATGCCTGGCTTCGCACAACGACCGACCATATATAACGAGCTCCTCCTCTATGCACAGTGAGTACGCATGCATCGTTCTCCTTGCTAGAGCTCATTTACGTGTCCATGGGAGAATCTGTAAGGACTACAGATGGCGTGGGGTTGAGAGAGCTATCCTGTGGGTTCGGGATATGCGAGCGGTACGTGCATAGTCCTAAATCCGTTAGCTGATCGTGCTGAATAGACGCGAATGGTCCAGAATGAGAACTGCTCTGAACACCACGTATCTGCGCAACCGGATAATCCCAGCGCGCAGTGTACGCCCTTTGAGACTGACCCATCCTTTCGGGAGGCTGTAAAGCAGCTTGAAGATGGTCGATGCCCTATCTCCCTCGAGGAGGAAGAAGAAATGGAAGAAGCCTCCGACACAACGTCAGACATCACCTCTGAATCAGACAATTCGCGATACGTATGGGTGTCTTGGCGTACATGGGCCTTCCCAGAACTGGCCTTGGAGTTTCCTGAGATACCCCTGGGAAACCCACGTATCGTGGTTCTTGACTTGTTTGGAGTGGTCTTGGTATGTACAATCAGTGAGGCCATGCCGCTGTTCAGCTCATGACTCTTTAATCCAGGACAGAGAGGCCGCTATTCGGTGTGCGCTTGCGAAGTGGCTGTCGTTCACGCATAACGGCCAAACCGCGGAGGGTATCCTGTCGCGATACATTGAGATCGAAGCGTTGGTGGCTCGCCGGAATCTGGCTGCTGCATCATCAATCGCCGCTATCGTTCACGGTGCCCTGCAGACGCTCGCGGACAAGCTGGCAATGCCGCCTCAAGTGCAGTCACAACTCATCACCGATGCCATGACCGTGATCCTCAAACCTGCCCCCTATCGCGATGCGGAGCGCGTCATCGCGGCTTTGTTAGGACAGGGACGTTCCATCATTGTCATACCTCCTTACTCGGAGGTAACCATGCAACACCTCCTCCCACCCCGCCTTCGGTCTCGAATTTGGTCAGCCAATGAGCCTCTGTCTGCTCATTTTGCTGCTCCAGATTCGTTCTTCAGAGCGTTGTTGGCTCAGTGCCGTGGAACCTGTCCTGACATTCGACCGGCGGATATCCTTCTTGTCAGCGCAAGCGTCTCACGAGTAACAGCTCCAGCATCGCTCGCTGGTCACCCAACCGTGCTGCTCGAAAGGAGTGGCACGATCGCTTCCCGAGTTCAGTTTCTGGTTGCGCGGGTCCCGCACGGAAATCCGGTTCCATCCCTCGTTGTAGGTGATCTAGACGTACTCTGTGAACGACTCTATGAGCATAGGGAAGTTGCATGATGTACTACTAGTACCACGTAGTACGAGGATGCATACAGACTGCCCGTGGCTTACATGTAGTTGGGGTTCCACTCCTTATCCTCTACGAATCTCATGTCTACGACATATTCTTCCGGCAGCAACGTTCCCTTGTCCAACGCTGAACCATTGACCCAGTCGAATTGTGAGTCAGCTCGCCAACCCTCCCGACGCATGCGATCGTGGAACAGTCTGCGTAACAAGGTGTAATCCGGCCTTTCTCCAAAAGCGAGCTGTATGCAGTGAGCGTGATACGCTGCAAATTCCGGAGGAGATTGTGCAAGGTATCTGCCGAAAGGGCTTGCGGGAGAGACGTCCGCCTTCATATCGACCATGATCTTCATCTCGGAGCGGCCATCGCGAGCAGGTATGTCGTTCCATGGCAGCGTGCCATGGTAGAACTCCAAAAGAACATACAGTAGAGACTCAATGTCGTCCCTCCGTGAAACCTCTAAGCACTCATAAGCATCACGCAACGATGATCGCGAGCGTGCAGCTCACCGTGTCTGTAATGAGCCGCAACACTCGCATACCGAACAGTCCCCTTCGCGTGTCGACGCTTACAGAACGGTAGGTGCTGTCCCGTCTCACGGTCGATGTACAACCTCGCAAGGGCAAAGTCGAACATGTACACGGTGTTCGCGTCTTTGTTCGCTGCACCCATTGCAAAATTCTGCGGCTTCACATCACAAGAGACGAGGCATCGCGAATGCAGGAACTCCAGTCTGTGTAGCTTTATGCCTCAATAAGTGAGCGAGTGGTCGGACACTGAGAGATCGTGAATTGCCATACCATCTGATCGGCAAGCATGCAGATTGTGCGAAGAGTGAATGTACCTCTGCAGGTTCGTCGTAAGGCGTCCAGGCTTAGTCCGAGTATATCCATCACTATGACATTGTGATTCGCATCCTGTCCAGAATAATGGATAGAAGGAAACCCGGGTATCCCGTCAGGAATGAGCTTGTAGACTGATATCTCGTATTCCAGGCTGGTCGACACGAGTGACTCGTCGGTCGGACGCCGCGATAATTTGATTGCAACGTCCTCACCGGTGAGAGTGTTGAACGCTCGCACGACATCCCCTATTGACAATTCCGATAGTAGCATGACGTTGAAACACGACGAATCATCGAGGCGTACCACTGGAACCACTACCGAGGAGATGGGTGACTTGATATATTCCACATACGTTATAGGAGCAGAGGTAGCCCGCCGGGTCCATACTGTGGAGATCCAGGGGGATCCTGAGTACTGAAGATATGACGTGGATTCTACTGGCTCTGTGAGTCAGTTTTGGCCTGAGAGTGAACGTTTGAACAGTGGCGGGAATCGGCGTGAGGTTGGAATATGTTACGTAATCAGTCAGGAGCGAGCGATTGAGCGCTCAAAGCCTTTCGTGTCACCTCTGATCATGAGATCTCTGCTCTGTTCCCTCAGCCTGGTGCTGTGTATGAACAGCACACAGGTTCAGTCCAGCTATGGGCTCGCGCTTGGTACAGACGGGATAATGTGACCAAACTACACCGCAGTCTAGTTGTGGCATGCAGCATTCCGCATCACGAGGTTCGTTGCAAGGGATTGTCGAAGCTGGTGAGCGGCTTGGAATGACCATATGCGCGTGGATTTTGTTGATTCTTCACACATCCAAGTACGCTAGAAGACAGTGGTATCATACGATCCCAACCACCTGACACCGGCACCTGACACCGGGAAGCTTGCCTCTGCACGACTGAAGGCTGGTGTCTACGTGTGGTGGGAAGACGATGGATGGCTTCTATTGTCTAGCGATCGTCGACGCTACTATTTCAAACCGAATCCTCGAGGGAGCCGCACAGCGCCCAGAACAGGGAGATATGCCATCTGTGTGTCACCGTCTGCTTATCGATAAAGCTGCTTGTTGAGTGAGAGCATCCTGCGATGGCCGCGTTCATCGATTACGATCCGCCATCAAGGCTCCCTGTACGGTCAGAATGAATGTGCGTGTCGATTGGATGTTAAAGAGAAACGGGATGAAGGCGCGTACAAACTGTCCATCATCGCACTCTCCCGCCTCTTCCCTCTCGCACAGATGAATCCCTATGGGCAATCCAGCGGATCTCAGCCGCCATTCGATCCCCCTGGTAACTATGCACCGAGTAGCGGCCCTAACGATCCACGTTATGGACCTTCTCAACAACCAGGCTCATTGTATCCCCCTGATCATTCGCAACGTGGAATGCCTCCTCAGTCCTGGTTACCACCGCCCCAGGTTATATCTCCACAGCAAACCAACTATATCGCGCAACATCCTCCACAGACGCACCGACAGTATGCCATGGGTCAGGTGGGTGATTATCGTCGCCTCATCATTCGCACTTTGACGTTCGGATCTACTTGCGCATTTGTTCGACGTGAATCCGCTGCAGGCTGGGCACCCTCAATTTCCAGCACCAGCGTATGCGCAACCCATGATGCGCGTACCTTCTCAACGTCAGTCAACTGTAGTCGTTGGAAAACCGCAACCCATTGAATTGCATACCTATACAGGAGCGGCAGCATATCCTGGAGCCTTTGCCGTAAACGTTGCAGAAGGAGGCTACGCTTCTAACCATGCCCCGACTTATGCGCCTCCCATGATGCGCGCGCCCTCTGGGAGTGAGATGACTACAGTCTGTGGAACTTCGATGTCAACTCGCTGATGCGTCCGTTTCATAGATCCCCCGTCCATGACGGTGCAGGCACCGTCAGGTACCTTTGTTGCGGACACGGAGCACGCAGGCACCTCTCCTCACGTAGCACCAGGTTATATGCAACCCATCATGCGTGCACCCTCTGGACGTGAGTCACCCACTGTCGGCATATACCTCCATCCTTCATGCATGCATTATGCAGATCATCCTAGCGGTGGGCCCGGATCGTCGATGACGTCCCGAAGCGCCTTTGTTACGAGCTCTGGCCAAGCGCCGGTTTATGCACAACCGACGATGACGCATGTACCCCGTGATGGTGAGTTCACCGTACTCGATGCGAACCTATGCCTTGATGGTGTATGCTCGTTCTGCGCAATAGCGACCAACTGACAGTGATGATAGCACCTCCCGGTGCCTTTGCCGCGAACACTGCGTGGGCGAGTTATCCTCCCGCGCGAGGACAAGATAGTGCACCGCCTATGATGCGCGCGCCGTCCGAAAGTAAGTCAATCGTAGTCGGCAAATCACGGTAGTTGGCTGATGTGCTTGTATCGTACAGATCCTCATCACAGTACAGCGAACCCACGGTTTGTTCCACCAGAATCGACACATGGTAAGTACGACGTAAGTAACTAGTGGTATTGAATCGCTTATGTTGGATCCGATAGACTTGCGCACGAGACATGGCGGTCCACCAGGTCCCGTAGTGCGCCAGCATGACGCATTCGCGAGACAAGGCTATGATGCGTGCGTATAACTGCATAGAATGTCTTATGCATGATCACGCCCGTGACTCATTCCGTCCTTCAGGTCTAACAATGATGGGCAATATGTTACATATCGTCAGGATCGCCTCATGGACCCTCACGATGTTCCTTCCCGTCGTACGGGCGATACGCATCGCGAGCAGGCAGAACGTCCTGACACGACTAATCGCTGGCATCACCCAGACGGCGTCAATGCAAGTCAAATCTCTCGCCAAGTGTCAACAGAAAGTCGCTTTTATGATGCAAGTTCTAGCGAAGCTCTGCGTGATCACCGCCACAGATGGCAAGACCCACGGGTTGATGCTATATCACCATTGAACGCTCATGCCGAGACTACTTGGACACAAGCCGGCTCGGCGATGGGGTTCGAGGTTGGTCATTCTTCCTCAAGAGACAGCTCCCGGCGAGCTGCACCCCCTTCTGTAGCGATATACTCTGCTATCCCTGCCGTGCAGTATGCGGCATCTGTGACTGGGCCACCAGGGGTTGTGTCTTCACATCGAGGTTCTACCTCGATGGACATGATAACCCGTTTCTCAACGCTTGATCTGACTTCGGCTCCACATGAGACTGCGCCAGAGCAGCAGGGGGTCCAGACAGTCCAGCGTTTGCCACCATGGATCCCCTCTGACCCGACCAAAGGGCTACCTGATCCGGACGGTACGCCCTAAGCCACTGTCAATGATCACACACTCACGCGATCACTATTGCAGATATAACCGATCCTCAGACGTGGGCGGGTAGATACCCCATCCGTAGCGTGTGTATTGCTACGATCTCAAATCCGCGGTATGGCCATGCATCGTCTTACTCGGAACACAGCGGTAAGGGGGAACGCAAGCCAATGAAATCGAGACCTGCCTTCGTCACATGGCATGATACAGAAGATGTGATCTATGTTGCTCCTTTGACGACGTCCAATTTCGACCCCAAGAAAATGAAAAGGTGGCGCGATCAGTTGGCCCAACAGAGTTCGGCTTCGAAACAGACCAAGGGGAAGCCCTCACGCGATCCTCCACCGGATTTCTTCAAGGTAAGTGCCGACTAATCTAGTATGTGCATCAGGATTGACCGATTGACCGTCTCGCAGATAAGCCGTGATGAGCGCGAATGGTGGTTACCCTTGAAGTGGGTACTAACACGAGACACGACTGGGAAATCTAAGCCTGAAGACGCGGAATCGAAGCCCGACATCCCACCGCCGCCAACACACCCAAATGCTGGTGACCCTCGGCTCTCTCGTCGTCACCCTGAGATCGAGGCGTACTGCTATGCAGACCGCCGGCCAGAGGCACTCACAATGTGTTACATATGGGCTGGGGATGCGGGCAGTGCGGTGCGGGAGAATATGGAGATACGATCAAACCCCAACATGCCGCTGGGCAACACAGTTAGGCCTGTGGCGCAATACTCTCGTCTACGCACTCAAGGATGGAATGAACTTCGGAAATGGTGGTATGACCGTGAGTATGCTGAAGACTGTCTGAAATTAGTGCTATCATACCCATTGACCTTTTCCGCTATAGTTCGGAAGGCAGGGATTGCACCCACAGCGGAGTACCCGTGAACGACGCCAAGTTGCGCATTCCGTTCATGCAGTTTAGCAAATGACGCATGATAGTCGCACATGAATGGAAACAATGTACTATTATGACTGGTGTTGCAGACACGCGAATTATCAGATGATCGCACTGGAAATACATCCTAGTCTGCTCATTGTGCACACTGGATAGAGGAATCATTGCAGCAATGACGCGAGGTCGCAACGTGCTACAAGAAGGGGCGAAATGGGCAGAGACGTCTCGTTTGCGTGCGACAGCAGCATGGATGGGGTCGTCTGTAGGGTGAGGCACCTGTGAGGCAAAGAGATGAACGAAGTCATCATAAGGCGCACGCACGAACGATCAGACATCCAGGCCCTGGCACCACGGTTGCCTTACAACCATTGAACCAACGGGACGTAGCTCTGACCCGACATCCATGAGCTCCCGGACACGTCGGGTCGTTCCTGAATGCAGCTGGAGTCTTGATAACCTGAAATGAGCTGTTGTCCAGAACCCAAGACCAAGCTCGGCGAGACGCAAGCAAGATGGCGTTCCCTGGTGCAAAATGCTGGAAAGAGGATCGACTGCATCATTACGAGCCATAATACTACAGTGGACATGAAAAGACGAGTAGAGACTTCGATCGGAGTATCAACTGAAGGTTGAGATTCGAGCATATTGAGAGTCGTGATAGCTGTATCAGCAAATATGTGAGTATCTGCGAAGTCGTGCCAGCGAGCGACACTGGCACTCACTAGTGGCCTAAACGGTAACGAGGATCGGACCGAAGAATTGCGGGAAGAGTGAATTGACGTCGTCCTGAAGAACCCGGAGCCTTGCCGTGATGCTTAGTCGACTCCTGGGGAACGTAGTCTCGGGGCCTAAGCTCGGAGACAAGCCTGGGGGCCTCGCAGTAGGGCGCAGAACGGCCTCCGCAGTGCCCCAAACGTACTCCAACTTATCGACGACATCTTCGTGGATCAATGGAGTGTCATGGACTAGATTCGAAGCGTCCATAGACTGCGATAGGCGGGTCAATGGCCCCAGGAGGAGCTGTAACCCGAACGACAGAGTGTTGCACAGGGACTCGTTCCCATGGGGGAGGCCGTTGAGGAGCGCCTCTCCGGTAGGCAAAAAACTAGGAAGCGAACTGAGCGCCCCACATGCCCGTGCGCAGAGGGATTCGAAGTGGTCCCGCTCTGGGGCAGGGATCGTCGTCTTCCCTGTCATCACACAGAGCATGCAATGCACGACGATGTAGAACGCGACAATATTGTTTTGAGGTGCGATGGAGGCCGACTGTTGTGCCGAGCCGCTGAGCTGCCGCTGTTCAATCCATTGCTCCGCGGCAGATAGGACTGGAAGAGAGGCAAGTCGCCTATTTGTCAGATCCAATTGATGTTATGCACAACATATGACCCACCTCTAGACACAGTGAGGTAATCGCAAGGCACCGACGAGTCGACGTTCACGGCGGTCGCAAGGTAATTAAGCGCTGTATACAGGTTTTCCGTTGAGGTCGTCTGCATCGCTATGTAGAAGGCCGTCTTCGAGATCAGCTCGTTGTGGGGCAGCTGCTCTCCAGGCACCATAACGGTACACATGCTGAAGAGACGCTGGACAGTAGGTTCCCATAAGGCGTCTCGGTTGCTGCTGTCGATGGTGAGCATCTGTCGTAACGCGGTGAGCACCATGCTTGACAGGCGTCCGCTAACATTCTGCTTGAGGAGTGCAGCCGGAGCGATTGTGCCATTGCCGATGCCGACGTCCAGCGCCCGCAAGCAAGGGACGAGCGGTGCGTCCGCTTCGCCCGACAGAGATATGCGCATACGGTCCAGGCAGAGAGGGTCCAAAGTGGTGTAGTATGCGGTGATCGCGGTCTCGATGTTGAGAGCGCCGGACTGCTTGCGGAGATCGAGGCGCTCCTGGGCTTGCCACGTCGGATACTTGGGCGCACGGGAGAGCATGCCGCAACACTGTTGCAACGTCGACCAGCACAGGCGAACAATGAAGATCCTGTTGGACGTATGGACTGAGCAGACCTTGATGCACCATTGGAGAAGATCCGTGATCTTGTTGCGGGTAGTACGGACGATAGTGTATACCAGGAGCGCCTGAGGAGCTCGGTAGCAACAGTCCCACCGGTAGGATGGTAGACCCGTGACCACGAGGAGGAAGAGGAAGAGGAGTCCAGTGAATGCGGACGAGACGGCAGCGACTATAGTGTGAAGATTCCAAAGGAGGATGACGAGTCCGACGAGGAAGACGATCAGCGCAAGCTGCAAGAGGACGGGGACAAGCATGGTGATGTCCCGCACTTTCCACTTCTTGAGGTTGTCCATTCGGTATTGCAGCAATTGTGTCGATGCCCGGGACTGTCCCGATATCCCCGAATTGCTTTCGTACAGCCACTGCTTCACTAGAAGCGCGATCGATGCCGAGGCTAGACTGAGGATGAGGCTTGAAAACCACAGGCAGTTAACCCAAACGACGAAGGTGGGAGGCCGGAACTCCGCAATAATATCTTCCGAAGATGCGTATGAAGCCCTAGCAGCGTATCTGGCGCCGTCGTTGAGCGTGATACGGCGAAGGTGGGTAGATAGTTCCCTAACCGCGGACACGGCTCCGTCCGCCTCGTCGGGCTGTAGTAGCCTGTACGATTCCACATTGAATGCGGTGAGCACGGCAGAGAACAAGCCTGCCTGCACATCGTTGACGGCATATGAGCCCGTTGCTATGTACAAGTTGAGAATACTCACATAGACTAGAAGGGTGTCTAGTTCCGACTTCCATCGCTCCATAGAGCTGTCGTGCAGCGTTTTCACTGCGTCATCCAGCTCTCCTTGAGCTTTGAAACGTTCTTTCTCGGTATACTCCGCTTGCAGTTCAAGTAAAATCGCCTAGTTTGAGAGGTCAGTCGGCGTTGACATTCTTTGAACGACAATTGAGTCACCGGCGGGTCTTGTAGTTTCCACTCCCCGCTATCTTGGCGGGCGACACCTCCTGAAGCCTGTGTATCCTGAAAAGTGTCAAACCGGGCTTATAGTGAGGAGTACCAGGCAGCGAGTCTCACGGAGTCAGAGTCAACATCGCGCTCCTTCGCATTCGCTAGGTCTGTCGGCGGGGCTTGCATTGTCGGCGAGGGCTACGGAACAATAATGCGGTGGAATGCTACCGAGGGAGCTGTGGGCTGGTTGGTCGTAGATATAGGATTTGCGGTCGTGCGAGGGGCGTAGTCCTTGAATGCATTGCTGTGAATGGGGTTCACATCCTCAGGCGCGGGGTTCTTTCGAGGCGGTGTCTAGGACTGGCTGCCAGTCCACCACATGGACACTAGGTGCTCTCGAACAGGATTGAGATGAGTAAAATCCTTGCCTGCTTCAAGTCACTTGCCTTTTCTCTCGTTCTGCGCATGCACTTGTCACACTATCCGCATCACGGACCCGACGGGCATGTGGACCGACGGTGGATCTTCTGACGGCTGAGCGGGACGTGTTCGCGCTCGCTGAGGGTAGGGAGGCAACATGGTGTGCAAGAGGCCATACTCTTACAGTGCAGGCGGTCCACCTCGACGCTACCTGCCCAACAATCATGGCGAGAGATCGGACGCCGATGCATGAAGGAGGATGAGTGTCAATTGGTGATAGGTGCATTTGGACTAGAAGTGACGCGAGGTCCGCCACCTCGTTGTTTTAGTTTAATCGACGATAATGGCCAGCGTGAAGTTTCTTTGACAGGCTAGGCTACATGTCGAGCATCACATCTATGGGCACGTAAGGTCAGGCTTATTGGTCTCGTCAGGTCCTCTTGCAAGTGCAAAGAAGCAAAGTACGTACCTATTCATACACGTTCCAATGCTTCGCCCTTTCATTCCACTCACACCAATTTCAGTAGATCGCTCAGGACTCCCATGGCGGTGACGGCCGCGCCGGCACCTGCACCCTGCACCACCAGAGGCCGCGCCCCGTACCGTTCTGTATGGAACATGATTATGTTGTCGGACCCTCCCAGCGCAGTCGCAAATGGATGTGTGACGGGGTATCTGTGAGTGGGCATAAGCGTCTGTGACCAGGGTGCAAACATGAGGCGGTGGCGTACTTCTCGAGGTCTGCCTTAATGACGCCCGTCTCGACGTCGACGACGCCTGCAAAACGGAGCACCTGTCCCTCCTTTGCTGCGTCCGCGCGCATCTGGTCGAATCGCGCGTCGAATTCTGGCAGACGCTGGATGAATTCATCTCCGGAAGCGATGCCTTCAAGCTCAGGCGGAACTAGGGACTTCGTGCTGACGGAGAGATAGCCATTGGGGAGCGCCGTGCGCAGAGAAGGAATGAAGCGCGACAGAATCGTGAGTTTGCGTGCGACATCGGCACCGTTGAGGTCGTCCGCAGGGTGAGGCTCCTGCAAGGCAGGATGATGAACGGAGATATCACAGATCCGGGCACACAGGTGCACCTACAGTGTATCCTTTCTCACGAGCTACGCTCACAACTGAAGAAAAGGCGGGGCCGCCTGCCTTGCCGGTGGAAAACTCATTGAAGATATAGCTCATGGTACCAGAGAACACGCCCTCAATTTTCAGCACCTATACCATCGCAGCATCAGTGTGATTTTCACAGATACAAATGACCGACGCATCGATACCTTGTCCCCGGTTGCAACCAGATCCTTCAACGTAGAAATGATCGGCAGTCCAGCACCAACCGTCGCCTCGTTGAGGAACCGCGCGCCGCTCTCCAAACTCGCGGACAATATCTGCTCGTACAGCGAGAGCTCAGAGGAAAACGCCTTCTTGTTCGGCGTGATCACGTTCACGCCGAACTTGAGAAATTGAGGGTAAAGAGCGGCGACATCATTCGAGGAGGTGTTGTCGACCAAGACGACCTCCTGTCCGGGCCTGACCAGAGCGGAAAGCTCGCGCAGGAGTGCTTGCAGATCCGGTTTCTTCCCAGAGCTCGCCAGTTCATCCTTCCAGTTCGAAGAAGAGACCGCAAGGCCATCGGGATTGAAGAGGGTCGACTTGGACGAGGAGAGCGAGACGATCCGGAACGGGCTAGGAGCGGGGAAAGCAAGCAGCTGTTTGATGAACTCGCCGCCCACGAGGCCGACGCCAACTACCGCGATCCGGAAGGTCTTCGCAGTCGAGGCGATGTTCAGAGCGGATGCCATGGTCGTTGGAGAAAGAGGAGCGGCGAGCGCGGTGGGCAGCTCCAATCGCGCAATAATTGCGGCCGAGTCATAGCCAAGTTATCGACCACTGATCAGTACTTCTGGCACTCCTTCAGTGCTTCTTACTGTCCCGATTCACACAGCAAGCGGTTAGAGAAGAGAAGTAGAGAAGACAGATGATATACAGTTGAGGCCGGTCATGCTGGGATTCGTGAGATGGCTGTAAGTGGATCAGAAGCACAGGCGCGCTAGAAGCGCTATTGCTCTAGGCGACGTCAAGTGCGAGTCCACTCCAGTATGCTATGTCTATTCACGCGGTAGCTTGCAACCGTTCAAGACATAAGACGACAGAGGAGTGATTATTCAGAGTACCGACATAAGCCGGATTCCCGAACTAGAGAGGTACAGATACATGCAGACATGCAAAGCGCGTACGGTCATTGGAGGTCATAGGAACATGCAAAGCGTGAGGCTAAAGTACAATATCTAACGTAGATCCACCATCATGCGACATAATTTTTGGCACATACCGAACAGTTCCGTTGAAAGACGTTTTGTTGGCCAGAAAAAGAGGAGGGGAGAGAAGAGACTATAAACGAGAACAGAAGACCAAGGAGGCCCCAGGCTAGCTGGAGACTATGATGGGCGGACGGAGTGTTTGAGACGAGTTCCGGGGAGCCAACGTATCCAATGCGCCGTCTCCCGCTTCTGCACTTAGCTGGATTGTTGGGCTGTCCGTGCGGTAGTCAGCGTCGTAAGGGGCGGGGGAGATCGACCGGGGCGTGTTCGCGGGGTTAGTGGGCGCGCGACTCGAGACGGCAGAGCTGTCGATCGAACCTGAGAAGTGCGCAGGAGTCGTCCAAATCCTTACGCCGCCGTCGTGGCTGCCCGTCGCGAACATGAACGTGTCCCATGCATGGTTCCACGCGATACAGGTGAGGTCGCCACCCACGGTTTGGGCACGGATGTGATGCAGCAACGTTCCGGATTCACGGTCCCAGATGTGGATGTCACCAGCTGGGGCTTATTCAGTAACCTTTTCCTGACATGACATACCGTGAAGCCCACCTTTCCCAGCACAGAGCACCAATTGATCGTTCTTGCCTCCGAAGTAACTAGGTCCCGCAAAGTCGACGACAACCTTTGGCATGTACGTATGCCTGAGCGATAGTCGAACAGAGTCCTTGACCGGATCTAGCTTCCACAGCTGAGGTGGCGCCTAGAGCGAAGTTGATGCGATGTTCAACCAGATGCGTACACAGTGCTCACCTTGTTCTCGTAGCTGACGAGGGCAACCTGGTCATTCCTAGCCAACGTGATGTCACGGACCTCGTGTAACACTGGGACCCGGCTACAAAACCAGGTCAATACTAGTACACTGAGTCCCGCGGAAGAGTACTCACTTCTCAATCTCTTGTTTGACCATATTGTATGCTGCGCGAAGGAACCTCATCAGACACGCGTGACGCTCAGCATCGCGTTTCGCCTACCGATGATCTGTTTCTCCGCCCTACACTTGCTCGGGTGGAAGCCATCCGCCGATGCCGTTAGGGTACCAACGCAAACCATGCGTACGCCATCCTGAGTTACTGCGACGTCGTGCAGAACCATCCTGTCAAAGTGGTAGGTCGCGAGTACCGTGCCGTTGAGGTCCTATACGATCACGATGGTGAGCGTGAGCGGTGCTATACAGGCAGCCACATCATACCAATTTGGTGACATCGCTACCCTCGACGGACAAAAACGCTGCAGCTCGTTCAGCATCGCGCCGCAAGGTATAGTACACTTGACATTTGACTGGAACTCACCTTCGCCGCCCGGAAGCCACGTTATTGACTGAACGTTCCTTCGGCGATCGATCGTTCGCCTGCACACACCGTCCTACCGATGTATGCACGAACGTGAGCTCAAGCACCACATCAACGAAGAGGGAAAGGGTGACCCACTTCTGTCCAGACCTTCACGCCCCGGCCGAGTTTCGTCAATAGCATATGTCCGCTCGGGGACCACGCGACTTGACCGACGAAGCCTTGTGGATGGGCCAGAATACGGTGGGACGTAAACGTTTCCTGTGCACGAGTCGGTACAAGGACCACGCCTTCCCGAATGTTCCCACTTACGCCGACTTTGAATATCACCGACGTCCTATCCCAACTGATACGCGCAAGATCCACACCGTCAGCGACCTCAATGTCATTCAGGTTATTGTACGAGCCTACCTTGAGGTGGCCAGGAATTTGCCGTTCGGTGAGAACTGCAGATGCCGGACCAGCGCAACGTGCGCCTCGAACGACTGCGTCGGGTGCAAGCTCTTCAATTTCGGGACCAGCGTCCCCACGCGCGAGTTCTTCAGCACGCCCACCGGCTCCGCCTCCTTCCCGTTCCCGTCCGACGACATCGTTCTCTGGCGGCGAGGATTGCGGCCCTCTACGGGGAACGCAGTTGACGCCGCACGCATCTTGATGACCGCCCTAACTGCGTTCGCAAATCGTCCTCGTCCTGCACCAGGGAGGGACCCGACGTGATCGCTCATGATGCTCGCAGTTCCGTCTTCGTCACCGCCAACCGACGCGGCCGTGTTTGTCAATTCTGCAATGGGCGAGAGCTGGCCTCCTTCTGAGCCAACGCGCCGGAAGGTGGGCGATAGTGGCTCGGGGCTGGCGCACGCCGGAACGGGGGAGACGGGTGTGATGCCACGTTCGGTGTCGGCGAGCTTCTCCTCTGAGACGGTGTTGAGCCTAGATATCGTCCGCGCAGATAGCTCTGATACGGCGTCGCTGAGCTTGCGGAAGTGTTGCCGCGTCCAGCGAGAGCATGCCCACGCCCACGCGCGGGGCTCGTAGATGAGCCATTTTACACCACGTGTGGACTTGACCTTCACTTTGGTTTCGGAGAGGACGTCTGCTAACCATTTCGTGCCGTTGTGTCTTGAGAATGCCCATCGTTCCGAGGCGAACCAGGCCGAGACGGCTGTGAGACCGACTATGCTGCACGCTGAGAAGACGGTGGTGAGGGTGCAGGTCACTTGGTGCTGGCCCGACGAATACGCGAACAGTACGAGACCGATGGAGAAGCAAGCGACGGATAATACCAGGAAGGCAAGTGGGGACCTTTTGATCCAGATCAGCACCCACCATGGTACTCTGTGCCCCGGAGACCGACTGCGAACAGTTCAGCTGAGGTACTGAGGGGGGCAGCAAAATTGCACGTACTACATGGCCTGCTTCCAGGTCACACCGAGCAGACTGTTGACGGCGGCCCCGATACTGAATACCAGGGAAGTGAACCAGAACGAGTTGACCGCGTTGGCAAGGGTGCTATCCGTCATATCGAAGGAGAACTGCATCGTCGTCGCGGTGACCGCGCTGAAGAATGTCGCCACTGTACTCAGATTCAACAAGTTCTGACTCGCGTGCTTCTGCGCAAAGCGAATGGTTGGCACACCTGTTGGGCCATGATTAGATTCTTTGATAACCCGGGAGAAGGATTGCAGACATACCGATCTCAATGAAAACGGAAAGAGAAGATGTGATGCTGTCTATGTGTTCACCCATCTCGGAGCTGAGATCGTGAAGATAGCGCTGCACCGCGGGGTATTTGAATTGGCCTGTAGATGCCCTATAAACGCTTTGCCCATATCCTTAGGCGCTTACATACCTTCGTACGCCTTCAAACAAGAGGCCCAATACTGCAAGACAAGTGAGCAATGCCATGCGCTAGACACGTTGCGTCCGCCACACTGCGTACCTTCAAATCTCCCTCCAGCGCGAGAATGGCTGCATTCACGGCCTCGTCCGTGAACTCTGGGAACTCGTTCAAACAATCCAAAAATGTTGTTACATCCTGCGCAAACATTTGCAGCTGCTCTGGAAAGTCTTCTGGGTCTAGCTTCTCCATCACGATAGGATTGTGAACATGCGGTGGGGCACGGTGCCGTTTCCCCTTCCGGAACTGCGCAAGGTTTGTGCCAGAAATCGACTCGCGTGATTGTCGCGAGATCTTGCGTGGAAAGAGGTCCGCAGCGTTCTCGCGGAAAAGGTACAGGATCTGAGCGAGCCTCCCGCGTAGGTGATATGATGAAGACAGGATTCCAACCGAACTGCCTAGTTGTCGAGCAGCGTTGGCAAAGTTTCGCAACTGAAGGCAGTTCAGCGACGTTAGAGTGTGCCACAATGCTTCTCCATACCTCCTTGTCCAGGTTCATCACACGTCTAGTTGGTGCTTTATTAGAGAATCCGGGCATAGGAAAACGAACAGATGCTGACTTGCCTCTGGAACTTGTTGAACGCCTCAGCACCAACTTTCTGCAGATGCTCGTCGACAGTTGCTGCAGGCAACGCAAGGTCAGCGCTATACCATGGCGTCCATCATACGGAAGGACTCACGGACGTCGCGGTCATCCTCGAAGCTAGGCTGTTGGTTAGGTGCTTCAAGCTGATGTCAGTATCGGTGATAGCCAATTGCACGACGTGAGCATGACGGTGCTAGACATGACGTTTCACTAAACACCGGTGCTATTCCCCTACCACTGCCGATCCCTTCTCTTCTTACGCGCAAAGACCGCGAATGGCTCTCACACCAATGAGCACGTGGTAGCCTCCGCCTTTCTCTACACCATATCGCCCTTGGGCCTTTGTCCATATGCTCTAATCTGCGATTGGGTAGGCCTCCATAAATGCGACGAGGGATCCATATTGCACTCCCCCTTCCCACACTTCAACGTCGGGGTGCGTACTCTTGTGCTCATCGAAGATGCATGCAGTCCAACACGTGGTAGAGCTGCTCTGAACCGCGCAGTCACTCGAAGTCGAAGGCTCACGTCTAATCGAACCGAGCGACGTGTATAGCACCGACCACGCTCTAACAGAACGTAACTCACCGAGTTCATCCAACCCTTCGTCCTTGCTGAGCTCGGCTAACGCGTCCAGCAAACTGAGCAATGTCTGTTTCCGCTTGTGACCGCGACTGCCTTGTTGTTCACCCGCAGGCCCAGCTGGTATCGCGGTGAGGTCGTTCGGGTTTGCTGCGGGCTCCGGATAGTCTGCGCCTGGATGATAATGTGTGTGTAAACATGAATGAGCGAAGGCGGGTGATTACGCACCTCGACCCATGTCTTATGAATGATGCTGCCACTGGAATCCAGTGCTACGTGATCGTGAAATTCTGGGCGAACCCACTCTGATCAGCGGTGAATGATGCCAAGGAGGAAGGGGCTCTCACCAGTCGTACAGTCGTCTATGTTCGTGAGGTAGAGTACAGCTCAGTCATCCGTGGTGAGGAGAGGTGAGCGGGGGAAGCGTTCCGGCGTTTGTGCAGCTAATGTCTTTCCGGTTAGCGCTGATGGTTGATACGCCTCGTGTCGCGAGGATCGCCTGCAAGTGCGGGGCTCATCGACCGGCCGCGATGCACGTCCACAAATAGCTTTCCTTGAGGTAGGTAGCAGTCTGGCTGGCTCTGGCAGAGGGATGGCTTGGATATCGCAACATGATGGTTGAAAGCAAGGTGTAACTGTACGTTGACTGTATGCACGTCTCGACTTTCTTGAGAACCCAAGTATAGGGATGCTCAATTATAGCTGATCGGTGATCGAGATCCAATGAATATGGACGCAGGGGTTAGGGTCAGCGGATGTCCTTTAGAGGAGTGTAATCCGCGGATCTATAGGAGCCATTAGATCGTTAAAAGACGAGATAAAGGAGCACTTAGCGCGGCTTGAAGGAGCTGATTACAAGTCTCAAGTTGACAAGTTCCACGTTAACGGGCGCCTCAGGCACCAGTCGCAGCGAACGGTGCAGAGCGCATCCAGTCTAGACGCCGCCACATCTGTCTCCAGCTTCATGTCCTCTCCATCGCCGTCCGACGTGGCCAGCAACGATGGCTCTGCACCCCGCTCTTCCTTGGATAGAGAGCGCATCCTAGGCTCACCGCCGCCCTTGAACGGCCTCAAGCCCTCTCCAAACGGCGATGCGCCCCCAGACTCCGACGATATGGACCCTGTGCAGCGGCTTGAGCGGGAGCTGCAGCGAACGAGGGAGGAGAAGGACACACTCGCCACGCAATACCGGAACCTCCTTTCCAAGCTCACGACGATGCGGACGACGCTGGGCAACAAGCTGAAGCAGGATGCCGTACGTACCTAATCCCGCTCTCGCGTGCCACACTCGGTCTTCACTGGGACCCCGCATAGGAAGAACTCGACCGTCAGGAGCAGCTCGTGCAGCAGCTGACAGCGCAGAATGAAGACCTAGCTGCGACAGTGGAAACGCTGAAGGCCGAACTCATTGCATCCAACGAAGAGGCCGAGCGAGCGTCCAAGGAACTAGAGGCAATGCGCAGCCGCGCGCTGCAAGACAGCGCGCAGGAGACCTTCCTCCGAGAGCGCGAGCTGCGCGAACTGCAGGCCGAACTCGAGCAATGTCGAATAGAGCGCGACGAATGGGAGCAGAAGGCGCTCCAAGAGCACATCTCTGCTGACGAGGCGCGGACAGCTGCAGACACACTCAGGCGTGATTTGGAGGTCGAGCGGGAAGCCAGGTTGCGTGCGGAAGGGAGTCTCGAAGTGGAACGCGAAAAGTGCAACAACCTGCAGTCTGTTTTGGAGGACTTCCAAGCTGGTACGCCGCATGTCTCGATCTCCATCTGACCGCCACTGACCCCCAAGTAGCCAAGGAGCACGATCTCAAGCAGGCAACCAAGGACTACGAGAGTCAACTGCTACAAGTTACTCAGTCACTAGCAGAGTACAAGAGCAGAGCCTTGAACGCCGAGCTCCAACTCGAAGAGTCCTCGACAAACAATACCCGCGTGCAGGAGCTAGAGAAGGAAGTCAAGGAGAAGAGCATACTGATAGGCAAGCTGAGACATGAAGGTACGTCCGGCCTCGCCTTCATCTAGAATCGTACTGAACGTTGAATAGCCGTCATCATGAATGAGCACCTCATGGAAGCCCTCCGACGCCTCCGACGATCCTCAACTGACACAAACGTCGATCGAAGGCTAGTCACAAACGTCCTTCTCTCCTTCCTCACGACTCCACGCGCGGACTCTAAGCGCTTCGAAATGCTCTCCCTCCTCGCCACGATCCTATCATGGTCCGACGACGAGCGCGAGAAGGCGGGGCTGCAACGCAGTAACACCGTACACAGCTCGTCAACCTCATCCCTTCCCTCTCTCTTTGGCAGGTCGTCCGCGACCACGCCAACAGGGAAGCCTGCAGAGCTCGACAAGACCGACGAGACCGAAGTACGTCGCTCTCAGAATCTTCGATCCATTCCCCTTGTAACTGAACTTATGTCCGTCCCCAGTCATTCTCCCGCCTGTGGGTCGAGTTCCTCCTCACGGAAGCAGCATCAGGAGAAAGCTCGTCCCCAACCCCGCCCAAGTCGCCGCGCTCGCCCTCCGCACGACCGAACGGCTCCCTTCCAACCACCCCAACCCATCCCACGACGCGCCTCTCGCCAATCGGGCTTGCAGGGTCCAAGCGACTGCCGTCCTTCACCTCGGCCGCGATGGCGAGCTCGCCAAACCTGCAGCTCTCCAGCCCCCCACGCAAGGGCAAAGAGCGTGCGGTGGAGTGAGCCGACACCGCCCTTCGCCTCGTGTGGCGCGCAACAGTGGGCTGGGGCTTTGGATCGGGGGTGTCACGGACTGCTGCTGTGTTCGGGGGATTATTTATTGGGAGAGCAGTAGGGGGACTTGAAGAGGATACCTTTTCGCGCTGCGGCCGGCAGGCTGCTTGCGTCCACGCATACGCTATGTTCTCGCTTTTCATGTGTATCATTAGCCATTGATTTCCACAGACGCGTCCGAACTCCAACACCCTATGTGTGCCACGTGAGATCAACCCATTATCTACCCTGCGCAAAGGGTGAGTCATTGGGAGGACTCATCCATCCTCGATGGCCCATGGTCGCTCGTCCTCCGGCCACGTTCTCATGACGACGGAACCTGAGTCCATGTTCGGCATTCATGAATTCGCCCCCTTGGTGGTATCCGCCACTCAACTTCAGAAGAACCTGTCCTTCCATAGTCCATCTCACAACGACACGCGGACCTATACTCTGTTTGCATCCTAGTCCGCACAGCATATGAGCCACGGGCACACAATTCAGCACGACGTCACAACCGGGCAGTCGCCCAAAATGGCCGGCCGCCGCAACATCTGGCACCGCGCAAGTACCCATGGGCCATGACAGCCACACGGCAACGAACCACACAGCACCCACCTACCACACATCAACATATGGGTCCAAGTGACCCCAGGTCCCGAGCGCACGGTGTCCATTATGCCATGATGCATCTTAGTCCGAAGTCGTCCTCGGGGGGTCGGCAACTCCGAGCGAGTCCCAGTCGGCCGGCTCCACCCCATAGGCGCCCGGAGAGTGCTAGGAGACCGGGCTCGAGCTGGACCCACAAGATACCACAACCATGTTCCGCTGCAGTTGAGGTGCATCCTTTGCGATCTGCTCGAATATCGCCCTTGGGGTAGCCTAGTGACGAGTACCACGCTGAGCAGTGCGGACACACCTCATCGCCCTTGAGCAGGTCGATCATGGGTGGTTGAGGTCTAGACGCCCACAGTCCTCCCTGTACTTTGTCGCTGCCACGTTCTTAACCACACATCACATGAAACGAACGAAGGGGACAAAAAAAACAAGCGTCCTAGCATTCATATTCAGCTACTACTACTCGTCCATACATGCAATGAGCCTATAGGTAATAGTTCTATCGTATACCGCAGCAAACGAGCTCGCGACCGTGCTTGCGCGCATAACCGCACACACCGCCGCCGCCGCCGCCGCCGCCACGTCATGGGGTTGAGGAAGAGGGGAGTGAGACCATACAGCAGCATATGAGAGGGGGAGAGGGAACAAAGTTCAATCATCTACAGACCGCACCGCACCGCGCGCACACCGTTGCCAACAACCACCCACACATACACGAGCCCGGGAAAGGGACTGCGACGACGCACCGTCCCGCAACATCGTCCAAGAACCGGAAACCGCGATATCGCCTGAGGTCCAACGTCGCCGTTCGTCACCCGTCGGCCAAGTTTTTCTTCCACGCATGTCGACCCTCGCCGCACCGTCCAGGCAACGACCATCACCGCCCACCGCAGCACCCGCCCGCACGTCATGACTGTTCCTTGCATGTCGAAGTTGGGGATGAGAGACGAAGAAGGGGGGCCATAGATTGTCGAGGAAGGAGGCATAGATGACGACGGCCGCGAGCAGGCGGCCTTGAATGACAAGTGGGGGAATGGCAGACGATTGCGGTGTTGTACAGTGCAGGCTGAGACAGCGAACGATGCGCTATGTGTACAGTGCGGATGCGGCGGGTCGCAGAAGATGACGGTGACGATGATGCAGTTGCTGATTGTACAGATGACGTTGCGGCAGCGGATGCGATGGTACAACAATCGACGAGAGGAGATGCGATAGCGCGGACAGAACGAGACCAAGAAGCACAGAGCAAACAGACGAGAAGAAGCGTGCACGAACAGAGAAGTTCAGGGACGACGCGGGTCGGAACACAAGCGGAACCGTGGTGGGAACTTGAACACATTTGACATTTCTATGTTGGATCGATATAGGAGACAAATGGACAGATCAGGCAACGAGCGTCGGAAGGGAGGGTGTGGGCGGCCGCACGCAAGGGGTTAAGAGCAGGCCGAAGAAACAGAGCACCGGAAGCCGCCGAGCTATGTACAGGAAACGGCACGTCACCGTAGAAAGTGACGACGTGGCGGGCGACAACCGAATGGCGAGGAGATCAGGGGGACGATGTGAAGGTTGGGTATGCGGTGAGTATAGACACATGCGGGCTGCAGGCGTGATGTCAATAAATGTTAGAGACAAGGAGAAACCGGTGAACTCACGAGCAAAGCCAACATACACAGTCCCCCAGGCTCCTATGTGCCAGAGTGGGAACGAGGGATAGAGACAGGAGAGGGGGGTGGGGAGATGGGAAAGGGAACGGAAACAGAAGAGAAACAGAAAGGTAGACAATATGGAAGCAGTGATTATAGTAGACGGTCAGCCGCTGCCGCACATCGTGTGCGGTAGTCAGCCGCCGTGGCGTAGATACTAGTGCACAAGACGGGGATGCGAACGAGGTTGGCGATGATGGCGGGGACGTGATATTGATACACTGTGCGGCAACACGCCAAAAGGAAAACGACGCATAGAAATCGTGCAAGTGAGAAGGTGAAGAAGGGAAAAGACGTTGAGAAAAGACATGCCAAATCGTGAAAAGGCGTAGAATGTAAGGAGACACAAAACGGACATATCTCTAACGCCGGTGAAGTATAAGAAGGGCGCCAGGCTACAGTACGATACCGGAAAATGAAGGAATAAACACGACCAATAAGAATGTCCCAAAAACCCAAGAGCACAGGGGGAACGATGCCAGCCAAGAAGGGAAGAGATACTAGCCCCTGGGCGAACCCACTGAAGATCGTCCCACTGATGCGACCCAGGGGGGAGATATAAATACGCGGACGGCCCTCCAGCCGACCATATAGCCGAGTTTTGCTGCAGTCTTGATGTGTTTCGGTTTTCTTGCTCGTCTATATCGCCTGTTGTACAACTCCGGGGGATGCGCCTATGAATCGGCGACCGTACCGGGTAGAGCAGAGTGGCGGAGGAGGGGAGAGAAAGATGCGATGCGGGGAAAATGCGAGAGCATGCACTTGATGTCGTATTGGCACAAATGAGATCGAGAAGTTGAGCCGGGTCGAGCGGATAGAATATACACGGAAGGATCGGAATGGGCGGCCGTCTCATCCATGACGGAGGTCATGAACGAGCGGCCTCGTGCCACCGACGATGGGGTATGAATGCCAGCGCCGACGGCTGACCCAGCGATAGGCGGGGTATCTATGATGAAAAGTAGGGAAAGAGCGCGGGTGTCCTAAACGATGTTGCCGAGTGACGGGGTGTTGCCGAGGAGGAAAGCCAAGTGTAGAGCCCAGAAGAACCGAAGCCCAGAGATGTCGCCGTGTGAGCTGATGCGAAGGGAGGTATGAAGACAACGTCGAAGGAATAATGATATCGGAGAAATAATGTAACGACCAGCGCGGCCTCGGTAGCGATGGGATAGGAGCATGCCGCATCGAGACGAGGGGGATAGCCAGGGGCGGGGGATAGCGTGGCGGCTAGGATGACATTAAGCGGTCGACGGGGGCTTCAAGGATGAGGATGTATCGTGATCAGCAGCGGAGAGGGCCCCGATTAGTCCGGGCTGCAGCAGTGTCAGTGCATGTGGAATGAAAAATAATCTACCGCAACTCACCTCTACACTTCGAGTTCTAAGGTACTATAATACACTTACACCGCAAACGAAGGCGGGGGAAGGTCGTCAGGACTGGGCGAGTTTTGGAAGACCGAGCCTGCGAAATAACCCGCCGCTGGGGCGGATGACGACGTGCGTTGCTCTGCAGTAGACGCGGCGAGAGAAATCGGCGAGCTGTTGCCGTAAGGGTCCGTGTAGCAGCGCTGTCTCGGGATGGACACCGGGGTACGACGGTGTGCAGGCAAAGTATCGAAGAGGTCAGACGTCGAAGAGGACGGTGATTCCTCATCAGTCGACATCGCGAAAACTCCCTCGCTGGGGACACGGCGGTGGTGGCGGCGGCGCTGGGCTGGTGACGGCGTCGAACACGGCATCTGGCTCACGAAGGGGAAGCCGAACGTGGAAGCGAGCGGGGCAGTGCGGGGGGACTCCTCGAAAAGGAATGCCTCTTGTTGCCACGTCCCCTTCGGCTTAACCGGTACGGTCGCGACCTCGCGGATAGGAGTCGTCGGGGGAGTAATGTCGCTGTCGTCGCCAAAGTCGGACGAATCATCACAGACGGGGAAGGTGTTCATCCGCGACATGGTCATGTCGGTGCTGGCGCGGCGGGTCGACGACCTAGCACTGGTAAATGCAGGCTGAGGAAACAAGGGGGTCTCTCCCTGACGGGGACCACGGGTGGGCTTTTCCTTACGGCGGGAAGGCAGCTTGGGGGTCGGGGAATCTGTCACCTGAGCGGTGGCCTGGCGGCGTCGGGCAAGCTTGCCAGAGGGCTGCGAGGCGAGCTTCGGGGGTGAGCAGAAAGCCTTCTGGTCGACCTTCTGGGTGGATGCGTCGGTGTCGTCAGCGAAAGGATCGGTCAACGAGGTCGCAAAATCGGGCTTCGCTCGAGAGACCTCAGCTCGAGAAGCGGGGGACGCCTTCGGCGGCGTGGGTATCCGAGTCGGCGGGGGAGAGGGTTGGTGAGAGGAGTGTCGCCGCGCGGCGGCATCGGAGGGGGAAACGGAAGAGGCCCTGAGTCGCGATATGGAGTTTGACAGTGAGTCGATGGGCGCTAAACGGCAAGTTCGAGCTGCAAACTAACCTGCGGCGGGCATCCTTGGGCTGCTTGCTCTGCTTGCGCCCACGGCTGGACTTGTCTCCGACCGGCGAAGGCTGATCCGCCTTTGCGGGGGAGGTCGTAGAGGGCTTGGGCTTCTCAACGGAGGCGGCCTGAGCGGGAGATGGCTGCGGGGACCGCTGCTGCATCTTGGCCTTGGGGGATGCGCGGGGAGCTCGCGGTTGAGCTTGCACATTGTGCTGAGGCCGGGGGGACGGTTGTGCAGGCTTGGAGATGTTGAGAACACCCGGGGTGTGCGATGGCCGTACTACGACGGGAGCCGAGGGGTGTCGAGAGTGCGTTGGACGCAGCGCTGGCGATGAAAACATGGATGGGGGCTTCTGTACAGCTATCATTGTGTTAGTCGACGGTGAGGAGGGGAGAGGATGGGTGCCGGAACGGCGGCGAGGGGCGCGGCGACGAGGGGACGGGGAGCGAGGATGGGCAACGAGGCGTCGAGAGAAAGGGGGAGGTTCGTATATGCGATGTGTGGGCGTCGAGCACTCTTTTCACTCGCCTCCATTGGGATAAGCTTTGAACTCCGAAAGGCGGTCAGCCAGTGAGCCACGCATCGGTGCATTCCGGAGATCCACTCCGCCACACAAGCACACCATCAATTATCCGCCTCCGCTTGGGCAGCCGCTCTTGGGCTCAATCTGGATCTTCGAGCTTCCCCAGACCTCGTTGTCTCTTGTTTGGCCACCGTAACGTTCTGGCATTGTAACGTTTTTGTCCGTATGGGGCCATCCATTGCATACAACCCACACCACAAGTCTCTGGTGCGTTTGTGGACCCCTGTTGAACCAAGAATGAGCAATACTATCCACCATTACGACGAAAAAGCCACAGTACCGTCCCCCTTGGTTCTCCGGTTGGGGCTGAATGCCATAGGCTAAGGCTGGCGCCGTGGCCCAATGAGGATGGCCATCGAACCAGAGAAAATTTTTCGAACTAGAACGTCAGCGTTACACGGGTAACGGTGATCCAATTTGCCACCGGAAAAAACCGTGATACGTTCCCACTGTGCTGAGTCAGCAGGCCAAGTCCGTTAATTCCGGCGCCTAGCTGCAGTTGGCTTGGACCGCCGCTTGGATTGTGGAGTGCGACCGGGAGCCACGAGGCTCGCCGTTGTTTGTTCTCCTCTCTTTCCAGAAGTGTGTTCGTTGGCCCAACCGACTCCGCGAGTCTGATACGGGCCTCGTCCGTCCCATCGTCCAGGTCCATGCACCCAGCACACACACCGCCTCCAGCTGGCATCCCCATCTCCATGCCCAGTCGCGCCCGCAAATGCATGCGCAGGCGCAACGGCCCCAGCCCCCGTCTCTCCCCCTCAGCTATCCAGATCCGTCCTCCTGAGCTGTTCCGCCCGCTAGCCGCGGCTCGGCGGCGAGTCCATTTTGCATTCTCCCTCCCCGAGCCGATTGCCCCTGCTCGCCAGGCTCGAGGGCCCGGCTCCCGTCTCTCCACGTCCCGCGAATCCGCGTCGACGGACAATTGCACATTTTCGTAGCCTCCGCTCGGGCTTGTTCGTATCCGACGCGAGCCCATCAGACATCTGTCGTCAGCCCACCTGTCGTGACCAGCCGCTGAGCCAGGGTCGTTCGCGGCTGCGTGCCATTGGCCGCCCCCATCAAATCTCGCATACGCTTTCTGAGTCCTTTGCCAGCCCGAGGGTGCGCACTGCGTCATCCCATCGCGCACCTGCGGTGATCTTCCCCTCGTGCACGCACGCACCTAAACGCACACGGGCGGTGCACCGGGCAGCTCTCTGGAGACGCAGAACAGAACCGCGCAATGTACGGACGGTGCTCATACACGCCTATCACAACTCTCCAATCGCGCAACTTGCTCGCCTCCGCGTCGCCGACGTGTGCCTAGAGCCAGTGATATGAATGCAGTCGTTCCGGACTCCGGATGGTCTCTTCAGATCACCTTTTCACCACCGCCTTGCGGATCCCACCCATGGGCCAGCCCGTTGTGGGGTTCGATCATTCGCAAGTCTTGCGTTGCCCCGATCCGCTCGATATCGACGACGCATCCTCCGCGTCTGCTGCACTTCTTACGTCTGAACACATCCGAAGGCCGAGATTCTGGCCATGCCTTTCGTTGTTGCTCGGTCGCAACGCGCGACAGCAGATGCATAACGCGTGCGACAGATCTGTCCATTGTCTCTCTCTACTCGTCGCCTGATGCCCAACGACAACAATCGTTGACTGTCTTCGGCTGAGAACGTTTCCTCTCCTCATTGTCCTCGCGCGACTATCGCGACAGGTGAGTTCCCCTCTCGGAGACTCGACGTTCATAGGCAGCATCGACCAGATCCCCTTGTGTCAAACTACGCACCCCGTATACATCATTCAATTATCTCCTGCGCAGCAGCAGCTCCCGGCGGCCCATAGATCCAACGGCACATCGCGCAATGCGCAACGTTGCCCGCATCAAGCCCAATTGCAAGAAGCCACCCCGGGTTCGACTTCTGAGATCCCAGCGCTCCCCCGGGCGCAGTACCCAGCACTATAGCAATGTTCGCCCACGCGACCAGGCTCCTCACTGCTCAGCCAACCCCAGGCCCCAGCGCCTTAGATATGAAGCAATTGAGTTGTACAATGCGTGGGGCCTGGAGGCCCGTAGCCTCCGATCTTCCGACCTTCCGACCTTCCGAGCTCGCCGCCGTCGCGTCAACTGCAAGCGTTCGCGCTTCGGACTTCGCAGGCTTCGAAGGAAGGATGCGCTTCGCGTCGAACCCCCAGCTCCGCCTCGCCCTCTCGACGGACGGTCTCCTGACTGGCCTGCGTGGGTGCCCGTGCCCGTTCTGAGTTCTGCCTCACGGCCGGGCGATGCCAGAACCCTACGGCCTCCCCCACGTGTGCGAAGCAGCAGCCTACGCTATCTCGGCGGGGCTCGAATCGTCGCAAACCTTGTGCGATTGGTGGTGCGACTGGCCAGCTGCCGCTGGTGCGTGCTGCGTCATGGCCGCTATCGCTGGCGCCTGCCCCCTGGGCCGGCCATGGGAATCGGAACGGGGGGTGCCTCTCTGAGCTGCTAGCTCCAACTCAAGTTCGAGACAAGCTCGAGCGATGTCGATTGCTCGCTCCCATAACTGCACTAGTACGCGGGGCTCCCCCTGTCGTTAGTCCCAGCTCCGCCGCGGCGGGTCGGTCGATGCGATAACGTCGAGATCCCCAGGCCCGAATTCCGACCGTCCAGATCTGCAGCTTGGAGCTCTCGAGATAGCGTACGTGAACCCCAGGGCTGGTCGCCCTCTCCGAACTTGCCGAACGCGGGAGAGAGCTGGCTATCTGCCGCTGTACAACTTGAAGGCGCGATATCTGCAAGTTTGAGCACCCGGCCCATGCATGATATCTGTGCGGTAGGGATCCGAGTACAGGATCGGGACATCGAGGTATGTGTATCTCTGTGGTACCCGTTACGCGTAGGCCTCCCGATTTGCAGCCTCTGCAGGCACTTGCAGGCACGATGATAGAGTGCGTTTGAGGGCGTTGTCCTAGGTTTCATAGCAGCGTGTACATCGCATGGCATGGAGAACCCCGCACGCCGTATGCGTAAGTGGCACTTTTGATATCGCGATCGTGTACCACTGCCAGTGCCGCAGTGCGCGAGTCGACGTCTACCGCCGTCTACCTACGCAAATCAGAGCCTGGTCAGTCGAACCATAACCTACTGTAGTACATACCATAACGCCGTAGGTACTCGTAGCGCACGCCCGCGGCGACGGAACCTGGGGAGAACGTCCGCGAACCGTCGACGTGATGTCCGCCGCAACCTTCCCCGCCGGCGCATCGCACATCAAGATAGATGCGCATGTCAAAGTCAAAAACATGAAGCTCTGAAGCGTGATCCCAGCGAGTGCGTGATGATGCCTGGCGTGCCGAGCGAGCGTAGCGCGCTCGAACGCAAGATACGCAGGAAGCTTATGGCCGGCGAAGACACCGGTACGCTCCCAGCTGAACGTTGAATGCTGAACGTTGAAGCTTGAGCTTCCCGCTGGCAGCTCTGCACGCGCAACGCATCTCGCGCGTCCCTCCGAGTCGACACCCACTCAACGCCCAGCGAAGGCGAAGGCGAAGTCGCGCGGGGGAGCTGTAGCTGTAGCTGACGATGAAGCTTACGAGCGTCCTCGTGAACCTAACAGCATCGCCGCATCCCACGCAATCTATCACGGTGGCTGCCAGATTTTCCGCATACGCACAGGTCATCTGGCCCCCCTCCGCGTTCTTCTCCCCCAGCGGGCCAGCGCCCCCAGCATTTTCAGCGTTGCCAGCGCTCGTCCTGCGAGGCTTCGGGTTTCCCTCTTCCCCTCGCGACGTGGCTTGGGCTGTCCAAGGCCGTGTTCCCATGGCCCATGACCAAATTCCAATATCTGGCACGTATACGTATACGTACTTCCAAATTCCTGCATAGCAATCTCGCATCGCCCCCAGCGCCCTGGCTTTGTCCATGGCCAATGTCGACGTCGCCGCACAGCGGCGTCCATCGCCATGTACTAATGCCATCCCACAATAGAGTTCCGCCTTCTCCTCTGATGGGCTCCTCAGAATTCTGCTCATCTCGCGCGGCGGAGCCCGTGGCGTGCTGCGCGCCATCCCATGGCCAGAAGATCAGATGGCTCGACGCCATTCACTCTCTTTCTGTTGCCCCCCTCTCCCGATCCACGATTCACGCTGCACCCGTGCTAGCGCTATACTCATCGCCTGCATGACCCTCAAGCGGCCCAACCTAGGGGCGAGCAGTGCACGCTTGGGAATAGGGGTGCGTTCCTCAGATGATGAGAGGCGCAGACCCATCACGATGGAGCCTCTATGCGCTTGCGCGAGACTGCGTGAGCACTTGACCACGGGCGACGGTGGTCACGGGTACACCGCGAGCGTGCATATGGTAGATATGTGTCCACGTCTTGCCTATCTACAGATAACGCGACGCCGCGCTGCGGCCGGATGTGGCAACTAGCATACTATGATTTAGTATCGGCCTCGATCGCGTGAGGTCTGTCGAATCCCTCCGAGCAGTCTAATTTACCGTGGGCCCTAGCGCACCTACGTACTGCGCACGAGGGTGTGCGTGCCTGCTCGTCTCTCCTTCGCCGATGTCGGCGCCCGGTGTATGAACGAGTATGAACACCGCACGAGGATCGGCGCGCCCTTTCGAGGGGTGGAGATGCTCGCTGGCCTGGGCGTGTCTCTTCATCTGTTCCTATGAGCTTGTATGAATTGCAATTGGAACTTTGATCGCGATCACTCCTTCAGGTGTTGTGGCGACGATTGCCAGCATTTCGCGTTGTGTTGTAGGTAGGCCGTTGTTCTGTGAAGGTGAGGAGCGCTAGCGCCCATATTATACGGAACAGAAAGACAATGGCGACGTATTACGACTCACGAGCGTAGCATGGAGACAGAACTTGTATATTGACGTGGATACATCGATTCTTCGATGTCTATGAGAGACAATGCATTCGGCGCGAGAGCGTCCTCGATTGACGTTTGAAAGGTCGCCGTGTTGGCCTACACGACAGACTCGAAGGTCTGGACTATGAAGCCGCTGCGGAACAACAACCATGCATTGTATCCCAGCCGCGGTACCCAAGACCGTCTGCCACCTCATCACCACAGTCCTCAGCGTCGTCTGACAATGAAGAAGGAGAGCATCAGAAGCACGGACGCACTATAGCCACATCACCAGCTCTAATTTCGTGCTCATTCGCTGCTGTGCTGCGTGGGCACGATCGCAAAAACCGCCGCGGTCGCATGACTGCTCTCGCACTGCGGTATTGGCAATCTTGGTGGATCGTCTGCTCCCGCGTTCGCGCTTCCCCGCTTTGGAGTCAAGTCGGAACGACACGCGAGATCACGGCGGCCTCAGTCGGGCCTTCGCCGGGATCTTGAGCTCTGGTGCGCGCAGGGGAGTTTGGAGCGTAGTCCACCCTCGGGCTCTATCAGGATTGATTCGTCAACATTTTGAGTGGTGCAAGGATCTCTGGCGTAGAACATACCGGGATCTACTCTCACTATTAGCCATCTGGTCTTCTAAAGTTTGGGATTTGGAGTGCTCGGCCGTCTACGTTGGGGTATCACGCAACGACTGGATGTGCTACCAGCGCCGCTTCGCACCACCTGCCGAGGTGGTCGCTGTATGTAGCCGCGTTCTTGTTAATAGAGATAGGCATGGCGTCCATCCACAGCGTTCACTTCGGAAGGATCAGCCTGCCAACTGTGCAGTGTGCAGCTTCCCCGCCAGTGCCAGAAGGTCAAGACGTCCGATGCATACATGATACAGCCATCCGCGTCAGGGCATAGACAAAGGGGCCTCCGTGCCTGTATCGTAGCCTCCGATTCGGATGCCCGCGCTCAACATCGCCGCGCAGGCTGGAACGATGACGTCGTCAACCCGTCGTCGCTGGGTCCACGTTCCAACCAATCCTTCTCCGGCCCCGGTCCCCCGCACGAGAGCTGCGGCCGGCCCCGGGGAGCAAACAACAGGCTCGTACCCAGACTGCGATAGGGGCAGTCGAAGGGGGCGGAGGAGATAAGAATTTCTGCACAACAATCTTGGAAAGTACCGTTTTTGCTTTTTGCCCAGATCGACATACCGTATATGGCGTGCTACTAAACGCTCCGCACAGCCTTGTTAATTAAACTGTTCACCGCTAGCAGGACCTACATACCACAGCACCGTCACTATGGGCTCGGGGAACCGTATATCAATTGCGAGCGGACTGCATGGTCTACAAGAAATGTCGCATGCGAATCTATGTGCCAGTGCTTGTGATTACCCGGCAGGTACGCGATCGATACAACCACACTGCTGGAAGTTAGAAGCCACTGGATGCTGGCAGGTTCTCATAACACGGATGTGAGTGTACCGTACAACGAACGCTTCGATGGCAGCGACAGATTGAAGCGGCCTTCGCGAAACCAAATACGCGATTCATAGATCTACCTAGTCCACGACTCCACGCGGCTTCCTTGGTGTCGCCCCCTGATGCTGTGGCAGCGCGAGATCACGAATCTATAGTCGTTTCAAGGTAGTTTGGCAGATTACTACGACACAACGTAACAAGACGCGAGACTAGGATACCAAATAAAGAGATAGAAGACATGTACTTGGACTCGGAAGAATACAGACGCCGCGACCGCGAAGGCGCGCATCGCGACGGAACCTGGGCCAGAACGACCACGGCCGGTCGTGTCCCCCACCGCGGAAGATCTAACGCAGCAACGAGCACACGCACGCGGGAGCAAAAGCACGGACGAGGGGCGGGGAAGCGGAAGCGTTGGGTCATTACATTCCTATGTTCGAACAACAGTCCAGTCCGCATGGTGGCTCTCACCACGCGTGCTCGCCCGCCCCTCCTCGCCCTCCTCCCGACCGCGACGACTCTCATGCAGTGAGCAGCATTTTCCTCGGGTCCTCGATGTAGTCCCGGACCTTGACTGTATGCCCGAAATGTCAACCTCTGGTATAGCTGACGGGTAGGAGACTTGGGTGACGTACCGAGGAAGGTGACCGCTTCCCGCCCGTCGAGGAGGCGGTGGTCGTAGGTGAGCGCAACAACCATGATCGGGCGGATCACGATCTGACCGTTGACAACGACTGGCCGGTCCTTGATCGCGTGCATGCCTAGAGACGGATATTGTCAGCCACGAGCCGCCGGGAGCGATCGCGAACACAAAGGAGGAGCGGGATGAATGCGGGGTATGCGGGGAAGGGAGAGAGGAGTAGCGGGAGTGCGGCTCCGATGCGCATGGACAAAGCAAGACAGGAGAAGAATCTCACCGAGAACAGCGGATTGAGGCAAGTTGATGATCGGTGTCCCGTAAAGTGAGCCGAAGACACCGCCGTTGGAGCTGTCGCAGAGTGAGTATACGCAATGCAGAGGGAACAGGCATGGCTGCTTACATGGTGAAGGTACCACCAGCCATGTCCTCCAAGGTGAGCTTGCCATCGCGAGCCTAACGCACTCAGTTAGTGAATGCTGCAAACCCGTATCATCATGCTACGTACCTTCTTGCCGAGTGCAGCAATCTCCCGTTCAATCTCAACGAAGTTCATGCCCTCCGCGTTCCGCACAACGGGGGTGACAAGGCCCTTGGGAGTTGCAACCGCAACGCTGAGGTCGACGTAGTCGCGGTAAACGATCTCATCGCCCTCGATCGACGCGTTCGCAGCAGGGATCTCCTTGAGGGCCAAGCAGCACGCCTTCGCGAACGCGCTCATGAAGCCGAGCTTGACGTCATGCTCCTTCAGCACCTCGTCTTTGTACTTCTTGCGCATGTCCATGATGCTCGACATGTCGATCTCGTTGAACGTCGTCAGCGACGCCGCGGCGTTCTGCGACTCCTTCAGCCGCTCCGCGATGCGTAGGCGCATGCGGCTCATCTTCACGCGAGTCTCATTCCGGCTCCCGGCCACGCGCGGCGTAGGTGCGGACTGCTCCTTCGCCTCCTTGGGGGCAGGCGCCGGCGCGGGCTTCGACGTCTCCTTCACCTCCTTCTTCGCGGCGCCGCCCTGCACACCGGCGGGGTCGGGTTTCCGGACCTGCTCAGGCGTAGGCGAGGGCGGGGGAGGGGTGCCCTTCTCGACCTGCTGGTCTTTAGGCTCGGTGGGGTCCTTCTTCTCCGCAGGCTCTGACGACTTCTGCTCCTTGGGCGCTGCCTCGTCGGCGGCTCCGGGCTCGAAGCGGAACAAGTCCTGGCCAACAGAAACGGTGTCCTCCTCGTTCGCGAGCAGTTCAGTGATGCGACCAGCAGCGGGCGCATTCACGGATACGTCGATCTGTGATATCGCAGCTCGCGTCATGCTATCGGTGTTTTACAAAGTAGTTACGCACCTTGTCGGTCTCAATGGTCGCGACCTCCTCATCCGCCTGGACGGTGTCGCCCGGCTGTTTTAGCCAGGATTTGAGAGTACCCTCAGAGATAGACTCGGCCATCTGGGGGACCTTCACGGTCTCAGCTGCATTGCGATATTGACGTCACTTGGGTGCATGGCGGCTCGTAGGCGGGCGGTTACACACCTTTCAAGAGGTTCGTCGAGTGGAATTTCGCGCGCTGAGTATATGTGCTGGCGACTTTCCTGTACACCGACACACCAAGGATCAGAAGCTGTAAAATGCAACTCGTTTGCTCGTTTGCTCACCAGCCTTTCGACATCACGGCGGCCTCGGTACGGCTCGCAGCGAGAGCACGCCCGCGCGCAATGAGAATCAGCCGTCTTGACAGCATATTAGGGAAACGTAAGGTGAAGCAGGTGAGATGTGCAGCTGCGACGTTGAAGTCGAGGAGGGGGCGGGGAGGTGAGTGTTGGAGGGAAAGGTCGGCCAGCGACGCGACGCAAAGACATCATCACCGTGCTCCGGGAGGCGCCCATCACCGAACAAATCCGACGCGCTCTCCTCCGCACTCTCTGCGACTTTCACGAGTCTCCGTCAGGCCAATACCATCTCTTCGATTTCTTTCGACCGTTTCTGCAACCTCTGCCCATGATCTCGAGGACATCGTACTGGACGATGGCAAGCACTCTGCAGCTGCTGTCGCTGGATTGTGTAGGCCGTATGAATCCGACGTTCCGTCACTTGTCCGGCTGTCGCCAACGCTCGGGCTTCTCTCGCTGAAAGTATACGGCACAACGGTCGAAGTCGGATAGCGTGGACAGCAAGCCGGGCTCCAAGAGAAGGACGGTCGAGCGCGGTGAGCAGACGGTACGAAGTGCATGTTGTGCAATGCATAATGACATTGTGAGGACAATTACTCGCCCCGTCGCATGACGTCAAGGACTGCAATCCCTGATTCACAGAATACCAACAGAGGCCGCACAATAACAAAATGCATGTCACTTGGTGACCCGAGGGGTGCTACGATTGTTCACCGCATACACCCCGCCATGAGGCTCGTGACAAGCATCCCGCACATATCGCCGCATGAATGCACCGGGTCTGTTGCAAGCGATTCCTGCAGAGACAGGGTACGAGCCTGCATCTAGTCGACACTTTCCTGGCGGCACTGTCGTCTTCCACAGCGGGCCTCGCTTGCGCTGTCTCACAGATGACCGGCCTCGTGCCGACCCAATATGCACAATAATCCTTCGGAGTCGCTTGAGCATCGTCCTCCAACTTGCCTGATCGGACCGGGTCTGGAGCTCCTGCCGCCAGAGTAGCGTCCTGAGAACCTCGTGGAATGCGCGAGGTTCATGACATTGCCCAGAATGCACCCTCAATCGTGTCCTCGGGGATCTACCGCTTGATATCATTGCAGTCTGCAGGCACTCGTCAGGTCGGCAGACGTAATGGCGTAACGGTCTCAGGATGGCCAACCTTTTGCGGCAGGAAGATCGGCCCTGCGTGCGCGGTGTCCTGGTCCAGGGTTTAGACGGAAAAGGGCATGTCTCTGGTCCTGCTAGAGGGACGCGGCGTGCTCTCTACAAGCTTCTGCGACTGTTCAGTTGCTGTCAGGTCAGGCGAACGTATCTGGTTATCCGCCACGGATCCCATGCAACCTTGGCGTATACACACTCCCTCTCCCGTTCAGTCACTCTCATACACGAGGGGACTTGGTGTGTTTGGCATGCACCAGCGATGTAGCAACCGAACTTTGAGGCCGCCTACCACACAACCTTTACAAGTATGATTTCAAGGCCCCTGCCGCAGGTGTCGCTTCACTAACTATATGTTTCACCTTAGCGTCAGGCCTCCTGCTAAGCCTTCACCTACTACAATGCAGGCTTGCAAGCCTTCGTTACTGTTGCCTATATGCATGTGGTATGTATGGCTTACACCGACAAATATACTCGCGCAGCGAGAATTTTGGCCCTGTGTGCCGGAAACGGAGTTGTCAATGTTCATCACAATCTGGCCAGATCTATTTGTATGCCTAAGCGTAAACGTCCTGAGCTATGGCTCGCTCATCCCGTCATGGCATGCCATAGGTATGTCTGTTCTATCCTGCGTCCACGGGTACAGTAGCTGCCAGCACTGACTCACACGACGCTATTGCCAACGCAAATGTTGGTTGTAGGTTCAGGTTACTCGATACGTAGTTGCGTCGGTACTCAATGCGATAGGCGCCCGTCAGACATCCTTTGCGCTGGCACTCTCTGTGACGCACTGCAGAGTGCGAAGTCCACTACTTCAAGCTGCGTATTTCCGAACCCTTTGCATGGGGCGAGCTCAGAAAGTACAAAATCAGAAGGGACGAGGATCGCCCCACGCACAGGGTTTTCGCATCGACGAGGACACTGTGATCGACAACGCACGTGTATGGGTCAACATAGGCTTGGTACCCCCACCGTCTTGTCGTCGGGTCAATTCTCGCGCCCACGTTCCACCGCATCTTCGCTACTGTGGGTGGTGGCATACCTCCATCGCAAATCTTGCGCTCGCCACTGCTCACGTTCGGCACCTACGCTCCTCCCACAGGCATCGAACGTGTACCATCAGCGCTCACACACCCGCGCCACGATGCGCGTCCGTCTATACGTGCTGGTCGCTAGAATACTGCTGTGGATGCTTATCGCGCGCATCTGCACCAGGGACTCCGACGCATGCACCTTGCTCGACCACGCCGGAGACAAGGGAGGCCGCGTCTTGTACGTCTATGGAAGGGTCGGCTGGAGAACTCGCTAGTCGCAGGACGAATCTTTCACCGACCGCCTGGCGGGCTCTTATATCGACAGGGAGACGTGGATGATTTGCCCCCAGGATCCGCCCTCTTCCTCGCCAAACTCCCTCGTCGATCTAGGGAGCCTGTCTCGCTAGACCAAGATGATTGACGTCTCTATGCTGACTGTCACAGACCTTCGCCGTGGTGCCCTCCTGTATGGCTCGCTGCTATCTTGCGCTATTCTCCTCGTTCTCCTTCGCCACCAGCTGTGGGTCTACTGGAAATTCTTCTACGCATGCTTCCTCAAGCCGCTTGACCGTGGCAACGCCGCTGACGTCAAAGTCCTGAGTGGGCAGCAACGCGCACTGGAAGGCTTCTACCGTACACAGGCGGAGATTTACGACGCTACGAGGGGGACGTTACTCTGCGGCCGAGAGGACATGCTTCAGCTCGCTGCTGCCCAGTTGAAGCATCGGTTGAGGTCCGGAGACGCCAAGCCTATCTGGGTAGATGTAGGTCCATGTTCCCTGTGATGTCACGGTCTTGTGTTGACAGCGGCGTCATACACAGATCGGCGGAGGGACCGGATACAATATCGAGAAGATGAACGACTTCGTGCCGGTCAATGAGTTCTTTTCGGCCGTGTACTTGGTCGATTTGAGCCCGTCGCTGTGCCAAGTAGCCCGCCAGAGGTTCGCGAAGCTCGGGTGGAAGAACGTCCACGTTGTGTGCGAGGATGCGAGGACCTTTGCCATTGACAAGTCCATCGACGTCTTGGAGGCAAAGGAAGTTGGAGCAATAAGCAATAATAAGTACCGAGTCAAGGCGGACTTCGTCAGCATGTCGTACTCTCTGAGCATGATCCCCGAGTACGTCGATTGCCGAGGTCGTTCACCTATTTTCTGTCTGACAATTATATCGCAGCTTCTACTCCGTCATCGATTCCATCACCGACCTCCTCGCGCCACACGGCCTCATATCCTGCGTCGACTTCTACGTTCAATCCGCATCGAGCTACTCGCTGCGCAATTTTACCGGCGGACACCACTCGCGGCACGTCAACTGGTTCTCACGTCTCTTCTGGCGCACCTGGTTCCGCCTCGACCGCGTGCACCTCGACGAGGGCCGGCGGGATTACCTCGAGCACCGCTTCGGCACCATCCTCAACGTCAACGAGCGCAACTACGCCCTTGGTGGCATCCCGTACTACATCTGGCTCGGGTGCCAACGCACGGCGACGTCTGCAGGGACTGCTGGTGCGCTCGCACGAGAGGCAGCAGAGCGGATCGACGCTCTCGCAACGGAGAGCCCGTATCTCTCGCCCATACACTACTCCGAGAAGCGCGCAGAGGCAGAAAGCGCGGCCGCGCGCGAGACGCGACTACAGCTACGCTCCAAGGGATTCGAGGCGGCAATCCTAAACCTTGCGACGAACGTGCCCCTGCCGTCGTTCTTCTACCAGAACCAGCGCTGGCGGCTGTACTACGACGAGTCGCTCCCGAAGCACACGCAGTTCGGGAACGAGTACATCTACGCGTTCACGTGGGAGGACCCCGCGGAGGACCAGCGGCTCCTGCACATCGGCACGGACGACGTCGTGTTCGCGATCACCTCCGCGGGGGACAACGTCCTCTCGTACGCGCTGCACCGCCCGCGGAGCATCCACGCCGTCGACCTCAACCCCGCGCAGAACCACCTGCTCGAGCTCAAGGTCGCCGCGTTCAGCGCGCTCCCGTACGAGGACGTCTGGAAGCTCTTCGGGGAGGGCCGCCACCCGCGCTTCCGCGAGCTCCTCCTCAGCGCGCTCTCGCCCTACCTCTCCTCGCGCGCGTTCCAGTTCTGGCTCGACAACACCGCGACGTTCGGCACGCGCGGCGGGCTGTACGAGACGGGCGGGACGCGCATCGCGGTCAAGCTCTCCAAGTGGCTCTTCCGGCTGCTCGGCCTCCGCGCGGACGTGCGCCGGCTGTGCAGCGCCGCGACGCTGCGCGAGCAGCGGGCGATTTGGCGCACGCGTCTGCGGCCGGTCGTGTTGAGCCGCTGGCTGAGCTACGTCGTTGTGGCGAACGAGCGGTTCCTCTGGCGTGCGCTCGGGGTGCCGCCGAACCAGCGCGATATGATCTATGACGACGCGCTGGCGATGGCGGCGGCGAGCGGGAGCGCGTTCAAGCCGAAGGAGGCGATGTGGCGGTATGTGGTGAACACGCTCGATCCGGTGGTGGAGAATACGCTGCTGCGGGACAGCAACTACTTTTACCGACTGTGCTTGATGGGCCGCTATTCCGAAGAGTGAGTGACGCGGCATTCATGGTGTGGCGGCGGACATGGTCGCTGACTTGTTGATAATGGGTAGTTGCCATCCTGCGTATCTCTCAAAAGAGGCACACGAGAAGCTTTCGCAGCCTGGTGCATTTGACGGCTTGCGAGTGCATACAGACGAGTTCGTCGAGGTGCTCGCACGAATTCGTCCTGAAAGTGTGACCGTCGCGGTGGTACGTACCCGCATCTATCCTCATGCGCGTACGTGAGGTGCTCACTGTATGTTAGATCATGGACCATATGGACTGGTTCGATCCCGAGGGTGCTCAGGCTATCGAGGTATGTCTCGACTTGTCCTCCAACTAAGAAATACCACTTAACCGATTTCTTTTGTAGGAGATTCGTGCGCTGAACAAGGCCATGAAGATCGGTGGTCGCGTTCTCTTGCGCAGCGCAGGCCTTAAGCCGTGGTACATCGCCAACTTCTCTGCGCAAGGATTCAGGTGCGAGCGTGCGGCGGCACGTACTGCTGGAAAGTGCATCGACCGGTAAGACTCGTCTGTTCATAGAGAGTGCTATTGGATGGCTAAGCATCCGACTGCGTATAGCGTGAATATGTACGCGTCGACATGGATCTGCACGAAGGTCAGCTCGGACCCCACCGCCGAGCTAGACGATTGTGTCGATGCCAACGATGCTCCCGGAGTAGACCTCGAGGCCGTCGAAACTCTGGAGCTGTGATGAGTGCTACTGTTGATGATGTGTATTTTCTCTTTCTTTTCATATGTATTAGACGGGTGAAATCTAGGTATGTACGCAATACGATTACGACGTTTACGCTAGTCTGTGTTCTGCCGCATTTTCGTGTCACACAAGACGTCGAAGGGCAATCTGAACAAATCCTGCTACCGTAGCTCGTGATCATGGGCCACGGGAACTGGCTCATAGTAGTCGTCATCGTGAGATGTCCAATTGCTGCCAGCTCATAACGCAGTTGGATACACACGAGATGATTTGCCCAGGCCTTGGACTTAGATCTAGGACTCCAGCTCTGTCCCGCGTTGTCGGCTCGTTACGCCAAGATGTGGCCGGTGGAGGGATCGGTGGTGCACCATGGCAGTTGCCAGTTGGTTTGAAGTCTGGTTTGCCGCACACAGCAGCCGCCACCGAGTGCCATGACGTCACTGTCCGGGGTATAAGAACGCGGGTCGCTGCACTGAATATTCAACTACGATCTACATTCCCGTCCCACCGACGCGTATCCTGCTTCTAATTCAGAAGAGTATCCATCTACAAGCGCAGAATCAGGCTAGCCAACCAACCACGATGAGCGTACACACGAGGGCCCCCGGACGTACTCTTGTGAGTTTGCGGCTAAGTCATGATGCATGACCCCTGATTGGTTCGTAACTCTCCGTAGGCCATCGCCACCGTTGTCGGAACCGTTGCGACACTTGGGTACATGTACGTCGCAGGCGTGCAGACGAAGAAGGAGGAAGGCCCTGCGTCGGTCTACAGTGCGTTTCATCTCGTTACTTACCGCCGCTGTCCTCCGATTGATTTGCGACTGTGTGCGGGACAGACCAATCGAAGGGGTTGAATAACGAGACCAATGACACACGGATGAGCTCCGCAGACGTACGGCAGACTGTCCAAGGAGATAAGAAACCTTGAAGGATTGGGTACTGCGGTTGCGAGATATTGGACTAGCGGCTACCGTTGGATGCCACCAGTGGGTTGAGAAGAAGTTGCAATTCGTGCTTGTATAACAGATCTGTATCATAGTGCTGCAATGAACGACTCAGAGACTGCGACCGCTGCGAGACTGCGAGACCACGGCATGCAGCATGTGGATGAAGGTCGAGGCGAGGAGCAGTAGGGAAAGAATTACGCTCACCATGGTCGAGGGTGCTCTACCGACTCCGGTCTCATCGGAGTGACGTCAACTATGGTCGGGCCGGACAAGTCCGCCGCAGCGCTTGTTGTGTATATGAAGGCATTTCAGGCTGCATACGCATCTTCGCCATCCTCGCCTCCATCCAAAGTTCAAGGCCTCATGAATGTGCAGTGCAGTTCAAATCTTGCCGCACTAGTTAGCCTGTCTGAGAATGGATCTGCTCTATGCATGATGTCCTCGAGCGTCAACGCTAGCCTCAAGGCCGCGCGCTTGCATTTGGGTCAGTTTCTATTTGGCTGCCTGGCTTGTTCATGACCGCGTATAATTCTCAGGATGCGTGAGCGAGTTGCATCGAGGATAGTCTTAGGTACGGCCATAAAATTCTTTCCCTGTCAGCGTTTTTTACTCAAGTTCTCGCCTAGTTTGTTCGATTTTCGAGGTAGAGCTTGCCATCAAGAGGTCAGGTCCAGACAGCCGCGTTCCGAGCCAATGTCCAGCACACCTCCAACGCTTCCATCCGTCCTACAGGTTGTCCGATGGTACGCTCTTGGATGTCATTTCCGCTAGATCATCCAATGCTGAAGAAACAAGACGTCCGCTCCAATCGTGCGATGAAGTCGGGCACCTATTCATCCGCATAGTGCAATTTGAAGCATCGCATGCAAGCAGGTCAGGGTAAGCAATACCAAGCGAGCACTTAGCGAAGAAGCACCTGTCGCTCGTAGCGATGCGTCTTCACAAGGTCTGAATATTTACGCCGAAACACCCGTCTCTGCGGGACGCGAAAGACACACCAGGGAGCGCTGTCTTCGAAGAAGCCATCCTGGTGTGAGGGGATTTGCTGCGCGATGGAAATGCGTGCGGGCTAGAACGTCGGGACAATCCATCCTCCGTGGTGTGGTCTGGCCGCCTGACGCAGGTAAGGTATTACAGCCCATCCGGTTACGAAGCTGGGCTGTTCCTGCTTACACACGAGGGCCGTTCTTCACGCGGTCGGTGCGCGTGTGCCTACGTGATAAGCTCCACGAACAACCTACTGGCAGGGGGCGTTCGCCGCACTCACAGTCGGCTGATCGTAGCGTTCGTACATGCCAGTGTTCATATATTCATAGCTGGACAAGTAACGTAACTTTCGTCCACTCTAGAGTTTCCAGCACATGGACAGGTGGATCTTTGTCACAAGTATGGTCCCCAGGAGATGTAGCAAGGTTCAGAGCGGCGCGGCCGGTACCGTTCGGTATGTTCGTTTGTTCTCTGGCAGGTGCATCGTTTACACGGGCGCATTGAAAGTGTCAGTTATGTTTTAATTTGGGGCCGCTTCTGAATGATAACTCCAACGCCATTACACTACTGATCACGTCTTGTTTTTAGGGCACCTTGGCTCATAGGAGGAAAAGTGAGTCGTTGCCGAAATCACCTGTAGAACATCACCATAACGTGCAATGCAGTCCTACCCATAGCAGTATAACGACTCAGTGAAACGGGTCTCGTCCGCTACTACTCCTGGTCTCTCTGGATAGCATTGCCGTAGGCTACCCATCTTGGCGTAGCCGAGAGCTTCGCAGACATCGGTTTTCCACAAGCCACACCCGCTACCGCTCTCACAAGCGATCCGTTTTGATCCGAAGCAGCTCTATTCCAGACAGGGATGGGCGTACCACCGTGGGTTGGGCGAGCAATACGGCCCCGTTGTGCGAATCAACGGCAAGTTTGGTGTGCGTATACGCACTAGGATCGAATCGCGGGCATTGTGCGACGTAGCTGACTTGTGCGGTACAATAGCAAAGAATCCTGTATACCTTCGATCCCAAAGCGATGCACCACATCGTCATCAAGGACCAAGATATCTTCCAGGAGACGCATTGGTTCACTAGGTATGTCAGGCTTATAGCTCGGGTCGTGAGTGCCGCCGTCTGGACGACCCTGTGTACGGCAGGACTGTGCTGCATCTTTTCGGCCCTGGCCTTCTCGCTACTCTAGGTGAGGTTACTTTCTGCCTTCTCCTTGTTACCACGCCGACAAGACAACCGCAGGCGACCACCACCGCAAGCAGCGCAAGATGCTCAACCCGGTCTTCTCGATCAACCACATGCGCCACATGACGCCGATCTTCTACGACGTCTGCTACAAGGTTCGGAGCGTCCCGACGCTCTACTCACGCTCAAACCCATGCATGTGCTTTCTGACTTCGTCTGCTATTTTTCTGATAGCTGCGGGCTGCGATCGCGGCTCGCGTGCGCGACGGCCCTGCGGAGGTCGACATGGTGAGCTGGATGAGCCGGACCGCGCTCGAGCTCATGGGCCAGGCCGGACTCGGGTACACGTTCGACCCGCTCGTTGCGGATGCGGCGGATGAGTTTGGGGAGGCGCTCAAGGGCCTTATGTACGTGGTTCATATCCCGCAGTTGTCGGTGCTGTGCTGTGTTGACACTGTGATGGTTTACGGAATTGCTTTGCTGGAACCGCAAAAAGGCCGGCGATGGCGCAGGGACGGGGATTGCACCAGTACCTCCCGCTTTACGAGGCGGCCGTGCCCCCGCGATGGCGCCGCACCGTTGCGGAATGCATTCCCTCGGCGAGGCTGCAGCGCGTCATCCGCTTGCGGGACACTCTGCGCCGGCAATCCATCAGGATATTCGAAGAAAAGAAGGCAGCGCTGCTGAAGGGCGACGAGGCGCTGAAGGCACAGGTCGGAGAGGGCAAGGACCTCATGAGTATTCTGTGTGAGTGTCGATGGCGCGAGTGTCGGGCCTTGGGCAATCGACTGAAGTGGTTTGTGACAGTGAAAGCGAACATGGAGGCCTTGGAAGAGGATAGGCTGCCGGAGGAGGAGCTCATTGGGCAGATGTCGTACGTACACCCACCGGTCCCTTCACCTTTTGATTAATTGCTAATACGAGTATTTCTAGGACGTTGACGTTCGCGGCGATGGACACGACTTCGAATGCCCTGTCGTTAACGCTCTGGAGGATTGCCCAGAACCCGGCGGCTCAGGATAAAATGCGCCAGGAGATCCTCGAGGCGCAAGAGGCTAGTGTTAACGGCGACATCGGACACGATGATCTTGTCGCGTTGCCTTACCTGGATGCGGTGTGCCGCGAGACTCTTAGGCTGTGAGTGAACTCCTCGGATAGCGTGAACAGAGTTCAGGACACTCACTGACATTGCCCGCTAGTCACGTCCCTGCACCCTTCCGCTTCCGCGAGTACGTCATGTTTGATGAACATTTACCCGCCACTTGTGTGATACTGAATGACGTTGTTAGCGCGCAGCGTGACATCGTCCTTCCTCTTTCTGAGCCCGTGCGCGGAGTGGACGGTAAACTGATGCACCAGATCCTCGTGCCCAAGGGCACGTCGGTGTTCGTTGGGGTCGCCGCTTCGAACACGAACAAGGCGCTGTGGGGCGAGGACGCATACCAGTGGAAGCCCGAGCGTTGGCTCCAGCCGCTTCCGGAGGCCGTCTTGGAAGCCAAAATCCCGGGCGTGTATGCAAACTTGTGAGTGCTTCTTGCTGGACAGGCTCGGAACAGCAATCCGACTGCGCGTATTTGACCCAGGATGACATTCTGGGGTGGAGGACGCGCATGTATGTGAGTAAACACGTAAGATGGTACGCTGGGTATCGACTGACGACGGTATATCTCACTGTTTGTAGTGGATTCAAGTTCTCGCAGCTAGAGATGAGTATGTGATACGTCATGCACCATAGATTTCCGATTCTCGAGCACTGACCATGTGTACTCCGCAGAGGTCGTCCTGGCGGTCTTGCTCTCCACCTTCAAGTTCGAGCTGTCCGAAAAGCGCGTCTACTGGAACCTCGCTGGGGTCATGTACCCTTCGATCGACCTCGAGGGCGACTACCCGCAGTTGCCCATGAAGGTGACGCTGCTCGAGAGGGAGTCTACTAGGGTGTGAGATGTGTATGGCATGGGAATGCCGGAACGCGGTCTGTTCCAATTTGGGGCAAGTTTGGGGGTGGGCGGTGTTTGTATACCAGTTTGTCTCTTGTCGTATGGTCGGGGAATGGTATCTCATGTGCACGATTTCGGGTATCGTGGATAGTGTTCTCGCTGCAGGGGGAGGGAGACTTGAGTGACGCCAAGCAAAGTTCGGACCGGACAATCCGTTACAAGCGTCAACTTAAGCGCCAATTCGAATGCTCTTCGCAATTGACGACCACCATAATATCCGGTATATTCTATCCTTGCGATGTTTGCAGACTGTGCCGCTCTCAACACCCTTATACGATGATCTGAACATGATGTCCTACAGCTGCTTATGCTCACCGTCGTTCAGCAGTGCACAATCTGGATGGGCGGGCAAGCTATGCTCACCAAGCATGTCGGATGAATGACATCAAGTCCGACAGCCGCGCACAAGCCCTCGGGTCAAAGCCTCGCTGGGTATGCTGGGGCTGGGCCTGGGTGCATGAGTGCAAAGCATGTACAATTGAACTGGCAGGGCGTTTGATCGCATGACGCACCTGGTGCGTTTCCAGAGCTTACCCCCATCGGCGCCCCGAGCTGCAGTTTTCATTGCTGACAACCTCGCCAAAACGTCCCAGACAGCGTCGGAGAAGCCACCGTCGGCATTCTGAATGTATGCACACAAGCCGATATACACCCCAAGGCGCTTCGACTACGTAGGAATCTGTCAGCTCAGACTCAAACGTCCGATGCTGGGTTCTGTTACGTCGTCACTGCGAGGTCATTCAGTGCTAGAGGGCCAAGAAAATCGCTTTTATCTCGCGAAAACGCTGGAAAACGGTCCTCGCGAGTCGAGGCAATTCAAGAATATCAGCACAAGTAAATACGGTACCACAGAGCACCTCCATCCGCAATCTGCGCTGACGGTAGCCTAATAATATCCCAGCCTGAGGTAGAACGAGTATCCCGTCTTCCCTAGAGGAGCAACCCCCACGGAAGAGCTGTTCCTTTGTACCAAGAAAAAGAAGGACTCTGGCTGCGCAAGCAGAAACGTAAGGGGCGAGAACGCCTGGGCTACGGATCGCCGGTGGCGCCGCCCAGCCGCGCATCCAATGGGTAGGGTGTTGCACAGCTAAACTTTGTATTCAGTTATGAAGAGCCATGCGGCACCTTCTTCGAGCAGACTTAGTTACGTAGCTGGACTGCCGTCCCTCCCCGCGCTCAGGGTCGTCCTTGGCGCGGTCAAAAGGTATGCCCTCTCCTTGATCAGCTTCGCGAATGGCCAGTAGGCAAGGGCGATAGGCCACGTAAGACGTTCGGCTGACTCTGGTGCCAACGTATCCAGAGCTGGGAAAATAACGTTATCGCGAACCGTCAGCCCGTCGTCGGATAAACTTCCTCAGTCATGTGTATGACTCCTCCAACAGGCCGAAGAACGTATCCCAAGATTAAAGGTTGGTTTGATAATACATGGTCGCTTTGGACCGAGCCCTCCGTATCGAGGTAACCATAGCCATTACAGGAGGGTTTCAACCATGAAAATGCGACCAGGTTCTACTGTGCACCCAGTGCAGTGCAATGGTAGTCTATTATGGATACCCGCATGGTACGGCGTGCTTGGGAGGGCTGGATAGGTGTGTGCGTGACTAAATTTATCTGTCCACATGAACCAGTTTCTTTAGGCGATCCACACCTGACCCGTCAGCGATCTTCACAAAAGCCGTTCTTCTCTCGTGCCCATTGCTACAATTCGCACAGACAATCCGATTTGATCGACTTGACGCATCTCTTTCTCGTCCCCGACCGGCAATTCATCGCCATTGGAGCCCCTCCCACGGCTCCAGAATACCGCACGCGAGCAAAAGCATGCGCGTCCTCGGCGGGCTCCGTCTCGGTGCATGGGTAGGGAGGGATTCTCATGACAGCCTTCCTGACTGTTCTGGGTAAAGAGGGGAAGCTTGCTTCTCCTCCGCTGCCTTCGCAGGGGTGTCATTATGCTTGACACAGTGACGTCTGGACGGGCGCGGCTATGCGAGTATAAGTGCCATGGGGAGTGGGTTGCAGTCCACCCCACTCAGCTTCAACAGCTACGACGCCATCTGCAGGATCTCGTCACACTCACTGACTCGACCCAGAGGCTTCTGCGACATTGTACCAGTAGCTATGGTTTCTCTTGTTATCCAAGCCGCTGTCATATGCGGCGCGACATGGTTCTTGTGGAAGTTTTTCCGTGGTTTGGTAGTCAAGACCGACCTCGATAAAATCCCGGGACCACCTTCGCCTTCATTCGTGTACGGTATGTACACTAATCTCCCATTGCCTTGTAGCTTGGCATCGCGATTACTGATGCCGGCTGTTTCCAACAGGTCACCTTCAGCAACTCTACGCTAGACAGGGATGGGATTTCCACCGCGGTCTTGGGGAGCAATACGGTCCTGTTGTGCGACTTCGCGGCAAGTTTGGTGTATGTGCAATGCCTGCAGCCTGCCAGCACGATATAGCTGACTTGTGCTGTGTATTAGCAAAACTTACTGTACACCTTCGACCCCAAAGCGATGCATCATATCGCCGTCAAAGACCAAGACATTTTCCAGGAGTCTAGATGGTTCACAAGGTATGTCGGAGACAGGTCGTGGGTAGCATTGCCTCAGTAAGCTGATGTGCCCCAGGACGCTACACCTTCTCTTCGGGCCTGGTCTTCTCGCTACTCTAGGTTAGGTTACCTTTCGCCGCCATGCGTTCTCCAGGACTGACTCTTGATTGGTGTTACAGGTGATCACCACCGAAAGCAGCGCAAGATGCTCAACCCGGTGTTTTCCATCAACCACATGCGCCACATGACGCCGATCTTCTACGAAGTTTGCCACAAGGTTCGGATGTTGCCCTTACATTGTCCCCTCCCACCCTCATCACCGAGCGTCGCTTCTGCAATTTTGTCCGTCCTTCCGCCCGTCCTTTCTTTCTTCTCACATTACTTCCGTCGAGTTTCTTTTGCTTCCGCTCTCCGCCCGCGAGATCGCCGCAGTCTGACTCACTCTGCTTCTTCTGCTTCTAATAGCTGCGGAGTGCAATCGAGGCACGCGTGAATGGCGGCCCCGCGGAGATCGACATGGTCGGTTGGATGGGCCGGACCGCGCTCGAGCTCATGGGCCAGGCCGGGCTTGGGCACTCGCTCGACCCGCTGACTGCGGACGCGGCAGACGAGTTCGGGGAGGCGCTGAAGGCCCTCATGTGAGTTTTCTCAGTCTGGTCTTCTTGCGCAGTCTGTCTTGGCATGTGCTGATACGGCGGGGCTTGTGCTGTTCCATTCGTAAAGGCCGACGCTGGCGCAGGCGCATGGATTGCAACAATACGTTCCGGTGTATGAGGCGATTGTGCCTGCGGGCTGGCGCCGCATTGTCGCGGAGTACATCCCGTCAGGGACACTGAAGCGTATGCTGCAGCTGCGGGATACGATTCGCCAGAGGTCTATCGATATCTACGAAGAGAAGAAGGCTGCGTTGTTGAAGGGTGACGAGGCACTGAAGATGCAGGTTGGAGAAGGCAAGGATTTGATGAGCATCCTACGTGAGTGTATGTATTCAAACCCGAGGCCGGATGAGCTGAACGATTGGGGACAGTGAAGGCGAACATGGAGGCCTCCGAAGAGGACAAGTTGCCGGAAGAGGAGCTCATAGGACAGATGTCGTAAGTTGACCTCTGCTCACATTGTGTCTTGTCAAACCTCACTGCGTTACCACAGGACTCTGACATTCGCTGCAATGGACACAACCTCAAACGCCCTTTCTGTGACTTTGTGGCGGCTCGCTCAGAACCCGGCCGTTCAAGAGAAGGCGCGGCAGGAAATCCTCGAAGCCCAGGACGCTTGTGGCGGCGACATCGGCTACGACGACCTCGTCGCGTTGCCCTACTTGGACGCAGTGTGCCGTGAGACTCTCAGGATGTGAGCAGACCCTTCGTGCAACCCAGCCCGTTCTGACAGATTTCGCCAGCCACGTACCGGCCCCTTTCCGATTCCGCGAGTGCGTAATGTTGCGGTCTTCTCCGTCTTTGTCACACCTACTGAATATCTTGCTAGGACGCAGCAGGACATCATTCTCCCCCTTTCCGAGCCTGTGCGCGGTATAGATGGCCAGCTAATGCATCAGATTCACCTGCCCAAGGATACGGCTGTCTTCGTCGGCATCGCTGCTTCGAACACGAACAAAGCACTCTGGGGCGAGGACGCGTACGAATGGAAGCCCGAGCGTTGGCTGCAGCCTCTGCCGGACGCCGTCTTGGACGCAAAGATCCCGGGCGTATATGCGAACTTGTAAGTGTCATGGGATCAACGAGCCTCACAGCAGCAATCTGACTGTCCATTCTAGGATGACCTTCTGGGGTGGCGGACGCGCGTGCATGTGAGTGAATATACGTTCGCGGACTTGGGGTGGCCGCTGGGATGACACTAGATCGACTGACAACGGCATTGATCATCGTTTGCAGTGGCTTCAAGTTCTCGCAGCTGGAGATGAGTACGTGATGCGCCACATGCCGTAGCCTTCGAAGCGCTGACCCTGAGTCCTGTGCAGAGGTCGTTCTGGCTGTGTTGCTCTCGTCGTTCAAGTTCGAGCTGTCCGACAAGCACATCTACTGGAACCTCGCCGGCGTGATGTACCCTTCTGTCGACGTCAATGGGAACCACCCGGAGCTGCCCATGAAGGTGACACCGCTCAAGAAGGAGAGCTCTCGCGTGTGAAGTGCGGGAGAGCGCGAGTGTCTGGTAGACCGCAATATGTTCTGAGTGGCTTGGTAAGCGCTTGATGCTGCGATACATCTTGTCGTCTCGTAAACTGATGCACATGAGATTAGCGATCGTTCTTGGCTTCATTCTGTATCTATCTCATTGATCCTATACGCTGCGCATAGTAGGCTGTGCTACGACGAATTGATTCACTCCTTGGCATATAACGTACAACAGGATCGCCCTGATCCTATACATCAGCGTTCAAGTAAACATCGCAACGCCCATCACAATCAGAGTACGCAAGAAGATACTGTAGGCCTTCATTAGCCGCCGCTCGCAGTCTTTGACATCCTGCCTTTCGTACGTTGCGTTTCACACACTCTTGGGTCTCCGATCACGCCCCTGTCTGCGACCGCAACCGGCCTACTTACGGTATAAGGGATCAATTGGTTGCGCGACACTGGACCTTGAGCGGTGGGCGGTGCCCGTATGTTACAGCTCCCTGAGTGTAAACATCGAGATCCCTCGTTGTATACAGAGAACCGAGTACTTTGCCAACTTACCATCACCTAGCCTGACACGGAGCCGTCTGTGACACCATGCATTCGTTCTCAAGCCAAACAACGCTAGTGCTAGCCCCAGAAGAAGTGGGGACGCCAACGCCCTCCATACACGCGACTGCCGAGGAGCATTCATACGACTACATCATTGTAGGAGGTGCGCTCAGCGATTTCTTCGTGCATTCCATGGGGCTGATGGGTGTTATGCACCTGGTCGTAGGTGGAACGGCAGGCTGCTGCCTAGCTTCCAGGCTGAGCGAAGATCCAGACATTACACTTCTGCTTCTCGAACGAGGAGGCGTGGCGAACGGGTGGGCCGACAGAGTACCTCTGATCTCAAGCAACCCCTACCGCGAAGGCGCGCCTACCAGCCGCTGGTGGTCGCAGCCGCTGCCTTGGAAGACCACTGATGGCCGCAGTCGCTCCCAAGAGGTGATTTGTGGCGAGGCGCTTGGTGGGAGCTCAGCGATCAATTGCACCTTCTACACTCGAGGTGAGCATGGTTACGTCGTAGATAAGGACTTAGGGAGCTAATCTTACCGCGTGAGGTCCTGCGGGGGATTACAACCATTGGGAGGAGCTCGGCAACAGCGGCTGGGGCTACAAGGATGTGGAACCTTATTTTGCCAAATCCGAAACGACTCATAGTCATCCGAGCTCACAATTTAGAGGCAAACAAGGTGAGGTCGTCAATGCAGGGATAAGTTCACCGTTCTCATCTACACATCGCTTCGTTGTGTCGGCTAGGTCCATGGCATAACAGGGCACATAACTATAATCTCTACCAAAGCACCGATCAGTGCGTTTCTCAGATCTCGCCATCTATCCACTCACCGTCATGCCACTGACATCGTTCCCCGTAGTATCATCCGTGCTGCACAAAATGCAGGCCTACAGCCAATGGACGACCTCAACTCTCCGGATGCTCCCGCAGCGGGCTATGTACGGCACGATGTCAGCCAAGACAAATCTATGCGCCGACATACCCCGTTTCACGCATTCCTGCCACCTTCAGTGACGGCAGAACGCGCGAAGTGTCTGAAGATCTGCACGAACGTCCTCGTCACTCGCGTCGAGTTTGCTCAGGGAGGCGAGGACAATGTTCGCGCCACTGGCGTACACTTCGAGGCGGTGGACTACCGGAAAGCAGGAAAGCAGTTCTTCGCGAAAGCGCGGAGGGAGGTCGTGATCTGCGCAGGCGCGATCGGATCTCCTCAAATCCTACAACTAAGGTGCGATGCCGCCTTCAACTCGCTTGTCGGTGCCGTGAGTGCTAACGCCTTCGGGTAGTGGACTTGGACCAGACGATCTTCTGAAAGCGAAAGGGATACCCGTTGTACGCGACATGCCCGGAGTGGGCAATTACCTTGTGGGTCGTTTGTGTGATAGCCAATAGTACTTGATGCTCATGACTCGTCTAGCAAGACCACATCGCGGTGCCCTTGACATTCGAAGCGCCTATGCATGATTCCATCCACTCACTTGAAGTGAGCCCCTGGAAGGTCATCAAGGAGCTCGCCAAATACACCTTCACTGGGCAAGGCGTCTTCTCCTATCCTTTCCAGGCTATCACCATGTACTTGCCGTCGCAACTTCTCGCCCCAGACGCATCGAAGGTGTCCACAGCGAAGCCAGAGACGCTCGACACGAGCGTGCTCGCAAACTGCCCCGACCTCGAGATCATGCCCGCGCCGAGCAACTGCACCGACCACGACATCCCCGGCAAAGGCATCTTCACGCTCATGGTCGGCCTCATCCGCCCCAAGTCCCACGGGAGCGTGCGCATCGCGACGAGCAACCCGCGCGCCCGTCCCGAGGTCGACCTCAACTTCCTCACCGACCCGGGTGACGACGACCTCGCTAGGTTGAGGCAAGGGTTGAGGCTGACCGTGAACCTCGCGGAGGATATGCGCAAGCAGGGGTATCCACTCAAGGGCCTGATCGTGCCCGGAGCGCTGGACGACCAGAGCCTCGATGCGTTCATCAAGGATAACATGAGGACATGCTATCATTATACGTCGACGTGTCGGATGGGTCAGGAGGACGAGTCCGAGCGGCCGGGTGTTGTAGATGCACGGCTGCGAGTGCATGGTGTACAGGGCTTGCGCGTGTGCGACGCATCCGTGTTCCCAGAGATCGTGGGCGCCCATACGATGGCACCCACGGTAATGGTTGCGGAGAAGTGCGCGGACTTGATGAAGGAGGACAGGAGGCTGGGTAAGGCCGATCCGTCGATGTAATGATATAGAGGTCGTAGATCCTGGATCCTGGCATCAGGATCCGGGTACATGTTGTTAATAATCACTTCGAAGCGAGCTCACATTGTCCTTAGCTCGGTCCACCCGCCCGGGCCATTTTCTTGTCGTGTCCGCGCTTCCTGTTGTGGTTCGCTCGACTCGCCTTGTTCTTGTCTTTCCACGCGCGATCTCGAGCTGAGCCGCCTTCACCTCCGTCACCCCCGCCGCCTCCTCCGCCTCTCCCACCCCCACGACCTCGGCCGCCTCGGCCACGTCCCCCGCCGCGTCCACGCTGGCCACCACCGCCTCCTCCCCGCGACCCTGACGGTCCAGCTTCTGAGGGCGGAGGAAGCGGTTTGTTCCCCGTGAATTCGTACTTTGCGAGCATCTTCTCTTTCTTCTTTGGCTACACGCGCGGCATGCGTCAGCAACGTCCACCCCAAGGGCCAAGCATGAGGCTCGAAGAGGTCACACCGAGGTGGAATACGTACATCTCGTTCGAGCATGATCCGCCAGCCCTCGATCTGCTCGTCCGTCATCCCCGTCTGCGCCTTGAGGTCCGCGCGGGCTTTGCTGCGCCTCGTCTGGCCGTCGCGGTCGAACAGCTTGGGGTCGCGGATGTACGCCTGCTCGAGCACAGTCTCGGGCGTACGAGGCGTCTGCCGCATTCGCATTTCATGCTCAGCGGAATGTTACTATCGGGAATGAGTGACGTGGGGGTGCTCACCTCAGTGCCTTCAGCATCGCCGTCCATTTCCTCATCGTCTCCCTCCAGATCCGACGGGTCCCCGTCACGCACTTTGACAACCTCCGCGTCTTCGAGCTCGTCTTCGTACGCGAGGTCCCTGCCCTTGCCCTTGCCACCGTCCTCCTCTTCGTCTTCGCTATCAGATATCTCCTCGGCACGACGGAGGATGTCCTCTTTCATCTGCTCGATAAATGAACGATCCTGCAGCACGACCTGCGCATCCTCGCTGAACGACATTCCAACGGTGTGAGCAGATGTAGACTGAAGAGAAAGCAAAGCCGGCGAACCTCTTCTTCCCGATCTTGACCCTGCTCAGATCCATCACCTCGTCGTCAAAGACGTTCCTCCTCCCGCGCGTGAACGCAAACTCGTCCTCCTGTTTCTTCTGCGTCGGCGGTGGAGGCTGAGCCTTCTCTCTCGCCAGCGCCTGGTCGACGTCCGCTTTGGACGGTGCCGTCCCCTCGAGTATCGCGCCGATGAGTCTCTCAGCATCGCCTTTGTACGGGTAGTCGCTGTACGATAGTAGGTACCGAATGTATGCGGGGTCTTGATCCGGGAAGAGGTCCAACACTTGTGCGAGCGCGATGTCGAGCTGCTCATCCGGCACACTCGAGGTCGGTACGCTTGACGACCCTCCCAGTCCAGATCCCAGCCGTTCTCCCACGTCCACGCCCTTCCCCTTCGTGTCGTTCGACGGGCCTTTGCCTGACGGTCCGCGCCCGAGGTTATCTATACCTGGAGGGACGCCCGATGAGCGTAAGATCAACTTCAGCGCACCCGCACGCGTGCCTGTCGCGTCCAGCGCCATTGCGTGCAGACTCGACTCGAGCAGATCTGCGCGTGCATCCTCGGTGCGGTGCAATACGTTTGCGAGGGTGCGCGAGAAGTCGTACGCATGCTGGTAGTCCGCGAGGAGCGGCCGGTTGAGGAATGGAGTGGGCGGGAGCCCGGTTCCCCCAGCTAAGCTACCGGTCGCGGAGGGGAGATCGAGGAGGTCGAAGACGACTTCGAATGCGGGCTCGGCTTGTGCGGCGAGCGCGGGCCCGGCGTGGGCGACAGAAGCAACATCGTCTAGGAGCGTGGTGACGAGGATGTGGAATGTGTCTACTAGCGCAACTTTAGTCTCCAGGAGAAGACGCTCCCATTCGTCCAACTCGCGCGCCGGAGCGCCGTCTGCCAGAAGTGAAGAAATCGCACGGAACCCTCCGTACGTCTGCGCGAAGGAAGCGAGCCCAGAATCGTACGCTGTAGCGAGCGCGCGCATGAACGTCTTGTTCCGCGCGAAGGCACGCGTGACATCTGGAGGTGCAGGGTGGAGGAAGCAGAGCAGGATGTGCGCGGTCTTGCGGACGCCATACAAGCCTTGCGTAGGGGATAAGAGGAGTGTGGTAAACGCAGGGACGGCGCTCTTCTGCACGTGCTCGATCAGGTCAGATGCTTTGGACGATCGGACGAACGCTGCTGCTGATAGCGCACGGAGGCGCGAATGGGAGACGCGGGCATATGCGACGCTGAGGTCGACGAGGGTTTGCAAGTCGAGCGCACCGAGCGGCGCAAGTCTCTCGGCGAGTAGAAAGACGTTATGTCGAATCTTGCGCTCCGTCTGGCTCAGCTTGGGCAAGTGATCAGATCCTGCGTCCGAATCCCAGACAAGCGCATGAAGGGCCTGTTGAGCAGCGTCCTTGACGTAGGATGCGATGAAGGCAATGTTCGCAGAGCTTGTAATCTGAGCATCCGGGAAGGATAGGACTTGTGCAAGTGCGGCAGAGATTGTCTGTAGGAGGGTAGCTGCTTGAGATGGCGAAAGTGATGCGCGAGCCCGTGTGGAGGGGAATGGCGGAAGAGGTGCAAGTGTCACTGCCATCGATACAACAAGACGAGCAAGCCTCAAAGAGTCGTACTGAGCGTAGTTTCAAAGGAGTGTCGAACTAGGCTCGTAAAGCGTTTCTTGGAGGATTGCCAAGATGTTGAGACTCAGAGAGCAGGATCCGAGTCGCCAGCAGCTGAGTTCTCGTAGTGAGTATTTTCTTGGAAGCGTTCGCAGATTATCAAGCACTGCGCTGTTTGGAATTTGCGGAGCTACGAGGACTCGGTGTAAGAGAGATGGAGGTGTAAAGCCAAGACGAACGATGCATATAGGCACCTTCATCACTGTATCTCAATAGTATGTACTAAACCTTGATTAGCCGCCCGAAGTAAGTCACTCTTTTATTGTATCAGTACAATACGACTACTGGGCTATTAACAGCTACTTAGTGGTGCCGTTTATCCAGAGGAAGTGTACGTCCATCTTAATGTACGCGATTCATATGAGTCCCTCCCTCCCCTCAATAGGGCGCCTCGGTACGTCTGCCTATGGGGGACTAACTATGAGAAGGACCTCACTAATTAACGGCAACGACCACCCAGCAGTGACTGCAGTAGTGTGCACTCATCTATCGTTCCAACTTCGGCCCAATGTGAACATACTCCCGCGACAGGTACGCTCTCATTCCAGTCAAATTACATCTACAACACGAGTCCTTGTAAGATGACCAGCTCTCCGAATGCGCAGCCTTCCAAGGCTCTGCGCGTACCGTGACAGGCCGGATCTCCAACCAGTAAGCCCCGCTGGAGTAGACGGGAATCATAGTCCTCGGAGTGTACTCCTGTAATAATATACCCGGGATCCGAGTCGAAGGCATCGCACATGACGCAACTACATCATCCCACTCGAACGACAGCGCAAATCCTGATAAGGGGCGTCCAATGTTGACAAATCCAGTCCTATGCTATCCCACGGCGATGCCGGAGGTTTCACGGTGACTCCTTTTGCGCCATAGCTACATTCCAGGCCTCTCGCTTTCCTGGAAGGTACAAATGCGCACGAAGTACTGCTGCCTTGGAGATCCACAACGCCACACGCAGTGTTCCTCTCACTGAGTGATCGTCCAATCAGTATGAGCAAGAACACAAAGCAACTTGTCTGGTTCATCACGGGTACGTCTGCCGTAGTAGGGACTGGATTGTGTGAATCTATACTGATCGTCGAACTAGGAACTTCCTCTGGGCTTGGTCGAGAATTGGTCAAGTCTGCGGTGGCCCGTGGTGATCTTGTCGTTGCCACTGCTCGGTCAGTGGAGAAGATTCAAGATTTCAAAAACTTGAGCAACGTTCGTACATTACAGTTGGACGTTACGGACGGCCTCCCGAGCATCAAAGCCAAAGTCGACCAGGCCGTCGGCTACTTCGGGCGTATCGACGTGCTGGTGAACAATGCGGGTCAAGGATATAAAACAATCTTGGAGGAAGGGGGGTACGTGTGGTCCCTCGGCTTGCTCTCAACGACCCGCGTATACGCTGACTCGGTATCGCCCCACCACTAGGTCCGACGTGCTGCGCGAGCAGTTCAACGTGAACTTCTTCGGCCTAATGGATGTTACTAACGCGGTGCTGCCGCACATGCGTACGTGTAGGAGCGGCACTATCGTTCACATCGGCAGCCGTACCAGCTGGACCCCCGAGACTCCTGTGAGTAATGACGAGTACAGTCGCGCCGCAGAGTATGCTGCTTATATTCTCGACTCCATAGGGCATTGGTGAGCTGACCTAGCACTATGACCTACACACCTTGGCTAACTTGGTCCCTGTCAGGTGCATACGCGTCATCCAAGGCAGCAGTCCGAGGTGAGTCGAAAATTCGGGAGCGACGATCGTGCTTGCTCATATCGCGCTTGACGCAGTTTGGGCGGAGGCCCTCAATGCTGAGGTCTCGCAATTTGGTATCCGTTCTCTCATCGTCGAGCCCGGGGCGTTCCGCACACATTCCATGGGCGCCCAGTGGTCGGAAGGAACGAGAATAACCAACTATGACGAAATGCGCGACACGGCGAAGGCGCGCCTTGCCGCGGTCGAGAAGACATTCCGAGGGGATCCGGCGAAGGCCATGGAGCTCCTCGTCGACGTCGTCCGAGGGGAGGGAAAAGCCGCCGGAAAGTCGTGGCAGCTCTACCTCCCAATTGGTGGCGCTGCCACCGACGCTATTAGTGGAAAGGCGACGAAGATGATTGAAGTGGTGAATGAATGGCGGGATGTAGTAGCAAGTGGCCTGGACATAGACGGTTGAATATTTTGTATGCTCTGGTGTGAGGATTCACTTTCAAACACACGAAGCACACCCATCGCCAATTAACTTTTTAATTTCTAAACGTCCCGTCCTTAGACAGTTACTGCGGCTACAGTCCGCCAGGCTACGCCAGTATGGTTGAGTGAACTACGAGACTTGCCTATTTCAGCCGTCTCCTGTTTTTCACAGCACGTGATGTTATTTACGCGTCCTCGACGCGTCTCACGGCGACTACGAAGAAGCTCTCTTCTCAGCCTTCCATCTGCTCGTTGCTCAGATCCACTACGCGACTATCTGGATGCATACTAAGCTTCAAGAACTTTATAACCAGGCTAGAAGCTCAGAAGCTCTCCAAGGGCCCCTGATTTCGTGATCTCTACGGCATTCCAGGTCGTATGAATTTCTTGCACACGCGTTTCGAATGCAGTTTGCAAAGCGAATGCCTTCCTGGCCGTATTGATCGGGCCTGTATACATACAGCCTGTACCTCAAGATAAGCTGTGCTACTTCTGGCCTGGTGTGTGGTTTCATCTCGGCGGCCTGCGGATCTTGGTGGTGCGCTGTGAAATGCTAGCATCGAGCGCAATGCTGCTCGAGTCTCACGCTGGTTCTGTCAGATGAACTTTCATACGGTGGCGCGGGCGCGTTCATGTCCGATGCACGCACCAGCGAGTAAGACTCTGGGAAAGCTTGCAGTTGTCACACGCAGTCGCTGCGCTCGCGCCATATGCTAATCCTGCGCAGCTTGGCATACAGTGGTAGCGTGTGGCACGCACTCACGCCCGTCAGTCGTCTAGCTACCAATACATTGGCGACGGCGCAGCCGCTCTTCTTCCACGAGCTGATGGAGACCGGGTATCTGTGTCAGACTTCACCGTACATTCCATCTTATTGGATCGCAAATTGAAGACATGACGCACATCCATGTCGGCAGCCAGCGCGTCGCGCATCCCCACGGCACTAAGCCTCTCAGCGACATCATGGTCTGTCGCATCAAACCCAGAGGCGGGTCGTCCAAAGAACGCTCGGACCGTAGTCCTTGAGCCGGTCATTGTACCTCCACTCTACAAGCATCCATTGCAGTGCCCTCAGTCAGGGGACCATCGTTTTCTGCTTCAGCGTATCGCCCTTCAATCGGCGATTGGCAGGCGTTCTCTAGAGGTGTTCAAGGCGAGAAATCCGGGAAATTGGACTTGAGTTCCTGGGGAGAGCTGCGAAGTAGGCAGCACTGCTTTGACGCGTTCTCCCAGTCGATCTCCCATCGCGGTGGCTTCTAGCACGTCGGGGCTCGGAGACGGAGCAAGCAAAGCGCCTTGACTTGCAGGCCTGGAACATAGGCGCCGGTGGCACAAGGCACACGCCCGAGCAGGCGCCGTAGGACGGCATCAGTACAGGCGCTGACATGATCCTTCGATAAACTTGAACATGACTGTAGCGACGCCCTCCATGGGCGGACCTCCGGAGACTGTTGCATGCGTCAGACCCGGCGTTGCTCAGCTATCCGGACGCCATCCCGTTTGCCGCATCAGCGCTCTTACGGGATCTCCCTGTCCACGGAGGTCTTGCTGCCAATTCCGCGGTCACAGGCCGCCTTAGCGAATCCGAAACTCCTCGGACCAAGACACCTATCACCTCGCGTCCCGCTGCCGCTTCCCCACATCTTATCCGTCTTCCCTCTACGGGATGCTTTCGCCCAGTCGACCCTTGAAGTCTGAGCCTCGCACCTCCTGCCATTCCACGCTTGTCTTCTGATGGCTTTCTGCGTCCAACTGCAGGCACCGCTTTACCTGGCGTTTAGTGATGACTTTATGCACGCTCAACTCCGCCTGTCCCAGCACGCCATAGGGTCGTGCTGCATGTGCTCCCGTGCCCGATGGAAGGTCCGTTTTCGGCCTCATTCGGGGAATGGACGGTCTTCGCACTAGGCGTGGAAGACCAAACTCAATCCAGGATGCGACTATCTTCTGTCGAAGGTGGCCCGCGGCCTTTCTTTGTCCCTCAAAAGCCCGTCGGCTCGGGTTCTTTGTGACGCTCAGCAACGCCATCCCACCACGTTCCGCTCCTCGGACTGCTCTGGACAGTCCTCTTCCTGCATCATCACTCCGGCTTGCGCCCAGACACTACACGGGTCTGTTCCTAGACTCGGGGATGGTGGCTTCCCCTAGCTGATTTTGGCAGTTCCACGCTTAAAGGATCATTTACGAGAGAACGAGTGACTCCCCAGTGATTACTAGATGACCAAGGCCGAAGCAACAACCTGCTGATTCTTCCTTGCGCCGTGCCACCCACCCTGCTTATGCGGTAGTTGCATCCTCGAGCTGTGATCGCATTTGTATCCTTCCCTACTCATCGTACCAAATCTCCCCCATCTCCGAGGACATATCAGATACCCACAGCACAGCACTCGCCGCTCTCTAAAAGGCTTCATTTATCTGGGACCCACTCCACGTCGCCACTTGATCTCTCCTCCTTCATTCCCTCACTGTCAATGTCTTCAGACGAGTCCGGAGAGATGTTGACCATACTCCTCGAGAGCGCCCTCATCTGCGCGGTAACATGGACTTTATGGAATTACTTCCGACAGATGTGTGTCAAGAGTCCCCTAGACAACATCCCGGGGCCACCGTCTCCGTCTTGGATGACTGGTGAGTCGACATTGACCAACTACTACGCCACGCGCCGTCAATACCTACGGAGTTGGACTACTTTCGATCTGACAATGACTGACATGACCTACTTGCCACAGGCAATCTGCCGCAGATGTTCAATAGGCAAGGTTTGCCATTCTATCGCGATCTGGTTGAAAAGTACGGCCCCGTCGTGAGGCTGCAAGGGGCGTACGGCGTACGTCGCTTCCTAGCTAATAGCGTCGAACGATACGCTCATATCGGTTCTCTCAGCGCAAGATTCTGTACGTCTTCGACCCGCGGGCAATGCATAATATCGTGGTCAAAGATCAATATTTGTACGAGCAGCCCGATTGGTTCATAGAGTGAGGTCGTGCGTCGTTCGCCTCCATGTGGCACCACCTAACAGGTACCTAGGAGCAACCTCTTGACACTTGGCCCCGGACTGCTATCTACACTAGGTACGCCCTCTGGTCGCCCGCAGTACAGACAGTTACTCACGCGTCAGCAGGGGAGCACCATCGCAAACAGCGTCGGATGCTGAACCCCATCTTCTCAATTAACCACATGCGCCACATGATGCCGATGTTCTACGACGTCGGGCACAAGGTCCGTCCTCCGACTTCTCCGGGTTCATTCTGAGCTTCGCCGCTTACCGCGAGCTCGGCCTGCGTGCTTCTGTTCGTTGTGACCCTGCAGCTCCGGGCGGCCATCGAGGAGCGTGTGTGCGCCGCGCCCGCGGAGATTGACATGCTAAATTGGATGGGTCGCACGGCGCTCGAACTCATCGGTCAAGCAGGGTTAGGATACTCGTTCGACCCTCTCAAGGAAGACGTCACACCTGACGTTTACGCTGAAGCCATCAAAGCCTATGTGTCAGTGCTATTCTCTCTACTTCCGCCACTAGTATGCCGCACTGTTGTCTGACGTAGGCGCGTACGCCGCTGGCTCACTCAGCCCAGCGCTTTACGACCTCTCTGTATTCCGATGGACGTTGCCGTACTTGGTGCGCATTGGGACCCCCGCGTTCCGTCGGAGAATGATCTCGTGGATTCCGATGAAGCGCTTGCACAAGCTGCAGAGCGTAGTTGACACCATGCACCGGCGGGCAACGGAAATCTATCTTGAGAAAAAGGCGCGGCTGGAGAAAGGAGACGACGCGCTACTTCAACAGGTCGGCGAGGGCAAAGACCTCATGAGCATCCTTTGTACGTAGGCAGGCGATCTGCACCTCCGAACCCGCAGGCTGATGACGTCTTCCCCGAATAGTGAAAGCGAACATGCGAGCGTCTGCGGAAGATAGGTTATCGGAGGAGGAGCTCGTCGGGCAGATGGTGTAAGACAATCTCCTCCGCGGACGTAGCATGTTCGCTTCCCGAGCCTGCGCGCTGATGAGACACATTTCTTAGTACGATGTCCTTCGCGGCAATGGACACGACATCAAACATGTTGTCCCGGATTCTCCACATCCTCGCCGAGCGACCGGACGTCCAAGAGAAACTGCGAGCGGAAATTCTTGAAGCCAGTCACGACGGTCGCGATATACCGTATGACGAGCTCGTGGCTCTGCCACATCTCGACGCTGTCTGCCGTGAGACCCTTCGATTGTACGTGCAAGCCATCTCTTTCCCTGTGTACGTCACCGTTCATTGAGCCATAATGATCCGCAATTCCGTCCCGCCAGGCATCCACCTGCCACCTTCATCTTCCGCGAGTGAGTCCCCCTACTCGATCGTGTCATGCATCTCTTCTCACGTTCGGCATACACCCGTCCCACGTTGTAGGGCCCAACGAGACATGATCCTTCCACTTTCGCAGCCAATTCAAAGGTTGGACGGCTCTCCCATGACCGAGATCCCCGTCCCTAAAGGCACCGTCGTTCACGTGGGCATCATGGGCTCCAACATGAACAAGCAACTATGGGGCGAGGACGCTTGGGAGTGGAAGCCCGAGCGCTGGCTGTCGCCGCTTCCCGAGACCCTCGCCGAGGCGCATATACCGGGTGTCTACTCGAACTTGTTGGTATCTCACTATTTGTATATGACGGTTCTATGCTTACACAATCATATCAGGATGACCTTCATCGGCGGAGGGAGAGCTTGCATGTGCGTATTAATCCGATGTCTCAGTCGCATTGGATTCCCCGTTCACGCGCGCTGACTTCCTGCGACACCCATAGCGGTTTCAAGTTCTCGCAACTCGAGATGAGTGAGTCCAGTTCATTTCTCGCCCCCGTTTTGGTGACCTGATTAACGCGAAACCCGCAGAGGTCGTTCTGGCTCTGTTGCTCTCGAATTTCACATTCGAACTCTCAGACAAACCTATTGCCTGGAACATATCTGGCATCCAATTCCCGACAGTAGGCGTCAACGGCCAGAAACCAGAACTGCCCCTGAAGGTGTCTCGGCTGGCGAAACCCAACTGAAGGGCAGGGAGTTCAATAGAGGATCCGATACATATGGGCGAATGATACATCCGCAGTATTTGGATATTCCTTCGTACACATGTAACACTAAACTATATCGGCCTATGCCACTTGTATCAATACTAATATTGTATATCTTCGTGGCCGTCCATTATGTCTTCCAACTCAGAAATTTGCTCACGCCTCGTAACATCGTTCTTGTTCGGTGAAGAAAACGTTGAATAACACAACAACTAGGTTATCTAACATGATCGAGATATCAAGGGAACGACAAGATGAACTCCTTCATCTCCCTTTCCCAACTACAATTTGGGAGCCCATTCGTCGCCTCCGGTCCGTCGCCACCGCAGACGTTAGCCAGCAGTCCATGTATCTGCTCCATAATGCTCCGAAGACCAGTCTTGACGTCCTGCGCGCGTTTAAGGAATACAGGCACGAGCATCTTGGAGGAGTCCGAGGACGCAGATCTCGAGGAATCCGTGGGACGAGAGACAGGAACAGAGTCTCTACCAGCAGTAGAGGAACCAGAACTAGTGCCAGAGCCAGAATGAGACGCCTTATTGTTATGTCCAACGTTAACCGCATCAGAGAGGACACGGGGATAGACTCTGCTATAGCTTCGGCGGCGGTCGCTATGGTCAGAAGCTGCAGCGTCCACAACAGCCTGTTCTACTTGTCGATACGTCTCTGTTCCCGGAGTAGCGAGAGACCGAAGAGCGTGGTAGGTTTGGTTGTAGGCGATGAATCTGAGCTTAGGATAGAAGTGCACCATAGAGCCGGGCGTTCCACAGACGACGGGACAGTCCGGGTTAGGGCAGCCATCCGGTTCGACGCCATCAGGGCCCTGGCATTTCCCGTGGAAGTAGTTCGGAAAGATGGCAGTCTCCATGCCTTGATAGGCTTGCTTCTTGTACGCAGAAATAATCGGCTGCAGGTATCCCATTGTAGTCCCGATATCTGGATGGCTAGGAATCAGGTCGGAGATCTGCCGCGCCTATGGGATGAATTAGCCCTCGGAAAGTGATGACGTGCAGATGGAACGCACAATACTCGTCATGACGGTGTTAAAAGGCGCCGTATAATTGCCGACGAATGCGTCCGTGATTTCGACAATGCAATTGCCCTCGCAAGCGGAGACGGTGACCGGCACCGTCACGAAAAGCAGAGGAAGGAGAGACCAGACGCGCATACTGAGAGGAGGAGATAAGGAAGGAAGGAAGGAAGGAAAGAAGCTAGTTTGACCTAAGCAGACCGTCAAGGTATGCGTGTAGGAAGGTGGTGGATGAAGACAAGATGTTCCTTGGGCGGGTGAGGTTAGAAAACGAACTACGACCAAACAGAACATAACATGTCGCTGCGACTTGCCACAACGTCGCTATGAGCGCCCGTGGACCCACACGACTTGCTATAATAGCCATGTTCCCCGTGGTTTGTCACGCAAAGAGCATATGAATTCACAAGGACGGTCTACACGTTAGTCCTCCCACACTACATCATCATCCATGCCGGAGTCAGCGTTCTTCCTCAGCCACTTGACGACGCCGACTTCGAACAGACCCTCGTCTGCGACTCTGGACAACCGCTCCATAACTTCGGAAAGTTTGAGTTTCCTCGTTCGCGACGACTTCAGGTTCCAACCCCGTGTAGCAATCTTCAGGGAAAACGAGTACTCGGTACTGCCCGCACGCTCATTGCCCATGTCCAGTATGTAGCGCAATGAAAGGCATTGGAGCAACATATCGATGTCCTCCCAAGGCGCGCTCTCGAAGCGACGCTCATCTTCGAAGTAGATGGCAAGACGGAAGGTGCGGAACGTGTCTGGCGGGTATGCCATCCCGCAGAGCATCTTCAGCGTAACGCGGCTGACGTCGTTCTTCCAGTGAATCCGGGCGTGGATCTCTTCAAGCATTGGTGTGCGAAGGGGAGTATGAAGCTCTGCTTCGAAGGCCGCGCGGCCGTAGTCGGCTTGCCACGACCATGGCGGGAATGCATAGGTGAGGTCATCGTCACGGACCCCAGCTTCGTCGTCTTCCAGGCGAAAGTCCTCTTCATACTCAGACCCAGGGAGGTAGCAGGCGATATCGTCGTCCGATGGATCTATCGGTAGGTCGGCTGAGTCGGGATAGGCCTCCGGCACCTCTTAGGCAACGAACCTGGAGCCGTATAGAGGGGGGTCCCATGGTTCCCTTTCTTCCTCTGGGACAGTTCGGAAGGCATCAGTACAAGCCGAATGACCCATGGAGTAGGCTTACGTAGCATGCTGCCGTCCCGATCATCCCTGGTACAATTCCATCTCGGAATGCCGTCGTACCCATTGCATTCAAGGTACTTGAGCACCTTCAACCACGGGCTGATTCTCCTGATCACGCGAGCCATGCGGGCATCGTCACGATACCTGTCCACGACGGCGAGGGTGAGCTCCTCGATCGCTAGGGTCACACGCTGTCCCAGCAGCCATTCCATGAGAAGCCCAGTGTAGCCACATTCCAGGCGGAGTTCCGAGAGAAGCAAGGGCTCCGCACGCACGAGCTGCGAGCGGACGTGAGTGTAAGTGGCGTGTACCAAGTCACCCATTCGGGCGTATTGAACGTAGGGAAATGAATTCAGCAGCCGCAGGAGTTGGTTGGAGTTTTCGAAGTTGATGAGATAGATGTCGAGGGCTCGCACGTGAGTGAAATTGTCCACAAGGCAAGCTCGCAAATCTTTCGTGAGCCCCTTCCAGCAAATGTTCTCTATAGTCATATACTCGACTGGAGAGCATTCGCCGATGGCCTTGATGAGAGGTAGGAGATCGCTAAGCCACACGTGTTCGAAGTAGTCCTCCTGAGGCGGGAGGGACACCCATTCTCCAGAGATGGACAGGTGCCGCACATAAGGCAAGACATAGTTGGAACAGTATACTCCGGAGAGTCGATGACGATCCACTTCCGGAGTCAACCTCAGCGACTTGAAGCGGTACTTCCTGACAGCGTGGCACCACTCCCTATTGACGGCTTGTAAGGTGGAAACCTCCTTGCGGAGACCCATCTGCTCCAACTGGCACACCAAGACGTCATAGGAAGTGGGGTTTGACTCTTTGTCAGGCCACTTCGGCGGGACACTGGATATGGGTATCAGTATCACGATTCTCATGGTACCACTGGGATGGGTCTTACTCAGCCCCCTCTTCCATGTCATAGAAGTAGCTGCGACCGTTACCACTGCACATGCATCAGCAATGTATTCTTAAGCTGATGAACGACTAGCCGAAAGTACTCACTTGTAGCGAACCAAGAAGCTGAACTTGTTGTGGTCGGCCAAAGCCGCCATCTCCCGAGCACGGGCTATCTCTGACGGGCGTTGCATGATTTCGATAGGCGGGGTGTAGGTCTGAACTGCGATGTGAGCGAGAATACGTCGATGGCCTGAAACTAAGCGGGATGGAACAGTTGACTCAGAATCGGAAAGCTGAAGGACGAGACGGGACGAGACAAGATGAGATGAGACGAAATGAGACGAGACGAGACAACTGAAGACGAGAGGGACTAGGAACAACAGAACTGGAGGCGGAAGGACAGTGAAAAAGTGCTGTAGCGAATGGAGAGCTGGGGGTTGAGTTATGATAAGTGAGAGACAGTCCGATAGATGTGTGAGGGATGTGAACGGATAGAAGACGGCGGCCAGGATACTGTTGAGGGACTTTGAGATGGATGAAGAGCATCGGAGTAGCGCAAGTTATATACTTGTCGCAGAAAGCCCACGAGGCCAAGTGAACGAGGGCATCCGCATATACTCCGAGGTGGAAGACGGCGCGTCTGTGGGCTAGATGTGGACATATCTGTCCTGCAGTACGGACTGCTAGGCATACTGCAACTGCGGACGGCGGTCGTATGTCAGCGAACACGTCGCACATCCGGAAGCACATCGCAACATAGCAACCTGTTCAGTGGTATGACAACACTCTTCAGCCAACGTGTGCCCGACTCACTTGTTGGAGGCACGACTTCGGTTTCCAGGGCACGACGTTTGACTCGTCCTGGCCTCTGCTGAGAAGCCATTCCTAGTCGTCGGAAAGCGAGGCCTCCGTGCGTGATAGCACATAGATAACAAACGGATTGCTATGCTACATTCAATGAAAGCACAGAGTCGAGCTTCGGCACAATGTGATGTACAATGCAAATTAAGCGCTAATGCGCGGTATTGTTCAGTCGTAGTCATAGCCTGTTGTTGTGGAAAACAATTAACAGGGTATGGCTAAGCGAGAAACAATAACATACCTCCTCCACCTTCATCACCCCCACCGCCTCCAAGGTCGTCCATATCGTCACCTTCGCCATTGTCGAAGTAGTTCTCGGCGTAGTCATTATCGTATTCTTCGTCGACATCATAGTCTTCTTCGTCCGGTTGGGAGCCTGCGTCTGAACGCTCGTCACCGGATTTCTCCTGTATCCACGGTCAACAAAATCTAAATAGCCTGTGCGCGTGCTCGACAACAACCTGCTCTTCCGCGTCATCGACCATCTCATCGAGGTTGATGCGTTTCCCTGTGTCCTTCTTGCGCACTGGGGCAGGGAACGACTGGTTAGCATTATAAGGAAGGATAGTGGGTGCAATTCACCTGTCTTCTTTTTCTTCGGGTTGAAATAGTCTTCAAACACCTCCTGAGGGAAGAAGGGTTGGTGCAGGTCTTTCCGCTTCAGGGTAGGCTGCGAAGCTAAGGAAGGACGATATTTGTCCGAATAGCGTGGCAATTCTATATCCCTTGTTAAGAATCATACTAGCATCCGATATACACACAACGTACCTGATGACTTGGTTGTTTCTACCAGGTAATATGCGGACTGCCGGAGACGCGTCGCAAAGCCAATCTGGAGCTCAGCTATGCGTTTCTCTTCCTCACTATATTCGGTCAGAAGAGGTAGAGGTTCTAGAGGCTGTGTCACAGCTCAACGCGGTAGTGCTCTTCTCCATGAGAGCATACATACAGGATATAATGCACTCTCCTCTCTGTCCAAAGCCTGGATATCCGCAAAAGTGAGGCCCATTGGCGGGAGATTGCTTGCGCCGAAACCGCCTTTTCCGCCAAAACCCCCACGGCCGCCCCCTCGACCACCTCCACGACCGCCTCTTGACATGGTGTTCCCAACTGCTGAGACTGTTGACAAGACGTGGATGATATGCGAAGTAGGGGAATTTGACGAAGCGCAGAGTCTAGACGCAGGCAGTGCCACAAGGTTGCAGAGAGCGTGGGTACAATTGAGGCTCCGACACAATGTCCGCTAAACAACTTCCTAAAGCGGACCAAGGATATTAGAGCGCCGCCCTGAGGAGCATTTGGCGCTTGCGCCTCGCTTCCGTTCGACTTTCCCCTTGCCTCCTGCCACCATCACCAACGCCCACCCGTGCCACGTCTGCCTCACTGCCAACCCCGTTTTACGACGAGAATTCGACCGTTGTTGACTTGTGGACTACCCTAATAGCAATGGACAAGTCTTTGGATGAGGTACGGCGCATCTCTTTGTCTGACTCCATAGACGCGACTGACAATGGCGACTCAGATTATCGCTCAGCGCCCCAAGGGCATTCGCCGGTCGAATCCTCGACGCAACTCTGGTAAGGCGCAGGTGCTTGGTACTCCCAACACCGCCCCGGCGACGCGCGCACGGGCGGCTCCTGCCTCCAATGGGGCGAAAACCGCCGCAGCGACTGCCACCCAGCAGCCAGCGGACAAGATCATTGTATCAAACCTCCCTCCTGACGTAAACGAGCTGCAAGTGAAGGTTAGACGACAATGCTTCGTTGTCGATGAGCATATGCTAACAACGCCTGCAGGAGCTCTTCCACACCACTGTGGGCCCCCTGAAGGATGTCACCCTGCACTACGACAGTCAGGGCCGTTCCAAGGGTGTAGCTGCAGTCCACTTCCAGCGGCGAGGCGACGGAACCAAGGCTTATCAACAGTACAACAACCGGTTGATTGACGGCAGTTAGTATCGGCTCCTTGCCCTTCCTCTCGACCCCACTTCGTCTTCGCACCTACTTCTGCTCGCTCCGATCGCTCGTTCTCTCACCTCTCGATTGTGGAGGTATCTCTTCGCTGCTTGAGAGGCTTTAGATGCGGAAGGGAGGTTACATGTGGTGTCTTCGATTGCGGCGGCTCCTGCGTGTTCACCTATGCGGCAAGCTCCTGACGATGGATGAAGATCCTCGACGATGCGAAGTGCAGACAGCGATATTTGGAGCGAGCGGCAGCTCCTGTTTTCGTCTTTGTGTCCCGTGCGCTGAACAGCCAACTGATGAAACAATGTGTCCTTCTGCTCTCGATGGTGCTCGCCGATAATATTCGACGATCTCCCTACTACACAGAACGTCCAATGAAGATCGAAATCGTTGTCGACCCCTCGAAGCCCGCTCCGCCTGCGTCGCTGGCAGCCCGTGTAGCTCCTGCACCCGTCTCCGCTCCTGAAGGTGCCCCAAGGTAAGCATAACCCTGGACAAGCTTTTCCACACATACATGCAGACTACGGCGCTGACGTATCTATTGTGTAGAACTGGCGGTCGGCCTAGACGTGGTCGCGGCGGCGGTCGCCGCAAAGGCAACGACAGGCCGCAAAAGACGGCCGAAGATCTCGACGCCGAAATGGAGGTGCGCTAGGATGAGTCAAGTCTTCGGGACATCGCCCTCACCGTTCTCCAGGACTACACCGCGAACAACGCGCCGGCTGCTACTGCTGCTTAGAGTGTTCTCAGATGTAGTTCCATCCTGGCTTGTCGTCTTCTCCCAATCGTTGCGCTCCTCGTTACTTGCGGACTTCCATACGCTCTCCATACACCCTTCCTCATGTACTGTATACTACTCTATCACCATGCGCGTATGTGTTATTCCGACTATACTCTGATGGTTTCCACAGCCGTCGTCCATCGCCGTTGTGTTCGTACTGGTCATGAATGCAACCGAGTTGACTTCGTAATATCGTCATCTTCCCTCTACGAAGAACAACGACTGAGATGCTTTGGAAGGTATACTGGCACATACACTGCTACAAGGCCTCGCCGGCGTTGCTATACGTAGCGCTGCGTAAAGTTACAAGATATTGTTGCACGTTTTAAGTCACGTTTAAGTTTTCCCAGTAATAAGGGTCTGATTGATAGCACGACTGGATTTTTTGCCTAAGCACCTACATACGAGACTTTGAAGCACAAAGTTTGATTCCTGCGGATGATAGTACATGTTTCATTGTCAGCGATGTTAAGAGTACGACTCGTCACTACACCATGCCATCGTACCGAATGAATCAATATCGGTCTGGGATGACGCAGAAAGTAATTGCAACTCACCACTAATATACAAGTACAGTATAGTCCCCGTTGCGCATGTAACTGTCGGCCTACCGCGATCAGCTTGCCTTGCCCAAAGCGTCGCGGATGCGGTACTCCCAGTATCTATAGATACGATTAGCGGTGATTTTACGACATGCGAGGTCGAGCGTACTTCTTGCGTATGATGTCCTTCTCGTTCGCAAGGGTCCTCCAGATCTGCTCTTCCCGGTCAGCATATCCGCGTACAAGACACACGGGTGCGCTGACCTCTACAGCCTTCTCTGTCTCATCACCACCGCGCTTCTCGTACACGTCGGCGAGGAACTCCAGTGCTGCGACGCATGGAAGCTCAGCATCTTGTGAGGGAAGCGGGTTATCCAAGTCGACGACCTCGTCTTCCGGAGCAGGCGGCTTCGAAGCAGTATAAGGCAGCACGAACGACGCAAGCGTCTCGAACGGCGTCTTCGTGAACTCCAGCACGCCGCGGAGGTAGTTCCACGCCGACGGGTTGTTCGGCGCGAGCGCGATCTTCTCCTTCGCGTACGACAGCTCTCTTCTGAGCACCTGCTCGCGGTCCTCGTCTCCGAGGCGCACGCCGCTCGAGAAGACGACGAAAAAGCGGTGGTGCCACGCCGAGTTGTTGCGCACGTCCGCGTCGAGGAGGGCCTCCGCGTACGGGCGCTCGCCCGCCCAGAGGCGCGCCTCCTTGTTGAAGTGCGCGAGGATCCACTGGCGGTAGGACCAGGTGTGGTAGTTCTTCGTGTCGACCTCGAGCACGTCCTTGAGGAACTCAAGCTCGAGCTGCGCGACGTCGACCGAGTTGATCGCGGTGAGGAGCAGCCGCCGGTGGTGCCACACCTGGTACGTCTTGAGGAACTGCTTCGCGATGTCGTCCATCAGCCGCAGCTCCTCCTCGAGATCGGACTGGAGCGCAATCAGGGTCTTGTACCGGTGTTGCCTATACGCGCGTTAGGGACGCGGGTAGCGGGAGCGAACAGGGGGAATGATGGGTATGAGATGCCCTTTGGAGCGAGGCGACGGACGTGCTCACCAGGCAGTATAGTGCGCAGGGTTCATCCGGATGATCTTCTCGGTGAGCTTGAGCACCCTCGGGCTCGTCTCGCCCGACTTGACGACGGCGCGGAAGTAGTCCGTCGCATCCTTGTCTGCAAGTGGGGTCAATGGCTGGCCGCGAGTGCACTCGGCGCGTACGGACACTCCTCGCTGTAGAATATGGGCGCGATGGGGTTCACGTTCTCGTACTGGCGGATCGGCGTGACATCCGCCCACTCTGGGTCGTCTGCGAGCAGTTCGAGGTCGGACATCGTCGACGAGGGGGAGAAGGAGAACAAGACAAGTAGCTGAGATGTAGTAAACGCTCGTCGGGCGTGCAGCCACAATTGAGATCGGCGCGATTCGCGAATGTAGACTCTGCGTCGTCTTTGGCAGCATCTCGACATACTGGCTCAGGCTGTGTCCCACCTCTCCACTCAACTGGGGCTGGGCCTCGCTACTCTCTACAGACTAGAATTACAACTATCGTACACAAGCAACTATCATTGCACGCAGTCCCCCAACGGACTCATTCTACATCTGCTTCTCGCGGTCAGTGAGCGGCACGTACTGTAACAGAGTATGTGAGTAGATTTCTACAACAACTATGCAACAGACGCACCATCACATCAAAGAGCGGCTTCTCCGTAACGTTTCCATCCTCATCTTTGTCAACCTGAAGCAGGCAAGGCCTCAATACAGCTATCTGATTAGACCTGGGAGAACTCGCACGAGCCTACCTGAAAGATCTGCTGTGTCAACGTGCCTACTGGGATGAACATCCGCCCTGGACGGGCAAGCTGTTCGACCAGATCCTTGGGCATCGTGGGCGCAGCCGCGCCGACATGAATAGCATCATAGGGCCCATCTTCGGGGAGCCCTGCGAGTACACGGTGTCAATCTCCCCAGGCCCGACCCCTGAACTCAAACACAACCACCGGGCTGTGACACGCACCTTTCCGCCCATCTCCAGAGATCATCTTGATCCTCCCCTCATCGAGCTCAGGCCCCAATCCGTCTTTGCGGAGGTTCTCGACGGACCATGCCGTAAGCTCTGGGATGTGCTCGATGCCGACCACCCTGCTGTCCCTGCTCCGCGGGTCTGACGGGTCCTGGAGAAGCTGATAGAGCACCGCACAGAGGTACCCCGACCCTGAGCCGACGTCCAGGACGCGAGCCCCAGGCTTCAAGAACGGCAAGAGGTTCTCGGCTGCGTGTGCATGCTAGAGTAGAGGCCGTCGTGGATCATGATTACCGGGTGCGGGCGTGCTGGGAGCTAACCGCGGCGTACCATGTGAGGAGCAGAGATGGTCGCCCCGTGTCCGATTGGCCTTGCGAATGCGTGTAGGTTGCCGGTGAACGTCACTCGAGCTGTTCGCGTCGGCAGCGAGTAGTGGAGGCATGCTTACTGGGGCGAATCCTCGTAGGCGGTGTTTGCGAATCGCACGTAGTTCGCGCGATCGACCTTGGCCATCGCCTTTTCATCTATCTTGAGCGGTCGTTGGGCCGATGAAGAGGTCACGGTGTCATACTCACTGCTGCTACGCGGGCGGAACTGATGATTTCTGCCTTGGCCATGTTCTCGATGAGCTCTGCGTTTGTGGCGCCACTACATCTCCACGCCATCGAGAACAGCGCAAGTAAGGATCTCAGAATTCTCGTGATGAAAGGATTGATTTCAGAGCGTCGTGGTCGTCGGTGTTCAAGCCGGTGTGCTCCAAGTTGTGAAAGTTGTAAGATCTCTGGTATGGAGGCAGATGGCAAGGTGGATAGGCCAAGTAACCCTGCTCTAACGTCATAGCGCCGTAATACATCGGGGTTCGCGTATATGACGCCTCAGGCTACACCAAAGTGCTCCTATATATTCTACCACCACCAGAACATATAATCGCGAGCAACCGCATAATCCTCCGACTTAATGTGACCTTTGTCAGAACATTGACTCCTCCGCTCTACACGAGGATCTGAGGCATCCCGACATGACGGCCAACGTACAGCCGCAGCTCATATTGCGGTTCCTGAAAGCCATGCAATCCGTCTACGGCCCGCTCGACGCGCTCACACCCGCCCAGGCATCCTCCTGGACACCACCGCCGATGGCGGAGGGGCACCGGGGCCGGTACCTCTGGACCGACGCGTTCGGAGTGCTCAACCTCCTCACCCTGAGCGTCCTCACCTCCCATCGCGCGCTCTACGCTACCCTAGCCGCGCGCCTGGTCCAGGCCGTGCACGACACCCTCGGCCGCACGCGCGACGGCACCGCGCGCCTGCTCGGGGCGTCCGACGCGCACCCGCTCGCGGGTGGGCTCCGGATTGGGAAGGAGTACGAGGAGGACGACCCGGACGGCGACGGCGACGGGCAGTACCACCACTACCTCACGATGTGGATGTTCGCGCTGAACCGCATGGGGTGCGCGACAGGCGAGCGGCGCTACAACGACCTCGCGATCGAGCTTGCGAAGGCGATACACCCGCGCTTCGTGTACGGTCGCGACTCGGAGAGGCCGCGGATGTATTGGAAGATGAGCGTCGACCTCCAGAGGCCGATGGTGCGCTCGGAGGGGAACCTCGACCCGATCGACGGCTACGTCGTCTTCAGCCTGCTGCAGAGGTCGCATGAGGACGACGAGGATGTCCTCGCGCAAGAGATTGAGGAGTGCAAGCGCATCCTCGAGACAAAGTGGCGGCGGTACGCGTCCGACGACCCGCTCGATCTGGGCATGACATTGTGGACCGCGCACTGGTTCGACGGGAAGGAGCAGTGGGCAACCGAGCTCTCCAGGCGCGCGGCGACGTGTCTCCGTAAGTCAACATCATAAATCCATGTTCAGTGCAATGGCATGCACCACGCGGAGCTGACATTCTGGCTTGGTTATTACGCGCGTGCGGGCGCGCACGGTCCAGGGGCACTCTGTGAAGAAGAGGAGTATTTCGACGCACCCACGCGGTACCGACTCGCCTTTCGAGAGTTTGGTACGTGCCTTGGCGTTCGGTGCCTGGCGACAAAGTCCACTTCTCAGTCGAGTGGCACTGCGGCGGTTGAAGGGGGCGAGAGCCCTGAGAAGGCGTACTGGGAGGCGTTCGTCGAACGGGTACTGGGAACGTGGGCTCCGAGCGTGGACGTCGATCCTCCGTTAGTGCCAGAGAAGCTGCAGCCTATTACACTGGTCATGTACGCTGCCGCGTTAATCCCGGGAGGTGAGTTCGCCCGCCTAGCCACACTGGTCCTAGAAGCTCCCTGACGCTAGGCCCACGCTAGCGTTTCGAGCGGATTTCTTTGGAGGAGACGGTTGAAGGTTGACGTGGTGGATCAAGCCACAGACAGTACCGCATGAGTGGGTTGCGGGCGACCTAAGCCTATGTAAATTGAGCAAATTCGAAGCAGACGCAGTGTACTGTGAGGAAATACTAACAATGAATGTGCCTGCCTGGCGAGATCCGTTGCCGTCTCGATCTAGAGCGTCACTGCGGCAAGGCTGTCGTGCCTGCGGCAAGTGTCCACCGTCGCGCATCAAAAGCCTATCAATGCGTCCCCGCCCTGAGCCACAGCGACACTGCATACCACTATTAAACGGCCGTGTTTCAGTAAGAATGACGTTTGCTCATGGCGAAGGTCTACAGTCTGACATACCTTCTCTCAGTGTGGAGATCGTACACCGAAGTCTCCCACCGATAATTGCGATGGCCGGAAAAGTGCCAAGTTCCTACGCCACCACGGTTGTTCGATTCTGACTCTGAGCGAGTATGTGGAGCATCTCGTGCGGACCGCTGGAGAGGAACCAGGAGTGCCGCTGTCAGTTGGCGTACTGGCGGCGCGCCCGGTCATCGTTCATGAAACATATTGTGCCAGTCACTTCAAACATTGCAGAAAAGATGCGAACGGTACTGCTCGCACCACATCTTACTGATACGCCCGGCTTTCTAAGCCAACCGGCGGCAGTGAAGCCATAGAAGGCCCGCTTCATTCATTTACGACGACGTGTCAGCCCTGACCACAGCCAGGTGCCCAGCGCCGAACAACTCTGTTAATCAGCAGAGACAGATTCGCAGGAGTTCGAACTTCCATATGCATGGACCATCGCGCGATGGACTGCTGCATCCCATTCATGAACCACAGCCCGGTGAACACATTGGGACACAAACGGATGCCGCACAACTGCAGTCCTGTCATCATCAGATGACAAGATGCATTGTGCAGCCCTGTGAGATGAGGCGTCGCGCGGTGATCCCGACGGAGATGGATTCGCAAAGTTCACGTCGAAGCATGGAGCACGAACTCAATCGAGCCATCGTAGATAGCGTCTCCACCGAGACGACTGCGCGCCCCTCCGGGGAGGAAGCGGTCGATGATAGCACGCACTCAGATAGTTTCAAGGGAATGATCAGTCATGGTGAGCTCTAAGCGCAGGAGCAGTCCAGCGTTTACGACGTCAAGAGGCGGTGACCCGGCGAAACGACCGCCACTGCTAGTGCTCCACGCGGTCGTGAAGGATGATCCACGGAATTTTGGGTTGAGAATGAAGACTCCACCTCTGGCACGTTCTGTCAAGCGAGGGACGTAGCAGAGGGATACAGCTACGTACCTCGTGTGCTAAGGGCATTCTCCGATCTCTCACGGACTCGGAACCGCGACGAGGGGCGTGGCAAGGGAGGCTGTGGCACGCTTGTCGTTCGCAATCTTCTTTGTGCACAGGCCCGCGCCGCGCTGCCTTGTATTCTCCATCGGTCGACTGGCGTGTATACGGGCTCGGGGGAGCGAGAGTTGATGCGCAGAGTCATGCATTAGTAGTTGATGTGGAATGAGTCTGAAAGAGGACCAGAACGCAGGATTACGGAAAGCGATGCGACCGCTCACAAGCCAAGAATGTCATGCCCAGCCTCGCTCAATGTATCAGATTGCAGAATATCTCAGTTTCCGTAGGCGTACCATTTGATAGAGGTTGGTAGAACCGTTCTCGGTGGTGAGGAAGTGTCAAGCCGCGCACATCCCAAATCGGGACAAGTGGAATCGCGCCCGCAGAGTTGCGCCGCAGTCTGACTTGCGCTCTACATCCGCACTTTGCTGGTTTCCTCCATGCGCGGTGCCTTTGCTCACGTACGGGCGTGCCTGCAGCTGCAGCCACCCAACCCGCACGTCAGGCATCGTTCAGTAATGGCCGCACGCAACGGACTTTTTGCGGCAGGCACGGTTCTCATCTGGGCCAAGGCCACCGGCGTTCAGGCCTACAGACGCCTCGGACGTCGAATCTCCAGCACTCCGCCAGATCCCGGTGCATCGCACAATTGAATGGTGGACATACTGCCCCTCTCGGCAAGCCATGCCGGAGTTTACTGCTAGGTTCGCTTTCGCGTTTGGAGGACATCGATGAGGGCACTGAGAGCCGCGGGAACAGGGAGGTTCGCGTTCACACGAATCCGATGGGCCCGTCGCTGTCAGTTGCGCCGCTCAACCCAGGCGTCCGTCAGCCAGTCATGCGAAGGACCGGACAGCATTGCCATCTGCTCCTCACCGCCTCTTCCAATCTCCACGAACTAGTCCTCCCGCCCAAAAGGTATAAAGACCATGACTCGGATGCCGTTCCTCCTCCTTCATCATCCTCACAGTCAGCTGCTCAGTCCCCTTCGGTCCCGGTTCAGATATTGTTCCTACTCTTCTATCTTAGAAGACTTTAATATCTTTTCCTTTTCTCTTTCATAGCTGCGGCCGTACTCTCTGGTTGCTTTTAATCGCCCCGACTGTTCTTCGTTCACCCGACACACCTTCGTATTCTTCTTCTACTCTTTGGTATCAGATTCAATGGCCGCGCTCAAGACCCACTTGCACGCTCTCGCGGAAGCCGCTTCCACCTACTCGTCTCTTCCTATCTTCAAGCTGCCGGTGTACGACAATGAAGATAACCTCAGGGCATGGCTGCCTGTATCGTTCCTGGAGTTCCAGTCCCACGTCGAGCACTTCGCGACTGTTCTCGCACACCGGTTACAGTCTCAGGGCATCTTGCCGCGATCTGTAGTCGGACTCTGGTGAGTTCCACAGATAGCGATATGTGACCGACCCGCGAACTAACGAATCCTGTCTTCTCTAAGGTCAAATGGAATGTCCTATGTCGATGTTCTGTACATCTACGGCCTTGCCCGCGCTGGATACATCCCTCAGATGTTCTCTCTCCGGCTGCCTAACCCCGACGTCATCTACGAGCTCCTCGAACGTGCCAACGCCAAGGCGCTCATATACGAGCCGGCTCTGGCTGACATCGTCTCGAACAGCCCGTATCCGACATTCAGCGCCATCGACCTTCGCGAAGTGGCTGTCGGAGACGCAGTTCTGCCTCCCATGCCAGTACCCGCTTCGCCCGACGATGTTGCTATCATATTCCACACCTCCGGATCGACGTCTGGCCAGCCGAAGCTGCTTCGCTGCGACTTCAAGTGGCTCGACAACATGGTCAGCAAGTCGGCCACCGTCAGCAGGCCATTGCGGAAGAACGGACAGGATGTCACAGTTGCTATGTAGGTTCACTCTCCAGTTCCATGCGCGAAGTCATAGATTGACAGGATTCTCGACGCCCAGGGGAAGCATGTGCCATATTGGCCAGACGTTCATGTTCCTCGCGTCCTTCCAGAACGGCGCGTGCACCATCCAGCCGAGGGTTGTCACCTTCCCCACAGACGAGCTCGTGCACATGATCATGCATGGCGGCCTTAACCGGCTCAACCAGTTCCCGGCGTTCTTCTCTGTGCACGCCCGCGCCGCGCGCCTCAACCCGAAGCTGCTCGCGCTCCTCCGCGGGCTCGACGAGATCCTCTACTCGGGTCAGCAGATGCCGCGCGAGGACGAGGAGTGGGCGTACGCCAACGACCTCCAGATCCGCAACCTGTTCGGCAGTACCGAGTGCGGCGCGATGCTTATCTCCGTCCGCGGCGGGGGCAAGCCAAGCCCCGCGCTCCGGCCCATCGAAGGCACCAAGTACGTCTTTGTGCCCATCGAAGAGTCCTCCGGGGACGAGTCCGAGTACCAAAACGCGAACGCCCGCCTGCTCGAGCTCGTCATCCTCGCCGAGTCCGGCGACTGCCCCGACAAGGCCATCCGCGCCGCCGACGGCCACCACCACACCGGCGACCTGTTCGTCGAGGTCGCGCCTGGGGAGTACGTGAACCGCGGGCGCGGGGACGACTGGATCAAGAGCGAGAACTGCCTCCGCTGCGACACGCGCGCGATCGAGGAGAACGTCCGCCAGACGTGCAGCGATCTGATCGCGGAATGCATCGTCGTCGGGAACGGCCGCCCGAGCCCGGCGCTGTTCGTCGAGCCCGCGCCGGGCGTGCAGATGGACGACGCCAGGCTGAGCAGGGAGATCATCCGCCGCACGAGGCACTTCCACTCGCGGCGCTACCTCCACGAGCGCATCACGTCCGCGAAGATGGTCGCAGTCGTCCCGCGGGGCACGCTCCCGCGCACGGCGACCAAGGGCAACGTCCGCAGGCGCGCAGTTGAGGACATGTTCAAGGCTGAGCTGGACGCGATGTTCGCCAGCGCGTGAACGGTCATGAATAGTGACAATCGATCATAAAATGGACGCGGCGCTCGCTGCGCACGCACAGTCCCTCACTGCTCCTGATGCCACACGATCACTTACACATACTTCACAGTCGTCAGCTTCCGCTTCATCTACATCTCATTATTTCTCTCTGACGGCACAGCACACTATTCTACTACCATTATTACTGGTAATATCGCTTCGCTTTCGGACATTACTTTGTTTTTGCACTATTTACTATTACTATCCCCACTGTAGCATACACTTTCCCATATCATACTCACCACTAGTCCTCCATTTACAATAGAATCAATTTGACATATTACGCATTAGCATCCAGCTGACCGACATGAGTGCTTGAAACAAACCTTGATGGTGAGGTAAAGCATATGGGAAGCCTAAGGCTTCTCGCATATACCACAACACTTGCCTGTTCAAGCATGACGGCATACTGGTAAGAGGTGCAAGCGCCGATCAAGGCCGTGGCAAACGTTGCCTCTTGCAGTCACTGTCCAATACGCACACTTAGCGTAGCTATGGCCAAGAAAGCCTCTGGATCGAACGACAAGAAACCTGCCGACTCCAAGAAAGCAGGCAAAGGCAATGCAAAGCCCGACGAGGCCGCTGACAAGAAGGTATGCGCCGCTGATTGATGATCTACCTAGATATCGAGCTCGAGTTTGAGAGCGAGAGCGGATGAAGCTGTTATGCTCGGACTCGGCAGCTTCCCGGGAGCTCTCGACTACGTATAATACTACTAGATGTCCACAGCATCGTGGGTTCTGAGACAACAGGAAGTGGCATAAGAATGCTTGCTATGACTTACGGGGCTGTGTACATAAAATACGTTCTGACCGCACTTGACGTTCACAGGGCAAGGGCGGTGGCGGCCTGAAGCCGGCAACTTCAGTCAACGTCCGCCACATTCTGTGCGAGAAGCAGTCCAAAGCGTTGGAAGCCCTCCAAAAGATCCAGGTAGGGCCCTCTGCAAGTGTCGTGCACGTCAATGCTGATGCGAACCATGCGTGTCTGTCTTCAGGAAGGCCAGCGGTTCGACAAGGTCGCGCAAGAATACTCTGAGGACAAAGCGAAAGGTGCGTCGCACCCGGCGCATACTTGATGCGAATTTGCTGTGTTCCTGAGATCGCGCCGGATGACTTTCATTTGATAGCGGGCGGGAGCCTGGGGTGGCAAGTCCGGGGCTCTATGGTGGTACGGCAACATCCTCGTCCCGGGTGTTGCAACCATGATCTCACCGAATGCTGTCGTTTCAGGGGGCGTTCCAAGACGCAGCTTTTGCACTCCAGCCGTCCACCGTCGACAAGCCCATCCTGTCACCGCTTGTCAAGACGCAGTTTGGGTATCATATCATCATGGTCGAAGGCCGCAAGTAACAAGTCAGACGTCTATCATTACCTCGATTGCTCTGTGTCTGTGTCTGTGTCTAGTTCGTTCCTTGTATGTAATGCTACTCCTGCTCTGATCTGTACTCTTTCTCGATAAAATCATTGCACAAAGTTCAACGATTCTTTCCAGCATGGTAGCAATTCGCAATCGACGCTCTCACTGTGATCTTGGCATCATGCAGATAGAACCTGACCGCAGTGGAGGTGTTTTGCACAGCAGGTAGCAAGATCAATTACGAGACGTAGGTACAATTGGACTAGCGACATGCGGAGAGCACATATAAACATAAGTAGCATGTATCCACAAGCAAACGTCTACAAGATCCCGGTGAGATAGATATAAACCAACAGCCCAGCTGCTCATCGACAGAGGGTGGAGGACTACATGAAATCGGAGTCGTTGTTCTGTCCCGCAGTCAGCCGCGTCCGATGTTCCAAGTACCGCACGAGATCCTCCGTCGTCTCGAGCGTCGCCGGCAAGCCAGGCACTTGAGCTCCATTGCCGCCCTGCGTCATCCAGGGCTGCGGGGCGAAGTCGCTGAACTCCATCATCATCGGAGGTGCACTGGCGCTTCCGTTGGACTGGGGGGCAGACAAGCGCGCGAACGCGGAGGGCGGAGGCTGGCCAGCGACGAAGTTGGATGGCCCGAGGTTATTGTACGAGAATGTGGGAAACGTCGTCGTGAGCGCGGTCGGAGTTTGCGCAGTGAACGCGCTTGGCCCAGACAGAGATCCGCTGGCCGTCGGAGCTCGTGAGGAATCAGGGGGTGGAGGCGACGTGGGCGTAGCGAAAGAGCCCTTCGAAGCTTGAAAATGCGCCCGGATAGCGTCCACGGAAGCTGGCAGGACAGTCCGACCGGAAGATGCAGACGCGGGGTCTTCTGATGACACTGACACGCCGTCCGCTTCTGCGCTAGCGGAAGATCCTACCCCACTGCCTCTTCGGGTATGTACATCTGTACTAGTCGCTGTACTGTTCTCCGCGGCAGGTGTCGAGGGTTTTGTACTGGCACTCGGTGTAGCGCCACCAGAACCGGAGGGCGTAGGGGATCTCTTGGGTGCCATTGCGGCGACCTTAGCCAGCTCCATCTCCGCCAGATTCGCTTTGTAGAACGACGTGACTTGGATCGTCGTCTGCGTTCCTCGTCAGACTCCAACGTCGGAAGATGTGTTTGCTCCGGGACACACCTTGTTAGGCATGGAGGCTGCGATGCGCTTGAAATCGTCTCCGTGTTGGGCAAGCAGCTTCAGAAACAAATCTGTAATGTACGTAGGATGAGCTACTAGAGTATATGACATTGTCATGTGCACTCACCCTTGTCCTCATCAGACCAGTTTGCCCCATTTCCGCCGCTCTTTTTGCGAGCTGTCGCCTCCGTCTGGTCAATGAATCTCGTCTCCCCAGCAGGGACCGGCGTGCCCGATACATCCTCCGTCGCAGTAGTGGGCGCCGTCTCAGCATCACCAGCCTTGCTCTTGCGGCTCTTGCGAACGCGCTTCGCCGGCCGAGCATCCTCATCCTATGATGTTCCCGGGTCAACATCGGTTCAGTCAGAGGCAATATGTACTTACCACCCCATCGTCGCCATTGTCTTGGTTCAAGGCCGCCACAGCTTTGGCAGTAGGATTGGCTCGCCGACGAGGACGTTTCGGCGCAGGCTCCGGATCTGGAGTCGGGGTGCCCACCGGTGTGTTCTGCGTCGTACTCCTTCGCGAGGCATTGCGGGTCCTCTGCTGCTCCACCACAACAGGAGTGGAAGGGCCTGCCTCTTGCTCGTGAGCAGGAGTAGAAACGGGTGCGGGCGCGGGAGCAATAGCAGGGGCGGAAGCTGGGCCCCGTCGTCGTCTCCCCGAGGTTGTGTTCGGAGTCGAATCCCTCGAGAGCTCGTCGTCGTGCTTCAGAATGTCCGCGAGCAGCGCGTTGCCTTTCTGCTTACCGCCACGCCCGCGACGGCTCCGTTTGCCGACAGTGTTGAACTGGGCGACGACCTTCCGGAAGTCGATGGTGGTATTCTTGTGCAGGTAGTAGAAAGTGACACACTGCGCCGGGGTCTTGTGGGGTAGGAACTCCGCGATGATACCAAACTGCTTCGGATGCATCGCGTACTTCTCGAGGAAAATCGCCTTCTCTTCGTCTGTCCAGTCATCAATGCCAGTCTCGAGAGCGTAGAAGGAATGCGGGTCCTCGACGAGATTGTTGGTGTCATCGAACACGACGTCGACTCGCCCCTTAGTGACTGAGAGCATGTCTGGAATCGTCGCAGCGTTCTTCGCGGACAGGTGATTCGCATCGGTAAGCTCCTCGTTACCAAGACTCGCCAGAATTTGCTCCATCTCCAGGTCGGTTCGAACAGCGTCGCCCATAGCAGCAGAGCGCCTCGTAGTTCTCCCCGCGGTGGCAGCAGCCTCTTCTAGGGCGCTTGCACGAGCAACTTCATCCAACTTGGAGCAATGTACCAGCCACTTTTCGTGCAACGCGAGATACTCCTTGCGTAACCGCTCGACCTTGTCGGCCAACGCAGCCTGATGCTCCGCAAAGCGCTTCCTCAGCGAATGTTTCGTGCCTTCAAACGAGCCCGAGGAGAGCTGCTCGCGCTCCTTCTCTATCACAGATTCGACAAGGGCCTCAGAAGCGGGCGCTTCTGGCTCCTCAGGTTCAGCAATGTGGCGATTCGACATGATGACAGGCTCCACGCGTTCTTCCTGCGACTGCGACGGGAACTGCATTCTCAAGCGTACAACCATCCGTAGCGCATCAGCGAGCGGGATATCGGTCATCATCTTCTCCGAGTCGGTGGCGCCTTGCTCAGTCGTCGACGGCAGGGGCTGCTTACTTGTGCCACTAGGAACTTCCTTCTCCAGGTGCGCGGTGGATTCAGCGTCCTTGTCAATGCCCTCTGTCTCTTCTCGAAGAGTCTCTTCACTAACTGGAGGTGAGAGTTCGCCGGAATCGACATGCAGGCGTTCCATAGAAGCTGTAGTGCGACGTATCCGAGGAGATGCTGATACACCGCTGCCCTCCTGGAAAACGCCATGACGCGCCTGTGCTTTGGGGGTAGCGGCGGCTGACGCCGGCACAGAGAGTGATGCGTGTGAGACGAGCGGAGACACTGCAGCATCTCGATGAGCAGGGATGACAGGCTTGTTCTGGGCGGAAGGCTCGATAACATTAGTAGGCGAGGCGAGGTGAACTTGGGCAGCGGCGTCTGCATGTCGAGGGAGGGATCGCGGTGTACGGAGAGGCGATGTTGGCAGCTGTGACATCGCTTCCGGGGCTAATGGAGGAGACGCTGGGCGAGGGGAGGGCGCAACCGAGGACGTAGGAGAAGACATTTCCATGTCGGAATCGTCCCCCCCGGGTTCTGGAGTCGACGCCGTGGACGACGGCGGCGGACGTTGGCGGGGAACCGCCCGTGTCGGTTGTGGCGAAGCGATGGAGGTGTTGATAGAAAGCGAGGGCCGTACAAGTTCATTCTTCTGTTCATGTCCAAGGGAAGCTGGGGATTGCACATTGACGGAGGTAGGGGCGGGAGCGAGTACGGGGGAAGCAGGCGGAGACATGTCCATGTCTGACGTATCCGCTGCGTCTTCGGCGTCTTCACTGTCGTCCCTGGATTGTTCCGTTCGATATGCCTGCGGTTCCTCCCGTTCCCCAAGGCCCTTGACCTCCGAGACCACATCCAAAGCCGATAGCGCCGCAGGAGTATGCGAACGCACTGGAGAAGCCGGTAAAGACATCTCCATGTCTGACTCTGCCCCATCTTCTCTACCCCTGGGGGTTGCTTGCGCCGTATGAGACGACTCGGCTTGCTCTGAATGCGAGAGTTGAGTAGCCCTGTTAACGGCACCGATTTCCGGGAACTTAAGCTTAGCGTCAATCGCTAGGGTAGAAGGTACGAATGATGGGGCCTTCTGCAAGTATGAACGCCGTCCTGCGATCATAGTCAACATGCAATTCCGAGAATTGACGTCCATGAGCGCACCATTGCCCCATCCTTTGTTAGCCTGAGCAGATGGGCCACTCGTAGGCCGCACACTCCCGTGATGCGGTTGAAGATGCGATGCGATTGACGTAGACTGAGCAGCAGGAGTGTGTTCCTCCTGAGGGGTTGACGCAAGACTATCAACACCGGGAGAGACGCCAGTCACAGGAGAGATCTGGAGGGCAGGAGACTTTGTCTGGGCTCGGAGTGGAACCTGAGAGGGAATCTGAGAGGGGCGAGACTGTGGCTGGAACTGAGGTTGCGGTTTGGGAGGAAGACCACTGCGCTGAGGAGGCTGAGCAGAGACATGAGGCAAGTACGAAGAACTAGCCGTAGACGAGTGCGATGGAGACCGAGACACAGGCTTCCGAGGAAGATTTGGGTGTTGCTGCTCTACGGTGGTTGGGATACGTACTGGTTGCGACGAATAGGGTTTGGGTGGCAGAGCTTCGAGATGTGGTAACTCAGGGGACTCTCGTTTTGGCATGGAAGCCACGCCAGACATGTATCCAGGAGATGGATGCTGAGTTGGCCGAGGGGAAATAGGGCTGACCGACCTTTCGACGCTATCTTTGGGGCGGAATCGTCTGTCAACCCGATCCTGGGACGCTGGAAGGACCGGGTAAGCAACAGTGGGTTCTCTGTTTATACCTTCGTTTCTGTCTGCATATAGATCGTCATCTTCGGGGGCCCAGTCTACCTCTGGCAACGGCGGACGGTGACTATCGGAACGTGCATTCGGGTACGGAAAGCGATTCCGAGCAGCTGAAGATGATGGCGGGGAGTACGGCCGATACCTCTCGCCCGTGGGCTGTGGAGGGGAGTAGACCTCGCGCGGCCGCGGTCGCTCGGCTGGTCGTTCCCTAAACTCCCTTGGAGGAAGTTCCGGATAGCGCTCCGCCGGGCGCTCACGAACTGGGGGAACGCTGCATTTCCATGTCAGACGCAGGTGTTGCACGGCATATGCACTTGCAAACCTTTCAGGATAGGGCATAGGGCCGACGTGGGATTGTTTCCAGTTGTCGGAGGGCTCAAACATACGCGTTGCTGGCACATCGCGTGCAGGTCTGTTCCATTGAGGTGTATATGGTTCGCGTGCAACTTCTCTTCGCTCTGGCCAGGCGGGAGGCTCTGGCTCTTGCCACGAGGCTGGACGCGGCCATGCTTCAACTTGTGGAGGTCTAAAACGCTCTGGCGAAGGAGTCGTAGGGAAGAAGTCCCTCTCCGGACGCCAGTAATTTGGGCCAAATTCGGTGGCGTAACCTTCACGAAACGTGGGTGCAGGTGGCTCTTCTGGCGGATATCTGTCGTAGTAGGGGTACCCTGCAGTCGGTGCAGGTGGAGTTGCGAGCCTGTGCTCCGAATACGGTTGCTGCCGCTGCGCATGATACCACGAAGTGTGAGTGGGGAAAACGGGGTGGGAAGGGGGTGCGCTGACATCGTATGTTAGCGTAGGATTACCGGAAAGACGACGAGCTTCGCCGAGGTTTGACATTGCGGATTAGGTAGAGATTTTTATGACAAACGAGGGGGAGGGATTGCAGGGAATCGCCAATCCAGGCGCAGCGAGCAGTTGGGATATTATGACAAGCAGTATTTTTTGGAGGAAGCAAGGGGATTAGGGCCGTCGGATGGGTATCTTGAAAGCTCTAGAGAACTAAACAAGTGTGTCTTCAAGCCAGTGGTGGAGGTCGTCCGTCATGTTCTGCTCAACTCTTTCCGCCACCAAGTCTCGGTCCAGATTGAATCTCCGACGGGCAACCTGCCTTTGTCTCTGCCAATGCAGCGTGATGGCGCTCCAATATTTGATTCTCCGCTGTGGCTGCTCTTCCCAAACAAGCATCTCCGAAAGCATGACCGTACCCCGTACTACACCGTACCACTCTGGGGCCATATTCATGGAACATTCGCCAAAGGATCCTGCACAACTATGCTTTGAGAGCGTCAGGACTAGGCGACTGATAATTGCTTCATACTGGATTGTTGTCTTGCTGGCAGTACCCCTCTGGTGGAAGACAACCAGCATTGAGAGACTATCGCTACCAACTTCACGCGTCTATGCGCAGCGCGGCCGAGAGGTACTGGTTCTTGGTTACATTGCGGTACGCTGGACCTCATAGCCTATGAGCTCAACTTCCCCGTGGAGGTTGGCGTAGAATCAGCAGACGCTTCAATAGCCCGGCAATTGCAAGGCGCTATTCAACAAGACAAGTCGGTGGCTGGAGGCGCAATAGACATACAGTTTCGTGCAGGGCATGAGTCGTGAGTACGTCCTGGTGTATTCTTGAATTGGTGCAGACTCTATTCCTCCATAGAAACTCTGCGTATAAGGTAGTGCTTGACCCGGACGTACGCAGCCCCTTGATTCAGGGCAGAGACCTCCGTGTGCCTCCCACCTCTGAAAACGGTACGTTGATACCACTATGGTTCAATCTCTAAGAATCAGGTAATCATGCAAAGCAACCATGAACAACAGAGCAGCTGAAGGATACCCTGGTGCAACTCCTTGCGCCTTACAATGCACATACCTCCGAACCCCAGACACAACGTGTTATGACGTATTCCCCACGATACCGGCTAGCGTTCACTCTGCTAAACGAAGATGCGGCTAGCGGTAATGCTGCGATGGCCTGGGACGTTCAAGGCGCGATACAGAGTACGAAGAATGCTCAGTATGATTCTGCGAGGATACTCAACCCACTTTTTGTCGTGTATAGGCTACATCGGCCCACTGCTCGAGAAGCTATCGGATCTGCACAACTTCACCATTGAAAGCCAGGTCCAGTTCCACGCGCCGCTAGCGTTCCAACCACGACAGCTCGAACACGAAGGTCAAAACGTACATGGGTTGACCCACGAAGACTTGACGGTCTTCATCAACTCTGCAGAGTGGACCTTGTGTATGTACCGTATTTGGTTGCGTGGTGTGAATTCGACTTACATATTCGCTACCAGCTTCAAGCGTTTCCAATGACCCAGTGATCCACTTTGTACTTTTCATCCCATCTTCTCAGAATAGCCCGCTGCATATATTGGATCCAACAGGTATATTCCACCCCGCTTAAAATGCAATAGTTGTATTGCTTACAATTCGTGCACAGGCTCCGTGCACCCTTCAAACGCTTTCCTCCTTCCCCAGTGGGGCGGAATCGTCTTGTTCAACCCCTCCCATCACCCTTCCTCGACACTAAACCCGATCCCGCACCTCAGCACCACCGACCTCTCTCCCGTCTTCCGTACATTCGCCCACCAACTTCTCACACTGCTTGGAGTACCCGGCCTCCCCCCACACGTCCAGACATCACGGGGACCTGACAGTCAAGCTCAGCGGGAACCGTTCACGGACTGGGAGCTCGACGCGCTGCTCCGGAGGCGGGCACTGGAGAATGTCAAGAGCAGTTCGGAGACGCTCGAAGCCATCGTGCGGCTTGTGGACCAGATCGAGAACATGCCTGTTGGACAAGATGTGGTAGGCGACGTCCAGGACGCGCTGGATGCGCTCAACCAGGTCCGTTACCCCATTTTTTGCGCTTACAGTATATCGGCTAATGCAAGGAACATCTTGGTAACCGATCAACAGGCGCACGAATCCTCACGCCTGTCGCCTGTTGTCGCGCTCAAACATTCTGCTCGGGCACTCACCCTGGCCTCGCGAGCCTTCTTCAACCCAGGCATGCTCGCCCTACTTTACTTCCCCGCGGAGCATACGTATGCGGTCTACACGCCCCTCTTCGCGTCTGTCGCCGCACCACTCATCGGTGCAGTCTTGCGTGAAGTCATGGCATGGAAGCGGGCACGGAAGGCCGCAAAAGGCGAGCAGCAGCAGAGCGGGGAGAGGCAGGTGGCGGAGAAGGACGCTACGAGAGTTGAGTGAGATGTTGTTCTGTACTCGGATAACTTATTCTCGGACTATTACGCATGTGAAACGCTTGTGTGTGCATCTAAGTCGACTGTCGCATTCGAAGACTCCTTAAAACTAACGCTTCAAGTACAGCCTACTCTATCTATGATTCCATCTACCCATACATATCTGGTGAGATTGTAGATTCGCGTCTTCCCTCATCATGTCGTTGGTCCTCATAGTGGAACAACATCGGTGATAGTTTGGCGCGGAGCTGAACGGTGCGTTAACATTCAACACTCACGACGCCTCGCAGCAGTATTGTTCCATCTGTTGGTTTGCCGAAGATGCAGATGAACGCACCAGATTGCTTGGGGGCTCTGGTCGGTTCGACAAGTTTGGTATGGGCACTCAATTAGTTGTATGCGCGTTAGAGCAGGCGCCGTGTTGACCTTGCATACCACCGGTGTATCGTAAATGACGTCGGCATAGAAACTGGGTTCTGCGATTCCTCTCCTCTACGTACGCCAATATGCTGCAATCTGCTGCATTTGGACGAGCACCAGAGGGGTACGAGTTCGCACAAAGTCATCTGACTCGTTACGATGATAAATGTAAACACCACACGGTGCACTGTGTTTGATCACGCAGTGAATTATCGGATGCACATGGTACACCGCCAAAGGATTGTCGTCGATTGAAAGGATGGATTACACACACATGCGATTGGACAGGGACACATGGGGAAGACAGCTCAAGAGAAGGACAGACCACAACACATCGTACACCATACGCTCGTTCGTCATGCATCGTTGCCTGAACACCCGCTACATGGCATACCTGCAATAAATGGCTCGTCAGTGCACCCATAAATGTAGTAGAACTATGGAAGCTACGCACTTCCTTGTCCACTCCCGGGCTGTCGCCTCGTACCGGGCCCGATCGGTCTTGTACAAGTGCGCGATATCGGGCACCAGAGGATCGTCCGGGTTGGGGTCCGTCAGCATTGAGCAGATCGAAAGCAGCACTGTGAGGGTAGGCGCGTTAGCATACGGAAACGCATGCACGCGATGAAGGCTAGATAAGAGGTCCCAGGGGCACCCGCCAAGATAAGATCACCGAGGGCTGCTACCTGACGTCTCCTGGGAGAACGGCAGAATGAAAAAACCCACACCAACGCGACTGCGACGTACCTTTCGAGATGGTCAAAGCTGGACTCCACTGGTCCCTCAGGATATCGAGACAGATCGACCCGTTCGCGTTGATGTTCGGGTGGTAGATCTTGGTCGTGAAGCTGACCTTGGGCGGCTTGAAGGGGTAGTCGGTGGGGAATGTGATGGAGAGGAAGAACACGCCGCCCGCGTAAGGTGAGTCTCCCTATCAGCGCAACATACACCCAAGGTCCCAGCAAATACAATTGAGCGAGTACAACCGATCACACGAGTGTTTGTCAGTAACGCCGAGCTTCACACGCAATAGTACGAATGACATACCGGCCCCATGATCGTCGCCTGCCACTGGAACATGTTATCACCAGTCGGGCCCGCGCTGCACGACGAGGGCGGGTCGCGGCCGAGATCGATCAACTCCTACTCGTCGTCACACCAGATACAAGCGCATACGACAGGGCGCAACGTAGGCAGAGCAACTCGTCAGCACAGGGTGGCTCCTAGAAAGCGCCGCACAGCCCAAATCCGCCGCATCCGGTACAGCAGACGCCGCAGGCAGACTGGGGCTGCTAGTGGCGCAAAGTGCGGACATACCTTGTTAATGCGCTTGAGGGCCATTGCGAGAGTCTAGAGGACTAGAAGGAAGTCGTAACTGCACTCAACCAGTTGCCGCGCACACGATCGAGTAGGATCGCAGGGCCGATGGATGTGCGATGAGTGCGGGTGTCGCATCGATGGAGAGAGCGCAGCACAATGGTCAACGGGAAACGAGACACGGTGAGCGTACTGTCAGCGAGTGCGCAGTGCGTACACGGCGAGGAGAAACTTACGATGAGTGAGAGGAAAGACGATGAAAGGAGGAGATGGTGGATGAAGACAAGGATTGGAGAGCGTCTGCCGGAGTGCTGCTGCTGTTTGGCCTTTGTCACCCTGTTTGGTCTGATTACTAGAACTCACCAGGTCTTCTCCGGCCGGCATCCTCCGGATTGCCCCTTTCGGTAATCCTCCGGCCGTCCCAGTACAGCTGCTTAGCCTCGCGAGCTGGCGGACGACGACAACTTCAGTGATGTTACAACAGAGTATTGATTCCAATAACAATCGTCTCTACATGCATCAGCCAACAAGTCTACGCAAGCTTCCGCCGTGTGCTGCAAGTCACGTATGGCGTATACAGTAGGCTACAGTAGCTACTATACGCCTTTGTGTACGTCCCTATCGCTGCAAATCGCCGTGCGAGCACGGCCCGCGCGCGGCGCGGTACCAGACATCACCAGGCATTTACTCCTCGAGGAAGAAGTAGTTGCCAGACGCTGTACATCAACGTGAACGCACGCTCTATAGCTCTGCAAGAAGAGACAGCACGCACCCTTCTGCTCACGGTCCTTGACACTGTGTTTCTTGTTCACGCGCGGCCGGTAGTTGGTCGGATCGCGACGGAACGTGATCTCAAGCGAAGCAAGGAACTTGTTCATACCGGTCAGGAGGGACTGCGGACTGTGGATTACCGAGCACGGTGAGTCGACCGACTAACAAATCAGGACGACATAGATACGCACGGGGTGGCGGTTGCGGAGACGGCGGGCTTGCCCTCGAAGACAATGACCCGGTCGGCAAGGTAGGTGGCCATGATGAAGTCGTGCTCGATAACGAATGCCGTCTTCTTCGCGTGGAGGATGAATCTGCAATGCTAATTAGATAACCCAACGCAGTAAGAGCGACATGCCATAACGTACCGCTTGATGACCTTGCTTGCAATGATACGCTGCTCGGAGTCCAAGAAGCTGGCAAGCGAATGAGGTTCCGCTGAGCATGGATCAAACGAGGGCGACTCACGAGCTCGGTTCGTCGATGAGGTAAACAGACACATTCGGTTTGCCGAGCGCAAGCACGATGGCAACACGCTGAAGCTCTCCTCCGGAAAGCGTCTTCACGTCCTGGTCCATGATCGGCTCGAGGTTCATCGGCTTGAGCACATCCGTGTTGAACTGCGGGTGCATGAACGCGGCTTTGATGCGCTTGAGCAGCAGCATGCGCACAGTGCCCGGGAAGCTTGGCGAGATTGTCTGGGGCTTGAGCGACACTGAGAGGCTCTGCTTCTCCGCCTCCTGATCGGGAGTGTCACCAGCAAGAAGCTTCACGAACGTCGTCTTGCCCGTTCCGTTCTCGCCCAACATGACGATGATCTCAGAGTCCGTGAACGAGCCGCCCTGAACGGTCAACTTGAAGCCGCCGTTCGTCTTGGTCATCGAGGGGTATGAGTAGTGGCGGGTCTTGTCGATGATGAGCTCCTCCGCAGTCTCCATCATCTTGAAGGAAAGCGACTCCTCACGGAACCGCAGGTTCTCCGTAGGGATGAAGCCGTCCAAGAAGATGTTGATACCTGAGAATGAAGGAGATGAACACCATCCACATCACACTTCATCTGGTTAATTCACCTTCACGGACGGAGTAAGGCATCGTGACGACACCGTACATAGACGGCTTGCCGTACAAGCAGCAGACGAAGTCCGACAAGTAGTCAAGCACCGACAAGTCGTGCTCGACAGCAATGACATAGTTGTTGGGCGTGAGCAGATCGCGGATGACTTCAGCGGCCTTGAGACGCTGCTTGATATCAAGATAACTCGATGGTTCGTCGAACATGTACACGTCCGCGCGCTGGATGCACGACATGGCGATCGCGAACCGCTGAAGCTCTCCACCGGACAGCTGGCCGACCTCACGGGTGAGGACTTCGTTCAGCTCGAGCTCGTCGCACATCCTCTGCTTGTTGTCGAGCTCGAGCTTCCCATCCAACATCTGCGACACGCTCATGTTGCCCTTGATCGCGCGGGGGATGTGGTCGACATATTGGGGCTTGATCAGCGCCTTCAGGTTGTCCTCCAAAACCTTCGTGAAGTAGTTCTGCAGCTCGGATCCGCGGAAGTACTTCAGGATCTCTTGCCAGTCCGGTGGGTCCTACACGGATGGCGGCACATCAAGACCGAGACGGTACTCGGATATAGGCGCTACGCACATCGTAACGGCCCAAGTTGGGCTTCAGCTTTCCAGCAAGGATTTTGAGAGCGGTACTCTTGCCGATACCGTTGGTACCGACGAGTCCAAGTACTTGGCCGGGGCGTGGTGTTGGTAGACGATGGAGCTTAAAAGCGTTTGCGGTATAACGGTGAGTGACCTCGGATTCGAGGTTCGTAGGAAGGTTGATGATGGCAATGGCTTCGAATGGGCATCTGTTCACGGCTCGTATCACAGCGATAGCAGGAAATGTGGATGAGAGACTCACTTCTTCACGCAAATACCACAACCAATACACAGAAACTCGGAGATGAATGCGATCTTGTCTGAGGGCTTCACCTCAATGCAGAGCTTGCCTGGAACGAGGAATGAGATGGCTCCTTGAGATCTCAGAGAGGATCATACCCATTTTCACTACAGGACATGACTAAATAGTAATCAGCATCTCAGCCGAGTGCAGCTGCAAGATCAACTCACCTTCTTGCACTCCTGCGCGCACCGCTTCGGTTTGCACCGGTTAGCGTCGACGATGGCAATACGAGTAATCTTGTCGGCCATGGTCGACACAGACTACGGTATGATGAGGGAGGGATGTGGTGAAAACGATGAGCGTAGAGTGCAATGCAGTGTCCTGCAGGACTGTAGCGGTACCGCGTCCGTCTCGATCGGGAGCGCGAAATTTCAGCTCACGTGATCCACGACAATCCCTCACATTGGATTGGTTACAATTCTCCGTTGCTGCATGTCAGGCATCGTGCCAATGGGTTTCTATCTCAATCATTCGACTTGCATTGTCGGGGTGTTCTGTCCGCACTAACACATTAATTCGTTCAGATTCGTTGAGAGGAATGAGAGCAACGGGGTTGTGTTGTTGGCATAATATGGAGATTGTAGCAAACGGCCTACCCGTATAGCAACTTGACGCAGTGGAAGCGTGCAGGGCTCATAACCCTGAAGTCCCTGGATCGAAACCAGGAGTTGCTATATAACTGTAACTTTCCCTTTTTACATTGTCTTCGGCAGAGTTTTGATAAAGTCGTTTGTGAGCATATGCTCATACCAAAAAGAACGGTTCATATGTGCATGTATCACAGATGGAGTCGAAGGAGCAGCGTACTGCGCACGAGGTTGCATGGAAAGTAAAAGAAAACAGATTCAACTGAAATCTCTGTGCATTAAGGGGGAATCGAACCCCCGGCGGGTCGATGGCAACGACCCAGGTTACCACTACCCCATTAATGCGACGGTGGTTGGCTAGATGCAAAACGCCATAATCGACTACGAATGAACTGGGCTAGTCGGAGGGAAGTACGTGATACAAGTATTCTAACGGTATTCAACTGGTTGTACTACTTGTTGCAGTACTTATGCTGAAGTTATGATGGGGAGGTGGGCGAAGTAGCAGCAGCTATCCATTCGCTATGTCGCTTCACAAGCTCCGCAACTATATCTTCCTCAATCTCCTTATGAGGATCGTGTGCCGAGTCGATGCGCAACCACGTCTCCTCGTATTCATCAGCGGAGGGACGAATGTAGTCGGATTGTTTCGCTGATGTACTTGTCGTGGAACGAGGGGAGACGAAAACGACCTCGAACTTGCGTCGGTGGAGATCGTTTCCTATCACGACCTGGTGGCCGTACCGCGCGAGAGCCTGTCGAGCCTTGGGAATGAGGAGGTCCGGGTCGGTCTCGAGCTGTGGAGAAGCGTTCATATGATAGCAACGGATATGGTTGAATGGTTGTGAGCGAACCTTGAATGAGACGATGAAACCTTCTCGTGTCCATTCAGCCACCAACGGCTTGAGGATCTTGGGAACCTGGTCCATTTCGATGTGCAAACTGCCTTTCCCGGATTGAATCTTGTGCTCCGACTGTGAAGACCGACGGATATGAGTGCCTCTACGATTACGCTAGCAGTGAACGAAGAGCGCTGTGGAACGTACCATCTTTTGTCGTGGCAGGAAGAAGTCGCTCACGGCGGCGGCCAGGTAGTACAGGCAGCTACGGCCAAGCACAGATATCTCTTGGCTCACCGCACGGAGGAGCCATAGGTAGTCGTTCACCGTTACGAACGTGAGCGTCAGGAGAGTGCCTGCCCGCTGGACGGCCTTGTAGGTCGTGAGGACTTCGACGAGCTGCGCGCGCTCAGACGGGCGAACGACTATGTGCGACGCGACTGAAGGGTCTTCGGATGGATCAAAGTCGAGGAAATCGAGGAAGGGGTGCGTTGAATGAGAATAGTGGCGACTAAAGGGCTGCAGGCTGAACTGCCGATGCATAAAGATTACGGCATAACCGGCCTTGAGGAAGTATTCAGCGGATGTCGACCCTCGGGTACCTTGACGCATGTGAGCGCGGTCCCCTGGGACATCCTGGGTGAGGTGTACTGCAGGGACGTACCAGCACTGAAGTTGTCCAAGAAGCGAACGCTATGGTAGGGCGGCCGGTGATCAGAATTGTAGTCCCTATCCAAGCGATAGCATGATGATGGTTTTGCTCACACATTGAGCTCAAGAGGTACAGTAGTCCCGCCGCTCTACGAGATCAGGCGAACGCAGATCAGGGTCGATCCTGATGCAGAGACTCGGACATAGTGTTGATACGCACCGTTACGAGCACCACCTTCCGCCCTTCGCGCAACTGCCTTTGCACGAATTCTTGTACACGGGATACATCGTGTTCGAGCGACGAGGGAGGTGGCTGGGTCGCGAAGTATTGCTCAGCAGAGAAAGTGTTTGTCGCCTCGGGTTGCGAGGATGTCATGTTGGACCAAAGACTCGGACGTTCCCGATGCAATGGGCTGCGTTGTTGGTGGTTTGACTATCCGAGCTCCCGACAGTCTGGTACGTGGTTCGTTAGGTATGAAAACCAGTAGACTGTGCTCGTGGAACGTCCAGTGAAGATGTATAGAGAAGACGTAGAGAGGTGTCGAGTTGGGCGTCGAGGTACATGGTAAGATCGTGGCCGGCGCGTTTCTGTATCAGGCCACTTCACTCCGCACCACCATCTCTCTGGACACTGTGGCAATGGCTCATAGCTGCTGAGCTTCTCTGGATACACGCTTCCATTCCACTTCCTGGAGGATGTCGTGCCATGACTCGGGTGGTCGAATCGGAATTCAACGACATTCACGTTCGAATGTATGGGCACTCAGGGCGTCATCGTTCCAGATCCATGCACATATCTAACCATTGCTACAAGCATGCTGTCCAGCACTGTGCGGGTATGTGATTGGAGTAGTTCATACTTAGCGGTTCCAACCTTCAAGCCAGAGAAGATATGTGCTATCCGCCAGCCACTACGGGTTTCCATGCATGGATCCTTCCACCATGGATTTGAACTTTGTGCCAGTGACCAATGCTGAGTGCTCCCCAATACCGTGCGCTCGTTTTGGTACATCATGCGCAGTTCACGAGGGGGTGCAGCACTGCAGCTTCCCGAGCTTTCCCGTGTCGCATGCGAACAGCGCACCCGTCGCGGAGTGTTGTCGCTATACCAATACCATGGAACTGCCAGGATTTCTGACGTAAGTGTAGTTACCACCTCCATAGTGACGCCCCAGGGAGGCTTACAGCCAATTAGACAGCAAGACGAATCCGCCAAGACTCGCGCTGCGTCGCGCGACGCCCCCATCTTCGCGATTCGATCTGGTGTTGCGCTACAGCTCGATCTCGCCTACACTTGCCGGGACGAGCGAATTGTGCGGTTACCAAGCCCATGGCAACGGCTCGCTTTCATTGGAGGCCATGCCATCTTCAACACCTTCTGACCTCGCCATCTCGCACACGGCAGCTCCAAGAAAGAATCTACCGCCGTGATGGTGGGGCCCGGGTACACCGTTGGCGCAACCAACGAACTATGCCAGCGACGTCGGATCAGTGCCCTGAAATAACTGTGAACTTGCAGGCTGGTGCCCTGAGGTCTGCAGGTTAAATAGCCTCGCAGAGCCTTCCACCGCCCCCCATTCCGCACTTCCTTCAACGTACTGAGGCAGGATCCTCTTCACTTCTTGCAGTCTGCTCGTGCTTGCATACCTTCTCTCTTCCGCTACTCTTGTCCGATACACTTGACGTGATCGCCTTTTGCCCCTTCCTCTCCCTCCTTTCCTTCCAGTCGATCTTTCTCCAGTCATGTTCTCCAAGAGTGTTGTCGCGGTTGCTACCGTCCTGCTCGGGTTCTCCCTCCAAGCGCATGCGCACGCTGGTGTGACCCCCGCTCTCGGTGTAACGGGAACGTTCGCTCGCTCCAATGTGCAGCGCCCTTCCCAGGCGAAGCCTTGCGGTACCATCGACATCGCTCAGAACATCGACTCGTCGACCGCCATCACCGCCGCTGCGAACGGAACCTTCGCTGCCACCATCACCAACTTCAACGCGTACGCGAGCCGTTCCTGCATACCCCTCTGGCAGGCTACTAACGCGGATTGTGCAGGGGTGTTGACGGCTCGCGTCAGGTAACCGCGCAAATCGATCCTACGGGTACCGGTAACAGCTTCACTGCTGCTACCGTTCTCCAGAACGGCGACAAGGTGAGTTTGCTAGGCTGCTTCTCTTAACAGCATTGATGTGGTTCTAACATGTTCCATTCTTTAGAACCCTACCAGCACTGGCTCGCAGCAACTCGTCGTGGAGATGCCCGCGGGCACGACCTGCTCTGGCGGTGCAACTGGGGACAAGTGCCTCGTTTCCTTCGTCACTGCTGGTGGTTTCGGCAACTGTGCTGTAGTACAGTCCACCGCTGCTGCGGGTGGGAACGCAACTGCGGGTACCGCTGGTACGGCGGGCACTGGCACTGCTGCTGGTACCGGAACAACGTCGACCGCGGCTGCGGGCACGAAGAAGGGCAAGGGCAAGAAGGCGAAGGCCGCTGCTGCTCACGCCAAGGCTAAGCAGGCTGCTGCAGCTCAGGCTCAAGCTGCCCAAGCTCAGGCTGCTCAAGCTGGCCAGGTACAGGCCGCGAAGCTCCAGAACAAGGTCAAGCAGGCGCGCGATATCAACGCAGTGGTAAGTAACCTGCATGATGCGGAAATGCGCGGTTTACACTGATGCACCGGCCTTCATCGCAGGGTTCGCGGGCTGCCCGTGCCCTCCGTCGCGCTGAGGAGGCGGCTGATGACTTGGCATGAGCAGAAGAGGTGTCTCGGACAGGTCGAGCTAGCACAGTATGATCGCAAGTATGTATGAGTATGTACGTTGTAGGGACGTTTGTTCTCTGTAGGCAAACGCAACGTGCTTGATCACCACTGTTCCGGGTTCGATTTAGTGAATGGGTGATCACGAACTGCGAACATCTACGCAAGAGTTTCCGCTATGCGACAGCTAGAACTTAGGACTTACTCTTAGTTCCATAGATGGGATAACCCAGAACGCGCACTATCATCACAATACTAGGTGAAACCCGTTAATGCTATTTTGAGGTCAATGGAGTCCTCTGGACCTTCCTTCCCCAGGGAACATATGGTTCGCCCTGCGAACGGTGTACTTATTGCGTCATTACCTGCAGGCTTTCACAACCATGCCACGGTCCACCGAACCTTGATAATGATCAACTTCTGCGCATAGCTACGATAGCACGACTTTCGTCCTTCCATCACATCCCTACGCCAAGTCGAGCCCAGCAACTTTAAGCCTGGTAAGATACATCCTCTTCGCACAAGCAGTGACAAGTAACTGAGCTAGGGCGCAGTACCCTTGCATATAGATCCCGAATGGCAAGTGGAGCAGCAACCAATCTCGAATGGCCGGGTATGCCTCAGGGCGTCGAGTCCCGCACCCTTCGAGTCCGCGATCTGGATATGCACCTATTCGAGGCAGGCACGAAGGCGGACCCACTTATCGTTCTGCTCCACGGCTTCCCCGAGATCGCCTACTCGTGGCGTAAAGTCATTCTCCCTCTCGCTCAGAGAAGGTACCACGTCGTAGCCCCAGACCAGCGGTGCTTAGGTCGTACGAAGCCCGCCGATGCTACCGCCCCCGGCACTGCGCGCCCGGTAGCGTTTGAGGACGACCCCACGCCGTTCAAGACGACGAACATGGTACACGACGTCGTCGCTCTCGTGTTCGCCCTGGGATACAACACCGCGGAATGCGTCATCGGGCACGATGCCGGCGCGACCGTTGCTGGCTATTGCGCCCTGATTCGTCCGGATATATTCAAGGGCGTAATCTTCTTGAGCACCCCGTTCGGTGGACCACCCGCTCTCCTCTTCGATGTCGCAGACGCCTCAGCGCCGACCCCTCCGCCGGCGATCTTCCCTGCTACCCTAGTCGAGGGGGCGCTCGCCGGGGTTAATCCTCCGCGCAAGCACTATATGCTCTATTATTCGACCCCTCAGGCCAACGAAGACGTGTGGCACGCTCCTCAGGGCCTGCATGCGTTCTTCCGGGGCTACTTCCATATCAAGAGCGCGGATTGGGCCGGCAACGATCCTCACCCCATCGAGGCAAATGCAGAGGGCCTCGCCACCATGCCGCACTACTACATCATGCCCCGAGACGCCAACATGGCCCAGGTCGCTCAAGCAGACGCGCCATCCCAGAAGGAAGTCGAGGAGAAATCTTCGCGATGGCTTCCCGACAACGAACTCGCCGTGTACGTGCGCGAGTACGAGCGGACGGGCTTCCAGGGTGGCCTGAACCGATACAGGGCGTACACGGATCCTGCACTTGTTGAGGAGCTCCGTCTCTTCTCGGGCATGAAGATCCCGCAGCCATCGATGTACGTTTCGGGGAGGAAGGATTGGGGTGCGTATCAGAATCCGAGAGCTTTGGACAAAATGAGGGATGAGGTGTGTACCGAGATGGACAATGGAAGCGTCCTCCTCTTGCCGGGTGCTGGCCATTGGGTTCAACAGGAGCAGCCTGAGAATTTGGTTCAAAGCCTGATGGGATTGCTTAAGCAGCTGCCACACGGCATCTCATGGTCGGGATCCACAATGAGGAACTAACTTCGTCTTAATGCGTAACAAAGTGGCTGAGATGTAGGCTGCTTGGTATGCGAGGATATCCTAGCAATACAATGATTCACATTTGTTTGACCTTCCACTAAGCTCCACTAAGCTCGCCTGTACTACTAGTGACTCGCCGAAGAAGGTAGCGATCTGTTTGATGCGTCATGTTTATAATATACATGCATCAATCGTATATGACTCACTGGTGTAAAATTTGTTTCCCCTTCACAGCTATAGCTCAGATTCTATCACAAAACAGACTCGCTAGTAGTTCAACAGTAGTAGCGTTCGCCCCGGTAGGGTAATAGGCGCTCATGCCATACGTAGATTGTGACGTTTGTTTGTGCAAGGCGTTACGCGACGCGACGCGTTTGTTTGTGTTCCCCGAAAGAGTAAGCGATCCCGCCAAGGCGCGCCATCATCGTCCTGCCTTTCCTTCGACACGGTCTCTACCCCGCACTCGCTCGCTGCTCTTTTGATGCCTACCTATGCTTCAGCTCTGCATCTTGACGCGTGAAAATGGGTATCTCTGGCCTCCTTCCCCTCCTCAAGGATATTCAAACCCATAAGCATCTGTCGGAATTCCGTGGACAAACTCTTGCCGTCGACGGCTATGTGTGGCTGCACAGAGGCTCATATGGATGCGCGCCGGAGCTCGTCACGGGAAAACCAACACACAAGTGAGTGTATATTCAACATCCTCTTCTATGCCGTGCCGTGGTGCCTGAGGCACAAGCACATGGTTTGTAGTTCACATCTGCGCACCCCTTTCCTCCATGCCTCAAGGCGGAATGAATGGCCATGTTCTCCTAATGGGTGCGCTGTCGCGCATGCATAGCACGGCTTCGGTACGAAGCAGCCATATCACCGGAGCTGGTTCTCATTCAGTCCATGGCCCCCAAGATCAGGGGGCAAACATGTGGCTTCGGTTTCTCGAGCTCACCTCTCAATGCCACAACTTGCGCCCAGTGGGGCACCTAGGCGTGCACGACCATGCGCACCCATGAAGAATCACGGTTTGGTGTAAGGCGAAGATCTTGAACACGTTGAGCAGCGACGACTAGATGTCTCCCTGAAGTAGCTAGCCGTCGCTGTCGTCGGACGTTTAGGCCAACGGCGTACTGCTGTGTTAAGTGAACCAATCATGTCATGTGCAGGGATGAAGTGCTAGAAACGTCGTGCAATTTGCGACGTTCGCAGAGTTGGCCCGGACGTAAATGCAAATTCGGCGAGAGGCGAAGTGACGCCGCTTACTGCCTCGTATCTGCCTGGAGGATGACAGGCCTCGCGTTTACGTCCGGATCGTTGCTGTTCTGGCACCTTGCTTTTCGATAGCGGGCTGCTATGTGGTGTTGTGTCATATCCGATCCTCGCACGAACGCCTATGATGACGTCCGCGGCGCCTGTTGCTGTCAACGTCCTTTGAGTTCAAAGAATCTTCAGTATCGAATAATTTGACGACTGCCTCGGTTGCGCCCAATCAACCGCTCCGTGCCGGTCCTTGCGCCGGTCCGGTTACAGATTGTCTGCGCCAAGTTGGCTCCCTAAAACTCTTCATTACGAACACACGTACTCCAAGCTTGCTAGACAGCCAGTGATCCCATGGAGGCCCCGGCACGTCTTCTTGCTCGAACGTCCAAGGCACCTGCATTCACGCATCTGATTCCTCCTTTGAGGTTCGGCTGGCGTACCTTCTTGACTTATGGAGAAGGAGTTGTTGGGCCTTGCAGAACCTTGTAGTACGCAAGATCGGCGGGTAATATTCTCATCATCAATACGTAAAATGGGCGTGAAGTGCGTGCCACCGCAGGCCTTCTACTCTTCACGGACGCAGTCCGGCGCCTTCGATCTATAGGGTTTGCCCACGGCTGTGCGGGTGAACCACGGAGAAACGCGCGCATGCGTTTCCGTTCATTTCCTGCGTACAAGTTCTAGCACTCATACTCATGACAAATTGGGAGCTAGTACTGACCCAGCTGTTGCCTTGCTAGATACGTCGACTACGCGATGCACCGTGTACGACTTCTACGACACCATGGCATCCAGCCCTACCTCGTCTTCGATGGCGGACCGCTTCCGGCTAAGCAGGGCACAGAATCAGAACGCAAGCAACGCCGCGAGGAGAATTTGTCACGTGCGAACGCGCTTGCCGCGCAGGGAAAGCATAGCCAGGCTCGCGAGTACTACGTCAAATGTGTGGACGTGACGCCGCAAATGGCATATCAGCTCATCAAGGTGAGAAAGGACCCGTCCTTCTGAGCTGGAATCTTGCATTTGCTTCTTCTGGGCGTAACGTTCGCCCGCATCTTCCTTGAAGCAGGTCTCAGAGGGAGATAATATGGAGGACTTGCGCTGACCGATGTGGCTGTTGCGCCTATTTGACAGGTTCTACGGGCTGAGGGTGTACCGTATATCGTCGCCCCGTATGAGGCGGATGCACAACTCGCATACCTAGAGCGTATCGGTCTGGTTGACGGTATAATCACCGAAGACTCCGACTTGCTCGTTTTCGGATGCAAAACCGTACTTTACAAGCTTGACACCGCTGCAAGCACTGTGACTTGTATATCACGTGCCGACTTCGCGTCCGTTGCGTCAACATCCGTCGGTGGGTTGTCGCTCGTCGGATGGTCCGATGCGCAATTCCGGACAATGGCCATTTTGAGCGGATGTGATTATCTACCTAGTATCCCTGGCATTGGGCTCAAGACGGCGTGGACGCTGCTCCGGAAACACAAGACAGTGGAGAACATGATCAGTGCTCTGCGCCTGGAGGGCAAGAAGAAGATCCCGAAGGACTACCTTGACGCGTTCCGGCTTGCGGAGAAGGTGTTTCTATACCAGCGCGTGTACGACCCCACGCAAGAACGGCTTGTCCACCTCACGCCTTTGCCTGATGGCGAACCATGGGATGCGGAGAAGGAGGCGTATGTTGGCGGGTGAGTTTCCGTCTCGTACATTCTAGCGGTTCATGTCCTGTCGCTCGTTCGGGTCGTGGACGGCGCGTGTAACGATCCACTGATATCTTCCCTATGCTCGTTTAGGCATATCGAGCCATCGTTGGCCAAGCGGGTAGCACAAGGCGACGCGTGCCCTATCACTCTGCTGCCCATGGAGGACATCAACCCGTCTTTCGTTCCGCGCGCACTCAAGGCGATTCCGATGAACGCTCTCAGTGTCACGCCTGCGTCGCATCGTCCAGATAAGGGCAAAAGCAGGGCTAAGGACCCGGCGCCGACCCCGGGGAAACCTAGCCCCGCCGGGCCCCTGTTCAAGTTCTTCTGTAAGTCCGCCAAACATCCTTTACGCTTTCTGCTCGTCTCGTTTTACGCGTAGAGGGGCTTCTGCTGATTACGTGTGTTCCTGCTGCATTGCCCCCGCAGCCCCACAGGTGGCGCGAGAAGCCGCAAGAAGCACAGGCCCTGGCAGTCGCCCCGCATCACTGGGCTCTGTCTCGGGATGTGTGCGGGTCTCGCCGAAAGCCCCGAGTGCGGGCCCATCCGCCATGGTCGTTGGGAAGAAGAGTGGGAAACGCACCCTCGCGGAGGTTATGCAGGAAGAAATGACTGCGAAACGTAAGAAACACGACGGGGACGGGGCGGCGGCCGCCACGGCCGTCCAGGACGCCGCAGGGAGGGCTGATGCTGCGCCTACTCTCTCAGGAGCCGTGCCGATGCGCACGCCGGCCACGTCCAAGTTCTTTCATCCTGGACAGCGATCGGTTTCGGACCCTCGAGGCGCGAGGGGGTGGACGCGTGCTCATGGGGCCGCAGCGACGCCTCCAGGCTCGCATCCTCTGGCAGGATCGACATCAGGTTCTGCATCGGCTTCGATGGCATCTCCAGGGGCGGGTCCGTCTGGTCTGTCACAGCGTGAGAGGGCATCCGAACATGCGCACATGCACAGGGCGGCGGCGCTGGCGCACGGGAAGGAGAATATCCCGTGCGACGACGGGGACGACGATGCGGACGTTCTCATGCACGAGCCGGACGCTGTTGAACAGGAGGATGGCTATCTCTCTCCCTCTCCTTCCCTCGCCCAATGGGACTCGCCCGATATCTCGTCGCCTGTCCGGCCAGGGCCGTCAGCCGGCCGGCGAAAGCCCGCGAGCTGGGACGAAGATGATCATAATGCCGACGACGACGACGATTTCTTCGACGCGGACGTGCTCTCAAGCCCGCCCTTGCACCGCCACCTCCGCCAGAGCGCTTCGACGTCGGGTTCGGTGACAGTCGAGCGCACCGTCACGCGTGCGCTGCCGCTTGTGCCATTACGTGCGCCGCGCTTCGGTAGCGGAGGCAGTACCCATACAAGCCGGCGCACCACGACGTCTTCGCGCACGACGTCGACCGATTCGTTCGATTCTCGCCACGGCCACGGCCCTAATGGACGGCAGGAGCGGGAAGGACGGGAAGACGCGGACCGGAACGGGCCCGACCTCCGGGATACGTTCGATGACTGGGAAGAAGTCACGAGCGGAGGAGAAGACGAGGAGTGGTTTGCGGCGCGTGAAGGCAGCTTCCACTCGACTGCGTCGTCCACCCCTGGACCTGTGACACCGAGTGAACCTGAGGATGCGGGCGCGGACGAGGATGGAGACGTAAAGATGATGCGGGCGCCCTCGCGGTGCGCCGCGGACGAGGGTAGTTCGGAAGAACTTGAAGAGGAGTTTGCGGAAGGGATGCACTGGGATAGAGATCCTGGAGATCTTGACGATGCTATCGATCTCAGCGACAGCGACAATGACCAACGGGCGGAAGCCGCTGCACGTAATGCGAGCACGAAGGTCGCACACGGCTGGTGGGCAAAGTGGGCGCGCAGCGGTACATCGGCGGACGGCTTGCATTCGAACGCGGTCGGCGGTGCGAGTGCGAGCGGCGGCAGCAGCGATCGGGTACGTGTTTCCGTGGCGTTCATTACCGACGATTCTCCCCTCCTTGCCAATTCTCCTCACCCCTTCTCCTCATCGTAGTTCGGTGACAATCAGTTCACTGAATCTCTTGTCTCTTGTCTCCTTTGGCGATACATCGTTACGTTTTACGGTTTACGGTTTACGATTTTTCGGTTTCGCTCCCATTAGAACACTTTCTGACGATTCCCCATTTGGGGATTTTCATGGTTTTGCAGGTCCACGAACATGCCCAACTCCGGCGCAGGGAGACTACGATCACGCCAGATGGCCGACAACGGCCCCTCGGCCGGACGATAGCACCGCCAGGATGGGGGCCACGCTCCGCACCCCCTCTCGCCAAGCGCACAGGCTCGTTGACGCACGAGGGCGAGGATCTGCGGGCCACAGGACGGACGCGGCTGACGTTCACGGCGTCTACAGACGTCGTCGTCACGGGTGCGACACCAAGCAAAGTAGGCCGTAGCTCTAGCCTGAAGCTGAAGGCGCAGGCGCAGGCGCATGCTCAGTCTAGGTCTCTGTCGACGTCGAGCACGATCACGACGTCGACAGTAGAGCGGGCGAGGCCAGGACGTCATCAATCGAGTGTGACCGCGGTGCGCCGACGGAGCGAGAGTCGAGAGGAGGCGGACTTGGAGGCGGAGTCGACGGCAGCTGCAGCTGCGGCGGCAGGAACGACGGTATCCTCAAGGAACAGGAGCAGCGGCGTCCTAGAGCAGTACAGGTACGTCACGCTCTCTCGCTCTTGTCACCACTCCCGAATCTGTCGCCGTCTTCGTCCATTCTGTCTCTCTTCTTGGCCGTGATCATCCGCCAAGGGTGTGTGGCCCGCGGAAGCGGCGTGGCGTGGCGGTCGTGGTCGTGGCCATCCATGGTCGTGGACATGGTGGTTCTGATGAGCTCATCATTCCAAACCTCGTTCGCACTCTCATTCATATTGCGCGCGAACAGGTGGACGCCTGCATGTCGATGATGTGTATTGCGATTGCGGGATCGGGCGCGCAGCCTCAGGCGCCGAGGTAGGGAAGCCAAAGGAGGAGGTAGGGAAGCGCGGGGGGAGCAGGCGATGTAACAACAGTAGGGGGGCCATCCAGGGGCAGGGGCGAAGCAAGAAGACGTGACATGCGCGCGACGTACGGCGTACGGTGGTCTTCCTCCCGCTCCTACGCACTCTCCCTTGGGCCTCCTCTATCCCTCAGGCGGCTGCGGTTGTGGTCGCCAATCGAACATATCGGCGTGTCAGCTGCGGATGGATAGACGACGGAGGGGAGTCGATGGACGGACGGAAGGATGGGTTTTGACAGGCGGACGGACATACGGACGGTCGGACAGATTGGACGAGATTGGAAGTGACGGCGGCGGCGGCGGCGGGTGCGCAGGGGCGGGACGTCGACCCTGGGGCCCGAGGCCCGAGGTACGAACGAGCAACCAGTGGCGATTGCGATCGCGATTTGCGGTTTGGCCGAATATGGCTCCTCGCATCGCGCCGACTGTGCAACCTCTCTCTTTGTGCAGGCGCCTCACCTCACCTCCCGTCTACTTTCACTGTTAGTGCGTATTGCACGACACACTCGCACCTGCACGCACGCACGCACGCACGCACGCACTTTTCTCGCAGTTTTCTTTTCTCGCAATCTCTTGCATATCATCGCGCTATCGTATCTCTGATCTTAATTTGCCCACATTTCTGCGGGATTCTGTGCGATGGGTTCTGCGGTTTTTGCCCGCCGCCTTCCTCTCACCTTCTCCATACGCTTTGCTGCTTATCGCGGCTACGGTAGGCCTTTGCCAAAGTCTCCATATGGCTGGGCCGAGGTGGCCTTCCGCGGGTGATTGGCGTACCAGTGGCTGATGATTATAGCCAGTGACCTCTGGTGACAGGCAGTGACCAGGCCGATCCTCGGTACTTTGTGTTCGGTATTCGGTGCTCGGTTTCGGTGCTCGGTGCTCGGTCGGAGGAAGATTTAGCACGTCAAGAATACGTGTACGATGTGGCGAGAAGGCAAGACGAGAACAGTCAAACACAAGAAAAAATCTCGAACAGGAACAAGAACAATCCAGGCCGGTGTCAGCAGCAGCAGCAGCAGACGCGCGTGCACCAAGCGGCGAGTCCTAATTGACACTGACCGCACCGAGCTTATTCGTCTTTTTGTTGTTGCAACTTGTCGTTGATATCGATTTTCTCATCCAGCTGTCGAGTGGCCTCGCGCCCCGAGCCTTGAGCCCCGAATAACCGTCCGACCTGTCCTGTCCTGCCCTGTCCGATGAAAATGGAAAGAAAACACTCACGTCGTCGGGTCGGGATCCAGTGGAGCCTGACAAGAGCTTGTCGAAGCAGCTTGAAGGCGAAGGCGAAGGCGATGCGGCGCACGTACACTCGCTCGCTTCGCACGCACGCACGCACGACTCGGACGACTCGGACGACAGGGCGAATTGCGTTTCGTAGGTTGGACAAGACTCTCGGATCCTTCAAGCAAGCAGCAAACACGGTCAGCGCGGAGTCCAGGTCCAGCCGCGCAGGGTGCTATTGCCCGTGAGAGCCCTGGCCGACTAGCGACCGTTCGCATTCACGTTCACGTTCGCGTTCGCAACGAGCGACAGCAGTGGCAGCTCGCTGCGCACGAACGGAACACTCACTGGCACTCCAGCAGGCTAGCAGCGGCCCAGCCGTGTGTCGCACTGGCACTGGCACTGGCACTGGGCACAGCGCGGAGCTACGGCCGGGAGGCCTCGACCATGCGCTGGTAGTGCATGAGCGACCCGGAAGCGAACAGCGACAAGGTGTCACTCCTCGGCGGGACGTACGTACACGGTGCAGGACAGGACATCGCCCGCGCGCGGCCCGAGATTCGCGCACCTGCGGGGCGGGGCCACCGCGGGCACCGCGATCGCGTCTCGCGTCTCGTGCGTCTCGTGCGTCTCATGCGTCCGTGCGGGGAAGCCGGCGGCAGCGGGGGCGTCGAGGCGGGCCTATACTGCTATACTGCTATTAATCGCCAAGCGGGATCGCGCGGGGCTGATGCGCCTGGCTGGGATGATCGCAATGCGGTGCAGCGGTCAGTATAGTGCTTGGTGGCGGGGCCTCACACTCGAACTCGGACTCGGACTCGGACTCGGAGCACCACCTGCCGACAATCTGTTCCGCGCGTTGAGAATCGATACTGTACGTTGTCCGGGGCTGGCAGCTGCAGATGGGAGCATGTGCCGCTGCACTTCCGTGTGGCGCGTACCTCTGCATTAGCGCGACTCGCCGTTAGCCGTTGGCTGTGAGGCGGTGCCCATGTTCGGCTCAGGAGCCACCTGAGGAACGAACGGGGCCCAAGTTGTTGACGGTTGTTGATGATGCGGCGGCTCGGGCGCGGGGGCGACGGAGGATCGAAATCGAGTCGGATGCGGGGGATGGGGCCTGCGAGGGCCCAGAAGCGAAAGCTGTGCCAGCAAGCAACTGTCGGGCGCCGCGCGCGTGCAGAGTGGGTGTTTGTCGCCTTTCGACTCGCCGCCACCGTTGCTCGGACTGTCGCACGCTCGGGCGGAGGATGATGGGCTGGGCTGGGCCGTGCCAGCGTCGATGGGGAGAAGATGGGTATGCGATCTACTCGGACTGCGCTGACAGATTGGTGGTCGTTGTTGCAAACAGGACTCGGCGGGCTCCCGACGTTGCAGATGGCAATCGCAGCGCCTCTCGTGGCGACGGCGGGCCTGGAGCTTATCTGAGCTGCTGGTGCCATTGATTTGCCACTTCGCGCGCGCTCTCTCCCTGTCTCTCGGGGCCTCTGGCTCTGGGCACGCTCAGTGTGCAGCCGAAGAAGATGTGGATGGCGGCGGCGGCGGTGCACGGCCGGCGAGTGCGGACGGGCGGAGAGAAGAGAGGAGACGACACGGATCTGGGACGGATTCATTCATGATGCGTGACAGAGGGGTGCTACATACTATCTGGAGAGACTGTCGGGAGGATGGAGGGGGCTGCGAGGGAGCAATAGAGGCGCAGAAACCTCGCGGCTGGAGGGAGTGGCGATATGGCGAGAGCTGGTGTGGCTGGTGGCCTGATATGGCTTGCGGGGTGATTTTCTGTGGGGAGGGGCTCCCACGAGTATCGATGGGCCCATGAAGGTGGTAGATGGGCATGTTCTTCGCCCGGGAGGGACCGGCTGCTGGGCAGGCGCGTGTGGATATGGCATGCATTTGGCAGGTAGGTCGGAATTCCCGCCATGGAGTATCGCAGGCAATTCCAGCGCAGCGCAGGGCAGCGCAAGGCACGCCCACGCCCCCGCGCTCGCAGTGCTCCCCTGCTCGTTCTTGCTTTGGCTGCAGCTGTCCGCTGTCTCGTGTCCCGTGTCTGATCTGCTAATAATCCCTCTTTCCTCCCGTTATTACCGCTATAGACGATAGCTGCCCCTCCTATCGACATGCAGATTCCGGCAACTGGCCACTATACCAAGCACTAGTCCCAGCCATGGCCTCTTCTTCCTCTTCCCCCAGTCCCAGTCACACTCACACTCACACCGTCCGCTAACGTCTCTCCTCCTCCTCCGCCTCCATCCTCCATATAACCCCCTCCGCCACCCGCCCCTCTCCCAGCCCATCCCTCCCGCGTCCTCCCTGCTGCCCTCCCTCCTCCTCACCCCTCCGCTCTCCTCCCTCTCACCTTCCCACTCTTCCTTCGCACACCCCGTGCATCTCGGCCACCGTCTCCCCGACCTCAGCGCTTCCGCTTCCCCGCTGCCGATACCCTCCTCCCGGCCCTCTCTGATCTACAACGTCGCACCTCAGCCATGTCCTCCACCCACTCGCACCTCGATCACCCTCACGACCCAAATACCCTCCATAGATTCCAGCACCAGCACCAGCACCAGCAGCACGCCCCCGCCGCGCCTTACTACCTCCAGCACTCACAGCCCGCCCTAGAACCGCTCTCAACATCCCTCCCTCACCCCTCCTACTCCTCCAGACAGCAGCCCTGGATGCTCAACGTCCAGACCACCTACGCGCACCACCAGCAGCCAAACGCCCTCGCCGAGGCCCGCAACGCGACGCACCCGGGCTTCTACTCGGGCAGCCCACCAGAGTCGCAGATGGTCGGATACCCAGAGTCTTCGCAGCGTACGCTCCTCCATGATGCTAGCTCGTACGCCAACCTCTACAACGTGCCGTACAACGGCGTCCCCTTCTCGTACCAGAGCGGGTACTCGACCTCTGGATCCAGTCCATCGGACGACCTCCAGGGTCCCCTCGATTCGCAGAGCGTTGTGCGCAGCAGTTACCGTGGCGTACAGGGCATGTCAGAGCGGCGGTCGTCATACGCCCTCGCGAACCAGTATCTCGACGGCCGGACGGCAGGTGATTTGTACACTTCCTCGGGCGCGCCAGCCACCGCCGCCCGGCTCGCTTCCCACTCCGCCCCGTCGTCCCTCAGCCAGCTTGGCGGCTCGCCCGGTTCGTACTCCGCCGCGGCGTCGAATCCGTACGGACTGGGCTCGCCCGGCGCGTCGACGTACGCTGCAATCACGTCGGACGCCACCGCGATGATGGACGTGCACTCGCCCAGATCGACGGCGGGGGCGGGTGCGGCGTACCCGGGCCCCCTCCGCCGGGACTCGATGGACTCCATCTCAGATCCGATCAGCCCCTCCTCCGTCCCCGGCCTCGTCTTCGACGGCGACGACTACGACGACGACTCGGAGAGCAGCCTCCCCTCCGCCGCCTCCGAGACCGTCCAGCGCGGCGTCCCCTACCGCGGCTACGGCGCCCTCCACTCGCAGGCCGCCGACGCGGACAGAGATTTCGAGGCCGCCGTCTCCCGCGAGTGGGGCCGTGCGTCCATGGACGGCCAGTTCGTGTCGGGCGGGTCCCCCGTCTCCCTCGACGACGGCTCGAGGCAGCACGGGCGGAGCCCCGAGCCGTCCAGCGGCGGCGACACCGACCAGGCGTCCCCGGTCACCCCCGAGGGCCCGCAGGGAGAGCGTGGCACGCGCCCGCCGCAGAAGAAGAGCAAGATGCACCAGTGCACGGTCTGCTATAAATTATTCCCCCGTCCGAGCGGCCTCGCGACGCACATGAACTCCCATTCCGGCGCAAAACGTGAGTAGCCCACCAGCGCTCCCTTCCTTCTTTCTCCCTTATCGTACCGCGGAAATTCGTGGACAGACGCTGACACGACCTAATGCCTCCAGCGTTCAAGTGCCCTATCCCGACGTGCACGAAGAGCTTCGCGGTGCGCTCGAATGCGAAGCGCCACCTCCGCACGCACGGTATCTTCCCCTCGGCCGAGCACGGGAGCGGCACGTCTCCCTCGCAGTTCACGGTCGGGTTCGACACCCCTCTCGTGTCCGAGGTGCACGAGGCGGGTAAGCTCCCTTCGAAACTGCGCTGGGTACCGCCGAGCCTCGCGACACGCTCGAACATCGAGTACCTCCGCGACGCCGCGGCAGGCGGCGGGGCGGCGTCAGACTCGGAAGACGAGTACTTCCAGCCGTCGTGCCCGCTCCTGCCGCTCCCGCTCCCGCCCGTCGCGCCGTCGAGCCCGACGTGGAACCCAGACGACCGCTACGAGGAGCGCAACTCGTTCGCGCAGGCCGACGCCGCGCCGTACATCTCGAGCCAGGTAGGCCCCGCTCCGGGTATAGTCGTTGTGCAGGGTGCTCACTATGGCGCCGCCATCTTTTCCCCCACGCTCTTCCGGGCGAATCTTCCTCTGCTGCAGCAGTGGCGCGCGCTGCCTGGGCCTGCGATCGCCTCTCCGACCAGCTTCTGAGATCTGGCGTATGGCGTGTCGGCGTGCAGCGGGAGCGTGCTTCTCGGTGCGAGGCGAGGCGAGCCGCGCCGCTGCCGCGTTGTCGGTCCCAGTGGAGCTGCGAGTGCCATACGCCGACATCGCCTCATCGCTGCTGGTCCGCGTTTGGGTGCGGCGTTGCCGTGCGTGAAGCGGGGATTGCGCTACGGCGGCTATCGGGCGTCGAGGACGGCGAGCGACAGCCCCGCTTTGGCCCGACGGGAACCCGCGTGCGTGCTTCGACGATGACGAACGCGGTGACGAACTTGGCAGCTGCTTGGAGGAGCTGGTGGCGGCCCGACCGTTGCTGTTGCTGCCTGCTGCTGCTGCTGCCGTTGTGATGTTGCCCATACGATATTTACTATACTTCATTTTTCCTTTCTCTCTTTCTTTCTCTTTCTGTCGCCATTTTTTCATGATTTATGCCCTGCCCTCCTACCCCCCTTCTTTTCGAGAGCACTCGCTTTCTTCCCGTCTGGGGATCGGCACGCTGCGGCGGCGCGCCACCGCACGGCGGGGGAAAGGGAAGCGGGGCTGCCCCGTACAGCGCAGCGGCTGCATTCCGTGCGTACGCTCGCCCATCTCACAACTTCTACCATCACCACCATCACCATCATCACCATGCCCCCCGCTCTCGCTCATGCCACTCATGCCCTCCCCAAATCCGAATTCCCGAATTTCGCGATACCGCTACTACCTACCTCCCTCCCTACCTACCTACCCCTTTTGCATATGCCTGGTGCGTCTCTTTTCACCCCCTCCCCGTCTCTTCCCCGCTCCCTTCAACCCCGCCTTCGACCCGTCAACCCGCCGACCCCATTTCTCCGCCGCTTCCCCGCTTCCACGCCGCGAAATTCCGGTGTCCGCCTCTCTCCCTCTCTCTATCGCTATGATTGTATTCTCTATCCTGCTGGTTCCATCACCGCTGCTGCTGTCGCTGTCGACGTCGTACTACTACGAGCCTCCCCCCCTTCTTTCTCTCCCCTCGCATTCTGTACCATTAGTCATATTTCATCCTGCCTCATCATCTGTTTCCTGATCCTGCTTCCCCTCTGGCTCTGGCTCGGGCTTGGGCTCAGGCGAATCCGCCGTGCGTGCGACATATATACCGTATCTGTGTACTAGAGGCTATAATTACAGTAACTCGTATTCTCTCGCGATCTCGGACGAGCTCGAGTTCTGTGTGGTCCATAGTCTACGGTTGTTCTCACGCCCTAGGTAAGAGTACGGTTATACGGAGTGGGGGAATGGCACCGCGTCGTTCCCTCGAGCTGGAGGCTCTCTGCACCTGGGTCCGCGAATTTCATCCGAGTCCGCTGGACACAGTACCTGCGTACGTATTCTTTACCAAGTACTGCTACTACACTGTTTTTCCCTCAGTAGGCTCAGGCTCAGGCTGCCCGCGGCGGGCCGCAGCACGCACCAAATCAGGGTCGTCGGTCCGCCATACTGGTAATACAGTGTAATATAATAGCACCAGTACCACACTGTATGGCACAGCGATGTCTATCCTCGGCTGGAAGATTTGACAGCCCGTTCGAGCGCGACGTCCGACGTCGAACTCGTCAGTACTTACTGACATGCGTGGACTCGGACGTTTGAACAGCGAAGCGACATCCCCCGCATGCCCGCATGTGAGCTCATCATGGACGCGTGCCACCAGTGAACGCGTGAAGCGTGAAGGGCCGCGGCTAGCGTTCGTTCCTGCCTTTCTCGCTAATCCTAGGTCTGATTCGAGTTCCTCGCCTGTAGCTGGCGCGCTCAAGCTGCTGCGATGTACTGTATTACCCTTTGGCGTTGGGGAGCGCTCCCTCGCTGGCCAATCGCACGTAAGACGTACTGCTAGGACGTAAACCAGGAACCTTCGATACCCGCGCCGGCCGCGAGCCTCAGCCTCAGCCTCAGCCCGAAGCTTCAATGGGGCCCGCGCTGCTGCGCGATAGCACAGCAGTGGCTGACAGCTGGTCATTGTTCAAGATGGGGGGAGGCTCCCTGGGCAACAGCGCCCGGTGCGTCTCGTACGTACTGATGATGCAAACGCGTGCGTACGTAGTACACTCGAGCCCCTGTCGTCCAGCCCGTTTGGGCGCGAATCCGCACTCGAATTCGAACTTGGACTCTTAGTAACTTACTGGCGGCAGAGAACGTTTGAACCTTCGTGGGTCCGCAGCACGTTACTGTGATTAGTATTCTCCCGAGGATACTGCCGCTCGCGCTATACCATACCGCGTACCGCGGCCATACCGAACCGTCCTGGGCCTTTGTCTGCAGCTATCTTGGGACATGAATACGGAGTCAGTTCAGCAGAGTTCCAAGTCCTGAGTTCTGCGTGCTGCGTAAGGCTGCTGGTGGGCCCCGGCCCTGGCAGGCTGGGGGCCCCGGGCCCGCGGGACGACGGCTCGCGACGGCCAGGGCCCCAGCAGCCTCTAGCCGCACCAGCTTGAGTGCGAAGTTCGAGCGAAGCGTGCCAGTGCGAGGCGGCCCACGCGTTCACGCGTTTCACGCCACGCATTTCATTCATTCGTTCGAGTTCATTCATTAATTCACCACACGTTCATTCAATTGGGCTGAATGCGCGAGCTCCACCCGGATTAGCCTATACGCACCCAAGAGAATCCGGCGCGCCGGGAGCGTCCAGAACGCCTAGAACGCCTCGGGCCTCGCTCTGTGTGCCCAGGGCGACGCGTCTCCGTCTTCCCCAGCTTCGCCACGGCCCCCAGGCTCAGCGCACAGATCCCAGAGCGCAAAGCCGTCGAGTTCTCGACGTCTTTTCGCGCCGGGTGCGAGCCTCGGGGGTGTGCGAAGTGCGGTAATGTGCCCCGGGTGCGCGCCGACTCCGCCGAGTGCGAGAGGCCCAGGGAGGTGCAGGACCGCGAGACTTGGGAGTCTGAGCGCATGGGATAGTATCTGAGAACGAGAGCCCAAAGAGGCATTGCGGGGAGAAATTTGGCCAGCCTCGTGGGCCGGCACGTCATTCGTCACGGTCGTGCACGCGCGATATCAAAACCCTATCTTTCTATCGCCACCACAGCAGGGACGTCGTCGGATATGGCCACCTGGTTCTGGTCTGGTAAGTGCTACCCGGCGCGCGCTCGAGCACCCGGCGAGCCGGAGACAGGCAGTCGAACTCTGGCTACGCCCGGGTGATGAAACGCGAGATGCGCATTACGAACCTACCATGGAAAAGCGCGTCAAGAGCAAAAACGCAAACAGAAACGGAAACAGAAACAGAAGGGGCGGACGACGCCACCATCCGCAAGCTGCCATGAGTGTCCCCAATTTGCAAGCCGCGAGCCACGGTGAGACGTGCACAGTGCGTGCATGGTATCACCGTAACTTGCACCACCGGATACTGTAGCATTATTGGCCCGAGGTAGCAGCCGCGCGTTATCGCTGGGCGCGATCAGCTCGCAATCCGATTTCGAGGCCGATGGCGAAGAGATTGGGCATGTCTGGAAGCTGAAAGACTGAATGGCTGGATGACGGGATGGATTGGACGAACGCATGGATGGCGGCTGCGAACCGTCCGTGTGGATACTACGTTACGTAGCGCGCTTCGTACCGTACCGGCCGTCGTCCCCTCTCACTAACGCTAGGAGCAGAGGATGCGCGCTGGCTCCTGACAGGCTCCATGACGCCCCTCCCGGGACGCAGGAGCCTTTGCCGGATCGCCTCCTTCAACTCGGGGCCACCCCTCGGCAGCGGTGGCGACCCGCCGGGCCCGAGACGTAGACGTGTGTGTGGCCGCGATGGCGATTACGATGTCGATCGCGAGCCTGAACTTGAACGCGAGCGCCGGTGCGGGTGCGAGCGAGGGCGCGGGCCGAAGGCGACGCGGTTGACAAGCCCAAGGGGGATGTCGTACATCTCCGGGATCGCGTCCGGCCGGGCGTGCGCGAGGTACGGCGCGAATGCGCCTGGGGCGCCACGCGCGGCGTCAGGAAGGTGCGTTTTTGAATCTGTGGCGTCGCCCAGTTCACACCCGTGAGCATTCCCGCACGGCGCGCCGGGCGGGTGGGGACTGTCGGCTGGAGGAAGGGTAATGTTACGCACCTGTGATAGTGCTCATGTCGGAGAATGAGGGCGTTCCGGCGAGGGCGAGGGCGAAGTAGGCGACGTAGGTGAGCAGAACGAGCGTCATGCCGTATGCGGGAATTAACAGCGACCATTCTCTGGGCTGGGCGTCAGCGTTTGCGGATACAGGGCGAACAACGGAGATGAAGAGGCATGAGTGCAGAAACGGGATGCCTGGAAAACCGTAGACTGCGCCAGAGGCGTCATAACGCCCTGCTTACCGATTTGGATACCACGATACGCCTAGGGCGAGGATGTATTCGTCTGGCAGAAACGCCCAGAGGAGATAGAGGACAAAGAGGAGGTAGGTGGAGGCCCAGGCGACGAAGCCGTAGAACTCTGGGGCGCGGCTGCGGGATTCCGTCGGGAGGATGGGCGGGTACGGTGCGAGAGGCGACGTAGGTGAAGTGGGCTCATTCTCGGGCGCAGCAGCGGTCTGAGCACGCATGTCGGCACTTGGAGCATTGCTCCCACTCGAGCTAGGCTCTTGTGGGCTCGTGGTAGCCACCGATACGGATGCGGACATGTTCTGAACTCAGGGCAAGAGATAGCGTCTGGAGAGGGCAGCATCAGTCATCATCAGCAGGAACAGCAGTCAGCGAGGCTGAGGGGAGAAGCTGAGGAAGCTGGGCGGTGGGAGGCGCGTTCTGCGCGTCCCGCGGAGGCATTGTATCTTCAGGAGAGGCACATCTCACCCAGAAGAGCGGACATAAAGGCTAAACTCACTGGGGTGGGAGTCGTAACCAGGGCAGACCAATGGGAATGCACGGCGCACGGGGGTCGCGAAGCGAATGCCAGCTGATTCAGGCCTCCGTTCGCGCTCTTCTGGATCTCGTCTTGTCGACAACACCGGTTTGCTCCAGCCGAATGCATGCAGCGTGCAAGATAGCACCTGGTTGTCGTCTTTTACGCGTTCGGGACGTGGCTGCGACCGTCGCTCACCTCCAAGTCGCCTGGTGACCTGGCCCGCCAACTTGAACAACTCAACCAACCGCCGTGACTGTGACCATCATCCGATCGAGACACCAGCGTGACACGTTGGAGCGAGTCAGTTTGTAAGTTCGTCGTCAGCAAGTAGGAACGGAACGACGCCAGCGTCGCCCTGAGCCGTATGTCGCGTTTTCTCGCTCTTATCGTGGAATATCGTTCAATTTTCTGCGGCTAGAACCGCGCCGTAGACGATGATGGCATCTGCTCTCACCAAGCAAAAAGGTGCCTTGCGTAAGGCCATGAGAGCCACCCTCGCCAATCTCACTAGCGACGAGATACAGGCACAATGTACGCCAGACTTTCCCCGACGATACCTACGCGAGCGCATTCATCAGGTAGCCTTTTACCTCAGCACGCCAGATAACACGGACGCTCCTCGCCCTTCCGGAATTCCAGCAGAGCAAGAACGTCAGCTGTTTTCTCAGCATGCCCACGGGCGAGGTCGACACCTCAGCCGTCGTTTCCGCGATCTTTGATCACGGTCAGTCGAGTCTTTGTCTATCTCACGACATTGACCTCTCGCTTAGCTCACAACCGTCCTGCGCACGCCTTCTGGGGCTCGCTTGCGCCGCCTTCTCCTGCTAACCTCCGATACCACAGGCAAGACGCTATACGTCCCGAAGATGGTCGATAAGGACCATGGCATCATGGACTTTTTCCAGATATACGGCGAGGACGACCTCCGGACGCTGCCCAGCGGGCAATGGGGCATCCGCGAGCCCGACCCAGAAGTTGAAGGCAAGCTGCGACCGAGTGGTCAGTATCCGTCCCGCACCCGCTCCGACCGGACCAGCTACTAACCCTCGTTCCGCCTCCGCCTTCCGCCGCCCCGCGCCATCTCCGACGACGGTGCTTCTTGGTTCGGGGCGTGAAGCGTTAAGCGGGAGCGCAGAACCGCTCGACCTGATCGTGATGCCTGGTGCGTGCACCCGACTCCCACCGCTCCCGCGTGGCTGCTGCGGTACCCACGGACACGTTCTCACATCATGGCTCCTTCATGCTCACGTTCGCATTCGTATTTCGTTTTGCGTTCCGCACGCACGTACGCACGCACGCACGACGCCATGACGTGCCCAAATTTTCCTCGCTGCGGGGCGAGCAGGGATGGCGTTTGATCGATCGTTATCGCGCCTCGGATATGGCAAGGGCTTCTACGACCGGTTCTTGTCGGCGTATAGCGCAGCGTTGCAAGGCCGGCAGCAAATGCGGCCGCGGCTGGGTGAATTGCGGATGACCACTATCTACAGCGTTCACAAACGTTACTAACTATGGGACCGCACCCCTCTCTAGTGGCCCTCGCCTTACGCGAGCAAATCCTCGAGGCGGGACTGGTACCGGTCGGAGAGACGGACTGGAAGGTCGACGTAATAATAGGACCAGATGGGATCGTATCCTGAATGAACCTGGGCGCGGAAACCGCTGCCACGCCCGAAGTGCAGGACGGCTTCTACATACCGAGGAATGTCCGCGTCTGCCATATCGATCGTGCGTGGACGAGGGACGGCAGGTGGGAAGTTGTGTTTTCGATCGTGCGCAGGGTCTTCTCCAACTTCAGCCACAACTTGCGGGCGGGGAAGGCGGTGCGGATGGGGAAAGAGGGATTAGGGATGATGGTCGATGGTCGTCGATGGGCAAGGGACGTGTAGGGTTCTACGAGATCACGCCCCGGATCTGCGTGGCGTCGAATGGTGAGCAGGCTCGTGTAAGGGTAGTTGTAATAGCACTGGACATGCGCGCGTACGCCAGCCCAAGACACACGTACCCTTTGGAATCGCTCTTCTGGCACCGGCTGGCCCCGAATTGGCACGTGTGTTGGTGAAGATAGCAGGCGCATGACGCTGGATAGCCAATACGAAGTCAGTGGTGCGACATCGTGTCTCTGTCCGACAACTAACCCCGTCGTTCTCGTCAGAGGCACAATGATCACCCTGTACGTCCTTCCTGTGGGGAAGTGATAGTTTTCTGTTGAGCATGCATCAGGTGAACGTTCCGTGCCCAGTGCGAGGACCAGCGGCATGACATTGAGGCCGCCGACATACCAAATGAGGGCTTCATAATCGCCTTTGAGCCAGGGGGCGCCGATCCGGACTGCCCGTTCCCCTCGAGCATCTTCGTGTCAAGTTGGCTCGTGATAATGACCTAGATCCAGTTGGACCCTTATTTTCAGCCACCTTCTGATACGATCTGGTTCTCTCGCACGAAATAGCTACTCTTACGTACAGTTAGACCCATCGACGTGCAAGCGCGCGCCAATGTGTGCTTCAGTTTCTCGAGGATAGCGTTCCGCACCTGTAGCGTCAATGTAGGAGCTTGGAAAGGGAATGACAACGAATTCAGCACGAGTAGTGCCGTCTAGAGAATACGATCGGATCGCAGCATCAGCACCAGTGACTGTGTGAGAAATCATTTCCGCGGCGATAATGGGCGACTCACGGAAGGATTCGCTTCCAGATACGCAGTGAGATTCCGCATGAAGATGACGAATTCGGTCGTGGTGTGTAAGGTGAGGTAACGGACGAGGTCCATGCCGTCGGACGCTGCCGTGGGACTGCCTGGCAGAAGCGCAGTGTCAGTGCGAGAACGCGGCCGGAGTTCGAAGCCTCACGCACTCATCAGGATTCTCTTGATTGTGGCTGGCGAAATCATGTTCTGCATGTCTGTGCGGGGTTGCGGCAGCGACATAAGTGGCTTATGTTCTGGCCGAGGTATCCGCGAGCGCGAGACCATGCCACATACCGACAAAGAGGACCTGCTCTTTCTTTTCGACATATCCCTTGATTGCGTTCGCTGCTATTTGCTCCTTTCCGGAGCCAGGGGGGCCGTTTATTTCAAGAATGAATCCGCGCTTCAGACCGCCGCCCAGGAGCCTGTCCAGTGGGGGACAGCCCGTGGAGTGCTGCTTAGTGGTCCCCATCATGGCTGCGGCTGACTGTGTCATGGGAAGCATGCGCGAGCCTTGGGGACGGGCTGTGGCCGAGAAGACGGCCTGCGAAGCCGGGAGCGGTATGTTCAAGTCTGTCGGAATGGGGTCCGGGTCGCGTACAGTAAGAGAGTTTGCGAGAGAATGCGCGCAAGGCACGTAAAGATCAAACCTTTTGAGAGCTGTTCGGGCGTGGAGTTTGACAGGTCCTGCACGGTCTCGTACCCTGCGCCCGCAAGAGCAGAGAGCGTGGGCGCAGGGAGTGATAAGGTCGAGAGGGGTCTGTCCGACATTGTTGCGAAATGAGGTGATGTGTCTTGTAATGTCGGCAAAACGACTTGACTATCTAGGAGACGATGGTAGTGCCCTGCTGATGGTGGCCAGGAGTCAACCACTGTGCAGGAGCGCCTCTGCAGACTTGATTCAAGCAGGACGCGTCGCAGGCGCGTCGGTGGCGTGGGAATATGTGCCCGCCAAAACGAGCGAATGAGAGTCGGCCTTCGCCGGACGTTCTTGTTCCTCAACTTGTCCCTTCGCCCCCTTTCGACCCGCTCCTTTCTTGCTTCTTGAGCATACAGTAAAGTACACGACTTACTAAGTCTTGTTTCATTTGTAGAGCCGTCTCTTCTCCTTTAGAATCTCCAACATCATGTCGACCACGCCCAACCCTCTCTTCAAGTTCAATCGCGAAGGCTACTCTGTACACGTCAATAACATCGCTGATGCAGGTGAGTTGTTCCGACATTGTCGCGCCCTATCTTGCTCAGCAACGGACTTTTCAGTGTCTCGGCGAGAAATACTCGATCTCTTCAACAACCTAATCGGTCAGCAGACAACGGCATGATGACGTCTTGCATTTGTACTGACCTGAACTCATGCGTCGTAGGTGACATCATGAAGTGTGATGAGATGCACGAAGGCAATCGCAGGTACTATGTTTTGGCCTTCGCTACTCAAGACTCCGCAAAGTATGCCCTCCTCGTTGTATGCGTCTTGTCCCTCTGACTAGCATTGTACAGGAAGGCTCTATGCATGTCCGGCTATAATGTGGATGGCGTCCCGCTGTGCGTATCGCGCAGATGAGTGGTCTGCAAGTCCATCGCTGACTTCCGCATCAGATCCGTCACCGCCGTACCACCGTCGGAGGTACCTCGCGTTGGAAGAGCGGCGAAACAGTCTGATGCCCGCAGGAACCTCTACGTGCTCGGCCTTCCATTTGACCTCACTAAGTGCGTACTCAATGTGATACCAATGTGTACCGGACTGAAGCTTGTTGTCTCTCGTAGAACGGAGTTTGCGGACATCTTCGCGCGATATGGTACTGTCGCACATGCCGTTATTTTGGCTACCGTTGACAACGCCTCTCGGCGTCGGGGGTTCATCGTCATGAGTCGGCATCACGAAGCTAAGGCGGCTATGGATGGACTGAATCGCAAGGAGATCAAGTGAGGCCTTCAACGCTCTAGTAGGATCAGTTGATCTCACCGATCTACAGGGGTCACATCATCGACGTCTCTTGGGCTGTAGTTCAGCGCTCTGAGGGTGTGTGTCTTGTTGGCTACTAACTGTGCCCCTTGCTAATAGATTTGCAGGCTTTCTCGACGGCGGGGACCGCGCTACTGTCCTATCCACGACGTCGCCTTCGCCTTCGCCTGCACCGTTCGAAATGAAGCCGGCTAGCCCTGTGATTGCACCAATGCAAATGCCTGTCATAGTAACGCCGCCCTCCGAGTATCCTCCTGCCAGTGACTTCGCTATTCCTTCCTGCTGTCTTTCGATAAAAAATCTTCCGACTGTTCTGTTCTCTCAGCTGTCAGACTTGCATCCTCTGTTGGGACCTTATGGCGACATCAAAAAGCTTGAGCTTCTTCGTTCTGCCGGGGATCGTGCTCATGTCTCTGCTGTCGTGGAATACGCCTCAGTCACGCAGGCAGTGGAAGCTATGCAAGCCCTGAATGGCCAAGTATACTCCAACGTTCCTCTGGCGGCCGAGTTCATGCCTGCTGGGTCTGGTAGCCTCGGCGATGCTGGAAAACCTGGCTTGAATCCTCGTGCTGCTCCCTTCATTGCACGGCCTGGCTCTGCTCATAGCGCGCTGCTCACTTCTGTGACTCCTGTCTACCCCGGCTCTGGGTTCTCTGAAGCTGGCCTATCCGCCCTTGCGAAAGGTGGTCTGCTCGCTGTCGATCCTCGGTCGTTGTCTGCATACGGTACCCCCCTGCTCTACGTTCCTTTCGCTGGAGTCCGACCGAACTCTGCGCCCACTTCGTCGGTATCATACGCTATATATATGTATCAGCGCTTACTAAATATCGTGCATACAGACCTCGCTATGAAGGGGCAGCCCCGCTGCAGTATTCCTACGCCTATCGCTTTTCTACGCCGTCGTCACCTATCCTACGCACTTCTAATGTTGCTTGAGTGCCAACGACTTCTCTTGTTGGCCTGATGCCTCGCGCTGCTACCTGCGATACCCTTGCCTCATTGCATATACCCTGTCATCGTTGAACTCTGTCCCGTCGCGCCTCCAATCCCCTACCCTACCGGCCATTTAATCCTTGTGGTAAGCCGGTGGTGCCTATGACTCATGTCCTCTAGTATTCACTCGCGAGCGTCCAGATTCGGACATCCTTCGTATAGAGACAAACACCACTAGTATCAAGCACGCACTCCTTTGCTTCTTTGCATTCATGTACATGGAACACCCATGCTTTTGCTCGATGCAATCAATCCCGTGTTTTGTATCACCATCTACTAAGTTCGAACTCATGAATCCAGCGCTCAAGACCTACTTGAGTACCGTGGCTGGGGTTGTGTAGCTGCGGGCATGCATATAGAGGTGAGCTTTTACACATTTCGTGTGGCGATACTCAGGCCTACGCTTCGATAGTGCATCGCTATTGCATCACAATTGAGATGTAGACGTATCGCGATCGTCTTTTGTTTATAACTCAAACAGGCTTCTGGTCATGGTCCGAAGCCGATGGCCAATCTGAATAGCAGTCCTCGCTTGGGCTCGGAAAGGACGATGCGCCATACTTCGTGAGCGAATAACATACGCTACGCCGTTGTGTTGAAGTTAAGCTAGTAAAGCCGACGATGTCATGGGCTGATGGGAGCTTTGACACAGGCTCTGAAAACGGCGTTGTCCTTGGACACCGTGCACCTGCGACTACTCGTCTATATAATTCCCCGAGGAGAGCTTGTCTTCTTACCCGCTCGTCGCCTCCCCTCCCATCTACTCCGTGCAGTAACCTGCCATGGATCAACCTCGCTTCCCCTCGACTTCAAACTACCCCTCTCATTTGCGCCACATTACCTCTAGGAAAGATATCTTGATCTCTCAACCCGATGGTTGGCTCACCGGGTGCCACTCGACATGGCTCCCGGCTCGACGCGACCTTCAATCTGGTTCACTCCTTCCGAACTACTTCTCGACCTCGACCTGTTCCGCTCTTGCCTGACTGGTTACGGTCTACCAGACTGGACGACAAGGCGCCGCTGACGCCTACAGACACAGATGCCAAGCCCTTCGACCACATTCTCTTGGAACTGACTTTCATTCCGAACCTCAACCAATCTCGCGGGGAATGGCTAGATCACTTACCGCCCGCTACCCGCACCGTTAGGCCCTGTCGACGTCGCCACTGGGGAGGCGGTACAAAACGACGAAACCAACAACGGAAGCCCGGAAACCCTTCTCAGCTTCCTACGCGGCCTCTAACGTGAACGCTATCGTAAAAGCCCATGTCTCTTGGGCGGAGACCGCACTGACCGCATCCGCGACGGAGGGCGTAGCGAGCGCCACATCGTACGACACACGCACGACATTTGCACAAGAGTGTGCTTAGTCGGAATGGTGCGACGTTACCCACTGGACCCGTGAGTCCATGCCAGCTTTTCCTTGATATTCTACTAACATAGTTCTCCCTGATCCCTCAGGACACGCATCGTCGGCCCCTGGTCGGAATATTATTATAGAGGACAGGTTGAAGACACCAAACGAGCCTGGATTTGAATGTGCTTAAGCGTCGGTGCGGTCTTGACCGTGCGCGTGCGGACTACTCCATGCACCGCGGGTAACTTGTTACACTGCGGTGGCGGTCCCTAATCCTCGGATGAGTGAGATGGAAGTGACCTTGTAGATCGAATCACGGTAGCGTTCTCTCCATAGAATTCGGTCCAACCACATTGCTCATGACGGGCAGCCTGTAGACAGATGCAAGCCGTCGGCGAACAGAGGCATAACACGGGGTCGTGATTAGCTCTCTGTACCATTCGCTATGTTGCGTACGTACATTAACAATGACGTATCACCATGGCCGCCATTGGGATGTTGAAGCGCTACACGGTTATCGAAGCACTCAATCTTGAGTGTTCGCAAGATGTATAGCATACCTGCTACCATGACTTGGGTATATCTCGTCAAGGCCCTGACCACCTCGAGTGAGTTGGCGGTATGTCTCTAGAACTGCAGACCTCTTCCGTGCAGCGAGCGCTGCGGTAAAACCGGTGTAAGCGAAGCTCATGCACCAAAGAAGCAAAGCGCAAGGCCGGTCTTCGGCCGTGGAGACGCTAGTGAATGAGAGAGAGTGAGGAATTCCAGCCCGTCAGTTCGAACTCGTTAAGTATTCTTTTCAAGTTCCTGTCGTGGTGCTTGCGATATATGCTAAGGCATCTCTCTGTGTCTTGGCAGTATTGTTCCGTTCATACTTCGGGCCCGGCGTACACAATCTGCCACAATACTGTACCACGTACATGGATTGAGGAATGAAGTGCTCAATGTGAGCGGCATAGGTGGCTCTCCGTACTAATCATGATAGTCCGGCTATGTGAGTGCCGGGTAAATTGTACCTCCTTGGACTCGAGTCTGTGCTTCCGCCTACCATTAGTAGAGGCAAGCGCATAGTCTCCGTTGCCGCCCGTAATATTAATAGACAAAGATGACAATCGATCTTTTTCTTATAACGCAAGCGCAGCGCTCCAACCGTCGTGCCCATACTGCTTTGCAAGACTTCGACCTTCTCGATCATCAATCATGCGCTCGGACCACATGTATGATGACCTCCTTTACATAGATAGCTACTTCCGCAAGCGCACCCCGCGGATACACACTTCAAGTTAAAGAGCACCTACTATCACTGCACCGGTTATGCAAAAGCGACAGTGATGCAAAATCCGACTGTTACTCAAATACATTCGCTGACATCCACACTCTCCGCCTCAAAACTGGCAAGCAGTTAGCCCTGCTATATACGAACATCTGTATGTAATTTGAAGGTAGTAGGACGAGCACCGGGGCCCCCACAGTATGCACAAGTCCGTCGGAGGGGTCATGATGGCTTGGATTGCTCTCGCCACGAGCTGTACTTTCACGCCAAGTCTCAGGAATGCGTACATGGTACAGGACACCATGTTATGTTATTTCAGACATGCTCCGGTGTTTTTCCTGTGAGGTAGAGGTCGCGAAATCGTGTCAAGACGAGGGCGGCGTGACATAGAGCTCCATGGTGTGATTCGGAGTACGAATTTACACACCTAGCGAGCTGAGGCGCCGTGCTCTGTAGGGGAGATTGTTGGCGGAGAACGAATGTGGCGGTCTAGCGCCAGTGACTTCTTGTTACTTTCAGCGCTTGTAGGAACCAGAGTTTTGCAACTCTGTACTGATGTTCGTATGTTCTCTAAAGGAAGACCTACGCATCCTTGCACCTCCGGCTTCAGCATGTATCTGCGGGATACGAAATAGAATTGCTGTATAACACTTGAGCTGCATACATGGATCAGCGGCCGAGATATTTGAATAAGAGCTCGGGTTTTGCATAACCGGTACAGTGATAGTAAATCAACATGGCTCACCAAGGTTTACAACCTGGGGAGGATTACATCCGACAGAAAAGATCGTGTGGTAGCGGTTGTAGGGGGGGATTATGTGGGCAGGGCGAACGGTTGCACAAACATCGCATGTGTAGCGTTGTAATTATATCTCGGTTGATTTAAAGCAAAAAAAAAGACCTCACCAAGGTAAGTAGTAGATTTACTTCCTGTGTATTATATCTGTTGTGTAGATGCCTTAGACAAGCATTAATGGGGTAGTGGTAACCTGGGTCGTTGCCATCGACCCGCCGGGGGTTCGATTCCCCCTTAATGCATTTTAGCCTGGTCGTTACCAAATGCGGGGTATAGAGACCGTCTCGAATGTTTTGTTTTGGAACTTTGGTTGCCGGGCACGGTTCGCATCGCCTCGCGCATCTTTCTTTCCGACTTTCATCTGGGCTGCTGGTCTTCACGTTCCGGATCTATAAGTATTCACTCGCTCGCAAATCTGTCTCTACTACGAACCACCACCATGTCTTTCAAGCTCTCCATCCCCCTCGTCCTCTCGCTGCTCGCCTCTTTCTCGGCGGTCTCTGCTCAACAATGGTGTGCTTTACAGCCTCTCTATCGACCTCAACCAAACTGAAGGGATCATTCTATAGTAATGCTACCAGCTTGTGCCCCTCGTCCGCACCTTGCTGCAGTGAGTAGCTCAGCCTAGTTCGCATTGTGGCTGAAATATCAACCGGTTGTTCACCAGGTGAATTCGGCTTCTGCGGGACTGGAAGCGTACGTCTCTCTACCTCGACGCTACATTCGACAAGCTACTCACCATACCAATAGTTCTGCTTGGGCGGATGCAACCCCCTCGCCTCCACATCCCTCTCGTCGTGCATGCCTGAGCCTGTCTGCCAGAACGCCAACGTACGTGTCTCTACCCCTCCTCCCCCCGATTGCCCCCACCGAGACACCGTAACGATGCTGCGCTAGCTGCACGCAGCATCGTCACTGTTCCGGAGTTTTTGCTGCTCATGTGCTCCCTCTCGGCGAACATAGGCCGCTGCCACGGCCGTCGCTTCAACGCGCCGAGCGCTTCGTTGCCACAAGGCCGTAGTATTTTGAGCAACGGCACAGCAGGATTGTCGCCCGCATCGGCGCCGGCGTACTGCCCGTCTCTGTTGGCGTTGTTTCGGAGCAGGCGTCGTACGTGCATGTCTGAGAGAGGCTGAGACAACCGACCGCTTGCTCGCATGAGTGCGAGTGGCTCAGACATTGGGCGCGAAACATTTCGAGGGTCATGCACGTTCATAGGCCTGGAAGCGCACAGAAGCCTGTCAGGAAGGCTCCGTGGACAGAATACGACCTCGCGTAAGCATGCTTAGGGAGACTTTCCTAACAACGCCGCCTGGAGCAAACCTAGCTGATGCATGGCTGCTCTGGGTGCATCCTGCTACGCCTCATCGACGTCTGTGATTCGTGTTGCCTGTATAGCGCTTGGCTACGATATGATCCAGCCCCGGCTCGTATTCGACGGAGCCAAACGTTTTGGACGACCGCTGACAATCTCCGCAGCACACCTTCCCAGATCTGTCGCGCATTCTCACGAACGCGACCTACTTCGACGGAAATGCCACCAAGTACGACTGGGTCGTCAACCAGGGCAGCATCTTCAACACCAACTCCTCCGGCGGCGAGCTCGCGATGATCCTCACCGAGACGAACGGTGGTACTCGTCTCAGCTCTACCCGCTACGTCCACTATGGCACCATCACTGCGAGAAGTACGTCTAGCATCTTACCGTCCGCGTGCATCTGCTGACGTCGTTACAGTCAAGACTGGCCGTTGGGGAGGTGTCGTCACCGCGTTCATCACGATGTCCGACATCAAGGACGAGATTGACTGGGAGTTCCCGGGCAACCAGACCACCCAGGGCCAGTCCAACTACTTCTGGCAGGGCTACGTTCGTAAGTCTGATAACAATCGTTGATTCTCACCCATGCACATCATTCACCGCGTCTACAGCCCAGAAGACCGCCGGAGAGACCCACGGCAACCTCACTGATACCTTCAGCAACTACCACGACTACACCGTGCGTACTACTTACTAGTTTCACCGCGTTTTCAGGCGACCGACGAACTGACTTGTGCCTGCGTAGATTGACTGGCAAGAGGATACGCTCACGTGGCTCATCGACGGCAACCCTGTGCGCACGCTCAAGCGCTCTGATGTGACCGGCTCGGACGGCATCAGCAGATACCCTAGCACCCCGTCGCGCATTGAGCTCAGGTTTGTTTCCGTACAACTTTCAAACGTGGGGTTGTTGCTGACGTGCTTGTCTAGCTTGTGGCCGGCTGGTATCAACACCTCCGCTCCTGGCACGGTCGAGTGGGCCGGCGGCATGATCAACTGGGACGACCCCGACTACAAGGCTGCAGGCCACTTCTACGCGCTCGTCTCCTCGGTCTCCGTTGTCTGTGCGGACGCGAAGACGAACCCGCCGAACGCGGAGTCGTACGTCTATGGCAAGAACACGTCCGCGTTCACGCCCGAGATCGACGTCACGAACAAGACCACTGTCACCTCTGGTGCTGCGCCCCTGTTCGCGAGCGCTGCGAACTTGTGGTCTGCCCTCGCCGCCGGTGCCGTGCTTGCATTCGGTGCCGTTCTCGCCTAAGCTCGTTCTCGCCATATCATAGACTCACTATCCGGGTTTCATATCTACGTACTTTACTTTTTGGATGTCCTGCTTCGGTTATGTACCTTCGGTTGTTGTCGCGCTCGTTCTGAGAATTGCATAGCAATCGTTGTTCTGCAGCTGTTGTAGGTTGGACGATACTCCTTGTGCCACCCCACTACGTCCCGTCTTGTAGGTCCATGACGTGAAGTGTTATACCAATACGATATATACCGATCATACAATAGGTGTGAATCTACTCCAGGAGCTATGAGACCAGGCAACTATACAGTACGAGATATGGTAACATGATCCTGAAGACGTCCGTAGCAAGAACTGACGTAGCAAACAATAATGACAACGAGCATACAGGGGGAAACTCTTAGAGCTGTCCACTTCGGGGTTCTTCTATGTCTACCAGGATCCCGCTGTCGTCCCCAACGTCCAACTCTGAATCCTCGCGCCACTCCTCAACCAAATCCTTCGTCTCCTGGATCAATGCCTCCAATGCCTCCGCCCGCGACCACGCCCGCACCAACGTCTCCGGCTCCTGGCCCTCGTTAGACTCGGTGGAGTCCATGGACGACGCGGTAGCGAGCGGCAGGTGGGGATAGCCTAGCATCGCTTGCGCCACGCGTATGCGCCGCAGCGTCATGCGCACGAGAAGGGGAGACTCTACGGCCATCTCACGAGCGATCCCGAGCGCGCTCCTCGAGACCCCCAACCCGCTCCGGCGGCCGCTTGGGGACGTCGAGCGGCGTGCGCTGGAGTCGCCGAGGGGCGATAACGGCCGCACTGGTCCGAGGTGGACGATCTTGGGGCCCGATTCGCGCGCGGCCTGGCGCGACGGGGTGAGCGGGCTGGGCATGAGCATGTACCCGGCCTGTCGCATGGCGCCGTCGTCAGCGGGCGTTTTGCGAGGGGTGGAAGACTGGAGGCCGAAGTCGTCGAAGGTTGGGAGGGACACAGAGTTCGTGAACAGCGCTGAGCTGCGTGGCGTGGACGCGTTGGAATCGGCGCCCAGGAAACTGCGCCGAGGCTTGGAGAATATGTTGGAGACAGGACGGCTGCGCGGGCGGGAGTTGCTGGCGAAGCTCGTGTTGAAGCTCGGGGTGATGCCACCGCCGGCTCCGCCACCGCTACTGGAAGAGAGCACCTGGTGAAGCGTCGCCACTTTCTCCTGGATGAACACGCGCATCTGTAACGCGAGAGGGTTTCGTCGCAGACAGAGCCACTCGATCAAAGACCAGGTCATGTAGTCGATAATCCGCGGGTGCTTCTGCGCGCGTGAGGCAGAGAGGGCATGTCCCAAGGACGGAGTCAGGAATGGATTGTCATCGCGGTCTGGGATGTTGAAGTGGGCACTCTGCGGCGAGTGAGTCGGAGAAGGAGGTTCAGAATATCCTGCACGGGAAGGGACCGCGAATGACGCGTCTCCGTCAGCAAGGACTGCGCGCAATATAGCTCCGATCTGGCCCCAAATCCCAGGCAAGGAGGCGGAGAGGTCTTGTTCTGCACGTGTCATGATGACCTTGAGGATCTGGAGAGCGACGACCAGGGCCATAGCGGGTTTGGGATCGAAGGTGGAGGTTGTGGTCCGGCTATCGGTCGATTTTCGCCGCTCGACATTGGACAAGGAAGTCCTCGACGATTCACCCCGGGCGAACTCCGAGCGCTGAATCATGGTGAGAATATACACCAGCAAGCGCATCCATGCCTTGGAGTAGACGTCTCGACGCCACTTTTCTGCCCACTGGCTGTCGTTGGCGATCTCGACGGAGGACTTCATGCGTAAGACAAGCGGGAGAATGACTCCGGAAAGGAACTCATAGCTTGGCTCCCGCTTTTCCAGCTCGGCGACAATGTCGGCTCCTACCAGCAACAGCGCCCGATCCATGAGATTGAGAAGGCTCCCTCGGATAGGCAGCAGGAACAGGAGGCCCGCGGAAGCCGCGACCTCGCATGCTTCTAGGCCAGCGCTGCAGTACTGCGACACCACTACGCGGGAGAAGGCTGGTTGATTGGCGAAGACAGTGTCGGAGGCAATCGTGGCGACAACGTCGAAAACGCCAGAGAAATCAATCTCCGAGCAGTAAGAAGATATGATAGGGGCAACGTCGGTGAGCAAAGTGACTGTCTCCTTCAGCTCCGGATGAGTGGGTCGTATGAGGACCGATCGTACGTAGTCTGCCAGGAAAGCCGCGACTCGAGGGACGCTCGCGCGGGAGTCCTTCAGAATGATCTTGACGGTTTCCAAAACGCGCTGTGATGCTAGGGCAGAGAGTCGTCCTCCAGCTCGCGTGAAGGCAACGACAAGTGACAGGTAGTCCAAGCGCATGACCAGCAAGTCACTAGACGAAGAAGACTGCGATATGCTCGCTTGGGTTATACCGGATTGAGAGACTGCATTAGGGCCAAGTTCGTCCACTTGGGAACTGCTCTCCGAGCCCTTAGTCTTCGACGCGCCCTTGTTGAGTAGGATCCCGCCCAATGCGCTGATACCATCCCGTAGAACAGACCGGGTAGAAGCGGAAGCATGGTAGAGATGGGGAGCCAGGAAGAGCAGGAAACGCAGGAATTGTTGAGCACGGAGGATGGTAGGATTATGCGCTATGACAGTGAGAAATAGTCGCACAAGGTCATCCAAGCCGAGCCGTTTACTGTCAAACTCGTCAGGGACATCGACAGTGACCTGATTCTTGCCTTGAGAGCCTCGGTGCACAGAGGCAAGGAAGGCCTGTGGAACTCTTTCGGCAATTGTGACCATGATTGCTTCCTGCTCCTCGATCTTGGTAAGTGAGCTCAGAGCAGCAACCTCAGCGTTCTGTAGTGGAGGGCTGCTCTTCAGCGTGGAGAAAAGAGTGAAGATATTTTGAGAGATCGTCGCGCCATCTGCATCCGGTAGCGCTATCACGTTGGAGATCACGTCGCAGGTCTGGAATATGAAGGATTCCTGGTGTAGGGCATAGAAACGATTGACGGCGAACTCGATAATGGCTCGGATGGTTGGATGAGAATCGGCATCGCAGTATACTTTGATGACAGCAGGCATGAACAAAGTGTAGCCTCCTCCGGAGGTAAAGAGACGACGGAAACGTGTGCTTGCAACCAGGTAGTCTGTTCATGGTATTAGGAGATAACGAAGACGTCAGGAGTAGACTACTTACTGAGCATAGCCTGAGCTACCACCCCAACATCATCGCCGTGAGCCAACATGATCCGGTTTAAGCCGTCGAGCAACAACGCCAGTTCCTCACGATCGTTAAGGTGACGAGACGTGCTTCGGAAGACCTGGTGAAGCAGGAGGAGATGGCTCCGGACAAGTGTCAATGATAGAGCGGTGAGTGTTGGATTAGGGGGAGATCGATGGCGTTTCTTGACAGGAATGTATGCGCTCAACGGGATGGATTCGGGTTGGACATCATCGAACATCAAGGGAAGTACGAGTGTCGATATGTTCTTGCGGACGACCTTGACATCTTGTGCGTTGCGGCGGAGCATGTTCAGGAGCAAGAGGTTCTGGGCCGTTCTGACCATTGTGACCCATACAACTTGAGGCGGGAAGGCTTCGAAGGGATTCCGAGATCCGTCAAGGCCCCGTGGAAACATTGGCCCTAACGGTGCACTCTCGTTCCACCAAAGAGTCCCCGAAGGAACGAAAAGCATATCGACCTTCGCGCGCCTGATATCCCGCATCGAGATCTTGCTCACTTGAGGTGCCAACTTCGCGATGATCGGAGATGTGTACCCGTAACTCATGAGAGGATTGACAGCGTCCGTATGCCGCATAGCAGACTTCAGGAAGCCAGCCAAGTGATTGAGAACATGATGAGCCATTCCCGGGGGTAGAACGGCCTCTGAATGCAGAAAGTTCCGTAGTGTTGTCACTGCAGACATGACGCTGAAGTTGTCTCCGGAGATCCCATGGAACACCGAACGAGAAAGGACTGTTGGGTCGTCACGCATTAGATCTAGGACGAGGTTCTTCGCTGTATTGGCCACAATGAAGTCGCTGTCTTTGATCATCTCGGATAGAGTCGGAAATAATGCGACCATGGTTGCCACGAAGACAGGCCGACGCTTGGCCTTGGCATCTTTGGATGTTGGCGTGAGTGGGAAGCCACCAGGAGGAGTTAAGCGAGTAGGAGCTTTCGGTGTGAATGGGGAATCTCGCGGAGATGAGCGAGTAGGAGATGGCTCGGGACTCGGGCTTGAGTTCGGTGACTCGGGAGGCCCCGGGTCCCCGTCAGACGCTGTACTCAATGAATCTAGTTGCGTTGTGGGCAGACGAGCTACTGGCGTCTTGATCCACCGCGTTTTCGGGTCCATTTCACCTCGTTCCTCCGCCCAACCAACCTCGGAAAGTCGGCGTCGAAGTTCAAGTGGGAGTACATGCCCCTTGCTATCCTTGAAGTCATTCGGGTCCTCTTCGATTTCGAACAGGCTCGTACCTATGTCAGTTGGCACGAATAAGATTGGTGGCCGGGTGAGTTTGAAGGGGCGCCTGTAAGATCTGTCTAGAATGACTTCCTGGGACATGAGTTGGAAGCGCCAGCTCGAGATGATGGCGATGCGCTCGACAGCTTTACGTCGAACCGCTGCATCTGAGCTGATCTATAATTTAACTGCGATGTCTCAAGTGAGTGAATTCTGCATGCGTACTTCTTTAGATCATCTTGTATCATTGCAGTAAATTCATCGGGGAGCTTCTCGGCGCATTGCATAACCAAGAAACAGGTCTGTGCCAAGTTCAGACGAAGTCAATGGATGAGGCACTGATGGATACCCACCGGAGCGACGACGTGCACAGCAGTGTCATCCAGATGTTTATACCACAACATCGGGGTTAGCCGCTTGAAGTCGTTCGGCGACAGTAATCCGGAGACGGTGACTAGGAGTTCAAGCCCGACGCTCTTCTGCTTCTCCATCACAGAGCGTAGCAGGGCAAGCCTATCTCCAAAAACTTCCTGGGAGGGATCATCGGAGCCTCCTCTGAAAGACTTCCTCATCCCCTGTGTTTCGAACGAAGATGCGCCCACTACGGTAGTCCTGCGCTATACTGCCTTTAGACAGGTACACATTATTTTGGATGGCGACGTGGTACGCTCACCTTGCCTCCGCTACCGATACCAGCTTTTGCTTGCTCATACAACGCTGCTATTTTGGTGAGCGTAACGTGAATCTCCTCTTCGTTGATTTCTTCCTCCGGATCTACCTGATCGCCCCATGAATATGCAGAGGTCCAATCAACCACAGATGAAAGCCAGACTGCGCTGCAAATGGTGGGTGAGATTCTTGCAGGATGATGCGACAAACGCCCGGTACTCACGGCTTCAGCGAGCGTGTCAAGAGTCGGCATTCCCGGAACAGTAGGCAGAGGAGTAAACGTTGGGACGCAGGAACCACCATGTTCTTCTCTTCCTAGAAACAGTTCAATGCGTCGATTTGCCAATTGTGAGCAACCTGTCATACCTTAGCTGCAAGTAGCAAGGCAATCCTAGCTTCGAGCGAGGACGCAAACCTAGCGGCGGTAGCGAGCTAATGGATCATCAGGACCACTCGTGTGATCGTTGAGAGGAAAAGCGTACAGCAGCAGCGTCCTTGGCATGTCTCACTTGTCTGAGGTGGTTGACCAACTCGACCATCAGAACCATTTGTCCAAAGCGTGCCTTCGCTTTCACTGGCTGTCCGTCCTGCGTTGCAGAGCGAGTCCCGGGATCAGACATTAGAGCTATTGATATCATTTCTGCATCATGGGTCCAGAACCCGGGGTAAACCCGTGCGATGGCATAGAGCGCGCACACTTGGTTGGCGATGGTCAACTCCTTCGTTGATGCTGCGCAAGTGAAGACCGGCTTGAAGAATACCGTCGGGCAGGTGAACGCGGTCAACTCTAGGAGATCTGATACCGACGCGCAAGGAGTTTCGGGTGGTTCTGCCATGAGATGCTACGGGAACGTCAGCAGCGTACCCGACAGGTGGATCTCGTCGGGATGGACCGACCTCAGTGAGTGGATTGTACAGCTGCGAGAGTAAGGCCGGTCGTATGCTCTCCGGGAGCTCCTCGATGAGCTTAGGTAGGAGGCGTGATACATTTGACCACTCTGCATTCGCGACCTGTTACATCATGAGTTCCCTGGTCCAGTGTTTCCTCAGAGCACCTACTAAGTCTTGGAGCGCCTTTTCCACGCTCGATTTCCACGCTTCGCCCTCAAGGAGCCAGTGGCAGAAGTACATGAACACCCATTCCCGATCTTCACAAGTTCTCACAGAGAGTAACTCCAGAAACAGGCGAACAACACCGATGCGGATCTCGCTCACGACAGCGAACGCGTCGTCTTGCATCGCATCCACTTCAGACAGGATGCGATGCCGCAACAGATGAATGATCCTATCACCATCCTCCCCAGCCGCTCGCGAATCCGGAAGAGCGGTAGAGAGTAGAGAGATAGATGCGTTGATGAAAGACTTGAGTTTCCGCCAATTCATCGTCGAGAGAAGCGGTGTGAGTCCTTTTGTAGAATCTGTCGATGTCCAATATCCCTGTTGTAAAAATTCAACGCTTGATAGAGTGCCTTGCCGATGCAAGATGTGACGGACCTCAACCAGATGATGTAGCGTCCATCTTCGAGACGCTAGGGAGCCCACCTCCAAGCATCCAATGACACTCTCAGCTACAATGATCTCCCTGATCATCTCATCGTTATCCTTTTTGTACCGGACACCGTACTCCCTCTCCAGCGCTTGCGGGAGCGGCGTGCCACTCTGCCCTTTCTTGATCGCCGCAATGTAACCTGCTACGGATTCAGCTTCCGCGGTGGTCTGTGGAGAAGACCGTAAGACAGCAAGCAAGGAGAACAGAGACTGTAAGAGCGTCTGCAGAATCGCTGGAGTCTTCACGCTGAAGGTCCTCTCGCGCGAGAACAGCAGTGCAGAGAGGGTGCCAAGGATACGGATTCTGGCATCAGAGGGAACGGAAGCGGCCTTGCAACACCATATGCAACGATCCAACTCGACCTGCAATGTGGAGAAACGTTGGTCATGTAGGCACGACCGGGATTGAGCGAGAGGCACACCTCACTAGACGGTGTCCTCCATGTTCTGATCACCAGTTCGAACGTCTCAGTGGCTAGATTCTGTTCCGTGGCTGCCCTCTCCGCGCTCTCGTAGTTATACGGACCTATGAATGGCACAAGAAGGGCCGCCAGAACCTGGGTCTCACAAGGCAGTGTTTTAGGCCGATTTGCGGACGTTGACGAGGTCAGGACCCTGGCTATATGCATGACGGAGGGTGCATTCCGCGAGCTGGTTCCTAAGGACATGACGCTCTGAGGCCTCTTCAATGGCCCTGCGGTCGCCTGCCTCGCATGCCCTACACCGCCCTGTGCAGGGAGATTGCCAGCCGCCGGAGCCAGAAAAGGCAGGTGCAAAGTCGAACCAATGGTGTTCTGTGTCGTTGGCTCTCGTTCTACCTTCGTGCGTGTGGATGTGTCCCCGAATCGCATGGCAAAGCAGGCCTTGTGTATCTCCTCTGTCAGACGACGAGTTTCATCGTGAGCTATGTCGCGGGCCTGATCTACGACCTGTCGCATAGAGCGCTTCTGTCCAAAACGGTAGCCTCGAGGAGTGGAGGGTCGCGGAGTAGTCGGAGCTGAGGTGCCATCGAGTGGAGGCGTTGGTAATGGAGGAGGAGAAGCGGAGCGAACTGAACTTGAAGATGGCAACACATGCGACCTGATAGTATCCCAGCGACGACGCGACGGAGATGGAGGTGGTACAGAATCGGGGGCCGGAGTTGTGGGCGTACCAAGGGTAGCACTAAGGTCGAGAGGGGCAACATTCGCTCGAGTATTGCGAGGACCACCAGGCCGAGGAGTAAGTTCCGAGGAGCCAAGTGGTGAATCCTCGAGCTCCGGGGACTGGACTATGCCCTTCTCCGTCCAAGCGCCATCTGCATCTGCAAATGGGTCATCTCCATCCTCAATCTTTTCTGCGAGAGCGAGAAGATTAGAAGAGGCAGTAGACTGCTTGCGCCAGTGGGAGGGTGAAGTGTTGCTTGATATTGACGCGGCGTCGGATTCTGAGCTATCCCTCGATTTCCTCAGAGATTCGAGAGAGAAGAGCCGACGTGGGAGAGGCCTGCCGCCGGAAGGCTTCTTCGTCGTAGAGGACATGCAATCACGTAAGGTGTCTGGCAGGCTGGTAAGTACCGAAGTCATGGACAATATGGTAACAAAGTTGCCGTTGGTGCGCTGTTTACCGTCCAGCATGGTTCTGTATCACTGAGAACGGCCGCAAAGACCATGTCATGACAAGGGTGCAGCAAAATGCGACATGTGCCCAGGCCCCATTTCTAGGCCACACCTTCCGGCAGACCGCATAGCTCCGCACTCGCAACGACAATCCATTGAACTCACCGTGGCTAGCTTGATCAACCCCAGATACCACGCGATGTTAGTTTCCAGCACCACTCCGCGTTTGCACAGTGCGGGTATTTAAAAAGGCTCGGATTCCCTTGTCAACCTATTCCAGAGTGAAATCTAGGCTTGGGCGGGAACACAGAAGTACCTCAGTAGAGATGCCTGATAGTCAGACTACAGATGAGTTCGCCCAGATATTTCAAGCAACACTAGAGCCTGGTCAGACGGAGTGAGAGCATGAGCGTATACGAGATGCAGAGGTACACCGTGGAGGACACGCCATGCTAAGCAGTGAGCACAGCACCAAGATTAGCATCCGAGAGCGCTCATGTGAAAAGGCGCTCATCGCATGCGCAGTACTCGGCGTAAGTCTTTCACATGCTAAAGTCACTATTGCGCAGATGAGTATCCACAAGGATTTCCAGAGCATGCAGAGATATAATGACCGTCTACGATGGTAGGATTGATATTGGGTCTCACCGTTGCCTACTACAAGGGAGGGCATAGCATCGATCACGTGATCGCGATCAATCGCGACGCGCGCGTCCAACGTCTGCATTCGCGCGACTCCCTCGTAGTGTCTACGAGTCAAAGATGGAACGTGAGGCATACCAAGGCATGGCATGTTTGTATAGGCCGTGCCAACTATGAGTAACAGTCACGACACCATTACGCCCCCAGCGACCCAGAAGGTTTCGCTTAATTTAAATTACTAAGGTATGAGATACTTAGAGGGCATGAGTGAGTTGAATACTATTACTACGCAACACAAACCCCTTATCAGTCTTCCGCCCGTATGCGTTCATCATACCTCTGCAACAGTAACCTTTCCACCCATCCACCTTTAGGATACGGCTTCTCCCACTGGTTATGCAGATGCACCGAGAACACCTTACCCAACGCCTTATCCAACCCTCCGCCTCGCTCCCGGCCGTACCCCATAGTCCAACGTCCGTCGACCGGATCTGGCGCGAACGGGTCAGGGAGGCGGTTATCGAGGCGACACGACCGTGCGTCAGAGAAGCAGAACGGGAGCACTTTGAAGGGCGGGATTCCGTCAGCGATGAGACGACGGCGAAGCTTGAGGTAGAGCAGCGCGCCCCAGTCTGTGGTGCCCTTTCGCGGGGGAGGCGAGGTTGCCATGACGTGGAACGCTTCGCAAAGGTAGGGGGAGTGTTTGCGGAAATGCATCAGAGCACCGTTCATTGGGACGTATTTCTTGTCTACACGGATGGTTGTTAGTGAGTGAGAGACCAAGTTGACTAGCACGGCGTACCATAGCAATCCCACTGCGTGACGAACTCGTGCTCGAGCAAAGGCGCAAGATCGCGCGTGAGCAGCGAGTCCATGTCGACCCATACCCCGCCATACGCCCAGATTACCAGCAACCGCACGAGGTCGCCGTCTATCCATGCCTTCGTGTCGTTCACGTTCAACAGCTCGCTCCCCTCCAGTTCCGTACCCCGTGCTAAGGCCTGGTAGTCCACCACCTTCAAAGCGAACGAGTTCGGATAGCGCCTCAGCCACTTCTGCAGGATGACGTTGTTCGAGAGATCGCCGTTAGACCACAGGATGAGTCGTGAGCGCGCTAGATCTTGGGTAGCAAAGAAGGATTTGAGCATCCACTCTTGCCGAGGCCCGAAGGCAGCCAGGTCCGTCCGCCAATACGTGTGGTACTGGACACGCTCCTCTGGGGGTATGCTTTCGCGAGGAGGGCCTCGGGGCAGTGGCTGTATCGTCCCCGCAAAGTCATAGCAGTCCAAGCCAAACCGCATAGACATCCCTGCATGGACCTCGGTGTGCTTGGGGCCGTACAGGGCGTCGGTGATATTGTAGCTCGGGGATATGCGATTTCGAGAGAAGCAGCCGGCGAGGGGAGGTACTGGGAGGACTTCTTTGCTCACCCATGCACGGTTATAGAACGCGATCTCCACATGAGGCTCCCAGTAGTATAGACCAACGATGATGGAGAGAATGACCGCCGGAACGACCACCTTCAGCACGAACAGCAGAATCCGCGGGCGAAGCAAATGGCGGAAAGTCCAACCGGCCTTCCATGACGGCCGTGCGCGCCTAGGGGAGTCATCTCGGTCGCGACTTGAGTATAGTGGGATGTTGACCTCGTCCCTGTAGCTCGACATGTTCGTGGTCGGTCGTTAGTAGGGGAGGTGATGCCAGGGTCCTGGTGGACGAGTGGTAATATTGGTCGCCTTCGATCGTTGTCGTATAGAGTCGTTAGAAAACCGTCACCCCCGGCATTAAGTATTGCCTTGAGAATGGCGAAGACCAGACAAGCTGAGTGTAGCAGTGAAGGGTATAGCTGCCATGTCGCGGTACAGACCTGACGGAGCACACTCTGCCAACGCGCGCTGCGCGTAAACGCCCACATCTAGTGCCTTGCCCGTTTTGGAAGCTTTCCAAGTTCGCACTACTTGGCAGGTTTGTAGAGTGGAAATCTCGGGAGCGTAACAAACTTGATTCGCTTGTTGAAAGCTAACTGTTATTGCCTTACTAGCCAGAGTAACTGCCCCTTTGCCTACGGCCACTCGTTCCTGTATCACAACACCTATAGGACGCGCGCTTGAAGTCTCGAGATTCTGCCCAGCCCGGCATGCTAAACCGCCAAGGTCGTCACCGCGTTCCAGCTTCAGCCTTCGTACCAATCAGGTCCTCTCCTCATTCAAGCCCTCACAGGCGCATTCAATTTTAAGACGTAAAGAAGGAGGGAAGCCTGTGCTATTTGAGAGCCACTCCTGTAGGTTGACGAAGGCGGCGCAGACGAGTGTTTCGTTCTGAAACGTGGCGTCTGAGACGTTATCTGCGTCAACAGAAAGTTCGATCATCTTCACTGACCCTGAGTCACCAAGCAGAGTATTGATGACAAGGCCCCCATAGAAGAGAGGTTGAGTATGTGGCGCCCGAGGGGAATAGATAGGTGTTCCGTCTCTTGTCAACCGATGTAGCGGAACTGGTTGGAACTCGGCACTGTGATCAGACAGAACGCATTAGCGATTCATAGTCTATGCACACTCACGAAGCTGTACGTGTAACCAATACCCTGGTGGAAATAGGTTCCTTGCGTTCCCAGAGTCGCAATCTGCAGCACATAGTCCATTGCCCACAAGGCCGCGCCGGCGGTATTGCTCACTCCAGGGGATCGATGACAAGCAGCGCTATTCGGACCGTCTCTTTGTTTATAAGATCATCAAGCAAAACGACAGTGCCGTTGCATAAGGAAATGACGGAGTAGCGGTGCTGTGAGATCTGAATTATGCTCAACTTGAACGGTGCCGGCCCAAAGACACACACGGAAATAGCCCGCCCAGGAACAATATTCAGCAATCCAAGGTCGAACACCTCCAGAGGAATGAGCTGCTGCGTCCCACAGGATGCGCCTTGGAACGTGATCGGTCCATCACGTCCTCGTATACCAGCCACCTGCGCAACGGCCCCCGCACTTGCCATCCACTGCTCAATATACATCTCAGGGGTCCAGCCCCTAGTTCGCAGACCGGTGAAGGTGTATATGTCAGGCTCGTTCCAGACCTCAAGGCGATGAAGCGCGACTCCCGACGCTCGCACCACGGGAGAGTCGAACGCGCGCACAATTGCTCCAGCGACATTCGCGGCGTTCGTCATGTTATCCGCGCCGAGGTTGATACCCCACACCATGTTTGCACCGCGGGGCAGGGAGCGCGAGAGGGCATAGTACGCGTCCATGACAAGAACGCTAGTAGTCTCCGGGTACGGGGTGAGTGCCGTCGGTGGGGGTAACACGTCCTCGGAGAGTGGCACTTCAAATGACCTTGAAGTAGTACGATCCGCCGAGTCTCCACCTACACGGGGGCTGGGCGGTTTCCAGATGAGGATGGCGGAGTCGTGCAGGGCATGGTACGTGAACCTGCTCCTTTTTGTGACGCCGATCACTGAGGCCAGCGGTTGGCTTCAGTCGAGAACGAGCTGAGAAGCGTAGGAGAAAGAAGTTGGGCGTTGCTCGATGGCGAACCCGGGATGAAGACGCGAAGTGCGACTGCGTACCCTAAGAGCTGGATGCTGAACAAAATGGCAGCGACGGCGAGTCGATTCACGTACATCAGACAAAGGCGCGGCATATCCACGGCGGTGTGGTTACGATGTGCCTAAGGCTTGCGACAGGCCGTCGAGCCATTATGAAGCGTAGTGGCCGGAACCGAGGATGGCCGTTGACCAATGTCCATGCGTCGATGAGAATCGCCTCGGACCGAGCCATGTATTGCTCCTGCGCCGTTGTGCTTGCTCTTCAGGCCCACTCATGTGTACATCCACGTCCATCAAACGCGACGCTACTGAGCCCATTGGATCAGACGCGTCAAACTACCACGAACCTAGCGTCAGCTGACGACCCAAGTAGCGTGGTATGAGGAACGACCTACCGTGGGGACGCCGAGCCCACTCGACAAAGATACACAACCCCAACATAGACAGTGTAGGTGCGTTGTGTCACCGCCAAGCGCAACATGCAGGGCTTCTGCAGTGTCAAAACAGGGACGGAGATTAGCTTGGTGACGAACCTGTTTGGGCAGCGGAATCACGCGTACCATGAGGATATTCGTTGACTTTCCCAGAGGAAGCATCGAACGTTCTGTACAATTGTATTACACAAGGACAGCATTAAAGGCGTGATTGAACGATTCGGAGTGAGTACAAGGAAATGTCACCTACTCAATGTTTCGCCATAGCCACAGTGCGCCAAGTTGCCACCACGGAAGAACCGTCTTCCTTCATGACAATCAGGACTATGTATAGCTACATTGGCAGCATTGCGAACCCAAGCTCGGCATTAACACCAGGGAGCGGCTCAAAGGAGCAGCAGCGGCGCGCGACTCCGAGTCGACTGAGCACCGAGCGCCGCTGCTGTGCATTCCTCGATGGTGGGCTGGACGTCAACCAATGCACGCAGCCTGGACAACTGCACGTGAGAACACATGCCCCTTGTACTGCATTGCAAGCCTGCGCGCTCGGAGCCGACTCAGGCTGCCACTGAGGGGCAGCTAAACAACGGCCAAATCAGGCTGCATACATGCATACCCCAACCGTTTTGTCTTAGGTCCATAGAATGGGCCACCGCGGTCGGTGCCTCGGATCCCGTACCGGCATACTTATGCATAGCACGCAAGTGCGTCACTGAAATTATATCGTATGTTAGCCCTAGCGATGTACTTTTCCACAGGTATGAAGCTGTATGAAGACAGCGACGGACCTGGCTCTCGGACTCGCGCGATCGGAAGTTGGAACGTACCTGGCAGCATTGTCGTGGTGCTAACGCATGGTTCGATATGGATCGAGTTGCGTTACTAGAGTAGTAGCCCTTTGCCCCGGTGATGCCCTGGACCTTGGGTCTCGAGTCTCAGGCCTGTCTTCAGGCTATGGGAGGCCGGCACAATCACGCGGGCTATGGATGCTGGGTACCTAGTGCACGAGATACAGTGTGTCCGAATGTGAACTTGGACGCATGGCCGCATGTCGTCGGCGGACTAGTCATTGCAGGGTCTGTGTAAGTAAAAGACTCGCGAGTGAGACTATGTTAGGACTTACCACACGCATACTACACGACCGCGCAGTTCCCAGCACATCATGGATATCCGACCTCCCGAGTTGCAGACATCGACGAGGAAGCTCGAATGACTACTCCAAGCCAATATCGCTCGAAAGAGGCGTACTAGTCACGTACGCCCATGCGTAATGTCCTATAGCTGTGGAGGTAATAGATACATTTGTGATGCGCACCAACGTTCGCAGTATCCGACAATTCAACTAGAGCTGCCTTCGACCCATTTGTAACTCGCCTCGCCATTCAACAATACATCGATCCTGATAAAACCAGACACCGACTAAATTGCGGGCAAGGGAGGAGTTAGGCGCGAGGGAGGGGATTGCGACAAAATCGAGGAAAGAGTGCGTAAAAGACTAGGGAGCGGACGAAGAAGAAACGAACGAGTATGCTGTGGATGCAACGAGAGCGAGAGCGTATGCAGTGTGTGCGCGCGCGGAGGCGTCGTGTCAATATGTAAGAAAAACGAAAATACAAATTGCCGAACGTCCATAAGCTCCCTCCGCGCGCATAATAGAGAACCGGTCATTACGTTCTGTCCGTGTAGGCTGTGAGGCTGTGAGAGGGGTACGATACTGTGCGATACGTTACGATACGGTACGATATGATAGGAGCGAGGAGGAAGGAGCAAGAACAGGAACAGGAGCAGCAGTGGGACCAGTGACTGTTCTGGAAGCTGCAGCTGGTGCATAGGTTGAGCGGGAAGACGAGGATATGACCACAACGGAAAGGATGAGAGGATAGATGCCCAAGAAGCCGCATATAACACACCGAGCACGTCGTGAGATGGCATGAGGTGCCGCTCCTCAGCGAAGCGGCGACGTAACGAGAGAGAGAAAGAACCGGAATCAGAACGAAGGCGAGAGCGAGAAATGGATCGAGACAGATTGGAGCACAGCGAATCCTAGTCCGTCCCGGCCGTAAGGTCGAATACACGTCGAGGTCGCAAGCCAGAAGGCCTCAGGCCTCATGCCTTGATCGCCGCAGGCATATGGCTCAACCGCCTCCAGAACTTCCACCTTTGCGACTTCTTCTCCTTCTCGCCCGTGCTCGCACTACGGCTCGAGCTGCTGCTCGCATCACCGCGCCGCTCAGGCGACGCCGCCGAGTGCGCATCGAGCGACCCGCACTCCGACTCCTCCGAATGTGGCGGCGTCGGTAACCCTCCACTGTTCGGAGATACGACGACCTCCTTGCTCCGGGATGATGACGGGGAGAGCTGACGGGAAAGCGCGCTCGAGAACGAGCCGAGGTGGTGCTGCGACGCCTGCGAGGGGTGGGAGAATGGCCGCGCGTCAGACCCGTGCGGGCTCCACTCGGACGCGGACAGCAGCGGGGCGGACGTGCTTCGCGTCCCGTTTCCCCTCTCGAACGCCCGCGGCAGGGTCTGCATGTCCGGTCTCAGGCTGGTCCCATGTCTCTGTGAAAGGTGGCCCGAGCCCGTGTCTCCGGCCTGAGAAGGCGAAGCGCCAGGAGCACTAGCACTAGCACTGGGCCCGTCCTCCGGTGAAGGCATGATGACCAGGTCCGCAGCGGCCGCGATCCACGCGCGTCTCGAAGACGCCTTCGATTTCGCCATCGTCTTTGACAGCGATCTGCTTCCCGCGCCGGCGCTCACCGAAGAGCTCATCCCCACACCGGCGTTCATACCCGCTGCAGAGCCCGCACTCGCGTCCGCATCTAGTGCCCCGCTTAGCACGACATCTGCCACTGTCCAGTCGCCCCAGTCCGCGACCCCTGGCTCACAGCCGACCGAGTCGCAGAACGTCGTCGTCTGCATGACGTATGGCCGCGCGCGCTCGAGCGCTTCGTCCCCTGGCATCCCCGTCGAGATTGCCTGGAAGGCAAAGGAAAGCAGAAAGGCTTCGATGCTTTCCACCAGCTTCCTCCGAGCGCCGACAGGCGCATTCGATGGTGGGGGCGGCAGGAGGTGTAACAAAAGTGCCTTCGCGGGTGGTGGCGGTGAAGGAAGACTGAGCGACTCCCCACTCTGATAAGGCGGCGTGGGCGGGAGGTAGACCGACGCAGAACTCCGGCTAAAGGCATTGAATATCGACTGTGGTCGCTGGAATCTCGAACTGGAGGAGGACGCCGTGCGAGAGCGCATTGCGGGAGGCGCGGGGCCATTCGAGACCAGGAACGGCCTGGATATTGTCGTAACAAGAATGGAGGTCTTGAGCAACGCCTTGTCAGAGATGTGATCCGGCAAGAAGTTGATGAGCGCGTCGAAGGGCCGCTGTGATGGGTCGGGCTTGGGAAGGCTCTGTGAAGCTTGGCGAGTACTGCGCGAGAGGAACGTGCCGGAGGAGGAAGAATGCGGGCGGAATAGAGAGGGTGGCCTAGACGGTGCCAAGGATTCAGAGGACAGCTGCGTCGATGAACTGCCTGGCGATGTAGGCGTGCTCTGCGAGCCATTGAAACGGAGGACGCTGGGCGGGGCAAGTTCGGCATCAATATCTAGCTCTTCAGATAGCTCAAGGACGCCGGTTCCGCCGTGTTTGCGCCACGCGCGGGCTATTCTCTCCGCCCACTCCAAGACGTTAACAAAGCGCACCGCGCCAGCATCTTCAAGGGCCAAAGGCGCTGATAGATGGAGAATGCGGACCGTCGGGAGGACAATGTGAGGGATGTCTGGGGGCTTATGTGTGGCGAGGATGACAAGAGACTTTGCGAGATGGCGAGACTGAAGGAGGGGGGCAAGCTCCTTCAACGTCGGGGCTGACTGCGGATTAGGACGAAGCGCGGTGATGCGAGAATATGGCAAGAGACGTACCTCCGAGGACGAATATGACGTTTCGACGCTGGTAGGACGTCGCGGCGAGAAGCGCGTCAACCTTGAGGAACCAAGGCTCGCCTAGGGCGGCAGCGGGGACGCCGGTGAAGGGATCGAGGGGGAAGCGAGGCTTGAAGACGTCGGGCTTGCGTGACCGCTGGTGTGTGCGGGAGCCGGAGGGTGTGCTGGAGGATGCGACGGCGGCCATGCTGGAGGAGAAGGAGGAGGAGGGGAAAGGAGGCGATGAGAGTTGGGTGGATGCGGAGGGGGCAGTTTGCAGGAGGACATTGTTGTGTGTCCCCCACTCTGGCGTCATATCTAAGCCGAAATTCGGCAAGGCGGCCAAGGCCATGCGCTTACTGCAGGTCGGGCGCTGCGGAGGATCAGTCCGAAGTGTGATAGCAGGAGAGGAGACCAGCCGGCGGTCGACGAACGGCCTCGAGAGGAGTTATACAGCGCGGGCGGAGGACGCTCCGAGACGCGGGCGGCGAGAAATGCAGCCAAGGCGAATATTGGGTGGAGGCCCGGGTGTAAGTAGTTTTATTCCAACGAGCTCTCCTTCCCGTTACGTCGATGGCGCACATATTTACCTCCTCGATCGCCTGCCCCTGCTTCTTTTCGGAGTTTCAACTCCTCTTATGCAAATCCTCGCCCGAATTAGCGCGAAGCTTCAACCGCCCCCTCCGCACAAGGGCCCGAGCTTGCCGATCCCATCTGCCAAGGCCGTCCGCTCATTCCGCGCAAGGTCACCGAGCTTTCCAGTTCTCCTCCGCCTCGCACTGGCCAAGTCTCGCGTCCACAATCCCGTACAACACGCCTTCAGACTTCCCCATTACTCATCTCGCACCCTCCAGGCCCACGCTCACACCAACGTGGCATCAGCCCAACGGCCCTGCACACTTGTTTCGAAATTCACTTCTCAGTTTCGATAAGGCGATGACGCGCTCCGGTGCATTCCTCACGCCGCCTCCACCGAGCTGCTGTTGCTGGAAGATCGCTCACTGCACTTCACTGCACCGATTCGGCTGCGTTCTGGCCACCACGCCGCCGGAATGCACGCTACTTCTGGCACCCAGACGACGCGAGCAACCCGCATTGCGGTGAAATTCCATCGCACGCATCACAATGGCATAATTGGGCATCACCTCCAGGCCGTGCCCCTCCGAGGGACTAGCTGATCAGAATTGCCAAACCGCCAGCGCGAAAGGTGCAAAAAGACGCACGTTCAAGGTCCAAACCTTCTCGTCCCGGCCGCACCGCCTGCCGAGTGCTCAGGGTGGATTAAGCTCCCGGCGATATCGTCCTCTCAGGCTGGGCACTGCACAAGAACGTTGGATACCGACGGATGCCGCAGCCGGGTGGCAACTCGCAATCTTGGTGTTGCCTTGGTATATCAGGGTTCGATACTCTGCGTCCAGTGCTCAGTCACCAGTGACAGTACGGCATCGACCCGACGTCGACTGGCAGATGCGGGCAAAACGCGAGCAACGCTCTCCAAGACCATGTCGACATCCCGCTTCGCCGCACACTGCCAGTCGGCCCGACGCCGCGCGCACCATCGCCAAGGCTATAGGCTATCTGCTCGCCCCTCGGTACCGTATACTACGGACGCAGGGAATTTCTCGACTTGGTCGAGTGAATCGCCGCATTCGAAAAAGCCGATACCCCGCGCGCTCGGATTACCAGTACTTGGTTTGCATGGCGGGTCAAATGCCGCGCTTGCCCGCTCTTCCCGCACCCCGTTCGGCAGCGAAAATAGATGCTGGACGCAGCGCCCGGGTGACCTGTACGTACCATACCGTCTTGCTGTCACGAGGACTCGAGGAGCTTTGGGTAGGCGAATAGGATTACTTACTATTAGTAGAGGATATGGCTACGCACGCGGTGCTATGGCATTAGTGGCCATCCGGTTACCTCTAGCAGCAGTACCGTAACTCGGCAACACGAACAACCACGTCTTATTCGCGGTGCGCAGCACGCATGGCACGCTCCATAATTGCATGCTCAGGACCTCAGGCCTCAGGACCAGTCAGCACCCCAGACTCGGACAGGGCGCATGGATTCGAGCGGCCGTCCACCTCGATTCTGGACGTCCGGATTCGCGCGCACGAGATTGACACTACTTGCGCAGTCGTACGTACGTACGCGCGGGGATAGCGGGGCTTCTCGCGTTCTGGCGTCGTTCACGAGAACGCGCGTGACTCCGCGCGGGCGTGGTTCGACGTGGACGATGGGGGTGCTGACGTCCTCCGGGTGCGCATTGCACAGGGCACCGCGCGGGCGTACGTGCGTCGACGGTCTATAATTGCCTCGTCATCCGGAATACGATTGTCGCGAACTCGAAATGCCTCGGAAATGCCTCACCCCGCGTTCACCGTACACTTGCGTATGAACACAGCTCGGTGCTCGCGAATCTCGTTGCCTCCCTTAGCCTAAGCGCGCTCCTAAGCGGAAAGCGCGCTTTCGGTCAACACTGAACAGCGTGAACCTGAAGTGATCATGATCGGGAACGGCGTCGAAGCGGAGAGCGCCCAGGCACCGTGCTCTGCACAGTGCAGGGTGACAGGGTCCTGCGTTCCAAAATTGCAATTATTGACGACTCTCGTGGCAGCGTGCAAGCCCGAGTGGAGCGCGCCGCGGCTATACGAATAGGAAGGAACCAGGATCACCGTGTTGGACGGCGTTGACATTGGGGCCAACCATTACGGTACCTAGATGCGCACGCCCGTAGGCCACACCATCGAGATTCGAAACAAGACGAAACCGAATGGTACATATCCAACACGCCTCGTTTTGTCGCGATGCGAGAAAGGGGCTAGGGTCTCTCGGAGTCGATGCGAGCGTACGGACGCGGCTGAGACTCTGGGAGACGGAGTAAGCAGATTTTGAACGGAGATATTGAGTCGGGGTGGGCAGTGGACACGTTCGTGGAGCCAGAGAACTGGAGGCTTGTTGGACTCGGATTCCATTGAGTGGGACGAGAATCCACAAACACGATCCGCGGAAATGTATTTTTGGATCTTTGGCTGGCGGCCAAGAATACTTGCTGAGTCGCTCGCACCGTTCAGCCGTACGCGTACGTGTCTTGCCGTCTACCGGTCTGCGTGACCTTTGGGTTTGAGAAGGTTTGAGACCGCACCAGCCGGTGGAAAGAGGGCGGACCGTGAGCAGCTGAATGCACCGAGCAGGATTCGGGGGAGTGCGTGACACGGTGAGTATGACCGGTGGTGGGTGCGTACTGTACACCGACATCGTGGTATGTGAGCATGTGCGTGCGGGTACGGGCATGCGAGTGAATTGCTAGACGTGTCGGTCGAGGCCTTATCATGATGCACGATGGTAGGATGGGAGGAGGATTGTGGAACAGGGCGCGGATACATTAACAAAGGGCCAAATGCACGACGGGTTCGGACATGGTGTATACGGTGGACCGTAAATTGTCATGGAGTCGTTTGGTGACATGTAGAAGTCAGCGCTCGTAGCCTGCAGCTGGCATCCGTACCTTTTGGCGCATCGTCGGCACCGGTATGGTAGCATATGGTAGCGGCCCTGCACTCTTGTGTCGGGTATCGTTCAGCACGAAATCAGCCCAGAGGCAGACACAGCGGGTGTACCTGTCCGTGATACAGAGTGCCCGTGTGTCCACCGCCATTACGAATTACTATTGCCGAATGGGTCAGTAGTGAGTTGTACTGACAGGGGTACGTGTCGTGTAAAACACGGCGTACTCGGTATACTATTCGCAACCGGCTTTTGCACTTGGCACAAGTTCTCGCAGAAGGACGTATGGCAGGTTTCTATAAAAAGTGGGTTAGAAGACATCTATCAAGGGTTTCCGGCGCGCCCTGTTCTAACATCGCTGCTCGAAGCACAGGGTCACCTACTGAGGTCGCGTTAGGCTATAATGATGCATGTCAATTGCGTACCTTATATACTGTGCGTCGTGATTGTCCTGAATAGTGGCAAGGTTGAACAAGCCCTAGCGGTTCGCTGAATATAGCCCACTGTTGTGTTGTAGTGACGTACACAGGACTCTGAGAGCGATGATTATGGTGAAGTGACGGTGTAATATTTCAAGGACGGAGCAGGCTTTCTCGGCCTCACGGGTTTGACCATGGCCAGTTCTGCATCCGAACGTACTAGGTTAACGAACATACCTCGAGATCTACGAGCGGCATGTCATGGAGAGCGGAGATGAAAGCAATGGGATAGAATATGCATGTGGAATGCGGGGATACACTAGAATGGTAGCTTGGAGTACGATACCGCCCTCGCCGGGCTGACGGGGCTCGGGGTCTTGCGCCGGTAGGTCTGCCCAGGACATCGTCGGTCAATATCGGATGCACATGCACACATACACTAGCGACGCAAACACGCACCGACTTGAAGCGCTCGATACGCTCCTCCATGTCCCTCATGAGCATCTTGCGCTTCGAAATCCGCTTCTCGAGCGTGCGCTCCCACTTGTGGCCCTTGAACATGCGCTTCCTGCCTGCGTAGAGCCTGTTCCCGACGTCCGCGCCCTTCACCTCCTTCTCCTTGTATTCTCCTTGCCACTCAACCGCAGCGGTCCACCACTTCGCTCCATCAGTCGCTTCTGCAGCAGGTGCCGAAGCAGAAGCACTCTGCAGCTCCTTCAGAGGCACCTTCGGTCCCGGCGGGAGAAGGTGCAGGAGGCCACTCGCACGTGCGCTCTTGACGAGGTCCGCTTGTCGTCTAAGAGAGTATTTCGCCGGAGCCCAGCGCCCAGATTCGGGATTTTTGTGCGGGAGGAAGGGGTTCAAGAGTTTTGGCCGGGCATTGGAAAGCTTGGGATCGGCCTTGAGAATGGGCGCGAGCTCGCGGATGCGGAACTGCTTCACTGCCTGCAGCGCCGCCGACATCGGGTCCACCAGTGTAACAGCGAGCAAGGACGAGAAGGCAAGGGACCACACGAAGGATAGAGAGGTGACCGACGACGACGTGCTGCTGGACGTGCTGGACTTCACAGAAACCCAAAAGGGACATGGCCAGTCAATATTGGCTTACATAAGCAACGCGTCCCCGATATGGAATGCCAGCCAGCAGTCAGCCTCACTCAAGCAGACCGCCAGCTCAACCTCTTACTCCGCCTTTCTCTCGTCCCCTTTGCTGCCCGCTGGACTCGACTGGAATCCTGATACCTTAGTGATTATCTAGTGCGTACTCGCGACCCTGACGATTCGTGCGTTTCTTGCTGAACGACAAGCGATACAAACCAGGTCATTCGCGATGGAGCAGCAGTCCAACGCTCCCCAGGACATCCGGAATGTCGTCAACTTCCTACGGAGCAGCAGTGCGGGGATGAAGATACGCGTCGGCGTGCTTAACGGAAAGCGCGTTGACTATTTCAAGGGTGCGTCGTTGCTTGACTTCGGCATAATTTAGGGACACGTATCTAACTAAGCCCGCTACGTCATTCAGGCAAGGGCGCGGTGAAGGCCCTCCTCTCCCCAGCATACGGGAAGCTCAAGAACGTACCGAAAGTCACAGACGAGCAAGAAGCTCACAAACTCCTCCTCTCCATCATCCCCTACGCATTCTTCCTCCGTGTCGAGCGTGGCGCACCTACCGGCACGTCCTCCGGCTCGCCCAAGCAGCTACAAATCACGCAGATGCAGTCGTTCGTCCCCTCGGACTACTACGCATGGTTCTACGAGGGGTCGCAATGGACGACATATGTCGGCGGCGTGGCCATGGTCGCAATCATGCTCGCTGGTGTCATGTTCCCACTCTGGCCTCCAATCATGCGGTTGGGCGTCTGGTATCTCTCGATCGGCGTCTTAGGCCTCATCGGCCTGTTCTTCGCTCTCGCCGTTGTGCGCCTTATATTCTACATCATCACCGTGATCGTTGCATCGCCAGGTATCTGGATATTCCCGAAGCTGTTCGCCGACGTTGGCTTCGTGAGTCTGATGTGGCTGACTCTCTCCACGACCATTGCTGATCGGTGACACGTTCACAGGTAGAGTCATTTATCCCGCTGTGGGAGTGGGACGTTCCGAAAAAGAAGGGCAAAAAGAAGCGCTCGGAGAAGGAGAAGGCCAAAGAGACTAACGGCGGTGCATCTCCCGTCTCTTCCGCACATATCGAGGAGATCCAAGATTCGGGCAGCTCAAGACCTGCGAGTCGTGCAGCCCGCGTGGAGGAGGTGCCGGACGAGGACTCATGACCTTGTGCATTATGACGCGAGCGGGGGATTGTATTACGCTGTATCTATGTGCCAGAGACTGCTCTTCTTCTATTGGGATAATTAATTGCGTAATGTGCATGGACGAGCTGGTGGACTAAGATGTATTAGAGGCAGCATTGCCAAAGGAGAGGCCTTCCTACACCGCATGACGTTTGTGCAGCATCATCATGGCATATTCCGCTGCGAAGGTACTGTAGATGACGTTGTAGGAGTGCTAGGCAGCAGAGTCCGTTTTGTGGTCCTGTGAGGGTTCACTGACAGCTGGAGCAGATGCAGCTTTCTGCATGCGTTCAAGGCGACGTATAGCTGAACGGGCCTCCATCGCGCCCGAGCGCATGCCAATGCGTTTTGCCTGATCGAGGCTCTCCTGGAAGGACTTCATGGCGGCGTCGTACTTGCCTCCCATCTGTACGGTTCGACCACGGAAGCTATCTGGTCAACATCGTGTCTGTATACGTAGAAGAAAACCACTTGCCTCGAGCAGTGCCCCAAGGTTAAACAACACGGCGGCAAGCGTTTGCTCGCAGAGCGCCATGTGCTCTGGGTTTTTCTGAGCGCCAGGCAGGGTGCGGGTTTTCTCGATCACGCCTTGCGCTTGGCGCGCCCAGGATTCAGCGAACTTGAGGTTTGTTGGCGGTGGTCCGAGGACCATTAAGTCGGAGAGGTTGTTCATCAGCTGTGCACCTGTAGAGATCGTGAGGTTGAGAGTGAAGGGACAGTGTGCATATTGGACTCACCTCGACAACGATCCTCAACTGACGCATTCTTCTGGTTCGACTCAGGTTGCATGAGCATACCGATCGCTTGCAAGTAGAGCGTGACAGCGTATCTATGACTACTTCAGCTGGAGAGTTGGCATAAATGAGGCCACAGGACGTACTCGTTCTTCCCCTCCTGCGCATAGAATCGGCCAAGCGCCTCCAGTGGCGCCGCGACGTCGACCTTGCGCACCCACCACGGTAGATCAAGCTCTCCCAACATAGCTCCCACTTCTCCGTCTGGTTCTTCTGCGCTCTTCACCTTCCCTTTGGACGCATCCGACTCGGACTTTATGACACGGAGCATTTCTTCCACCGCGTACGTGAGCCATTGCTCAGTCTCTTCCGGGCCTCGCTGGTATATTTCGGCCATCTCCCCGAGCTTGTGGGCTATTGCTACGGCGCGCATACGTTCCCGACCGGAAAGGTCTTTGGCCGCCTGGAGCTGGGACAAGGCTGTACTGTATATATCGTACGCTTCCTGCGGTCGGTTTGATCCTTCAAACGCTTCAGCCAAAGCGACAGCGATACCAGACAACTTCAAGTGAGGCTCTGACGCAAATGCCGAGAGAGGGAGTGTCTGTGCGGTCTCCCATGCGCTGGAGGTCCTTCAGCCACAATTACAGAGATGAAAGTCGTGACACTCCTCACCGCTGGAGATACCGCGCGCTGAGGTCAAAGTCACCCTGGTGCTTCGCCTTGATTCCCGCGCGCAAATCTGCACGCACTTCTGGCGGCCACATGGTGAACGTGGTGTAGAATTGGTACCTTGACCGGCACATACTTCAGCGTCGCTCGTTCGCGGACTCGCGTTCATTGGACCCACACGCCGTATGCTGTCGAGGCGACTCCAACCGCCATCAGAACGGTAAACAGCGTTGAAACTTTTGGACTGGAGCGGGGGCGTCCAGTGGAACTCGCGGCAGAGGACGACATTGCTCGAGCTGCAAGCACAGTCCGAGCTTGCATTCGTGCTTGGAACGGCTGCCTGAGCGGCACGGCCAGCTGTTTTCCCACTGCGCGCGTAGACATAGTGTGTATTGGCAAAGTTTTGAGCCTCGAAGATACTTTATGAGCGAGTATACCTCACGAAAAGTTGTGGATGTGGTAGTACCAGTGCGTGGTGGTGGACGAGAGGTGGTACTGCGAGCGCTAGACCTTCTACGATTAATATCCGCATAGCATTTTAGTGGTGTAGCATAGATGTCTCACTTACTTGTCAGAAAGCTTATTGAAGGGTGTACTAAACACCGATAATATTGGGGGACACTCACCTCTGGTAAGCGTGGGAAAGTCGATAACCGGGCCTGTTGTGCTGCCTCGCGTTGCGAAAAACCCTCTTGCCCTCCGTCCACATCCTTCCTTGCCAACACCGTCGCCCTGCCTTCCCTCCTTGCACAAACCTCACCGCTCAACCACCCTCGTCGCCCTCGTCACACGTAGTTTGACCGCCGACGCAACTCTTGCACCTAGTACCGTTTTTGCCACTCTCCGCTCGCGAATCTGTGCTAGACAAAGTACAAAACCGCACACGCACGCGCACACACCCCACCTCATCTCATCATTCCCATCGCATCTGCAATGGCCCAACAAGCACGCCCCTCCTCGTCCACCTCGTAAGAATCTTGTTAGCATTTACTAGCCATGACGACTAATTAGACGCGTCACGTAGCAATAGCGACGCCTGGAAAGCAGGTCTGCGCCCGCCGCCAAAAGACTACCGCCCGCAGACCGAAGATGTTACAGCCACGAAGGGTGTAGAATTTGAAGATATGTATCTCCGAAGGGAACTCCTCATGGGCATCTATGAGGCCGGCTTTGAGAAGCCGTCGCCTATCCAGGAGGAGGCTATCCCAATTGCCCTCACCAAACGCGACGTCCTCGCTCGTGCCAAGAACGGCACGGGTAAGACCGCTGCTTTCGTCATCCCCTCTCTCCAACAAGTCGACGTCAACAAGAACAAGATTCAAGCCCTTCTCCTCGTCCCGACACGTGAGCTTGCCCTGCAAACCGCGCAGGTCTGCAAGAACCTCGGGAAGCACATGGGCGTGCAGGTCATGGTCACCACAGGTGGTACTACCCTAAAGGACGACATCATGCGTCTATCGGAGACGGTACACGTCCTCGTCGGTACCCCCGGTCGTATCCTTGACCTTGCAGGCAAGAACGTAGCGGATCTCAGCGAATGTCCCGTCTTCGTTATGGATGAAGCGGACAAGCTTCTCTCCCCTGAGTTCGCTCCTGTGATGGAGCAGCTCCTTTCTTACCTCCCCAAGGACCGCCAGGTCATGTTGTTTAGCGCGACCTTCCCCATGATAGTCAAGGACTTCAAGGTGCGTAAACCTCATACATTACCCGGTAGCACTTGCCGACGTCGCTGCAGGACAAGCACATGAAGTCGCCCTACGAGATCAACCTCATGGACGAGCTCACTCTCCGAGGTGTTACCCAATATTATGCATATGTCGAGGAACGACAGAAGGTTCATTGTCTCAATACTCTATTCTCCAAGGTGCGTCTATTATATTGGGCGTTCTGCCACTGCCATACCGACGTCATCAATCGCAGTTGCAAATCAACCAGTCAATTATATTCTGTAACTCTACCAACCGCGTCGAGCTCCTCGCAAAGAAGGTTACTGAGCTCGGCTACTCATGTTTCTACTCGCACGCCAAGATGCTGCAATCCCACCGCAACCGCGTCTTCCACGACTTCCGTAACGGCGTCTGCCGCAACCTCGTCTGCTCGGACCTCCTCACTCGCGGTATCGATATTCAGGCCGTGAACGTCGTCATCAACTTCGATTTCCCGAAGAACTCGGAGACCTACCTTCACCGTATCGGTCGTTCGGGTCGGTTCGGACACCTCGGTCTCGCGATCAATCTTGTCACGTACGAAGATCGCTTCAACCTGTACAAGATCGAGCAGGAGCTCGGCACCGAGATCCAGCCTATCCCCCAACAGATTGACAAGGGTCTCTACGTCGCCCCTACCGGCCCTCCCGAAGAGAATGGGGAGCAGCAGCAGCAGCAGCAACAACAACAGCAACAGAAGGGGAAAGCCGCTGCCCAACCCCAACCTCAACCCCAACCGCCGAGGCAGGCTCTGCCTCAGGCCGCTCCTTCTTCCGCGCAGCCACGGCAAGGACCGCCACAGGTCGTCTACCAGAGCGGGCCTCAGCCTCCCCGGGCTAACGGCACAGCTATCTCCCAGCAAGCTCAGTATCAGAACGGCTATCGCGGCGTGCCCGTTGCACGATAAACCGCAGTTCGTTACAATTCGTCGAACGGGTGAAGTTTGCTGATGGTATGTGACGATGAATTGCAGAGGAGAGTGGACGGGGTGGAGGGGAGTGGAGGGGAGAGTACGGGGATGGATGACTATATAACACCGACCGGACTACACGCCAGCATTCGCATCGCACCGCCGCCTCGGCTTCATCGCAACGACCAGAGGGGACCTTGTAATATACTACCGCCTTCACCGTCGAGCACCGCGCGCCCACACCCTCTTCCCACCGCAACCATAGCCGCACCGTATCGCACCGCACCTGCAGGACATTCCCCTCGTCGCCATTATCACGCTTCTACGCTCTTGACAAGGCCCCATCCTACATACGCACGCCCGATGCTCGCGCGCCCGACGAGGACTCAAGCTGCTACTGTGTTTTCCTATATCGCTATCCTGACCCTCCGACTATGTTACGGTTACAGTTTCTTTTTACTTTTCCCACCCACACACCCCTCTTTACTTTCGGTCTCTCGTTTGCGCCTTTCACGTGTTCTACTCGCTGCATGTAGCTGTAGGTATTCGGTCGTCGATGACAATGCACTTGTTTGTGGTTCGGTCAACTGGCGCGTGCTCCCAGTACGCCATCGTGCAGTATCATATGAGGTGCGGAATATGCATACAAGAACCGTCCGTCGATACCAGCACCGACCCATTCAAGAACGAGTAGGCACGGTGCATTACGACAAGTCTGGCATCCTCCGGACAACCTTGCCTTCATTCCGGACATGCTCGCGCAGCTTCTCAAGGATGCGCGAGTTCGCCCACCTCTCCGGCGGAGCCTTCTTCCCCGTCGCCCAGTAATAGATATCCCAGTCCGGCTCGTCCATAAGCTGCACAAATCATCCCCCCCACATCGCAATAAGTCAACCGCGTCCCCGACACGCAGAGACCAATAATTGCGCGCACGCACCTTGTCGAACTCGCGGAGCTCCGCCTCGTCCATCGTGCCCAGGCGCTCCTTCGCGAACGTGCTCAGGAGGAGGTCGCTCTCGAGCGTGCCGCGCTTGCGGGACTGGTACACGAGCCGCGCCCGCATGTTCTCGATGGGCTCGCCCGGTCGCGGGAGGGGCGTCGGTGCGGGGGCGTCGGGCGGCGACGTCGTCTTCTCGAGATGCTCGGGCGTGTTCGGGAGCAGCCACGGGTCCGCTGCGCGGCGCGCAGTCGTCGACAGCGGCCTTGCGCAGGAGAGGGCACGGCGAGAACAGGTTTGTCGGGCGAGTCTGAGAGCGAGGGCGGACATGGTGGATAGAAAGCAAGAATGTGCGGGGTTGGGCGGCTCTGACCACCGGCCGTCATCTAGAGTCGTTCACACATTTTCGGCACATTCAACTAGACGCAATATGAACGTCCGAGCTTCCTCTGCACTCGGCCCAGTCTTGTTGCAGCGTTGAACACGCTAGAAGGGGGTATTAAATAGGTGTGGATTTGGTCATGATTATGTGTATAGCGTATTCTCACACAAAACGTTGAGAGCAAGGACGAGGGAGGCAGCAGCTGGAGTACAGATGGGGAGGATGCGATATCTTAGGAAGGGGAAGGCGGATGCGCGAGACGATAAAGAAAGGTGAAGAGGCGCAAGAAACATATATACAACGTAGACCAAGGAACGGGAGTCGTACGATGTTGGGACGAGATATATAGGGTAATTGGGGATGACGATGGGCAGAGCGAAAGAGACCTCGGCAATATAAATGATTGCGAGAAAAAAGCAGACTGAGGAAGCTCTGCCCTTCGAAGGAGCGAGGAAGCTGACTGACTGAAAGGGAACGACAGACGACGGGAGGTCGAAAGAAAGGAAGAAAACGACGAACAGACGGGGCTCTGCATAAAACAACATGTTGAACGAAGTATGCACCGAAAAGTCCGAGAATGCGTGTCGTGTCGTAGCATGCGCCGTCGCCAATGATTTTGCAGTGTCCCTGCTCTTCCACGCACCCGCACTCGTTGCTTTCCTGGAGCCCAATGCTGAGTTCGACATCGCCAGCGCGCGAGCCCCACTGCGCTATCTCCTACTCGTACACTTGCCAGTCCGGCCTTCCTGCTCCCGTGCGTGCGTTCCGTGCCCTCATAAGCCGTCCGACGACTCGCGAATAGGTCTGCTTTACAAGTCCATGTATATCCACAACAACCAAATGCGCCACGACATCACCCACGTATGGAACCGCGGACGTGCGACGAATGAACACCAGATAGAGGGGAGGGAAGGAGCGTCTGTGATGGGACGAGCAAAAGAAGGGAGTATAAGTACTGACGGTGCGGTCCTCAACCCATCTTGCTCGCGTCCTTCTTCTTCTGTTTACGAGGCGGTGTTACTGGCCGACCCATATTTACCCCACCATACGGGTACTTCGCCTTCTTCTCGGCGGGTTTGAGAATCTATGATGCAAACGTCAATGACCGTGAGCCTCTGACATCATGGTCTGGAGACCTGCTTACCTGGAAGGAACAGAGGAGCGTCTCATCCACGCTCATCATGGCACCGGCATTGTCGAACTCGCCGCAATAGTTCGGTGCGGAGAAGAGTGTGACCAAGTGTCGCTTCGCGAAGAACTCATAGCCGTCTTCCACGACCTGAGTGGAGCGTGTATTAGTATTCCGATATCAAGGCCGTCAGCATCTGAATGGTGAACTGCGGAGTACAGATAAAGACGCACCTGATGTGCTCGGCAAATCAAATCCATGTCGTGCTTTTGCAGGAATCTCGACACAACGTCAGGACCGAACGTGAACGACACTCCCCGGTCATTCTCGGACCAGCCCGTGATGTCTTTGTCCGGGTCAGACCACAGCAAATCGCAAAGGAGACCTTTAATGGATAAGGTGAGAGACGAGTCACACAGCAGATCCGCATATAGGCGCACCAGTGTCGGGGACATCAGTCGGCCGCATTACTCTCCGTATTTGTTCCATCGACTGCAGATCGGGGGAAAGGCCACCGTGCATGGTGAATATCTTCTCATCGATGATGGCTGCAATGGGTAGGCAGTTGAAGCAGTCCGTGAACGTCTTCCATAGCTTGATGTTGTAGCGGCGCTTGCCTAATCGCGGGGTGAACGCCAGTTGGGACGCACCAATGACAGGGGGCGGGGCGCAAAAGCGGGCATGGCTGTGAGCGGCGACTGACAAAGTGACACACAAGACAGATACGCACATTCGTCGTAGAAACCGTAGATTCGGTTGATGCTCGCGCACTCGTGGTTCCCCCTCAGCACGAAAAAGTTCTCCGGGTACTTGATCTTGTATGCGAGGAGCAGGCAGATCGTCTCGAGCGACTGCTTGCCGCGGTCCACGTAATCGCCCAGGAAAAGGTAGTTTGCTTCTGGTGGGAAGCCGCCATACTCGAACAGACGCAAAAGGTCATAATATTGACCGTGGATGTCGCCTGACGCGTGCGCCGGGCGAGCTTGAGCGGGAGGGGGCGGGGAACGAGACATGAACATACGTACCACATATCTTGATGGGAGCCTCGAGCTCGAGCAAAATGGGCTGGTTTATGAAAATCTCACGCGCCTTGGTGCACAGATACTTGATCTCGTACTCCTGGAGCTGCACGGGCTTGCCTGGACGGTTACCACGTACTAGGAAAGACGTGTGTCAGACCTTGCGGGTGGGTCCAGCGCATCGGCGCTGTCGGGAGGGGCTCACCTTCAAGGAGCCGGTCGATGACCGAGTCGAGATCTATCTCCGTCGTCGTGTCCGCCATGTCTGTAGCGCGGGGAAAAGGTGTTCGTGGGCGTTGGTCGTGAGGTGCGGGCGGGGGTCGTGAGGTTCGGGAATACGGGAGAACAAGGACGATTAGACGCTTGTCAGCGGGCGATTTTCGGGGACTGCGACACCGCCGAGGGTTCGGGGGGTGCGCTGGACACTGTCTGGATTGCTTGTCGTACTGAGCGATGTGCGCCGGATGGGACAGACGGCGAGAAAATTGGAGGACGCGGCGGCGGAAGATAACGAGCGTCGGGTGATGCTCAGCTCTCTTGCCCTCGTGGACCGCGCGCCACCATTCTAGAGCGGAGTCCGTGCGGGCTTTCAACGCCTCAGCTGTCTCTCAATCGGATTTGGCCCAGCCCCGCGGTCTCTCACACAAACACTCTTGGAAAACATATACAATACGTCCTCTCAGCCGGTCCAGAACATAGTTCTCACACGCAACAGCAATAGCCGTACAGCGGTAGCATTACATATTCTGTCGTACACGTAGGGTAGGAGATAGGTGGGTACAACAAGCAACAGGGTGAAGCGAGTGTGTGTATGCGGGTATATAACCGTAAATGAGCACGATACTAGATCCGAACGGAGTAGCGCACATGCGGGAAGGGAAGCGTTATGCTGTTCTACAAGGCTCACCAGCCAAAAGTACATCCAAGGTCGTTCAAGGTCCGAGTGCAAAAGCCTGTACATGAAGCGTGCATGAAAGGGGCGTAATAGTCGGACGAGTCTCTTGCGGTTTCATGTCGACGTCGCCGCCGCAGTTGCAGGGTCAGGGCGTCGGATGCGTCTCCGTCTACGTCTGTGATTATGCAATGAGTAAGTCGCACTCAGAATCCGCCAATATGCACTGACCTTGGGAATATAGGTCCCCTCGGCATGGGACGCTCGTCAAGATCCAGGGCGACATTAGTGCCCATTTGAATGCCCTGCGCATATATCCAGCATGGTCAGGCGCGACGCATAAGAGGTCGACGCTAGATGCCGCAACACACCTCTATCCAGTCAATTACAGCCGCGACGTTCTTCGCCTGCAATAAGAACTGCTCGCCCTCCATGCGCACCCGGATCACGTTCTTCCGCTTCGTATAATCGCTCGCCAGCCCGCTCTCTGCGTGCTGCAGCGTATACTTGCGGATCAGGTCCTTCTCGTCTGGGACGTACGGCGTCGCTTCCTTCTCCTTGTCTCTATGGCCGTGATGGTGGTGGTCGCTCGAGTGTGTATGCGACAGGAAGCGGCTGCGCGAGAACAGAGACGTGCCTTCGCTGGAAGAATTCGAGGACATCGTGGATGCGTGCGAAGGAGTTGTATGCGCGGTTGACGACGACAAATATCCACTACCGGACGACACGTTCGACGTTCGTGACGATGCCCCCAGCGCGTCCATCGAGCGGCGTCCATACAACGGGCCTTGGTGTGACGCAGTGGACTGGGCATCCGGCCGAGAGTCCATGCTCAGACGCGCACTGGAGTTGTTATTCGAGCTAGACCCCAGCCGACCGGTGCTCCTAGACCGCTGCCGATGAAGCAACCGCGCGCCCAGATTGAGGCGCGACCGCGTCGTCGGTTGCGTGGGTGACGATGACGATCCACGGGACGTGCTCGTCTCCGGAGCGTTACCGTTCGCTGACGATGAGGACTGACTTCGCGCATCCGCAGGCTCCTCGACGATCTTTGGCGGGCGCTCCGAGCCCTGTTCCTCTCTCGGGCGCTCTCTTACCCCGCTGACGCGGATGCCAGATGTCGTAACGGCACTTGAGTCCGAGTTCGTAATGTCGCCCACGCCGACTTTGTTCTCCCACCACTGCTCGATCGCGCTGACGGTCGAGGCCGCGGGAGGCGCCTTGTACACGCGGAACATCGTCCCCTCGAGCACGCAGTACACGCGCCGCCACTTGCGATCCCTCGCCTGCACGCCCGGTTGGGTGAACTCCACCTTGCGCGGCATGACGCCCGTGAGATAAATCGAGTTCGAGTATGGTGGCAGCTCTTCCTTGCCTTCCTCCTCGCGCGGTTGAATGGGTGGGTGCTGGTGACGTCGCTGGAATTGCGGATCGGGGTACGGCGGCGGGTCCGACGAAGGCTCGTACACAGGTAACGAACGCCTCCGGCGCAGCAGGGGCGAGGTAATGACGTCGTCGGGCGACTCCGGTTCAGGCGCAGGTTGAGGCTCTTCTACAGGTGTCGGTTGACCCTCCACAATGGGCGTTTGCATCGGTTTGGGAGGGGAGAGCGCACGACCGAGCTTCGGCGAGATGACCTTGTCTTTCTCCTTGCGCGTCATCGAGAGGAGGTCGACCATGCTCTTCGAGCCATGGTGGTAGATTCCTGGCCGCGGGGAGCCAGGCGTTGAAGGCATTGGAACAATGGTAGGCTGTGGCACACGATGCGAAGGCGCATCTTGCGCGCGGCCCTTGCCGTTTGGCGGCTGGTAGTCCGCGGGCTTGGGCGTGCGCATAGGTGAGAAGAGCGGCTCTGGCGACTTTGACGTGAAGTAGTCGACGGAAGGGCCGGCTTGTGCATGAGGAGTAGGCTGGTTGCGGGAACCCTCAGCGTCTGCGAAAGAGACGCTGAAGCGCGAGGTATCGATAGCAGGCAAGGGGCCGAGGCAAGGAGGCTTTCCTTCCGCCGTTTGGGGGTGCCGGGGAGACGTTTCGAAGTAGTCATCTTGCTCGTCTTCATCCCCGCTCTCCCCCGAATCTCCATCCTGAGCCTGGCCCTCGGCACTAGCGCTTTCAACGTTATCTTCGCCCTCCTCCTCCTCCTCTTCGTCCTCGAGGCTGGCATTCTCATGGTCTGCGTCCTGGTCCGCGTCGCTCGGTCCTTGCATGGGCAAGGCCGGGATACTCCGCAGAGGGGCCGTGGGCCTACCGGGGCGCGCCGGCTGGGCAGGAGTAGGCGGGGGAAGGGTAGGCAAGTTGAGGATAGGCATTGGCGGTTGTCGGGTGACTAGGGAGGGCGTCAGTCGTGCCCGCCCTTCCGCGTTGTATCCAGCCATCATCGGAGGCGGAAGTGTCGCGAGTCTTGGTGCTAGAGCCCTACGCGTCGGTGCATCGACGCTATTCGACTGAGGAGCACTTTCTTGAGCTATCGTCACGCTACGAGACGGAAGCGTTTGGGCTCTGCCGTTGATAGGAAGGGGTACGGTCGAAGGAAGAGGATCGGGTGTGGGCGGTAGACCGTCGATCTCTCGAGTGGGTTCGATGCCGGGGGTTGGGTGGAGAGCTGGTAAAGATCCCGGTGGTGGGCTCCTCAGAGATGAATGGTCAGGAGAAGACCCTTCGGAGTCCCTCTCCTGGTCGAATGACTGGTGGTGGGCGCGAACTTCGACCTTGGAGAGCGCCTTGTGTCCTAGGTCCATCGACCGCGCAGACCGCGACCTCTCGCATGCCGCGTCCTGTCTCGCCTCGCTCTTCCGTCGAAAGCGAGAGACTTTCTTGAGGAACTGGCTCGTCCGAATCTGCAAGTTGTCTGTGAGAACTTCTTTACGATACCACAAACGAATACTTGCCAGTAGCTGAGGTCGGGCCTCCTGCGTCTCCGTTGCGGTCCCGTCTATGCTTGGCATGCGAGTGTTGTGATCCCAAGATGTATTTGCTACCCCAGAATGTATTTATGACGCTCAGTAGAAGAGAATGGTTGCAAGTGGAATGGCGATGCGCAACGGTCGAGGATTATGGACTGAACAGAGGAGTGGGGGATGCATGGGATTCCGATATGCCAGCCCGGTCCAGCCGCAAAGTGCCGCACGCGTTCTGACGTCGATCTAAAATAAGCACCGAGCTCCTTCGCTGGGTTTATAATAACTTGTTGTTGCCACTTTCAGAGACTTATTCCACCGATCACACCCAATAGTCGAGATTTTATTCAAATTCAACTCCGCCCAGGTGCACTGCAAATGACGTCTATTCCGCCACCACACAGCTCGATTTTGTAGGTGCATATGTTTGCCCATCGGCCCAGAGAAGTTCTGAAAAGTTCTGCACTGAACACCTTTCCTTACCAATCAGCTCGCGTTTCAGTGTGTCCACTTCTCCTTCGCGAACCCACCCCATCGCGCCATGTAGCCTGGGCAAGAACGGTGGTATGTGCATGCGATGGCGTAGCTTGGGTATGTACTATATCTGGTGTAAGTACGACCCCTATTCCTAACAATCTCCAGCCATAATCGGCCACCTATGAGTATATATGTGCTCAGAGGGCTTTTTTACGACAACGGGAGTTCAAAAACATACTGAGCGTGCCCACCGTCCTCCGCAGACGGCTCCACGGAAACCCACGGAGACGCCACATTCAACCTCATGGCGCGCCAATAATTTCTCCTGGGGCCCGGGGGGCGTTGGTGCAACAGCGGTGTGTTTCAAGATCAATAATCTCGTGCCCATGTATGCCATGCTGCGGCACTCTGAATATGGGACAGAGCCGTACATGGTACGTACCATGCAGGATCACATCCACCACCCGACCGCCAGACGATGTTTGCCGTACATCGTAGATGCGAAGTAAGCCTGGCCGAAGATGACTGTCGGAATATTCATCTATGATGCTTGTCTGGTCTGCATATGTCTAGACGACCGCAGTTATGCCCAGTGCACAAGCTGATATACGAGTCAATCGCACGTTCGATGCAGCCGTGCGACTAGCTCACAATCATTGGATTCATGTGGCACAACAACACCGATTCTGTCGGATGATCGTCTTGCGTTGGTAGCGACTGGCGAACAGACAGAAGGATATCACTCATAATGCAAGAAGAACAAGGGGTATCAACCGTGCGAGCTGTGTAGTAATACATGGTACATCGAAGCACACGTCTTCCTCGTATCTCAGGGATATCATACTAAACCAATATATCATGACACATTCAGGCAATGTCGCCTCACGAATCGCGCTCGTTACTCGACCACGATTGCCTGATAGTGCTGGCTCGTTTTGCCCGCCGGAGACATGCCTTCGCTATCGTTGCAAAGCTGTATTTTGCGAATCGACTTCGACCGTTAGCCTGTTGTCAGTTCTGTCAGCAACAAAGTCCCTAATGAGTTACGGGGCGAGGCTCACATTCTCGACCTCGTCGTACTCCTCCTCGTCGTCATCCGAGCTATCTTCGTCCGCAAGGGACTTCGCCTCGGACATGGGCATAATCCCCTCGGCTTGCAGAACGGCTGGTACACGTGGGCAGCAAGTCAGCACACATTTTCTCCAACGGCTCGACGGCAGCTTACCTGTGGGCCTGTACCGGAAGACGAAGGTAGCAAAAGGCCCCGCGCTCTTATCCAACGCGGAAGCCTGTGGTATATCCACCTGCGCTTTCCCCCTCTTCAGCCCCTTTCCGAGCCTAACGCATCATCGACGGTCGCATGCATCAGGTAATGTCCCTGGCACATCGGCTCTGGAACGAGACTCACTTCACACAGTGTCTATCAAACGACGAGAATTTCTCCAGCTTGTCCTTGGCGTCGTCTGGCGCAGATGATGCCACTATGCCGCCCAAATTCACCGGGTGCGGCTGGAAGGGTAACGACGGTCCGAGCACCGGCTGGACGTGATGCATCCGTAGCTGAATGGTACCGAGCTTCCCCGCGCGCCGATGCGTCGTCGAACATGCACCCAGGAACGCACCGTCTTCCGTGTCTGGGAATGTCACGCTACGGTCAAACCTAGCTCCGAGACAGGAAGGCAGCAAGCGGAAGAGGGGAGGATAGTTACCCATGGTGAAGACCGTTGCGAACTGGAACATCTGGTAGGTATCTGCGGACACCGTACGCACGCCGACCCGTCTGCCCTTTTGTCCCGGCGAGCAGGCGTTGCTCCCTACGCGCACGCCATCGACCCTCGTCGAGATGCCCACTCGGTGCTCTCCACTGTGGTACTGCCAGCAGACCATGAACATCTGTCAACCAAGAGTGCGGGTTAGCCAACGATATGTGAGCGACGATGGTTCTACTCCATACCCTTCCGACATCGCTGGGGATTGTGCAGGTCATCTTCCGCTCATCCTCCGCATCGACTTGCACCTCGAATTCAGGAATCCGCTTTCCGTCGCTGTATGCTATCCAAACTTCAATCCCACGGTGGAACATGGTGCAGTGTGTGTTAGGCTTGATAATCCCAGCAGAGTCGGGCTGTGGTCGGAGAGGTCAAGGTGTACAAGGTTAGGGACCTCGTTCCCCACATCGAGGCGGACTATATGCGCTTATAAGCGCGCTGCGCACGTCAAGTCGCGCGTCCGTCAGTCTTCTCAAGCGTCACGAGTCCATCCAGAGGGGGGAATGGCAGATCTCCGAGCGTGCAGCACTAGCCGCCCTGCAAGACAGTCATTCCGCGCAATCATCGGCGTATATAGGTATATAGGCAGCTCACCTGCGTCCCGCTTGACGGTAGGCGTGCCGTTTTGACAGATCTTCTCCCATGTCAGGAAACGCTGCTCGTCTCTAATCGCTGCCCATCGGTCACACAGGGACGCGAAGATATCTGGCTCGAAAACGCCCAATCTAATATTACGAACCGACCTGCAGAGAATAATGACCGAACAGACGCTCTATGCTACATACAAAACCAATCCTCAGGTGTTACACGTCCGACCGCTATCCAATCCAGGCATATCAGCTATCCTACACGGCTGGCTGTCCGAGACTCACATGATCGCGCGTGCCCGACGCCTCCGGAACGTCCATCAATCAACGTCGTTCCTGCTCACGACGACCTTCTCCTGCACAGGGATCAAGTCGCCCTCGGCGGGCTCGATCACGACGCACCAGAGGACACGACCCCATGGCGCCCCGTCGCCCGGTCTCGCACGCTCGCAGCACACGAACCGCACAGGCTGGCCGTCCCAGTACTTCATCACGTCGATGGAGATGCCGCCCGGGAGGCGCAGCGAGATACCGTCGTGGCCAAATTGCAGGAAGTCGTAGCAGAAGTCGGTGGTTACGATATCCTGATATACATGATATCAGCAACGAGCGGAGACAGATGGACATTAGTTGCGTACTTCTGGGCCTAACACGACTTCCTGCCTGCGGAGCGCGTTCGCGAAATACGCCCGGCGCTTGGAGGGGCTGCTCTTCATCTTCCCGCCGCTGAGAGTGGGGCTCGCGCTTGAATTGCGGGCTGTACGCAGCTGCGTTACATCATCCGTTATGGGATCCTTCGCGGGGAACATTGGAGCGCCTCGTGAGGTGTGCTGGTGTCTCATGTAAGGCATTGTCGCGACTAGTGGAGATAATGCCCAGGGCTTGGTACGCGACGCCAGGTCGTGCTCCAGAGTGGGATCTATGAAGCTGATGAAAGCAAGCGAATGTCAATATGCGGCCGATGATACGTAAGTAAGCAGTAGCGTACTTCATAAACCTGAGCGCAGCGCCGAAGCCCCAGGGTAACTTGAAAGGCCTCTCGAAGATGTTTCCGAACAAGAGCTCGTCTGCATTGTACTCTCGAAGGAACCTGCCTGTAATCAGAAAATATGATGTTAGTATACGTATCGTTCTCGTCATCCATTGTACGTGCGCATATTAGCGTCGTCGACAACTTGGAGCACATTGCACGGGCCGTTACATCAGCCTTGCAACATTACGCTCCCTAGCGGGGTTTTTGATAACAGTGGCCCGGAATATCCTGATCCATTTGGAAATGCCCGCTTGCGCAGGAGAATGTGCTTTGGCCGATGCATGAGATCCGGGCGTGTGGAGTCTGCATATCCCTCTGAGGCGGTCACAGGCCAGCCCACATGGGCACACCATCTTGTGCAGCATAGCGTAGTCTAGGCGACAGACAACTTCCTGGTACCCCATGATGTTGTACTGTATGCCAAGGCTGGCGCCGTCCATTGTTGGACGACGCCAGTCTTGTCTCTTGCCGTAAAGCAGTTTCGGCAGCGATATTCATGTGGGCGCTTCCCGCTATGCAATACCTGGGTAGGTTCGCCACTGGAAGTCACCCAACACAAGTCGACTGTATGTGTGTTATTCGACGCCGTGGCTTTCCTAACAACATCTACCCGACTCTCGGCAGCGGAAGCTGGCGCTGTACACACCTTGAACCTGAATACTCCAAGTGACGCCGCTCCGCTTGCGGAAATAGTCGCTGTCCTCGGCTCCGCCTTCCGCGTCAGCGAGGCCCTTGATGAACACGGCAACCTGGCCCTCGAAGGCGTCTGACGAGATCTTCACGGGCACGCCTGAGTTCACCCTGAGAGGGACGAGGTCTTGCTCAGACGCCGATGGGCCGGCGAGGACACGAAGGTGCGGCATTGTTGGGGTTGCTAGATTGATGTTGTCCTGGTCTCAAACGAAGGGAGAGTAATCCGGTGCGTTGGTATGGGGAGAAAGACCGAGGGTATTTGAGAAAATTAGACGGCGAGTGAGGTATACACGAGAGGGAGGGGGAGGCTCGAGGGTAGGCCTGCTACGCTCACACCGTAGGGATAAGAAAAGGAATGCTGTGGGACCGTTCAGGCTCGCTCCGCCTGACCGCCTCCCTTACTTGCGTCAACTGCGCCGCGGCATCTCCCGCCTGTGTCACCGCCGTCTGGATATGGAAGGCGCAAGGCAGTCACTCGCCGCATTGGCCGTCGCAGCGTCGCACGCCAGGCTGCTGCGGACGGCAGACGGACAGCACGCGCACTGGCGCGCAGTCGAGACAGGAGTTCTGGGACGATGTGACTGCATCTATGCTTGAGATGAGAAGGCGTTCGAAGCAGCGTCGGCATCCAAGTACGAACTTTCTGCTTAATCTTGACTGGTTCCCGTCAGTTGAACGCTGAGCGTGAGCACCGGGGCCGTCTCTAATCATAACGGGCACCTCGGACTCGATGGCTATGCACAACAATCTTCGCGGCCCATACTTCAAGTAATCACCCAGCAACTTATACCGTGTGGCACACAGCTAAACCGCCGGTACCAAGCGTTCAGTGAGCTCTACAAGCACGCGAACATCGTTGCCTCAACTAACTGTAAGATCCGCTGGATATACGCGTAATTTGACCCAACGTTAGAGTTCGAAACCCTCCGTCCACAGCATTGAATGACAACTAACCCCGTACTTATGAGCATGGAATCAGACAACTGGGAAAAAAAAAGAAAGCCTTGCATTAAGGGGGAATCGAACCCCCGGCGGGTCGATGGCAACGACCCAGGTTACCACTACCCCATTAATGCGATGCTACATAATGCAAGCGTTGCATAATGATAGATTGAGCTTATTTGGACTAAATCTGCCCAACTGTAATGCGGAATCTAAAATACTACGTTCATAGGTCCTCTGCTCACGCCAGCTGCTCCCAAATCATTTGCTTCAGTCTCAATCATCAGGAATCTGCATCAAAACCCATAGGCGCAATGACTCTGCCCTACAAGCACTCATGTACATCTCCGTGCGAATCCGCAAATCAATACATCGACATAAATCGTCGTATGCGTCGGGCAAGCATATGTCTATCATGGTCTGCCCGAGATAGTCGACCTTTGTACTCATGTGCCCATTGAGATACTTCTCGAAGCGACCTTCCAGAGTCATTCTGCTTGGATGATATCATGGCGAGCGTCGGGACTCAAGCGAGGAGAGTGGACTCGCAGCTTCTTCCAGGTGAGTTTTTATTCGGTATGACTCTTGCTGGCGTGTTGACGAATTATTCGATGTTATTCTAGCCATCGGGAAGACGAGAGGCGAATGATTCCGACGAGTGTCTTGCGTTCGAGCGGTGGACTATGACGATGCTAAGAGATGGGAGGCTGACAGACGATTGGCTGGAGGGAACGACCATCAGCGGAAGCACGATGTTACACACGCGCACACACCGACCGAGCCGGCGGCAGTTCTAGGCCAGGGCGTCGATCACATTTGGGGAAGAGGGTGCCTGGGCGGTCGCTTCCGTTCTCATCGTCCTCTTCGCTCTCCTGCCCAGTCCTCTCGCCCTCGACTCCTTCTCTTGCGCCCTCTGCCACCTCAGTCGCACAGCGCTGGCTCTCCTACCAAGCAGACCCTCAAAAGCCCAGCAGTCGTACTCGTTTCCTGCACGGTGAGCATTTTCCGCCTCCGTCATCTGTTTGCGGCGCCATCGCCGGCTGGGCATCGCAGTCACAGACATCTCATCTGTTCCGATTGAAACAGCACCGCCGCCCTCATTTGCTTTAGCCTCTCAGAGCGCCTGCGCCCACCACTCTAGAGGTCTACTTCGACGCAGCACCCCGCCGCCTGGTCATTCCCTTGTTCCCCACGTTCATTACTGTTCATACCCTTTCTTGCTTCGTCTCCCCCGTATGTTCACCCCGCCCCCGTCTCCCGAGCCCCATCGCGCACAACACGCCCCGTCTGCACAGAGCAGATCACCCAAGTCCCTGCACACGCTTGATGTTCCCGATGATCCCTTCCTGAGCCCGCACTGCAACCGCCCAGGCAGCTCATCCCCAGAGCGCCAGCTTCCTCGCGCGCACGACACCCCTCTCTCGCCGAAAGAAGATCCGCAGGCGTACGCTTTGCTCCAGAAGAAGCGGATTGCGCGGAGAACAAGATTGACGGTCTTCCTCGTTCCTCTTGTCCTCGTGCTCGTAGGCCTCTCTACGCGGTACCTCACGCGACGGGCCACGCTTGACGCCTTCCAACCGCCTCCAAGTTGGCAAGACTGGGCAGAGTCGGCCAAGCAATGGAGGGTGCACAAGCGAAACCCAGGGGCGTCAAACGTGGCGTCGGTCACCACCGTTGATGGCAAAAAGCCTACAGGCACCGCGCTCACGTTGGCGTCGACGGACAGCGCGGAACCTACGGCGACAAACTTGGGCACTGCAACAGTCCCCTCTACACCGCCCGTACTGCCGACGCCCTTCCCCCAGGCGTTCGATTCCACGCTCTCGACGGACTTTGAGACGGTCGGATGTCAGGCGTTCTTCACGAACATGACCCAGACGTCCGCGTTCCTTAAATGCCGCCCGTTCTCACTGCTCGTGAAGGACTCCAACGCGTTCATCCAAGTGAGTTTATTCGATCTCCCTCTGGTATCGTCGGCTGCTCGTGTTTGCGTGTTTCGTGGAACGAGGATTCGTGCGCATAGCGTCTGCCGGGAGCGCCAGAGAGCCATCTCGAGAGTCAGACCAAAGAGCCCCACAAATTGCCCCGTGGCGGCCCTCTAGCGCTCCCGCGGGATACCTTAGGTTTGTGAGTGCGAACGGATATGCTAACATCTTTCCACGATCCCAGCAGAGTCAGCGGAACATCTCCCTGCTGAACACGATCATGTGGGGGACGTGCAACACGGACATCGATGCGGCACAATGCTCGGCCAACATGGCCTGGTTCGCAGAAAACATCAAGACTCAATGCAAGAAGGACATCGCGGCCAACAACTCTATCGTCACAGACGCCGTCGCCGGTGAGCCGCCTCCTTCCGCTTTCCCCCCACAGATATTTTTGTCCGCAAGTACAAGGAGCGCCTTTTGCTGACTTGCTATTACGGACAGGCCTAGCAGCGTACGACCTCATGCGCGAAGTCGGGTGCCAGACAGACGCGCAGACGAATACGTACTGCTACGTCGAGGCTGCACAGGCGCGCCCCGCGGACCTCTACCTGTACGCGCTCCCGCTGGGGCTCGGGCTCCCGAACCAGACCGTGCCGAGCTGCACGAGCTGCGTGAAGAACGTGATGCAGGCGTTCGTCTCGGACGGGATGAACCTCTCCGCGCTCCGCTCAACGTACCCCTCCGCGGCGACGGTCCTGAATAGTGCGTGCGGGGGCGACTTCGTCGCGACCATCGCGGAGAGCGACACGAGTGGCGCGTCGCACACGGCCGCGTTGGGTGGGGGCTGGACGGTGTCTGTCGCGGTGCTCGGGGCGGTACTAGGCACGCTGTTGGCGTTGTAGGGGGGCTACCGTGTCTCATGGTGTCGTGCCTGTATCATCAATGTGCGGCCCCTAGTCGCGGTGGCCCTTACAGCAGCGGATGTTGGTGCTTCCAAAGTCCCATCTTCCCTACGACCACCACTCACGTCCCGGCGGTTACGCGTCAACCGCCCATCTGATGCTGGCGCCAGCGGCTATACGACACGTCGACGTCTCATGCATATGCGTATGCTCGCACGCATCTCGGCGGTCCGCGGTTCGACGGTCGCATCCGATTTGGGGCGCACCATCACGCCAACACCGTCATTTCCTTCGAGTTTTCCGTCCGCACCGACACACGCACTCCTTTGGCACCTCTCTTTCACGTTCTCTCGTCGGTCGCGGATTCAGTTTATGATCCTCGGGGTTTTTCTCTTCTTCGGCATACCATGTTGCTTTACATACCTATACCAACGGATTTTTCCTTCCCTTAACTTATTCATAGCGTAGAAACGATAGTGTATCTCGTGCCACTGTATTCGTCGTGCCTAGGGATGAGGCGAGCGACAAATAGCCAGCCCGCTACTACTACTAGTAGGCTTGGCGTATACATTTCATATCATGTCATCACATGGAGGATTGCAATGTTCGATTGAAGTATAGAGGCACAGCCGAGTAAAGTACAACAATTGAGTGAGAGTCACAGAGCTGAGTAGTGCGAGGAGCGGGGCACGGAAATGATTGGAGAGTAGCAGTGTGTGATGTAGGGTAGATGTGTGATGATGATCCCATGGCCAGTAGAGTCGGAGCATTCCAGGGGTTGCGGAACAAAGGACGTGAATTCGGAGAGCAGCGTGACCTTGCGCTCTGTCTTGCAGTTGCGACTAGTCGTCCAAGGTGAGGTCAATGACATCGCTCGGGTCAGGCTTAAGCCTTGCACGATATCCAGGTTCTCGCTTCACCCGAATTATCGGTTTGCCCTACGTGGACACGCTTTAGCCGAGAAACCAGAGAGTTGATACATATTAGCATGACCCACATCTGCAATATCTTCGTCGTCGGAGATTTCTATGACCTCGATCTCGGGCTTGCGCTTCACCTCCGTCTTGCTGCCATCCTGTCTCTTGCCTTTGTTGCTGCTTCCCTCGTACGCTCGCCAAAAGTGCGTCGGTTCTGGTGCGGGTGGGGGCATGATGCCCTGTGCTTGGAGCAAGGCTGCTCCCGAGCGGTCGGTATAAATCAGGCTCTCTTGAGATTAACAAAGTTGTGAAAGGAGAGGAACCCACCGGCAGGTCTATAGCGGAAGATGAACGAGACGAACGGGCCTTCACGCGGATCCAGCGGTACCGACTTGCTCCACACAGGAGGCTTCTTGATCTTGATGCCCTCTCCAAGGCTACAGAGCGCAGCAGCATTCAAAACACAACGCTCCAACAACCTCACAAGGACAAGCAACGCACGTCACACGATGGACCCCGAGCTTCTTGCTGCGTTCGTGCACAACACCGATCACCCTGCACGTTTGGGGGCGGAAGGCGGCGCGGGGTACGTGGGGATGCACCCGCGTGATGTCAACCTCGATACCACCAATCTTCTCTACAGCTTTTGCATCGTTGGCTAAGAGCGCGGAGTCGTCATCTACCGGCGACGTTGTTGAGAGTACAGTCTACAGTCAGCACGTGACTTTCTAAAGGCATGCGAGGGTAGGGGAGACGCACCCGTCGTGCGGAGGTCGGCAAATTGGAAGGGATGGTATGTATCTGCCGATACTGTGCGAATCGCCGCCCGACGTCCGTTCTCGTTCGGCCTACAGATGTTGCTGCATCTTAGGGCGCCGTCTATGTTCACGCGCACACTGGCGGTGTGCAGCCCATTGTAGTCCTTCCAGTGAATGACAAAGCGCTGCATTCATTCAAAAAACACACTCTCTCAGTATCGACCTTTCATACTGGGACCATGGGCAGACGAAAGATGAAGCTCACATACCTTGCCACTTTCACTGGGGATATAGCATGCCACCGCCTTCCCGCTGTTACCTTCCGCCTCCATCTTGTACTCTGGCATCCGCTGATCATTGTCGTCGGTGATCCAGACGTCATAGCCTCGGTATAGCATCCTGGTGTCGTCGTAGTCACAGAATAAAGAGCTACTGGCAGTTGGCAGACACAAGAAAGGGTAAACAGGCGCCAACGGCACGCTATTAACACAGGACACACGGTCACATGCGCGTATTTGACGGACGCGCGCGGCGGCGCTCAGTGCTGCAGCTTTCAGCCCCCCGCTCAGTTGAGCTGGTGCTCGAATGGTGCTGCAATTTGACCCTTCGGATTGTTTTCCTCGCGCTATGGAATGGAAAATATGGTGAGATCGGACGCTTGTGTGCGAAAGGTCTCGTACGGGCAGAGTGTCGCGGCGGCGGGAAGTATGTGATTGCGACACGAGCCAGACAGACATAGTCCACCTATCAGAGGGGTCAGACTTGAACAACCAGCCGTTGACAGTTTGCATGATGGCTGAAGTGTAAGATGCTTCACGTTGGTATCCGCAATCCTACCTCATGCGATGAAGGCGAGCCGCCATACGAAGATGTCTGATATAATTCCCTCCTTGTTCCTTCTTACAACTTGCAACTTCAGCCTCGCGGTTGAGGTCGCAGGATGTAAGGAGGAATAAAAAGGGGTGGCCGGGATAAAAGAAATGGCCAATGTCCGAAGGCAATACGGACAACGAAGACGGGACAAAAAGAAGGGAAGCCGACCATGCAAAACAGAAGGGAGAAACATGGCCGACATACTGACCTTCGCTGGCAGGCCTATAAAACAAAGGCCGCCGGCGGTGGAGAGAGAGGATGACAAGTGGTAGAGTCGGACTGTCCAGGACGCAGATGACCACGACCGATAGTCATGGAAGGAGCGGTTCAGCCGTCCATCAAGGCCTTTGCCCTGTCAGTACTTAGGTCGGCCGATCCACTCCTCGTCAGAGGTGCGCCCAGCCGCATGCACGGAGCACGCGAGCACCGCCGATAGGTTAAACACCTGTCGTCACCACGTTCACAGAAGGGAACATGGCAAGTGTGGTGCACCCTCGTACAGGTCCGTCCTAGAGCTTCTCCGAACCCACTGGAGAAACAGGTATACACCTCGGATCTCGAACCGAGTGGACAGTGAAAGCCGGATGAAGGAGGAGTGATGCGAGGATCTAAGGGTGCAGACTAGCGGACGTAGCGACTGTAGGACAGTATAAGAGTCCAATCGTGTTTGGTCTTGTGGTCGCATGGAGGCTGACATGAATAAGGCTGACGTTCCTAGGTGCATCCACGCACGGTAATCGTCTTGGCTGTGTACGAGGTATCTGGTCGAGATCAAAATGGCAGAAGAGTGACTGGGGGACATAACAGAAGCATCAGAGGGTCGACTTGTTCGCTGACAGGTTGGGCGAGTACTAGCGGATGGACACAAACCGCGGAAATACGATTGTATTAGATGTGGTGGGGTAGTGTAGCTCTCAACTCCAGGCCTTCATAAAGGCGATCCCTGATGACCCATGGTGAATCGTTCCACATGCGCTTCTGGAACACGAGGTACTCGACAACTGGTTTTGGCTCAGTCTCGCGGACACGCACGCCAGTCTTCTTAGAATATGTCTCCACGCCCTGGATGCATAGTGAGTAAAAAAAAACATAGACAACAGCATCCTTCGTACATACCTGTAGCGTATCGAACCGTACAACGGCTTGAACAGCGAGACGGCTACCAATGCGAGGGGGCTTCGCACCATAGTAGGCCTCGTTTGCCCGGATGCTAACAACTCTGCATGGTGTCCGTTCGCCATGGAATTTCCAGACGTTGATGTAACGGGGATCTTGGGAGCGGAGGAGTTTCATATAATAGCTTTGCTGCTCACCCACAGACACAGCCTTTACCGTCTTCTCGTCGCGCCTGTAGGTTTGTCTGCTTAGACAGGGTAATTGTTGGAGCAAGAGAGCACATACGCTGCGATAGCTTCATTGACTTGCTTGTAAGCCTCAAGGGCAGCTTGACGGAAAGGTGACAGCCAGGCAGTGGATTTGGTGGATTGTGTAGAGAAGAGTTGCCACGACCAGGGTGACTTCGGTTTGACGCCAGGTATTGACCGATGTTTGGCCATCCGGTATAGTCTATCATGCGGTTGGTGAGCCAATGTAGAATGAAGAACAAGAAAAGTGTGACGCACGATTGAGCGTTCAAGAATGAGTTCCGTAGTGTCTGCGTGATTGCCCGAAGGTGGTCTGCGAAGCTCGCATTTTCCTTATGTGAACGCCAGGTAGGTACATGGACATCTATAGAGCGTTACCATTCTCCTGCTCGGGCTCCCGATATTTAAAATCGACATACCTAGGAGCTCAAGAGGAACAGAGGATAGGTCGAACTGATTGGTCTCCGACATCCGCTGCATTGCTTCAATACTCTTGATGTCGTCTTCGAGCGACCTCTCAGCCGCAACGTCATCCTTAGCAGCCTGCTGAGGTGTTACAGCTTTGCCAGCCTTTCGAGACGTGGAAGGAGGTGCAGCAGACGCGACAGGGATTTTCTCCTTCGTCTTCTGGGCAGCAGCGGCATAGCAGCGGTGTTGTACCACCAGAGTAGAGGACCATGTGCGAGACAACGAACAGGAGTGAGTCGCCACACGGCCAGCGATGTCAAGACATTTTCGCTGCGAGCTGAGGTTCATGGTCGCCGTGGCAAGCAATGAGCAAGAGCGCCGCGGGCCTTCTCGGAGACTCAAGAAACCCTAACCTCGGCCAATCAGCGTCAAGCGCTGACGGAACGCCGGTGCACGTGGCGCTTCGGCCTGAATTTGTGCGCGTCGCATTCGCCGACGGAACTCGTCTGCACACCTTGCTTGCAAACCACCACCACATCCCTCCCTCTCTTCTCAGCTCTCTGTCCATCATGCCTGTACGTGCACCTTGGTGGCCTTTGTGGGAACTATAACTTACTATTATGCTCGTCAATAGCGCCAGTCTCGCTCTCGTCCCGCTGCTCGGCCTGCCGCCGCTCCCGCTGCCCAGCAGACTCGTAGCGCACACACGGCCGCTGCGCCTCACCCTACGGCTGCCCCTCCCATGTCTCATGCTCCCCCCGTCCCCCCTCAGGCTCAGTCCCAGGCTCAGCCTGGTCTGCTTGCGCAGATGGCTGCCACTGCGGGATCTGTTGCTGTCGGTTCGACAATTGGTCACGGCATCTCGCACATGCTCTTCGGTAGCTCTAGCTCTACTCCCGCTCCCGAAGCCCCTGCCGCTCCCGTCCAACAACAGCAACAGCAAGCATCGGGCCTCAGCTGTGAAGTTCAGGCCAAGGGTAAGTTCATTGGGAGCCATCAGCCATCGTGTGTTGTCGCTGACTTGTAACTCCTCGTATCAGAGTTCACCAAGTGCTTAGAGGCTGCTGATCTCCAGTCATGCTCGTGGTATCTTGAGCAGCTGAAGGCCGTAAGTGTCACTGAAATTCTCAAAGCCAGCACCCATTGACGCCTTCTCAGTGCCAAGCCGCTGCTGCCCGGTACTAAGCGCTAAGCTTTGGGACATCTCACTGAGATATTGACAGTGTACTTACCTAATGCAGTGGCCTAGTATGTTCTGCGCTTCATAATATGGAGTCACCCCCCTCTGCATAGATTACACATGCTTTAGCGAGACCCGATCGAGAGTGTGTCTTTAGTCAAGCCTAGCTGCACGCATGCAGATCCAGCGTGCGAGGTACGTCTGCCTCCAGCATATGTACACTGGTTCCGCTAGTTCATACATATGGCTAGAAATTCCACTGTTGGCTACACATGCGCCTGTTGAGTCCGTGGTTGGCTGCTATTGCCAAAGTGCTGCTCGACCAATATGGTACTCTGAGTCAACGTCGCGTTTGAGATGCCATAGTTTCCGGTTGGCGAATATTCTGCTGGTTCATGGTTACCTGCTACGATCTAACAGACCGGAGCTTCACCAAAACTCTCACTCTCGATTTGCCCGTGCTGTGACGATGACAGAACATCGTTCCGACACGTTCCCTCTACACACCTTGCCGACCAGAATCGACGCCAGTTGCGGACACCTGACGTCCTGCACTGTTCGAGATTGACGGAGCGCACATCGCATCATAGATACCCGGTAGTTCTAACTACTCTCGTGGGTGCGTTGCGCAGCTATACGAAATACAGGATCTCGCCGCGACTCGAAGACAGTATGACCTTTGGTCGTTGCTAGTGGAATACTGTGAATCGTGAGTTCTGACTTCTCTATCGGCGACGCATATGAGGCCCAAGCTGGCCATAAACTCGCACTGAATGATTTCACTAAGGGAATTTCGTCTGTCACTGTTCGCTGTATCGAAAGCCGGGCGAACTTGCTGACATACCTAATTTAGGAGACATCAACTTATGTAAGACGCCGCTAATTCTACCCTCACCGTGCGAGCCAGCTGCCTGAGCTTTCTCCTCCATGATTTCCTCCACAATGGGCCCGCTTGTGAGTATATGCGCCATTTCATGTGTCTTGGTGGACAGTCCAACATTTTGAATGATCCCTCGTTCCAGCATTCATCGGCTTCAAGCTATCAGACGATACCGACGCCACCATTGGAACACTTCGAACAGGTCTAGCGGAGGATCTCCCCTGGTACGCAGGTTGTCTCTTTGCAAATTCGTTCCTGGTTGCTCTGCATATTCTTATGACCATATCGTGCAGTAAAATCCTGGCCTGAGTCGTACGAGGCTCATGTACACCGGTCACATGGCAGAGTCGCCGAGCATTCAAAAGGCAAGTCTGTCGCTTTTGTGCGGGCCCAGCCACGACATACTCACACGGTGACATCCAAGACTGCTCGTGCATATTCAGCACACCGTGTAAACAAAGGAGCTCTCATTTCTGGCATCCTCTCTTCCCCTGCGCGGTCTCGGCGAAGGGACAGACGTCAGGATGACCACCGTATACGAAGCCGTGCATAGCGTCTTCCAGAAATCTCCCTTATGGCGCTCACACTATTCATTTGACAGGTTCTGTGGACAATAATTCAATAGGCGGGCCGTAACCCACAACCCATGTCCGGGTGCCGCACGGCCGCTAGACAAGGCGCGCTTCGTGGGCCATTCCAGCAACGAATTCCAGCCCATAATTAACGGAAGGAAGATGTATCCTCGAGGCCGACCGATCCTTGACGTGTTCCGTCCCATCCCACCAATCACGCTCGCCCCGTGCGTGGGAGCCCCAGATCGTCGTTAAGGACGCCTCTGCTCTCGTTCTCGTGGAATAGGCTTTCCCATCTAAGCGCCGCGCGCGATGAAGCCGCGAATTCTCCGCACCCGCGCGTCCGAGCCTAGGTCCGTCGTCCGCTCGTCCTCGGTAAAGTGTGAGTGGTGAATAGACTGTTCCACTTGACATGGCCCTCATGGAATCGCCATACAGTCAGTCCGGAGCTATGGTTATGTCTTCTGTGGCTTCGCCTACAAGGCAGTACCTGGCGCAATTTGACTATAGGTGGCCATGTCTTTGTGCTCCTTGCGACACTGCAGTCTTGTCTGCATCTTTCTGCCGCGTCGCTTCTCGACCAGTGCTTATTCTAGGCGCGCACCTGAGCACTCGCTGGCCTTGGCAACTTCTTGACTGGTTCGACTACAGCACCCTGGCCGCCTCGTTGCTACTGAACGGCTCATGCTAGATCTCACGGCTCGAACACCTTCCCACGCTCAATATTGAGCTCCAGTCGCGTTCCGAACGTTCCGATCGCTCTTTGCTATACCCTAGATTGTCAACTCTGTCCTCGCAGAGACCTTTGACCCCATTTTCCTCCTACTACCACCGCAACTTTGACATGTTCATTATGTATTAATGAATTCTCTGGAAGAAGCTTTGGCGTTGCACTACTCGCATTCTGGACTCTAGAAGGCTCTCCAGCAGCCCAGTTGTCTATGTCGTACAGAACCCGGTAGACTTCGCTGGTCAAGGTCCTCAATCATGAACATACCTCTTTGGAATGTCTACGTCTGCGAAACTCCCCTACCCCCTGCACCTCTCCGTCTACCTTTGACCTGCACGTCCGCCAATTGTCTTGCAATCCTCTCACGCTGTGGTCTTGTGATGTTCTGGCGACAGGGCCGAAGCCTCTACCGGCGGCCGACTGCGTGTACGGCACCGACAAGCACATTTTGGCGGACGTCGCACTCGCATAACAGGCCTGTACAAGGTCGAAAAAAGGCCGTGTCTGCCCGGCTATTTGGATGCTCTCCTGACAGTGTGAGTACATTGTTGCGCTTCCTCTCGAGCTGCTTCCTTACTCTGCTTTCTAGCGCAAGGAAGTGCACGTCCGAAATGAACCCTCGTTCCTTGCGATATTCAGGATGTCATTCGAGCGTAATATGTGGGACGTGTGTATTCGCGTGGAATGGCGCGTGAGTGCGCTATCCTATAGGCTGAGGTGCAAGAGGCCGCTGGCCAGGGATACGGTAGCCGTGGAATTACTTGCAATCTCCGGCGGGCTCTCGTAAGTGGCTGATTCTGCCGGCGCAGCGTGCTGGTCGAAGGCTAACTACGGGCTACTTTCCGTGATTACACAGACTCGAGTTAATAAAGTTTCTATGACGACCCGTGGGCTCCGTCACGCTGACATTCCTCGATTCATGAGACCTTCGAGCTTCACGGTAGCGATAACGATGTCGAAATGCCATCAGGGCATCGTCGCGTGGCCCAAGAACAGAGTACGAACACTCATACCCTAGCCTAGGCGAATGGTGGGTTCAGCCCGCTCTCAATCCACCAGACTGGTGCGAGCGACACGACTGTCTACCGGCATGCGTCCGATGGCACACTTACGCAACGTTGCGACTTCTTTCGACACTCGAGATTGTCAAGGACACCGTCGGTGCGACGCAACCAAAGCGCAGATCCCGATCTCGATGTCAGCCAGGGCGAGGCCCATCATCCGGATATCTCAGCTTTAGGCGGCCGCTTTCCGGAGGGTCCCCGACTCGCTCGTGATGCATGACATCTAGGCCCTCTTTTGAAGCCATCAAAGATTGCGACATGCTGGATTCCGACATACAGAGTGTACCGATAGCATCGAGTTGCTGCGGCCATATCCTTACACAATCCGCCACACTGACGTAGGTACTAGGCGCGGAGGCAAAGACGCCCATGCGGGGACCCTCAAGACAAGCCTGGAGGAAGAAGCAGTTGGTTCTGATCAACCTGAACCAGAGTGCCTCTGCGTCGGTCCGCCTGAACAAAGCAGCCAACCAATGTGGCAAGATACGGTAAGACGCGCGAGGTTTGGCTTCTGCGACGAGCAGGAAATTCCATGCAATGCAACTCAAACTCAATGACGTGAGAACTTGGACTGAGTGAGGAATACAGTCGCTACACGAAAACTCGCAACGCAATGGAAGGAAAGACGATTCGAAGGACGTTCCTGGCTGGTGATGGTGTGGGGGCGCGAGGAGGAAGTGCCTCGCTAGGGCTGCCGGCAATTTCTACCAAAAGCGGGTGATCGGCGAGCCAATGATGGGCGACGCTCTCTCGTGGCTAGCGAAGCGGGGCAATCCGAGCGAAGCATGCGCAAAGACGAGCAGAACGCCTGGCGCCTATGCTAGACCCGCGGCTGGGGTTGGTCCTTCGCATATCGGGAAGCTTCTGACCGACGCATCAGGCCTAGCACGGTCCCGTTACCGCGGAGCTCCCGCGTTCGTGCGAGAATAAAAGCCTCCTGGACGCCGGTCTAAAGGCCGCTCCTCGATGTTTCGATCCACCCGTCGGGCGACGTTCAACTCTCTTTCTCTGCTTTCCTGATTTTATTCTTCATCCGCGTCGTCTGCATGACCATCGCGCGCCATGCTATCTCGCCGACCAGTGCTTCGCGTCGATCCCAACGCAGTCGGGGAAAAGGACTCGCCAGGACTCGCCCCAGAGCCTGAGTATCCACACACATCGGTCTTTCGGTGAGTTACACGCGTCGTCCACATGGCTCGCTGTCCCGAACATGATATTGGCACAGCTCCACTCAAGTCGAGGTGCATGTGCGAAGTCCTTCTGTCAAGGTTCTGCGCGGGAAAGGCTATGATGCTGCTCAATCGCTGCCAGTCTTCGGGGATCATGACAAGGTGACAGGCACGGTCCTTTTAGACGTTGGTCTATGTGCCACACCCGGCCGCTTGACTATTTCCGTGCGTATGCAATGCTTTCCGTGGCTCGTGTGCCTACGCCTTGTCCTGACCGAAGTGACACTACTCATAGTTGCAAGGGACGTTCGTTTACATGTCCCCCAATGCCGGCGCGTCGGCCGACTACGTTGAACTCGCTCGACCAGAGAAGCATCGACATGTCTTCTTCACGTGTTCAGAAACGCGTCCCACGGGCGAGCTGGACAGTCCCCGGTCTACTACTTCCCTTCGCGATGCGTTCGCTGCCAGCGTGCGTTATCGTCGAGAGCGCCGGCCGAGTCAAAGCAGCTTGAAGGGCGCCCTTCGCCCATTCCCTTTCTCGTTTGTTATCCCACGCTCTGAGCAATCAGGTCAGGAGCTTCCGCCTACGTTTTCGTCGGTCGTAGTGGGCGAGTGTGGTCCTCGTGCACGTCCATGTGTGGAGCGTGCGGAGGTATCCTATGCTGTCGTAGCAACATGGGAAGCTGCGGATGGCAGCGACGGCGCTATGTGAGCGTGCCGTTTCTCCAAAGTTCCGTCTTACGCAACGCTGACATGAGCGCTTCCGTCGGGGCAGGGTGGAGGCTCCGTTGCTTTACCAACCTGAACCGGACTTCCAGTCGCTGGACGGTTTGCAAAAGGAGTCATGGCTGGAAATACCTCTGAAATCCGAGCGTGCGCTCCCCTTCACATGTGCTGTACGTCTAATTCCTCGTGTCAGAAGGCGGGTGTCTGAGACATATGTTATTACCTCCAGGTTACCCTGCCACATCCGGTGAACTTCTCGCGGGCGGGCTCGATACCCTACTTCGTGGTGTTCACGACGACGCCTCGATCTACGAGTCTTGCCCGCGAAATCGCTACGGACGCATCAATCTCGGTCTCGTTATTGCGGGAAGTTCGGATCGACGCCGCAACCCCACTTTACGCTTCACCATCACCGACCTCGACGCCGTCGACCTCGAGTGACGAGTCGGAGTTCCCACCCGTAGCGTCTCGCCGGCTGCTGAAGCGCGTCGTTAGGAGCGCGCCGGCCTCGCTCGCCAAGGGCCGACATCCGCCAAAAGACAAGCCTTTACCTCAGCTGCCAACGGTCGGCTTTACGGACTCGCGGGCGTTACATGTGGACGTCTGCATTGGCTTTCCGAAAAGACCACGATATCGCTGCGAACCACATCAAAGACATCCCCCGCTAGAATCCCACGCGGCGCTTCCGGATGGTCTATACAAAGGCAAGATCCAGCTGGAGAAGCATATGCTCCCGACGTTTGACTGGGTCGGGCTTCGCGTCAAGGTATGTCCCTGCCGCGGATGACGTACTACTACGCTCGTATGCTAAGACGCCTCCATCACAGTACTATTTGGAGGTTTCTGTGATCGTCGGACAGGACCAGATGCGCGCACGCGTGCCCTTACGCATCTCATGATGTTGACATGGCAGATTGGACTTGCGCGCACACGGTCCCCCTCCTTTCCCTCGTGGTTCCGAGCCTTACCCTGGCGCCTACTTATTCTTATGGACACTTCACGTTCCGTGTATACACCTTCGCACCCCACCATACCCTCCTTGTACGCCGTCGTACGCTTCGATCCCTACTCGCTTGGCTCTCGTTTCCGTCCCCCATGCTGTCCTTTGCTTGTGATATATGCAGTTATGTATGCGCTTTGGCGGTCACTGGTGCGACCGCCGTCACTTGGTCCCGTCTTGTTCTGTACATGTGCGTGCTACGTGTGGCAGTCAGAACTCGAATGAAAGTACGCTATTATGTCGCCGACTACTTTCCTAGCAAATGCCGTGCCATAGGATACTCAGGTTCTCCGGACCGTACGCAAGCCACCATTTGCCACAAATTGTGTGCCGAACGTTGGTGGCGGACGCCCGAGCCTCGAGGGACAAGCGTCGACGACAAGGAAGAGGGTTCTGCCGAAGGGGCGCATTCCAAAAGAGGCATGTTTTCGAGCACGTGGGAGGCACGGAGAACGGGGATCTGAGATTTGGCGACCAGCAGGTGAAGTCACTCTCCCCGCGAGTCTCTCACTCCCCTTCCCCCTCGTCCCTCCCCCGGGCGCATATATACACCTTCTCTCTCTCTTTTCTTGCCTTCTTGCACCTTGGTTTACGCCTTCTTGTCAAGAGTTCCGGCTATCATACTGGTTTCCTTGCGACACCCTCCGCGCCGGACTGCATTTTCCCTGAGACTTTACGAATACCATGAAGTTTGCACGGTGAGCTTGCCCGGAATTGTTGCAGAGAGTTGTGGTTGTTGACTGCGGAACCTAAGATACCTGGAAGAAACACAAGTGCGCAGCCATCATTCTTTCCTCAGCGGGTGGTAGTTAACATTTGGACTGTTGCGTTACTAGACGCCTGAGTGGAAGAAGGCATACATGTGAGTGACCTTTGGTCATCACTCTTAAACGAACCGTGGAAGGGGTTTCGTTTCTCCTCAACCTTCTGACGGACGAAACGGTTTTGAAACCGCATTTGACCCTGGCTGACCGACAACATGATCGTAGAGACTATCGCGGGCTCAAGAAGCGTATCACCGCAATCCGCCGCGCACACCAAGCTGCCGCCGCGACTGGCAAAGACGATGACTCTACCTCGCTGCTCCCTCTACAGCGTTTCAGCACTGGCCATGGGTCTGAGCGCGATGCACGCCCAGCTTCACGCCGTTCGTTGCATTCCACACGCACCGCTTCGGGAACAGCCCGATCTCCCCCCGCCTCCGACGCCTTGCCTGCTGCAGAAGTAGACGACGCTCCAAGCACTCAGAAAGATCCCGACGGCGCTGAACTCGTCGATGAGCCCGAAGAGCTCCGCTCCGACCCTGGTTATGCTGGTCACGAGGAGGCCAGACGCCCATTACCGGGCCCTCGCTCTGCTACCGTCGAGGCGGCTGCAGTTCCCCGGATGCGCCGCCGTAGCACGACCGTCACGGGAATCCTAGGCAGAGCGTTCTCTACCGGGCCTCAGCCGCAGCGGGCGAATTCGCAGAAGGGATCGGCAGGACTAGACTCCGCGGTGCCCCGGTTCGACTTGCGACATCCGATTCCGCTCATGGAGCTACTCCCGCAGTTGACCCCGGTAGAGCGGGCGTTCTTTGAGAAGCTCGATGAGGAATTGGACAAAGTCGAGAGCTTCTACTGCGAGCGCGAACGTGAGATGAAACACAGGTGAGGACGCTTCGGACTAGTGCCATCGCACCCAGTAAACCCAACGTCGATTGTCTGGTAGAGCGAATTTGTTGAAAGAACAGCTACAGGACCTGCAAGATCACAGGAGAGCCTTCTATGTAAGTCGTGTAGATGCTGCCCTTTTCGTCGGCTTGCTTACCGAAAGTGCCTCACAGGAAGCCCATCCTATAGCAGCCGCACAGTACTCCTGGCTTCCTCTCCCCTTACCGGCTCCTGTCATCCCCAGTATCATGGTTCGTCGGCGGAAAGCAAGGCAAGGGAAGCTCCCCAGTCCCAAGGGCGGAAAGCCATGGAAACTCTCAAGCGCTGCTCACGGCAAAGACACAGCGGAGTCGCATACGACTGTCACCGGGGAGGGGGAGGGGGTTGCCGAGCCCGAGATGCCGAAGTCTGTGGCCAAACATGCCGATAGCAGCAGTGGAGACGACGACGCGACTAAGGCCGGCGACAGCAGTCCCGAGGGCACGGTTGGCCGATCTCGCTGGCGCACCACGGGGGCAGCGAAGAGTGTGCAAGCACTGTTCCAGTTCCGTCCTGCCCCGGTGTCATCGGAGGAGGGCAAGAAGGTCAGCGGTGACGATTCAGCGGGGATCGAGCACAGCGAGAATGCCCATCCTACCGGGAGGGCGATTCGGTACGATCCTGAAGAGTACCAGCATGCGAAGAAGCAGCTCAAGAAGGCTGTCTTGGAATGCTATCGGTGAGTCAACACATACGTTAGCTATCTATTGCCCCGTCTCACGGGCACGACGAAACCAGAGGCTTGGAACTTCTCAACAACTATCGGGTACGTAGCTTCCTTCAAACCGTACGACATGGCTTCCTTGTTGACTGAGTACATTATTCAGACCCTGAACCTGATCGGCTTCCGGAAGGCCCTGAAGAAGTTTGAGAAAGTGACCCATGTACGTATCATCTTTCGTGCTTCCCTCTTGCCCCATTCAGAACCTCATACCGGCGGGCAGATCCCTGCACAACATGCATACACAAAGGAGAAGATTGAGCCGAGCGCGTTCTCGTCAGGGGCAACCGTGGACGCGCTGATCCGTGACATGGAGGCCTTGTTCGCAGCCCGCTTCGGTAAGTGGACTGCCAAACGTGGATGTGGGCCTACGCTGACAGGTTTCCTGCGCAGCACGTGGGGACAAAAAGAAGGCTCTTGCTCGCCTCCGCGGAGGGACGAAGCATACAAGCCATCACTTCAGCACTTTCCGCACCGGCATGTTCCTTGGCCTCGCTGTGCCTGCCCTCGCAGACGGTCTCTACCGCAGTAGGTCTCGTTCTTTTCTTTAAACGACATTCAAGTATTGACTGTTGTATTACAGGCTTCCGCTCAGATACACGGGCGGCCATACCAGGCTGGGATGGCCTGATGTACATATACGCCATCTTCTTCGTACCTACTCTATTCGCTCTCCTGGTTGGGACGAACCTCCTAGTTTGGGCTCGCGCTCGCATAAACTATGTCTTCATATTTGGTGAGCGTCGCCATTTGCGCAGTACACTTTATGCAGTGACTAACACCCCACCTACAGAATTGGATCTACGGACTCGCATGGATCATCGTGTATATTTTGAGGTGAGTCAGCGCACGATTGCAATCGTGCGCGTAGAGGCTCAAGCGATTCGATGCAGATGCCTGCTTTCTTGCTTTCGCTGCTTTGCTATGCTTTTTGGTTATCTTTTGCGCGCGTGGGGGAAAACAACGTCGCACCTACTACGTGGCCCCTACTATGGCTCGCGTTCACGGCGCTGGTCATGATCAATCCGCTGCCGATCATGTTCAAAGCGTCGCGTTGGTGGCTTGTCAAGAACGTCAGCAAACTACTAACGTCCGGAATGCACCGTGTCGAGGTATGATAGCACTTACTCCCAGCTGGCCAGAGATGCTCATTCGTTCGGCCACGCCATAGTTCGCAGACTTCTGGATGGGGTACGTACTGAGAACATGCCGTGCATCTAGACATAGACTGATATCCCCGGTGAATATAGGGACCAGTTCTGCAGCCTCGTCTTCACAATGTCAAACCTCTACTTCGTGGGCTGCGTATACGCTACCGGCATAGACGAGACGTGGCGGCGGTGCACTGCCAATCCCGGGCCGCGATGGGGCATGGCTTTCCTTCTTGGATCGCTTCCGTTACTCGTCCGTCTTGTGCAGAGTGTGAAGCGTTACGTGGATTCGGGGCTCATCACGCACTTGATAAACGTAAGCTGTGGGGTTCCACTCTCGTCTCGGATTATGTTGACACGGGTAAAGGGCGGGAAATACGGGTCGGGTGTCATATATTATCTCTTTTACTTCCTCTGGAGGGAGCAAGGTACGCAACGGACGCCGCTCCCACTTCAGAGAACTAGCTGACACTTGTGAAGGCGGAAACCGTGGACCTATGTTCGTTCTCTGGTGTGTATTCGGGACGTGCTATTCTCTCTATGCTGGTGCCTGGGTATGTCCTGCTCAAGATGTTTGAACCCGTCGTACATTTATCCTGACCCTTTCCTTAGGATCTCTTGATGGACTGGTCCCTCCTGCGCCTACGCGCACCGTATCCTCTACTCCGCCTAAACCTCCTCTATACCAACCACATCCCAGTACGTATCACCTCCCCACCCAAATTATCCGTTACTCATGCTCACCGCAATTGCTCTCACAGTTCTACTACTTCGCTATAGTAAGCTTCCAGCGGTAATCCCATGCCCAACACAGCTAACGATTTCCTGGTGCATTCAGATAACCAACATCTTAATCCGCTTCATTTGGGTCATCTACATCCCGGTCGACGGACCCGACTTCATCATCCGCACCTTCATCGCCGCCATGCTGGAAGCTTTGCGACGCTTGCAGTGGAACTTCCGTACGTGCTCATCCGTTTGCATGTACACCGATTCCCCTCTCATCGACCATTCACTTGTTCCCAGTGCGTCTCGAGAACGAGCACCTCGGTAACATCGATCAGTATCGAGTGACGAGGGAGGTGCCGCTCCCGTACTCGTACGACGAGCCGTCGCACGACTCGGACGGCGAAGACGAGGATGACCACGATCATATGAGCACTGCTGGCAGGTCGTGGCGGGGTGGTCGCAGAGGCTCCGCGTCGGATAACACCGTGGCGGAACCCGACGCCTGAAGGGCGAGGCTTCAGGGACCTACACCTACTTGTTTTGCAAAACTGTCGCTCCTTTGTTTACGCTATATTCGACTCTAGATGGGTATCACACCGTCAGCCAGATCGATGTCTTGCGAGTATTCCTGGCAGGAGGACGTGCTAAAGTTGGCCACACCTGCTCAGGGTGTGATGTCGACCCCACTCGAAGAACTTGAAGACACGCTCCCTGGAGGCATGATTGTGAGCCGATTCGTCAGGATTGCATCCGTATACATGTACGGAGGCATAAGACGCGCGTTCGGGTCGTCAAAGTGACAAAGGTCAACGGGGTGCATGAACGGCGGCGCCCCGATGCTGCGAAATCGTGAATCGAGGCTCGACAACTGGAGACGACAGGCTCACTTGTGAACCTCGTCTGGCCAGAGAATAGCCAAAAGTTCGCACATGGACGATCACGTAAATCCATGAGATGCATTTGGTTGGCCTAGTCTCTCTGAGAACCCGAGGAATGACGAGACCTAGGATGCAGCAAAGGCTAACTCGCTCCTGAGCGAACCTACTTACACCATACAACATCGATCCTCCGCGTCCCTTAGGCACGTCGCCACACTGACTTCCGGCGGCACACGATCAGAGTACGCTTCGAAAACCTCTCGTAGACTCAAGATCTACTACCGAGTTTACTTAGATCCCGGTAGTATCCTATTTCGCTCGTGGGCGTGCTTTCCACTCAATGGCACCCATCCCCCAAATCAGAGCGGACTCGCAGCCGGTCACGGCGGCAGCGTGTCTCCGAACATGGAATCCTCATTGTACATGAGTAACTGAATCTATGTCCAGCAGTCTGCTCTCATTCTAATAGCAGAAGGCTGGACTAGTGAACTAGGGAGGTCTGTGCGCACTGCTAGTAGAGCTGCGAGCGACGGCTACTTCATAGACGTCGCAGCCTGCTCGAGCTCCCTTGCTATCAGAGAGTTCGGCGCAGACTTCTTCAGTTGCCTGCGGGTTCTCGTCAGTATCCCCTCTGAACGGTACCCCGCCACGAACGCCACGTACTCGAGTTTCGCCTTATCGCCCCGGTCCTTGCACTCCTTCGCCGCAGCGCGCCAGTCCCCGCACAGGACATACAAGTCAGCGCGTTTCGGCCCGTCGCAGCGCGCGACGTATGCCGCCGCCTCCTTGGGGTGGCCCTTCTCGACGAGGTGCTTGACGAACGCCTCGTAGCCGATCGGGCTGCGTTTGGAGCGCGCGAACGCCTCGAGGCCCTCAAAGTCACGGATCGCGGTGAGCGCCTGTAGCTTGACGTACCAGAACCTGCGTCAGGACAAGGGATAAAGAGGTATCAGCCGCTGCTCTGCGCAGAACAGAGTGATGTAGGTGATAACGTGGGAAGAGGGGTGGGAGGAGGGCACACGGACCGTTTGTCGGGGACCTTGAAGTCGGACTTGAGCTTGTCCGCACGCTTCGACATGCCGTTAACGAGGCAGGTGCGGATCGTCTCATTCACGCTCAGCCCGAAGAACACGATCTTCCCGTCCGCCTCCTTCTCGAGCTGCTGCTGGAAGGTGAGCAGGCGCACACTCTCATCCATCATCTAGACAAACCGGGATACATTAGAGAGCGGAATGAGTACGGAGGAGAGCCGAGGGGTGGCGAGGGCGATGCATACCTTGGCTTCGAACGAGCGGTCCTTATCCTCGGAGAAGAACTTCTGCGCAGCCTTCACAGACGTGATCTTCGCGGCCGGATCCTATCAACGCCAAGCGCACCTCGCCGTTAGCACCATTCGCAAAGATTCCCAGGTCCCATGATGAGGGACGGACGGCGTACCCAGCTGTTCGCGGCGTCCTCGAGGCAGAGCACCGCGCTCTCCACCCGCCGATCGTCCGAGTAGTAGAAGTCCCGGAGCATGTCCCGGTTCTGCTCTCGCGCGTACACCTGCAGGAGCCGGCTCGCAAGGGCGAGGCGCGGCCCGCCTTCCTCAATGAGCCGGAAGAACGAGCCGAGCGAGAGCCTTTTCTGCAGGTGCAGCAGGACGTGGTAGACTGCGTGTGGAGATGTGGAGGTCAGTGTGTATATACTGTTGTGTAGGACGGGAACACTGACCGAGGTCAGTATCTCCGCTCTCGACGGCTTTCATGAGCGCGAGCTTGTCTTCCTTCATGCTGAGCAGCAATGGCACCTGGTCGGACGCCTTGGTCTCATGGTCGAGCAGCTATACCCCCACTATCAACATCGACCGACGCCTCTGCTCGAATGAACATAAACCACAGACCTTCGTAGCGAGCGCCGTCCGCCCAACCTCCCACGCGCGCTTCGCAATGTCCGCATAGCTCACCCCGCGCCCGCCGAGCTGCTCAAACTTCTCCACTATCACCTTGCACAGCGCGTCGTCCCCGTCGAGCTCCGCGTTCTTGCCCGAACCGGATGCCGATGGTTTGGAACGGAGGATCTTCGCGCACGCCCAGTGTTTGAGGACGGCGTCAGGTGGGAGAGAGAGGTAGGACGAGATGCGGAGCGCGAGGAGGTGGAGGTTCCGTGAGAGGAGTCGGGAGATGAGGTGCGAGGGCGAAAGCTGGGTATATCTGGTTGGGGCAAGCGAGTTCAGTAGCATGAATCAACGGAAGATATCTGCAACGTACTGAGCGTAAGAGAGAGGAATGCCGATCTCGTAGAAGCGCACAGCGTTCAGGACCTTTAAGGCCTGTCCAACGTGAACAAAGTCCGTCGGGTCGTACAAGTCCAAAAACGACCTGCCAAACTTGGCTGCCTACACTCAAAGCCTTCAGTGTCTAGCAGCACGCCAAGAGGAAGAAATACATACGCTAAGCAAGCGCCGCTGCCAATATGGTTCCCACTCTCTCGCCGCGGCATCAATGCATTCGTCCACAGCAGCTGCAAGGTCCGGCCGGATACTGCGGATGCTCTCGTCCGCCTTCGGGGAGCGTTTGGAGAAGTTCTCGTACGCGTCGAAGAGAATCGCGGATGGTGATGTCGAGCCAGGCCGGAAGACAGACACGGATGAAGCTGTTCCCTCTCTTGATATCAGCACGTATTGACCGGTGTACGAGGAGGAGCGTACCTGGTACTTTCTGTAGGAAGTCACAGGTGTCGGGCCCGATTATACGGATGCCGTCCGGCTCTGTGACAGTGAAGGTGGACCCAGAGTAGAAATACCTGTTGAAGACCCACGTTGCTCAAGCAAACGATTCCTTCAAAACGAAGGCGAGACGTACTGCAAAGTATCGCCGAACGGCCCCACTAAGACCGCGAGGTGTTTCCAAGTAACCAGTACCGCGTCGTTTCCGCACCATTCGACCTGCAGCACGTCGCCCTCGGCTCCTGCCACGCTTGCGGTATTGAACTCGGCTAAGCTACGTTGAAAGTCCGTCGACACGACCCAGAGCAAGCCCGAGAACGTGAGCAGCGCGAGCGACTTGCCATTCGGCGAGGGCGCCATGTGCGTAAACGGCCCGCGCGAGATGCGTTGGTCCAAGCTCTCGAGATTGTCCACGCTGTATATGGTCGCGTCGACGGAGAGGAGCACCTCGACGTGCCGGGATATGGTTTGGTCTGGAGGGATAACAGTCCATGATTGTGGGGGCTGTGATAGGCCTTGTCGCGCCGCCTCATCGTTCAGTGAGGGATGCTCGGAGATAAGTCGAGTTGCTCACCTGGATTCGCGAGTGCGAGCGGCTTCCCGCCCGTCCACTCCTTTACCTCCAGGAAAGTGAGCGACCCGGTCAAAGCGACGAGACCTGTCTCATGTATTCGCGCGTCGATGATGCCCGTCTCTCCGGCATCACTGCCGAGCGAGTATTGCTCGTATTCGCCCTGAAGGTCGTATATGCGGTACACGCCCTCTTCATTGAGTACGACGAGCCGCTCGTCGCCCGTCCACCCGAAGCGGATGATCTTCGCCTGGTCCCACTGCTCACGGACAGTCTGTATCAGCCGCGCACTCACCCTCGGATAGAAAGCGAATATCCACACTGAACAGCAACAAGCCCTCTCCCGCTGGGGAATATATCTGGATTTGGGCTTTGGAAAACACGGGTGTCGCAGCACCCAACGCGACAAGCCTCGACGTATCACGCATGAGGGCTAGAATGATATTATAGCGCATGCAGTGAGAGTATATAGCGAGCTACAGACCTATAGGCCCGCCATACCGGCAGCCTGCGATGATGAAGTCCTGCAGGTCTCCGGGGAGCTTGCCTGGAATGGAGTAGAGCTGGTGGCGGCGGTAGAAGACGGAGCCATCCTGCATGGCCTCCCATGACAGAGTCGGGTGTTCCGTCATCGTCGGTGGCTTGTACGTCTGCGGCCGTCGTCACGAGCTATGAGCACAGAGGGCAGCCCGGTGAGCTCGAACGCGAGTAAGTAGTAAGTAGCGGTAGTAGCAGTATATAGTACAGTCCAGTATAGCGACCCCGCGGCGCTAGTCCGGACGTCAATGAGCGCCTGTCGGCCGTCTGCGTTGGGCGCTTCAATGCGCGTCTACGGCGCGTCGCGTCGCGTTTGTGGCTGAGCGCCGCCGGCTCAGCGACTTTTCGTTACCATCCTCCTTCGCCAAGTCAATATCTCTTATACTGTATGACTCGCTCGCTCCAGCAACAGTTTCTAGAGCTCATATGGCCCAAGGTGAATGGGGAGCGGGCTCGGTCGACCCCGGAATCCTCGGCTTCAATAAAACCATCATGCGGGACAAAGTGCTAGTAGCCTGGCTCGCGCACCCTGGACGCCTGCCGCTCTGTGGTCGACAGCTATGATAAAGATCGCATGCTTCTGGGACGAGGTGCGCTCAGCTTGCTGCCAGGCAGTGTATATCACCTACCCAAGCGGTGTGACTTGACTTGCATCCTGCAGCGGGCAGACAGGCCACTCACAGGGACAGTAATAGCCTCGTCGATCTGGCGCGTACTGTTGATGTTGATGTGTCTGGTGCCGCAAACCATTGACATCGACGCCAGCGAGGTCACTGGCGGAGGTCACCGCGCGGTGGCATGGCGTGCTCGCACTAGGGGAATATCCGTGGTTATGAAGATGGGCCGATATGAGGGCACGGGCGAAGACCAAAACTATACATCTGGCGAATGGCGTCAGCTAGAGAACAAGCTGGCTCGAGATATGACAGTCGCCAGCGCACTGCCTATCCCCGAGTATCACGGGTTGTTCGTGGGCAGCTTGTTCGGTCAGCCCTGCCTGGTTATCATCATGTCCGGCTGCGGTGGTTCCCTGGAGCAGCTAGGGGTACCGGGGGAGGAGCTGCTGTGAGTACGATGCTCGTTGAATGTGCGGATGCCCCACCGAAATGACATCCATATCGCATATTAGTGACAAGCAAGCTTAAGCGGCGGAGGCACTCAAGGCTGCCGGAGTGGAACCGCAGGACGTTGCCCTGAGGAACGCCGTCTTTGACGGAGAGCGTGTGCGGCTCAACGACTTCGTCTACGAGCAGCGTGAGTGGCGTGTCCACTTTCAAGCATCCCATATAGGTTGCATGTTCGAGCCAAATCCCCGCTGTCCACATGTCTCCCCCTCTCCTGGACGCCGGTGAGTGCGTGAATGCCTATATACGCACATGATCCAGCTGTACGCGCTCTGTGAATCACGCATCCCCATCCATGTCGCCACTAATACCTAGCATGAGCGTAAGCTATAGTAAGCTGCCGCCGCTGTATGACCATAAGACCGCACAAAGACCAACCGAAGCACCATACTTTGCTGATCATGACAGAACTTGAATGCTGACTTGGTATTATACCAAGTTCGCGCCCTCTGCCATCCTCAGAGAAGCCACCGCAAATGTCACTGATAACATGGCAGCGCGTTATGTCAGTGCGCCATGAAGGCGATTCCGCATGTTGCGTTTAACGCTATGGTCGCTCGGCAACAGCTCCTACACCGAGGGGTCGCCGTGGGTCGTGCACGACCCATGCCCGAGGACACTCGACCGCTGGGGACACGATAAAATGCTGGACTATCCGCTGTCCAGTCAAGCAATCAATGACCAGACGGCAGACGGTCGCAATCACTTCTGCTCCTCAAACCGCCGGTCAACATCCTCATCCTCATCCTAACTATGTCAAAGACCACCGTCGAATATGTCGCGAAGCGCATTACATTCCACACCGACCTCCCGTTCATAGAGGTAACGGCTCGGCTCGAGCGCGCCCTGAACAAGCCGAACGCGGGGCCGGCGGTTTTCCGCCTCATCGACCACGCTGAGACCAAGGACGAGCTCGACACGGGCCTCCGAGCTATAGTCGACGGGCACGAGTTCATGTGTGTCTCCCGCCCTAGAGGTTCTGTCACCGCGCGATGGGCTGATATGTCTCTTATTGCTCCTTCGCGGCCCGCGCGATGCGCTACTGGCAGATACTTCACGGAGCTCGTACACCACCGCTGGCTGCGCCTCTACGCTGGCTCCGAGGAGAGCCCCAACCCCGGCCCCAGCCCCAACTTCAGCATCCCGCGCGCCGTCGTATACACATTCGGCAACCCCCCAATCGGACAGACGATCCTCCGCCGGGACGTCGCTGCGGGGCTGCACGTCCCCCCAAGGATGATGGTGCTCGAAGACCTGAGCCGTGACGCGCCCGGGCCCGCGGACGGGAGGGGTGCGGGGACGAGGATCATTTATGAGGATCCTGCGGCGATGTTCCCCGTCCCGGGGGCGCCGGGAGGGGAGGTGGATGGGGAGGAGCGGCGGATCGCGGAGTTGTTGAGTGGGAAGCTGGAGAGGTTCGTGCGTGCGCTACTAGCAGCGGAGGCGTAGGGTCCGACTATGAGGAGTAGAATTGATGAGGGCAGAGTCAGCAGAGGACGTCGATGCTCGCTGCACACGTGTAGATCCCCGCTCATACAGATTCCTATCACACAACTTGAATGCTACAATGCTACTGCGTGCTTGTAATCATACATCTTGGCGGGCATCCCGTTGGGCATGTTCATTGCTTCTTCGTGAGGTATTCCGCCCACCATTCTTCGAACGGCGTCCACCCCAAACCTCCATATCCTTCCATCAAGTCCTCCGTCTCGTGCGTGTACAATTGGCAGTCGCGCGGGCGCGGCGTATCGTACTGTGTGATCCGTGCAAGAACCATGGCAAGCACGTCAGCTTTCACTTTCCGCACGGTTGTGTACGAACAAAGGGCGAGAGGGAGAGGCGACGTACGTTAGGTGGTTCAGCGTCGGCGATGATGTGCGCGTGCGGAAGGCCGAGGATGCGCGCGAAGACGAGGCACATCTCGTACTTCGTGAATGGCTCGCCCGCCGAGTAGTGCAGTATCGGCGGGATCACCCGCGACGAGGGCAGCGCTAAGAGTGTGATTGGAAGTCAGCAACCTCTCACGTTCGAAGGACAGTGGAGGATGGGAGGGCTTGACGGAGAGAGGGAAGACGCACAGGAGAGGCGGACGAGGAAGTCGGCGATGTCGACGACGTTGGTGGGGTACCGCGTCGCGTAGTGGTCCATCTTGTACTGCTTTCCGCTCTGGTCGCTGACGACGTCGAGCAGGATGTTCACCGCGCTGTCGGTGTTCTTCGGCGCGGGGCCGTACCTGTCGTTGATTCAAGCATACATCAGCGTCATGTCGATTAAAGGAAGACGTGGTGAGCGGCAAGTACAAGATCGGCACGCGGAGGACGATGGATTGGCTGCCGGACACGCCGAGAACGGCTAGCTCTCCGTCGCGCTTCGTCTGGCCGTAGAAGTTGAGCGGGTTGGTGGCCGAGGATGGGGTATACGGAGGAGAGGTTCCGTCGAACACATAGTCTGCGTATGATCGCCTCGTATGAGCAACCACCAACGCGTAGATATACCATCACAAAGGGGATACCGGCCTGTAGAGATGTAGACGAGCTTGGACTTGAGCGCCTTGTTGAGCTTGGCGAGGTTCTCGGGGACAGAGACGTTGAGCTTCCGCGCCCCTTCTGGATCCTGTCATGCATGCGAAGTCGGCCATGGGTATCTGTAGCATCCATCCTCATTTTACTGTACCTTCTCCGCCGCATCTGGACGCCTTTCCGCAGCGCAATGGATAATCCCTGCGTGGGAGTACCTACAATCAGTATACGTTCTACCATGTGAATGCTACTACATGAGCCTTCACATACACTCTGGCTTGAACTCCGAGAAGACGCGCTCCGTAGCGTCGACATCCGTCAAATCAAGCTGCTTCAGCTCATCTGTAGGGCGAGAGTGCGCAAGGCCGAGCACGGTGTGGCCCGCTGATTTGAAGGCGGCGTATACAGCGGAGCCCAATACGCCAGATGCGCCTGGAAGCGCGGTGGCGAGTACATTAGTACTACGACAAGTGATTTGATGCATATGTGCAAGCGCACGACGGCTCGCGGGCGTACCTGTTACGATAACGCGCGTCATTGTTACTATATGCACAATGTGTGGGTTAGATGGCTGCAGGTAATAGACGGCAGATCTCAAGTAAGTGCTAGGTCCTGCTCACAGATTGGTCGTGGGAGTATGTGCGCGCCCGATTGCGATCGTACGAATCGCAACACTCGCCCACGTGGCTTTGCCCAGCATGCTGTATGACATCATCGGTACGACACACTGGAGTAGCTGCACGGTCCCACTTTGAGAGGGCCATTGGTGGCTCAGCGAGTGTACTTAAGCCAGCTATTGCTCGTGTACGCGTGCTACAACCATACTCTCAGAGCCTACCAAACACCAGACCAGCCCTCGTCCTCACAATGTCTTCAGCCGGAAAGTCGTTCGGAACACAGTCGCCTCCTCTCGAGGCTACCGGAGAGGAACAGCCTATGGGTGTGTCTTCTGTTGACGGCGGCAAGCCTAAGGCAGTACCAGATTCGCAGCAGAGGCAAGGTGAGTGGATCCTCGATTGCTTTGTAAATGTGAGGCATTGAAGGCTCATCGTGCTACAGGTTACTTTAAGGATGACGGCAAGCATGCCGCGGGCGGGCGGACGGAGTCCACGGAGCAGGTGAGATCATCAATCAACATGGTTGGTTCTGCTAAACTCAATCAATATGACTAGAAGGCAGAGAAGACCAAGCAGGATTAGACCGACCGCCTGTTTAGTTCGTGGAAATGGCCTTGGAATCATGTATCATATCCACCCGTGTACCTGTAGAACATCGAGATTCCTTGCCATAGGCAATATTGCCTGCACCGCGGGGTTGACGTGAACAACACTTAGCTGGTGCAGGTGACGATCCAACGAGTCGCGCATTCCGCATCAGCCTCTATCGTATAGTGCATATCATCACTTACCATCGAATTCTAATGTCAATGGATGTTGAACGCCAACTACTGAGCAAGTCGAGTTACGGTCCCGGGGCCGAGCACCGGCGGGTCGGCGGAGACGCGCTCGTCGGGCGACTGTCGCGCGTTGCTCGTCGCGATCACAAACTACGTTTCGCGGTCTCATCCCTGAGTCGCGTAGCAGCAGCCTCGCCCCATTCCTCGGTGGCAGAACAAGACACGCTTGCTGCTTGCGCCCAAGAGCACAAGCATACGCAGCGAGCAGACATCCTTCGTGAGCCGTCAGACTGTCAACTGTACCGTTCGCAATTTCACCAGGGCTGATTGAGGCGCTGCGTTTTATGTTGTCTATCAGACTTTATTTTGTCCCGTTCCTCGCGATGCCGGCGGGACCCCATGTTCACGCTTGTTCACGACGCCGTGGTTGCACTAAAGCAGTTAGACTGGCCCCTGGCTCGAGGACCCGAGTGTGCGGAGCCGCTTTTAGATCGATCCGTAAACAATACCTCAAAGTCAGACACTCATCCATGCCGTCCCCGCGCGCTCCGCCCATGATCCCAGCCCTGAGCTGAAGGCATCCTCTCCTTCACTACGACCTCCTCCTGTTGCCTCCCAATCTCTACTGCCACTACCCCACTACCATCTATCGTTGCCCAGAGGCCCATACATATCACCCATCCAAACCAGCTGAGCATTGCTAGTAATGACCGCCCCCAAGGCCCCCCAGATGGGCCACCTTGTCCTGTTGGCAAACGCGCCTTGGAGTAAGCACCGATATCCAGTCTCAGGAACACAGCTTTTTGAGCGCATCCGCTGAATTCCCTCACCTCGCACGCACAGCGGACACAAAGCAGCTATGCATATTCGCTACCCGCGTCGTGAAGCTCGCACATCGGCCGGTGACGGTCACCCTGTTCACGAACGAGGCGTTCTTGGACCGCGCGAGACGCGAGGTGTCCAGCGAACTCGCCCAGGATGCGTCACGCGCTAGCAATGTCAGGTATTACCCCCACCCCTCTCATATCCTCGCTACCTAGTTCATAGGCTCAATACTCGTCCTTGCCTTGTAGGATAATTGTGCTGCCTGCAGACAGGCACCAGCACTTCGTCGACCCGACCTTCGAAGCCGCCCTCGAAAAAGTCTACCGCCAGCTCGTCGCAGGGGAGATCATCCGGTGCGCCGCGACCGGCGACGAGCACGGCCCGCTTCCCGTCCCACACGCCATCATCACGCCTGTAAGTGCTCGTTCTCCTCTCTGCCCCGTTATTCGTCTCTGCGCACGAGCTCAGTCCGGCTCACGCCAGAAGAACTCCACGCTGGAAGCCCTGGTGCGGCTGCGCGCCGCGTCCAGCGCTCACCCGAACGCAAACGCGAAGAACGTGAAGCTGTTCGCGTGGTGCTCGCGCGTGCCCGCGACGCTCTTCTTCTTCCACAGCCCGGCAGAGCGCGGCGGGATAGGGGATATACGCAAGAGAGTCAAGGAGGAGGCGGCTAGGAGACGGGCGCCGGAGGAGGAGGTCTGCGAGGAGGTCAGTATGCGCGCGCGCGCGTTCTCCTTTGGTTCTTTCTGGGCGCGAGGCTGATGGGATGTTGTGTGGGATATGGGCAGACTATCGCGTTCTTGGACAGCACGTTGATCCGCGTGCCCGGCTACGAGCCTATCTACAACCACGAGATCCAACCACAAGAGGTGAGTGGCTTTCGGGTGCTGCTCGCGAAATGGCTCTGATAGCCACTTGCAGCTGAATCACCACGGGAACCTAGGGCTCGAATGGCTCACTATCAACGAGTGCGTTCCTTCCACCTGTATGCTGATCCGCTCGCTCACAAGCCCACCTTTCGCACCTCACCCAACTGCCTCGACGCACACACACGCACACGCACAAACGCCCGTACGAACGATACAGCATGTTCACAACATGCGACGGCGTGCTGCTCTCCACGCCCGAGTGCTACGACGCGCTCTCCATCATCGGCGCGCGCGCATGGATGGCGGAGACGGCGCGCGGGCTCTACGCCGTCGGACCCACGCTCTCCGCGGGCGCGTACGCGGTCGAGAACGAGCTGATGCAGGCGGACCGCGGGACGGAGGTGCGCGATTTTGTGAGCAGGGTGTTGAAGAGCCATGGGCCGAGGTCGCTCCTCTACGTACGTCCCCGCTCCCCGTTCCTACCTTCCTACCTACTCTGAGGCGTGGATTTGGTGATATGCGCGAGTGCTGACGATGACGCATGTCGTAGATCTCGCTCGGGCAGTGGATGTGGCCGAAGGACCCGGAGAAGATGTGGACGCTGCTCGACGTCGTGATGGAGCTCCGCATCCCTTTCGTACGTCTTCCTTTCACTACCCCATATCGCCACAAAATAGAATCGTATGGTTCGCTGACCTCAGGGTGATATGTAGATTTTGAGCCACGCGTCCGGGTTCGCGCGCATCCCGGACGAGGTACAGGAGAAGGTCGACCGGTACCAGCTCGGCCTGCTCTCGTCGTGGTGCCCGCAGCAGATGATCCTTAACCACCCCGTACGTGTCCGGCTCGACGCCGTGAGGCTCGTGCTGACTCCCACATCCTCACAGGTAACAGCCTGGTTCCTCACACATTGCGGCCAGTGCAGCGTGATGGAGGCCATCTCCGCTGGCGTGCCCATGTACGTCCCCCTTCGCGCACCTCCATCTCTAACCCCTACTCACATCACCACGCACCACGCACCCCCATCCACTCACCGCCACCTCCCACCTCAGGATCTGCTGGCCATTCGCAGGCGACGGCGCCCTGAACGCGATCCACCTCACCGACACGCTCAAATGCGCATACGAGCTGCTCGAAGTGCGCTCCGGGCACGGCCTCGGGCGCATCTACCGCACCGGCGCGCGCGCCTCCGGCTCGCCCGCCGCGCTCCGCGCCGAGGCGCGCGACGTGCTCGCGAAGGCGTTCGGGGAGGACGGCGCGCGAAAGCGGGAGAACGTGGCCAAGGTGCAGGCGCGCTTCGCGATGGTGTGGAGGGAGGTGCCGGGAGGGAAGGGGAAGGGTATCAAGGGGAAGGGAAAGGGGAGAGAGGGGGAGGGGGAGGGGGAGAGGAGGTGGGAGGGCCCGTTGAGTGGGCTCGAGCCTGGGGCGGAGGAGGGCCAGTCGGTGAGGGAGATGGAGAGGTTCTTGGCGGAAGTTGGTCTCCAGTGATCTGGCGGCACGTCTTTCCTTGGGGAGCACTTCAGTGGAGGTGCGCGGTATTTGCATCATCCCGGATACAGGGTTCGGATTTACTGGATGACGGGGAAGGTCAGTTTCGTTCGTGTTTGATCTCGTTGGATGTTGGAGGAGTTATTGGGTACGCTAATCGCGCTTGCATTCGTCTGATCATATATAGATAACTAACTAGTAGTACTAGTAGTCCCTTCGTACATCCGCACATACTTATAACTGCAATCTATGACCATCTTAATGCGAACATTGCTTCTTTAGGTGCAAGTAGTGCAGAGCCACCCAATCAGGTGCCCATATACAAGCGTCCACAAGCGAAGGATTGCGCTGGTGTGGCGAACTGAGAGCAGTGTACATCAACCACTACCGCAACGCTGTACGGCTTTTGAAAGAATCAGATCGTCGTTGCATCGGTACGCCAAGTAATATACAGTAATATTCAAGCAATGTTTGCAGTAAGTACCAGTATACGGCCCCCTTCAAGCCCTTCCAGCGCGTATCTCACATCGTCTACGGCGCCGTGCAATTGAAGTCGAGCTAGAAGCGCAACACAACGAATCAGTCGTCAGCCACTTCCTATCTCAACGCACTGCACGTCCCCCAAGCCCAAGGTTCCACACGGTACCCCTGGACCCTGGGGTCGAGAACAGCAGCAAGCCACGACAATGCAATTATGACGCACCTGCGCCGTGCTGGCGATGTTCTTGCATATGTACACCGCGGTGCCGTTGGGGGAGGAGAGGTGGGTGCCCTTGGCGGTGATGTCCCTGCACACGTCGGAGCATTCCATGTCGACGACGACCCCGCCGTTCACGCCCGCGGAGGTGCCGTGCACGTTGATGTCTGCGCAGCAAGGTAGGCGAAAGGCGGATGGTAATCAGCATTCGACCGGAGCAGAGCGTGTGATAGGGAGACTGGAAGAGAGGCGTACAGTGGACGTCGGAGATGTTGACGTTGCTCGGGTATTGCGCGCATACGTCTGCGTCCGTCGAGTAGCACTGTCAAAGGCGGCAGCAGTGGTGGCGCACTGTGAGAAATGCACGTGCATGAAGGACCCGGGTTATGGCACCCACCTGGTTGATGAGAACGGGATTCTCCACGTTCTCGACTAAACGACCAGCCTTCGTCAGAGGGATCGTTCGTACCAGGGTATTTTACGCAGAGAGCACTTGCCGTGGAAGTCCTTGAACGTGATATTCTTCACGTATCCCGAACCGCCGCCGACCGTGCTGTCTGTGTCATAATCAGTATCGTAGGACAAATGTGCATTGACATCGGTAGTACGCACTCGGGCTCGGGTTACCGCCGAAGACCTTGATGCGGGCACCGTTCTGGGCATTGAGCATCGTGATGTTCGTGACGGAGACGTTCGCGACGATATCCGTCTCTCCGGCGTACTGTCACGCTGTTAGTTCTGGAGAATCCGGGGGGGGGGGGGGTCAGGAAGGAATCGCGTACCTGCCCAAGGCTACCAACGGAGATGCCGTGCGAGCCGTTGCACCACATGTTGGCAACGACTATGTTGGTGCTGTTCGGCTTAAATGCTGTAATTCCGTGAGAACGTGAGGAACCTGTACAAGCAGGATGAGTCTACGTACAGACACAGTCATCGTCGTTATCCACCACCGAGTCACGGACAGTGACGTGCGACGAGCGGTAGATATCCCATCCGTCTGTGAAGGTATCCCGGATTAATTCAACGAAAATTTCCAGTTGAGAGATCAGAGACAACTCGCCAGAGTTCGCTGTGGGGCTGCTGGAGTATGACACCGAGCGGATGCTAGAGATATCGAGTTAATATGCCGCTGCATCTCGAGAAGCATACGTATGTACTTGATATTCTTGTAGGTGACATTATTGCTCTGGTACACGAACTTTGTGGAAGTGACATCGTGAACACCAATCTCTTCGGCAAGTACGATGTATTGGACTTACGTTGTTCTGCGTTTTCCTTCAGCATGTTTAGTATAGCAAGAAATAGGGATGCACCTACCCAGAAGGGTGAACCAATCTCATGGATGTTTTCGACGACGACATTAGTCGCGTTACCAACGGTGAGAGGAATGGGTCGAGCGAATGTGGTAGACGAGCCTCCAGCCGTGCCAGAGTTCTATATGGAAGGGTAATCAGCACCGGTAGCCGAGGGTAGCTGATACTTTTCAACGTACGTGAGTGTTGTTCAAGGTGTCCCACCAGACTTGGCCGTTCCCGTCGATGGTGCCACCGCCGTACATGTGAATGTTATTACCAGACAAGAACCAGAATGTCGTGCTGTGGGTCCCTTGAGCGAGGGACCAGTCTCAACAGTCGGAATGAACTTACGCGTTTTGATAGACGAGGTACAAGCTCTGAGGGGACCATTTGGCGATGTCCGGTGTGTATTGGACTAGGAACAAGCGAAAGCATGAGCGACGGTTGTCTAAACGGGGGTTGCCTGAAACTTACCTGTCCCGCTCAACTCGATCTCGACGTTATCGAGGTTCTCAGTGAGGAGAAGAGTATCGACGACGTAGTACTTGTCAAGGACAATCTTGGAGTTGTGCGAGCACTTCTTGAAGACTGAGTTGATGGTGGGACCGTCGTCTTGGCCAGCACCCTTCGCCGGCACCTCGCACGTCTTGCGCGTGTTGTGGGTGTTGTGCGCGAGGCTGATTGCAGCCAAAGACGCGAACGCGAAGAACTTGGCAAGCATGTCGTTCAGGTCTTAGAATGGGGCGAAACTTCGAGGAAAGTGGGACACCGCGATGCGCGACGACAGCGCAGCCGTGCTCGGCGACCTCGACATTTTATGCGCACAAAAAACTCGGCAAGCGATGGTCATGAGAACGGAGAGCGGGGATATGGACGTTGTTGGCGGACCGGTGCAAGACAGCGGGAGCGTAGCCGTGGCGGGTCAGGAGGACCGCCATCGCGTCCAATTCGACGCGTTCATAGGCGCGTCATAGTCACGTGCAGCCTCTCCCCTTCTAGTACCCCCTGCCACCCTGGGATGCACACCCCGGACACTGCTGCGAGCAAGATCGAACGGTGCCGTAACTGCCAGTAGACAGTTCCATCGTTCAAGCCACCACCCACCACCTTACTCTCTCTTCCACCTTTCGCACGTCGGCATCCTCAGCTCGGTGACCATGGCTGGTCTCCAAAGCTATGTCGACCGTAAGTTTTCGACGCTCAAGCCGTGTTGTTCGTCTCAACTCACCCTCGCATCGATCCCTAGACCGCGTCCTTCTCATCCTGCAGGACGGCCGAGCGATTGTGGTGCGCACTCTTCGCTCTTAGCCTGTTTCACAGCCCTGATCTAGCGTGTTCTCTCCTATCCTCCGTGGTCATGCTCCCGACGCGTAACTCCACACGCGGCACCTGCACGCGCCCCCGTACCTACCCCGGACCGCTTCCTCTCCGCCACCAGGGCATGATGGCGGGCTACGACCAAAAGTCTAACGTCGTCCTCTCAGACAGCAAGGAACGCGTGTATAGCATGGACGAAGGCGTCGAGGAGATACCCCTGGGCCTCTACCTCGTTAAGGGTGATCAGATGTGCGTCTCTCTCTCTTCGCCTTTTTGGCATCCCCTTGCTCTATACCTTGCATCATCTCCTCGCCCACCAATACCCACTCTCTTGTACGCAATCTCTTGCTGACAGCGGCGCATGTGCCAGTGTGTTGATAGGAGAGCTGGACGAGGCTGCCGACAAAGCCGTCGACCTGTCAACCATCCGCGCCGAGCCTCTACCGCCGATCCGCTATTGAACCTCCATCGACGTCATACGGACATTGCCTACGACGGGCCTCGCGAACGTGCCAATGCGAGCGGACCGCTGCGTCTCGTATACGGGCAAGCAAGGAGCGTGCTGCGCCGACCAAATCGCAGCAGATGAAGCGCTGCATCACCTTCGTGGGCTGAGTTCAGCGCCCGAGTTACGCGGGTCCACGGGTGGCCCGCCCGTACCTGTCCTATCGACGCTGGGCAGTACTTCCCTGGGTTTTGTCTTCGAAAAGAGTGGACCATGGGAGCGTTTTCAGCAGCTCTCAACCCTGTACCCCGCTAGATCAGGAGCAATTGAAGCGCGAGATTCAGGAGAAATTGCGGTTGCGTCTGACTTTGAATGCCTAACGTCTTGCACGCCTCTCTGATCGTCCGAAGAACTGGTTGAAATTCACGAAGCACGAACGCTTCGTAGCAATTCTGTCATCTAATAACTGATAGTACAACTTGCAGACTTCTTCCCATGATACTCGCAATCCCCATTACATCTGCATCGCTCAGCAATGCTAGTCTCTACAGCGCGGAGCCGAAAACGCTCACTCAGACAAACCTGACAATTACGGTATATGCAATCAGCCCGAGGTCTTTCGACGGCAGATACAAGATCAAGCACGTACTGGGGGCGCTCGCCGATATCGCAAGAGTGGCGGTAGGCCCGACCCGCTCGTGTGCATGGTGGGCGAAAAGCCGACCGGTATGGGACGCTGAATCAAGTGGGAAACAAAGTGAGCACAACATTCTGTAGTCAGATATGCGGAGGCGTACCTTGACTACTGGCGTCAGCTGGAAGGCCTAGGACTAAGCACGGGTAGCTGAAGCTCAGAACGAGCAGAATGCATGCAGGGGAGAAGAATCGCATGGCGGAGTGTGCGTAGACGGTCCAATGTGCTTCGGCGGTGCGGTGAGTATCGACATTCCCGGGTGTTTTTATAGCCTCACGAGCGGTGTCTTTCAACACAAGGTGGTAACGTTAGGCGGTCCGGCTGCAATGTCACAATCTGCACTCTATCGTACGACCGAGTTGGCGGATGGAGATGGGGCTGCAGGCGAACGAGCACTCAGCTCGCTGCTGATCGCCTCGTTCCCGCAGGATCCGCCGCGGTGCATCGTGGTCGTGGAGAGCAGTCGTCTTTTGACAGGGCATCGTGTGGACTGAGTGCGGACGGCAGCGTCGCGCTCGCGGGACGTCTGCGCGGACGTCCTATATGCGCCTCGTGTGCGCCTTCTACGCCTGTACGCGTCAGCGGCGGCTGCCTCTTTCGTGCGAAGTAGGATGCCCGTTCTTCCAGCAGGACATGACGATTGACAAATGTCGTGTTAAATAAGACGGACAAGGTCGCAATCCCTTCCAGATGACGTGCATTCGAGCTGCACCGGGTTCCAGCCAACCACTATATCGTGCACTGACATTACATAGCAACACTCTTGGTACCATATAATTGCACCGCCACCGCCTCATGTTCTGCTCACAAGACGTTCGACAACTTCTGAACCCGCCACTTTCTCATTCCGCCACACACCCGCCCGACTGCATACCGTCTAGCGACTGGATGAATCCTATCTCATTAGCCCAAACAGGGTGTCCGGCCGCGGAAGTGAGCGCGTGTCGAGGGCGGCTGCCTCAAGGCGCAGCGTGAGGTCGCTGACGAGCGTCCTGAGTGTGGCGGCTGCGAAGGCTAGAACGAGGGTGTTCGCGACGAGAAGGATGGCGACGCAGGCTATCCACCGTCCGGAGATCGTGTCTGTCGTTGGGTGCGTCGTGCCGATGATGTGAGCATTCGGGGACCCGCTGTCGGGATATCTGACTCGGATGTGCTCTTTGATAGCGCCGGGCTCATCTTGGGGGAGTGGGACGTAACGCCTGGGCGAGGGCATAGTGGACATGCTGGAGCTATGTGTATGATATGTTGTCGGTACGTCAGTGACGCAACGCAAATAAGTGAGTTACTCACAAAGATTCAGGTGAAACGACGCTGCGGGCGACTCGACAGCAAGAGATCTGGCTGTCCATTTATGCCTCGAGGACGGCGGGCAACATAAGCTTTACCGCAGCGCGGTTGGCCGAATCTGTCGCTGATTCGAGCTATGTCGGCATCATCAATTTATCGACCGATGCTCTGACGTTGTTCGAACTTGACGAAATTTATGGGTGGGTTGAGCCTCTAGCGCAAGACCACGAGGTACATGGCATACTGTCCGTGTGCAGGTTCGCATCATCTACATAGTCCGCAACCTTGAGGTGCGGTGTGATCCCTTTTGTGGAGAGTTTTGAGATCCTGATTCCAAACTCGGTGTTATTGTATCCAGGTAGTCTCGTATTGGACATGTCTGGCTTTACAGCACACGAGATTTACAGCACACGAGACTGCGTCCACCTGGTGGCGCATAGTCATCGCGATTTGGGTTGCAAGCTCGGCATGTGACACCACCTTGTGTATATTCGACTCAAGTACAGCTGGACGTTTGATCACCGGGAGCAATGGCACCTTCAGGCAGCATACTACCCGGGCTGGACGCCATCTCAGTACTCGTGTACAATAAGATGCGACGCACCGCGTGGTGGGTACTTGAACAAATTCTGAAGGCCAAAACTCGGCTAGTCGTATGTCCTGAGCACATCGTTCCAAGCAGGAGGCCAGTCTCATCTACAGCTGCCCCAGCCCCTGCGTAACGCTGAGACACAACCCATGGCTCGGACGACCGCCCACGCCCTCCTCGTTGTACTCGGATTGCTCGCCATTGCGAACATGGCGTTCATCGTCATTGCTATTCACACACTCAGCGGCCTCAGAGTCCCATCCGCAGAGCGTGAATATAGTGAGTCGCCGCATACCCTAGCTTGAGCCCGAGCTTGAATGCTGATACCCGCACGTACGACTATCAGCATACATCGGTGACGACTTCCCGGCACAACTCCCGCTCGATATCCCCCTAGCCGGACTCGTCCTCTCCTCAGACGCATCGCACTTCGCGCTTGACGCCGACGACGACTGGGGCGCGCTCTTCCCGCTCTCCGACGGCTTCACGACCCTCTACCCTCGATCTCCCTCTCCGGGCGACTCGGAGAGCGGGCGGACGTTCCTCATCTCGATGGTGCACCAGCTCCACTGCCTAGACGTCCTCCGCGTCACCTTCGCCGCGAACCGCACGGACGCACCTGCGCACGCGCACGTCGCGCACTGCTTGCGCTACTTGCGCCAGGCGGTGCTCTGCCTCGCGGACGCGACGCTCGAGCCGGACGAGCCTGGGATGAGGGGGGGCCGGTGGGAGCATGCGGCGAGCGGGGTGGGGGCGGTGCATCGGTGTAGGGATTGGACGGTGCTGAGGCGGTATTTGGACGAGCACCCGGCGGAGGAGCTGGTGAGGGGCTAGGTGGGCCGTGGTCTAGTGCAAGGGGGTTCGGTCCCAAGTTATGGCTGGCTGATGACTGTTTGTTGTATATCAATCCGCTGCTGTTGGTCGTATTGTCTGAGAGGGGTCGCCGTGAAGTCAGAATGCGTTGTCGTCAGTCTCATCCGTTCGAGCAGGGGACAGTACCAGTATGAAGTACGGTACTGCGCGCATTGTATGCGGACGCCAGAGATTACAGCAGGGATACAGGAACACTTGGTACTACGGATTCGACCAGCTAGAATACGGAAACCCTCTAGTTCACAAGAAGCGTACCACGGATTCAAATCACCCGCGCAAGTTCAAGCAGCAGTCACTGTACTTCAGAGTCAAAGCCTCCCCGACACAGACGACGACATCCTCCCTTCACCATCCGTCCAAATCCCCTCCTTCACCACCTCGAGTGCAAACATAATGCAACTACACCGCCGACGCCGGCTCATCCTCCTCGATCCCCAGCGTCTTCATCTCCCAATACTCCGGGCCCTCCACCCGGCCCACCGTCGGCTCGCTATCCTCCGTCTCCACAAACGACGGCGCGTTCCCCGGGTACGTCGTCAAATGCCCCGAGTGCGGTCTCGGGTTCGGGTTCGGGTTCGTCGTGAGTCCCAGGCCGCTATACCTCATCGACATCCCGAAGCCCGGGCCTCGGGCGCGCTCAGCATCTGCCGCAGGCCCGCCCCCGTAGCTCGGGAACGAGATGCGCGGGGCGTGCGCGCCGTAGGGGCCGCCGCTGAGGCAGACGTCGGCAGATTGCCGGCGGCGCATGTGCATGTCCCAGCTGATGTCGGCGCAGTGGTCGGTGTTGATCGCTGGGGTGGCTGCGCATGCGTCTGCGGGGGCAACAGGGGCGCCGCGCGTGGTGAAGTCGCTGGAGATCCCGAGTGCGACGCGCAGGACGATGAGCGTCGGCGCGATGCCCTGGTATAGCGCGCAATGTGCGATGTCAGCGTACTGAAAATGTTACTGATGATTATATGAAGCTTGCTCACGTAGATCTGGACGGCCATGACCGCCACTATCGCCTGCGCAGGGTGCTCAAGCGCAAACAGGACAACTAAGACGAGCTGCGCCGCGAGGTATAGCGCGCCGCTCTCGACGATGATCGCAACCGCGGTCTGTGCGACCCGCGCGGTGCCTGCCATACGCCCGCCGTAGCGTGCATCCGCAGCGCGGGCGGTGTCCCAGAGGCGCACGACGATGAGGAAGGTGGACAGGACGTTCGTGACGAGCGGGAGTGCGTATCCCGCGAAGCCGAGCGGGACGAGGGCGGGGGGCGCGACGGGCGCGGTGGGGTCGATAGTCACCACGAGGTGGACGACCTCTGCGATGCATGCTAACCAGTGTGCATGGTAAGTGGTGTGCGAGTGGGGAGATGACTGGTGGTGGGGGTGGGGAAGTGAGATCATGGATGAACACTCACAGAAGCCGGCAATAGTGGTTAGGAAGGGCAGAAGGACGATCCAGTAGTTTCGCTCCCAGACTATCCAGCATCGGTAGACGAGCACGACGTCGCCTATAAGGTCGGTGAGGGAGATGAGGATGTCTGCGACGACGAGCGGTTCAGTCTCGTTCGCGTAGCCATCTACGCCCGTGTCGCGCTGTAACAGATCCAGGAGGTCATAGTCAGAATTGTAGCATAGAGGGTCGTATATGGCCACGCGCGGTATAAGGGAGACGTACGAGGGTCACGAAAAAGTGCGAAAACTCGAGAGCAAAGTGCGCTGTGCAGGACGCGAAGAGCGCGCAACCCAGTACGAGAATGGGCACGTTGAGCCCGCACGAGCGAGCGCGGCGGAGGAGCAGAACGAGGGACGCGGTGTAAAGAACGAAATTGATACCTGCACGGTCGTACCAGTAGACAAGTCAGCCCGGCTATATTCTCGATCCTAGAGTTCTGGCGGCAAGCCAGAACACTCGCGACGTACCCCAAAGGACCGCTTCGGACGCGAAACCAACGAGCGCGGCAAGATCGTTTGAGATGACCATCGTGGTGAGCGTGAAACAAGCGGAAATATGTACAACGAGCGACGGCGAGCAAGGAGGAAAGGAGGGGAGCTCGGAGGGGTAGAGGGAGGTCGGCTTACATCGTTAAGTGCGCATCGAAGAAAGCCAGGGCCAGCGGCGAGCATCATCTGGAAGCCGATGGCGAGACTGTGGGCCACAGCTACACTCGAAGTGCTTCAATCATGCTATAACCAGCATCCAAGAGCCCTACCTTGGAGAGTGGGCATGGTATGTAGTATAAGGCTTACCTTGTGCAGACAGTAGCGTATTATATGGGGACGTCCGCGCCCCACACCTGCCCATGCTTCTTGACTCTTTCAAGGAATAGGGAGTACAGGGGACGGGCAGCCTGACAGCGGTCGAAACAATGAATGATGACCGCGCTCGTATGGCGGGAGCAGTTTTCAGAAGGTGGAGAGGAGCCACACCAGCAACGACGAAGGTGGCGAACCTCCTTCGAGGATTCGCGGCCGGCATCCATGCGGTATAGCACTCGTTATGGAAGCTGGCACTTATATATCAACATGCGGCGGAACACGAGCTGACGGTGTCCACCGACTTGGCGGTGAGACCTTGAGAGTGAACAGCCGACACTCTGATACGAACGGCGCCAACATCGCGGTGCGTGTCCTGCAAGGGTTTGGTTCGAGGACGGGTTTGAATTGAAATCTGAGGGTACATGTCAGCGGTGAAGCTGAGCGGCTGAGCGGAAGGAGGGTACGTGCCCGAGTGGAAATACTCTATAGCGTACAATTGGCGCAATGCCATGCCGTACGCGCATCCATCCTACACGCCCACGTGCGTTCTACATATTCTTAGACCGGTTTAACTAGGATACAACCTGGTCCCGACGCACCGCGTCGACAACAGGCCATATAGCTATTAGCAGCCGAGGGCTGCGCTGCTAGAATGTCCCCAGATTCATTAAGTACAAGTCTCGCAGACTCCAAGTCAAGACGAGGTAGCTCCTCGAGCCCACTCGCAGTGTATCAGATCTCAGAACACGAAACAAATCACCTCCGCTTACCAGTTGAACTGCAAGTGGCAATGCACCTCCTTCGTTTGTCTTCCTCAATTCTTCTCGTCCTCGTGACGTCAATCCACACCGCGTACGGATGAGACTCGAACAGCAAAGTCTGCAGCGACGGTGTGGACGCGCCTCGGTTCAAATTCCTGCCTGAGTCTACCACCAATGAGTATGCAGTATACACAAAAACACACCTTGATTCTCACCTAACCCTACCGCGCGGCCCGCACCGCGACATCCGCACGAGCGCGTTGGGCTCTTCATCGCCATGCCCGCTATCATCGCTAGAGCCACTGCGGACGCGGTGATGTGAGGGATAGTAGGCGTGTAGTTTGCTTCATAGGGCCGATCCCGCACATGGCGTAACAATGACATGCATGGCGTGGAACAACCTCCAGCATTGTGGTGGTGGAATTCGAAAGGTTCCAAGAGTGGCAAGTCATTGACTTCCCGCCCCGATATACTGTGACCACCACCTCCCGCTTTGTGACTAACAACATCATAGCCACTGAGCCCTCCAAAGCCGGAGAAAGCTATCAGACTGTCCCTCCCTCAAGCGCGGCGCCCACACACATCACTCTCAACGTGTGCCACCGCAGTCTCTAAACGATGACATCGAACGCGTTCCCAGCTGGTCCCCGTCTAAGTTAGGCTGTATAGTTTGCGTCTAGTAAGTACCTGTAAACACAAAAAAAGAGGAAGAAAAAGACGTCGACGAAAGGCAAGTCCGTAGATACAAAACAAGATAAAGGAGAAGCGCGACGGACCCCGCGTCCACGGCCTCGCCTAACCACCGCACCGTCCAGGGTCCAGTACTAGCACCGGGGGGAATGTGTCGGGTCACATCGTCCGTACTGTATATAACCAAGGGCGGCCTACGGCAACCCCCGTAACGCACACCTCATATCTGACGACTCGCGATCCACAGCACGAGCACAAGCACGACGAACGGTCCCCGCTCATCGCTCACTTGCTACCCGCGGTCTTGTACAGCACAAGGCCAACAAGCGCAATCGAGTACCCAAGCACCTGGAGCGGCGTGATCTGCGCGCTGAAGATGAGTACGGAGCCCGTGACGAGTAAGATGTCCTTGAACACGCCCGCGAGCGTGAGCACGAGCCCGCTGCCCGCCCCAACGAGGAACACCGCGGCGATGTTGAGCAGGAACGCGATCACCGCATTCGAGATCAGGATCAGCGGCCTGCGGAACGCGCATCCATCTGTCAGTACGTGTCATAGGATGGTGGGGGAAGGGGAGACGTACCCGATGCGCGCGAGCTCGTAGAACGGTGCGAGGCCCTCCGTGAAGGGGAGCACAGCGAGGTTGATGAGTGCACATACGGGCGCGTAGTAGTGCAGCGACACGAGCGGGTTCATCTTCAGGCCGTGCAAGAGAATCTCGATCATGACCAACCGCGACGCCTCAAACTGTTCGCACCCACGCCGTCATGTCAGTATCAATCACCCATACATCTCCCTCGCCTCCCCGACGCACAACACGTCAAGGCAAAGGGGAAATCGCAGAGAGATCACTCACGGCGACAGCGGCGGCCTGGGTGAGGAAGCCGATGAGGTTGAACCGGAGTTCGCCGCGCGACGCGAGAGCGACGCCAGACGAGATCATGAGCACGATCATCGCAAGGCGCTTGTTAGGGTCTTGAATGCGGAACGTCCATGAAATGAGCAGGATCGCTACCGGGTTGAACGCCTATTCGCCGCCATGAGACCGGTGGTTAGTTCGCGCGTTCAGCTGCCTACCAAGCGCGACGCACCTTGAGCATCTGGATGTACGCGACGGAGAGATACAGATACGCGGTATTGCTGAGAATGAGCGATCCGCTGAAGAGGAGGCCGATGGGCAGGATGCTCTTGAGGAACATGTCCTTGTTCATGTTCACATCTTTTGCGCCGTCGACTAGATGTGTTGTCTTTGCCAGGACGCGAGTGCCGATGGCCTGAAAACGTTCAGAGTGTGAGCGCAATGCACTAGGACAAGCGCGCGAGAATGTCGTCGAGACTCAGGCTGGCCCGGCAGATGAGCCTGGCAGGTTTACGTCTATGGTTTCCTGCGCGAATCCACCGTAACGAGTACGAATGTCCCTGACATCTCCCCCCTGCTCATCGCGAGTGTACCGTGTATGACCCTCCATACATAGGGCACTACCATCGAGCGCAGCTGCCAATATTGTGCTGCCTACGCGCAACACTCTCTTGCCAGGGTCAACATCCGCGGAACAGTTCGTCAACTGTAGGTAGCGACAGCAGGGGCTGCGGACAGAGCCATAGCAGAGATCGGTTCCTGTGGCGGGCATTTCCGCCCGGACTCCGCCACAGTGATAACGCAGTGCCGTTTGCTCGGCCCAAGCTTATCCACGTCAGGAAAAGGACGATACTCACAGCAAACGTTAGATGCCATGTAACAAGGAAGACGGGGTAGCGGAACTCGAGGGTGTTGTACAGGTAGTTGTTGTAGATGATAACGGCGGAGCTGAGGACGATCCATATAGGGATGATCATGGCCGCGGACATCTTTGGCTTGTTGCTGGAGGCCGGGCGCGCCTGGACGGCAGAGACGGGGGAGGGGAGGAGTTCATCCTGATCCTTCTCCTGGTGGACTTCGAGCATGGGAACGTGCTCTTCTGCGGATTCGTTCGTCTTCTCTTCGTGAGGAGCCATGTCGGGACTAGTATGAGTAGGATGTAGGTAGTCCTTGGATAGGGAGGGCGTAGGAGGTGGAGGTGGATCCGCGAGGCGGCCTGGAGGGCGGCGAGGGGAGGGGAGATAGACAAAAGGAGAGACAGAGGTCGGAGTGTGGAGGGGTGTAGACTAACTAAGACTACACGAGGACAGAGTCCAGCTGAGAGGAGAGGGGACAAGACAAGCAGCGACTTCCCAAGCGCCCGTACTCCGTCCGCCTTTCTTCCCCTCCAGACGCTTGTAGCAGTCCGTTCCCACGCCCCGCCTACCCTCCCGCTCGGCTTCGCGCCCGGATCAGTTCTGCTCCATCGTCTAGCCCTCGCGTTTACCGCCTTCTTGGCAATCTCGACCAGTGTTGTCATTGACCCCGGACCCCGGAAAACGGCAGCGTAATCCAACACTGTCTGTCAGAACTATGGAATTAGCTTCGCGGTCTCCCTTCTGGTTTTGACCCGTTCTACAATGCCTGAAGGTCTCACCCGATTCTCTGAAGATTTGACGGAGTTCACACGCCATTGACCGGGTGGCATCAGTCCATTTTGACAACACTGATCTCGACCTCTTCCGACAGGCAACGCTTCAACCCTACAAATCCACTTGCAGGCCGCTTTCTGGATTGTCGACATATACAGCTCACAGTATAATCGTTGTGGCTGCGCTGCTAGACCGCCTCGCGCTCACCAGAACATCCATATGGCACCGTGCAAGGTTTGAACCGTGCTGCTTCATTGACATCATAGACGGCGATACCGCGACCGTAAGCACGCGTTCTCACCGGCGCTCTCATGCCAGTGCGACGCCCCAGAAACGAGCGCAACGCCGGGTCCTCCGGACCTCCAGCTAGCTACTAGCAGACGTCGGCTGCCGGCCAACTGTCACCTTCATACGCGGACCAAATCAAGACAAATGTCGGGCGGGAGCGGCGTGCCGTATAGACACGCACTGCACTCTCCGAGGTATACACTCGTCCAAGACTCGATGTGCATGCACCTAATCGCGTCGACCACACACAGTGGCCTATACTGTATCATCATCGCGCCACGTATACGTACGTGAGTATATCCAGTCTGTCGGGCACGTCGATGGGGACGTCGCTGTCACTCAAGCTGCGGATCCGGAGACCCAGCCCCAATCAGATGCTGGGACAATCCGACTCAATCGCAGCCGTCATGTCGGACGCCTTCTGTCGCTCTGCTTATCGCTGGCGGCGCAGGTGCGGAAGCGACGAAGACTTCAAGCTCCAGAGTCCAGCGCCGGCACGATGAGCGCGAGTATATCGAGCAGCGCGGGCCCTTCTGAACCGGTCTATGGTCGACTTGACCTCAGCTGACCGTGTGCGAGCGCGAGCGTGGCTACATCTGGTCTATCTCTACAGTACCGACTCTCAGCTGCAACTGTCATGGATGCCTGAAGAGTTGAACGAGCCGCGTCCGGCTGTGAGGAGTGCCGGCTGTGTATGTAGTACACATTCATCGTCTGCCTAGGGGAGACCAGTGCCGGCTCGTCTGGTTATGCAGATGGTATACCATGTGTCTAGGCGAGCAACTACAACACTGTTCGAACTCTGGAGTCTGGACCAAACTCCGAAGCATAGCCTCGAACCAGAAGCACCGTGGAGCATCACGGAAGGATGGGAAGCTGGAACTCTCGAAACTCAAGAGTCCAGAAACGTTGCTGAATTGGAAGAATTGAAGAAATGTCTACTGTATTATATATACGCGTACGGTACCAGCGCACCGCGGGCGGGGACGGGGACGGGGACGGTATCCATGCGTGCGATGCGAAGACGAGAGAGTATTGCGAATATTGCGAGGTGGTGGGTGGTGGTGCAGTTGACGTGTGCGATGGAGGATGGTACGGCGTCGGCGTAAGATGTGCAGTACGCTGTACGGAGATTACTGTATGCTTCTAGCTTCTCTGCCTACGTGCTGACACCGAAGTCCAGAGAGAAGGGGAGAGAATGTAGTGTATGTAGCGCGCGCTATACTTTAACCGACTCGTGATTCATAACCAATGTCTAGCAAAGACGGTAGGCGGCGACGGAAAGGTAACTGGAAGACGAGGCATCAAGAGATTGCTCATGCGACAGTCCTCTTGGACGCCTCTTCTCGTACAGTGCGCAGGACAGCGTCGACGTCGAGCGGCACGCGCGGGTCCTGTCCCGGCGTGACCGAAGGCGAGACGACGTCTGGCAAGCTCGTCCCCGCGAATTTCCTACACACGCACAATGACACGTCAGCCACCATATCCCAAAATAATGTCCGCGTGCGACAACGAGGATGGGAGAGCAAACACGCACCGTTCGTTCCACCACGCCATATAGTCGATCCCGAGGGCGTGCATCGCGAATTGCTGGTCGCGCACGAACGTCCCCGGCGGGAAGAACTCCATCAGGAGCGGCGCAGGCGCGGAAGCTTCAGACTGGCTGGCGCCTTGTGCCGGCTTCTTACCAGACCCGCTAGCCGCCGCCGAGTCCTCCAGCGGGGAGCGCATGTACACGCTGTCCGCGAGTTGGAGACCGTACGGGCCCATGACGATCTGTCCCACATATACGTTCAGCGTCCCTCGTACAGGAAACCTACAGACTGAAGAAAAGCTCACCGTCGCACGCGCAATGGCACTCATCCGCGCTTCCCACTCCGGCGCTGGCACACTCCCGTTGCCGCGCACGACGTGCACCTCGCCCAACACGCCCTGCTTCTCCAACGCCTTCAAGCCTGTAACGAGCCGCTCGTGGTCCTCGCTCGAAAGTCGTGCACCCGCACCGACCGGCTCGTCCTGCATCGACACGTACGCCACGACGGGCCGCGGCGCCTGCTTCTTCGACAAACCCCACAGCGACGCGCCCTTGCTCTCGCTCGCGCCGTACGTGCCTGCACCTGCGCCATCGGCGAGGTGGAGGTACCGCAAGAGCGCGGCACGGACGGGCGCCCACCACGCTTCAGGGGCAGAGAGGCCGACGAACGGCGCTGCCCACGCTGGTTCACCTTCCTGGCCCGCCGCACGCCGCTTCAACTCGTCTGTTCGCGCAGAAGGGGCAGGGGCCCAGTGTGCACGCCCACGCTCGGCGGCACCGCGATCTGCGATGACTACACGGTCGAGCAGGAACGGGACGTGCATGTCTGCGAGATCCTGCCAATCTTCTGTGTACCATACGCCGAGCGTTGCAAAGACAGCCTTCGGGATGAACGGGTGGATTCCGGTATATGCGCGGTCGCGCGGCGGAGGGTGCGATTTGGGGTCTTCGCCTGGGCCAGGAGGGATGTTCGGGGACGAGAAGGTGGGTACATGAGGGAAGATGATACGGAGCGGTGCGGGAACGGATGAGGGGTGGGGTGAGGAGGCGGTGTCTGGAGATGGTGCGATGATGTGTAGTCCAGACGAGGAGGTGAACGAGGCGGGGGCGGCTGTCGAGGAGAGCGAGGCGTGGGTGCGGAATAGGGAAAAGAGCGTGTACGGGTCTTGCGACTCGGCATTACCAAGCGCGAGCCACGACGTGCCGTGGATTCTATTTGAGGAGGGGAGAGAGGTGTATTAGCACAAGCTCAGTCGATCGAGCACACAGCGTGAAGGTGGACTCACTTTGCTGCGTAGGGTCCAAACATCTCCGCTGCATCTTGTGTTGTGAGGATGTGCCAATCCTGTACGCGCGGGGGCTTCGTAGCATCGAGCGACGACGAGGCAATGTCACCCAGCTTTGGCAGCTTCGTCCAGTCATTCGCGACTACGAACAGCGTACCATTCACCGCGATAACGTTGTCCAGTACAGTGTATCCTGCGAAAGAAATTTAGATTCAGTGGACCTCGCCCCCACCACAATGCGCAAGTAGACCCACCAGGTGTATGCGCAACAACACTCGTCTCGGGCACGTCCTTGCCCCACTTGATGAATTGGTCCTTCACCGTCACACCTGTGTTCAAACTCACTCCCCTATCCTCCTTTTGCGCACTCCGCGCAACCTTCCTGCTCCCACCAAAATTGTAAATCACCGCATTGCGCCCTGAGCCAGACGCCGCAGAGGACCCTCGAGCGACTCCCGATACCTCGCCCTCGCGCCACTCCCATTCGCCCGCGATAATGCTCTCGAGCTCGTCGCGCCATTCTTTTGGCCGTCGACCATCTGGATCGAATCCGGGATCTTTTGTGCCGAGACCTATCAAGTGCAGATGACATCAGTATGTTGGACATTCGACTTGATGGTATGTAGACTTGAAGCACGGACAACAGCCCATCCCCGCCGTCTACCGTTCTGTAACAACTTGGGCATGGGAGCAACCAACGCAGTCGCTGCTGCTCTCTCGTACCGTGTTGAACATCCTGGCAGGCGCGGATTAGACCGGGGGTAGAATACCCCCACGGGCTACAAACGCCGATGGTGCCCAGCAGTACGCCTTCTCTTCCAGCGCGGCGCGCACGAGCCAGATACACTCATAGAATGCACAGGAAACATTGCACTCACCTATGCTTGAGAGATAAGAGGAGGTGAGCTTCTGCGGATGCACTCCGACGATGCCTAACGAGGCCTCGAGGTTATACGACAGTACGAAGACCGTCAAAGAGAACAGCAGCAAGGTAATCTCCCGCCGTGTGGGCGGGGAGGTCCAACTTCGTAGGTGCGGCATTCAGCCGATTGCGGTCAAAGAGCAAGGGCCGTCGAGCGTGTCAATGCGCCTTGGGTTGGGATGTGGAAAAGCCCGTCCGAGAGGGGCAAGTGCGTAGCTTAACCAGCGGGGGTGATTGTACGCAGGACAAGACGTAAGTGCCGATGCTCGGCTTCGACAAAGCACGAAGAGAGTGGGCGTATTAAAGCCGTCTAGGCGAGCAGTACTGAACGATGGTGGTAGCAGGAGGCCAAGATAGCGCGGTAGCGTTGCGAGCCGCGAGAGTGGTGGTGGTGGTGGCGAGCAGCCAGCTGTGGGCGCTTCTTGTCAATTAGCAGTGCATCTTGCACTGAGCACATCCCGATCACACCGCAAACATCCAGATTTGCTCTGTCAAGATCCAGATTGCTGTTGGTGATGGCAGACTCGTATGCCCAAGATATGGGTCGGAGCAATACATATAGGGTGTGATATACGTATAGTTGTAGCGATTGTTCGACGTCCACCGACCATGACCGACGGGTCGGAGGATGTGGAATACGGAAGACGAAATCCATAAGATCCACACTCCAAGGTCATGTCTCTTCCTGCTCCTTTACGGTCTCCGCAGCAGGCGCTTCTGTGGCTTCTTGCTGTTTTGTTGACCGATCCAGCAGGACACTTGTGCATGTCCTTAGAGCAGCGATCTCTTCCGCCTTGGGGTCTGCACAAGCTGCCCACCGAATCTTCATGTTCGGGTCGACGAGATACACATATCCGACGTGCCGGTTGGCAATACCCAGCGGCTCTCGCAGGTACCTATGTGGCGAACGTCAGTACATCACGGATTTCAACGCGTGAGCAGAGTCGGCCGTGTACGTACTCAATATTCTCACTCGAGATGAGGTAGGTCGGCCACAGCGCCTCTGGCACACCCTTCCTGATACTCGATATGAATAACGAAACCAACAAAGTCTTGAGCTGGTTATCCTGGAGGTTAATCTGTACCCGCTGAAACAGAGGGTGCGAGCCGAAGCTGGACTCCGTGGGTTCGACGAACTGTGCCGTTTGTATCTACGCACGTCTATCATTAGCTTATACGCCCGAACGTATGATTAACTTCCAGACCTCGGATATTCGCGTCGTGAGAAGGGTCACGACGGAGACCTTGCCCGCCAGCAGGCTCGTGGTGTGAACCTTTTCTTTGCCGACGAGAGGGGTCCCGAGGATGTTCGGAAAGTAGAGGGCTTTCTGGCCAAACGAAATCAGTACATGGCAACTACACAATGAGGCGTTGGAGACTTGTCCGAAGGCGAATGGGGAGGAATGGGAAGACTACTCACATCTTCCCGTATCATGACTTTGGGTGCAATCCAAGTCTTGCCGCCGTGTATCCGCGTCGCACTGAGGTCCGAGAAATACCCTCTCGTAACTTCACGCGCTCTGGCACGTACAAGTGTGGTTATTTCGTATGCACTGCAAGCATGTAGGATACGACGTACAGATGGTGACGCTCCTCCAAACGCTTGTCCTGGTCAATGTACTTCTCTCTCGTTTCCTCCCATGACTTGGCCCTAGGCTTCGGTTTCTGCCGCACACCTAGGGGTCGCTGCAGTAGCGGTAAGGGCGCATCCTTCGTCTTCTTCTTGGGCTCCTCGACGTCTTGTGCCTTCTCCTTGCCCTTTGACTCCGTAGGAGAGGTTGGGGTCTCGGGCTCCGCGCGTCTGTGAGGTGTGCTGGATATGCTACGGAATCTCGCTCTCCCAAGCCTTGCCGCAGACGAAATTCGGGCTACGCGGCATTGCCAAGCACGATAATGGACAAGCGGCCTCATGTGAAGCGTTCACAGAAGGTAGACAGTGTATGTGACCGAGCAGTAGAGGCACAGGGCAAGGTAATCGTACTGAGCGAAATACCAAGTCCGTAAAAGCTTAGCGCTGGCGAATATATGTGTCACGTGTCAATGCTCGATCGCGTCCATGCAGGCGCCCATGATGCGCGCGCTCTTCCGCGTCTTGAAGTTGAACCACATCCATCCTCTAGCTGAGTGACTAACCTGTCCATGATGAAGGTGACATGAGTTATCAAGAAACTCGCACGTTGTGGATGTGGCGCTCGTAAACATTTAGCTCCTCCTAACGGTGCCCATTTTGCGTGCCGGGGGCGATGAAGGCGCAACGAGGGCCGCAACTCATGGATCATGCATGCGCCATAGCGCCAGGCCCGATGTGGTGAGCGGTACGCGGTCTCCTTCCAATCCTGCGACGCTATGTTGACACGTTATCGCACGACCACAGACGTGTTGCGCGCAGCCTTCGGATATCGGTACGCTGTACAAGAGCCATCGATTGAATGCGATGATGTGAGCGCCCCAAGCCTCAGCAGACTGCTCGTTGTAGTCTTGTGAGTGCATCACACGAGAGGTGCCCCGTCCTTTGGCAGGCACCCCAAACCGGCCCCTCGCCTCAGTAACCGGATGCATGAGAGCTCGAGTTTGTCCCAGTGACTGGTGGTTCTTCATGGCTTGGGCGGTTGTTCGGATACGAACTCCGGACAATTCCCGGACATGACTTGTGCGGCACAACCAACGACGCGGTGGACCGACTACGGTGAGTTCAATGTATAGGCAGATACACACCTTCCGCTTCCGGGGAGCTTATCGTTCGCTACAGGCCCTCGGACCTTCCGCATTCATCATGGTCCGAATACAGACGATCCACCTGCTCCCGCTATCTGTGCTTCAAGAACGTTCCAAATTAGACGACGTGCCGTTGGCGGTGCAGAAGCTCCAAGTGGGTTCTGTTAGCTCGCAAACCCCCAAACGCACGCATCAGGCGCTTCCCGGAAATGAGCTCGATTCCTTTGGGCTTGCTCGTTTCGCCGACACAGATTCTCAGGACAGGTTGTCCTGGCGAGGCTGCGCGAGTGCTGATCCTCTGCGCCAATAGCAATGTGTGCCTGTGTTCCAAGGACTTGCGCCTACAGGCCGCGTGATATTACCTCAGTGGACGAGGAGCTCGTCAAACCATTACGTGGTTGAATAGGGCTGTGCTGACATTCTGCTCCTGAGGTGAGCGCAAACGTCATTCTCGGGGTTTGTCCATGTGAGGTGAGCTGCAACATCAAGCGTATACAAGGTACGACGGATCTGACGATGTCAGTCATTACAGACGTGTCGCAGCCTTGGTGAACCCCTTAAACGTACCTGAGGGCGGTGGCTGAAGGCCGCCTCGATGGCGCTCTATGGAGACGCACTGCGTTGATAAGACCAGATGGTGAAGTCGAAAGCAACGTGCACTGAAGGTGCGCACGGCATGCACACTGAAGTGCCAGATATCCTGCAGCTGACCTCTCGGAAATAAGCTGCCTGACATACGGCGGCTGTAGTTATTTCGAGAGGCGGCGAACGTGCAGAGGGGCATTGCAGTCCATTGTATAGTATCCCACAGCGCATCTCGGAAGGTCTACAATGATTGTGCCCCAAATCTACCGCGGAACCTTACTGAAGTACATCCACACTGGACGATATCCGAGGCGAGTGGACGAGGGTGGACACTGGATATCGGGGATGATGGTCTGGGCGGTTCGGCGACGGGCGTCTCAAGATCCGTAATCTAGATATGGAGTCCCGATGCGATCTTGCAGGTGAGTCCAACCCTTGTCGACCCTTTCCTCCTCCGTTACATCCTCCGTCTCGTACTTTCTTAACAATCCCGATACCGCTCAGGCAGAACACAAAGTGCTCTAAGAATGTAGACTGGAATGATGCATTTATCCCTGAGCGGTCGATTCCGCCTCAGGCCGTTGGATCATATCGATCGCACGCTTGTGCAAGCCGTTCATATAACGCGAGCCCCATTGCATTGTGCGGCAAGAACACGCAGACGGGCAGGATCACTCGCCGTATCTTCGAACGTTCTGACTTGCGGCCGCTTCTCTTTCCCAGCACAATCGGAAAGCACTCGCCTGCCTCCGTGTAGCCTCAGCGATCAATTTTGCCTCATGGTAAACACGCCCGAGCCGTCCCTCCGTCACGTTCCTCCAGCACTCTAAAAGGGCCCGCGAAATGCTCCTCCGCCCTGCCTTGGGTCCTCCTCACCGCTCTGCGAGCACTACGCTACGAGCTCATCGCTCACCTTTTCCTACTCTCCCACCACTCCCCTCTTCGGCCGCCATGGTCACCTCTCCGCAATCCCCGACCTCGCCTGTTCCCCCGGCGCTTGGGACTGTCATCGACAATGGCGCACTGCAGCTAGTCGAGATCCTCGGGTACGGTGGGTACGGAATCGTGTACCGCGCAATCGACACCTACTCGTCAAATCCAACATCATACGCTGTCAAGTGCCTTCCCCATTCCAACAAACGCAGCGCTGCCCGCCAGCGGCAACTCCACATGCGTGAGATCGCCCTCCACCAGCTGGCCTCGGGCCATCCCAACGTCGTCACCCTCCACCGCGTGGTCGAGGACTACCAGTACACCTATATCGTCATGGACTACTGCTCCGACGGCGACCTTTTCACTCAAATTCTGCACCAACGGCGTTATCTGGGCAATAACGCACTCATCAAGGAGGTCTTTCTTCAGCTGCTCGATGCAGTTGAATACTGCCACTCCCTCAATATCTATCATCGTGACTTGAAGCCCGAGAATGTCCTCTGCTTCGACGGCGGCCTGCGGCTCGCCATCACTGACTTTGGGCTCGCGACTACGGATCGCATGAGCACAGAGTTCCGCACCGGGAGCGTGTACCACATGAGTCCAGGTAAGCTTACTTAGTCTTGTATCGTTGCTCAAGCTCACGTCTTCACCAGAATGCCAAGGCGGCATCTTTGCGCCCACGCGGAGCTACTCTCCCCTATTCAACGACGTCTGGTCTCTGGGCATCATCCTGTTGAACCTCATCACGGGACGCAACCCTTGGAAGTCTGCGTCTGCGGACGACTGCACGTTCCAGGCCTACCTGAAGGACCCCCTCCACTTCCTCCCGACAGTCCTCCCGATCTCCCATGAGGTCAACCTTCTCCTCACGCGCACGCTCGAGGTTGACTGGAGGCACCGCATCACTCTCCGCGAGATGCGCCACGCGCTCAAGGGGATCGACAACTTCTACTCTCCCGACGTCATCTTCGAGGACAGCATGGCGCGTTGTCCCTGGGAGGCCGGCCTTCGCGCGGACGCAGACAGCGACTCGTCCGCAGAGGCAGAGCCCGAGCCACATGAGCTACCAGAACAGGAACCTCAGGAGAACTTCACTTCCACATGGAGCGGCGACTCTGACTCCGAGATGGTCTTCACCCGCGAGCGCTCGGTCGCTAAGGAGTCCAACTGGTCCGATTCGTTCTCCTTCCGTGCGCGTGCCGCCGAGGACCTCTCCGCTGGCCCCTCTTCATACTCGCGCTCCAGCTCCCGTTTGCGTTCCAATTCTGGCTCCGGCAGCGGCTCCCGTTCAGATGCCTGCACCGATCCCCGCTCCATGTCCCCCAGCCCCGACTCGCCAGTGTATACCACCACCAAGCTCTTCGAAGCTCTCCAGACGCCTGGACACAGCCCCGCGTCAGCGTACTCTGTTCTGTCTTCCTCGCCCTCAATCCCGTCGCCGCCAGTAACCCCGCACGCGAACTGCGGGTGGGGCCAGCAAGGCCGTCCGAAGCTCGTTCTCACCGTCAACACGGACGGGTACCGGCCCGAGTACTACGACAACAGCGTTACGATGCTCTCGGCGACCGCATCGTCGATGCATACGGCGCTCGAGTCCGCACTGTCGCCTAACTGGGATGGGTACATGTACTCGCCCTTGGCACCGAGCTCCATTCCGACCGCGAAGGCTTCGCCATATGGTGACTCGCGCGAGGACGTCGGCATGCTGATCACTCCTGCGACGGAGGACCACGACATGGATGAGTACCCGAGTATCGACACTTCGTACGACTCACTTCCCTCTGCCCGCCCCGAGTCTCCGGTTCTCGGCCTCGACTTCGGTGCTCAACGAGAGCGAGCTGCTGACGCGGATAGGGAGGCTGAGCTCAGCTGGCAACGGCTCTGCTCTTGGCTCAATCCGTCGCCTCAGGCTGGCAACTCGACTGGTCACACGCCGGCGTTTTCGTTCTTCACGGTCACCGCCACCACAGCACAGTCGTCATCGCAGCCTGAGCCTGAGCCTGTGCCATGGCCCGCCTTCTCGTTTGGCACATCCTCTTCCTCACCACGGTCGATGCCTGAGAAGCTCTCCCCCACCATCGCCTCGGGACCTCCTCCTCTTCCTCTTCGTCCCCCTTTCACTCCCCATGTTCGTGGCGACAGGAAGTCTCGTACATCGAGCTTCCTGAAGCCTATTCGCCTCGCATTCCCTCGTCGCTCCGCATCTCCCCCTCGCAGGCGCTCTTCCTCCCGCTCCACAGGGCGCGGAAAGGCGCGGCAGACGGCGTCAGTGCCCGAGACGAGCGCGAACTGGGTCTTTTCCGCGTCGACGTCCGCGTCGCCCGAGCCGCAGCCGTACCTCTGCATCCCGCCCGCGACGCCGCACATGCCGGCGCAGACGCGGGTGGAGAAGGAGGACGTGCACCCGACGCACACCACGTTGACTGAGGACGCGCAGCCGCGGCGCAAGCGCCTCCGGTCGGCGCGGGACTGGTTCTCGCCCCAAAGGCTGTTTGCCGCTGTGCTACCCTCGTCGTGACTCTCGCTCCTGGCTGGGACCTGGATCGCACCTGAGTAACTTATTCCCTTCGCATTGATTCTGTATCTCACCCGCATCCGCATTGGCATTGGTATCGGTATCTGCAACTTTTTCGCCCGTTTCTTCATCTCATTTGTCACAGTACTACTCATCATCATCGCATTCTAAACATTCGCATCTGCATCTTGCCCATTCTCGTTTCTGACGCATCTCACGCATCCGATGTACAGTGTACCATCATTTCGCGCAACCCTTCTTCATAGCATCTCACTCGCTCATCACACACAATCGCATACACTCATCATCGCACGGACTTTTTGGTATCTTTATCTCGGTAGAACCGTGTACGTCTTCTGCATGGCGGACTGCAATGCGTCCGTCTCTGTTGTATCACTGACTGCCTAGCTAGCGGACATCCTGTATGCGCCTCTTTTGTCACTCACATATGCCATATGCCACTATGCACACCATCTTCGTCGACCATGAATGTGTGATGTGCGATCCGCGCCGCTGCGGGTCACTTCAGGTCTGAGTACACCTTCGGGGGCTGGTCTGCGCACATACGTACCTTCGTATTCGGTCAACGTGTCGAACATGGATTGGTGGCGTAGCAGCATTCTTGTCCTGAGTCAGGTGAGTTCCATTGCTCTCATAATACACTTCATATCCATACAGGCATTCTAAAGCAACCCTACGTCTTTCACAACCTAGAGGGTCTACCTCGCAGTAGTCTGCTGTCCTCCAGACTTCTCCTGTAGACGGTCTATCAGCCGTGCGTCCGCAGCGTTAGCCGCAGGGATCTCGAGCTTCTCGGTGCCCTCTTTCCGCTGCGATCGGCTGTCTCCTCTGAAGCCAATGTAGTACAGACGCAGAGCATCTCCGCCCACAGAGTCGCTCTGGAAGCGTCTCCATATCAGCCGCAGTGAAGTGCATCGCCGGTAAGGACTCACGAAGAATAGCGAAACCGAATGCACGTTGGCAAAGGACGCCGCGCGCAGCTGGTACTCGTGCACCGCGGTCTCGCCCTCGAGGAGACTGATGTTCAGCTGCGGTGTGATCTCCTCAGCTTCGGAGAAATCTACTATGTTTGTACGGTTGGCGTATATCCGCAACCGTCGGGGGGTCATCTCGCCTCTCCCTATTTGGAATGATCAGCGACGAGTGACCACTGCGGTGCCAGCACGATAGACACACCTAGCTTTAAGAGGATCGATCGGAGACGGACATTCTGGTTGAACGGTATGTGTATGATGACCTGCGAGGAACAGATGGGTCAGCTTGGTGCGCTGACACCAATCGACAGTGGTAACGATGCGGTACTTGATCGTCAACGCCAGATTCAGCAAACTTAGACGTGTCCTCTCGCTCGTTCCACGGTTTGATGATGTTCTGGGCATCCTCTGGGACGGCCAAGTTCAGGCCATGCACGCTTGTCTTGAGTTATATTCCTCATCGCAAGTATATGCGCATACGCAAGCTCACTTGTATTTGTCTATTGATCCATACAGGTTTGTGAGGTCCAACCCAGCCAATTCTTCAGAAACAGAGTTCGCATCGTCCCTGGAAGCCATTACCGCTAGTTTCGTATATTGTAGTAGGCCCAATGTCGGTGAGCGGGTTGTACGTCGTGGTTCATGTCCAAGACCGAGGCCGGTGAGATGATCGTGTATAAGCCATAAGCGCCCGTGTGTACGTGAGCGCTTAACAGGCGCTACTGCAATGTGCTAGCGAAAACGGCGTTTCGTTACTCGTTGCTTGACCTCTCTCGTCCCAAGCTCCTTCGACACACGCCGTCACCGCGCTCTCCGTCTCGCTCGACGGACAAAATCTCACCATGTCGAGCTCAGGCATAGCGCGTACCGTCTTCTCGGCGGCCTCGCGACAACCTCCCCGTCTCGTACCTGCCCTTCCTGCTGTACGGCACTATTCGACACCTGTTGAACATTCAAGCCTGGACCTTCGACGCGCTAAAGACCAGGAGGAGTTCGCGGACGCTCTCAAAAAGAGCCAGTACTTCCCAAACCTCATGAAACACGATGCTCTCCTCGACACACATCACACGCAGACGTTCCCTCCGAATAAGCACACTCCGTTCACGAACACGGTTACCGTCCGCAACAACGACCCCTCTATCTTTCGCATCGCCAACGAGCTGGACAATGGCGAGAAAAGTAGCGGAGACATGTTCATCACCGACGAGGTCGAGAGCTCGGCGGACGCCATGAAGCCCATCAAGTTCCTCCACCTTGGCCTCAAGGAGCATTCGAAGCTGTATCGCGCCATGTACGTGCGTCGGGTGAAGCAACAGACCGGCAAGGGCAAAATCGCGCGTTTCTCTGTACTCGTCGTCGTTGGGAACGGAAACGGCCTTCTCGGGTTGGGTCAGGGCAAGGCTGGCGATTATACGAGTGCCCTGGATAAGGCGTTCCCAGAAGCGGTGCGCAACATGGACTACGTCGAGCGATTCGAGAACCGCACGATCTGGACGGAGATGGAGAACAAGTTCGGTTCGACGCGCATCATCCTCCGCCCGCGCCCCGTCGGATTCGGCCTCGCGACGAATCCCATCATCCACGAAGTCTTCAAAGTCGTGGGCATCAAGGACGCGAGTGCGAAGGTGTGGGGCAGCCGGAACCCGTATCATGTCATGAAGGCGGTCGTGCGCATGCTGCTCCCAGGACACATGCCGACGTTGATGGGCAATGGTATCGGTGGTCAGGGAAGGACGATGGAGAAAGGCAGGGAGCTGAGGTCGGTCATGGAGATTGAGCGGGACCGGGGCAGGAGGATCGTTCCTTTGCATACGTGACGGGACCACTGGTGACGTGGTTGGCATTCTCGCAACATACACCTATTACTCACCGCTAATGATGACTTCTTGACTATCTCTGTCGGCATGACCGTCAAGTATGGGACCCCGTATGCGGCAGCGTATTGGAGATGTAGTGGGTTGGACATGTAGCCTTGCGATCGCGCAATGCTACGTTCAATCCAGAGGTCAGTGATATTGGGTTTCGTCTACTGTTCGTGACCTCTATAATCTTACCAGACCGCTAGCTCATGCGCTATTCGACATGCGAAATATGTAAGTGTTAGCGGGTTATGTTCAGGAGTGAGCTAACCACAAGCATCTTGACTACAGATTTCCTCGTGTTTTATAGAGCTCAATGTCAGCACTCGTGTGTGAAGTATGATGACGCAGAAGTGCTCTGATAGCCTGCGCACTCTTAACTAGACCTCTGACTTGTTTCGTCACATACCCAATCGCCACGTACACCGCAACCTGCAGTCCTCCGGCAACCTTGTTACCACTCAAGGGTTGCTAGACTAGAAACGTATTACCGTTAGAGTCAACTGTCCCGAGGCCCTTAGTGAGTCCACGCACAATTTAGTCGAACATGTGTCCTGCTGCGCCAAAGATCGGTCAACCTGCTTACAGTCGCGGTCGTGATCGACTTCGCTGTGGTGGTCGATGTAGACGGTATGGACACCGTGGTAGAATTCGTGTTGGCGCTACTGATCATACTGATGGAGTAACTGGCAGGGGTACTCGTAACCTGGGAAGGTTTGTCTCGGCTAATGCTGTAGAATGCTGGGGCAACAAGGGACATGCCAAGTGGACCTGTAAAGTGCATCGCGAACCGTGAGGAGATGGGCACTTTCCTACCATCATCGCCTATGGAGACTCACTTATACTGATGCCAGGGAATCCACCGATAGAGTTATGTTTATGAAGCTGAGGAATGGGAAGCTCTATGCCGGAGGCCGCGTTCCCAGCATCTGACGATCTCATCGACAACAGAAGCATACTCAGCTCAACGCCACGAGTCGATAGGTGTCAGCATCTGGGTATCCTGTTCTTCCCATGTCATCAGCGATGCTATTGCTCTCTGCAGCTGGCGCATTTTCCACGTATGCTCTTGGTAGTGTTGCTACTAGGACCTCGCACACTTATGCCGTCGCCTTCATTCAATACTGGAAACAGTGTCACTTCCTCGATTGTGACATGCGAAGATCTTCGTACACGTACAAAGGTGTAAACGCCAGGACGGAATGGGCATGGTGAGTGTGAGTCTCGAGATACCAGTTGCTGCCTTTTGTACCCTCAATTGATAGTCGTCTAGCCATGCCGACGCTCAATCTCGGAAAGGTAGGTCTATCAGCTATCCTTGTATATGTGTACTCTGAACAGGCGTCGTTGGCTGTTATAGGTCCCAATAGGCGACTGCATACTCAGTTCAACACTCTGGTCTAGTTGTGCATCCATAGAGCTCGGGAGCCAATGATCCGTAAGTCGCAACAGTCGCACCGAGGGGTTTTTGAATGACTACTTGGATAGCTTACAAATACTGCGTGTGCACCTCTGCTGCTAGTCTGCCTCGCCTCAAACCATGCCTCCGCAATCCGTAGTTCTCTCATAACCTCATCGCCATCTGGGAGGCGTCCTAGACTGAAGAAGATGCGACTAGAATCAGCCCTCTACGAGCTTAGTGAGGAGCATACACACCGACAATCTTGACGTGTGTCGCGCCGCGGTAGAGGCCTACAGGTGTGGCCGTTGTCGTAATCTCGATGGTTGAAGGGTGTGACACCCAAGCCGGGGTGGGACGCAGACAGTCCAGGCCAATGCACGGTGACGTTGGGTCGATGGTGACCACGGAATCCGATGCATCAGCGACGGAAGCAGGTGGGGCAGTATTCAACGTCGGTTTCGCTCCATAGGGGATGGCGATAGCGTCTATCGAATCCGTTTGGATAGGAATGCCAGATTCTGCCGAGATGGTCTCGTCGCAGAGCGCTTTAGCGATGAGTAGGCAAAAAGCGAAAATGCTGCAGGCCTGCATTCTCGAGGTGCGTAGTGATGTTGGGATTTCCTCTGTTGCTGATAGATCCGTGTCTCTCCTAGTGACCTGCGATATATGAGAGCCCGGCAAGCACAGTATTCGCTTCGACCGTCGGTCCATTTGTGCGGTGTGATCTCTGCTACAGAGAATCTTGCTCCGATGCTAATAGAAGCGACCACCACCGTAGGCCCTTAGAAACATCCACCCGATTATGCCTGAGCATGTGTGCCTGTCCGCCGGGCCTTCGCTGTCAAATAAGGGTCAGTAGTAGAAGATGCCAGCCATGTCGTTTGTGATCTTCCCTCACGGTAGCTCCCACGGCCTACTAGCAGGGAACCAACAGGAAAGCAATGCCTTCTTCCGGCACGGCCCTTCGATACTCAGAGCTAGGGGCTCCGCGGGAGCATCCACACAGGCTCCGCGTTTTTGATGCTGGACAGCACATCGATAGTACCTGTCCGATCTATCGCGGTGTGCACAAAGCATATATCTGCCTACGGTTCTCGCGACCGCACGGAGGCTCTCCGGAGCTCGTTGGTGAGACGTCCGTTGATGCCTTCCTGACCTCGTGCACGCGATCGCAGAACGCACCTTCCGGGTAGCCCCTTGAACCCCCGGAGTCACTATGGCATCTTCGAGCCAGCACCGTCCGAACTTCGCTGCTTCTGCGACGGCATCCGCTCCAGTATACGGGTAACCCGGGCTAAACCGCTGCAGTCGTACGCTGCGATCCGATGCAACAGGACGTGGCGATGAGTAGCGCCGTGTCAACTCTGACTACCCCATTGTACATACATGCCGGCTACGGAGCCGGGCGGGAGCAATGAGTACAGTAGAGGCGAGGCTTAGGCTACGCTCTAACTTAGTGGTACACTGGTCATCGTTCCACTTTTCAGCGTTTTTCTCCATGCATACGGTACTTTCGGCCTCGAGGGTGAAGCTATATCTATCATGCCAGGTGTGTTCGTCGGCTATACCGGGTATTTGCGCTGAAACTGGGGGCGTCAGATCCACAATATCGGACTTTTACTGTCAAATTCACGCATCCTCCGATAGCATCATGTACGGACCAGAAATACTGCTATATTCGGTACGCTTCGAACCATCTTCTATCAAGTACGCCTCGAAGACTCATGTAGCAATCAACCCTTCTGTCGGCAACGTTCTAGTTCTCAACTGCAAGAGAGACATCGTCTGAGTCAGTCTCATGGAAACAGTACGGCGGCCTACCCACCGACGATCTTGACGTGTGTGCCGTGGCGCCAGAGTTTCTGAGGTTGAGGCGGCGATGCGGTCGTATAGGTGAGGGTAACAGTAGCAGGAGACAGCGGGACGTTTGTGGCAGGAGGAGAGGTGATGCTAGCGGCGAGAGATGAAGTGATGCCATCGGTGGGAGTTGGAGTTATGGGAACGACCAGGCATAACGATGGGTTTGCCACAAAGGCGAGAATGAGTAGACTGGACAGATACATTGCGTGAGCGCGGGATGCGTTGCGGGAGCACCCTTCAGCCACCATCATTGTGCAGGACTGCTCTTATAATCCAGCAAGGATCTGAAAGGGGTGTCTCTCCCTTTACTGTACGCTCCCTCTCTCTCTCTCGGGACGATTTCTGATCCTCTTGCTATAATTGGAAGCCCTCTTTTGGTATGACGAACTTCTGCACCTGATCATCACATACATCAAGTTTGATAAAGCTGCCAAGCGCCCCGGGTTTGGCAGCTTTATTAAACCTGAAAGCCCAGTAACCGCCCACTACAGATTCCACTACCGATACCCCCCCCTCTTACCTTACAAAGAAAGTAGGCTCTCCTCCCATATACAGTAGTGCTCGCCGGGTCACACAAGTCCTCCTCCCGGCAACTTCCGAACTCCTTTCCGACCTCTTCCCTCCGGCGCTCCCTCCGGCTACCTCGGCAACGTTGTTCTCCCCGCCGCCGACGGCGCTTGTCTCTCTCCCCTGGCGCTCCCGCCCCCCGCCTCCCGCCCTCCCCGCCCTCTCTGGCGCTTGTCCCCTTCCCCTGGCGCTTGTCCCCTTCCCCCTGGCGCTTGTCCCCTTCCCCTGGCGCTTGTCCCCTTCCCCCTGGCGCTTGTACCCTTCCCCTGGCGCTTGTCCACTGGCGCTTGTCCCTCCTCAACGCGCGCTAAGCCTTCGACGCTGTCCACCACAGTGAGCACGACGTGACAGCCACTATGCTTGTCATTTCTACTAATATAGCCCATTTATTTTACAGATTCACGATACTTTGCTTCAGAAGGTCAGTAATGCGCGTCCTATTCACTACCAATTACTAACTGACCAGCAGATTAGATAAACACAAACTTGAAGATAAGATTACAGCGCGGCTACGCGCACGGGCGCCTCCGAACGTCTCCCACCACCACCACCACCACCACCACCACCACCACCACCTCGCTTACCTGCTCCCCAAGCGACGACATCGACGAACCGACCGCGACGGAGACATTATAGACCCCACGGTGAGTGTAGCGAGCACGGTGCCGCGTCCCTTGTTCACCGAGTATCTCACCACAGATACGCGTCGGCAAAGACACTTCACCGCCACAGCGCCTCTCGGCAACGCGCTCTCGACTGCGTACAAGCATCAATCGCGCGTCCCCGCCGGCGACGCTCGCCGCGGTCATATACACAACTCCCCACTCATCCTCAGTTTGCGCCGAGGCCTTGGAGGCGACCCCGTGCCAACAACATGTCACCACCTTGCAATTGCCAGGCAAGGTGCTGCAATTTCCCTTGCTAGAACAAGGCCGGAAGTTGCAAGGGATGACATGTCACCACAAGGCTGCCAGAAAGCGAAAAATGCGACATAATGCAAAGGCGGCACCAACAGGAGTTGAACCCGGGACCTCAGGAGTTCCCGGGAGTCTCCTCCAGCAGCATTAACCACTGCACCATGGGGCTGTTACTAACCCTTACTTCTAATTCCAATATATCACCGCTTTTTGCTTCATTCTATATACCATATATGTGGAAAGAACATCTATATCTCTTGATAAAGCATCAAAAATGCGTTCAAAGAATCTGTATCTATGCTTCTTTGTATATCAATGTAGCAGCAATGAAGGTCTAAAGCAGTGGAAAAGCGGTGATATATTGGAATTAGAAGTAGAGGTTAGTAACAGCTCCATGGTGCAGTGGTTAATGCTGCTGGAGGAGACTCCCGGGAACTCCTGAGGTCCCGGGTTCAACTCCTGTTGGTGCCACCTTTGCATTATGTCGCATTTTTCGCTTTCTGGCAGCCTTGTGGTGACATGTCATCCCTTGCAACTTCCGGCCTTGTTCTAGCAAGGGAAATTGCAGCACCTTGCCTGGCAATTGCAAGGTGGTGACATGTTGTTGGCACGGGGACTGGTGGGCCTTGATGGTGAGTTTCGCGTGCAGTCGACCCCTCCTCTGAGCCTGTACTCATCTCCCTTGTCATCTAGGCACGCGCCCGGCGGCGGCGAGACAACCCCCTCGGTTGTCAACACCGCCACGAGTCCCTCGGGAATCTCTACCTCTCATGCTCAAGCTGTGGCTGGATTGAATGTATACAAGGTAAATTTCGCAGCCCGTAGAACACGGAAGGAGGAACGGTCGCGCTCGCATACTAAAGTCATACGGTTGCCAATGTGTAAAATCTCATGAATACCAGTTCCCTCTCCTCAGCCTCTCCTCCGTGCTGGAATGTGGTCCTTACCTGCTGATCCGAGAGGACCCGATCAACGATCAGATCCACTGCACGGCATGCATACCGTACAACACGCCTTGCCATGCGCCAAACGTGCGGCTGAGCAAATGGCATATAAACACTGGGTACAACTCATGTCCCTATACCTATCCCCATCAATGCCTAAAGAGAAAGCATCAACTGGTGTCTCCCGACAGGTTCGTACCGCGGGACCGCAAACGCATCCAAGTGCGCAGAATCGTCCAGGCGCACAACGCTACCTTCGTATCATAGTTGAACGCAGATACGGTCTGAAGGACATCGAGCGGGAGAAGGAGAAGCAAGAACAACAATATAAAGAAGTAATCCGAGGTAATTTGAAGCACGTCCTCAGGAAACAGCAGCTAATAGAAGGAGTAGGGCTTGGGAGCGACCATCTGCAGGCACTAGCAGATCTGCGTGGCGAGACGCCTCCGCTGGCAATAGAGGAAGACGCACATCAATATCTTGCCGGTGACGGCGATGACGACGACGATTGGATCGACGTTGATCCCGATGAACACGCCGAGGCCATCATGCATGCGATCCGGGATATTATGGCCACGTAGTAAGCTCTCTCCCCTGCTCTTCACAGATATTCCATTCTAACGCGACCACGTAGTTCAGGTGTACGTCACGTCAAAGACAAGAGAACATGGAAGCAACGGGTACAGAATGCACAGAAAAACTGGGACCCGTTGCTCCCTCAGCTTGTCGACGCCTATCTCGCTTGGCGCTATTCATCCACGGCTGTGCCCCCGCCCGATCAAACCGACGATAATTATGCATTCACAATCGACACAATCGACATCTACGCGATGACCTCATCGTTATCAGTGTCCCGTACTGCGAACCAATCCGCATCCGAGGCACTCGTCCGCCACGGATTCGTGGGCAATTCTCCAGTGAATCCCTCGGTCGCAATCTCGTTGAAGACCCTCGAGTTACTCCGTTGCCTCAAACTCGTCAAGCCGTCGTTCAGCGTGGAGGCGTTCGCCAAGCTAGTTTGTCTTATGTATTCGGTAAGTTCTGCTTACGCGGTCTCGGACAACTCGATTGATTCGATCTAGATCCCATATCGTCCGTCTTATCGGACGGCTATATCAGACGCTTTTGCCGTCTACCTCAGGATTCAGCGCCTCGTGCAGAGCCAAGTTCTGCGTACCCTCGCCCGCGACACAGCTAATTGGCGAGCGCGAAACGCTTGCCCAGCATGCTCTTATAAGGTGGTCAAATGCATATCCTGCTTACAGCGCAACAACTGACTTCAATGTTATTAGCTGGAAGGCGAAGATCCTCCCACGTTTTCGCGCATCATTTGCATTGATGGCAATAATTCACTGAAGCGCCTCGCGACTACCGGCCGACGTACCCCCGGGGATATCCGCGTATTCGAAGAGAGTGACTATTTCCTCTCACGCGAGTATGTTGATCGCTTCGGCGCCGAAGTCAAGGCCCGCCAGGTACAACCCAAGCTACATATGAAATCCCGCGCGTCCAGCCCGGATGGCGCTGCGCCATCCGACCAGGAGTCTGATGAAGAAGAGGATAGTCAGCGAAACAATACGGAGGGTGATCCCACGGACGGCAGTACTGCCGCTCCTTCTCCGTGCGCGAAGACCTGGAAGGCGGCGGCGGCGGATGAGAAGAAGCACACCTGGGGAATCTTCGACGAGACTGGCATATTTGCCTGCGCGTGCCGCCACGGGCTGATCCTCTGGCTAGTAGACATGGTGCGGAGTGGGGAATTGTGAGTAGTTCATAATGATCTACGCCCGAGAGACACTAATCTCGCTTACAGAGCGAAGTACGCCTTAGCGATCGTAGCGAAGGCGCATGAGGTACTCGGCGCTAATATCATGATCGGGTACGATATTGGGTGCGCCTTCAAGGAAACAGTGCGCAACAGCTCCCTCGGGCCTCAAATGCATGCCCTTGGGACTCGTTTTTGTGTCAATGCCTTCCATGGATATTCCCATGCGTACGACTGCCAAGTCATGAACCATCCGAACACCATCCAGGGGATGGGCCTCGAGGACGGAGAGGTTCTTGAGCGGGTCTTCTCGGCATCAAATCAGCTCGCGCCCGTCATCCGGTACTCCACCCCCTATCTCCAACGGGTACTGATCGATCTCCACTTCCAGCAGTGGGATCACGAGAAATACAGCAATATCGGCCTAATGCTGTACAACAACATTGTACAAGCCCTTGACATCGTCAATAGTCAGACCTCGTCGCTAGAGCAAACTCTCAGCGCTCTTGAGCTAACTCGTGAGGACTTAGTGCGCTTCGAGGAGGAGGAGCGCAAATTCTTCGCGGAGCTACGCGACGAGAGCGACAGTAACCTCCACGCAGTTGCTTATGTCGAGGCACTCCAGGAGCTACGCACAGCAAGGTACGTACTTTATTGACGCGCTTTCCATCAGATATGAACACGTTATGCTGATAAGCGACAACACCTGCTCAGCGAGGAACTATCGGATGCTTCTCGTCGGTTCAATCAAAGAGCGCCGGATCAGCCTACCGCCCTCCGTTGGGAGGCCCCGAGATCTGGAGCGACAGATTACGACGCCGACCTCTCGCAAACGCGGAAGTTAGAAACGCGTAGGCGGTACCTTCGCGAGCGCGTCAAGCAGCTCACGGAGGAGGTGAACGCTATGGAGGTCGCTCTCAATATCACGTCCCGATGGCAACCTGGCGATACGGCATACAGGGAGACCCTGCAATACATCGCCACTCGAAAGTATCAACGCACCCTCGGCAAGCTCCAGCGACTGGTGATACAGCGGCTATTCGAATTAAATAAATTAAACCTTGCTCAAACAGGTAAGCGACCAATCGATCCCCCCGCATCTTGACGGGGTACTCGCGTATTGATTACTGACACCTGACGCACCACGCACCCGCGAGCAGGATACCGTATGCGCACGTATATTGCGAAGAATTTGCAGCGTCGTTGCCGGGCTATTCGCAAGGCAGTCAAGCAATACAATGCTGCGGCGAGGGAGCTGGATCCTCCTCGCGACCCGCTCGACTGGTCGAAGGTATCTCATTACGCGTTCCTCGAAGAGTTCACGCTTTTGCAAGATACTGGAAACGACTTGCGCGCAAAGCCATGGTCCCAGCCGGCCGTGCGGGAGACCATGCGCATGGCCCGATGCATCACGCGCGCACAGGAGGAGATATCCAACGCTTCTCGCGAAGCTCGCAGGGTCCACACGTTTATTCGTGACGAGGAGAAAATCTTCGCCGCCGTCCTCGCTGACCTCAAGACACAAGGTAGCTATTTGTATGGTGCCGTCCAAGACTACGTAAGACATCGGCGAGCGGCGAATGCGAAGAACCTCGCATACATTTTGCGCATTCATGCGCTTGATGGCTTTGACGGGCAGATGTCACCCGGAAGCTACGCGGGGGACCCCATTCACCCGGCATTGGCACTCTCCAGCCCTCACACGAGCTCGGATGCAACTCAGCCAGGTGGCCTTTCATCGCTGACTCATGATGCTCAGGTCGTGGCGAGAACGGAGGAAGGCGAGGCTAGTTTGGACGATGGGGACAATTTGGTACACGAGGAGGTTACCGCCATCATGGAATTCCTGGCTGGACTGCGTACTTGATACACATGTACTAGGAAGTTGCATCATAACGTGATAGGATAGTATTCGAGATTGTAGCATGGTCAGAACAAGTGGAATAGAAAATTTGCTCTGTGTGGCAACATCCTGACACTGGCTTGACATACAATGCCAGATACGCGCACGCCGGTTCTGTACCAGTCAGATGCCGAGTGCAACGGAGAGCACTAACGCACGTCTCCAGGCTTCCTGCATTCCGCACTCACGCAGCTAATCAAGAAGCCTTGTCATCTGATGAGAGGCTTTACGTGTTTATTATCTGCGCCAGAATACACGCCGTGTGAGCATGTGATGACATTCAGGTGTGCAGGGGACTGTGAGCGCGAACTTGATTTACCCCGCGCACTCGTCCACACGAGCGTCTCTCTAGGAATGCACATTCCCGCCATCTCCCAATCTCCCGCCCCCGCTGAGAACGACTCCGCTATGGCTGCCAACGCTCCTTTGAGTTCCATTCCTCCTCAGAGCTCTACTGTGAAGTACGAGGGGCCGTTCTACATCCTTCTTGGAGGCCCGGAAGCAGGCATATACCAAAAGACACGGTGAGTGCCTCTCGTACGTTTCTGTATTCCGACTGATCTATCAAAGCCCTTCCAATACTGCCCTTGGGCAGTTCGCCTCGCTCGTCCCCATCGTCGTCGTCTGCTCTGTCGCTGAAGACGTGAACGCCATCCAACAGCTGAACCCGGCGATATTCTCGGTTACGCCGCCCAAGGACGCATACCGGCTCGTACAACTCATCCAGTGGGAGGAAGGGCCTGTCCCCAAGGTCAGGCTGGAGACTCCCGGGCCCTACTACGCCATACGCTATGGAATTGAGACGGGCATTTACATCGGCTTCCATTGGTGAGTACATCCTCTACACCAACTGAGTTGCTGACCGGTGAGCAGGCAGATGATCTCCCACCTAGTGCCTGCGCAGAAGCACGTCTACAAAGGCTTTCCCTCCCTCGCATTGGCTCTCGAGTTCATGCTCATGAAGCCCGGTTACAATATGCCCCTTCTGCCCCTGGGGGAACGGCTCCCTCCCCCAGAGTTCCCCTATCCGAATGACGCTCCCGACGCTCCCAATGACTCCGATGATGCACCGCCTCCGCCATCGCGAGCTGCATCTCCTGTGAAGCCCAAGTCTAAGCAGCCGCCCTCGTCGCCGACCAAAGCCTCCGCCAAGGGGAAGAAGGTGAAGGTCTCCGTTCCTGCAGCATCGTCGACGGCAACTCCAGCGCGTGTCAAGGGCTCCTCCCCTGCGACGCCGACGACATCAACTCCGGCGCGTGCCAAGGCTACACCGTTCACGAGGACGTCAAGGGACGAAGGGCAGCGCGCGGCACCGGGCGGCGTCTCTCGCGCCCACTCGAATGTCAATGCGCCCTCGGGCTACAATTGGGAGAGCACCGAGGACGACGAGATGAGCGACACAGTCACTTCATCCCTCATGGATGACATGACCCTTTCGGACGACGAGGGCTACGGTGACTCGAACGGTTTGTCAGTCCGCTGTGCGCTGATGAGTACGCTGACTCTCTGTTGTGACCAGTGGAACAGATGCGCCAGATCCTGCGCCGCGTAATCAACCCCGCATACAACATGCCTGGGGGCAACACCTCTCTCCCAATCACCCTTGGCGAGTCGGCAGACTCGATCCTGCGGGAGAGCGGCCTCAGTGCGGAGGAGGTATTGATGGTCTTCCAGATCTACGTCCACAGCAACTCCGAGGAGCAATTCACTCATTACATGGGGCTGGCCTTGAAGTGGCAGACAATTGACTCCTTTGCTCTGTGAAAGGAGATACGGCTCCCGGCGGCGCGCAACGTTATGTAGATGTCTTGTATGTTTTGATCAGCATCCAATCAGCATTGCGTCACGTGCACATCAACAAGTTCTCGAAACAAATACATAGTCTCCAAACAACACGTAGTGCTCTTCGTCTTTCCCTTAAACCTCCGTAACTCCCTGTGAGCCTTGGACCAGCTCTCTACAGACCGTTGCATCCTCTCTCTATACTGCTGCTTATTGTATGCTACTGGGATTATCTAATTATGCCTCCCCGTGCCCCGGACGTCTATGTTCGCCTCCCCGGCCACTACCGCAAGCCTTCCACCAAACGCGTCCGATTTCCATGGCGAGAGCGCAAGAAACGGAAGCAAATACCCCGCAGCCAGGCGGAGAAACGCGAGCTGCAGAAGCAACGCGCGGAGAAGAAGCAGAAGTTCAAGGACGCGCTCGTGGAAGCGCGCGGTGTCGTGTGGGAACTTGCCGCGAAGATGAACGAGGACTTCCCAGGCCATAGCGCCGAGTACTACTATCGTGCGATCATGCAACACTCACGTCTACGAAACAAGCGGAAGATCTCACCGTGGAACGCGTTCGTGAGCCAGGAGCTCAAGAAGTTGAATGCGGGTGAGTTAAGCTAGCTAACTTCTGGGAATCAGACTAATGTTCTAATGCGTGCTCGTCTTGACAGGACTCGACGAAGACGACCGCAAGCGCATATCATCGGACATCATCAAGGAGTTGGCGGCGCGCTGGAGGGGTATGTCGGCGGAGGAGAGGTCTGAGGCTGTGGGCGACGGTGTAGAGCAGTTGTCGGAGCGGCAGGAGATGCGGGAGCACGGTGTGCACAACGTCCCAATCAACGCTTTCAACGACATTCGTACGTCGCTCGAAATTCTGACCAAGCAGGTGCGTACATCCGTTCGTATGTGCGCGTGCTAACTCACACGACAGCTACAGCTCGACTACCTCAATGGGCGCACTGGCGTCGATATCTTCCTTGTCGCGGTCCGGCATGACACCGACCAGTACAACCGCCCTTTCGTCTTCTATACGAACGAACGCATCGCACAGTTCGTCGCATCCACTGCAGCCAAGTCGGAGACCGTACAGAAGTTTGCCATGCGTATGGAGGCGGCGTGTGTCGGTGGTATCGATGGTAAGTGTTTATTTCTCTCTTTCCTTACAGCTGCTGATACGCTCACATAGAGGTCGCTCGGTCCCATCATAGCGAAATCTTACAATTGAAGGCGCAAGTACGCGATCTCATTGAGGAGAAGCTGAGTGAGTATCTGATGTTCGTTTGCCTCACCATACACTTACAAGCTGTTTTCTAGAGCGCGCGTGCACTCGAGGCAAGATCGAGCGCATGTTTTACGTGAACTTCGATGAGCATATCACGATGAAGTACGGCATCGTCATCGAGGGTTGGCCCTTCCCCGACAAATTCATGGCGCCAGGGAAGTTCAGCTCCGTGGCTGAACTTCGAGTCCTCCTCGCGGCGTGGGAATCAGGAACCACGTACTTCCGCTCGATGAGCAATTCCGAGTGGCAACAATGGGCTCAAAACTACCGGAGTGCGCAGAACTCGAGCGCGGTCAGCCATGAGGGAGAGGACGACTTTGCTATGCTCTCTCGCCCCCCTTCGCCGTCTCTCCTGTCCTCCTCGTATCAGCCTCCCACACCGCTCTCGTCTCAGCCCCCCGCGACGTCGTCGTCTCAACCCTCCGCGACGCCTTCCTCTCAGCCCCCCGCAACGTCGTCCACGACGGCTCGCGCTCCCACGCTGTCACGTACACCAACGGCCAACAGCGACGTTCCCCCCGCTCCTCCCAACGCTGCTGGGCGCAAGCGCGCACGCTCAAACACGCTCAATGTTCAATTTTACAATGCTGTCACTGCAGAGGACGGCTCCGGGATTCAGATCCCTAAGCGCGTCCGGAAGGAGCGCTCGGACAAGAACACGAAGAAAGGTCCGCGCAGGAAACGTAATGCGGGGCAGGAGAACATGCCTCCGCCTCCGCCGCCTCTGTCGTCGAGCAGCAGTGCCTGCCAGCAGGCTGAGTAAATTTGTGCTTTGACTTTGTGGACGTTCCTTGCTGTTCCTTATCCTCACTCGATGTAATGCACAAGACAATGATTATTCTTGCAGACCGGTAGTTATCATAACATGGCGATCATTAAGATATAGTACATAAGGTGATGGAAGTGGCGAGTCAGATCGCGCCCGAGTAAGTGCCCGCGCGCCGCCGGGCGCGTGCCTAGATGACAAGGGAGATGAGTACAGGCTCAGAGGAGGGGTCGACTGCGCGCGAAACTCACCATCAAGGCCTCGGCGCGAACTGAGGATGAGTGGGGAGTTGTGTATACGACCGCGGCGAGCGTCGCCGGCGGGGACGCGCGATTGATGCTTGTACGCAGTCGAGAGCGCGTTGCCGAGAGGCGCTGTGGCGGTGAAGTGTCTTTGCCGACGCGTATCTGTGGTGAGATACTCGGTGAACAAGGGACGCGGCACCGTGCTCGCTACACTCACCGTGGGGTCTATAATGTCTCCGTCGCGGTCGGTTCGTCGATGTCGTCGCTTGGGGAGCAGGTAAGCGAGGTGGTGGTGGTGGTGGTGGTGGTGGTGGTGGTGGTGGGAGACGTTCGGAGGCGCCCGTGCGCGTAGCCGCGCTGTAATCTTATCTTCAAGTTTGTGTTTATCTAATCTGCTGGTCAGTTAGTAATTGGTAGTGAATAGGACGCGCATTACTGACCTTCTGAAGCAAAGTATCGTGAATCTGTAAAATAAATGGGCTATATTAGTAGAAATGACAAGCATAGTGGCTGTCACGTCGTGCTCACTGTGGTGGACAGCGTCGAAGGCTTAGCGCGCGTTGAGGAGGGACAAGCGCCAGTGGACAAGCGCCAGGGGAAGGGTACAAGCGCCAGGGGGAAGGGGACAAGCGCCAGGGGAAGGGGACAAGCGCCAGGGGGAAGGGGACAAGCGCCAGGGGAAGGGGACAAGCGCCAGAGAGGGCGGGGAGGGCGGGAGGCGGGGGGCGGGAGCGCCAGGGGAGAGAGACAAGCGCCGTCGGCGGCGGGGAGAACAACGTTGCCGAGGTAGCCGGAGGGAGCGCCGGAGGGAAGAGGTCGGAAAGGAGTTCGGAAGTTGCCGGGAGGAGGACTTGTGTGACCCGGCGAGCACTACTGTATATGGGAGGAGAGCCTACTTTCTTTGTAAGGTAAGAGGGGGGGGTATCGGTAGTGGAATCTGTAGTGGGCGGTTACTGGGCTTTCAGGTTTAATAAAGCTGCCAAACCCGGGGCGCTTGGCAGCTTTATCAAACTTGATGTATGTGATGATCAGGTGAACTTCTGCCTTTATATTCACCGGAGGGGCAGTCTAGATCCCCCGATGGTAGTTAATCCGAGCGTTAGTCGTTTTATCAAGTCTTCCCCTTGATGAGTATATGGTGTTCTCATCATCAGGATTATAGGCCTGCCAGTCTGCAATAGACGACTTACTGCCTGTTGCGTGCTCATAGGTGTTAGCACTCTTATGGGAGGTAGGACTATAAAGGATCCGGGCAGCTCCACGTATCCTAACATTATTGCTGTCATGCATCCGTCTACTTGGGATCAGAATCCGTAAGTTGTTCCACGTACTCCCCACCCCTTCCCCTTCTTCCGGCATTCTAAAAACACGGACTGGAATTCCTGCAGCATTCCTTCCGACTTTGGTTGCCCATCCGCTTCGCTGATTTACCCCGGTAAGCTTGCACTTTGCTATCAAATTTGCTGTCGTTCTAGGAGGTTACTGCTCAACCCGAATGTTATAGACTTAGTTGAAGTCTGCGCACCGACGATCTTTACATGCGTGTTGCCGTGTAGAAGGCCAACCGGTGAGGCCGTTGAGATGATCTCGATGGTTGTCGGGTGTGACACCCAAGCCGGGGTGGGTCGTAGACAATCTGAGTTGATGCACGGCGGTGTCGGGTCGATGGCGGTCATGGAGTTTGTTTGGGTAGGCATGCCTGACTGAGTCTCGTCGCATAAAACTTTGGCGACGAGCAGGAAGAGAGCGAGTATGCTATGGATCTGCATCTTGGACCGGGTGGGTAGCGAGAGCTCCTAAGTGTGATTTGGGCTGACTCCAGGCCTGAGGCTTTCCTAGTGATATACCACTTTATACGGCTTTGATCCACACTATGTGTGAAAGCAGTGAGCATGACCTCCTTTCATGCATATGATCAACCATCGGACTTTAGGTGCGGGCATCCATCGCAATCCTTACTGCCTGAATGATCCCGTTTTACGAGAGTCGAATATCATCGTAAGAGCACAAGGCAGCTATCAACATTATGACATTCAATATCACCCACACACGTTTGCTCTTGTCAGCTCCGGAGTTCGCGAGTGGTAGCTCCCACAGTTGACATCGCAGGAAAGACAACGTGGATCGTGATGCATTCACCGGGACCGGCACTTCTATCTACAGGTACGGCCCAAGCATTCTAACAGACTCCGTATTCGTTCCGAGGCGACTATGACGGGGGATATATAGCGACGCTTGACCTACTGTTCCCGCGGCCGCGCTCGGAGGTTCTCGTGGGCCTGCCGGAGAAGCAAGTTCAGGTACTGACTCTTCTTCCAGCCCCTGCACGAGCCTTCAGAATACGCCTGATCGCCCTGACGGAATCCTGTCTTTACCTGACATAACTGACGAACTTATCGGCGCTTCGCGACTTCTGTGAATCTCTCTTACGTGTGAGTACCGGTGTGTGGACAGCGTGCCGCTCCGTGCTCGATCGCGTGAACGATGTGCACAGGCAATCGAAAGCTATCAAAAGCTACACTGCGGCGACGCACCCTCGCGTATCATAGGCCAGCTCACTATCCCTCCACGACGCTCACGTTACGATGCTGGGCAACGACATCGCGGCTCTAATTGGCTTTGCATGCGAGACCGCACTATGGGGTAGGTCTACCTTTTGTTTGTGTGCGACGCTTTCTAGTTACTGACTCTGTGTTCAAGGCATGAACTGTGTTCTGTTCTTCATTTCCCTCGGCTTGCTATATCGCAAGGGGCGGCGCGGCGACTTGAACTTGACGATATTCATCATACACTGTCTTCTGTTTGTAACCTGCACGGCGCATTTTGGCATCGAGTTCAACCACTTCTACACGACTCTGGTATGTCGTATGCTGCAAAGTCCTGAAACTGCGGCCTAGACTGAGCTATTGTTGAGAATTCTTCCAGTTCAGTCGTTGGCTTCGCAAATGAGACAAAAGCATTACTCGCCGCGGACGTCTTCATTTCCATCTGCGATCTACTCGGAGACGCCATGCTTCTCTACCGTTGCTGGGTTATGTGGGGTGATGCCCGATGGGTCATCGTCCTACCGGTCCTCTCCGCTGTGGCTGGCTTCAGTATGTATCCGTATCGTCTTCATCCTTGTGCGTACCATACTGACAATGATCTAATCCTGCGGATTCGCGTAGTCTGCCTCCTTCAGGTCGTTCACTTCGTTGCGACACTCAGCCCAGCGTCGCCCGTCCCACCGGCTGCAGTCGTTCCGCTGACCACGGCTGGATACGTGCTGCCCTTGTGTACGAACGTCATGGCGACAGGCCTGCTCGTGCTGAAGATATGGTGGATGACGCGCGTGCCAGCTGACGTTGACCATGGTTTGCAACGGAGCCACAACCTCGCGAACCGTGCAACCGCGGTCATCATCGAGAGTGGCCTGCTTTATCTCTTCACACAACTCGTCCTCGTCGTCCTCATTTCAATCAAGCATCCAGCGGAGGCTGTTGTGGGCGTCATGGCCGTGCAGATCTACGTGAGTGATGGAGCTTCCTCTCGGCTAGTTGTCAGACCTCTTCAGCACATATACTAACGGACCGATATCGAAGGGTATTGCTCCGACACTCATCGTTATTCGAGGCGCGCTCGGGATCAACACGAAGAGCACGGCCAAGGAAGTGTCCCATCTCGTGTGGGCTCCGAATCCCAAGGCTAGAAAGAGTACCTTTGGCACTACCAGTACCATCCCAGGAAATGATACCGGGGAAAGCACTAGAGTATTGGAGCCGGAGGTAGAGAAGACGAAAGATGCAGCCTCGAGCTTGGATGCGGCATAGTTTCTGCGAGTATGATGATCATAGTTGTATCATTCTCTCTTGCTATGGGCCATTCGCGATGCCTACCATCAATGATTTTATGTCAATACCCTTGTCCTCGCGTGGCTTTTTTTTGTCAGGATGAGCACAAAGAAGGAGGGGACGTGGAGAATGGCCGCGACAGTGAGTTTGTCGTGGGTTAAGACGCTCACGGTCGCGAGGCGCCGAAGGTTAGCGATTAATAGCGAAGCGCCGGATGTGGTAGATAGTCATCGCCTAAATAGGGCAGAGTCCTGCCCTGAACTCAACGTCGTATAAAACTTCGCCATCCTGCTTTCTTGTCTCTTTAGAACATACTCAGCTAGGATCTATTTTATAGGTACTAACTCGAGTCTCGCATGTTTACACATGCCACATCCTTCATATCCAGTCGATGAGAGCAGCGTCCGCTCGTATAACCGAGAAGTATGGCTGCCTTTTGGCAGTCTCGAGGACGTTTGGATCGTTGCTTGTGTCTCCCTTCGGGGTGGGCAGGAGCGCGAACCAGCGAGCCGGACGTATGTCTGATGGATATCTTGTTTATTTACAGTTGTAGTTGTTTCGTCTAGTTTCATAAACAATCTACTTGCCGACAGTGCTTTCTGAACGATGTTTGAGGGCCCAAGCCAAGGAGCAGCCTGCGGCTATGCAGGTTCATTCGCTGCCCAGAGGAGATCGGAAAACGCGTCGCACCGTTGAAAATTTGTTAGTACAGTCTTTTCTCGCGCTTTGTAACACCGCAGACATTCTCAATCACGATTCATACGACAGATCGCTCGTCTATTTGTACACACATTGCGCTCGGCAGGATAGAACCCTAGAAGTTAGAGCCACCTCCAACCCACGTCTGCGGTCCACGAACTCAGTAGTGGCCGAGGATGTTAGTGGGCTTGTACGGCTCCTCCAGATACTTGATCTCCTCAGCGGTCAACTTCACGTTCAACGCGCCTATATGCAGGTGAGTAACTTGGTCGCCTGCGTACTGCCGAGTGTACGTACCCAAGATGTCCTCAAGGTTCTTGAGGCTGGTGGTGCCGATGATGGGCGCAGTCACGCCGGGCTTGGAGAGCACCCAGGCGGTCGAGATCTGCGCCATGCTCACGCCCTTCTTCTTAGCGAGCTCTTCGACGCTGCAAGAAATTGTATCAGCTACGGCTTTCGGGGGCAGACTTTGAATGAGTGAACGCACCGGCCGACGATAGCTGACAAGCTAGGCATGTTGAAGGCCATGAGGAACCTACACGTCGTATGCTGATGTGAGCGACAGATCTCGCAGAGGTCGATATCATGTCACGTACGCATCGGTCTTGAGACGGACGGTCTCTTCGCCCAGGGGACGGGTGAGCAGGCCACGGCCAAGCGGCGACCACGGGATAGAACCAACGCCGAAAAGCTGTCACAGACAATCGTCAGGAGATGCGAAGGCCAGCAACACGCCCGCACATACCTTCAAGGTCGGGAACATCTCCCGCTCTTCCTCGCGGTAGATCAAGCTGTAGTGGTTCTGCATGGAGACGAACGGCGTCAGGTTGTGCGTGATCGCGTAGTCTATGGCATCCGTTCAGCGTTTCTGTGCAGCAACAGTAAAGAGAAGCCGTTGGTTGACGTACTCTGCATCTGGTGGACTAGACGTGGAGTGAAGCGAAAGATTAGCGGATTATCACGGGCGTTCGGCGGAGGGAGCGTACATTGGTATGCGTAGCAGGAGCTCATGCCGATGTAGCGGACGTATCCGGCCTTCACGACGTCGTGGAGAGCTTGCATCTGGGTCATCGCGAACGTTAGGTGCTAATTTATTACCCACGCAGGAAGGGTTTACGTACCGTCTCCTCAATGGGGGTCTCGTTGTCGAAACGATGGCCTAGATAACAAAGCAGGTGAACAAACATGACGGCGGTCATCGATAGCAACGACAACTTACATTGGAGCAGGTCAATGTAGTCCAGCTGGAGACGCTCCAAGCTCGCCTTCACGGAGTCGAAGATGTGCTGCGTAGGTCAAGAGTATGCGTCTCAGCCACATATCGAACTGGTGAGGGACGTGGTATTGTATTGCTGACCTTCCGGCTCAAGCCCTTCTGGTTGATGACTCCGTATTTCACGGAGTCGAAACCGGGCACCCAAGAGGTCACAGAAGGGTCTTTCAGGACAGGGCTGTACAGCTATATTGCGCCGAGGGTCAACATTTCACAAATGCCGCAGTGAATTTGAGTACGACGAAATACCTTGGTCATGATGACGAGCTCCTCCCGAGGGAGGTTGAGCTTCTTGATTGCCCTACCCAGGATCACCTCCGAGAGGCCGTTCGAGTACGCCTGTACGCGCGCATCACGTCAGCGCAACGCGTCCAAGAGAGAACGCAGCATTCAGGAGGACGTACGTCCGCAGTGTCGAAAGTCTGGATACCGTGATCATAGGCAAACTTGATGTGCTTGATCGCCTCTTCCTCGGGCAAGACCCATCCCTGCCACTCGGGCGTGCCGTAGGACATGCAACCAAGGATGATCCTGGAGACTTTCAGTCCAGAGCTGCCAAGGCGGACTGGGCGAAATGGCTTTGAGTATGCGGACAATACCGCATCATGATATATGCGAGTGAAGGCTCACCGTACTCCATCTTCGTGTTAGACATCTCGGAAGGTGTGTTGATAGTTGTTCAAGTGGTGCAGGTGCGTTGGGAGTTGGTGTGAGGGTGAGTGTGCATCCGACGTTGACCTCTGCATTCTTATATACTCCATTCCCTCCGACCGAAGAACGATTGAAAGAAACAACGTGGGATGTGCTCTGCCAACTTTGAGCCTGCGTGAAGACAAGCTGCCGGCCGAATGCACGCAGAGTACGCATACTACAAGCGAAAAGGAGCCTCCTCCGCACCCACATCGGAGCATGCAGTGGGGGCCGGCCTCAAGCTGAACTCCGACCAGGAATAGCACTGCTACTCCTCGGTTGGACAACCGCCGCGCACACGTCGTCCGTCGGCAGAAACACATCTGGAGAGAAACTGATGAAGCCGCTTTCGTAGGACCAGTATCGAATTTGACAAAGCCCTGGGTCTCAGAACTTGTGGAGGCGTGTACCGTGACCCAGATCATGTCCGGTCGGAGAACGCTTATCCACTGGGATGTCATCCAGTCTCGTCCTCGAAGTCCTGGCTGGTGCAGCCGACGCTATGTACGGCGACATATGACCTAGAGAGCAATAACGCGATGTCGACCTGAGCCATGCTCGTGCGCGTCTTCTTGGGAAAACTCCTCGACGAGTCGGAGCGCATGTGGGGCCTCACATATGTGGTAAGCGCCCATGCCAAACTGGTACCGTGACGCATGGCCAGTCTTGACCACGCCGTGAAAACAGTTGCATCCAAGCTCATCACTGTTGCTCAGTCATAGGAAATCCCAAAGTGCGATGGACAGGCAAACGCACCGTCTCCTCGACTGGAAGCAGTGGCCTACTACATCACATTCAAGCTGATGACAGCTTGAGTTCGGGCAGGCCGTGGATACAATCTAAGCCCATCGATATCCCCATGGATTACTACACCGTCTTCGCCTCGACAAAGCGGCTGCGACGCAGACGATGCCGCCGCCGACCGCTGCGTAGGTGAGCCTATTGTGCCTAACATCCGGTACAATGTATCTCGAGGTAAATACAGGCGTTGCGTTCCCGACAGCACACTCCGTCAATCCGCACTGTCACTCGCCATCCGGTACTTACGGCTACACAATCCACGATCTAATAAGGGTTGTCACCGTTCAATGGCAGCGGCGGGTGTTCGGTCAGATACCGCCGCAGCGCCGTCCAGTCCCTGCACCGATGCACTGCCCCGTACCCAGTCGAATAATACTCCCATCGTCCATCTTTCAATTCGACCCCCGCGTCATCGAGCGTCGTGTCTGCTTGGCAGAGTACCGTCTGGCGCATGAACCGTAGGCAATGCTCGACGTGGTGCGCAAAGCCTGCCCTGCGGCCCTCCGCGGGGTGTCCTTCTCCACCTCCATCAGCAGAGCCGTAGGCGAACCCCTCGTTCCCCGAGGCAGGCGCGTCCTCCGGGAGGGCGTACGCGACGCGGAAGACGTCGAGGCAGTGTAGTTGGTGCACGATCGAGAGGTGAAACGTGCGGTTGAGGTGCGCGGGGCCGACGGGGACGAAGCCATCGTTGGGCGGGAAGATCGTGCCCCATTCGTCGTCTGCGTACATTGAGAAGTAGGGTTCGCCTGGAACAAGGAGCATCCCTACGCGCGGGAGCTTGATGGGCAGCTCGGTGGGGTGGTCGTCGCCGATGTAGGCTACGAACAGTGCGGTGAGTGTTCATCGAACGGCGGGAGACGGGAGATGTGGAGGGAGGGACGGACGTACAGTAGACGGTCTTGGTGGGTAGGAGGACGCGTTCGTAGTTGGATACGGTGCGGAAGATGAATGCCCCATTGAGGATGGTGAAGACGAGTAGGACATAGAAGGTGGCCCGCCATGATGCCGCTGCATGCTTGGCCATCATGAACGTCGAGGCGTACTCTGGCCTACTTCAGACAAGATCGTTCTGGCCGGCCCCCCACAGGCATGCTGGTATAAGTGACGTGCGTACGACCATTGTGCGTACTGAGACCATGGGATCGCATCACGGGCGTTGTACTGAGAAACTTACGGACGCAAGGTCTTATTCCTCGGTTGTTCCGACCTAGAAGTCCGGCGAAGCCAGAAGGCGGCTGGGTCCCTGTAACAAGAACATCAGCTTCAACGAGGGCGAGGTGGACTTCTGCAGTGAAATGCCCGGCGGGTACCTGCAGAAGCGCATGCGCATCTGCCATGGTCAGACAGTGCATGCTATATGACAAGCTGTTTAATTCCATTGACACCGAAGGCAGGTTGTCGGAGGATCAATCGCGGAATCTATCCATCGCACCTCGATCGGCGCCTCACACGGTCGAGCCGGGGATTTCCACGCTCTCACTCAGGCATTCGCAGAAGGATGTTCGAGGGTGCAACTTCGCTTCTTAAGAGCGTGGCGGATGCCTCCGACCGGCAGAAGGGCGACTGAAGTCCAACGCACGCAGACCAGTTCGTCGACCATATGAGCCTCGTCTGCCACGGCGCCATCTTCTCGAACTCTGTCGCTTTCAGATGAGGTTAGTACTCTCTCGTCGAAATAGCTCACGGGTTGATTGACTCTCACCTACTCAGCACAAGTAGCCTTCACCACACCGCAGAGTACACCCCACTGGTGACCGACGCTGACGACGTCAAAGCGCACCTTGTGGACGCCGAGTGGGCCGAGCACGATGACGCTCGCCGCAAGAGCGGAAGTAGTAACATTTTCAACGCGAGGATGGGGGTCGCGGTACTCCTTTTGATCAACCTCCTGCTGTGGGCCTACGCCGCGCTCCGACTAGAGGGAGCAGCTGTATTCCTGGGGGAGTTGGTGGAGGCGGAATACGGACCTGCTCGCAACTTGCCACTTCCAGATCCTTTGGACGGGTTGGGAGAGTTCTTGGCGATGAGAGAATCTCAAGCTGCGCGGGCGTCGGCGGGTGGCTAGTCGGATTCAAGCTGGACGAAGCGTGGGCCGGCATGCGATATGTTGTATTAAATTCTGCGGAACGTCCTTTAGGATGCATTGGCGCTGCACACTGCTCAGGCCTCAGGAGCTGAAATATGTCCGAGGAAAGGCAAACTGCGAGTAGTGTGCGCACTGGCCTGTAAGACAGAGTCGTCAATGATTATGATGAGAGTCGCAAGAGCATTGATTGCAAGCAGGAACGCCCGGGGCCACCGTCGGCTCATGGGCGCTTGAATGGCGGTTGCAGTGCTAGCCAGCGCTCGTTCAAACTCTAACTATACTTACCGTTTCGGAGCAACCCACGCCTCGCATATAGACGCAATGGCCAGCCCTCAGTCAAATTCATCGGTCCGCCGTCCTATCTCCCCGCTTTCTTTTCAGGGGTATCTGAAGCTCCAGATCCAAGTCTTTACGAGGAGAACATTCCGCGTGCATTACACCAGCAACCGCTATCCGCGGCTCTTCTCTGCCCATCTGAATTCACGTCTCGGCCGGATAGCACGCCCTTCCGCCGGTCTGAATCTCTCATCAGGGCGGGCGAGGCGCTCTTCAATTAGTGCCTTAGCATCTGGTTGCAGGACCCAGGCATCTTTCCCCGACCTTTCTGACTGCCATGTCTGTCCTCGTGTCGCTGTGCACGCTGCTGTTGGCGTATCTCCTGTGGAGGGCTGTCAGACCTCAGGCGTCCGCCAAGTCTAGTGTGCTGGCTAGTGTGCGAGGACCCAAGAAGGAACATTGGCTCACAGGTAGGCTACTCATAGCAGACTTGATGCGTCGTAACCGAGGGCTTGACGCGCATGGCCTATCAGGAAACTTCCACAGGATCTTCAAGGACGGCCTACAATACAACCTAGCGCTCTTCAAAGAGTATGGTGGCGTGTTCAAGGTTCATGGAATGCTGGGCGTGAGTGGCTCTGAATGGTATACGAAGTGTGAATGGGAGAGGTTGATAGTCCTATTAGGCAGAGCAGCTGCTCGTCCACGACCCGCTCGCCATCCAACAAATACTCGTGCGAGATCAGGACTCGTTCGAGGAAACAGACATGTTCATCGAGTAAGTTGTCCAATCAAACCGCGCTGATCGGATACATCCATCTTGACAAACTCGGCGGGCCTGTAGCACGAACAGGTTGCTTTTCGGCGAAGGCCTCATAGCTACGCTGGGTACGCTCCCGTACGCCATCGATCACAGTCGTAGGCGCTCATGCATTCGGCTCGATAGGTGAACAGCACAAGAAGCAACGGAAGTTGCTCAACCCGGTGTTTTCCCTCGCTAATCTTCGTGCCATCCTTCCACGGATTCAGCCGATTGCGAACGAGCTTACTGCCAGATTGCGGGCAGAGTTGCCACAGGACGGTAGTGCGTACAAGGAGTCAATGACCATGCGCCTGGATACTAATGGTTTGGCAGGCTTCAAGGAGATTGACGTGCTCCCTTGGCTGCGAAGGGGTACGCTGGAATACGTAGGCCGCGGGATACTTGGGGTCAAACTGGACTCTCTGGATTCAGCCAAAGCCAACGCTTACACGAGTGCGATATGCAACGTCCAGTACGTCTATGCTCCCTGTTTGGTTTCCACATCACCAAGCTGATCGGCTGCGTTCACGTAGACATGTCGCTCTCAAGGTCTTCTTCTTGAGGCCGTTCGTTCCATGGGCCGTTCGGAACCTGTCGCCCTATTGGGGCAATAAGCTCATCGATTGGCTGCCCTTCCCTGCGTTGCGTGAGCTGCGCGAAATTTCGTACGTGCTGCAACGGTCCGCGAGGGACATCTTCCTCGCGAAGAAGGCGGAGGTGGAGGAGGTGGGAGCTGAAGAGGGGTCTTCGACTGACCTGATGAGCATCATGCGTACGTTCTCTATCACATCGAATGTCAAGGCGGTACCGGTTCTGACGGCACCACTAGTTAGAGCAAACTCGTCTACACAAGAGAAATCACGGCTTAGCGACGAGGAGCTCACCGGCCAAATCAAGTGTGTATTTATTACAGCGTGATTCACTTGATTCCGACTGGCATTCTCTGCTAGTACGTTTATGCTCGGAGGCCAGGAAACGACGACCTCCGCCCTCGCGCGACTCCTTCACGTCCTCGCGCAAAATCAAGAAGCACAAGAACGCCTTCGCTCAGAGATTCGCGACGCAAAGCTCGCCCATGCTACCGCGGAAGGAGAGAGCGATCTCTCCAACTGGCAGCACGTGAGCCTGCCGTACGACGTCCTCATCGGGCTCCCATACCTTGATGCCGTCGTCCGCGAAACGCTGCGCTTGTACCCGCCGACGAGCATGATGAACCGCGTGTACGTCTCCTCTCACTTGGACACCTGCTCGCACTCAGAATCATGCTCATTCACTGCGATTGCCATTGCAGAGCGACGAAAGATGCGATCCTCCACCTGCAGTATCCAGTACACTCAGCCACGAGCGGTCGAGAGACGTCCGTCGTCCACGTCCCGGCGGGGACGAACGTCATTGTCTCCATCCTCGGCGCAAATCGCAGCAAGCGCGTGTGGGGCCCCGACGCGAACGAATGGCGCCCTGAGCGGTGGCTCGCTCAGGCTCCTGCTGGCGAGCGCGGCGGAATATCTGTAGCCGGGACAGGGGTCGATTTGGAGTTCGGGGACGAGTCTCAGGCTGTAACCGAGGGGTCCGAGAAGGAGGTAAGGTATCCGGGGGTGTATGGGTCTATGTGAGTGCTCGTCGGCGGATCAAAGCAGATCAGGATGCAAAGATTGATGTCTGTTCATCTAGGATGACATTCTTTGGAGGAAGCCGCGCGTGCATGTGAGTGACCTCGTACCGCTGTGTCTATCTCGAGCTAACCCGAGCTTGCGTTTACAGCGGCTTCAAGTTCGCCGAGATGGAGATCAGTGAGTACATCCAGCTACGTCTCATGCTCACCGCCTTTCATAATGGTTATGTCTACATAGAGCAAGTGCTCGCGACCCTCTTGTCGACGATGCACTTCGCGCTGCCGTCCGCGACTGACGCGGCTGGGAGCCGGAAGGAGATCTACTGGCGCATGGACGGGCTACAAGTTCCGGTTGTCCTCCCGCCTCATGGGGACCACAAGACATCGCAAGTCCCGCTAGACATTCGCTTAGTGAAGGAGAGAGATTTTCTCTAAGCATGTAGGCCAAGTAATGAGTCCGACTAGCAGTGCTTGTTTGCTTCCAGTGCGGATGAGGAGAATTGCAGGACGAAAGGAAGTATATTCACAGCTACAAGAGATATAGTATGAAGGCATCCATCAGACATACGTCCGGCTCGCTGGTTCGCGCTCCCGCCCACCCCGAAGGGAGACACAAGCAACGATCCAAACGTCCTCGAGACTGCCAAAAGGCAGCCATACTTCTCGGTTATACGAGCGGACGCTAGCGTCATCGACTGGATATGAAGGATGTGGCATGTGTAAACATGCGAGACTCGAGTTAGTACCTATAAAATAGATCCTAGCTGAGTATGTTCTGAGGAAACAGGGATGCATGATCGCGAAGTTTAATACGGCGGTGAGTTCAGGGCAGGACTTTCTCGACACATTTCCTGTTTGGGATATGACGGTGAGCGCTTGCACAGCACCTCCCCGTTCTACGCTACGGTGACCCCAGTCCTCTAGTCTCACTGATCTTGTTGAAGCTTGATCTTGTGCCAGTGTCAGTGTCGGAAGAATGCCGTAAAGTGCAACCGACATGTTATGATAAGCAAGGTTCTACTAGAATGCTGGCATAGTACCGCTTGTCAGTACGTTGTAAGCGCTCAGGCGTTGTCTCATGGACGGCGGCACGCATGGACCACTCAACGGACAACATGTCTCATTGGCGCGCTCGTATGAGGCCCAATCATTCTTTGATTTCATCCAAGTATCTGTTAGGTGTGTTGCTTCCTCTGAACATACTACGTGTCAGTGCATCCACGTTCATTTGCTAAATACCGTGTTCAACAGATTCGGACGGGTCAGAGCTTTGAGCCCAATGTAACATTGATCCATTCCACGTTTAGCGGCATACTCTGCCCCGGATGCGCGTTACGTGCTGCAGAGTTCCTGCACTAGTAGGGTCAGTATCTTGGCGTCCAGCCAAGAGCAAGACTTCGCGAGGGTCCAAGACGGTCCGAGAGCTTCCAAAGCTTGTACTAGAACCCTTCAGAGGTATTGAGCGGTCAAAGTATTTGACACACAACGTTGTCTATTTCTTGCCATTTCGTGGATGCAATGCGCTAGTTCCAAGATGTTACAGGCCGTCACACTTGGATCCGGATTTCGGTAAGACAAGCAAGAAAGTGGTAGACGGTATGATTTAGCTCCCAAATACTGTTGAGTTCGTTCTATCTGATCAAAGAACCCCCATTTTTTCTTGCAGTGAGCTACGCATGGGACGTGGAGCAACCACAAGGCTAAGCAGCCATGGCAGAAGCTCCGTGGTAAAACGGACAAAGAGCAGAGAGTAAGCGCTGTCAACGCGGAGCCGACCCTGGCGCCCGGATCTATGCCATACCCAACTCGGGACAGCATAGGGCGCATGCCAACCGTCCTGCAGACTCATGACCATCGAGTCCGACCCGACGGCATGGTATTGTAGCTCTCATGCGTTTATATGCGCCGTCTCAGCGATCTAGTGGCCTCCCGAATGTCGATGCCCATCGCAGACCGTTTATGGCCGACAATGAGCAGACGGAGTCGGTGTGACAGGTCAGGGGCTATGCTATGCCGCCGGGATATATCTTCTGGGAGCTTTGGCAAAGAGCTTGGATATCGACACCTGAACTAGCCACATTCGCCCGGTATATATTGTGCGAAAAGCAGTGAGTGCTTCCATCCTCTTTGCCCCCTCCCTCCCTCGCTTTCGCGCCCACTTTCGCACTGTGTCCCTCTCGCATCCCGCTCACTACACGCCTGCTATCCACCTCTTGCAGCAATGGACGAATTGCCGCAGGTACCACAGCAGGACACATCCGCGACATCTCCGTCGGATTCAGAGTCAAGCTCGAAGAAGGAGCACATCCCTCGTCCGCCCAACGCTTTCATAATGTTCCGTATCTGGAGGAACGCGCAGCGAATGCGAGAATACGAGCGTCTGGGCGTGAAGCCAAGCATGCAAAAATATCTCTCACAGGACTACGGCGCCGAGTGGAATGCGCTCAGTAAGGAGGAGAAGGATTACTGGAACCGTCTGGCGGCGGAAGAAATGAAGCGTCACAAGGAGCAGTACCCCGACTATAAGTATCGGCCTAACAAGACAAAGAGAAAGAACGACTCAGAGCTGGCCACAAGTCAAAAGCGTTGCAAGACTTCCGGCCCGCCCCGACTGCCTCAGATTGATACGGAATACTCTGGGCTCTCCGCGCCTCAATGGCTTCCCTCTCCCGAGCCATTGGCCCCTACTCCTAACCTTCTGACGCCCTCTTCATCCTCTTCTGGAAGCCTCCGCGCCAGCCCGAGCCTGTCACCCCCCACGCCTACCACGAGCCACGTCAGTTACCAGGCTGTGCCTTTCAAGATGGAGTTGGAGCAGAAGATGTACCGTGAGGTATTGGCCATGAATTACGCAGTACGCATGAGTCAACGCTCTTATCTCCGTTCCATTTGGCTCACAGTCTTCGCAGAAGCCGCGCAACCCTAGGATCGCAAATACGGGTCTCCACGTCGCTGCCAGAACGCGCGGTGCTAGCGGTAGTCGGAGGCCTTGCATGCGTCCTAGCACCACACGGCCTACTACGACCGAACTCATGTCGCCCTCCGCGCCGTCGCATGCCGGCGCTGCTGGTTTGACGAATGGTCAATGGGACGACGTATATGTAAACGCCGGGGCCTCGGCATCAAGGCAGCTACAGATCAGTGTCGCAAGTATTGACCATTTTAAGGCGTGGCCACTATCTTACATTCTTTGTAACAGACTGCCGCTACGGTCGAGAAGACACCTTCCTCGACCCACGGCTGGAACGATGTATATGCTCCCCTCAACGCGGGGTTCGTGGACTTTGGCGCCATGATTCACAGCCGTAGTCCGTCGGCGCAAGAATCGCATTTTCAGCCGTACCGTCCTCAGCAATGGTTATCTCCTCCGTCCACACGCCCGTTGAATTACCCTCCTCCTGCAGATTATCCCTTCTCTTTCTCCCTGCCGGAACCTCCTTTCAATTTATCAGCACGGCCCGACATTCACATGTCGCGCAACGCTGTCCCGCAGGCCCAGCCTTTCTACGATGCTAGGTCACCAGCGACCCCCGTCCAGATGTCCACCGCCAACGTTCCGATAGCGTCGACGCGCATGTTTACTACGGGACCTTACCTTCGGGATCAAGGCTTCACTACCTCGAGCGTAGTATTGAACAGCGAAGCCGAACAGTTCCAACCGGAGTCCGGGCTGTTCGCTGCGCTCGGCAACGCTGAGGGCATATCATCGGCGTATGTAGAGTCCAACCCACCGGTTGAAGGCCACAGCGATTTTACAGATGCGCTCAGCGGAACCGGCCCTTCTTCCGCCTCATTCAACGGGAACACATCTGGCATGTACGCTACTGAAGCCGTAGCGGCGGCTACCTTTGCGCCTAGCCACGACATCGCAGCCAACTTGCAGAGCGACTATCCTCCCATTGTCAATCACTACTCTTCCGACATCGCCCTATCGCAGCAATATCTTCGTGACCTACAAGATGGTACCCAGTCTGTTGGCATGCCCGAGAATCCTCTCGAGACACTTCCGGAGAGCGCGATATGGCCTGAGGGAGGATGGCTGGAATGGCCTAACGCTGGATTGTAGGGGTGGTTATATACACGCGTAAGTCGGACAGGCTCGGGCTCGTGCGGCTGCCTTCCTTGCTGCACGCCTAGTGTTGATGATCGTCTCTTGATATTCGTAGTATAGGTTATTTCTACTGCACTCGTATGACACGTTCTCGTGGACTCTTCCCATATGCGCGTCTCGTTGATACTCTACATCCTTTGTGAACTCCTACCGCCTCATCGGACTAGCGGTGCTTGCGTCTGTGTCTTGTATTGAACTTAGGACAGAAAGGAATGATATTGTTACCGAACCGTTGCTAGTGAGTGAGAACATAGCAAATGCGACACAGGAGCACCTCGAACACGTAAAGATGTAATATATGAACAGTCACCGTCCTGGCCGCCATCGATCGAACCGCCGGTTCCCAGCACTTCATACCAGTCTAAACCCAATCGAATGTCTTGCACAGTTGGCTGTCAACATCGCCTATATCCCTAGAGCTTCTCTCTGGAGACGGAGACGGTTTGCTCTGACACCAAGGGGAATGGGTTTGAACCGGGTCCACCGCCTGCCCGAGCTGTCGGATAGGGCGAGACCGACCTCGTACAGGAAGTACGCGACGCAGCTGCATAGCGCACCGCGATATTCGTGCCTGTTACCAGCGTTTCCATAGTCAGTGCTGCTCTCTCCGGAACTTGCGCACAAGGATCCCGTGGACACGTACTCGATGATAGGCCATCTGATGTCACGGACGCGCACCTCCATGAGAGAGGGAAGCTGCGTCTTGGCCTGCTCAGCGAGATATTGGATGAAGTCGTACCACTTGACATCTATGCCGCGCTGCGTCCATGAGCTGACGAAGGTCAGGACTCATTTTCCCCATTGTTACCACGCTATCAGAAATTCACGTACTCGACGGATATGGTTGGAAAAGCGATGCGCGTGATAGCGCGGTGCGGCTTGCACTTCTCAATCGACGGCACCTTCTCCGGCTATACATGAAAACAGACATGAGTGAAGCTCGACTGCAAGTTAAAATGACGCAGAAAGAGTACGGGTATTGGATCGATGACCCCGAGCTCCGTGATGTTTGGGCAGAGGTCCAAAAGCTGTGGGATATTCAGAGCGGCAGGTATCGACAACGAGAGGAGTTTCTGCCCGTGAGCTTCTAAGAATCGGAGCAGCTCGGGTGTGTGGCCGTCGGCCCTCGTGAACACAAAGCTCTTCAGGGACGGAAGTCTGCGAAGACGTCTATCAGGGGCTTAATATGCGTGAAGGAACGACGGCCTTACTCCATAGTACCAAAGATATCTAAGAGACCTGGGCCTGGGTCTGACAGATGAAGTGTCTCGAGACAAGGGAGGGCGCCTTTGACCGGGTCACCACCTTCGTAGCCTGGCACACCACCGTGAAGGATCATCGTGCGTAGCTTTGGAGTCCTGGAGAGTATACCCGTGGTAATAGTCTCAGAAGCAAGAGACTGCTCCATCCACTCCAAGGCGGACTGTGAATCGTCGGGGAGCTGGTTCACGAGCTGCGGGAACACCTCAAATTCCCTCGGCGCACGGACGAGATTCGTTAGCGGCGCCGAAATACGCCTGGGCGCGCTCAGCGTAGGTGCGTAGAGCACTCGGACAAGGGAAGCAAGCTCGCCGGACGATTGCACTCTGTTGATGAACGCTTCGACAGACCTCTCAACGCTCTGCTCTGCGAAGTGCGGCACCGCATACATGAAACTGAGCCCGAGGCGCTGACGTGCATAAACGTGTTAGCTTTCGCGTTTGCATGGCCAGAGACGAGGCTAATCGAGATGCCTACGTAGAATCTCTTGCATACGACCAGAATGTTGCGTCGAGTGGCGTTGATGGGAGGCCAGGACGCGCGCCGGAACAGATTCGCATCCATCCGCAGGTAGTTATGACCTGAAACGTGGGTGGCGTAACCCAGAATCCGCTCCCAGATCTTGTCAGGGAGTTCTGGCAAAGGGCCAGGGTCCGGCTTAACCACATCGCCAGGTGGGAAGTCCAAAATCGGGACCATGCTAGATGCATTGCAGTCAGTACGAATTTATGGGGAAGGCGCCAGAAACTTACTTTTTCCCCTCCCCAATGTACAATTTCTTCTCTACGCCGTCGACACGGGCACGCAGGGCAGGAATGTTGATGAATCGCGTGATTTCACGTATCTGCAATACCTTGAGATGTGGATTGGACGCGATATGGAGCAGGACATCGCCGTCGATATTGGCAGTCGCTGTTGTCCCGCTTAGGCTCACATACTCTAGTGCTGGCGCCATACTGAGGGGCCGAAGCAATAGAGGCAGAACCATCACGTCTGGGCCCACGACCAGCGTTTTCTAAAAGATTTAGGGATTGAGTCCATATAGCGCCGCCTTGCATTACCAAGTTGATGTAACATACGAGGTTCGTCCAACCCGGCAGCGCCGCCACGACGGCCTTTAGGAGGTTTACCATGAATTGTTGATTGTATATACTCTGTATGCCGCCCAAACACAGCCGACTTGGATTGATCTTCTTGAACGTGCGTGCGAGGCCCGCGACTGTATCTTCGTTACATAGATTCAAACCAAGGAAAAGATCGGTGATGTCGGGAGTACTGCTCAGTATCTGGGCAAAGTGGCTGTACCCGCTCTCGATGCGCAGGTGGCGAAGACGGGAGCCAAGGCGGAGTTGCTTTATGTGCGACTTTTGCAATGTTTCTGCGAACAACTGCGTGTTTGGGGGGTTTCTAAGGATGACCGCATCCCACACGAGAGGGGTTCCAATGCTGTTCCATCTCTTGGAGACGGCTAGGATATCGGGCGCATTGGACAGAGGTGAGGCCGCGAAAGTAAAGGGTTCGCCCCAAGCCTCGAAGGTCGCAGATGGTATGGACAGTGCGTTCTTGAGGATATTTTCCAAGAGCTCGTCGGGAACGTGTTCCGTCGACATGCTTGCATGGAGGGAAGGATACAGATAGGATCAAGTCCAGAGAGCTGTGATCAGATGATTACTGAACCGGTAGAAGCACTTAGATCTAGACTCGCTAGGCTAGGGAGCCTCCTGATTCGTTCATGAGATCTATTCGTACGACGATTTGCGTTGATCGGATACAAGAACCACGGATAGAACATATATTACTCGTGCTTAGCGTCGTATGCAGTATTGCCCGTCTACTCAGATATACCTCCTCCTATCTCGTGCATATTCATATACTCACATCATTGAATGCACGTCGGTCGAATGGTCCCATCTTGCTAGCACATAGTAAACTTCGCTTTCTTGTATGATTTCGGTCTACACATGAATTGCGCGAGATTCATAGACGAACAAAGTACAAAGATAATACCAAGACATCCATCAGACATACGTCCGGCTCGCTGGTTCGCGCTCCTGCCCACCCCGAAGGGAGACACAAGCAACGATCCAAACGTCCTCGAGACTGCCAAAAGGCAGCCATACTTCTCGGTTATACGAGCGGACGCTGCTGTCATCGACTGGATATGAAGGATGTGGCATGTGTAAACATGCGAGACTCGAGTTAGTACCTATAAAATAGATCCTAGCTGAGTATGTTCTGAGGAAACAAGAATGCAGGGTGACCAACTTTTATACGGCGGTGAGTTCAGGGCAGGCCCGTTTCCCGTTTAGGCAACACCTATCTTCAACTCCCAGCGCTTCATGATATTCGACGTCGGCCTTCAACGTTCACTATGCTTTGTAACAAGCAAACGGCTCGCAGTTGCCCCGCCAAGTAAGACTGTATCACACACTATCTGTCTATTCATCTTTGAAATGGCCATGGCTGATGCGTCACTAGTTGAAGTAGTGTCAGGTACTAGTCGAGGAAAACTATCAACGTCGATATTCTCTGCGGGTCGTTTGCTTCATCAAATGCGCGCTGAAATATGAAATGATGTATCCGAATGCGTTGATTACGAAAGTGAGCACAAGTTTGGCCCGAGTTCTGACTTTCAGCAAGACAGCGTCTGCAGTGATTCGAACACTTCGGTCACGTCCTCAGGCAGCGGAGGGGCCTGAGAGCATGACACGGATCACTGGATCCTGAAACCGGTATTTTGCCATTGATTACCGTGCCTGGAGACTTGGAAAGACTTTCCATGCTCAATTACACACTACAGGCTTGTCCAAGCTTCCGAGATACGCGAAGTCGCGCATTCGTTTTGTCCCACCTAGCAAATAACCGGACGAAGACAATGGCATGATTGCCTTCTAGCCAGGCTATGCCAGAAACCATACTCTCGCGTATCGCGGGCCTTACTTTGTCATAGCGAGACTTTGACCGGAGCTTAGACTCCATAGTCCCAATAGCCGCATTCCATTCATTATAAGACCTCGCACAGCGGCGGCGAAACCATCCCTTCCCCCATTCGTTCCTCTCACACTAGGTCTCTGCTTTACTGCCCGCTTACATGTCTCTAGAAAGCCAACAGCCTGTACAGCCTAAGAAAGCGTCAGCCGGGGCTAACGCTTGGATACTATATCGGAAGGAGGTCATGCCTGCTTTACGCCAGCTCGACGAAGATGCAGGACTACCCGTGCTCCCCCAGTCAGAGTATTCAAAGGTGGTATCACGGCTCTGGCATAGCGCGTCAGAGGCGGAGCGGTCGATTTATCGGCAGCGTGCAAAACAGATGAGAGATGAAGAAACAGCCAAAGCAAATCTCGACCCCGAGATGGACGCGGGGGCTTCGGGCGTAATACTGCCAACGCTCACGCCTACGGACCCCGCGTGGTTCAGAGATGGTCTTGCGATGACCCTTTCGTCCCCAGGGCCGTCATCTACGTGGTCGTCGCCAACGCAAGGCAACTCTTCATCATCCGTTCTCAACACTGGCGACTTGGCCCGTCACCCTTCAATGTTCATAGGGGAGAATGCTGGGAGTTACCTCGCTGCAGTTCACTCAGGCGCTTGGGCAGTACGTCCTTCTCCTTCGTGTATCCGTTCATTTCAGTTAACCACATAACGCGAACATCTCAACATCAGGACTCAACGCCTCCTTCCATGAGCCCAGAGCAAACGTACATCCAGAACTCTCCGTATGCGACACATGAGGAATACGGGTTCGCTGTCGAGACTCAGGCAGTCGCGCAGCCGCTTACTGGTTATGCTTACGATCCCCAGGAGCTCCCTTCCGCAGGCGCGCAATACCACGGATTATCGCGGTACCATACCCCCTCCCTGTCTCTCGATGAGACAGGCCAGAGCTCGGCTCCGTTAGCATCGTGTACTTTGCCGGAAGAGAATGCCCTACCTGCAGGCCACGGCTGGGATACCACGACATCTTCGGAGCAGGGCGCTTTCTTCGATGTCTCTGCTTATGCGGCTCCTGGCACTTCGACTCAAGTGCAATCCTCCGTGCCGTATAACGAAGAGCTGGCTCTACCGTACTCCGGTTCATCCAACACCTACGCAGATCTTCTCATCCACGAGCCGTATGCACTTCCCGAGCAAGAGCAGGTCCCCTTCTCTATGCATAACGTGCAGTACTCTCTTCAACCCCAGGAACTACACGGGTTGGACTTTCTTCACACCACCCCCTCGTTTGCGTTCCCGCCTTCGACTCCGGGCCCAATGCTATCTCTACTGATGTCCGACGACCTAGATGCCTCGCTCAAATGGACTCCCTTCGGCACGCAGGATCTCCAGCCCACCCTGGACTCGCCCTCCTCCCCTCGTTGGGACAACTCCGCCCCAGAGGACCACTCACCTGGCACTTACTACGACTGGGCCGGATACGACACTAGCTCTCTCACGCCGCCGGCGGACGTCGCCCAATCCTCCTCGTCTGCCACCAGCATCTGGTCGAGTGGAGAGGGCTCCGCCGTACCCTTCTGGGATCAATTTGCGGACTATACATCTTCGGAGTATCCGACTCAACACTGAAGTCACGCATGCCCTTGCATCTCGCTGATGTCTCCCGGGCATTATGTCCCAGATACCCTCCTGCGCTTCGACCTCGTCTCCCGCGTTTTTCTCCCTCTCCTGCATCACGTTGTAGTCTTGTCTGCATCCTTCAGAGTCAACGCCCGTATCACTAGTATATCAGTCGCTCATCTTCGCCTAGTAGTCCTACGACTCGTCTCAATTCTATCTTCCCTATACCCTAGAATCATACTCTATTGCTTTCCTTCCTGTACATGTTTTTGCCGTTCTCGCTTCTGCTTTCCACATGTATCTAACCACGTTGTCTATACATGCTTCTTCCACGCGGACTTCCATGTTTCGAAGTGGCGGTGCCTGCCGCTGCACATGTGCAATGGGTACACCAAATTACTTCGAAGCTATAGCCTTGCGTTCACGTTCCAAACCGATCTAGTCACTCGAGTCTGTATGAATTCTGCGCGGTCGTGTGCGGTGTGTCTAACAAACGATAGTGCACCTTTGAACAGCCATGATGTCCGTGCAGCAATCAAGCGCCACTTCAGAGTCAATTACAACAACATAGCAGCAAGCTATGCATGTGTGCAGCATAGCGTTGTGATCCATACATGTCCGCGTAGACAACAGACATCATCAGTCAATACTCCATGTTCGGTATCTACGCCCGCCTCTTCCGCGTGCTGCTTTTCGTGGTCCCCGCGCTCTTCGTAGGCGCCGCACTTGATGTTGCGGTACCCGCCATTGACGCTCTAGCGCCGCGACGCGCCTTGGTAGAGACCTTCTGGGGTGAGACAGGTTCTGGCGAAGACGATGAGACCGCGGAGAGTCGCGAGGACCGTCTCGTCATCCGCGGTGCCTCCACCGTAGGAGCACTGGACCCATTGGACAAGCGTGACTTGCGGGAGGAGCGCCGCGCGGGCGTCGGCAGAGGTGCGACGACGTCTTCTTGTTCCTGCTCCTGTTCGGGCTCGGCGTCGTCCTCGTCCTCGTCATCGTCGTCCATCAACGAGCCGGGGATGCTGCGTCCCAGGTCTTGGTCTTTCACGGCCTTCTTCGCCCGGGTAGAGCGCGTGGAAGTGCGTGCTGAGGGCTGCTCTGGGGAGGGCGAACGACGAGCACGGGCGCGGGTGCGCGCTGAGGCAGAGGCAGAGGCAGTAGCAGAGGCCGATCCAGAGGCACGCGGCTTCCTAGTCCCACGCGTACGAGTCGCTGAGATGGACTCTACCTCAGCATGGTGCTCTTCCCTGTGAGCAGCATCTCGCTCCACGTCCTCATCGTGCTCGTCATCAGGCAAGAACGCGCCAGGAGGGAGCCTCGCCTCCGTCTCCGTCCTCGCGATCCGGGAACCGGTCGATGTGGCTATAGGACGGGTGTGCGCGCTCGGAATGTTCCCGAAGACGGACTGCGTGAAGCCAGACGGAGACTCGTCCTCCTCCCGCGTACGATCCGCCTTCTCGGAGCGTGCCATCGACGCGTCCCCTCCTGCAGAGTCAGCATCTGAAAGTTCCGAGAGCATACTGATATCGGCGTCGTGCGGACCATGGATGGATGTGTCTGCGGCGCCACCAGCGGGCTTCGCCTGTGGAGCGGAAAGGGTTGCGAAAGCCGATGTAGGCGCGGGAGGGCGAGAACCGGTCGACGCATTGAGGGAGCCAAACATCGAACGTTTTTGGCCCGCGCCTGGAGGCGGCTGGTAGAAAGCATTGGGGACAGCGTTCGCGCTTCCAGTTAGATCGAAGATGGAACCACCGCGAGCCAATACGTTGCCAGGCGCGGTGGCGGCGGACTTATTGAACAAGCCGCCTGCCGATATACTAGTGCTGCCCGATGGCTGAGAGGGCGCTGCGCCAAAGAGAAGAGGCCCATTGGGAGGTTTAGGCATTTGCAGGCCCGAGAGTGTAGAAGGTGCGGCAGGTGGGCCACGGGATGCCGTCGTGAACGGAGCGCCTGTGGCGGATATTGACGGTGGCGCACCACCAAATCGAGGGGCATTAGAACGCTGAGGGATAGGGAGAGTAGGAGGTCCAACGGAAATCGATGTTGCGCCGTTTGCAGGCGGAGTTGCTATGTGCTCCCACGACATGTTTGAGGCACTGGTGTCCATAGTCTTGCCTTTGGGTTTCGCATTGTTGACACTGTCGGAGAGGTTGAGTCCGCGACCTTGCGCGAAGTTCTCAAGCTCGAGTTCTAGGAGATAGCGTTCGGCAGCAGGCATCGACGCCATGAGTTCGTCCATCATCTGTCTTCGTTCCTGCGCAATCTTCTGGCCCTTGTCACCACCGCGCGGTACAGATGAGAATTGACGGTCGAGCTTGATTGCAGCTGCATGCTGCCCACTTTGTACGAGTCGCACGCAAACAAGGTCCTGGATCACAGGTATGGAGGCCGCGGGCACATGAGGCGGCGGATCGAGTGCGTAGGCGTGCACGAGCGTTTGCTCATATGGCGAGAAGGGAAAAGCGAGGAGGTGTTTCAATGGCGCCAGGCGTGGTTTAGCTATAGGGAGCCGATGGCTTAGCATACATTAAGTCAGTAGATATCGAGAGCACTCACGAGTGAGGCTCCAGTCCAGTATCTTCCGAATCAACCTCCGTCGCGTCTCATCGGTCTCCGAGAAAGAGCGTTGGTACGACCAAGCCTCCAAGAGGCTAGATTCTGCGAGAGCTATCGCGTACGAGTCGATGTCATTGGGTTCCGTGAGCAGTGGGTTGGCGGTGCGAACGTATGTTCGGATAAGAGTACTAGCGTCTTCTGCCAATGAGAGGGCTTGCAATGTTTTTGAGGGATAATCTCTGTTCAGACGAGCGTCACTCAGAAGAGACACAGCTCGCTGTCTGTTGGTTCAGTATATCGCCCGCCTAGTCGGATACACGCCACATACCGCGACATTAATGCCCGAATCAAGATGCCAGTACGCGTCTGAGAGCGCGGCAAATTGTGGAGGGATATGTCGTTTCTCCCTGAAGTCATCTTCGCGCCCGTCTTGGTGCCATTTCAGTAGGTAGTAAATGAGGGAGTCCTGCTTCAGGACGTCGTATGTGGATTGCCTGATTGCTTCCAAGAGCTTCTGCAAAGACTCCGGGTCGGTCGGAGGGAACAGAGAGTCGGAGTGGCGTATGCCTCCGGACGAAATGAGGATATCAAAGAACAGCATATTGGACATGTGAGCGCGCCGGACGTGTATGTCGTGTAGTCGTGGTGCACGCCACGCGAATTGCTCTGGGGCGAGGTCGAAATACTGCATGAGGTCTTCTTCACTAGTCATACTCATATCCTGCGAGGTGTCAACAGCAGTAAAACAACCGGTAATTGTGTACTCACAACATCCATGATGGGTAGTACGCAGTATTGCGTTGATAGGTCCCGGTTATGAGTATAAGAGCTAGGGTCGCTCTTGGTTGTGGGAATGTTGAGGACGATGTCAGTGTTGAATTAACGCTAGCTCCCAGAGATAGAGACTAGGTCGGTAATCGCCTGACGCGCCGGAGGAGAGAAAGCAAGCGACGGCGGGAGGAAAGCCGGCGTTGTTCTCGACGTTGTTGAAGCCGCCACCGACAAGACGAGTTAGCGCCGCACGTGCTCGACGCGTCTTGCACACCGAGACGCGTCCGATTCAGTCGGAGTTTGGTCCTCAGATCGCTTCGAGCTTTTCGCCGAGGATTCGCCGCGTCTTGCGCCTGGGTCGCAATGTGACCTTCGACTTCTCTCTCCTTCGCAAGAAAGTCGTCAAGGTCAGTAAGAGAGTTGTCGTTAAAAACTATACCTTCTTTGTTCAATAGTGCATCTGTCACCAGTTAAAGACTGCTCGTTGTGGTGTGCGGCTGGAGAATACCTAACGGCCTAACTTTGCCACCGGCGACGTGGCTCCTAACAAACAGCACGCTTATTAGCGGAGCATACTTCCAGAAGAATTACGCAGGAAATGCAGTGGCGTTCCTTGTCATGTGTGGAGGGCAATGACTATCGAGAGCGCCTCAGCCGTCGACTCATTTTCCATGGCCGTGTGAGCCAAGCAATCGCGCTATTGGCGGCAAGGAAGACCGGCCTAAGTACAAATAGCGGACCTCCCAATCTTTCTCCCTTGCCATTCCCCCATGGATTCCTCCGCCTGTGAAACAGTCATCGCCGACGATCCCGGGGCCCAAGTAAGGTCTGGGGCCGTCGCAACAACATGTGGGCGTCTCGACGAGGACACCAAGGAGGTAACCACTAGTAAGGATATCACCAGGCCGTCGTCCCTGAGGTATGCGGAGTCGCCAAACCCAACGCCAACCCCTGCAATGCGCCGCAGGGGACGTATCCAGTTCGCAACCCTCTGCTGGTCCATCTTCGTCGCGGGCTGGAACGACGGCACCGTAGGTCCTCTTCTACTCCGCCTTCAGGCCGTATACCATGTACGTCCACTAATACGACATGCACGATAATATGACGGCTGACATCCTGGCATTGATCTAGGTCGGATATGCACTAGTTTCATTGATCTTCATCGTCAATACCGTGGTAGGTTGTAGACCACCGCCGATGAACACACGATCTCAGCTTCTGTCGTAGGGCTTTGTTATCGGCGCATCGACATATCTGTACTTGACAGAAAGATTCAAGTTTGGCGTGGTACGTTGGTACATCACCCACATCCCACTCATGACGCTCAATCAACTGTGTGCAAACTACAGATGGTTGTACTTGGTGGGATATATGCGCCTCTTGATGTGATCGAAAGGCGGGCTCACAAGTGATTCAACAGCGTCTGTCATCGCCATCGTAGGATATGCCTTAGAAACATCTGCGCCGCCGTTTCCGGCATACGTCGTCGGATATCTATTGACTGGATTCGGCATGTCGTTTTTGGTGCGTTGTTCTCTTCAAGTAGGTCGGCCAATCACTTACAGATGGCCCACTCGTCGCACATGGGTTTAGGACGCGGGCTCGAATGCGTTCGTCGCAAGCCTATCGGAAGATACCTCAACGAAGATGGGCATCATGCACGCACTTTACGGTCTCGGAGCCATGTGCTCGCCGTTGGTCTCAACCCAGTTCGCTCTCTTCCACAGATGGTCTTTTGTCTACCTCGCGCATATTGGAATAACGGCAATCAATATCGTCTTTCAACTCCTCGCTTTCCGTTTGAAGAGCCAAGATGGTGCGTTGCGTCTAAAGTTCATCACATGGGTTCGACGACTGACACGACCTGGGCAGACTGTCTTCTGGAGATCGGGCAACCGCCACCTGAGAAGACGAAGGAGTCAGAAGCCGGGATGAACAAATACAAGCAAGTCTTCCGGCTGCGCGCTGTGCACTTGATGGCGTTCTTCATCTTCACTTACGTCGGCGTAGAAGTCACCATCGGTGGTACGTTGGACCGTCATAATGTACCTCTCGTCATCTGTTGACGCTGCGCTCTGCAGGTTGGATCGTTACTTATGTGATCAAAGAACGGCACGGAGGTGCGAGCTCGGGATACATCTCATCTGGGTTTTTCGGCGGTCAGTAATGATCGAGCGTAGTGGCATATCCGCATCTCATGTGTGATCGCGCACCTAGGTCTCACTATCGGGCGCATCGCACTTTTGTGGCTCAACAAGAAGGTATCGAGCGGCAAATACCAGAACTTTTCAGGGCATTCATAATCCCCCTCTCACCCCGCAGATCGGTGAATGGCGCGTGATATTCCTATACGTCCTCATCTGCCTTGGGTACGTCTACCCCTCTGACATATCCACTGAGCTCCCCTGATCATAGTTTAGGCTCGAGTTGGTCGTATGGCTCGTCCCCGACCTGCTCTCAGGCGCGATCTGCGTGTCCTTCGTCGGCTTCTTCCTCGGGCCAATCTTCCCAATCGTCATGAATCACGCCGGGAACGTGCTCCCGCCCGAGCTCATCTCAGGCGGTATCGGCTGGATCGCGAGCTTCGGTTCCGCCGGTGCGGCCATGTTCCCGTTCATCACGGGTGCGATTGCGTCGGGGACGAGCATTGCCAGTCTGCAGCCGCTGTGAGTTCAATGTATGCGTCTCGACAATTTGGGTTAACTAACACCTGCACCTTAGCTTGATCGCGATGATGGGCTTGTTGATTGTTGTGTGGGCATTTGTGCCGCGCAGCAGGGAGACTTTGAAGTAAGCAATATCTCACGTTTGGGTATGTTTGACTAGGGTAAGAGCCGCAATACGCAATCCCGCCATTGACGTAATTGACATGTTCTGCCAACAGGTTCTTAGATGTCTTTCGCGGTTTCCTGGCTTGACTTCTGTTACAAATACTCACCACTCACGACCGCCTCGTTACGTTATATCGTTTATGATTGTTCATTTTACAGCATTCGCACTTGTGGTAACTTCTGTTAACCTGATTCCATACCGGAGAAGAGGTAGGGCTATTTGACCCAAAGCACGCCTGTTCCGACTGCGGTCTTCGAGCGCAATAGGGCATAATCATGATTTGCCACGCAGCCACGCAGTATTGTACTTAATAGCCGGCCACGTGCAGGACCCCTATCTTTTAGAAGACCGACCGTTCACCAATGGAGCCGCGCCTGCACGGCCAGCTGTGATCGGCGTGGGTCGAGTAAGAAACAGAGTGCGTCCTCCTGACCTCATTCCAATTCGTCAAAGAAGATAACAGCCGCTCTAGACTCAGCCTCCGTTCCTTCGCACACGGCGGACCACCGGTACGGTATTGTTTGTGTCATGTGTGTGTCAACTTTTCCAGCGGCCGGCTATCGCGTTCTTCCGCTATAAGAGAAGCATTTGCGCGAGTGTGCAGTCTCCCATGGCCGCTGTTCCTCGGTCCTCGACGAACATGCAGCCCCACGACAGCGTCGAAGCGGCTCCGTGTCGTGAAAAAGGTGAGGTACGGGTGAGCGTGGATGAGGAGGCTAAGGCGTCTGCCACGGACATCTCGGAGACGTTCAGCCCCTCTGGCTCTGAACTCGACAAGCAGCAGAGCACGGAAGATGACGGTGTTGGAGTACTTCCCAGCGTGCAAACCCGTGCAATGCGTCGCAAGGCGACCATGCAGTTCGTGACGTTGTGCTGCTCCATGTTCGTCGCGGGATGGAACGATGGGACGCTAGGTCCATTACTTCCTCGCATACAGGAGGTCTACCATGTGAGTCTCCGAAGTAATTCTTCGTATCAATAATGCTAATGACTGCGAATATAGGTTGGCTATGCTGTTGTATCTTTAATTTTTGTTGTTTCTTGTACGGTATGTTGCGCGCAGTGCTTCAGTCAGCGGTCTTCTCGTTGATTGTTGGCCTCATTGACTACCCAGGGTGCAGTACTTGGGTCATGTACATTCTTGTACATGTTTGATCGCCTCGGATACGGACTGGTGAGTGTCCACCTACAAATAGAGGTATACTTGCGTTACTCAATAGGTCATGCAGGTCGTCGTACTAGGTACGTTTGCACGGGACAATGTCACGTCAGAACGGTTGTGCTAACGCTTCTGGGGCTGGTCATAGCATCTTGCCTGATGATTATCGCATATGCGCTCGAAGCTGCCGCAATCCCTTTCCCAGTTTTCGTCGTCGTGTACTTCTTCATTGGCTACGGAGGCTCCTTCCTCGTCCGTCGCACTTACTCTGTGCTTTGAGTTTTGGCGGACGCTGACCTCGCTCCATTTCACCTGCAGAATTCGGGTTCCAATGTGTTCTTAGCCAACGTCAGCGTCGGCAAAGCTTCCAGACGTTTCGGAATCCTGCATGGAGTATACGGTATGTCTGAAGACCGGAGCCTCTCATGATACCTCCCACAGAAGTTTCTCTGTATTGAATATTACCTGATATAGGTCTCGGCGCGATGGCGTCGCCGCTCGTCTCGACACAGTTCGCGCTGCTCCCGCACTGGTCATTCGTGTACCTCATCCATCTCGGTCTCCTCATTATCACCGTCATTATGCAGGTGCTCACCTTCAGATTCCAAAGCCAAGAGCGTACGTGGTATCACATATCAATTATGCCTAGACTTGTAGGTGCAATGGTGGTGCTAATGTATTCGCGATACCACAGAGTGTGCCAGGGAGATCGGGCAACCACATCCTGACAACGGCTCGGATTCGTTACTGCTGCGTTATAAGCGTGTTTTCCGCTTGCGTGTGGTACATCTCATGGCTCTGTTCGCCTTCATCTATGTCGGCGTCGAGGTGTCCATCGGGAGTACGTTCTACATCACACGATACGTTCAATACTCGCTCAATCGTGCTGATCTTGCCAGGCTGGATTGTCACCTATGTCATCAAGCTGCGCAATGGTGGTCCGAATTCTGGATATATCCCGTCTGGTCTCTTCGGAGGTGAAACATTCACATCGTTCTGTGCGAAGCGCGATGAGGATGGGGGGCTCATAGCCACCATATAGGTCTCATGATAGGACGAGTAGCCCTGCTTCCATTCAGCAAACTGGTGAAAAGCCCCCTTTGTACCTCTGGTGTCGGACTGGCTAACATGCACCCACTTGGCAGGTCGGCGAACGGCGCGTCATCTTTCTCTACATACTGCTTGTCATGGCGTACGTTGTATCCTTGTCCTCTTCGGCTTCGCATCTCTAATCAGCCCACTGATTGAGTTCCTCGACTCGTTCTTAGACTCGAATTTGTCGTCTGGTTCGTTCGCTCGCAAGTCGGAGACGCGCTCGCCGTCGCCTTCATCGGCTTCTTCCTCGGACCCCTCTTCCCGATTATGACGAACCACGCTGGGGGTATCCTCCCGCCCGACCTCATCTCCGGCGGGGTTGGGTGGATCGCGAGCTGGGGCGCCGCGGGCGCGGCCGTCTGGCCATTCGTCGTCGGGGCGATCGCGTCGCGGACGGGCATCGGGAGCCTGACCCCCTTGTGAGTGCCGCGTTGCCTTGTTTGGCCTTGCGGTAGTTTGTTGTTAGATTGGGACGCGGGCTGACTCTTGAACTTGCTTGTTCACCCGACAGCGTGGTATCATTGACAGGTGTTCTGTTTGTCACATGGGCATGCGTGCCGCGCAGCCGGCAGCAGATTCAGGGTTAGAGGGGTTAGAGTCAGAGACTCACGGTCGTTTGCCAATATGTGCGTGCAATCGGTCGCCCAGCCTAACGATACGTGCTAACCTGGACGACTATCTATTATGCATGCACTTCAAGTCACAGCAATACTTCATAGATGTTCATGTCCTCACGATATAGACGGTTTTCCTTGTAAACCCCCGACCAAGACTAGGCAATAGGCGCACAGCCTTCTCTTCAGGAAGACTGCGCCACCCGGATGCTGACTGTGACAGGGTCCCAAAAAACTGGCAACAGGATACGATAGTCTGAGTCGATGTTTCGGAAGATGTTCTCTTCCAGGCCGTTATGGGCACAGCGCCGGCCATCATACGCAGACAGAAGTCGCAGAACTCCAGTTATGCTACGTCCCGCACCGCAGTATGCTTGCCATCAGCAATAAGTAGCCGGTCCCAGGCACGCCAGGAAAGTGAACCAAACACATCATCGTTCTACGACCTAACGTCATCCCGCGCCCAGTATCCAGGAACCACAAGTAGACCGTTCTGTCGTGATTTTGACCATGTTGGGCGGCCGCAACGCCACAGTCGCGCCATGTGCGAATTGTGCGACCACGCACATGGATACACGCCGCCCTGGCCAGTGTGAGTAACTCAACACCGCCATGGATTTGTGGCGGCGACGCGACACCGACACCCCAGTTCTTGATATCATCCAGTTCGCGCTCATTATGATCGTTCGCGGGTGTCGGCATGCATACCAATGCGTTATGCACCGTGCAGCCTCCCGCCTACGAAATCCATCAAGCCACCAAATTATCCAACTTAATGATATCGTCATGCAATTGCGCTTGAAGACCACTGGCCCTGTCCTGCGATCCGGCTCGTGGAATGACAGGTGGTCTCCAAAGGGACGCGACCTGCTGGTTGAGATGCTCGTAACTTGGCCCTTGCGCTCATCGTTGCTACTGCGTATTCAAAGCTACCAACGCCACAATCGTCACATGTGTTTGAAGTCGGCCGCGTCGCCATGTCGCACATCGGAACTTCGTAGGTCTCATCGTCGTAGCGGGAATCACTGAGAAGAACATGTTCCAGGTGGGTCTCCCCGCGCTCGTTCGGCACCTGAACCTGGTGGCACAGGACCTGAGGATCTCGACGGCGTTCACCCATCACTCGTCGAACGGCGTCCTGTCGACGTAGACACCACTGGTAAGTAATCGGCCGGACGCTCGTTGCAATCAGAATCCGTAACGACGTCCGCGCGCTGGAGCCTGGCGCGCGGGTACAGTTATCACCGTCGACGGTGCAAGTAAGTATATGCCAAGTTTTGTATTGCTCTCCGAACCCGTCAACGCGTCAAAGGTGGACCGGTCGTCCAGGGTCCGGGGAACACACGCTGCGCACCGGGCGCGTAGCTGGTGTGGATTGCCAAAAGCGGGTTGAAAGGAGAGCACGAACTGGCGATAGCTCCGGAGCACTCTGTCTTCTTCTTGCTTCGAATTCGAAGGCCCGCGCGGTCGCGGACTCACGGTGGTTATACAGTTGCTATCAACTCAGTCCCTAGATCATGAAAGATGGACGATGGGAGAAGACCAAGCTCTAGCCTCAAAGTGATCCGACGCTATCGACAAAACTTTCCTCACAGCGGGGGAGTTCTGGGGATCTTTCTCAGGCTCGCTGGCTGAGCGCCAAATGCGCTCTAGGTCTGCGCACCACTCCAACAACGAAACCACAGGTACAGTGCAGTACAGTGCTCGCGTACTACGCGATGACCGTGGGTGTGCATGTGCAGTGCCGCCTGCAGGCTCGCAACCGCCAGGAACGGCAGCACGACCCAGGCCAGTGTGCTTTTTTTCGCCCAAGCGTTGCTCCAGCTTGAATCCGAAGGCGACGTCGCCCAGGCTTCTGCGAGGACCACGGCCGACATCGGCGTCCTACGTCAGCGCCGCGTCGCGAGGCACGCACGGAAGGCCTCCCAGCCTTCCGCCCTGTCCAAGTAAGCACCACCACACCACCACACAGTCCGTGTGAGTTCTAGCCAGACTGAATGGACGCGCCCCAGGACTTCGCTAGCTCGCTAAGGCTGCCATGTATCTGCCAGTGCCCAATGCTATAGCTAGTTACCACGCGGCCTGCAGCCGACGTCCCAACCACACCGCTCGCGTCAACGCTCCTCTTCCTCCGCAGCTTCCCCGCCCGTCCCTTCCTGCTGTCTTCTCACACCCCCACTTGCCCGCTTCCCAAACCACCTCGTTTTCACGCGCTTCCAGGCATCTGATTCAGCACGCGCGCGCGCGTTTTCCGACTTCCACGCCTCAAGCCGCAGGACAGACAGGTCGCAAAGTCTACTCGGGCTCTCTGCTGATAATCGCGGCGCGCCGGTGTACATACACGGCGTTCCGGCGTATCTCACGGGGCTCGAGCGTCCGGACGGGACCAGCACCCCAGAGCCCACGACACTGTGGTGGCAATACCCGGTGACCTCCAAGCTCTCACTGGTGGCAGATGAGACAAACTCTCCCAACGCAGCTCCTACTTTGATCCTTGACCAGGGCTGGCCTTACGACACGGATGCACGGAAGGGCCCCGCCTCGGCTCCCGATGAGGCTATATGAGGGTACGGCGAGCACGAGAATCGAGAGTCGAGAATCGGTGCGCGGGGCCGGGTGCGGTAGGTGCTAGTCCTCTGCTGGGTAAGTTAGGAGGTGTACGTACTGCGCCGTGGTTATATGGTTGGACGTGCCGTAACCAACTGCACGCTCGCAGCAAGGGCGGGGGCGATCGGTGGGAGTGGCGGGAGTGGTGGGAATGGTGGGAGCGGGGGGACGAACCAGTCCTTGTGGGTGCATGTGAGCGACCAGTTGACCTGCAGGCTCTAGGCTGCGCGACTACTAGGGGGCGAGGAGGCGAGGAGGCGCAGGGTGATATGGGGCGCGACGTGGTGGCGGCGGCGCCGTATCGTGACGAGTACCGAGTCGGGGAGGCTGGGGGGAGCGAAGCATTTTGAGATGTTGAACGTTGAACGTTGAACGGCGCGGCGCGCGAGTATTACATTACTGCATTGAGCTCGGGGGTATCCTATGTGGGTGTATACGTGTATATGCGCATTCTCATCCTATCTTCTACTTCTTCGAGTCCCGAATCCTGAATCCTAAATATTAATCCCGATTTCCAATCCCCAGAACCCAAATAACGTCCGAGCAGCGAGCAGCGGAGCTAGATGACCCTAGAGCGCATGGCGTGTATATGTGCAGCAAGAAACCCAGAGTCAAGGCGCGGGGGAGAGAACTTGGAGGGGGGGGGGAACAAAGGGGTATAGGACCTTGGTCCTTCTATCTACGGTATTAATGAGCGAAAGCGTGTATGCACAGCAGGTACGACTTGATGGTTTGGTGACGTGTTCACTATGTGGGGATGCGTGGATGCGTGGGTGCCCGGCGAGATTTGGGCGGTGTACTGACTGCCATCCAACAGCCGCAGAACAAAACCAAGAAACAGAGAGATATCTCAGCACGACCTCATACACACCAAAGAGAGACTAAAGGCGCACGTTTCGAGTTCTGTATTCTGTAATTTGTTTGGATTGTGATTGTGATGGTGACTGTGACTGGTAATTGCGAGAGAGAGAGATCCCCAATGCGAAATGCGATTATACACAGCGAGCGAATGTACACAGCGAAGAAAAGACAGTACCCCGCGCGCGCCCGGGGTCAGTTGGTCGGTTAGGTCGGTCGGATGAAGATGGCGAGGTGGAAGTGCGAGCGAGAGGGAGGGGGAGAGAGATGGGGAAAGGGAGGGGTGCGGGTGGGGGGACCGCCTCTTCCTTTTGGGCGAACGCGGGATTCGGGATTCGGGATCGCGGTCGCGGTCGTGGGGTATGCCCTCCGAACGGCGGTCGAGGTGATGGTGGTACAGTGCGAGTGAAGCAGACGAAGGCCGGCGCGGCGCAGACGGTCGCAGCGGACGCGGACGCAGAAACGGGGGGTAAGCAATATACGGGGGACGCACGTTCTGTAAAGTATCAAAACGTCCACAAGAGACCTTCCGACAGCACAGCGAAACGGGGGAGCTCCAAGTTTCCGAACGTGCCCAGAACGCAGAACGTAGAAGACAGGCGCGACGCGAGCACGGCCGACGCGCATACACACATGCGCGCGCTCAGTACGGCGGCCGCTTGAACTCCGCGCTGATCTCCGCATCGCCCATCTCGGGGTCCGCAACCACGCGCGCCTTCTGCGTCTCGCCCTCCGAGTTGTAGTCCGACAGGCGGTCCTCGTCCGCGACGGTGAACGTCTGCATCTGCACGTGCACGCCGTCGCTCAGGTCCGACTTGTGCTTGATCGTCCCCCGCCCGACCGCCGTCGACGGCGAGAGCCCGATCGTGTTCGCGCTCGCGGCCGGGTTTGCGACGCGGAAGCTGTGGCCGGTGCTTGAGCTGGAAAGGGGGGTGGGGGGAGTTAGTATGGGATGGGGCAGGAGGAGAGAAGGGGAGGGATGCGTACAAGACTTCGGGACCGCGGTGCGAGAAGTTCGTGAGACGGCGGACGGCGCGGCATGCCACGATCTACCAAGCCAGATGAGCTAGGAGTACCATCGAAGAGCCAAAGAGCACCACGCACCGTCGAGAAGATCGCGGCGGGCACATTGAAGATGACGCTCATGATCGCGTTCAGGTTGAGCATGATGAACACCGTCGCGAGGAGGTTGGAGAGGAACGCGATGATGAAGTACACCAGGCCGTCCTTGAAGAGGAGCGTCATGAGCTGCGAGCGACCGCCCTTGACGCCGAGCACGAGCTTGTACATGCTGAGGAGGAGGATGACGAGGTCGAAGCACATCGAGTAGATGAACGTCGCGGCGAGGATCGTATTGTTCGAGCCCGTCACCTGGCACCCTGCCCCGGGTATCCACGACGCCTTCACGAGCACACCTGTGCGCCGCCACCAGTCAGTACGCTGAGAGCGCAAACATAGGAAGGCTACAGGACGGTACCTTGGAGGATGAGCGACCAGTGACCGAGGATGATGACGATGATCGGGATGACGATGTACTTGTGGTGCGACCACAGGGCCATCCTGCATCGCGGGACCGCAGCGTCAGTCCGAGTTTCGCCAGAAGGGGGATCCGCAGAAGGCCGATGTAAACTCACGTCCGGATCGACAGGTTGATGCTCGCCAGACCAGAGGAAGCCTGTCCAGTGATCTACAATTTCGCGAGGGAGTGCGGATCCGTCAGCCCAGTGCGACCGCGGGGGCGAGCTAGGGCGGAGCGTACCTGGTTGAAAGTGTACAACGCCTGGCAGTTGATCTCGCTAGGTTGCGGGAAGCGGTGGACGTCAGGAATGCGGGATCGGCGCGATGCGTTTTTCGCGGACTTACGTCGTCGTATCGAGCGCAATGAGCCTGCGGTCGCGCGCGAGTCAGCAGAAGGCGCTGCAGTGGGAAGGCTGGTACGCACAGTCCGATCATCGTGAACAGTAAGCAGTATCTGTTCAGGAAGTAGAAGACCTGCGCGCGACGTCAGTACGGCCTGCGCGCGCTGTGCTGCGGGAGGAGTAGTTACCGCAGGGTAATGGAAGCGCTTCTTTCCGGTGATGAAGGCCCACTCAAAGTCGAGCGAGGTGACGACCTCCCAGCTGCGAAGACGCGCGCGCGTCAGAACGTGGAAAGAAGCGTCGCGTCACAGAAGGAGCGTACATGTAGAGACCGGAGAGGACGTGCATGAACTTGAGGAAGACGGCTGGAGAAGGCGGGGGCGAGGCGGGCGATCAGCGAAACATGACCGAGAGCGGAGAGGAGCGTGCATGGGGGGACCGCGAAGACGCGGGGAGGAGGAGAAGACGTACTAGAATCGAGGATGAGCTCCTCTTGCGAGCTCCAGTCGACCATGGTGACCTAGGAGGTGGTGGGGGTAGGGTGTGGAGGAAGGCGGGGAGGAAGAGAGGGAGGCAGAGTGAGACGCGAACCCGGAGGAGGGGGAGCTCTGGGGAAGGGACGATAGGCGGGACGGGCGGGTATTTACATGGGAGTGGTCTGCACTGGGGGACGTCGCACAGACTGAGAGCCGATGCGGACGGCGGCTGCGAAGTCGAAGCTTGCCCTTTCGCTTCCACCCAGAATTCATCAGAACACATCCTTCCAGCCCAGCGCTCCCCTCCACGTCCACGTCCACTCCCCTCCCTTATCCGTCCTCGCCCCTCCCCACTCTGCCACAACTCTCCCTGGCACCCTCGCTGCAATCGCCACTCCCCCCAATCCGCCCTCCTCGCCCCCATCGCCAGACGCCGCCCACCGCAGCGTCCGACCCGCCTCCGGCCCAGCGCGTAGCCCGCTCTGAAAAAGCGAAATGAAAGGCACCCCCGGTCCCCGATTCCCTTCTTCGTCCTCCCTTTCTTCCATCAACGTCCTCTCCCCATCCTCCCACGCGTACGTGCACACACACACTCGCTCGGGCTCCAAGTTACGCGCACAAGCGCCCCTTGTACTTTTTTCATTTCATTTCACTTACGTTGCTCACGCCGGGCCCGCCAATCGGCCACGAGGACCCTGCGCACGCATCTTGCCCAGCTGGCACTCGCAGGCTTTTCTCGCTGCCCCGCAACCGCCGTCGACGCATCAGCAACGACCGACCGGCGGGCCACGCAGCCCAGCCCACCCGTTCCGATTGCTCTTCGTCCAGAAGAAGCCCTGGCCAAGTCTGAGTCCTGTGTGTCCAAGCACGCAAAGCAACGACACCCCTGGCCGCATGATCAGCTCCACTGCTGTTCCAGAGGTTAAACCATGTACAGCAAACCTTGGAACCCTGGAACTCACTCTGGCAACCAGCAGCCCCAAGAAGGCCGCCAAAATACAAGGCACACACTCTCGCAACTCACCGATAACCGCGTTCTGAAGTTGCAACGGCTTCACGCCTTTCCTTCCCCGGCGTCATCTTTCTCTCCCGTTTTGGACAGGTGTTTGTCCCTTCGAAGTTCGAACTCCCGGCCGTCGGGCCTCGCCCCCCGCTCCACCTGCCTCGTATGGCAGGTTTTCGGGGACGGCGCACCGGGGTCCGTCTCTCCACCAGCCATCAATCCCATCAGCCGCTGGATCAACCTACGGTCCCACGCCTTTTTAATTTTGGTTTTAGGTTTTTTCATTTGAGTATGCGAGGTATGCGAGCCGGCAAACGCCCCGTCAGTTACGCGGGCGCTGTGCTGCCCTTCACGCGCGTACGATCGTGGCTCTCGCTCAGGCAACGTTGGCCTTCGCTCATCGAATCTCGCGCTCTTCCCGCTCGCCTCTGGCCAGCGCAACCAACTGAGCGCCGCGCAGATTCGTAGAAGAACCTTGAAGCCTTAGCCTGCCGCCGTCGCGCGTCGTGCGCCAGGCTGGACCTCGTCGCGCTACGTCGGTAACTCTCACGGCCAATTGCACTCTGACAGCTCGCGAGACAGGCGAGAGTTTTTAGCTCGGAGAAGGCGCGTTAGATCATGGATGAGTGTTAAGCTGAGGAACGCGACTTCCGCTAACTCTTCGCTGTGCTCTGGTCCAGCGGTGGACCGGTCACCGGCCAACTCTTGGCTCTGTGAGTCGACTTAGTCCCCTGCCACATGCCTGGATTCTGGGTCCTGGGTCCTGGGTCCGCCTGCAGACTGCGCCTTATGTCCGTATACGCCGCCGCCACGCCTCCCGTTACCGTCTACTGCCTCAACCTTCCGCCCCCGCAAATCTCCTTCCGCCTTGGGCCTTCGCCAACTCGCAAATTCGCCAACTCGCCTTCGCCCGCTGTCTCCGATGGGCCACGGCAGACGGACAGAGGACAGCCGCCACTGTTTAATAGTTTCTCGCGAAGGCCAGCCGGGCGTGCGTCAGGTATGTACGTACACGCCCGCGTACGTACGTATATACTATAATACGCGAGACGCGAGACGGTGTTCATTTTTTTTCCTGTGCAGTGCGCGGGCTTCGTGATAGTTCGTGATCTGCTGGCAGCGGACGCGGACACGGATGCGGATGATGAGGTGAGCGTTGGGCCTCGATTCTTGCTATTCCTTGGGCCATGAGGCACTTCGTCTTCTCCCCGATGTGTGATGAAGTCCGGGATCCGAGCCTCTGTGGGAGAGTGAGAGTCGTGGAAGGCCGAGGCGGGAGACGTTGTGGTACGTTATTCGGGCGGGGGCTGTCGTATGTGTGTACTGGTAAGTCAGCCCACATATGCAGTACTCGAGCTCGATGATGCCATGACGCTGCAGTGCCTATTTCTATCCTACGAGTGCATGGTTATTGATACCTGCAGCGTCGCAATCACAGGCAGACTGAGACGAGACTGCGTATACGATGTGCATGCAGCATAGTTACCGACAGGCGGCCCCCGCGTTCCCTGTGAGGTGTTGCCACTTGCAAGCAGTGCCATATGGACCTGAGAGCCTGGACCGTCCGTCGTTTGAGCATGTATGAGCTTCCATGTGGACCCAGGACTCAGTTCTCAGGACAGGTTGCGGGTTGCGGGAGCGTGCCGTGTCTCGGGAAGACAGCGCCCGCTGGCACTATGGACCAGCGGGAGCGTGGCGGTCGTTCGAAGCCTGAGTTTTTTGCCATCACTGAGTTAGCATTACCGTCCGGCGCGTCATATCGACAAAGCAGGCCTGCCTCGAGCTTCTCATAATTTAAATCACTCCAAACGAGATGTTCGAACGTTCCGATCTTTCGATCACCCCGGGCCCAAAAGCAACGGTAACTGTATACCTAACACATTACGCCCAGTCAAAATTTACAACGGGCGTATCCGTCGGTGTCCGGGATCTACGGATTTCCGGACTGCCCCGTATGGCACCGGAAAAAGTGCACTGGTGCGTAATGTTTTACGGGGCATTCTGCAGTGGCAACGGCCATGTACGCGTGCATCCGCGCATATCCGCATCTGCAGAATAGTCCGGCTTGATTGGGAACCCCGTATACGCGCATATGCACCCGTACTAAACCGTATCCTCACGTAGATTTACTGTTCATATATGCGAAAATACGTTCCAATTGCATTCCATTCCGCAAACAGCTCTACATATATACACATCTGGGCTCGCGGATCTGCACATGCGAAGGTCGCCCGCCGTTTAGTCGCACGCGGACAGCCCACTCCCCTCCCCTCATACCTGCACACACCCCATCCCTTCCCATTGCATCCTCCCGCCCCCCATACTCTGTATTGCCTTGCAATATGCATGCTCGGACGAGCATAGGACCATCCATTAGACGAGAGCTATGGCAGGTGACAAAAGGGTGTAAAACTCACCTGGCACGGAGACCCATGTGTTCCAACTAGATGTCTCTGTGCGCATATAGTCAGCTTTCTGAGTCAATTGTTGATCTAAGATGCAATGGGCTTACGTACCAGGACTTTCTGGATGCAAGTATAGAGGATGCTAGATGAACAATGTGAGCCCGGGCGACTAGGTGACGAAAGCAGGATGAACACACTAAGGATGGAGATGGTGGTGGTCGGAAGACAAGTGAATGTCGAGACTCGAGATGGCGTCGCTGGACTTAAGAGATTCGCGAGGGAGCTATGACGTCGATGTCTCGATCCTTGGCCAAGACAGAAAGCGGGCGCTTGCTCGAGGACGAGGGGGGGACATCGAACAGTCACAGGACAGGGCAAGAGGGCGAGCTATGGGATTGGCTGAGGGGATATGTTGGGACAAACGGACGCGAGTGCGGCCTTGTTTCAAACACGAGCGCCGTCGAGCAAGCGACCCCAGACAACAGACGGTTGTCAAACCAAACACTTGCTTGACGAGTCCGAACACGTCCAGAACGAGCCAAACACGGTCGAGCAAAGCAAAACAAAGCATGTTCGAGCACGTCTCGAGCACGGTCTGATTCAACACACGTCAACCGTGTGAATCTGCATCGTATCAGAACAGATGGGCCCGGATGCACTCCGCAATACATGGCATTTCACAGAGCCGCGCGGAACGAAGCGTATCAACCCGTAGTTAATTTTGACTGGGCATTACGCGCTGGCGGCGGTGCTTCTCCGCGCCCCGTCAATACAGTAACTGTAACCCACGCGCGGAATTCAATATATTCAACGGACAGCGCCGTAAGCCGTAAGCCGTAATGCCTTCTTGAGACTTCTGCTGCCAGTGCTTCGAATTCTCCGCCCGTGGCCCCTCTGTACCCGCTCGGACTTCGCGTCGCGTCGCGGCCTCTCGTGCGCCCGCGCGTCCGCGCATATTATAGATGCCATACTGTACCCAGTAGATGCGCACTAGAATCTCCGTCCGCGCCAGAAAATTTTGCGCCGCGCCGCGCGCGCGCCCGCTGGCTGGCTGGAGGGTGCTGGACCCTGGTCCCTGCCCGGGCTCCGAGGAGTCGAGCACCGTTTGACACACTCGCGCACTGTGCGCCACGGATGCCGCATTGCCCGCGCAGTAGCTAGGCTAGTAGGGACTAGATGCGCATTGTGCATTATGCCGCGATGCTGCACAGGACGGAGTCGGCCGCGTACATGTCTGACTAGGAGTGATGTGCGCGGCGCGGCGGCGTTCGTACCATGTACCACGTACCACGTACCACGTACCAGTGCGATGGTAGCCCGCGGGCCCGTTCAGGATGCTTGGATTTGGTCATATCGGCCCCCAGCAAGGCAGCCGAGCCCTCAGAAAGTCTCGACGTGGTGGCGGCCGCGCCTGAACAGCTCTTTCCCAAAACCCCTGACCCCCGACTCTTTCTTTCTTCCATAACCCTGGCCCACTTCTGACTTCTGCGCGTAACACCGTTTCCAGCCCGACCCATACACACACTCCTTCGATTATAACTCTCACTTGTCAGTGCAGAACATCAGCCCGGTTCTGTCGCCTTGCAACGGCCAGCTCCGTTAACGCGTTCCCGCCCTGACCCTGTTGACGAACAGGAGCTCCGCCGACCCTCCGGTCTTCTCCAACGTTTACCGCGTCTTCCTGATTCCGCCAGAGCGTCGCGAGTCCGAGTCCGCGCGCGCGTGAGCAATAACCACCGCCAGTGTTAAGGACAGGGTACCACACACCACACAGGTGACAGAAGAGCGAATCCCAGTGTCCCACCCACCCCGACCCCGGCTCGCACATCCCGTCCCCCCGGGGCCCTTGTCTCACCAAAAACCCGGCGTGCAGACCGCAGCCCGCCGCGTTTTCCACCAGCACCGCGTTCTTACCTTATAGCCCGGTGCTACCAGTACTTATCGCGGCCGCCACCTCGCGCCGCGGTCCTCCATACCCGCATACCTGTACTCGCACCTGCACCACCGTACGCTCGCCTCTCCCCTGCGCCTCTCTCTCTCCCCGATCGTAACGGGTTGAGCTCCTCCCGCGACCTCCACGCGTATTTCGCCAGCTCTCGTCCGCTCGTCCCGCTTGAAGAGCCCGACTATATCTGAGCATCTCCCCCCTCTTCCTCTTCCCTACCTCGCCCCAGCAATCCGCGCGTCCATAAACCCGGTCGCGCATCTCTCGTGGACCGCCGTCTATACCTCCGCACTTCCACATCTCGCTCCCTTTCTCTCTCTCGCGCGCGCGCACATTCAACGCAAACGCAAACGCACGCCCTCAAGATGGCAGCACATTTACTCTCCTCGTCTCCCTCCTCCGTCGTGGTCCTCCTCTCCGCCGCGGCGCTCCTCTACATCGTCCAATGGCTCGCGAACCGGTCGCGCCAAGACGTGCACCGCGTCCCCCGCGCGGTAAGTCTTCACTTTCACTCTGTGCATCTCGCGCGGTCCTGCGCATGCGCTATGTGCCCTCTATCGCCCTGCTAGCACTGTGGTATGTCGGGTGTAACTCCGTAACTCCTCGGAGGGCGGCTCGCGCGCGCGTGCATACGTCTGCGGCGTCGCAGCGTTCTTCGTGCGCGTGTCCCGTGAGCTGCGCGAGATGACGAGATGACGAGATGACGAGACTGCTAGCGAAATGGTCCGTCGGTCGGAGGAAGAGAGCATATACGTATACTCAGACTTCAAGGAGCGCGAGGATGTGATGCAGATGATGCTAACTTCGCTTTGCTCTGCGTAACAGCCGAGCAAGGACGCGCACTGGCTTTGGGGCCACGAGCTCGCGACGTTCAAGGGCGAGGCCACGGAGACGTACTCCAAGTGGGTCGCGCGCTGCGGGTCTCTGTTCCGCGTCAAGGGCGCGCTCTTCCACCCCGACATCGTGCGTACCCTCCCACAGTGCTTGAGAATTTCTTTGCTGACTGTCATGATGTGTGCGCGCGCGCGTGCCTGTGTCGGTGCCAATGTAGATTGTCGCGGCGGACCACGCTGCCGTGCACCACATCTTCCACAACGCCGATGATTACGGTCAGTACCTTCGCCTGTCATACCGCCCTTTCATTTGCCCTGTGGTTGCGATCCCACGCCGTCCTACACGATTTGTATGCGGCGCGCATCTGCTTCTACTTCACCCACCCATCTCGCGCCGCTCTCTTCCCTTCATCAGAATTTTCTTTCTCCTTCGCCCTTTCTCGCAATTCTAGGGCGTCTCGTTCTCAGGCCCCTTCGTGCCTCCGATGACGCAGACAGGATTCGTCTTCGTCCTCCTCCGCCGGTATCGCGCTGCTGTGTGAGAACCGGATGCTGACGCACGTTCTCGTCCCCGTTCTCGGTCTTGCAGTGAAGTCACCGGCGTTCAGACCGCCCATCGCGAACGTCCTGGGCAAGGGCCTCGTCTGGGCAGAAGGCGAGGAACACAAGACGCAGCGCCGCGTCATCTCCCCCGCGTTCTCGTGAGTGCATTCACTCCTTTGCGCAGTATCTTGTCTTCTTTGCATGGGCGGAGGCACGTCATAGCGCGCTGCTCTCGTTATTGCCTCCTGCGCTGCTGTGATGTGGGCGTATCTCGCTGGAGAGTTCGTTCCTCGCGTCCGCGTCCTCCGATAGGGACGACCAAGCCCCGCCGCCATTGCCTCTGCGGGAGCAGAGTAGGCATATACGAGCAAGCGATTGCGCGCATCTGGCGTCCAGGCATGGTGCATTGGCAGGCGAGGAAGAACTCGTGTACTGACTTCGCTCCGACACAGGTCGGAGGCCATCAGGGGCATGGCGGACGACATTTCAGAGTGCTCCGAAAAGGCAAGTCTCTTACTGGATCTGGCGAAGGGGGCCCGCCGCTGATCTCCCGATGTCCCGATACGCCACTGCCACTGCCCGTGCCGCTTTTGCCCCGCGCCCGCCTTTGCTCTCCTCGATCTGGGTGTGCCGATGGATGTGCTCAATGGGTGCGTTGGATGCTTGCTGACCGGTTGCGCAACTCGCATTCGACCCGTGCGACGAGCAGCTCGAGAGCCGACTGACGAACCATGTGCTCTCCTCCGGAGGCGCTGTGACCGTGAACATGACCGAATACACCTCCACTTGCACGTACGTCCCTTTTCTCCCACTCGCGCGCACACCCATGCCATCCACGAGAAACGAGCCCACGCTGACGCTCACCTCGCTCACCCTGGGCGCACCGTGTTGCCAGGCTCGACATTATCGGCCGTGTCGCCTTCGGGCACGACTTCAAGTCCGGCCAGAGCCTTGAAGCAAAGGAGATTCACGCGTCCTGGATCGGGCACGTCAACACCGGGCTCGGCTTCAGCGGCTTCGTCTCAATGCTCGTCGTGCGCGCCCTGCCGTTCGTCATGACACTCATGACCAAGCTCCCGCTCGCGACAATCCGCGCCGGCGGGCGCATCCGCGAGATCACGACCAAGCTCTCGATGCGTCTGCTCGAGAGCGGGAGTGTGAGCGAGAAGGGGCGCGACATCATGAGTATCCTCGTGAACGCGCAGCGCGGTTCGAAGACGCGCGGGCTCACCGCGCAGCAGATCGTCCAGAACATCAGCACGTTCATCATGGTCGGGCACGAGACGACCGCGGGCTCGCTCAGCTTCACGCTCCTCGAGCTCGCCCGCCGCCCAGACGTCCAGGCAAAGCTCCGCGAGGAAATCCGGAACGCTGGCCGCGAGCTCAGCTACGACGACATCCAGCGCCTCGAGTTCCTCGACGCCGTCGTCAAGGAAGGGTGCGTGTTCTATATGCGTCTTGCGGGTATTTCTGCTACCGTGACACTCACCGATCCATGTGCATTCGAACAGCCTCCGCCTGAATCCCGCCTCGCCACAAACGGAGCGCGTCGCGCTCAAGGACGACGTGATTCCCCTCAGCACGCCCATCGTCACGCCCTCCGGAGAGAAGCTCAGCTCGCTCCGGGTGTGCGCCGGGCAGGTCTTTCACATCCCGTTCATGACGATGAACACGAACCCGGCCGTGTGGGGCCCCGACGGCGCCGAGTTCAAGCCCGAGCGGTGGCTCACCCCCGGGGGCGTGCCCGCGGCGAGCGAGCTGCCGAGCGGCTGGAGCGGGATCACGACGTTCTGCGACGGCCCGAGGAACTGCATCGGGTACCGACTCGCGATCTTCGAGTTCAAGGTGATCCTCGCGACGCTGGTTCGCAGCCTGGAGTTCCACGAGACGACGGCGCGGGTGGTGCGCAAGATCTCACCGACGCTCCAGCCCGTCACGGATGGCAGGGGCGGCCTGTTGCCGTTGCACGTTACCTTGGCGCAGTGAGCGCCGTATTTGGTGCTCGTGCTTGTAGTGGTGAAGGTGCCCACGGGACGTATCTTGCAACTCGCCCTCTCCTGGTTCATGGCGCACGCACCGGCGACTTCCTCTAATGTCTCCCGCGTCTCCGGCAGACTGCGCGATCCTCCATCGCTATCCACCTTCGCTCTCTCGCTCTCTCCCGTCTCTGCGCCCCCCATCTCCCATCGGTAGCGTTTCTCATTCTTTTCTCACCCTTTGTGCCCTCATCCGAGCCCGGGATTAATCCATAAGGTGTGTGATAGTTGCGGATCGTCGCAGTTTTACTACTCGTAGCAACTGGCTTGGTTGAGACATTTCGGTAATTTCTCACACCCCTTCCTCCTCCTTCCTTCCTCTCCTCCCTCCAGTCTCAGCATGTATTATATATTGACATCATGTTGGTCGCCAGCGCGGTGCGACGGTAGTTGGCTTTTTCCGTAGCACGACACAGCGCTAGCGGCGGCATCTACTACTATCGATATCACTGCTATTCTATTTACTTACTCTACGGTTTGTGCGGAGATTCGCGTCTAATGAAGCTCCTCTTTATTATTCGCCCAAACTCCTTCCTGATATCAATCGTGTTGGATTCGACAGTTGAAGATACAATGAGCGGTGAGTGAGGATTTACTGCCTTCGATTTCTCCGTGATACCGGCGGGCGACGAATATATCCATGCATTATGCCGGGGCTTCGACACCCCGGCCTGATAGGAGATCATCGTATGCATGCGCATGGTGCATGCAAAGCACATTCTTCGATGTCGACGCTGACATCTGCATCAACAGTGTGGTTTTCAATGTTCAAGCCGGATATGATGATGGATCCTGCCTTCTCGAGACTCCGATCTGCCAATGCTCTCGGAGCGCGGTCAATCGCAAGCTCGGTGCCGCTCCTCCTCCCTGTCAGTAAATGTGCACCGCACCGCTACATGTCGTGCCGGTAAGATTGCACGAACCTGCCCTCGAAGAACCACGATGACCACATATGATGTACTGATGTAGCTCGGAGACGTCGACGTCGCCAACGTCGATGCGTTCCGACACTGTGCACGGTGCCGGGGCCGGGTCAGGAAAATCGTGTTCAGGTTGCACGGAGCACTGATGTGTCCTAGATTCACGCCGGTGCACTGAGGAGGCTGCCTGTCTCTAGTATACGGGCAATGCAAACGGTGTTCGAGCCGTGGCGTACATCATTGAAGGTACGCAGCCTCGAGCTCCTTCGGGCACCAGGCACGGGGCCTGAGACCCGCGGTGTCTCAGGCAACATTCCTCAGTCGTCCCCTTACAATCCTAATGCCTCTCTCTGCCTCTCTACATTGTCAGACTCTAAGACAGGATGATGCCCGTGGCCAGGGCATCCGGGTCGGCGATACAAACTTAGATTTTGGCCTCAGCCAGGTCCATCCGCTCAGGACATACCGAATTGACGACGGGAACCGGATCGGGCCCTCTTGAGCCCACAGCTACCATCACAATGTCAAATACTCTTGCAGACTCTCCAAACGCTGGTAAGCTTTCATCCGCGCATTCCCCTGAGCTTGGAGAACTTGAATGCGTAGTACGGTGACGTCGTGTCTTGGATAGATCGCCTACAATCAGTCTACAATCCCGTCTGCGGGCAGCACGATGTTCCTGGTTCCAGGCCCCATGTCTCAGGGATTGCCGGGAGGGGGTAGGGGAGACGATCTTCAAGTTCCTTACCCTCGTAGCTATGATCTGTCCTCATACCTATGTCGACGTCGACAACGCCATATTCCAGGAGGGCAAACGATTCCCCGGACTCACCTGAGGCCGCTAGATGCACACATCACGTGTACTAGTACACTCACCATGAAGCCAATATCCGCGCGCAAGTTGGCATCAACTTCAGCGCTCAGAGCCAGCGGTAACATCGGTGGGGCCGCATGTCAGTATCGCGCCGTCAACTGACGAAGTGGCAATCGCGTGACCTCCGCCTGGGACATCTTCACCAGGCCCACGGTCGGGTTCGGAGCGGGGACGCTGCGGCGCACCATGCGCCACAAGATAATACACACCTCGTTCGTGCGACATGCAAGTCGTGAGCTTCGAAGAAGCCGTATACTGAGTCCATAGAAAACCGCGCCTTGAGGACAGGTCTTTACGGCAGAACCGTTCAAAATGAAATATTGCACTTCGGTGGCTGATGAAGAAGCGGCGGGGTAGTTGCAGTACGTGAGCGCTGCGCGCGGACGTATTAAGCCTGGGCCCGTGCCCGTGGGACGCGCGGAGGTGAGCGTGCTTCTTGCGCCGAGTGTGCTTCTCGCGTATCTGCGAAAATGGCTGGGGAGCTCGTGGGCGTGAGGTTTCGTGAGGAGCTGGTCCGGCCATTGGCACTGGCAGCTGTCTGCGGGTGAGTTCGAGTATGACGCGTTTGTGACTTGTCTCTGCTCCGCTGGAGTGAATACGAAATCACAATCACAAGCCTGAGCTGTGGACGACGCGTTTGGCAGGCGTGTGGTAGGCCCAAGATGGGTTGGTAATCCCACTTTCAAGCGCACACTGACATATCTCTATCGGACGGACTGATCCGGCACGAATCAATCACAGCGATGTATTATGTGTGTATTGAACTCACCTCAAGTACGGCCCTGCGTCCTGCAACAGCAGAAGCCTGAGAAGCCCGCCGTCGACGTTAAGCAGGGCACTCGGAGATGGGAAGATGCGCTCGTTCGCTCGCTCGGGGAACAAGGAACACGGGCCATATGGTAGGCCCAAAGGCGCGTCATGCGGCTTCGGTCGTGCTTCGCACAGGGTGTGGGACAAGGGAGAAGGAGGGCCTTGCGCGGCCTTCTTGAGCGAAGCACGGCGCCACACAAGTCCTATGTGCCATTTGGGCATGTGCACCCGAGGGCGTTCAGGTCGTCTCCGTCAGTGTCCGCTGTCTGTGAGCACTATGCATTAACAGACTTGACGTACTCATAATGGGCGTCATGGCTGGAGGGGAACGGCCGTCGCTGCACGTGCCGCTGAAGTTGAAGTTGAACTTTACAATGGACTGAAACGCACGTCCAATGGTTAGACGGTGGGCTATGAGATTGCATCAACTTTGCATGGCTAATTGCGCGCCTACCGTCCCAGGTTTCAATTTCGAGGCGAAAAGGTCGATCCACTGGGACTCTCCATGCTGACTTTGCTACCATTCACCGGTGATCGACTCTGCTATCAGTCGGCACTTGCGCCACAGTCCCTGCAGGAATTCGACAAATTCAATACACACGCAGAGCTGTCAATCGTCTTCGGCGCAAAGCGGCACTCACCGTGCAATCAGTCAGACGTGTTCGTCTTTTTGGATTCTGATGCCGCACGACAGCAACGACAGCACGCGCCCACTCGCGCTGCGACCAGAACGATCTGCAACGGTGAGAAGTCAGGGTTATCGCCATCCCGGGCGCGCTATGCAGATACGTACCGACGACTTCTCTTTGGCAATCTTTTGGCGTTTAGCCCTTTTCTCAAGCCGCTGAATCGTCGACGCACCGGCGCGCCGCGCGTATGTCAAACGGGGAGGGTTCGCGCTGCGGAGATCTTTCAGAATGCATGATGATGATGGAGCCCAGCGGCCATTGCACGCGGCTGAACCCCAAGGCCCAGTCGGCGCGTCATAAGGGGGACGATCTGGACTTGCGCTCGATGGGGGGGTTCGCCCAGAGCCACTTCCGTCCTTTGAAATCTTCAGAAAGCTAGACGAGCCGAGGGCGTAGTATGGCGTACATATGGCTCTGTTGGGCGTTGGATATTGTTAGCATCCGCCTGAGGAATAAATAGCACACACATACAGTACATATACACGACTTCACTCTCCATCAGTAAGTACCTGTCTTTATGGCGCGAAGTGGATCCAGCCGTGCACCTGCCGACGGCTTGAATTGAGCGGATGGAGTTGATACTTTGTGCGTCTCGCCCAAAAACTCAATTCAGAGTATGAAGCTTCTGCTTCGCGGGGCGTACGTCGGAAAGTATGAAATTATGCATACGTGTTGGACTTGTTGTAGGCGCTGCTGCACGATGATGCGGGTCTCCTCCGGAGTCCCCGATGCACCCCTCGCGATCGCGCCCGCCTCGACGTCGCCTGCAGCGCGACCCTGTCCGCCTCCGCGCCGGCGGAAGTAGGCATCGGACAATTTTCCTAAGCCCCAGGACCTGATGGAATGCCTCGTCGTCGCTCGGCGCGGCCGGCCAAGTCCCCGAGACGACCCTGGACGCTGTAACTGGCGGCGCAACGTGCCGACCCTGAGCGCGGGAGTCGAGGCCGAGGTGAACATTGAGCCATCCCGATCCCCGATTCCCGACTCGTGCTGATGCGACGCACAGCGCATCATGCCGCATTCATGCGAGGCAGCGCTTCGCTATGTCTGTTCGCGGGTGAGTGTAGCGGGAACCTATCGGTGATAGGCTGTGAGGCGAGGGCTGGACCGCAGCAGACCGCATACTCGCCTCAATACTCGTGATTCCGAAGTGGCCACGTACACCGGCGCCCACAACTGCTACTGCTGGCACTTGCGCCTCCCGCCTCACCCCCGGTGTTCGTCTCCCCAAATCGGCGCCGTGGCGGCGACGTTGGCTGCTGGCAGCGACAACGACATCGACACCCCAGCACGCCACATCCGATGCCAACATTGACCGCGTCCTCTCCACAGGTAACGTTAGCCATCGACAGCTGAATCGACTCTCGAGCGGCGGCGGTCGGTTGATAGGCACGGGACGGTGCCGAGTTGCTTTCCTGACAGCAAAGCGACGGGGGTGATCGTTGTAGTCTGACGGACGTCGCTGGATGATCCTGGGAGCGAACACAAGCACCAAGCTCAAGCGCGGCAGGACGCGCCGGGCGTACAAGTCGGCTCGTCCGACGTCGATCTACGAGCGAATACCCCAGCTGTTGTGAGCAGCAATCGCTAGCCCGTGATTTGTCGTTCACGAGCCCTGTGCGGTCTCTGTTGAGGCTGCTCGACGAGAACGGCATAGAGCTTGAGGCACGTTACAATGCGGCCCACGCCCGACCCGCCCCGCCACGGGAACCACAGTGCTGCATACGGTCGATTCGTCGAGACGTGCACATGGAGCACTTGGACGTCTCGACACCTCGCCGACTCCAAGGTTTCTTGCCGAAGCTTCTCCTCTCGCGCACTTCCACTTTGGACTTGTTCGGTCGCGAGCAGACGTCCCGCGTCATCTATGGCCGAATGCAGAACGGGTGCCTCAAGGTTCCTTCATGCGTAGAGCCTGGACCCGCCGTTCGACATTTTGAGGGTGTCGTCCGGGAGGGTGCTCTGCAGCCATGCGCATGTCTTTTCTGAGGGTGTGCGTTGCTTGAGGCCGCTATCGTGAATGCATGTTAGGCTATCTGGAGCGATGCTTAGATCAGCCAAGGGTTAATTTTGATAGGTGTACAGAACGGGTAGGACAACGGAACGCACTCATAGATCTGCTCTATAGTGAATTTGTGGAGGACTCGGACATGGGAAGAGGTGCAGAGCCTATCGTGACGATTATTGCCACTAATCGCGAGATGTTTGGGTATCTTGTCCGTCGGGGCAGCACGCTCGTATGGCATATTGCGACTTGCGCGTTGATCATGACAAGACTCTGCAGCTCTTGCTACCTTTGCCTTGTAGCCAGCAGGGACAAACTGAACAGGTCCAGGTTGTTTGAACGTCAGGAAGCTGTGAGCGTCATCGATCACTGCTAGTGTCTGTTAATCTTATTGCCATAGATAAGTACCCAGAAAATACTCTAAATAACCATGAGCACCTTTCTTCTTACCTTATTTGGGCTTATTGGGCCACTCAATCAATATAACTGGGCGCCTGCAGATCGTCACTGCGTTGCGATCAATCGCGACCTCCAAGAAAGCAAGAAAGAAGAGGGTTGGTAGGTTAGAACCCTTCGAACCCTCCGAATGGCAATCTCCTCCTTGCGCACCCGTCACCGCACGTCGATGTATCGCGTTCGCCCATTCTAGCAGCGATGGCCTGCCCATATGAACCAACGTGGCGCCCAGAACGCCGATACCGCGGCCCCACGCTGCGGGGGAGTGGTCGAGTTTATTGAACCTTGTGTCGAGAGGCCGCAACTTGGTAGGTGCGTTACAGGGCAGCGGGTCCTCTCGCAGTCAGGGCGGCGGACGAGGAGGAGAGCGCGACAGGGACGTCGACATCGACGTCAGAAGCATTGAGCTGGTACGCCAGAAGCGGCCGGGGAACAAGGGCGGAGAGGACGACCGCGGGCTTCGACGAGGCCGCTTGGACGGCGACATGAACGAGGGTTGCGGAAGTGGCAGAAGTTGCCCCTCCCCTGCGAGGTGCGTCCCAGACGAGCGAAGTCGACGTCGACGTTGCGCGCTGTCTCCCGCCCAAAGAGGCAGTTCTCTGACATGTGCTCGGAAAACAGACAGACAGACAGACAGAACGCTGTTTCCCTCCAGGGCAGAGCCATCCCCGCTCTCTCGTCGCCACGCGCCCAGGGGATGCGATGCAATAGGCTTTGTGTGGGGTAGGCTTCCACTCCCGGCACGCGCCGTTGCCCTCCTCGACCGCACCTTGTTGCCTCGCGACCTCGATGCACGACGCGCGCTGCGCTGCTCTCGAACGCGAACGCGAACACGTGCAGCGTGAGAGTGTGTGCGAACACGAGGGCGAGGAGGTGCATGCACACAGCGTGGGCGTGGGTGGGTCTGGGACGAGGGCCGAGCTCGAGGGTCGGATTGTTCGGGGGAGCGTGCGTCCGCTCGTAGGATGTGACAGGTCGAAAGCAAGAGAGAAGCACTGCCGGCCGCGGTGTCCGTTCGAATTGGAAAGCGCGGGAGAGAAGTGGCCATCTGCCTCTCTCTCTGCGCCTGCCCTGTCCTGCCCCGCACCACACGCGCTCTGAAAGGGGTGCCTACTGTATGCGCGTCGAGGAAGGAGAGGACAGGCCGACCGCGTCCGTTTCGCAGGAAGAAGCTTCGACGGCGGTCCCTTGCGATCAGTGTATACACTACTCTCCGCCCCTCTTCCCCAATCGCTCCCCGCAAGAAGGCGTGTGCTTCTCCCCCGAGTAAACAACGTCCCCGCTGCAGGGACTCCGTGACGACTAGCACTCCGCCTCATATATCTCCTCCCATGCTTCACCCTCTTCCCCTCCCAAGGCCTCTTCATCACCGCCCACGTCGTCCCGCTGCCTGTTCGTCTGCCCCATTCCCCTTCCTCCCCTCTTTCCTCTTCTCCTCCGCGTCCGACCCCGACGCTCCTCCGTGCAACCATCGTGATCCCTCCCTCTCGAACATAGTCGCCGTCATCGCCATCACTCGCCTCCTCCGACAACGCCACAGTCAAAATGGTCGACTGGCAATCGCCCGAGGAGATCGCCAATGATGGAAGTGCGTAGCCTCATCTCATCTCGTTATCGTCTTTCCCTCGCGGAGCCTAGCTCGAGCCCCCTCTCGCGCTACGCTCCGGTGTGCCGTGTGTATATGCGCGTCTACGTCTGATATTAATCCGGCCTCGTGGTGCAGATGCGTTTGACAAGTTCATGCACGTCCTGCTTGGACTGTACATGTGAGTGGGCCAATCATCTCCGCGGCGTCATGCATGTATGGAGCAGCTCGCTTACGTCCTTCTCGCTTGCGTTTTGCACCACCAGCTGGGAGTTTGTGACTTCGTTGCCTTTCGACTGGCAGTTCATCAGCCGCAAGCGGACATTCAAGTGGCCTCTTGTAAGTCTCCTCTTGTCTATCATGACACGGCGCGTCCTCTGCAACTGCAGTGAGCTGACCGCGTGTCGTCTGCGTAGATCTTTTACTTTGCCGGTCGTTACTTCCTGCTCTTCGCACTCATTGGCATGTGAGATTCTGCATACTACTGCGCGTGTATATGCGCTCGAAACTGACTATATGCATGTCTTTACAGCGCCATCGCACTCAATGTGACCCGGTAAGGCATGCTTTGAAAAGCCATGGCAAAAATTCGGCTAAGACGTTCTGGTAGGCCTGTGAACTGCCAAGCGCTGTACACCTACAACCAGATTTTCGGGAATGCGACTATCGGGCTTGCAAGCATCAACTTCTCGCTCAGAACGTACGTACAGTACCTTCGTTCTCGTAATGTGCAGTGCAATTTACTGATACACTTCGATCTTCCGCAGAATGGCAGTGTGGTCACAAAAGTGGTACATCGTTGTGGGACTTGTGGCGGTTATCCTCGGACACTGGTCCTTACTGCTCCACGGTATGTCTCTCAGGTCGCGCGGCGCTCTTCAGTGATATGTGTCTTATTTTTTGACTTAGGTGTTCTGCTGAAGGCGGCCTGGGTTCCTGGTCAGGGATGCGTGATCACCTCCACGAGCAATCGCGTGCTCGCAATCACGTTCAGCTATACGATGGGCTTCGACGCCATAGTGCTGGTCCTGACTGCTTGGAAGCTTGGCATCAAATCGCTGCATAGCAGGGACAGGTCCAGGATAGTCAGGCTCATCTTCGACGATGGCCTGATCTACTTCATCGTTGCGTAGGTGCACTATCATTTTGGTTGTGACGAGGCGTGCTCACTCGTGCTCGGTAGCCTTGTGTCTAACATCATCGCCACGGTGAGTCCGGGCATGAGGTTCGTGTATTGAATGATACTAACGATATCGACACAGACGTTCATGGTCATCAACTTGAACCCGGTCATGTCGATCATCGCAAACGTACCTTCCGCGGTGGCCTCTACTGTGAGTCATGGTTCCCATCATTGTTCCCTAACGTTATCGCTCATTTTCTGGCAGATTGTGGCGTGTCGCGCCGTGCGGCGGTTGACAAACTACACTACGGAAGGTGCTGAAGTGTTTGGGTAAGTGAACCACATCTCGGGGAGGACACTGTTTACTAACTGACATATGGACACCTTGTCTTCAGCAGCACGCAAGCATCGACGCTTGCATTCAGCAGTCGCAATTGGTTCAGCCGAGGTGCAGTTTCGATGTCTGAAAAGAAGCCCGACGGCGTCCATGTCCAGGTACGTCGTATGGGTATCGTTGTCAACGAAAAGACTGAACAACTCCCGGGTCCCTGTAGATGGACACATTCCAAGCCGCACCTGGCGAGGTCTCTCCTTCCGACTTGACGTCGTACATTCATTACGACGCCGCAGGGCGAATTGTGAAGGCGACGGAGGTGAACGTGTACGACATTGAAGTGGGCTCGCCCGACTCGGAGCACAAACACTCCGACTTGCCATAGCTACTACCGCGCTCTCTTGGTTCGCTCACCCTCATCCCTCCCTTTCGTCGGTTCTGACTTTCCAGCTGTTGCGATCCCCGACTCGACCCAGGCTCGCTTTCGCATATAATACGCACACATTGCATCACATAACATCGCATCGCAATCATCAACAAAATCCCCTCATTTGTTTGTCAAACGCTCTTTCCTTGGGTTCGGTCCTCCGTTTCCCCGGCGGGTACCAGGCGCCTTCGCGCATGTCGTCTGCGTATATTCCCTCCCGTCTGTCTGTTTGTCTGGCGCGCGCCCTGTTGATCGCCCCTTACTGTTGTCAGAGTGTCATCAATCCAAGTACATCGTGTTCCTCGATGGCTTGAGGACGGAAGGGCTCGGGCGGGGCGCTGGTCATGTTGAATTTTTGCACCTACGACTTCGAGGGCCAGTTCTGAGGGCGTCCGCGGGGGCGGGCTGAGATCGGCCCTCGCGCACGGACTCAGAGAGGCTGACTTGCTCTCGAATGCGCACCTCGATGTTCGATCGTCACCCCAGCACTGTTCACAGAAGGTGGATTGTGCTAGAGGAACGGAGGGCGGAGGGACGGAGGACGAGCGGGGGAGGCCCACCTTCCGCCTTCCACCTGCCACCTTCTCGCCTCGCCTCGCTCCAAGCTGACACGGCTTCTGCGTTGGACGCGCTGGCTTCCGATCCGAGCACCATGCCAAATTGCACGCGGCACGTCCGGCCGTGCCCTTCTCCGGTCCATGGGGCGAGTGGGCGGCGGAGTTGTGCGCTTCTGCTCTTCTGCGGTGGCTGGACGCGCGACATGTCACAGCTCCTTCGCCTTCTCTTGACGGTGACTGGGCGCTGCAGCTGGCTTTGAGAAGTGACGTCGACGGCCGGAGCTGGAAGGCGGGAGGTGGAGCGTCGAAGGCGGAAGGTGCAGTGGGCGCGTGGACGCGTGGGCAAGCAGAAGGAGAAGGGGCGAGACCTCGAGGCTCGAGGAGTGAGGGTACCAGTGAGAGGATCCCCGCGGAGTCGCACGTTCATCCTGCGCTCTCCGCGCGCAGCAGCAGCATTTGCAGCTCTCTGCGCGCGTGTTCGGCATGCTTCTCTCTCGCTCTCTCGTCTACGTCGATATACGGTTTACGGTATACGATGTGTGGGTGTATTACCCCTCGCTCGGTGCGCGTGAGCTTGGTTTGGGCGACTCGGCGTGCGAGCGGGGGTGCGGAGACTCGTTTGGGGTAGGTTCAAGTTGCTTTCGTGAATGTATGGGATGGGGTCCGCTTGATTTACACTGGATGCGTTCAGATGTTGTCTACGTTCAAGCTGATTTTGCGTTCAGAGGATTATGGGAGTAAGCAGCGCCGGACACCGTCCACCGAGTACTCGATCGACTACGGCGCTGCGCGCGGGATGGCAAGAGAGTATCGAATATCAATCTGCCGCCAGACCGACATCGACGAGGGAAGAGCCGACGCTCGGCGCGTCGACGACAACCGTGCTTGACGGACAACTACAAGAGTTCAATGACACGAATGTCCGTGACCTGGATGTTTATGACAAATTTCTCTTCAGATTTTCTTAGTTTATACTGAAAACGGACCGAGTTCTGAGTACTAGTTTTATGCTCATTCAGCCGCTACAAGGGAATAGTCCAACTTATATATAGTCTTGTCTGTAGGATTGTCGCCAGGGCGAGCGTACATGCAGTTATGTACTGGTGGATTCAAGAGGATATGTACTATAATGTAACTATGAGAACCCTGCAGCACGAAACTCTACATGTGCGGAGCATTGCTTGCGTGTTGCACTAGGTAGCGAGGATATGAACGTATGGGTAATGTGCACAACGAGCCGACAGTCAAACATTGCCCGACTGCAAAGATCTGTGTTAACAGGGTCAATGGAGATACAGTTATCTTACTAGAGTAGTGGCCGATCGAGGAGATGACGAAACAACCAAGTTACGATGAGGAGCCGAGTTGTGTCTGCCTTAGCATCTGTTACATTCGTACTAAGAGTCCGCGATTGAGATGTCGAAATGTCTATAATGCATATGTAGTATCTTCAAGAGCGGCCGCGTTAGTCTGTAGAACGTGCGCGTCAGCGCCGAGACGAGCGTTCCGTCGGACGGTGCCGGAGGCCGTGTCGGGTGCTACCGGGTGCATATATCCGGCTTCATTGTGGGGGGGCAAGGAACCGTGTCAAGCACGGTAATGTTTCCACGATGAGTCGATTGGGAACCTACGTGCCAAAGCGTATGTAGTACTATGATGCTACTGCGAGCGCTGCGCGTGGGACCGGTCCTAAAACACCTAGAGCGCGCGCAGGTGCAACCCCGATGTCAGCGTCCATCGACGCTCGCTCAGGAACTTGATCAGCGGGGCATGACAATCATTCTAGGATGGCAATCGAGTGCACTCGCGCCTAAAGACCCAACAGCCAATGCTAGGCGGGCGTACCTGGGAGTTTACCGCCGTATGGATACTATCGTCGCTCGTGGCGCGCGGGGCCCTGCGGGGCCGCATTGTCTCCTGCTGAATACTGTATATGCTGTCCTTCTGGTACGCCGAGAGGAACCTGGAACATGCAACATGTAACGCGGGTGCCTTTTCGTCTGATCGCGATCGTCTGCCTGCCATGTCGGGAGGCGGCGATTACCAGCGAGTGCGCCACGCCCATTCGGATGGTCTAGGGGTCTACTGGCACTGCGTGGATGTCTATCAGGTGGCCTGGTAACGAATTGTAGCTTGTAGAGGCACGAATGGAGTTCAACTTCGACTCCAAGTTGATGGAGCTTTGACGCGTGAGGGTCTCGTCAAAGGACGTAGTACTGATCGCCGAGTTCTGGTAATAGAAGAGTCTGGTAATAGAAGATCGGCGTCCCGCCGCACCGGCGTGGATCCTGCCGTCGCCAGTCATAGTAGTAGGCAGAATCCCAATTGCTCGGACGTGGCGGGGTACGCGGGCCCGCATGACTGTTGCCCAAGCTATCAATCTCTGCGTGCGTAAGAGAATATGCAGAATCGGGGCCGGTCCCGTAGGTTGCGCGCTACCTGACCTGAAGTCTAGAGAATCGTCGGTGATACAGTGGTTTTTTTTGCCATCGCGCGCAAGTTGAGCATTCGGATAGCCATCAGGAGCGTCAGAAGGCAGGAAGGAATTCAAGACTTGCAGACGATGAATAAATGCATGGTCTTGTCCGCGGCGTAAAGAGTCGTACGGGCCGGTTACTTCTCTTGCTCTGCGGGGGAGCAGCAAGGCGGAGTACGCATTCTAGAGTAGAATCCACACAGAGGAAGGAACCTATCGCTCCAGGACGGCGAACCTAGATAGTTCTGCGCGCGTATAGTAGCGAGAAGTGCATAAAGAAGCCGAGGTGCGGCGGGGGAAAGACGTCACTAAGCCGGCATCAGATCGTCTATCGTGCATTCAGAGACGGTGCTTACCAGAACGAGCGGTACTTCGAGGTTCGTGCGCCACTAAGTGCCTGCGGATACTGCGAGGAGAAGAAGGAAGAGGGCACGAAGGAACAGCTTAGAAGTCACTTGGAGCGGTCAATGTGCGGGGTACGGCAGCGCCTTTGCTGAGGAGATAGCGGCGCAGCTTCGACTTCGCAATTGAAGGCCTTTCTTCCAATCCAGGGCATCAGAAAGTGAGTGCACTACCTTACACAGGCAATCAGAACGAGGGCACTCTGCGTCTCGGCAACCGGAAACCAAGTGTGGAATTGGTGCAGAAATATCCCTAGCGGGTGTGGGAGGTACACGAGGCTTACAAGCTTGCTTAGTCGTAGTCGCACGGTCGGTCTTGCATCGTTCCAGCAGCGTGTGCTAATGTAGTAACGTCGCTACGCGAAGGACAAGCATGGGCTTCGCACGAATACCTGCCAGGTAAGCTCAAGCAAGGGGTCCTATCTGGCGGGTCACCACGTTGAGGTCACGACGCTCGTGACCGACGCTGCATGCACTGGTACCAGACCAGCGGATGCGTGTCATCGCGGGATCCCGTACTTCGTCTACCATGATTATTCGTGCTGTGTACTGTGTACTTACATGCTGTACCTGCCGGCTTGTCATGTAGTAACCTTGAGGTGTCAGAAGAGCAAGGCGTGTTCAACACCCTCCTCAATCTACCCGGCGTTGGTTGCTCGGCACGAGCGCCCACAGCATGACCATGAAGCCCATCATGGACACCAACCTGTCACACATCGCACAAAGTATCAGTACGCAACTCTCCAAGGCATCACCCAATCGTCCAGTGTATCGATGCACACTCACAGAGGCTGTAGACTCTTGATACCGACCTTGGCCGCGAGGGCACCGGTCAGGAAGGGGAGGAACGCGGACCCGGCCTGGCCGAAGCCGGCGATCCAGCCGATGCACCCGTTGAGTAGCCACGGCGGGAGCACGCCCCGCGCCTGGTTCATGACGATCGGGTAGATGGGCCCGAGCAGGACCCCGACGAAGGAGACCGCGATACCGCCGCCGATGAGCGAGGGCACGAGCCAGATGACGAGCTCAAGGCTGTGTCGCACGCATGTAGTGCGGGGTATAGAACGCAGGAGGGGGGGAGGGGTTGATGAGCGGAGATTATAGAGGAGGTGAGAAGAGGCCACGTACGCAATGGCGAGAATCGCGTAGATGAAGATGGCGCGACGCTCACCAACCTGGCGCCGATGACAATGTGCAATGTGTTGGGTTGGCTAAGGGCAGACTGTGAAGAGGTAGCGTACCTTTTGGTTGACCCAAAGAAGACCCACGCGGCCCAGCGTCAGACCTGCATACATTAGAATTCAGCTCGCGTTACGCTCGGCGAGCTCCCGAGAATAGACCTACCGCCGAAGAAACCCGACGAGATATATCCAGAAGACGGGCCTCCGCCTCGCAATTGGATGACATAGGTGACGATCCATCCTGTCCCGAGGAAACGCGCACCGAGGGTCAGTCCAAGCAAGCCCTGGCAAGTTCAGACAACATCGGCGCAGCTCGAGCTCTCTCACCTCCCAGTGTGACCTCGACGCCGACGTAGATCAGGATGAAGAACGCCATGAGGTGCACCACGCGCAGCCGGAACATCTGCTTGTACTTGTTCGAGTTGTTCGTGCCTTCCCCAGTACTGTCTTGGCTCGGTGCTTGCCCGATCTCCTCCAGGCATGCTATGCATAATCAACGTTCAATCACTTATACTCCCCCTAGCATGATACGGTCCATAGTATACGCACCGTCTTGAGTTCTGAACCGGAACACGGCAATCAAGCTAACGGTGTTGAAGAGCGCGATCCCGAGCGATACGAGGTAATGGAACGACCAATGGCTCATCTGCGAGAACTGGGTCGCAACGAGCGGTGACGCCAACGCTCCCGTGCCTATACCATGAGTGAAGATGTAAAAATCAGCAGAACATCCTACTTGTCTGGTATATTCATGGTAAATATCAAACACGCACCGTACACCGCATGAAGAATTCCCAGCTTCGTCGACGTGTTCTCCCTGAGGGAGGCCACAAAGCTGTTCGCGCCCGCGTTCTACGATGCACAGCTCAATGCGATTGCCATGGAGGACATCAATGGAAGGTATATCTGACCTGCAGAGATAGCCCGAATCCGTTGATCGCATAGCCCAGCACGAAGGCCGGAAAGGGGGGCGCAGGTGCCTCCAGGGCATATCCTACGACTTGCGACAAGGAGCCTGTGGTAACAAGGTAGGTATAGCTGACTCTGGAGCTGCATAAACTCGCGAGTCCGACGTACCTATCACCATTACCTACGTCGCGTGTAGAATGAAGGCGTGAGTTCATAGCATCATCAGTCTATGCAATCACACGTACAGTGCCGAACCCAAAACGATCTGTAAGCCAGACATTAGCAGCAGCGCCCGTAACAAATCCCTAAATCTCGCCGTGAGGTCGTGGAACCGGCAAGGAACCGCGCGGGGAGCACACGAATGGTCGGGACGTACAATGCAGTTGGACACGAATATGAGAGACACGATCGCAAAGCCGACCTGAGCGAGCGCCGTCAGAACGGCCACATTGCCACATTGCCAGATATAAAGGAGAGCATAGCCGCCTTACGTGGTAGACGGACTGCATGCGAGGCAGCAAGGGCCCCGTCGAGCCGTCGTTCCACCCCGCGAGGAAGAGGGCCCAGCACACTGTCGCGAACTGTATCCGCGCTTTGCGGCGCGACGCGGGCGTCGAGGCCGTGAACGTCACCTGCGGCGCCGCCGCGCGGGATCCAGGGTACTGCGAGCCTCCGACAGGATTGCTCTCTATGCAGGCTCCATCTTTGTCGCGGGCGGCCGTAGCAGCCTTGGCAGAGTCGGGAACGCTGTGTCCCGTATGGATCGTCGACAGCTCGATGTCCACGGCGTTGGCTGAATGGTCCATAGCGAGTGGTGGTGAGAGAGGAGTCGTCTGCCTGCAGAAAGCTTAGGTTAGACGGGCTCCTGCCTTATAATTGAGAGCGGGGCTGCTTAGCGTTTTGAGTAAACTGTAACGTACTACGGTCAAGTTTCCCCGAGGATTCGCCGAAGCGTCGAGAAGCTCTTAGCGGCTATGCAAGCGCGGTTCCAGGCGCGCTCATGATTGGACTTGGGTGTCGAAAGCGTGAGCAGCCATCTGACCTTGAAGGGACTCGGCAATCTCAGCTATGATGTCCTAAATGTGAGAGGTGTGTGTAGTATCGTGGCATCTGGACTCGCTGTCGCAGGACTGTCGACGAACAGCCTTGCAGCAGGTGGCAGCATGTTGTTGACAGTTGTTGACAACGAATAGGCTCCCATATTAGCGTCTGGACTAAGTTCGTCATTCCCAGCTCTGCAATGGTGACCTCGCTAGGTTGAGCACGACCTGTTCTTACACATGTATTACACTATTCATGCCATCATATATTTTGCTCGTATCGAACTTAGGCGCGGCTGATTAGTCTTTCTCGTCATTGTAGGCGCTTGGCGGTAGGGGATCGCGCGCTCGCGGTGGTGTTTACGGCTAGCCATTGAACCACCATGTCAAAAATATTTGAGACTGTCCCCCGAACTTCGTCCTTCAGTATCGGCTACTGACACGTGCGACCAGGCATTGCTTGCGCAATAGGAGCAGGGGCTTCGTGGTATCCGCACAGAAGAGCCGGACGCCAGTGTTCCCATGCCGTGCTCATATACTTCCCGTGAGTCTCGAATAGCCCCCCCTCCCCCCCCCGGCCGTTTTTAGCCCGTATCACGCGTGTTCAAAAGGATTCAATGTAGAGTTATGCAAGCTAGGATGCACGTCGTGTAAATGGAGCAGTAAGCGTTAGGTCGTCAATCCACTCTGCGCGGATTGTTTGGTACCAACGCCCAAAGCACTATCATGAAGCCCATCATAGAAACCAACCTGCGCGACAAAGAACAAATCATTAGCGCAAGGGACCTGCTAATATTTGAGAAGCATGGCTCACAGAGGCTGCAGACTCTTGATGCCCACTCTTGACGCGAGCGCACCCGTGAGGAACGGCAAGAACGCCGAGCCAGCCTGGCCGAAGCCGGCGATCCACCCGATGCAGCCTGTGAGAAGCCACGGGGGCAGGACGCGTCCGGCGTGGTTCATGACGATGGGGTAGACGGGGCCTAGGAGGACGCCGACGAAAGATACGGCAATACCTCCGCCAATGAGGGAAGGCACGAGCCAAATGACGAGTTCGAGACTGGAAGGAGGGATTCCGATAAGAGATATGAAATATAAAGACATGAGGTTTGCAAAGCACGTACGCGACCGCCAAGAGACCATATAAGAAGATGGCGCGCCTTTCGCCGATCTGGGATGTTGTGCTATTGGTGACGTGTGCGGGAATCGCTGGAGACGAGCTCACCTTTTTGTTCACCCATAGCAAACCGACACGCCCTAACGTCAGACCTGGTATTTCGCGCGCGTCAGGACATATCAATTCGTGAATGACAACGGCAGCCTGAGATTACCGACTTACCGCCAAAGAACCCAGAAGAGATATATCCAGAGGACGGGCCTCCACCGCGCAATTGGATTACGTACGTGACGATCCAGCCTGTCAAGGAATACTACGTGAGGAATGCACACGGGGAGGAACGTGGGCGAGCACCTCCGAGGGTAACCTCCACTCCGACGTAAATCAGGATGAAGAATGCCATAAGGTGGAGAACCCGGAGCTTGAACATCTGCCTATACTTGTTCGCATCGCCATCCTCGTTGCCGCTCTCGTGGCTTGGTATCTGGCCGATCTCCGCTAAACAGGCTGTGGGATGGGCGAAGTCAGCGTTAAGGCTCTAGGTCGCAAAGAAGCCGCCGACCATCCTGTGTCTTGAAGCGAAACACTGCAATCAACAGAATAGCGTTTGAGAGCGCGATGCCTAGCGATACGAGATAATGGAAAGACCAGCGGCTGAGTTGCGCGAACTGAGTCGCAACTAGTGGTGACGAAAGGGCTCCCACGCCTACAGGAGTTCGTTAGCTAGCGACAACGGAAGCTACGTTACTCGGAGTAGAGCAGGCACCATATATTGCGTGCAGGACGCCCATCTTGGTGGCCGCATTCTCTTTGAGCGAGGCCACGAAGCCGTTTGCACCAGCATCCTGTGCAACTCGTTAGTTGACGCGTGTGTCAAGATCAGACAGTGTGTTCACCTGAAGGGAGAGCCCGAAGCCGTTCACGGCGTACCCAAGAACAAAGACGGGGAAAGGAGGTGCCGGTGCTTCCAGGGCGTACCCAGCCACTTGAGCGAATGCGCCTGTAGTCACATATCATTGAAAAGCATATTCTTTCCGATGCTTGCCAGACGTACCGATAACCATCACCTATAAACAAGAGCATGAGCATGATCGACGGCGCAGGAGGTACGAGCGAAATCGTACCGTCCCAAAGCCAAAGCGATCAGTGAGCCACACATTGGCAGCCGCGCCAGACACGAAGCCCTGTGTAATTGTCAGCAAGTTACAACCCGGCTTCGTCCCGAGCTCCTTGCGCTAAACGCACTACACAGTTGAACACGAATATCAGTGAGACTATCGCGAAGCCAACCTATACGATACGCTATGAGAACGGTTCATCGACGGTTGGAAGAGGAGAAGGGTATAACACACATGATATACAGACTGGATGCGTGGTAGTAAAGGTCCGGTTGTTCCATCGTTCCATCCCGCGAGGAACAGAGTCCAGCATAACGTCATGAATTGTATCCTAGCTTTACGGCGTGAGGCAGGCGTAGATGCTGAGAAGGTCGTAGCGGGTGTATGACTAGACTGTGAGCCTTCAGCCGGCTTAGCCTCTATATATTCTGTCCGCTTCCCCTCTTCGATCGTGGCTGCCGGAGTGACTGGCTCGTCAGGAGGATGCGGAGAACGAGCGCGCATCGTGGACAATTCTACATCCATGCTGGAGCGATTTCAGCGAGGTCGAGAGAGGCGAATGGTTACACCACTTACTTGGATTTGGATGGCATCCTTTTATCATGGACGCACGAGCGATGTAGGTCGCGTCCTCCAAGATAGTCCTTACGTTCACCTTTTGCCGAGGTTACTCCGCAGCGTGGAAGTGCATACAGTCGCTTTCTTGGCTCTCAAATTCGGGGAGCGTATCCCGCCCGAAGTGTTTGGTTGCTCGCCGACCCCGAGGTCAGATGGGTTTAGAATGGTATTGATTGTTCCACGTATGCGCATACGTTGGGCAACGTCGAGCAAGCCGTGGATTACGGGGCGCGGTGGTGGCTGCGTTAGTGATTGAGAGTGAGTGATGTAGTCGCCCACGACCGCGAAATAGCGCCCACGACGTGTCGCGTGTCGCCGAAACCCTTTCCTCCACCGTCTCTCTCATCTTCTAGCCTAGTCCCCTCATCATCGTCCTTCACCGCGCACATGGCCTCTCCTGCTCAACAGCTGCCTCCTGGTTGGGCGGCGGAATGGTCAGTCGACCCCTGGCCTCCGGTTCTGACGGTGATTGACTATTGTACAGGGACCAAAACGCCCAACGCTACCTCTTTATCGGTGAGTGTTTCGCAGTACCTCCGTATACAACATCGTAAACGTCCTTCACCTCCAGAGACTGCGACGGGTAGGACGCAATGGGAACCCCCCTTTCCCGATCCCGAGGCCATGAACCGCGCACCAAGCGCATCTCCTCCTCCAGCCCAGACCCAGCACCACACCAAACGTCGTCAATATGCACCCGGACAAACGCAGGCGTACTACGGGGCAGCGGACACGATTGCACCACCTGGACCTGCTTATGGCGCCGCTCCCGCTCCAGGTGCTCAGCAACCTCAGCTCTTCACGCCCGGCCTCGCTGGAGACGGTCAGTTCGCTCAGCAGCAGGTCGCTCCCCAACCGGGTGCAGCTCCTTACTACGGCGCTGCGCAGCCTGAGCCCGAGTACATCAACGCTCCCGGATTCGGCCAAGGCGCACCTTACCAGCCTCCGGGTGTGAACGCGTTGGTGGACCAGTTCTCTCAGATGAACGTGGCCCAGAAGGGCCTCCGGCTCTTTACCACTAACCTCTTGGCCGCCCCTCCGGACCCCCTCGAACTCCACCGTCCCCCTCCCGATATCGTCCTCCCCCCGAACTCGTGTCTCTCTAACTCGCCATTCGCGAACGCGGACTCGTCCTACCAACGCTGCACCCTGAACGCCATCCCGACATCTCACTCACTGCTTCAGAAGTCTAAGATTCCCCTGGGTTTGGTCATCACGCCGTATCGCACGTTGAAGGAGGGAGACGAGCCGGTTCCGCTTGTAACGGATACCGTGATCGCGCGGTGCAGGAGATGTCGGACGTACATCAATCCCTATGTGCAGTTCATTGACGGCGGTAATCGGTGAGCATAGGCCTTCATGTTGTCCAAGGGTACATCCTCATTGCGCGCAGCTGGCGATGCTGCATGTGTTCCATGTCCAACGAAGTGCCTCAGCTGTTCGACTGGGACCAAGTCAGGAATCAGCCAGGAGACAGGTGGGCTCGCCCGGAGCTCAACCACGGTGTTGTCGAATTCGTCGCGCCTACCGAATACATGGTCCGGCCCCCGCAGCCTGCGGTGTACGTTTTCCTCATCGACGTTAGTCACAACGCGATCCAGTCCGGCATGGTTGCAACTGCTACGCGTACCATCTTGGAAAACCTGGATCGCATCCCGAACGAAGACAACAGGACGAAGGTCGCGTTCATCGCGTTTGATACGTCCCTGCACTTCTTCTCTCTCCCTGTATGTACTACGCTGAACACCTACGCGCTCGTGGTTACTGATCAATACTCAAGGCTGGCGCGGCTGAGTCTAGCATGCTCGTCGTATCTGACATTGACGATGTGTTTTTGCCGAAACCCACGGACCTTCTTGTGAACTTGACGGAGAGTCGCCCTGCCATCGAGAACCTCATGAGCAGGTTGAACGACATGTTCCAGGACAACCATACGATTGGTAGCGCTCTTGGTCCAGCCCTCCAGGCTGCGTTCAAAATGATGGTATGCGCGCCGCGTACATCTTAGAGCTGCATACCAACGATACTGCATATAGGCGCACATTGGTGGTAAGATCCAGGTGCTCTCCGCCAGCCTTCCTTCTGTCGGCGCGGGCGCACTGAAGAACAGAGAGGATCCCAAGGTTTTGGGGACGTCGAAGGTTGGTATTTTCTCTTCGTCTGCATTATGCGGCATTCGCTGATATTGTATCGTAGGAATCCACCCTACTCCAGCCTGCCTCGCCGTTTTACAAGACGTTTGCCATCGAGTGCTCTCGCGCGCAGGTCTCCGTCGATATGTTCCTGTTCAGCTCTGGCTATCAGGATGTTGCAACTCTTGGTGAGTCATGAGTAGTTCTCAAGGCTCAATCAAGCGTTTGAAACGAATTAAATTGAATAGCCTGCCTCCCCCACTACACCGCTGGGCAGACCTATTACTACCCGGCGTTCAACGCTTCCCGTACCGAGGATGCGATCAAGTTTGCGCACGAGTTTGGGGAGGTCTTGGCAATGCCGATCATGCTGGAGGCTGTCATGCGTGTCCGTGCATCGAAGAGTGAGATCTCTCGAACTACCACAGTGGATCGCTACTCACGCGGAAATCAGACTTGCGTATGTCGGCGTTCCACGGAAACTTCTTTGTACGGTCAACGGATTTGCTGGCGATGCCATCGGTACCCCAGGATCTGTCCTATGCCATTGAAATCCAGATCGAAGACAACATCACCGCGCCGTTTGTTGTCCTCCAAACTGCTGTGCTTCACACGACTTGTTATGGTAGGTGCCACTTAAAGCGTCAGAAGAGGACTAGAACTCACACAAAAGGCAGGCGAGCGTCGTATTCGTGTCATCACAACCGCGCTGCCCACGACCAACAACCTCTCCGATATCTTCGCATCGGCGGATCAGGTGGCCATTGCGACACTCCTCGCGAACAAGGCTGTCGAACGCTCCCTCACGCACAAGCTCGAGGACGCACGCGATGCAGTGTTCAACAAGATGGTCGAGATCCTTTCGGCGTACAAGGCAAGCATGACCGCTGCGGGCGCGGGTGCCAGTGCGCAGCTTGCCATCTCGGAGAACATGAAGATGCTACCCGCGCTACTCCTTGGCTTGTTAAAGAATGTGTGTATCAGCGCTCGTGACGTAGGCGGTCCAAGAAACTGACCTAGCTTTCATAGGTTGGCATCAGGCAAAGCGCCCAGATCCCACCGGACCTACGGGCGTACGCGCAGTGCCTACTCACATCGCTTCCGTCGCAACTGCTCATCCCGTACATCTACCCGAACTTCTACTCGTTGCACAACATGCCTCCAGAGGTAAAGATTCGTACAATTGTTGTACCGATATATAATCTCTGATAATGCAACGACAGTGCGGTACCGTTGGCGAGCATGGCATCATCATGCCTCAGCCACTTCCGCTCACGTCAGAACGGCTGGAGCGCCATGGCCTGTTCCTCATCGAAGATGGACAGACGATCTTCCTCTGGGTCGGCAGGGATGCTGTGCCTCAGCTCATCATGGACGTCTTCAACTTGCCGAACTACGAGGTCTTGCGTGGAGGCAAGGTGCGTCGTGGTTGACCTCCTGTTCGCGTCGTCGATTAAATCGACTGATCATGATCCATATGCAGACTACTTTTCCGGTCCTCGACAACCCGTTCTCGCAACGAGTCAACGCCGTTATCCAGAAAACGCGCGAGATGCGGCGGGGTGTCTACTACCCCCACCTGTATGTGGTCAAGGAGGACGGCGAGCCACCGCTTCGTCTCTGGGCTCTCAGTTGCCTCATTCAGGACCGTGCGGACGTGCTGCCGAGTTATCAGCAATTCATATCGCAGCTGCGCGACAAAGTATGCATCGCACCTTCGAGTCTCGCATGATACGCGGCCTACATGTATACTGATATCGGCTCGCACAGGTCAACGGCTCGAGCTACTAAACTCAGGAGGGAAAGGTGGCGTTCGCGGTGGAGGTCGACAAGAATTGGGCTGGATCGTTCTCTTTCCGTTGTGTCGAGTATACGTAACGTATGATTACCCCTGTCAATTCGTCTGTGGTTTGCTATCTATGTCAGAATCGGACACCTGAGCAAGAGCAAGGTGCGCTCTCACTTTTCTACTCAGCGAGGAGTTACCCGTGCCCTTGGTCAAATCGTGGCCAGGACAGGTAAGCGCCTAAACCATGACTCGGCGCCAGCATGACTTCATTGATTCATCGCGTCATCGCGATATGATGCAGGTACGCGTTCCTCACCGCTGTTCTCCTTCCTCCTGCGACGACCACCAGCTGATTTCTGTAGCCACAGAACAACAATCCGACAACGAGCAATGCCCGTGCCACTAACGACCCATCTCACTTCTCTCTCGACCCCTAGACCGTACTCGGCGGCGACACAGCACGCGTTTCTCACTGCCGCGGGCACGGGCACTCTCCCGCCCGCGCTCCTCTCGCTCTACCTCTCCCAGGACCGCATCTACGCCGCGCACGCGTATCCGCGCTTCCTCGGCCATCTCCTCACGCACGTCCCGTTCTCCTCGCGGCACGCGCTCGACTCGCCTGAGGAGCGCCTACATGGCGAGATCGTCGACGTCCTCTCCGGCGCGTTGCAGAACGTCCGCCGTGAGGTCGGCTTGTTCGCCGAGGTCGAGCGGGTGCATGATCTCCCGCCGTTCGCGCAATGGCGCGAGCGCAAGGCGACGCGGGACTACACGGCGGAGATGGCCCGAGTCGGTGCGCTTGGCACCTTGGAGGACGGACTGATCTTCCTTTGGGCCATGGAACGCGTATGTCGGTTTTGCAGCTGTGTAATTCACTTGCTTATCTGGAGTGATAGGTCTACCTTGATGCTTGGACCTATGTCAAGTCTCTGCTCTCCAATGCAACTGGCTCAGTGCTGCCTGCCATCAGACAGTTGGCTGAAAACTGGTCATGCTCTGCATTTGTGGAATTTGTTGAGGTGCTTGAAGGACTTGTCAACAGGTTGGTCTGGCAATGGGCTGTGTCTGTATGCACTTATCAATGGAACTTCTTGCTTAGGCTCAGCATTGTTCCTGGAAGCCCTGCATACTTGCGTGCAGAGGAAATCTGGTTGAGAGTGCTTGAGCTGGAGGAGGCCTTCTGGCCTGTGGGTGGGGAAGAAATGGGAATGCTTTCATTGTAGTGGTGTATGGCAACTTAGTACTATGCAACTTGTGAGATAGGAAACTATATGTTTACTGTTGCTATAGTTATACAATGCTGGTTCTCAACTCAACTCCTCATGGGAGCATTTGGCTGAAATGAAGGAAATGAATTCTAAGAGGCATATCATACAACTAGTTCATCTAGACAGCAGGATATCACAGACAACTCAGTACAGAGTCATCTCAATTGGAGGCAGAGGAATGTTTCTTCTCAATGTGGTTTTTCAAGTCATGGTTTCTTTTGTATGGTCTAGTTGAGCAATGAGGGCATTGAAAGGGACGGATGTCTTTGTGGACTTCATCAATGTGTTTGTCCCTGTTCCACTTTCTAGTGAATTCTATTAGAGCAGATAGTCAACTTCAGCTTGAATTAGAGTATAAGGTGCATACCTTTCTGACAGACATTACAAACCAAGTTGTTTGGTTCCAGATCATTATTGGAAGAAGGCTAAAAGTTGAGGTCAGCATATGGGTCTATGGGTATCAAAGTCAATAGTCAACAAGTCTCTCACATTCTGGGGGAGATGGAAGCCTGAGGCAGGGGAAGCTTGAATACCTATCATTAGTTAAGATGCTGAAGTTGCAGATAGTAGCACTCACAAGGAGGCTGAGATTGTTGCATATTGCCAGAAGTTTCCTGATACTGGGTTTGGGGGTGTACATAGGTAGGGTAGTGCCCTTCGGGCATATAAGTCTGGGAGGTGTTGATGGATGGAACCTCATCCATGTATGACTGCAATATATATAGTCAAAATTTGGTTCATACTACAAGGCAGCCATATAAGCAGTACTCACCACCGCCTGTGGCGGTGCCACGTAACCAACAGCCTGAGCGTGTTGGTACGGTATATTCACCACAGAATACTCTTCGGGTGGCAAAGGGTTCAGTTGTGCCTGTCCCGCGATGTAGTGAGCGTCCATCGGGAGGGTCGTGACCGGGTTCAGGTCGCCATAGGATCCATCGCCAACTTGCTGGGGCATGCCGGCTTGGTCGAGATAAAATGCATTGTCGAAGCAGTCGAAATAGACCTCGTTGAGAACCATTGTCGTCGGTGTTGGATTTGGCAGGCGCGGCAACTTCGAATAGGATGAGGAATGTCGTGCTTGCGGTGCGAGGGCTGAGGACGGGCATGATGGGGGGTTCAAGTACAGTCGGAATACTTCTCTAGCCCTCATATACTGCTGCAGCAGAGCTGCGGATGCTGCAGCTCTGACTCTGGCGGCGTTCTAGATCCCATCGTCAAAACGGGCCGTGAGAGAAACCCAGACTCGGGCTTCCTGTAGCAGCTTCAGTCAATCGCAATTGGGGTATCTGGCAGCTGGCATAAAACGGGTGCTTCGCAAGGCGGTCCATCAAGACCCTTCAAGCGTGCGGAGAGCATCGTACTCCGGACCCGAGGACAGCACGCGATTCTGCAGTACCTGCAGCGACACATCATTTGCACGTGCAGTACGCGCGGCCTGTCTGGGAACCGACTTTCCCAGACGCTTTGTTCGACTCGGAGATGACATTCAGAGGGGAGACGCATACGGCGAGCCAGTGATCAATATGCATGCAGGTCTGGGAGATGAAAGCAAAGAAGCCGCTGCAGGGCGATCACTGCAGCGGTGCTAGCGCTCAATAGGCCCGAGTGCCAACCCGCGGAGACCGCCACCCCGTCGATAATCTCCCAGCCTATCGAGGTATGCGAATCAAAAGGTACATTAAGCGGGAAACAGTGTAGTGTTATCAATAAGCACACACCCAGCACCACCCTATCGGCGTTCACTTTCAGCGTCCGGGGTCGGTTCCTCAACGTCGATGGGCTGCTTCTCCAGGTCAGGCGAAAATCCGAACGAGGCGCAGGTCTGCGTCGTCGCGCCGACGCTGCAACCGAGGGGCTGACCCCCCGGCAGTGTCTGTCGCGCCGCCCAAGCTTGCAGCCACACACGCAGAGTCTTCGAGCTGCGTCGCGAAACGCACCGTCACGGTCTCCATCATCTGCTGCCGCGTTTCGTTGACGGTGTCCCCGGGCACGAGGCGAATGTGTGAGAGAACGATGAATGACGTGGGAACGATTTCCTATGTGCGGAAACTGCAGGTGAGTACAGCGGAGGAGGCAACAGGGTCTAGAGAACTGCAGGTGATAGATTGCACGTACGGCGAGGCGTGGAGATGTCAGGCAAGACGTGCAGACCAGGATGCTTCAGCTGCCCCGGAATAAGGCTGATGATCTAGAAGACAATGGAAGGTCAGGCTTTCGATACGTCTGGGTCTCGCCGCAGGAGCTGCTGCAACATATGTTCGCAAATGTCAACACCCGTCAGCATCGCTCCTGACTCGATGAGCAACAGGATCAGGCCGCGATAAGATCGGTAATGACCCGAGCAGAACGCGAGATGCTTGTTGATCAAGTGGTCCAGGTATCTGCAGCACAAGTCGAGTCAGCGGTGGTCGAAATGAACGGCGTGCAGCAGCAGTAGTTCTGCATCCGCCACACAATGACTCCGATTGCTTCTATTACGTACGCGGGGTGTCCAGCAATGTACACAGCGTCGTGTTGACTACAGCCACGATGACAGTCGGAATTGGCAGTACCTTCGGCAGCTCATTGTATGAAACGGCTTCTGCAGCGGACAACATTCCTACGGCTGCAGCCACATCAACTGGAGGTTAGGACACGACTGCATATACGCCTCGAGGTCAGATGCGCAGCGCGAAGACTCACCAAAACCTGCAGTGAGGACGACCACGGGGAGCAGAGTCACACGCACGTCGCGTTTCCAGATGACCCAGACTCGCCAGACTCGGACTGAGTCACTTAGCAAGAGCTTCGACGACGTCTTAGTATCATTGCGCGAGCTCTTGGCCGATATATCTTACCTGGAACTGCGCGATAGCGACTGCGGCCTGCAGGGTTCTAGCAGGAACTTCTTCGACGAGACACTCGTACACCGCAAGTGCCAAATGTGACGTAGTCAACTTGAATATCACATCTGCAGTGTACAGCAGTATTTTGTGCGAGCGCAGCAAGTTGCGCGCCGTTCTATAGTTGGAGGCGAGGACGTGCATTAGCAAGTGCCGCTACGAATCGCGAGTGATTGCAGTTGACGGCATACATACGCCACAGGGAAGAGGTAAGCAGGGGACTTACGACTGTATGTACACCACAGCGACCATCAGCACCGTACAGTCTGCCCTTGTAGATGTACGCCAAGACCAAGAGGTGTCAGCTCCACCCAGACCCAGCACTTCACTAGTTCACAGATACGCGCATATACTCACCGACGGATCGTGGAAAACCTAGATATATCATGATAGCGCGTCCGCCTCGCGATGAAGTCGATCCCCTCGCTATCGCGCTCTGACATCCTCCTCTTCGCATTCGCCGCGCAGCATCCTCCAGAAGGTGATCGGTCGCAATGATCACATGCGCCCAGCAGCTGGATATCGCCAAACTCTTCGGAGAAACGCTCTTCTAAGGTGAGCCACGGGAACCCGATCCGCAGGTACCTTGCGCATGAAAATATGCCAGGCGCACCTGAGTGCCAGGGACTGCGCGTGCGGGTTGGTCGATGTCCTCATTTTTGTAACGTCTTGCGGAACACGGGCGAAGACATGAGAACTTCTTCTGTTTGATGTAGAGGGTTGTTCAGCGTGTCAGAAACGACAGAGGGATATCCACTGTTGGGCGTGAGCTGTTGAAATCCCATAGACGCATGGACAAGACGACTCAGCGGATAACCGTGATCGCTGCGTGCTATGCAAGAGGATAGAAAGTGTTCACCATCCGTCCGCTCTGCCAACCACGGACGCTTTCAAGTGTCTTGGACCTACTCCGCGCGGAAGGATGGTCGGAGGAGGGAGACGACGAGCAGCGGCGACCGTATAAGATGCCGCTACCCCCGAGTACTAGCGGAAACTAGCAGCTACGCTTTGTTAGCCGGCTTGCATTTGCTGCTATCTGTCAATATCGGTGGGGAGTACGCCGCTGAGCGTACGCGCAATCTGAGGACCCAGTATGCATGTCACGTCGTGAACGATGCTGGCTGCAACAGTGATCAAGAGACATTACGGACCGCAATAAAGCATTTGGGAGGGAATTCAACGGATTACTTGAGAGCATCAACTTGAATATCTACACAACCGCGCGTTAAGGCAAGGTTGACTGAACGAATACTTGCTGTGTCGCTGCGGCAGAATGGGGATGGCTGTCGTGCCGTATGTTGTACGAGACTTCGTGGTCTGTTTCACTCGAAGTCTCTTGAACCATGGTGAGGAAAGCAGTCAAGGCATTTGAATCATGGTGGCGGGAAGTACGAACTTCGAAGCAAGCCCATGGGCGTCTAACACCCACGATACTAGTTTGAGCGCCTGCCATGATCTTGACGCTCTCCGACTCGATTCCCTTGAGCTTCACTCATGCAATTGACCTTCCACAAGCTTGTACAGTGCTGCGCATGGTTTAAAACGGGAACGAGATGGTCTGCAAGTTCTCCATCATGATCCGTCGCTCAAATTATCAGCACTCGGTTCACATGCACCGGGTGACTGGAGCCCTCGGGCTCGATGAACCACAGCACCTGCCTGGTATGGACCGAGCGGGGCTCCGAGTCTCCACCTCTCCCAGCATTGGACCTCTTCCTCATGACCGCTCTCGTCGACGCTCGTTGACGACAACGGCAGAAAGCAAAGCCGAAAGGCTCCTCATAGACAGCGTCCTGGTGCACACGATGACGACCTCACACACTCGCCCAGGAACCCGGCGGAACGTCATCCTGGAGCTTGTGGATCCCCCACCCCTGTCCACTCTGCTGCGAGGGAGCCACCGCTCGACAGCATATATAATGTGCAGAGTTCTACGACGATCGACTGCATACCGTCTGCTTCAACGATTTCACCTACACGAGATATACTTGACGACCTTTAATTCTCGAACAACCACTTTACCACCACGATCATGACGCTATTCGGAAAGCACAAGGTGCGTTTCGTCTGTCGGAACGCTAGCGCTCACGGACGATACTCATACTGCTATACCCTCCCCGTTTATAGAACAACAACAAGCTCTCGAAGCACGACGCTCGTCACGATCCCAACCTCAACGCGAACGCTGCTGGGCAGGGCGCCTACGGTGCAGGCGCAGGCGCAGGCAACCAAGCTGGTGCCTATCCCAATCAAGCCGGCCCGGGTAACGCTGTAAGCACCCTATCCAGTCTCCCATACATAGACAGCGACCGACTATGCCGCGCAGGGTACGGCCATGGGCGCAGACCCGTACGCCAACCAAACCGCTGGCACCACCACCACCGCTGCCGCCGGCGCAGGCGCGAACCCCGCCGTACCGCCCGCCAGCCACATCAACACGGACAACACCCGCTCCGGGGGCGCAGGCGGCCGCCTCGCCGGCAAGGCGGAGCGCGCGGCGGGCACGCTCGTCGGGAGCCAGGCGCTCAAGGAGCGCGGCTTCCAGAAGGAGCAGGAGGCGGGCGCGTTCAAGATGCAGAGCGCGGAGATCGCGGAGGCGGAGCGCCTTGAGAAGGAGGCTCTTATGCGCCGCGAGCGCGCTGTTGCGCATGGTGAGTGACCGTTGCTTGTGAATGGTGTTGAAGGTCCACGGTGCTAACCAGAGGATACGGTGATACGATAGGCGCGCACCCGGACAACCGACACCTTGGAGGTTTGCAGAACGCCAACACGCTGTCTGATGTAACGGGTGGCCAGGCTGGTCAGCCTACCATAGGCTCTGCTGGAGGACCCGGCTACTGATCGAGCTGCTTCCAGCGGGATGGTGTCATATCTGACGCTGTCGATTGAAAGCAATTGGACTTGGATAGTTTCATTCCTTGTTAATACCCTGTAGCATCGACTAGGCTACTAGGCTCGCTGTTGTATCCCTCCCTCGGTCCATGTATATATGTATCCGTTCTATACCCTCATCATGAGACGTTGCAGTGTGCCAGCACTCGCGACAAACGAGATGTGAAAACAGTCCCTTGCAAATTGAGATGTCATGACATGGTAAAGTACACATAGCGCACGCCCAGCGCACACCCACAAGGGCGCGCAACCGGGTCAAACTACCGACTAACGACCGACTGAAAATGTGTGTGTTTGCTCAAACAGTATACGCCACCACACCATCCGCCCCACCGAGCGACAGCACAGGTTGGCGTGATGGACGGCGCAAGGTAAGGAAAGAACTATACGTCTAAAAAGAAAGAGCTGCTACCTGTCCGTGCCGCTGCGCCCTCCGCATGAGGGCGCGCGCGTAGAGAGTCCGTTTTTGTGGCGATCGTCCGTGCGTTTGCTTCTTCCGTCCCATCTCGTACAACGTTCGTCCAATCTGACAACATCGTAATCGCCCCCTCCCCTTCTGACATGTACAAACCGATCGTCCAGGGTCCGAGTGGCCTGTGGGGCGCACACGTTCGACTGCGGTCGAAGAAGCGCTTTACTCGGTGGTGACCGACTTGGCCCTAGAACGCCACGGAAACAATGTATCAGCAAGCCTGTCATGACACAAAACAGAGGAGAAGGGACACGCCGGGCTGCGCGCGCCCGTAAAGGATGAAGGCTACTCACAAGTTCCTCGGGAAGTCGACGTCGAAGCCGTTCCTCACAGCGAGGTGGTAGCTGAGGAGCTGCATGGGGATGATGTTGAGGATACCCTGGAGGCAGTCGACCGTGCGCGGCACACGGATCGTCTTGCAGCCCTTCGGGATCGCGTCGTCGTCCTCGTTGCACACGACGATCGGCTGCGCCTTGCGCGCGGTGATCTGCGCGTACGCGGACTGCACCTTGGGGTACAACGAGTCCTGCGTCATCACGATGATCACCGGCATGTTCTCGTCGATGAGCGCAAGCGGGCCGTGCTTGAGCTCGCCGGCAAGGATACCCTCCGAGTGCATGTACGAGATCTCCTTGATCTTGAGCGCGCCCTCCAAACACGTCGCATACCTGGTTGATGAGGATAAGCGTCGAACTCGTGCATGATCATAGCATCGTACTTACTGGTAGCCACGACCCATGAGAAGCAGACTGCGCTGGTTGGCGAGAACGCCAGTGGCAAGCTCCTGGAGGCTCTTGTCACCCTCGAGCACCTTCTTGATCTGTCCGGGGAGCTTGTGCAGACCGTCGATGATCTGGTTGCGACGCTCGGTCAACGAGATACGGTCTTCAGACAGCTGCAGAGCCATCATGAGTAGCGCGATGTATTGCGAAGTGTACGCCTAAACAGGAAATGTTAGTAATCCGGGAAATTTGGTCGTATTGTGAGACGTATTTACCTTGGTCGAAGCGACACCGATCTCAGGGCCCGCGTTAATGTGGACACCGCAGTGGGTCTCACGCGAGATCGTTGAACCGACAGTGTTGACGACACCGACGCAAAGGGCACCACGCTCCAAGCAGTAGCGGAGGGCAAGGATCGTGTCGGCCGTCTCACCGCTCTGGCTGACGAACACGCAGACGTCGTCACGGAAGATGGGCGTCTTCCTGTCGAGGAAGTCCGACGCGAGCTCGACGCTGACCGGGATCTCCGTGAGTTCCTCAAAGATCGCGCGGGTCGCGATCGCGGAGTGGTAGCTGGTACCGCACGCGCAGAAGACGATGCGGCGGCCACGGCGGATGATGTTGAGGTACGCACGGAGACCACCGAGCGTGATCTTGTGCTCGTCGAAGTTGACACGACCACGCATGGTGTTCACGACGGACTCGGGCTGCTCGTAGATCTCCTTTTGCATGAAGTGGTCGAACTTGCCCTTCATGATCTCCGCGAGCTCGATCTCAAGCGTCTCGATCGTGCGGTGCTGGGCCTGAGGAACACCACCCTCCTCGTTACGACGGAGACGGTGGATGTGTAGCTCGCCCTCGGCGATGTGCGCAATATCGTCATCCTCGAGGTAGAGGACACGCTTGGTGTGTTCGATGATGGCAGCTGCATCAGACGCGACAAAGAATTCAATGGGCTGGGGCATGCCATCCTCAGACATGAACGCCCGGGACTGTGTGCGGAGAAGGCTGGGGCCCGTAGGAGGGGCAAGGAGTCCGCTGGCAGATGAAGTCGGAGGGACTATTGGGACATGGTGATCAGCGGTGTCGGCATTCAGGCACTGAAAAGACTTACTAGCGCTCTTGGAGTCCTCGGGAGCAGCAAACTCAACATCCACAAAGTCAACCTTCAGCTTCTTCTCGGTCTTCACACCAATGAGAAGAGGTGAACCACGGCGAGCCGTGACAACCTCGTTGGGATAGTGGCAGGACTTGAAGACGAACGCGAAGGAACCTTCGAGCTCCTTGAGGACCGTCTTCACGAGCTCGGTGAAGTTCATGCGCTTGTCGGGCTGAGAGTCGTAGATGTACTTGGCAAGGATAGCGACGGCCTCCGTGTCGGTCTCACTCTCGAACTTGTACCCACGCTTCTGGAGAACAAGGCGGAGAGCAGCCGCGTTTGTGACGATACCATTGTGAACGACGGTGAACTCGGCAGTAGGGTCAGACTTGAGCGGGTGGCAGTTCACGATGGAAGGGGGGCCGTGAGTGGCCCAACGGGTGTGAGCGATCGAGACTTGGGAGAGGAAGGTCTTGCTGGTATCGATGTCTGACTCGGCGATCTTCTTGCGAAGACCTGCGACCTTGCCGACGTGCTTGAAGAAGAACATCTCTCCGGGCTTGTCACCGTCAATGCCGATACCGGCGGAATCGTAGCCGCGGTATTCTTGGCGGGCGAGACCATTGCAGAGAATCTCGCAAACCGTCTTCCGGTCCTATTGTAACGAATGTGTCAGTAAATCTGTGACAATTTCTAGTCACGGTTGTATCCATGTATGCGGACAAGTGACGCGGTGGGTGTGATTGCTGTTTAACACTTCGAGGATCGTCGCTAGGACGAAAGTGGAACAGGCGGAGGCAGCAACCACCACGCGTCCAATCCGCATGCTAACATGTTGCCCTCAATCGTAATGTCATCGAGAACATTGTGGAACGATGCGGTCGATGGTCTCCTCGAAGTCGCACATCGCAAAGTGCATCTGTCCAAGCCGCAGATGCGCCGAGTCGCATCGTTGTCATCCGAGGTTCCGTTCAGCTCGGAGGCTGCCTCCCATCGCACGGTAGCGGCCTCCACAACCAACGCAGCGCGCAAGGCCACTCAAGCGAGAGATCAGTGTAATGGCTCACCTTCTCCTGGAGGTAGCTGCAGTACGCGAAGATGCCGCACATGATTGATCAGAGAGTAGGCGCGTGAGATGGGCGTGTCAGGGGCGTTTCGGTGGTTGTAGTAGCGCGTTCTAGGGATCTGGGGGCGTAAAGGATGCGAAAGGCGAGCAGAGGAGACGGACGGGGAGGGAGATGGGGGGACGGAAGGAATGTCGAGACGATAACCAGGGCGGAGGAGTTTATATTCGCCTCGGACGCGTCGCAGTTGAAACCATAGAGGGAAGCTTATGTAAGCAGAGGATGGACCAATGCTGTGCGCCAAAGAGAGCAAGTGCTGTCTTCCTCCGCCACTCTCCGCCGCTCCCCTTGGCCCTCGCCTGCTTTCAAGTTTTGGCCGCACTGCCTTCCCGCCGTAATGGCACAGCTCCTCCCCTTTTCTAGCGGCCCCCGACATCGTCCACGATAGCTTGCAGCACAGCCGGCTACAGTGTTCAAGCCGAGGGACGGACCTGACCTTTGCTTGCAAGTTGCGCATTCTCCGAAGTCCGAACTTACGGGCTTCCACCCCCAAACGTGCGCAGCTATAGTTACTACGTGCTCCCTTGGGCGCATCACCAAGGCATAGCTATCACGTTCGAAAGAACCGCACTAACGCCAACATGCAAGACAGCATGGCTTCCTCTGATCTCGCATCCTCCGGGGCTTTTCCCCAGTCTCGTCGCCGAACAGCTCTCGCTTTATTTACTGTGTCTCACCGCGGGGACACCTCCCCACCAAGTTTCTTCCCATGACTGCACGGACCAAAGTCCCCGGACAGCTCAAGCCGTCGAATGGTTTACCGTACGCTCACAACAATGCATATCGCGACCGACTCAAACCATTCCTAATCAGTTCAGAGGTGATTCCTTGTCGGCTTGTACAGTGCTTTCTCGGCCTCGGGCTATCCTTCTCTCCGCTTGTCTGTGTTCTTTTACGTGTCTGTCCTAGTCTCTGGTTCTCCTCACTCTATTGCACCACTGGGTCTCGCACCGCGCACTTCCTGTGCATGTAGCAGTGCCGTCTGCTGATCCTCTTGTCGGTGGCTGGGACTTCGGCGCTGGCGCCAAATTGACTCTGCAACAATTTCTGATTGAAGACATGGCCACCTAGGTGTGCGTTCCTTGTTATCGCCTTGCGTAAATCTCTTGCGAAGTTGCGAACGTTCCACCTGATCCACGCATGGCCTAACATGCAGTTGCACTATGTTGATGGCTGCTCTGACGTCGATCTCCTCAATCAATCGTGTACCCCGAACACGGAATCGTTTGGTTTGCACGCCCTTCTTGGATGTCAGAATCGACGATGTCGAACATAACTACTTCGAACGAAACTAGCTTTCCGAAACATATCTACGATGAATCCCATTGGTCTACACCGGGTAGTGTTATGTGAGCGCCTGCATACTTCGTCAGGCGATCGCCTCGCCCCTTCCTTCGTTCCACCTTGCTGTCTACGCGTGGTGCGCTTAACTACCTTGTTCATCTTACGCTGAGCTTCATATCTAGCCTATTGTCTTGTGGGGGGATCTCCTGAGTGTCACAGGCACATCGGAGACCGAGTGGTGATACACGAGTCTACCCTCGATTTGTCGAGTTTGCTGGGCGGTCGAATATGGTTTTGCTTCACCCCGGGGCAATCGGAACCTGCACGGCATCATGACGTCTAGGCCATGCATACCGCAGAGCGACAGTCTCGAGCTCCTTGCATTCGTCGCTGGTACTGTGCTACCTATTGTACTTTGAGCCCGCGGGTACATTCAACTCGTACGATGCTTTCCAGCCAGATAGATATCATTTAGCACACATTCCGATACGTCCTCCTAGTCACAGCGCCATATCTGTGATGTCTTACTTTCAGTCCCCGTCCGCTATAATCTGCATGCTTAGTTGTACGCCTACTTAGCACTTAGGGACCGAGTCAAGCTCGTTGGCCTCAGGTTAGTATCGATTGTTTGCTGTTGTTGTCCAAAAGCTTTGACGCCCATGAATGCGAGCGCCTGTAGCGTTCACGTCACTCCATCTTTAACTGTTTTTCGACGGTCTTTGGCTCGTACATCTCCAACAGGTCTCTCTACCTCTCGCTGTGCTGGCATATATTTCTCTGGATTTGTCTATTGTTCTTGCCATTGATCTACAAAGTCTAGAGAACGGAACGCTTTGATAGCGTCAGATATCAGACTCGTTCTTTGTTACTCCCACCCACTTCGGAAATAGCTCAGCTGAGTGACGTTACGGAGAAGTGGTACGAGTCCTGCCATGTCGCACGCCCACAAACCCTCCGTCGACAGCGAGATGCACGAGCTGAACGCCGAAGCCGATCTGCTAGAACAGAAGACGACCGTCGTTGCCGCGGGCGTGAACGGCGAGGATACCAAACTACAATCCCACAACTCGGACCCTGATGCGCAGGCCATGGTCATCGAGTCCCTCCGAGCCCAAGTCCAGGACCTCTTCTCGCAGGTGTCGCAGCTGAACGGCAAGCTCGTACGGTCCTACGACCGCGTCTCTGATCTCGAAGACGAGCTGCACGTCACCTCGTCCAACCTCCGCCAGGCCACGCTCAAGATCTCGCAGCTCGAGCTCGAGCGCACGCAACACCTCTCCGCACTGAGCACCGGGCTACTCGTCGAGAAGTCGCATGTAACCACGGAGCTCAACCGCCTCATGGAGCGGGCGACGGAGGAAGCTGCGCGGCGTGGGCAGGCCGAAACTGCCCGCGCGGAGATTGAGAAGGAGCTGGACGACCTCAGTGCGGGCCTCTTCAATCAAGCCAACACCATGGTTGCTGAGGCACGCATGGCAGAAGCACGTAGTGCACGCAAGCTCGAGGAGACCGAGGCCGCGCTACGAGGAGCGGAAGAGGTCGTAGGGGCTCTCCAAGCTCAAATGCAAGCCCTCCAGGCGGAGAAGGAGCTGGCAGATAGGCGAGTAGAGGAAATGCGCGCACGGATGGGCAAGGGCAAGTGGGTAGAACGTTCTCCGGATGCCAATCGATCGCATCGACCTCGTCTTATGGCAACGCACGTCCCGTACCACGAGTTCCTCGTCTTCATCTCTCATCTCCGCGCCATCCGGCCAGCGTCCGCCCAACCACCTGCTATGTCCACCTTGTTACCGTTACCTTTCTTGGCAAGGCTGGTCTCGGAAGACTCGTACGTGGATTAACTCCCCGTTTAGACGAGATAGTGCAATATTTGACTGACTGCTATCAGAGATCCAACTGTCCGGCTGGACCTCGCGCCGTCACTCAATTGGCTGTCGCGGCGGTCTGTCCTTGCTGCAATCCATAGTGGCCAGCTCACAGTGGAGCCCATGCACTTCACGAACTTGCTTGAAGAGCTCGCTCCTCCCAATATACCCTCTCACTCCCATCATACCCAAATTGTGTGCGCCCTCTGTGGCATGCCCATCTACAGCTCCAATGATTCCCCCAGCAGCACTCCCACAACACCTAATCCCTCCCGCTCCGGTGCCCAAAGCGCATCATGGTCGACGAGTCTCTTCAAGAACGTCCGTGCAGGCGACCTCGGCCTCCCGACGCCGTTCACAGGAAACAACCGACACTCCGCACAGCTCTCACCCGCGAGCGCAGAGCCACCCTCACAGGTGTATATCTTCCGCCTCGAAGCGACCTCATCGGGCCTCCCGGTTTCCTTGCCTCTCTCGTCGCAGCCACCTGGGACGCCGACGCGCCAGTCAACGATCTACCCGCTCTGCACCACCGGCTGGTGTCTCGCGCGCCTGCGCACGACGTGCTCACTCTGGGCGTTCGTCCGTACGAGCATCGTTGAGAAGATCTGGGACGAGCCGCCGTTCACCGACCGTCCTAATGGCGCCGTGAAAGTCACCGCCATTAACGGTGTCGACAAGAAGCACGATGGCCCGAACGGCGTCGTCGCACCCGCGCCGTCGCAGGATAGCAAGCCGATCTTGCCCCCACGCCGGTCGAAGATAGGGTTGGGATCGCTCTGGGGCTCGATGCAGCGCAGCTTGAGCGGGACGCGCGAGGTGGAAGCGAAGGCGAGGGAACCCGAGAAGAAAGAGGACGCAAGACCGAAGCTCCCGCCTCGCGACCCGTCGCGCAAGACCTTGCCCCCAGCACCGCCTGTGCACCCCTCTATATCGGCACATGCGCATACGAAGTCGGTGGGGACTGTACATCCCGTACCGCCCCCTCTGCCGAAGAGGAACCGGGAGAGGGATGCTAAGGGTGCATCAAGGTCTGGGACGCCCAATCTCGAGCATAAGCCTGAGGCGGATGCGCGACCTTCGAGCGAGGTTGCGGAGAGGAAGAGTAGCGAAAGCGCACAGCCTACCGAGTCGTCCCCTTCAAAAACTGCTGGGACGCAGGACGAGCCGCCATCGGAGGTCCCCGAACCGTCTACTGAATCCACGGAGGAGTCTCCTGCGCAGGAATCAAAGGAGCCTTCCTCGCAACCACCCAAGACGGAGCTCGTTGTACCTCCTCCCTCGATCTCACGGAACGAGTCGCACGACTCCTTCACGACGCCCACCGAGGAGCTTGCCCCATCCTTCTCCGCCTCTCCTGCACCCACCACCGTTCCCCTTCCGCCATCTCAAACGCCCACGCCCGAACCTCAAGACAAGACACCCTCTCCCGAACCTCCCGCAACCGAAAAGGCGTCCCCTGCTCCAGAATCCGCAGCACCTGCACCTGCGCCTGCTGTGTCGGCTGTAGTACACGACGAGAGACCGCCATCGCGGACGGCCTCCCCGGTACCCCCGCCCCTCCCGCGTCGCGCTGCTGCGCGTGCCCGGCCGTCGTCCATCATCGTCTCCCAACCGCAGCAGGAACAACAACAGGTTACGAAGGACGGCGCGGCCGACGCTCCTGCACAAGCCGAAGGTGCTGCTGCTGCACAGACGGAGCCGACTGCTCCTATCACGGAGGAGCCGGCGGCTGTGGAGGAGGATGCTTCCAAGCACGCGACTGAAAGCGAGGGCGAGCAGAAGGAGTCTGCTCCTGGATTGCACGAAGACGTGTCGAAGGACGAGGCCCAGGTGAACGGCGACGTTACGTCTGTGGTGGAGTCTGAACTTGAGGCTAAGTCTGAGGCTGAGGCGGAAGGCGGGGAAGAGGCAGCTGTCGCTGCGGACGAGGAGAAGGAGAAGGAGGAGAAGGAGGATCAGGGTCGCTGCGTGGGCGAGGCGACGTGGGAGGAGCGCACCTACAAGGAGCTCGTCCGTCTCCGCGAGGAGATGTTCTGGGCGCGCGTCGGTGCGGTCGTCCATTGAACGCTCGCGCGAGAAAAAGTGGGCCCTCGGTGCTGGGCGCAATGCGGGGTCGCAAGGTGGTGAGGTTGTCTCACATAACCATGGCATGATACCAGGGACGGAGCCCGATGAGGTGCCGTGATTCATGGGTATGAGATCGAAGCATTATGTTGGACATCTCATCAGTACTTTCCCAAAAATCTGAGCGCCTGAAACGTCTGAAACGCCTGGCAAATAGGCGCTAGTACCTCGCTGCCTCTGCACGCGCCGTCATGATAATGTCCAATGTCATGGGAAGACCCTCTGGAAATCACAGAGCTCGTATGTTTTGTAGTCTTAGGTACCTGTGAAAGCTCGTGGCGGTAGATAGCACACGGATTGAGCTTATCTCGAGGACAACTGGGCAAATAGTGACGAATGAATGTGCGGCGTAACGAGCAACCATACGCGGACAGCGAGCACGCACTCGCGCGATGGAAGTCTATCAGGATAGCAGCAGCCGCGTTCTCGATGTCCTGAGAGACATTGGGTTTCCCTCTGGGGTGGATTAAGTGGATATGCATGCTTTCAGGATGTTTGACGAGCTTAGATGTGGTGTCTGAATCCTGAATCCCTGACAAAGCTGAAGTACCTATGAAGGGGTCTGAGATTGTCTGAAATGTCTGGCTCAGACGCGTTCAGACACATTCAGATTTTTTGGAAAGTTCTGATGCTATGTGCATTTTGGGCTTTGGTCTACCGATATGCTTATAAGGAGTAAAGGAGTAGAGTAGTGTTGTACGGCGCGCGGACATCTTGCGTATAATACAGGACGATGGTCGTCGTCCTGCACCATTGGTCTCGTGCATATGACGCCCTAAGGCTTGAGAATGTTATTGATGCATTTCGTTCACCCTTGCTTGAACGCTCCCAAGGCGAAGACGTCGACGAGTATCCACCAGCACTTGTTACAAACTGATACAAGCAATCACACATGTGGACGGGGGCGCGTGCATGTCGTCCAGTAGGAGTTCGTGCAATAATCTAGTGATACAAACAGACACAACGAAGGTTGAACATATCCCGGAGACTAGCCTAGTACTTGTCCTTCTTTCTAGACGACTCGTACTTGTCCGCAGAGCGGTCCCTGCGTCTGTCACGGTCGTAGTCGCGGTCGCGGTCCTTGCGGGAAGAAGACTCGTAATCCCGGTCCCGCTCGCGACGAGAAGGCTCGTAGTCGTCGTCCCGTCGGCGATCGCGTTCACGCTCACGGTACCGGTCGCCGTCCTTCGCGCGGTCGCGGTCACTCTCCTTGTACCGGTCGCGGTCTCTATCACGGTCGTCCCGTCGAGAATCCCGGTCTCTGTCGTCCCGCCTGCTGCTGCCGTCTCTCTCCCTGCGACGATCAGGAGAGGGCGACCTCGACGGCCGCTTAGAGCCGTTCCTCGACCCGCTGTCCCGTCCACTATCCGCCCCGCCGCTCCCCTCCCTGCTCCGTTCTTTTTTGATGACGGGCACATAGCGCCTCTCCGGACGCTGTTTCCCACCCTTCTTCTTGCTCCCGTCGTCGAACACCTCCTTCTCCTTCGCGCCGATGCCGAGGAGGGCTGGGCGCGCCTGGGGGAGCCATGGCTCGATGATGCCTTTCCCCTTCTTGCTTGCCGCGGTGCCCTCCTTCCAGCCCATGCCGCGCAAGAGGGCTGCGCCGAACTGTGAGACGGGCACGCGTTCGTAGTCTTCGAGCGATGCGGGCTCGGGCAGCTCCGCAACGTCCTGCTGGTACGCGTCGTCCTCGGTCACCGCAGGTATCACGTCGATCTGCGGGCCGTCGATGCCCAGGTCGCCCCCAGACGCGGCGCTGGCGAGGATTGCGCGGAGCGCTTTCTGGTCGTCCGTCTCTTCCTCTTTCTTCACGTCTTGCTGCTCTGACGCAGAAGTGGAGGCGTCGGCCTCGGGCATGGGGACGTCCTCGCCCTCTTCGACCTTGGGGCGTTTCCTCATTTGCAGCCCGGAAGCCTGGGGCCCAGAGTTGATGGTGTCGCGCGTGCCGAGCCCGCCAACAGAGCCATCTGCGCCAGTCACGGCTGCAGCAGAGGGTGGGACATAGAGCTGCTTGCGCTTGCGTGCGAGCTCGCGCCAATCCTTATTCTTGAGCGCAGGAATGACTAGCGGGCCTTGCGGCTTAGGTTTCTCATGGAGTCTGCCATAGAGGGCGGCTGCTGTGAGTTGCGGGACCCGCACTGGGAAGAAAGCAAAAGGTAAGGAGACACACCGCTGGACGCCAAACTGATCAAAACCAGTCACGAGCTCGTCTTCGGGCTCCGAGTCTTCGTCAGAGCTATCGCGCTCTGCATATGTACGTGCGGACTTGCGCTTCGGTGAGGGAGGGGTGCTGCGGGCGAGAGGGCTGTTGGGGGTGCTGGTGCCAGAGAGGTGTCGAGGGAGAGAGGGGACTTTGAAGGAGGAGTCTGAGTCCGACTCGCCGCGTGCAGCGGGAGTAGGCCTGCGGATAGTGAAGGAGACCTTCTCTGGCCCAGCGGAGGAAGACATAGCGGAGACAGAGGACGGGGAGGCGGAGGATGGATGGAGTACGAGCTCAAGAGTCAAGTGGCAAGCGCTTCACAGTGCACTAAGCAGCGCCCGTAAGCGCCCCGTGGGAACTAATCACATGGGCGTCAAGGCCCTTGGACAACAATCGCAAACAACTGCTTTGCAGGCGTCCCACTACTTAGGTCCCACTAGGGCGCGAGACGCTCGAATTGAGGTCTATCCGAACCTGATCGATCCACATCATGGCATCCGGCTCAATGGGTAATAATGTGTAAGATTACCGTAAGCACATGAAGCAAAGCGACCGAGTAGTAGCCCAGATCCCAGGGGCCGTAGCTATATAGGCCGTGAAGTCGACCCGGCGTATGTACTTATCCACAAACCTCCCAGCGGCCTTTCCCCACACACCACAACCGACCCTCCTTGCGCCCCCACTCAAGCGCCTCCTCGACCGACCACACGCCCACACGAGCCCACCGCTCGTCACTACTCCTCAACCAAGCGAGCAGCTCTTCGGCAGTCGGGCCCGGGACGCTCCTCGCCGTGCCCACTCCCGCCTCCTGTGCGCGTAACCGTTCGATGAGCGACGTAGTCCGCCTCGCTGGCCGCGGTGTCGCATCATCTACCGGCGCGGACCGCTGCGCCTCATCTATAATGCTTGTGATCGCACGCTCGAGGACACGCGAGAAGTACACGGGGATGAGCGGGACGTATGCCTCCTCACCGGGCTCTGGGTCGCTCAGCGGCGCGTCTTCGTCCCAGTCCTCGTACGACGGGAAGCTGCGCGATGACTTGGGCTGCGATTGGGACTGCGAAGTCGATATAGGCATCGAGCTGGAGGCGCTGGTGTTGGCCTTCCAGAGCGCGGAAGAGAAAGAGGACGGGAGGAGTGGGTCGAGCATGGGGGCGGGCATAGGCCGAACGGGGCCGTCCCACAGGACGATGCTTCCGTCTTGAAAGAGCGTACGGATCGCCTGACGAAAGAGGCGCTTCGTCCCCGCTGCCAGGGCCTTCGGATCCGGAGGGGCTGACTGTGAAGACGTCGTAGTCCGAGTAGTTTGCGATGAACTCGACTTGGTCTTTTCTCTAGATTGGCTGCGCTCGGCCTCAGCCTTTGCCTTCGCCTTCTTACGCTCTTCCTTGTCACGCCGGTGTGCATCAGCTTTGACGATGCGCTTGGCGAGAAGGGCAAGTTCGGGGACTCGGCGGAGATGCGAGAGGGTGTAACCGTAGACTTGATCGTCGTCCTCGGGGACCTGTGCATTGTCGTCTTCGTCCTCTGTGTCGGATGTAGGAAGTACATGAGAGCTCGACGTCGCGACAGGGAGCCGTATTCGTGTGGGTCGAGGAGTCTCTTCAGTTCGTGCCACAGTCCGCCCTGTCCGAGGGATCGTAGGAGTGTGAGCGTCGTGTGCATCTTGGCGGCGTGCCTGTGAGGCACGCGGTGTCGGAGAGGGTGATGTAGATCGGGAATTCGACGAACGTCGCGGGCGATGCGATGGAGGAGGGGCATTGTCCATGTAGTGTTTGACGTAGATGCGTAATGTGTGCACAGTAAGATCTCGTGTATGCAGTCGTGCCGGATGGCGAAGGCGGACAGGGGACTGATGAATGCTCAGTCAATTCTGTTTCACTGGCGAGGATACGGGAACTTCACCTGTGGTACATCTCCAGTGTTCGATGCGGGAGAGGATGCAGATGCAGCAGTGCTTGGAGATGTGGCTGTTGATGCGATAGAATGTACTGAAGCTGGTGTCTCTGGAACTTGCGTACGATTCCCTTTGGTCGGCGTTCCCGGTTGACTCGGTGGGTGTAATTGGGTAGCGTGTTTGGTCGTTGGAAGTGAAGGAGGGACGAAGGGCGGGAGCTTGTCAGGAGGATGGTATCTTGTGCAATGGAGTTCAGAGACCTTGAGTCGATGTGAGGATTCATCGTTCAACGAAATACATCGAGCTATAGGACAGCACAGAGTCAGACGTGTACATTCCGGAAGAAGGTCATGTTTGCTCACATATCTCGTCAGCTAGTAGCATGCGGGTGTCGTGCCGAGTGACTACGCGGCCAACTATGTGCACAGACTGGCCTACTCGTGCGATCGGTTTGGGTGGCGTTAGCGGCTCAGCGGTAGTTCGCTTAGCCGCTGTAGCAGAGGTAGAAGATCCAGCTCGCGATGAGGGGAGGTAATCAGTGAAAGAAGGCCCATTAACTCTGGACTTGTCTTTGCTCGCATGGTTCTCCTTGGTCTTGGGCTTCACAGGACTAGGCGGAGCCGCGTGAGAATGTGCATATGCACAATCAATGACCCCAGTGCCATCGTCAATTGTGTAGATCGTACGCTTCTCCCAGACGGATACGCCGACTATAAGTGCGACTATGTCGACTGTTCTGCACGGGATTCGACCGAGCCAAAAGAATTCCAAGTCTGTAGTCCCAACTCTCAGTGCCAATCGATTTGGGATAGATAAGTGCACATACCCTTGTATCCACTCTCGCGCATCTCGAAGATATCGCGCACGAAACAGGGTGCAATAGCAGCTCGCGTGAAAGTCCACTTGTGGATCGCAGCTGGCGTCACACTGGACGAATCGTCCTCGCAATTCTTACTGGTATCATGGCCGTCGTTCGCCTCCTTATGAGCGTGACTCCTGGACAGGCTAGCATCCTCTACCCGCCGTCGCTTCGAGGGTGACAGCAATATAGACGATGTCGAGCGGGAGATGTTGCTCCTGGTCTGTAGTACAGTGGAGGTAGCACTCATGTCGTGGGGCAAGGATTGTTCATGCAGCTTCCGCTTGCGCGCTGTTGTCTCCTTGAGTGATTCCACGTTGCCGAAATGTGTTCAAGTTCACTCTTGCAAGTCCTGGCTACGTTGGAGGTGGTATTAGGCAACTTCACAGAATGTTTGAGCTGAACTGCGTAGTATCAATGTGTACGGGATAGATTGTTGTAACGCACAGCGAGGGGCCTCTCGAGGTGGAAGGAGAACAAGAGAGGTTGCCGAAAGGAGACAGACGAACCGCAGGATGGAAGCAGGACAAGAGCGCGCGTCCGGCGCGTGGGGCGTGTAGACGCGTCAATGCACGTGATATAACCGCTCTTGTCACCTGATAGCCTCGCGCTCGGCCACAGGCGCTCCCTTGGCCCCGTAGGCGGTTGCTCTCCTGCCACAGGACGACAGCCTACTGCTTCAGTTCCGTTCCTACGCTTGTGGAGATCTAATCTGCGCGCTCGTAACTCCAATCTCGAAGAATATGCACGTTCGCGATACTCGCAAACGAAGATGATCCAACTATGCAGAGCGGAGGACGGGACGATTGTGCAGCTTGACGCTTCACTATGGGACTTGGAGAGGTACGTACCTCTCGAGCGCCCTGTGATCTCTGCACATCTACCAGTATATCGCTGCGGAATGCCAGTGTGCACGAACCTACTTTGTGCGACTCCTTCTACTAGCTCAGCACGACCTGGGTACTCTACATGGTGGTTGTGGGGGCGGCAACAACATCCCGCCACTTCCTCCATGGCATGTATCGCAAGCTACACCATACGTTCGTATGGGAATCTACAGAATACATCGCGCCTGTACTACATTGAAACTGCCTTATTCTGCCTCGGCAACGCGTTCCGAAGAGCATGTTGCAGGAATTGACAGTTGTGTTGCAGGCTCAGCGACCTCGACCACTATCTTTCGGAGAAAACAGGCATACCACCAGAAGCTATCTGGGCTTACCTATCAGATGGGAGGCCGCTCAGAAGTGATAATGTCCGGGACTTGGCGGGTGTTGAGGACCAGGTCAACCGCATTTCGTTAACAGCATCTGGCTTACACTGACGCGCCAACAGACAATATATATATTCAACAAAGCGTTCCTGTCCATGGACGTAGAACATGTCCTGCACGAGCTACACTACGAAGCGGCGTTGCTACCACCTGTGGAGGGTGAGTCCCTAGTGCTGGAGGCTCATAACGTATACTAGACCTCCGTTCAGATGCCATCGCCTCCACGCCGCCATTTCGGATATCTCAGCTTGCCAGTAGCTACCTTCAGACCGCAACTTCGCATCTGGAGCAGATCAACTACGTCGTCAACTGCCTGCACTACCAACAAAACGCTTTGCGCATATCGTCTAATGCGTTGGACCTCCACATCCTCGCCATATCGGAAGGATTCGAAGCGCTCTCAAGCGTTGCACAGCGCGAACTTGACCGACAAGCCAAGCTGCTCGCTGGCCTCGATGCCGACCTGGAAATTGTAGCCCGGGTCAAAGTGCACAGGGAGTTCCTCAGCACGTCGATGCGCAAGGCGATGGAGGCGGGAGATCGTGGGCGGACGCTTGGTGACTATGTGAGTAAAGTGAAGATGAAGCAGGTCGCAGATAGCTGCATGCATACGCACCAAGAGCTGTTGGAGCGATTCGAGCAAGTGAAAGAGTCCATGAACCGTCTTAGCCGTGGCGGCGATGAGGTGAGAAGTGTGATCGCAAACAACAGGTACGTTCTACCAGCGCAGCGTGTACAGGGCAGTGGATGAAAGTGTATCAGCTCGATTGAAGAAGGTGAGGCCAGCGCCCGGAGAGCGCAAGAGATTTGGGATAAGATCTCTGCAATCCACGCGTCCGCAGAACGTGAGTGCGTTCTCCTGCCGATCTGACTCATATGTTTATCGCTTCTAGGTCAAGGGATGTCTGCAGAGAAAGCGTTGCAAGGTATGTTCTGCTGTCTTTGTCTTGATTCAATATCCTGACTTTGAGCAGAATTGCGTCAGTGCGACGGCGCACTTCGCTCCGAGCTTCAGCATGCTGCTGACATTAAGGTACTCGGTAATACATCCTCCGTAATCATTCAATATTAACGGTTCGTGATCTGCACTCAGAATGGATACACGGAACAATGCGTCTTCACCGTTCAACGAATCAGCGAGCTCAACACCGACTTAGTCGCATTGCCTTCAGCAATGACTACACTGCAAGCAAAGTTCAGGGCCAAGACGAGCTTCTCTCATATCGCTCGGCTGCACAATATGCTGTATGCGTATGGCGCAACGGTCGTGGAGATCGTACGACGGAAGGAATTCGGTACGTAGATTGGAACTCACTCCAATGCATACGGCTCAATGGACCGTAGCACGCTTCTTCTACCAACGTGCCCAGGGCATCCTGGAGGTTATGGCAAAGCTCTCGTAAGCATGCCGTACAACATTCGTTGGTCATCACTCATACTTTCAATAGGTCCGGCGAACGAAAGCGCCGTCAAGCATATCGCAACGAGATCCAAGGGGAACTTCCCTTCGAAGTGAAGGGTCTGGACGACCCAGTGCCCAGCATCGACTTCTCTCCACAGGGCAATACAGACTCGGCGTACTCTTTGGAACGGCTGGACATCAGCGGTAGGCAATTCCGGCCACCATGTCGTAAGGCGTACGCGCATGCTGAACTCTGTCGATCGTCGCTCTAGACTTCCTCCGTGTTCTCGACGATCTTGAACGCTTTGCAAAGGAGTCGCAGGATGCCGCTGCGCTGGACTCAATATCCGAAGCACGATTGAAGTTGGACAAGTTGATCGGGAAGATGGATAGCCTCGAGACAGGCTTCGACAGGATCGCTGAACGGTCTCGTGAGTACAATCCCCATCGTATCGCCGCGCTCGCTGATCACTATCCTGCCAGTCCTCTCGTCTTCTAGGCTACTGAGTCACCGACGCAGAGGTAACGATAGAGATGTGAACCTAGGCGGAAAGAAGCTGGCTAACCATTCATTGCAGCCACAGAGGAAGAGCAGGCGTATGCAGAGCTTATCGTGCAGTTGCAAGAACTGCGGCAACAGAAGGCAGAGGAAGACGCCACACATGAACGTAACCGGGCCGCTATGGAGGCAGAGATCTTCCAATTACGAGACTCGCTCCAAATGTCAGAGACGGCCCGTGGACAGCTCGAGCGTGATCTACACTCCGTGCGCGCACAGCTGGAGAGTGAGGCGAACGCTCGCCGCATTTTGGACGAACGCAACTCCGAGATGTCGACCCAGGCGGACACCAAGGGGCAGGAGCTCGCGCGGGCATTAGCTGAGGCCACAGAACAGGCGCGGATCGCGACTCACCTGAGACAGAAGCTCACAGATGTACAAGAGGAGTTCGAGGCCGTCAAGTCCTTGGAGGCTCGGAACGCAGAAAAGGTTGCAATGCTCTTGGAAGAACAAGCTAACACCCTGCGCCGACTGGAGGAAGCCAGGGCTCGCGGGGAAGACCTTGAGGCGCAGATCCAGGCGGCACGAGCCGAGAGCGATCATGTCAAGCGTGCTCTGGTGGAAGCAGGCAAGGAGAAGGATCGTCTCCTTCGTGCTCAAGCCTCGGAACACGACCGGCAATTGCGCGACCACATTGCAGAGGCGGACGGGGACCGCGCTGTCCTTGAGCACCAATTCTCTGAGCTCCGTGCGGCTTTGGAGGACATGGAACGACAACTGAAGGATGCGCGGGCGCAGGCTGAGATGGCGAACGCTGACGCTGTGGGCCTTCGCGAGGAGCTACAGCGGGTCGAGCATGAGCTGCGGGATGCACGGCGGGATGAACGGGCCGTACGAGAGGACTTACGCGCCGGACGGGCGTCTCAGTCTGAATACGAGCACCGACTCGAGGAAAGCGAGCGGCTCGTCGCCCAGTTGCTTGACGTCGCACTGGCGTTCCGTAACGCTCATGTGAAGGCACTGTCCGCCGTGCAGGCCATGGTCACCCACCCTGGGAATAGGAACTCGGTCGCGACAAATCTGGCAGACTCGACGCACAGCAACGGCCGACACTCCATCGTGCCTCATTCTGGCGAGCCTCTACCTATCGACCCTTCGGACCCGGTTGGTGCGCTCGAGGCCTTACGTGCGTTTGACCACGACCACTTCCTAGAAGCCATTGGCAAGGCGGGCTCGACGATCCGTAAATGGCAGAAGCAGTGCAAAGACTATCGCGAACGCGCGAAGGGCAAGATATCGTTCAGGAACTTCGCCAAAGGCGACCTCGCCCTCTTCCTCCCCACTCGCAACTCTGTCTCGAAGCCCTGGGCCGCGTTCAACGGTGAGTCTGGGCATAGCCAAAAGTGTGATCGGCGTTTTCGTTCAGGTCCCTGACGTCCGATAATTCTCCCCGGCGATGATTGCGTCCCTTTTCCGCACAGTGTCTTTCCCACACTATTTTCTGCAAGCCACAGGCCACTTGGCAGAACAGTTGAAGACGCGAGAATGGATTGTGGCACGTATCACTTCCATCACAGAGCGTGTGGTAGACCCCAAGGTACGTTACACGGGCGCCTTCATTGAACGGAAGCTTGAGAACACCTCCGAGTCTAATTCTTCTTCTGTTCCTTGGCGTGACTTCCCAGGATCCAAGCACGAACCCGTACGGCCTGGGCGACGGTGTCAAGTATTACATGCTCGAGGTCGAGGACTGGACGCAGCCGTCGTACTCGTCAAAGAGTCGCGCCTCTTCCAAGAAACTTACAGCGGCCGAAAGGCCGTCGGAGCCGTCCCCTCCGCTCTCTCCACCCGCCGAGGCCTCGCCGATACCAGCAGGCCCGCCGGAGCCAGAGGTAGAGGAGTCTTTCAGCGCTACCCGTCCGCCCACCTCGCGTTTGTTTCCACGAACTCCACGGACACGGTCGAATTCTTCCCCAACGGCTGGACCATCTTCATTGTCTCGCCTTCTAGCGCAAGCCGGTCCTGCGGAACAAACGATGCCAGCGCCAGCGCCAGAAGAAGCTGTTCCATCATCGTCCCCGCCTCCACCCCCACGTCCTGCGACACCATCTCAGAGCCCCGGGAGCCCCAAGCTATCTCCAACTGTCTCTCCCGCAGCTTCCCCGCCACCGCCTCCAGCATCTCCGACGCGTCCCAGCACGAGTTCACAAGCCCAAAATAGCCACGTCCCCGCCCAACCGTCGCCTCTCCGTCCTGGGTCCCGTGCCTCCCGTGCATCGTCGCGGTTCTCCGGAGGCAAGATCCCTTTCGGCGCCTCATCCGGCGCGGCCGCAAAGGCGATGCCTACGACTGCCATCTCAGAGCAGGCTGTGTCGACGCTGGCGTCGACGCCCTCCTCAGGCACAGGCTCTGGTTCCGGCTCAGATACGGTTGGCATGCCCGGAGCGCTCGCAGGGTCGTATGTTCCGTCGCCGGAGGACTCGCCTACGGGTGGTATGGCGAGCCTCTTCTCCAAGACGCAGGAGCGACGTCGGACGACTTCACATTCTGTGTCACTCTCGCGCGGCTCTATTGGGGCACTGCCGTCGTCTGCGACGACATCCTCGAGCACCCTTGCTGGGCTTGGTCTCGGGGCCGGGGTGACTGCAGGTCCGTCGGCCACCAGTCGCCTTGCAAGTTTCGCCGGGAGCTGGGGCATCGGGTTTGGACGCAGGAAGAGGGCCGAGCTGTCCGATGGCGGACAGTCCGAAAGCAGCTCCTCCCCGTCCAAGTCTGCGTCCCCTGGCGCACGCCCGCCAGGCAACTCGAGCCCGATACCAGAGTCGCCGCCGCCGACGTCGGACTGACATAGAGCATGTCGCACCGACATTACTGCACACCGATCCTTTCCGTTTCTGTACATCACGCTCTCTTTGCTACGCTGCTCATCTCGCTTTAGTCTAGTAGGAAACTCCGGAATCTGTAGATTTGCCCATTGCTCACAATCGTTTGGATCGCTCGTCTGCATCTTCGCGTGTATATTAAACTGCTTGTCCCCCTGTCTGCTTTTTTGCGTTTCCGTGATTCTGGAAGCCGCCGCATCATCGAGCAACGAGAGAGCGGTCGTGAGGCAGCAATAGTGGCTCACAAGCCTAGGGGCCTTACGTCCCTCTCCGCAGGTTTCTCCGTGTGAATTTGACCAGAGGGAGCGCTCGTGGTAGTAAATACTCCGAGGCCGCTCCCCGAGGCTGCGATCGTGAACGCTGCGCGACTAGGCCGGCGGTGGCGCAGGGCGTTCACTCTTGGCCGCGGAGTTTCTCCAGTATTTCTGCGGCAGGGTACGAGCGAGGGGAGGATCAAGACAATGCGGCGGCGGGGGAGACGATGGTTGGTCGATTATCGTCGCGAAATTGAAGCTTGTTGTCCTTCACAGAGCATGACATGGACATGCTGTACAGGCACCGAGCGATGGGTGTTGTTGCGGCTTCTATGCTTGGTTAGGGTGAGCAGGTGAGCGTGCTGGAGGGATACACAGTTTGATCGGGAGGTGGTGGCGGACCGTGTGGGTGGGCGGGACGGCCGGCTTGGAAAGGTAACCCGACGGTCCGCCATGCGGCTTGTGATCTTGGTGCGATCTCACCGTTATTTTCTCGCACAGAGCACCTGTCCTCCTCCAGCCCGACACATTGTGTCTTGGTGCGCCTGTGAGAGGCGTGGGGCTCCGTACGCCGACAACGCGTGTGTACCTGACCCCAGGCGGCCCCGTGGGGTGGAAAACATTCCTGCCGCGCCGAAGGCGGAATCATTCTTGATAGCCATTTTGGGACGGGTGTTGATCAGATCAATCGCGTCCCTTGGCGCCCGGCAACCGCACGGCTGCTTCGTCCTCTTCCCAGTTTTCGCGCAACGTTCGTCTCAGGCCGCACCTTCTTTGACCCGTATTCGATGCCAAATGTTTGCACGGATACCGCCAGATAATAATCCACATCCCTCATTAAATGTGTCCATGCAGTGGTGGGTCGTAACGTCGGGTCCGACGCAGGGTCGGAGCATATCACAAGCTCCCAGCAGGGCGCCGACGGGCGCTTAGCAGCGACAAGATCCTGAAGCACAATCGCAACGAGCGTCGGGCTCATGCGAACAGCGGACCCCTTTCGGCACCTGCTTAATTTCCTATCACGCGAAGACATTCGTACGTTTGAGCAGCTGAATCTCGGAAAGAAGCCCTAGCGTCATTGTCGACTGTGCTTGCCGGTTCACGTCTAGCGCAGGGGACAGTTGGCGAACCCCTCGCAAACTGGACGCGGGAGAGGTTCCTCGATGGCGTGGAGGCGTTCCTGGCCAGATCTGTCCGGGTCTTCGACAGACGGCCTCAGCCAATGAGCTCCGCGGGTCGAGTGCGGGGCAATCAAACGAGCGGGGAAACTGGAGAATCTCTGGAGAAACGTCCACATTTGCTGTCCACCATAGTCACCTGGCCCCTCCGTTCCCTCTTTCGTGATCAGTTCTCATATAAAGCCTCCACACTCCTTCGTTCCGATCCTCCAGCTTCTCCCAGCTCGTCCCTTGTTCCCGACACCGAGTCTTCTTGCGCCAGCTCATCATGGCCGTCGGTCCCGCTGCCACTGTTGGCAATTCTGCCGATGGGTTCATTCACCTCGTGGACCCTAACAGGAAGTGGTACAACAACAAGAGGTATGTTCTTCACCTTGCATCACACCGGACACGAGTATCCTCATCACGACGACCTCGCAGGCTCATCATCCTCCACGCATGGCTCGTCCTACTGTAAGCACTATCCCGCCCACCCGCAGCCACAGTTCGGAGATTAATGGCCTTGCTTTCTCAGGCTCATCACCGCCTCCACCAACGGTTACGACGGCAGTCTGATGAACAGTCTGCAATCCATGGGCCAGTGGACGGACTTCTTCCACGATCCCCAGGGCGGCACATTGGGTTTGCTCAACGCCATCCAGGTGAGCGCGCTCGATCGCTAGCAAGCGTGCGAACTGGATAACTGACTGCGGTACTCAGAACATTGGATCCCTGGCCGGCTATCCCTTCGCGCCATACCTTTCTGATGGCATCGGCCGTCGTCCCTCAATCTGGATTGGCGCAGTGTGCATGTTGGCGGGTGCTGCGTTGCAGACCGCCTGCATGAACATCCACCAGTTCATTGGCGCTCGGTAAGTGTGGCGGGTGTTCTCTGAGAGGTCGCGTTCTCACAGGCTGTCAGGTTCTTGCTCGGTTTCGGTCTGAGCATTGCCTGTGAGTGTGCTCGCATCTAGGTGACGTTTGCACGTTGCTCATGAGATGGCGATAATTTTAGCGAACGCCGCACCCATGCTGGTTACGGAGGTCTCTTACCCCACCTACCGTCCGCAGTTCACCTCCCTCTACAACACCCTTTGGTACTCCGGTAACATCATGTGAGTAGGAGGCAAGCATGAATTGAGTACGGGCCTAACTTCCGTACAGCGCTTCATGGACGGCCTTCGGTACTGCCAACATCAACAACCACTGGTCATGGCGTATTCCTTCCCTCCTCCAGGCCATTCCCTCCGTCTTCCAGTTCTTCCTCATTTGGTTCGTGCCCGAGTCACCGCGTTACCTCATCAGCAAGGGAAAGGACAAGCAGGCGCTGCACATCCTTGCGTACTACCATGCAGACGGTGATGAACAGGACCCGCTTGTCCAGTACGAGTTCCAGGAGATCAAGACTGCCATCCGCATCGACCAAGAGAGTGAGTGTACCCCTTCTCCTACTCTTGATAACGCAATCTCTGACGACGCGTCGTCTTGTAGCCCAGAAGAACGTCGGTTGGAAGGCCCTCGTTGCCACCAAGGGCAACAGGAGGCGTATGCTGATCATCGTCGCGATCGCGTGGTTCTCGCAGTGGTCCGGCAACGGTCTCGTCTCGTACTACCTCAACAAGGTCTTCGACACGATCGGCATCACGGACCACTCCATCCAGCTGCTCATCACCGGTATCCTCGCCATCTGGAACTTGTGCTGGGCTGTCTTTGCATCGTTCCAGGTCGAGCGCTGGGGCCGTCGGTTCCTGTTCCTCACCTCGGCGTCGGGCATGCTCCTGTTCTTCACGCTCCAGACGATCTGCTCGGCGCAGTATGCGATCCACAAGACCCAGTCTGCGGCGCATGCCGTTATCGCGTTCATCTTCCTCTTCTACGCGTTCTACGAGTACGTCACATTTTCCTGACAGTGTTTGTGGTTTGGTGTTGACCGGTTCGATTGTGCAGCCTTGCTTTCACGCCCCTGATCGTGTCCTACACGCTCGAGATTCTGCCGTACTCGCTCCGTGCAAAGGGCTTCAACGTGTTCAACTTCACGATCTCCGTCGCGCTCATCTTCAACCAGTACGTCAACCCCATCGCGCTCAAGAACATCGCGTGGAAGTACTACGTGCGTATCTCTCTCGTGTTCCTTCCCCCTATCTCGGCATGTCCTGACCGCACGTCGATACGATACAGATCGTCTACTGCGCGTGGCTCGCGTTCGAGCTCGGCTTCCTGTACTTCTTCATCGTCGAGACGAAGGGCCGGACGCTCGAGGAGACCGCCGCGCTGTTCGACGGCGAGGAGCTCACGCAGCTCCAGCAGGCCACCGCGGCCGTCGTCTCCGAGGTCCGTCACGAGGACTACGACGAAAAGAGCTCCGACCCGGGCCTCAAGGCCTGAGCTCCTTCCACCTCTCCTCTCTTCCTCTCTCTCTCCCTGTTCTTGGAGTGCTGCGGCGCCTGGTGCTGGGCGCGTGGAGGGCAAACGGACGCGACGGCCGGTCGCGATTGTAACGATACGTTCACGCACGCAGATATCACCATCTTCTCCCTCCCCTCCTCTCTTCCCGCCTCTCGTCTCCCGTCTCCTCGATTACCAACGCACGCGTCATGTTGCTCATGTTCATGTTCATGTCGGATTCGGATTCGAAGCATCTTATTGGCTTGGGAACGTGTATATTATGACCCTCCTCCCTCCTCTATCCTCCTCTTCAATGCCCCTTACTGCGCCCACTTATCCCCTCCCCCTCGTTCCTGCCCTTTCTCACCCTACCCTCTCCCTCCCGGGACGGCGACGCACGACGGGCACGGGGGCGAGGGCGGTTGTACATTATAACGCAATGTGTCGTCGGACGAAACCTTACCATCGCTCGATATAGTCCTACAATACATCATTTCCTCCTCCTCATGAGCCCTCTTCGAATTCGCGTCCTTATCAGTGTGGCGTGGAGTGACGCTCGTGCGCTCATCAGGCGGCGTTCGGTGAATGAGTTTGGGGGAATAGGAGGTACGCGGTTTGTATGGAGGAAGGAAGGAAGCCTTTCGATAGAGTGGAGCCTCTGCCAGGCCAGTGAACTAGGGAATTTGAACGGCGGTTGTAGTGGATCAATGCATTGGTAGTGGTACAGGCACAATCGGCGACTGCCTCTAGTACTAGTACTACCGCCGGGGATGCAAGATGTCGACGTCAACGTCGACGACGTAGTGGTGTACATACGCGGTACGCCATCGAACCCGAGATGCACACTGCATGCACACACGGCTCCCGGCCAGTCTGAGCTGCATTGACTCGAGGCATCCAGGAGCGCCTTACTGCGGAGGCACGGGATACGCACACTCTCAAGGTATAGTAGTCAGAAACGGTAGCGACTCATTTCGAGCTATCGCGGGTGACAAATACGAACGAATTGTCAGGCCGCATCGTACGACCGTCGAGGTACTCTCCGTTACTCAGTCTGAGAGAGAGCGTCCCCGTGCTATCCCAACAAGGCACAACCTTTCCCATTGACGGGGCAACGGGGCAGCGGGGGGTGCACACCGCACAGCACATACAATCGTTATCGCGAGCACGGGGTCGCGACGGGCAGCCCGTCGCGGCGTGTCCAAAAATCGTGCAGGTCACAGTGGACAGCACGTCCAAGCTCAGGCTCAGGCTCATTGTGTACCCACGGTATTGAAAATGAATGAAGCTCAATGGTATGGGGAATATACCCTTTGAATGATTCGAGTGAGGACGCCTGACCGTTACGATGCCCTGTGTGAGAGACGGAAATCACCATGAAGGGCTCCGCCGGCACGACACATCGGTAGACCATTGAACTCCTCAGCAGACCATTCGTTCATCCTTTCTATGGCAGATCCCCACACGCGCTTCAGCGATTCACGCTTGTGCAGCATGACAGCGAAGACTAACTTAAGCAAAGACTCGGGTGGTCGCACGTGTCCCCGACACGGCCGTTATGGCCACATCCCCGCGTGCACCCGTCAGACGCATATGCGTATGAAGCATCAGAGAGCCACGATAGAACAGTCTTGCGCGGCGGGCGTCCCGGTGGTACTGGAGGTACGATAGTAATGCCTGACGCCGCTGCCAGTGAAACGGTGGATGTCGCAGTGCTGCTGCGTATGATGGATGAGAAGGTGGTTCGCGCACTGCGGAGAATCAAGCTCCAGAGTAGGAACGCACTTCGTAAGCGTACGGTGAGAGTTGAGGGGCCAGCGTCGTGTCGCGGCGTTGGACGGACATGCCGATACACACCGCATGCACCCACCCCTGACACACACGGGGACCCTTGGAGAGCGAGGTGGTTAGCTGACATATGACACGGACGTGTGGCATTATCTGCTTCGTCTTCCGTACACACGCGTGTGAATGTTGCACTATACGCGACCCCGGACCTGCTCGAAAGGGACATAAAGAAGGAGCGTGAACGCGGGATGGCACGGAAGTTGTAGCTGTACTTCTGACTCAAGGGTATGATGCAAGCGGACGGGCGGTGGCCGCCCTTCGACGTCAACGTTGACGTTCAGATGTTGGATGCCGGGCGCAAATGAGCAGACTGAACGGCTGGTCATTCATGGGCGTCATGCACTCCGTCGGCTAGAGAATCAGATGCATGGAGTTGCAGCCCTCCTTACATTATACACCGCCCCGCATGTGCAAGTCCCCACGGAAGAAACCAATGGCAAGAAGCCGTCCTGTCGTGATCAGTGACACAACCCACATACCATTCAACCCGTACTGCTTCTCGCCCGACACGCGTTCTCACGCGGTGTGCCCGCGAGAATACGAAGAGGTCAGCTGGCAGCAGGTGTGGTCCTCCCACGGCATGGAGAGCCACCGATGGAACTTACTGTTACTGAAGAGTCAATTGTACAAGCAACGCCAGGCTCAGGCTGACGTGCTTCGAAGAGACGCTCGCGAGGCACCGATGGAACTCGACATACCCGAGACTCGAGCCTCGACGGTGCGACGTCTATGGATCGCAAGCGACTCGCATGGACAGAGATCGCAAGCGACTCGCATGGACAGATACGAGAAACGAGCTAGAAGATGTTCCAGCTGTCAACCGGTGGTTTGGTATCTTGCCGGTAGCGTATACTCGGGAATGGAAGAGCCGGTCAATACGGTACTTATGCGCGTCGCCGCACCTGCCCATGGCACTGTTCGCGATGAGATAATCTCTAGGTTGGTACGGTTGAGATTTTGTGGTGCCCAACAAGGGCCTGTCGCCCGTAGCGGCCGCTGCAGAGACAGCCATCTCAAACTGCTTATAACTGCATTTGTTGAGGGCACTTGTATAGCAACTTGACGCAGTGGAAGCGTGCAGGGCTCATAACCCTGAAGTCCCTGGATCGAAACCAGGAGTTGCTAACCTTATTTTCTTTTCCCTTTTTTCGTCCCAATGCTACGTCATCACGGGCGCCAAATGAGAAGGCCGATGGCTGTCAACATGGTTGTGTGAACACTTGCTGTGAATCGCCGTGTACTTTGTACCGTACCACATACCTCCTTAGAAAGCGACGATGAATAACCCTCAAAGCATGGCAAGTGAACGAAGCTGAGAAAATGTACGTGTGTATGGTTGCCTGACTGACGAACATTGCAGCTCTTGGGCTGGGGCAGTCTGCTTGCGGCTGCCGGCGTGAGCTACTACTACGCACGTAAATCGATCAACGAACGGCGAGCCCTGCAGGAAGCTCGGGGACAGCGGCCGTCGGAGAAGCTTGATTGTAAGCAACGTCATTTTCTGAGCATCACATCGTCGTATGTTGGTCAGTCTGACTTGGGGGATGACATGATACAGGGCGCGAGAGAATTGACCGGGAGGAAAAGAAGCTGGAATCTGGCGGCGGCGGCGGTCCCTCTGCGACATCGACAGCCGTCGAAGGGCGGAGTGCGGAGAAAGGACCGTCATGACCATCATCCAGCTGCATGTAGCAGACACGCTCTGATTCCACCCATGTTTTTTTCTGTCATGCGTACTAATAGCCGCGTATATTACCCTGCGACGGCCTACCCATTCGAACTCATAGCAACAGCCGCTCCGAGATGCCGGTCTTTCGGTTCGAGCGAGTTCTGTGTTGTGTGGCGTTGTGGGGAAGCGGTTCCGAGCGTGGCCGCGACAGGAGGTGTCGTAGGAAGCGACCCGAAAAAGGCAGGTGTAGTAGAAACCTGTGGTTTGTGCAGAAGATCGACGGGGGCATGACAGCGTTTGCGCGAGTGACGGGCCATTCGCTCCTCCACATTGGCATTTCCCTTCACCCACACTTTTTGCCGATTGCGTATTCGACTCGGGCAGACTTTGCTCATCGCTCGCCGTCGCATCTTGTCCTTCGACCACCACCCCACCTCAACCCGGTACGTTCAGCTGCATTTATGTTTTTGCTTGCCTTACCCCGCGTTCACAGGTTGCGCTTCCAGTATTCAATGTCGAAGGCACGCAGAACGAAATCAGGGTCGCGTGCGCCCGCGGCGCTCAACGCGGTTTGCCTGGAGCTCAACGAGGACCGCGCCACATCGTCGTATCCGAGGACCCGTTCCCAGACGAAGGCCGCACAACCGCTGCTTAAGCGAAAACTCTCGGTCGACGGCGCTGCCAAGACTTCTCGTCCCGCCAAGGCCCCTCGCAAACTATCCATAGATCACGGGAAAGCAAAATCCCACGTCTCTCCCGAGGCTGTCATCGAGGGGCTCTCGACGGACGGTCTCCACCTCTGTGAATCCGAGCGTACTATGTGGCCTGTGAACGTTCCGCGCACCATGCTCTTCAACTTCCGCGTAGGCACCCCTCCTACCCAGTCGTATATCCCCCCTGGTGCGACGCCGGTTTCAGGACGGCCGAACACGCGATCGGGCAGCTCAATGTTCTCTTCATCTGGTCCGCAAGCAATGTTCGATCACACTTGGAGGGTGACATTCGTAGAACCCCGAACGGCGCATTCCTTCGGTCGACCCACTAGTCCCTCTTTCACTTCGAGATTCGCTGCATCGCCTATAATTTCTCACCGCGTGCCAGCCGATTGCCCGCCATCATTGCCACCTCCTATGGCCCCAGCGATACCGGAGATCTGCTCCTCGAGATCAGAGCAGAATCCCGGTAGCGAGAACGTCTCTCCTCCACAGCTGACTCCTATCATTCCCCAAGATGTCGTGGCGGCCAATGGTGCGCCTCCGCCTCCTCGTGGTCTTCCGATATCATTGTCGCCTACAACTTCGGGAGCAAATCGCCCTGCTCCGTCGCAGCTTGCTCATCCTCATTCGCGCTTATATCGTATCCCTACTGGCACTGTCGCCTCGACTCCATCTTCCTCGCTGACTACACCACATGCACAAGTTGATCGAGCGCGGCTGCCTATCTATGCTCCCGTCCCAACGCCCTCTCCTTCACACCCGCTGACTGGCTTCGCGTCTTTCGAGCGCGTCCCGACGCTATCATCATCGCATCCTGCGTCGATGCAGAATGCTCTCTTACTGCATCACGGGCCACGCTTCCCCATGCATGCTGCTCCGTATGTCTTTGCGGCTCCACTTCACACCTTCGAGCCATCCCCATCTCCCTTGTTCGCAGATCCATTGCATCACAGTCAACAGTTCTCCCACAATACTGGTCCGATCCTAGTCCAAGGCTGTGCAAATGATCCTCTTAACCCACGCTTTCCTCAGCATGCAATCCACGCTCATAGCAACTACACCGTCTCATCGCTGCCCTATCCACAGAACTCCTCCCATCCAAGGGGCGATGCGTCCTTCAACGCACATATTCAACCGTTCTCCACGTTGATCCCACCGCTGCCCCTCTCCTTCTCAAACGCACTCGTCGCGCCGCACCGTCCGCACCCTGTAGCTGTGAAACCCCCGTGGTCAGCTCTGTACGAGTCTGTCAAGACAGCAGCGGGGAGTCCACGCAAGGTAGCGAGGCGCAAGGTAGGCTCAGCGGAGTACATAGAGGACCAGATCATGGGTTCTCTCTCTGCAGATGCCCATTCCAACGAGGACCCTACCCGCGCAGTGGCAGGAGCCCAGGACATGCATCGATGCCCCCTGTGCCCACGGACGTTCTCTCTTCCTCACAGCCTCGCGATACACCTAAAGTGGCACTGGGGCGCGAGTAGTCTAGACTGGAAGAGGGGTACGTGTACATCGCAATTCGCGCCTGAGTACTAAGCTTATAAGCTCGTCACAGGTATCAGCAAAAGGTGTAAAACGATTGAGCGCGCGTTCTCCGATGCAGAGCGTAGGCGCAAAGAGGCCGCCCAGCAGCAACTTGTGCACGGTTTCCCTGGGATGCCCTCTTCCCTCACGATGCGTGACATGCATATGAACCAAGGCGATAGTGATTCCGCCCTTTCGTCAGCGGCCAATCCCACTTCACTTTCCAACGACCCGAGTCACTCGTTCATCATGCCCATTGTCGCGCAGTCGTCTTTCGACGCTTTCAACTTCTCGCGTTCTCCGTTGGAGTCACCTCTTTCGGCGAATAGTTCCTACATCTCCCCTAACGAAAGCCATCTTCCGCATGCGTTTCCTCCTGCTACTCTCGCGTCATCGTCGACCACTGATGCAATGTACGACTCTCTTCCGCACACGCCTGACCTTCTCGTAGACACCGGGTCGTCTAACGGCGCGAGCACCGGGCGTTCCTCCCCGATCTGGTCTGACCACCTCTTTGGCCCAGAAGAGGATGCGGATGCTGACGCAGAGGGCGAAAATGACAGTGGGGACGTGTTGGGCGCGTGTCTTCCCGTGTCAGAAGGAATCGGGAGGTTCTACACCACAGCGACCACTGAGAGGCACGATCCCATCAGGACGGATGTTACCGCGAACTCGGGCACAGCAGTGCGTGCGCAAATTCTCTGAACCTTTGCCATCCGTGATCTTCGTCCATTGACACGGCTTTTTGCCGTAGGAGCACGTGTTTCATAGTCGCACTGCTTCTACTTTCAACTCCCACTTCACGTCTGGTCCCATTCCCGCCGCTCGTTCTCGCGAACGAGAGTCCGTCTCTGCTCGTGTCCGTCCACCGCTCCCTCGTGCTCCGCGCCTCGTCCCTCTGAGGCTCCCTCCGATGTTCTATGAAGACGGAACCGACAACGCTCAGGGCGACCACGAAGCAGTCGAGGAGGGTGATGCGTTCTTTGCTGTGCGTCGAGCACGGCGTCCAGATAGGCACGGCACTGGTAGCGCGGATGGGCTCCCGCCCCTTTCTGATCTCGTTTCGCTCCATTCTTTGCCTGAGCTCGATGTCTTTGGAGGCCTGTCTATATTGTGATATTTTTCCTTGGGCTTTCTTGGTAGTTTGTAGTCATGGGGTCATCTGTCTGCGACGTTTCACTCGGTCACCATCGATTCCGTCCTGTAGACGTAGAGTTCTATTACTTGGGCCTTCCGGGATATCACGGTTCTGTCTAATAGACAAGGTATACGGCAGCATATACTTAACGAGTCATGTATGCGATCTGCACATGTGTGCTATCCGAATTTTCGAATAGACGAATCATCACATCCAGTCTCAGAAGCTCCAACAGTCCATCGACATTAGGTAGGCACGTCTCTCGTAGTAGCCTGCACTAGTACACCTAGGCAGTGAATGTTTCAGGCGAATATAGATATCGAGAGGAAGAGCAGATAGCTGCACCACCCTGATGTCCATCCAAATCCAAAGCTATATGTATTTCCATGTACGAGGAGGCACGTTGTAGGTAGGTATGCGGTGGTCGTGTAGCCTGAGGCGACTAAGTAGTAGGGTATGGAGACAACGAGAAGACGTCACGTCATAAACGAAGGATAAGACTAGCGAGACATTTGGAGAGTGTAGGTGAGGCGAAGGAGAAAAGGAAGTTGGGCCGGTGGACGTGTTGATGGGCAGAGGGAGGGTGTCAGGTATCTACGGTAAGAGTCCAGTCGCGATATAGCGAACGTCCGAGCGGTAAAATAAAGAGATAGCCAAGAACGACGACGGCCGGTGCGTTGTTCGCCTCTCGAGCGGCATTCTGAAATGTATAGCTAAGCGAGCCCCGGCGCCGACACTCAGCGGATGAAGAAGCTGTGGAGGACGGCAGCGGCGCATGCCGCCGCGCACACGAAGAAGCCGAGCGGATAGCCCGAGGGGCCGTCTTGCACGCTCTTTGACCATAGCTGTTCGCGTCCGGCGGAGACGGGGGCGGAAGACGTCAGATGTCGAATGTCAGATGTTAGATGAAACATGTCAGTCAGCGGGGCTGCTTAGAAGGACGAGCATAAGCGAGAAGACGTACCGTTCCACCGATGATGGGCCCGGCGAAGCGCGCGAGGCTGACGATGCTCTGCGCGATGCCGTTCGCGAAGCCGACGAGGTGCGGTGGAGACACTGCGAAAAAAGGTGGTCAGCGTCGTTATCGTCTGCACCGAGGGTGGAGTTGGACGCACTGTAGTTAAGTAGGACGGAGATGGCAGTATAGCTGAAGGTACTGCCGCAGAACCGAACGGCGCTATGTAGAGGGGATGTTAGCATCGGTGGCTACATGTGAACTACGGTGTATGTAAACGTACGTGCTCAGAGCGAGCGCTGGTGAGGGAAAGACAGTTTAGACAATCCCACGAACGAGCCAACGAGGGTTGGAAGGCGTACCTGCCATGAGAACTAGGTTACCGTCGTCACTTGGGCTGGCGAACACGCGGTACATGATAACGCTGAGGTATGACGGGATGAACAGCAGCGAGCCGAGGCGGAACATCGAGAGATGAGAGAACCGCCCTCTAGGGGGACTACAGCATACGAGGTCAGAGAATAGCCGCTCACGTCACCAAACAGAGGCACATACCCGATATTGCTTATGAACAGTGGAAGATATCAGCCTCGGTTCAACAGAAGAACAAGGACGGTGCGCACGGGTACAACACAAACTGGTACGCAATCTGCGCGAGGCACATGAGAGCGACTGCAACACACGGCGTTCAGTCTCGGTCCCGGGCAGAGCAGTATCGGGACGACGTACTGAGTTGGGAGAAATGTCCTGCGTTCAGGTTCAACCCTCCAGACGGGAATTTCCTGCACGAGCGGATCAGGGATCAGATCTTGCTCGTCCTGGGTACCAACGGCACAGCACGACCGGACAACTTACGACACAAGGTAGAGGTAAAACACCTGATCGTGGGTCGTCGAGTGCAACGCCAACCACCCATACTGCAAAATAATCTGCAGGGGTAGCTGACTCATCAAAGACGGTTCTTTCTCGTTTGTCACCTCCATCGCTGCCGCACCCGCAGCAGGGCTCATCTCGCGCGACGCCTGCTGACCCTCAGCGATAGGCGCGAGCGCGTCCATTTCTTCAGCCTCAGCCTGTGCCAGAAGCTGCTGGGCCTCAAGCACGGCAGGCGGGGTGCGCACACCGACGTGCTGGAAAATTGACGGGACGGTGCCAGAGGAACGCCGCGCAGGCAATTCGTCCGAGTCGAGCCCAGGACGAAGGAGGGACGACGATCCGCGTCGAAGGTTGGAGTAGCGGCGGCCGGAGGTGGGTCGGCGCGGAGAGCCCCCGAACGGGGAAGGATGCATACTGCTTGTCGAAGGACGATGGGCAGCAGGTCTGGTGGCTGCGCCGGACATACGACGAGAGAAACGGTTGTGTCGAGCCGTAGACGGTGAGCCGAAGATGTCTTCCTCTTCGTCACCAGGGGTATCCTCAACGGCTTCTTCTGAGTCGAACTCGCCCTCCTCATATTCGTCATCGCTCTCGAATGGGTCTTCGTTGTCAGCGTTGATCGCCGCAGCGACCCACAAGTCGGCAATATTCGTAACCGCGTTCTCGTTTGCCATCAACAGCCTTTGTGCGAAGTTCATGTCGCTGCCCGTCGCGACGCTGGACGGCGCGCCCTCGTAATTGAAGTTGCTCTCACGTCGCCGACGAATCGACATTCCCATGCTCCCACGGCGCGCCGCCATGCTAGCAGCGCTGGCCAAACGGTTACGATATGATCCACCGTACCCGTATGCGGACCCACCCCTGCTCGCACGCGACAACGCGCGTGGTTTCGCGCCGCGGGTCGGTGTCTCAACAAGAGGAACAGCAGGCTCGGTAGACTGCGATGGGCCAGGAGAAGGTTCCATAGCGGTTTCGGGCGCCCGTTTCGTAAAGTAGCCAGACATCTTGCGACGAATAGAGCCATACATGCTGCGACTCTCTTGCTCCTCGAGATGTGGCGTGGTCGGCCGGGAACCTTCTTCGGGGATGCTAGTCAACTTCTCGGGAGGAAGCTGGATGGCGCCCTCGCGTGGACCACAGTCAGGACCGAGGAACAGCGACAGAATTGAGCCTATATTGATAGAATATATTCAGCCATGACTTGCACTGGGTACTCGCACACTCACTCACCCGTGAAAGTAACTGATGCAGCTACACAGCAGGGGAGCAGGTACGGGTATTTCACGAAGATGGGGATGTTTTCAAACACCCCAGGCCACTTTTTGGCAGGTGATTCGACTATGACTCGGTATCAGCAATCAAGTCGCGAGAGGCCTGTATAGCAAGTGCTTACATGTTCCCCCTACGATTGCACCGGATACACCACCAAAGCCCCAGCAGAACCTGTGAGGCGATCAGTATCGCTCTGCCGGAGATGGTGCACGAAATACCCTAGGATAGCGTAGGCACGACCCTCATTACTCTGATCAGTAACAGCAGTGACGGAACCGCGCGCAACGCCAATGGCGCCAGCAAACACGCCCTGAAGGAGGCGAATAACCATCGCTTGTTGTATGGACGTGGAAGTGCCGAATAAACAGCATGTCACTGCGCTCCCGAGAAGGGAGATCGTCAAGACGATCCGTGGGCTGTGTTTTGCAGCGACGGTAGCCTTGGTTCCGGGTTAGTATGTTTGTATGTTTCCCCAAGTCAATTGTACGCACCCATAATAACGACGTCAGAAATTGCGTCAGGAAGAACGTCGACACTGTTCGCGCACATTAGCAGAGCAGAATGAGTATTCACACGACCTTACCCAGGAGACCGGTCCAGTATCCAACTTCTGATTCATCGTGAAATTGACCGAATCCTGCACTGATATGAGAACTCATCGCATATATGCGAGCCTACTATGACATACCTTCGACCATGAAGAGCAAGAATGGTGCAGATACATTGGCGGACAGAAATTCGCCAAGCATAGTCTAGAAGCGCAGCAGTAAGCCTTACAGAGTGCAAGCAGCGGGATCATGAGCACATACTATTGAGAGAACAATCATAGAAAGAGTTGGTAGTGGAGTGGCATATACCTCGCTCGGAGGCTGCAGGGCACTGGGAATAGCTGGCCGTTCAGGCGTATGTCCTATGCCACTCTCCTCATCTCCGGTACGGCTCCAGCGGCTGAGAATACTTGGCTTATGCACCAGACGGGAGAATGACACACGGCCACTAGGTCTGCGCGTCCCTCGGGGTTCGCCGGGTTGAACTTCCGCCGAGTCCTCGTCGACATCTAATGCAGAGTCTCCAGGTCCGAATATTCGTCTAGGGGGCATTGTGCTGCGCCTTGTCTGGGCGATTGTCCCACAGATTGTTCGATATCAAGAACGTAGATCCCGTAGCTCAGAGACGTGAATCCACTAGGCTGACGCAGAGATAGAGAGGGCAAGCCAAGGATGGTGGTGGAGCAGTTCAAGGTGCGATTGCCACTTACTCGCCCATTCAGGTTTGACGCGACGCCGCCGACGCGCCCATGGATCGCATCACGTGAAAGTAATTAACGGCAGGCGCTCACCGCAATCAACTTGAAGTTGTTCTTGCACTCCAGTCTGCACAGTCTGCACTCCAGTCTCTCAGCCGCATTTAGCTATCTTTGGACGAGTCTTGTAGTCCAAGTAGAGGCTTTCAAAAATGTCTAGAGTAGCGTAGCAAGGTGCTCACAGGTGGTTATGGTTTACGGTGAGTGTCTGATCACAATTCGGCTCTGTTGTCGGCTCATCTCAAAATCTTGTAGTCCATTAGGACGGGGCCGTGTCCTGCGGCAGAAACATGTAAGAACAGTCGCTCTCTACACGAGCGTGATAGATCGTGCAGGAAATAAGCCTCATAATGAGTTCTCCGTAGTGTAAAAGAGCGCATTTGAAGCATCTACGGGTGTGCGCCGATAGTCGAACATGCCTGAAGAGCACGGTTCGAACCAGAGACGAGCAAGCTCAGCGACAATGCTCCTTAAACGACTGATATCAGTGCACATCCTAACTTCTCGCCCCCAATTGGACACGGGCATTACAGGAGCGCAAGTTTGGACCTTGCATAATCGTTCGCATCCTTTACTACGTGCCGCTGCAGGCCGTGGCCGATGCTGCTACTAATAGGCAATCTCAGCATGTTGCTACGGGAAGCGGCCGCAGGACGGATTCCGGTGTGCATCGTACATCTTTTTCCGGTATTATGGAAACTCAGGATTCCGGAAGAGTACGTACCGCACGATGTCCATCTTTCGAATTGTCCGTTGTTCATCGGTGGTTAGAAGGCCACCTCTCGTTATGGATGGCGCTGCTAAATCATTCACACAGAAACAGGTTGAATCATCATGTCCTCCCGAGATGGAACGAGTGGTGTTCGCAGTTGTCTCCTCCGAGTCGTTCGATGGCTACAGATTCTGACCATGCATATGGCCCTGCAGGTTAGAATTGTCTTGGCTTCTTCGTAGTACCGCCTTGGCTTCTCTGGACCCCTACCTGGTCATTACCGCAGGCAAATCCGGACACCGATGGGCCTGGTTCGCCGTAACTTCGGACGCCTCTAAGTCAAGCAGCGGCCTTTACTCTCTGAGTTCTAGTTTCTGCCCTCACCCTGGTCCTTCCGTTCCTTCAAAATGCCGTCGTTGCATCTCACTAGTGTATACCGATTAAAACGCACGGATACCCGTAGGATACCTATCCTCCCCGTACGCAAGGAAAATCAAGCGGCGAGAATTATAGCGTGAATGCATGTTATGATGTTTCTTTTCACGAGTCGGAGTGATCTTGTACCGATTCTTACATGAAACTTTCCAAGCGCGAGCCCCTTGTGTACGACAACCTGAGGCTGAGAGGTCATGTGATCGATCATAAGCCCCACAAAACGGAAGGTGCTACCAGGGTTCGAACCTGGGTTTCGGGAATTAGTAGCACATCAAAATCCCGAGTGATAACCACTACACTATAGCACCATGCCTGGTTTATGATATTGGAAAATCCATGTTCGTTTATTCTACAACCGTACGGTTCGTGCCCATGAGTAGTTGATGACTTGGAAAGTTCCCGCGAACGGCACAGCGTCGATGCTTGGCTTGAACTCAGATGAGCTCGAAGAGTCAAGGATCGTGGTTACCGGCCCACTGCTGTGTATTCGTAATATCAATGCGTTGCTGCAGAGCAGCAAGAGGCGTCCCCGGGTGGCCAATGACCGTGTACTACTCTGCGCGAGGTACTCACACTGACACGTACGTCCGATCTCGTCCTTCAAACTTTCTGTTGCTTTCGGGCATTTTCCTGAGGCATATGGTACGTATTGCTGCGTATGCAAAACGGTCAGTCCCCCAGAACTCTCAACTGTCATTGTTAGCCTCACTGCCCATTTGACTTCGCTAGAGCTTGTGACGCCTGTGCAGACGCATCCCGACCATCGAGTCTGGGAGAAGATCGGCTCCCGTTGCTCTTCGAACTCGCTGTGCCATACTATGCGCTCGAAGCTCACGTCGACGTCTCTGGAGTTGCCTGCTACTCGGGCGTGTTGCCGTCCCACCGCTGCTGGCTCCGTCGCGATGCCTACGGATGCGTGGCACTCGCGCGATGCTACCCCCGACTACGGATCCCCGGATTGAGGTGCTCAAACTCCGACTAGGAATTCGCAGTACACACTACACATGGTAGTCATCCCGAGAGGTGCTTTGTGGCGCACTGGGAGCGCGTGCCAGCACGCGGTCGTGCCGTCGGGCGGCAGTCCACGAAGGCGACCTTGCCCTCAGCCATCGTAACTGCGGTGCTAGTTCATGTAGATGCGCTGCAGATCGCGGAGATATCGCCGTGCGCATACTCTGCGCATTCTCTTAAGGGTACCGAGTATCTATTCAAGACGTCCCGACCTGCATAAAATGCACGAAGTTGCGATATGGCCGAAGACATACACTCGCACCCATTCCTTCCGCCGCATGGACCCAGCTCAAGTTTCAGAAACAGTTGCGGTATACCAATCTATGTACGTATATGTGCTGCTGATTTACAAAGAGTTCCGCTAACCCCATACTATCCCATGCAGTCAAATAGTCTTCTTCTGTAATGCCGCTGTGACGGGTACGTTGCTTTAACACGCTCCAGTGACGGTGAAGGCCCATGCATTGCTGCAGCTATGGTGGTGTACAACTGGTTGATCAACCTGGGTGACGAGATCAACCTGTTCTGTTCTGCCCCCACCAAAGGCGTCTCCTTGCTCTACTTCGCTATCAGATATATGGCCTTCGTGGATCCGACCCTAGCCATGTTCACCTTCTATCCTATGGCGGACAAGGTACGCTTTGACTATGATCATTGGTACTCCTGAACTTGCCATATAACCATACACTAGAGGTATGAAACCGCGCGCCTTCTGACTGCCTCACTTCTCGCCACGCTCTGACCGTTCGATAGCTGTGAAGCGGTTTACTGGACTTCGGCCATCGTTGGTCCTATCGTGTTCATTGCCCCTGCAAGTATGTAATCCATGCAGATGAGCGAAATACTGCGATGCTCACCAATGAAGCGCTGACCCCTCACAGTCTTCTCCGCCAACCGGGCCTACGCACTTTCCGAACAATCGAGACTCATCTATTGCGCTGTCCTCATATTATCCCTAGGTCCATTCTTCGCCAATCTGGTCTGTCTTGATTCTCCTTGACTGCCAGCGGTTCTCCCGCAAACACATGGGAGCGCGCTCATTGGTTTCTTATAGATCGACAACATCGTATGGACTAAGCCACTGAACCTCCCGCCGCCTGTGCTCTGTTCGGAACAAGATAATACACCTCCGTCTGCGAATCTTCTGTGAGTATCTCGAGCTGTAGTCATAACATCATACCATGATCTCCTCACCGCTTCGCCCTCCTGTAATCGTAGCGGTAAGACCTATCTCGTCTCTGAATGTCATGACAGCCTACAACCTCTGCCCGACAGTGCTCCTATTCTCCCGGCTCTCCGTGACCGTTGCAGACTTGATCGTCCTCGTTGTGACATGGAGGGCTACCTACAAGGTTCTTCGAGAGACTAGAGGCCTGCTGAAGGTATCCGTCACCCAAGTGCTGCTGTTTAACGGTGCGCTCTGCTGCCTTACTCTGTTGCTCTCGACGACTGGCCTGACCGCCACGGTGTGCGTGTGATACAGGCGCTTTCTACTTCATGTGCGACAATCGTTTAGTTCGCACTTTGCCCTGCGCTACACTGACGGGCGGTTTGTACACCAGCGTCCTTCTGCTCATGAACATCGCGCATATCATCATGACCGAGCTCTCCGTACGTCTCTCTTTAGCGTCATGATATCGCATGGATTTACACTCTCACACTGTCATCATCTTCGCAGATCACGGACTTCACCGAGGCGACCAGCTACCTCTCGCTCTTCATAGAGCCGTACGTGCACTTCCATGATTAATCCGTCTTCGTTCCATCCAATCCATATTCTACGCTGACACCGCTAACGCCCGATCGTGTCTAGCCTCATGTCCATCCTCGCCTCCGACTTCCTGCTCAACCTCCAGAAGGCGACCACCACGTCGTCGCACATGGACTCTGACCAGGGACAGGGAGAAGGACCATCGTTGAACTTTGCGGCAATCACACAGACCAGCCACACCGAGACCGCAATCGCAGACGCTGATGCGGATGTGGATGCAGATGGCGATGATTTTGGCGAACCTGAGGCGTAGATTGAGGGCGCCTGTACCCTTGAGTCGATGTCGATTTGTCGTTGATAGATCAGGATATAAATCTTTACGGCTCACGAGAGCAGGCCACGCAACGCAGATTCCTATCCTGAGTTTCAAGTTGGAGAGCCTGAACCATTGTTGTAATGAGCCTGCCATCGGACGCTTCAAAACAAGTTGATATTCTTCGCCCAACAAGCCTCACCATCGTCTTACAAAGAAAGTACTTAGCGTGTTTTTGCGGACGGAAAATAGAAGTATAGCAGTCTCCTCGTAAGCTTCACCTGCAGACGGAGGGTATGGTTTCGAGGAACAAAATAGCAACTCCTGGTTTCGATCCAGGGACTTCAGGGTTATGAGCCCTGCACGCTTCCACTGCGTCAAGTTGCTATGCATAGCGTTCGCATTAATAACATAATACCATAATGGTCTTCCTTATCACGATGGCTTTCCCGGGACCCGGCGACTCACCGCGATCGCATCGCTTCGAGCCTTCGAGGCTCCTCAAGCTGGGATCATCGTGCGGCGCCGCGCGCCATAGGGATATATGATGCTTTCATTGACCGATGTCTGGTATGTGACCTATTGTAACAAGCCTATAGCCAAGCTACCGAACTCTCAGAATAAACTAACAGGGTTAAGTCGGGCGCAACGACGGAGGCGGGCCGCGGTCGATGACTCGGAGCTAATCCCTGCGGTAACTGTCCTTGTAATCGGAGTTCTACGTCACCATGGGATGTTAGCATGCTCTGTTAGCGACAGCAATGGCTTAGGATACTCAAACCTTTGTGTAGATCCCGCCGCGGTCGTTCATGCGCCTCACCGGAGCAGGCTGGCCGACGTGGCCGTTCTCATTCTGCGTGCCTTCCGACGGATGACCCTGTAAAAGGGGCAGATCCATGTGAGTATCTATGACTCTACACGCTCCAGACACACAGCTCGCGAAACTAACATGCAACGCGGACATGATAGAAGCCACAACATTCATGTCATGCTCACCGGCCGCCTTATTCGCTTTCACCGAATTGTTCTTGCCGCGAGGATCCTCCGCGTGCTCTCCGTCCGCTGCTCGAGTCTCGCCCCCACGCTCGTTCGCCCCACCGCTCTCATTGCCGCGCCCCTCGGTGTTCCTAGAGCCCGAGGAGACCATGCCGCTGGAAGCTGCACCCCCTCCTGCGCCTCCGCTACGGACGGGCGAGGCGTGGAGGAATTGGGCTCCGGAGGGCTCCTGCGCGCTGGAGCCTCGGGGACGGAGGTTGGTGCCAGTACCTCCAGGAGAGCTGACGCGCTCGTTGAACTCGGGGGCTTGCTGAGCGTGGCGGAATTGCCCTGTGGTGCGAAGCGCCGTGTCATGATGCTAGACATGTTCAACCGAAATCATCGACACTTACAGGTAGGCATTTCAGCAGGATCCGTGGATGCGTGGCTCCTGTCCTGCTTCGTGAATTGAAGCCTGTAAAAGCCGTAGAAGCCAACAGCACAGGCGGCCATGCCGAGGATCATGGTCTACGCGATATGATGTCATTGATTTCCTTCTCATGTCGAGCCGTAGGAAACATACCATCGGACGACCGCCTCCTTGACCTGCTGCATGCATCGGGGCATTTGGCCTTCCAGAGCGAAGGTTCGAGGTATGTCCTGAATGGGCGCTCATAGCTGTGGCTGAATAGGTAAAAACAGTATGGCGGTTGTGCGCGTATATAGGGATGATGGTGGGAAGGTGAGTGACTCAAGGATGTTCAACGTATGCGCTTTTGTGCATCTTCGCGGCTGACCGATTCGCGACGGCGGCTGAGGCAGTGATCGTCGGCCTGTACCATCCTTCAAGGGACGTCTACTCTTGGAAGGCGGCTTACCGTAAACGGATCGGCGAGTGTCACTGCCGCCGCCGTATGAGATGACGTCACGAAACATCCTCTGCCTGGGACGACGGCAATTCGGTGAGGTGCGTCATGATCGAATACTCGTGTCTCTGTAGATATATGTCTGGCCTATGTTCAGCAACGCACTTTCCAGGCGTTGATGCATTGATGTGCTGATGGATCGACCTATGAGATGACATCTACAACGACCGTAACGTTGTTAGAAGGCATATGCCCACCCCAGGTGGTGGGCGGGTCCAAGGTCTAAAATCGAGGCATATTGCTTCGCATGCTGACAAAGTCGGAAGCGAGAAACGTCGCCATTACATGTCCGAAAGCTATCCAATATAGAGCTCTGGTGTACGTTAGACAAATGCGCATGTGTAGATGCGAGGCAATGGTGTTCATGAGACCGCCACGATTGTCGTAAGAGCTCCTCAGTCCGAATTAGAACTATGTCGCTGACGATCATAATCGGATCCCTCGCGATGCTGTGAGAAAAGCGTGTCAGCAGGACGCTATGTCTTCCTCACATCAAAGCTGCTGAGCGCTGACCTTCGACGCGATCTCAGACCCTGGTTCTTTCTCTTTCTGAGGAGCTGGCTCGCTCTTGGAGTTCTGATGATCATTCGTTCCCTTCCCCTTCAGCCAGGGCATTTCGTCAGTGTTGCGTCTAGTAACTGTCGAGACATCATCCGCTTACCTGAGTTGCGTTGAGATACGACGCAGCCGGCCCTTGGCTGCCCGACTGATCGTCATTGCTCCGCGTTGGTACGCTTTTGGGATTGGTCGGGATATCCGTCTCAGACGACCGCTGGGTAAGGTGCTGATCGGAATTAGATGTGGGATTCTGCTCTTGCGTTAGGCGGTACTCCCCTGAAGGATCGTAAGTATATAGGCAGACGTCAATGAGGGCATATGGAACGAACATGTAGGAATGGCGCCCGGGTACGGTGTCGTCTCCTTCCTCGCCTGATTCGTCTTCTGTGCGTACCAAAAGAGTCCAAGTCCTGTTGAGACTGCGGCCACACCTCCGGCAAGCAACTGATGTAACCAAGGGTAGCTTTGCGTTAACGTCTTCTGTCCGGTCATCCTATGCTCATGCATGTAGTGCGTACCTTGTTGTTGCTCCGCACCGCCTGTTGGATTCCCCGAGTAGCATCAGAAGACATCGTGTTGGGGTATCTGGTATAGAGCTTGAGGTAGCACGATACTAGTGCGAAATGCGTAGATATGAACTATCAGGTCGTGAATGATGATCAAGGGGTGAGAGATACTGTATGCGCATGGATACGCGCGAGGGCTTATATGCTGAAGCGTGGCTCCATCATGCCGAGCCCCAACCTAGACAATGCAGAAGCTTTCCGGGCGCCGCGTGTGAGGGAGAAAGTGGAGGAAGAGGTCGCGAGGACATAAGTCGCGACGTCATTAAGAGTGGTAATCCCCACGACGCGGTGGCGCGGTGGGGGATACGCGCTCACGTGACCGCGTCGAGGCCATCTACCTGATGCACTGTGCACCAATCGTAACCTGAGGTGGTAGTAGATGCTAGTATCACTGTAACTTGCCACAGGTAGCAGAAGTTTAAGAATCCGTGTGCGTTACTTATGAGCAACACGGCGGTGACACAATGGTCGTACAGACAGACTGGGAGAAAAAGACAGTGAGATACTCGTACATGCACAATACAACCTAGAACTTCAGCTATAGGATTACGGCCGGTATTAGTGGCGCAGAGGCCAAATACCCTTCTTTGTATCTATTTTCTGAAGCATGTACCACTGAGGAGACGGGCTGACTATATCAAGCTTTCCTCCTGGCGTGCTCTCCGTTACCGAGAACGCTAGGTTTCCGGCGACCATCAAACATGGGACCTCCTTGCCATCGTCGTCTATCGTCACATCTACTTCACCGTAGCCTTCTGGAATGCTCTCAAAGGGCATGGTAAAGTAGGACACGCCGTCCAGTGTATACGTCCAGTTCCAGGATGTGTCTGTGTTTGAGGGTGAGTGATCGTCATAGTAAACGCTGAGCAGGAACGTCTCTTACGACGTTCGAGGACGCTGCCGCTTCCGTGCTGGGCAACGTTCGTTGCATCTGTGCCGTCTGCGGTACTTGCAGAACCAGTGGTAGTATCGCTAGCAGAGGGCACACCAGTCGCCACCTTTCGAATACTGGGCGACTTCCTCTGTTTGGACAACACCTGAGAGCCTCTGCGGAGCAACTTCGTCGCCTTATCCTTGACGCGGATGGACATCGAACTTCTGCTACGCTTGGACAACGAATCGTCCTCCAGCCTCTCTGGGGGTAGTTCCACAACCGGACGGGCCAGAGGAAGAGGAGGCTCGGTGAAGGACGGTGCCTCGGGTATGTTCTTTGGAAGAGGGCCCGCCTTCCACGTCCCTTCCGGAGTCCACACACAGAACGCGGTGATCCAGCCGGTGAGGTCGTCTTGCCCACAGTACTCCTCGATCCTGTGCACTGCGTGCTTCCAGAAAGTTACGTCTGGGTTTCCGTCGAACGCCGCGACGAAGCGGCGTAGGATGGGACGGAGCATCTCTGCCCATACTGCGGGCTGATCGCCGAATTCGTATAGGCGCGTAGTTCGATACAAGAGCCGTTGCCAGTCCTCCTTCGTGCCCTCGAGAGTGACGGAGGGGAACCCGCACGTAATGCCGCCAGTGAACTTGAAGTATCTGGAGGTGGAGGATTGAGTTAGGATGAACATTAGGACAAGTAGCACATATGCACGTACGCTTTACAGGTCGCCATCATGAGTATCGAGCACACAGTGTAGTCTTTGAGAGTCGTAGTAGAGAAGTCGGGCAGAATCCATTCGGAGAGGGTGCTATCGGAAATCTATGAATGGCAATCTTGATGAGCATCGCCTCAACATCATTCAGACTTACAGCTTGGGGGCGAAGTGTCGGGTTAAGTGGCGGGTGAATACTCACATGTTTCTTCATTTCCACTGTGAACATACGAGCGAGTTTACCGTAGTCCTCAGTCAGCTCGAGGTACAATGACTGTTGTCCGCCGTGTGAGACGAAGTATTGCCGCAAGTCTTCCGCGTGCGCGTTTACGCTGTATCACGGAGATTCGCTTATAAGCATCGTTCTCGTGTTGAGGAACACTAGGGGAAGTGGTACATCGTATACCGAAGTCGACTTACTAGAAGCTCAACTGGCTTAAGATTGCAATCCACACATCATCCGGTCTTCATTACGAGAATCAGCGGTCAGAATCGACTCGATAGCTGCAAGTCATTGTCCACATACCGGATTCGCAAGTGCGAATGGGTGCCATATGCCTGCACTACGGCCTGGGCAAAACCGTTGCCCTGGGGAACGAGCGACGCATACTCGTTTGGCGCGACGGAGCCCTGGAGCACTTTAAACGTCGCGCCGGGTTTGTTGCAAGCAGCAGTCACCATGGCCTGGTCTCCGTGCGTGTCGCCTGGGCGTGGGCCCTGCCAAGCGGGCCGTGTACGCCAGTCGCTGCATTGCAGCTTTGGGGAGACGGGGAAGGTAACGGGCATCTAGCTAGAGACTGGTAACGGCGTGGTAGGTTAGGTCTGGTGGGGTGCGCAGAAGGGCGATGCGGGCAGTGGACTGTCGTGTATATATGTGAATCACCTCTAAAGGACAAGTGATCAGGTTGACCCCGATGCAGCCAGGTCAGGAACAACGCGTACGGAGACTCGGAATCCTCAACGCAGCCTTGACGCAGTGTGCCGTGGGCAGAGTCAGAGTCACTGGGCCAAAGCGGTCACACGTCGGGGCCGGGATTTCAACCAGACGATTCGATTCGACGCAGTCTAGGCACAGTAATACGTGGGTCCCGTGTCCTCCGCAGCTCAGCGCTCTACAGCCTTGTATGCTCAACACGAGTTGACGTATCCTGAAGCCTGTGCCTTCGGTTGAAGGACCCGTGGACACAGTCGTAACGACGAGAATCTAGCACGGAGAATATCGCAAACTACACGCTGCAGTGAATACGCAAGGTATCATCGAGGCTGTGTTTCGAGAGCTCGTGTTCGTACAGTACCAGTGGCTGTGAGATTACATCCTGTTTGACACTGCGCGCGCAGAGGGCACGCTGTACTTGCAGGCACACGATTGTAATAGATCAGTGTTCGCCTCTCCTCTGGAGGAAGTCGCGAAGGACGAGGCAGAAAACGAGGTGTTTTCGGAAGTGCGAGCTCTTGAGCTCAAGGAGCGGTGATGGGGAGGCGAGACGCGCCCACGTGACTGCGTCAACGTCATCTCAACACTCGTATGCTCCAGGGCCTAAGTTGTTCTGTGGATGCTGTAGCTACGGTATATTGAACTAGTACACATATAGAATCCATTAGCATGCTTACATAGCCTTGTACATTGGAGAGAATAAGGCATGCGTCAAGAAATTAACAGAGAGATCACGGTGGGGCGTCCGTACAACTTGAGAAATGATGCGATGTGCGTACATATGGCGTTGAGGATCAAAGAGGTAGTGAATCGTCATTTGAGGGATCCTCTGCTAGAGAGGCAGGGAGATAGACCCCGTTTTGTTGAAGAGGCCCTCTGCTAGGGGGACAAAATCATATGCCTCCTGGGTGTCTACCTTCTGGAGCATGTACCACTGCGGAGACGGGCTGATTGTATCAAGCGTTCCTCCTGGTGTGCTCTCCGTTACCGAGAACGCTAGGTTTCCGGCAATCATTAAACATGGGATCTCGTTGCCACCATCGTCTATCGTCACATCCACCTCGCCGTAGCCGTCTGGGATGTCTTCAAACAGTATAGAAAAGTAGGACACGCCGTCCGGTGTGCACCTCCAGTCCCAGCGATCTGATTCCTGAGGATGAGCAGTTATATTCAAGCCGCTGAGATATAAACTGTTCCTCACCCGGCGCGCCGGTCGTCGCCTTTGGAATACCGTGACGGAAGGGCCTCATCAACTCTTGACGGGTTTTGGTGCTGCGAAGCCATTTCATCACCTTATCCTTGACGCGGAAGGACATTGAGATTCTTCCCTGCTTCGATGACGAGTCCCCCTCTGGCTTCTCCTGCGGAAGCTCCACGACTGATCTGGGGGGAGGAGGCGGCTTTGTGAAGGGCGGCGCCATGGGTATGTCCTTTGGAAGAGAGTCCGCCTTCCACCTGCCCTCCGGAGTCCATACGCAGAACGCAGTGATCCAGCCTGAAAGGATATCCCCTCCACAGTCCCGCTCACTACGGTGCACGGCATGCCTCCAGAACGTCACGTCTGGGTTCCCATCGAACGCCGCGACGAAGCGGCGCAGGATGGGCTGAAGCATCTCTGCCCATACTGCGGGCTGATCGCCGAATTCGTATAGGCGGCTGGTTCTGTACAGTAGTCGCTGCCAATCTTCTTTCGTGCCTTCGAGAGTGACTGAGGGGAATCCACACATTATAGAACCGGCGAACTTGAAATATCTGAAAGTGACGAAGCAAGTGAGAATCAGTCTTGTGAGACGCGGATTGAGTATCTGTACCAACGCTTTGCAGGTCACCATCATAAGTACCGAGCATACGGTGTAGTCTATGAGAGTGGTGGTAGAGAAATCCGGCAATATCCATTCGGAGAGGGTGCTGTCGGAAATCTATCGGACAATCCTATTGAGCATCCAGGCTTGCGATATTGAAGTTGATCTCTGAGGAAAGTAGCGAGCGACTACGTACATGCTTCTTCATCTCCACGGCGAACTGGCGAGCGAGCTCACCGAAGTCCCCGTCGGCCCCAAGGCGCAGCTGCTGTTGGCCGTCATGCGAGACAAAGTATTGGCGCAGTTCCTCTGCGTGTGCGTTCACACTACATATCAAGAATCATCACCCGTAAGTACCTCAACCCACTGAGTAGCCCTACTTCACATATTGTACAAGACTCACTAGAAGCTCAATTGGCTTAACATTGCAATCCACACATCGTCTGGCCTTGATCACAGTAACGTTAGCGCTCGATGCTCGAAGCCAAGTCGATAGCCGTTGGCCACACACCGGATTCTCAAGTGCGAATGGGTTCCGTATGCCTGCACCACGGCCTGAACAAAACCGTTGCTCTGCGGAACGAGCGACGCATACTCGTTGGGCGCGACGGAGCCCTGAAGCACCCTAAACGTCGCGCCGGGTTTGTCGCAAGCAGCAGTCACCATGGCCTGGTCTCCGTGCGTATCGCCCGGGCGTGGACCTTGCCAAGCGGGCCGTGTACGCCAGTCTCCGCATTGTAGCTCAGGGGAGACGGGGAAGGTGACGGGCATATTGAGCTTCGTAATGGTGTGGTAGGTTAGGTACGCAGGATTCAGAGGGCGGGTGCGGGCAGTGGGCTTGTCTGTATACGGTATATGCGGATACTATACCTACTATCATGCGCAGGTGAGATGAGTTTTACCGAGATTATGGCAGACTCGGAACTCAACACAACCTCTACGCAGTTGCAGTGTGCCGTGGGTAGAGTCAGAGATACTGGGCCAAAGCGGTCACACGTCGGGGCCAAGGGACAAGCAGACGAGCAGACGACTCGATTCAACACAGTCGACGCACAGCACTACGTGGGTCCCGTCGCCAGGCACAAATTGTGACAGATTGGTGTCCGCGCCCTAGTAGAAATCGGGCAGGGCGAGGCAGAAAACGAGGTGTATCGGAGGGGGGCTTCAGGACTCGGGCGCGCAAGCTCAAGTAGCGGCCCCGGTGTCTCGTCACTTGTGCTCTCCAGGCTGTAAGTTGTTCTGTGGATGCTGTAGCTCAGGCATATTGAACTAGCGTACATGTATGTAGAACAAATGAGCATGCGGACATAGTCATCGTACATCAGGTGCGTCTGTACATGGGATGATGGGATGTGCGTACATACGGAATAGTGGCTCAAAAGGGAGGTGTTTTGTGCGATCTCCGCTCCGGAGGCCTAGGATAATAGGCCCCGTACCCATATGCCCCCTTCCAAGTGTCTACCTTCTCAAGCATGTACCACTGCGGGGACGGGCTGATGGTATCGAGCTTCCCTCCTGAAGTACTCTCCATCACCGAGAACGCTAGGTTTCCGGCCACCATTGAACACGAGCGTTCAATGCCGTCGTCGTTTATCGTCACATCCACTTCACCATAGCCTGCTGGTATGTCTGTGAACCGTATCGTGAAGTAGGATATACCGTCTAGCATGTACTGGTACCTATCCCTGAAAATATTTACTTCAAAGGGTAAGCAGTCGCGCGCATCAATATAGCAACAAGATGCCTCTTACTGGGCCGCACAAGGACGCTGCCGCCACTTTCGGGCATAGCATCGTCCGTTGAATTGGTGGCACCTGCGGTGTTTGCGTTGTCCCCAGTATTCGCAGAAGTGTCCTTAGCTGTGTTCTCGCTGGTGATAGCCTCTCGAACGCTGAGATGCGGTTGTTTCCGTGCCAGGGGTATGTTCTGGGGAAGAGGGCCCGCTTGCCAGCGGCCCTTTGGAGTCCACACGCAGAACGCGGTTATCCAGCCTGTGAGGACCTCCTCCCCACAACCCTCCACGCTGTGGTGCACGGCGTGCTTCCAGAACATCACGTCCGGGTTCCCGTCGAATGCTGCGACGAACCGACGCAGAATGGGTCGGAGCATCTCTGCCCATACCGCGGGCTGGTCGCCGAACTCGTAGAGGCGGCGGGTCCGATTCAATAACCGCTGCCAGTCTTCTTTTGTACCCTCGAGGGTGACGGATGGGAACCCGCACGTAATCATTATGGCGAATTTGAAGTACCTGAGAGTAAGAGGTGTGATAGGAAGTGAGTGTCGAGGGAGCACGACAGCGCACATTGTACGTACGCTTTGCAGGTTGCCATCATAAGCACCGAGCATACAGTGTGGTCTTTGAGAGTGGTCGTAGAGAAGTCCGGTAAAATCCATTCGGAGAGGGTGTTGTCGGAGAACTACCGAACACAATCTCATTGAGCGTTGTTCTCCGGCGCAGTATCCAGACGTGCAGGATCAAGCTGGTAGAGCGGCAAGCGACTACTTACATATTTCTTCATCTCCGCTGTGAACTTACGGGCGATTTCGCCGAAGTCCCCACACGCATCGAGCGACAGCGACTGTTGCCCGTCGTGCGAAACGAAGTACTCGCGCAGTTCCTCTGCGTGCGCATTGACGCTGCATCACAGAGATAAGCCGTGAGCATCTCGTTAATTACCAGGACGCTCTACGTAGTAGCAGCATGTCGCATGTCGAAGGAGACGTACTAGAAGCTCAGTTGGCATAGGATCGCAATCCACACATCATCTGGCCTTGATGTTCAAGTCAGCATCCGGGTCAAATCGGTTGAATGGTAGTCCGGGCTACGTACCGGATCCGCAAGTGGGAATGGGTGCCGTACGCATGCACTACCGCCTGGACGAAGCCGTTGCTCTGCGGCACCATGGAGGCATACTCGTGAGACGCGACGGAGCCCTGCAAGACCTTGAACGATGCACTGGGCTTCTCGCAAGCAGCAGCCACCATATCGTGGTCTCCTCGAGTGTCACCCGGCCACGGGCCCCAGTAGGCCTTTCGTGGGCCCTTTCGTGGGCCCTTGGTATAGTCCGGTCGTACGCTCCAATCCGCGACCTGCAGTTCGGGAGAGACAGGGAATGTGACGGGCATACTGATATCGGCCGCTCTTGTAGTTTGTTGCGATGTGAGGGTATAGCAGGTGCCTGTTCGCTGTGGGTGGGTTTCGCTTCAGTATATATACGCATCTGAAGGTTAGCCACGCAAGAGGTGCCCCCAGGCAGGCTAGCTCTGTGCCGGGAACACATCTGCTTGCCGCAACCTCCGCCTTGGTGTGTTAGGAGTCATAATTGGTGCCGGCTCGGTGCCGGAACGTCAGGTGGATAGTTCGTGGAATCCTAGACACAGCGATGAATGGGAATGCGTTCCTGGGCTGGTCACCTGAGGAAGTACATTGAGACCGCTCGTTCATTCCAGAGAAGCCTTCATGAACAGGTTCTCAGGGCTATGACCACACGAACAAGGTTTGACAATGACAGGCGGGCGCAGTGGGGAGGAACGATGTGAGGCTCTGTTCGGCGGTCCCGGGCTTGTAAGGCTGTGTGAACACGACAGATTCAACGTCGTACAAGATAGTGCATTGTACGCCACAGAGAGTCCCGACCTCAGCCCAAGTCACTCAAAGATATAACTAGTACTACGGTGTCAGTGACTCTGAACGAATCGGGGAGCATCAATCTACATCGCCTTACTATCTCCCTCAGGAAGAATCACTGAGCGGCGATACGGTGAAATAGCGGACTTCGTCCAGCTGTAGCACGCCCGCCCTGTCGGACCTGTGCATTGTGCAATGGGATATGGGTCAGTCTCATGTGAGGGTGTTACCACATATTGGCGCGTACCGAATTTGAAGATAGGGATAGAAAGCGTGAGCTTCGATTAATGCTCCAACAAAACCGTTGCATTGCGGTGAGAGACTTTCCGATGCTCCCACGGAGCTTTTGAGTACTGCGAGCCTTCCGCCTTGCAAAGGTAACGGACAGAGTCGATCTGACTCTTCGCCGTGATATCCTGCTATGCTATCAGCCAGACGGCCCGGCCAAACCTCACATAGTCGGGCATCAGGCCTCAGGGGTTATGGCGAATGTGACAGGCATGGAGGCTCAACGTTCAGCGGTATCAACAGTGATGCGGTAAGAATGATATGACAAGGTGTACATCCTTTACGTACCTTGAGGACGACTGTCTAGCTCTGTTGGATCCGGCTCTCGGAACTCGGAGTCAGAGTCAACCTACTGAGCGTCAATTATGAATCGCGGCCCTGCTCTATAGGCAGCAGGTGAGCCCATTCCTTCGATCCCTACTAGCCAAGCATCGGTGTTGTTAGCATCCTAATCACCCTGAGTAGACTACTGACCCGTGATAACGACCAATGCCACAGGGAGATTATCAAGTGACCAGATGCACCACACTCTCCAGCGATCTGTCCACCCAGCGTGTTCACCGGGGCCCAAGTACATGGCACTACATGACACCGAAACGCGCAGCTCCTCATCCCACAGACGAACCGCAACGCGACACGGGAGCAGCTACGTCCATACCTCAGTTTGACTTCTTCTCGAACAGAAACCACTGCGGAGCCGGTGAGAGCGTGTCAAGTTGACCACCCGCAGTAGTCGCAGACGCCTCAACAGCTACGTGGCCGGAGACCATCGTGCAATCGATGGTTCGCCCATTGTCGATAACCGCCACATCCACTTCGCAGTAGCCTGCCGGAATCGAGCCCACATCGACGGTGAAGTACGAGATGCCGTCGAGAGTGTACCGGGGCTTGCTCCTAGATGTGTCTGAGTGGTATAGCAGGCATTAGCAATGGCGTAGTCAATAGCCAGCGGCACTCTAAGGTCGGAACGTACCATCGATCTCAAGGAGGCTGCCACGCACAGCCGAACTCTCCCCTGCTCTGGGATCCGTGTCGTTGCGATCCACGACTTCCTCCGCAGCAGCAGCTGGACGAGGCTCTGTATCACCAGACTTCCCGAAACGCCCTGAGAAGCGCTTAGGGAGGACACCGGTCAAGCCTTTCCGGAGCGTTGACTTGAAGCCTGAAGAGCGAACGTTTACTATGGTTCGCGCCGCTTCCGATCGGGGAATGCTCGTTGGAAGCGGACCGGCCTTCCACCCCCCTTCGTGGTCCCACACGCAAAAGGCTGTAATCCATCCGCTGATGTTGTCCTCACCCGATGTCACCTCTTGGCGATACACAATATGTTGCCAGAATGCCGTGTCGATTTGACCGTCGAAAGCGATAATAAAGCGATTGAGGATGGGACGAAGCATGTCGGCCCAGACGGAGGGTTCATCGCCGAACTCGTGTATGCGATCAAGACGATCCAGGATACCCTGCCAATCGGCTCTCGTTCCGTCCAGAGTCATGGTCGGGAGCCCACATCGGAGGTCGAAGACGTACTCGAAATACCTGTAGTATGATATGTTGGAACCATTCAGTCATCGAGGTGCATGCGAGCACTCACGTTTTGAGCGTCGACATCATCACTACTGAGCATATCGTTTTGTCTCTGAGCGTCGTCGTCGTAAAATCCGGGAGGATCCATTCGACGAGCGTGCTATCTACAACCTGCATGACGAGCATTTAGTTGAGAACTTGAAGACAATACATGCGGGTGCAACTCGCGTTCTTCTGGATTTGCTTTGTCATATCGCGAGACATGCGTCCAAAGTCGACGGTATGACGATTTCCATCAGCTTTCACCACCAGACGTCTTCTGGCTGCATGTGCGACGAAATACCCGCGCAGTTCATTTGCATGGGCGTTCACGCTACAGGGAGATACAGTGACCTTGCCGTAGTCACGGTATTAAGATGACAACATACTAGAAACATAACTGAGTGAGAATCGCGATCCAAACGTCGTCCGGACTGAGAAGAATAGTTTCAGTTCGGGGACAGCTCGCAGATGTATGTCGCACACACCGTATCCTCAGATGGTTGTGACTCCCGTATGCCTCCAATACGGCGCGCACGAACCCGTTCCTTTGCCCAATCAACTTGGAGTCTTCCGCGATAGAGTGCTGCAGTAAATTGCCACAAATTGCCGCTTGTGGCTCGCATGCCACGTGCAGTATCGTCCCCACGTCGCGGATACTCTCAAGCTGTACAGCGAGAGGAGAAACGGGGAAAACAGGGATAGTCACCGGCATGTCGCGGGCTATGTCGGTGTGGAAAGACATATGCCACGATGATAGTCAGCACCAGAAGGTCGGTCGTGGTTAGGTAGTCTCGATATCACTCACCGCGTCTCCAATCTCGTAGAGCTGTAAGAGGGAAATGGCGAGTGGCAGTCGACGCATCGGGAAGCGAGTCCCCGCTTTATACAGTTATGGAAGGCCATCGCGTGAACTCGTTGCGAGATGGTCAGCTGCTATTGCGATGCAAGCCGGAGTAGGGCAGGAAGCCAGGCTGTTCATAGTATCGATAGCGGGATGAGGTCACGTCTTATCAACAGGTACCGAGGCCTGGTACTCCTCTGAAGCAGATGAAAACATCAGAGCAATGTGAGAGTCCTGTACTCAGCGACCGCGGCTCTCAACGTTCCTCGATACACGCAGTGTTAGAAGCAGCTTCGCCATCTAAGTGTGTTCACAGGGGCCCACAGTCGCTAGACGGTTTGTGGTAAGCTCTGCGCTTCCGATCAATTATACGACGAGTCGGCTAAACGATGCGGCCAACGCACCTCGTTTTGCCGACTCTGCGCAAGCATGACAGTATGAAGTTGGCGTGAACGAAAGGCGGTTACCCCATGGATCCCGGTCGCAGATCCGATTGTTCGTTTCGGAGCGTTCATTCAAGCCTTGCTGCCTCAGCGACACATGCAGCCAGACTACTTCCAGATAGATGGCTGTATTCAGGCTATACAGTACTATATAGCCAGCGTTGTGAGCCTGAGCATCGAAGATCTTTCGACGGAGTCGGGGCGAGTCCGAGTCCGAGCAGTAAGCAGCAAAGTCACCGGGCGCTTAACCTAACTCTAGTCTCACCCTCCTACGACGGTCACGTGAACCGTGTAATTTCTGCTACGAGCGCTTTACCTCCCCTACCAGCTTCCTCTTCGACGCGCATCCCTCGGACTCTCTTCCTTGTTCTGTGACCTAGAAAGTAGTGCCTACTGAAGAAAACGTGCTGCACTGGCGACTAGAACTTTTTAGACAGGAAACAAAGTCCTTAGCTTCTCAGAGCTCGTGCAGAACTCGATGAAAGCCAATTATAAGGTATGCCCCGGTTGGCTGGGATAGCGGCGCATACCATATTGAAGCAACACAAGTTCTCGAACCTCTGCGGGACAGTATACAGACAAGGAAACATTGTCTTTACACCGGATGGGAATTCAGTCCTTAGTCCTGTAGGGAACAGGGTCTCGGTGTTCGACCTCGTAAAGTGAGTTTCTGATTCTCATCTGTCTACTGCTACGGCTTATCCCCTGCAGCAACAAGTCCTACACTTTCCCTTTTGAGAATCGGAAGAACATCTCCGCGATTGCGCTTAGCCCTGACGCCAATGTGTTACTGAGCGTAGACGAAGGTACGTAGACATATGTCATGCTGCGTCGCACTCCTAGGTTCAACGTTAGGCAGATGGCCGTGCATTGCTCGTTAACTTCAAGCGAGGCGCCGTGCTGCACCACTTTAACTTCCAAAAGCCTGTGAAGGCGATCAAGTTCTCCCCGGATGGAAAGTGCGTGAGATTTTCATACGCCTCGATAAAACGGCTCCGCCTAATATCAATCTCCTAGATATATAGCTGTGTCGCATGATTCTCACGTACAGGTCTGGCAGACACCGAACCATCTCATACGCGAGTTCGCACCCTTCAACCTCCACCGGACGTATACAGGTCATCACGATGAGGTCCTCAGCATAGAGTGGTCTCCAGACTCGAAGTGCTTCATCACCACTTCACGAGACATGACCGCACGGTTGTTCACCCTCGATCCAGTCGAGGGTTTCCGTCCGAAGACGTTTGCAGGCCACAAAGATGCCGTGTTGAATGCCTTCTTTTCTTCAGACGCGAAAACGGTAGGCGACCATTAACTCTACCACTGCGGTCTCATAAGCTGACTTCCCTTAGATCTACACCGTCAGCAGAGATGGCGCTGTATTTACCTGGAAAGCGAAGCCCAAGGAGGATGAAGACGACAGTGACAGCGATGATGACCAACCTGTTGCGTCAACTTCGAATGCAGCGGGCTCGCTATACAACGAAATCGCGAATACGCGATGGGGTGTGCACAAGCGCAACTACTTCAACCAAGCCGGCACGAAAGTCGTCTGCAGTACATTCCACCGCAGCTCGAGCCTCCTTGTCGTAGGCTTCTCGACCGGTGTCTTCGGCCTCTGGGAGATGCCTGCGTTTTCAAACATTCATACCCTCAGCATCTCACAGGAGAAGATCTCGTCTGTTGCGATCAACCCTTCAGGCGAGTGGCTCGCGTTCGGTGCGAAGAAACTCGGACAACTTCTCGTTTGGGAATGGCAGTCCGAGTCGTACGTGCTGAAGCAACAAGGCCATTACTTCGACATGAACACCCTCGCGTATGCGCCCGACGGTCAGCACATCGCGACTGGCGGTGACGACGGCAAGGTCAAGGTCTGGAACACAACTTCTGGATTCTGTTTCGTCACATTCTCGGAACACTCTGCTGCAGTATCTGCCGTTGAATTCGCTAAACAGGGACAGGTTCTCTTTTCCGCATCGTTAGACGGAACAGTACGCGCCTTCGACCTGATCCGCTACCGCAACTTCCGGACCTTCACATCCCCGACCCCTGTTCAGTTCTCGTGCCTTGCTGTGGATCCGAGCGGCGAAGTTGTCGCTGCGGGCTCAACGGACTCGTTTGAAGTTTTCTTGTGGTCGGTACAGACAGGAAAGCTTCTCGATGTCCTCACTGGCCACGAAGCGCCCATCAGCTCCCTCGCCTTCTCGCCCACAGGCAACATCATCGCAAGCGGCTCCTGGGACAAGACTGTCCGTGTATGGAACGTCTTCAGCAGGTCGCGCGCAGTCGAACCGTTCACCTTGAGCGCCGACGTGCTCTCGGTTGCATTCCGTCCGGATGGCAAGGAGCTTGCGGCGTCTAGCCTGGACGGCCAGATCATGTTTTTCGACGTGAACCTGGGCAAGCAGACGAATATCATCGACGGCAGACGAGACATCTCCGGAGGGCGCAAGGCCGACGACCGTATGGCCGCCTCCAATAATGCGTCGGGTAAGGCGTTTAACAGCCTTGCATATACCGCCGACGGCCGCTGCATCATCGCGGGCGGGAACAGCAAATATGTCGTCATCTACGATGTGCGCGAGGGCGTCATGGTCAAGAAGTTCCAGATCTCGCAGAATCTCAGCCTCGACGGCACAGAAGAGTTCCTCGACAGCCGCAAGGTGACCGAAGCCGGCAATATCGACCTCATTGACGATCACGGCGACGCAAGTGACCTCGAGGACCGACTCGACACCGCGCTGCCCGGCGCGCAGCATGGCGATATGTCGAAGCGGCGCTACCGGCAGGAAGCGCGAACCAAATGCGTGCGCTTCGCCCCCACCGGGCGTGCATGGGCGGCTGCGTCGACCGAGGGCTTGCTCATCTACTCTGTCGACGACAGCACATCGTTCGACCCGTTCGATCTAGACATCGAGCTCACCCCGCAAGCGCTGCTCTCCGTCCTCGCTCGGCGCGAGCATCTCAAGGCGCTCGTGATGGCGTTCCGCCTGAACGAGCGGCCGCTCATCCAGAAGGCGTACGAGAGCGTGCCCCACGCGGACATTCGGCTCGTCGCGCGGGGACTTCCCTTGGTGTACGTCGGACCGCTCTTGCGGTTCGTTGCGGAGCACATGGAGAAGAGCCCACACTTTGAGTTCGACCTGCTTTGGGCGAGCGCGTTGCTCGGCGCGCATGGTCGCCACCTCAGGGACCGCGCGGGCGAGTACGCGAGCGTGCTGCGGGCGCTGCAGAAAGGCTTGAGCGACTTCGAGCAGCTGGTCTCGAGATTGTATGTTCTTGCCTCACTTCGCTCGTATGTTTACTGATGTGAGATTCGGCAGATGCGAGGACAATCGGTCAACGCTGGACTACTTGTTAGACCAACTGAAGGTGAAGCAATTGCGCGACGGTGATGTCGAGATGGACGACTCCACACATCGGCAGCAGATCGGTGCCTTTTAAACGGGCTTACTGCAGACTTGGCAAGCATGACCTGTCGTTGTGATATTACGACTGATCCTCTCCGTAACTTGTAAAAGTAGTATATGTAGGGCACCTGGGTAATTGTATCATAGCTAACTGCACATCCTTGCGACGTTAACCAGCGTGCTCGCAGCGGGCTGACATGGGACAGTATGCATCCATCAAGCTGTGCGAGCATGCCTGATGGCTTTCTGCTGATTTGCACTTCTTGCGGCTAAGTCTGTGAGGCTGGAGCTGGCGACAAGGGGTCGGGGGCAAGCTTAACTTCAAATCCTGCACAGGTTGCACTGCCGACGGCCCTAGCGCTGTAAGATGATTGTTATCTACGCTATTTGAGCTCTGGTGAAACATGTACCACGATTACATCGATGCAAGAAGTGCAATACCCCTTCTACCACCGTGAATCAAGGCCGCACAGCATATCTGTAGTAGTAGTAATATGTTTTCAACAGCCTCCCAGACATTCTCAACTTCCAAACGTCCCTGATGCCCACAGGCCATACCTTCGGTCGCGCATACAGCCTCGACCTGAACACTCTCGACATCTGGATCTCTCGAAGACACACAGGCTATTTCGTTAGGCTTGCACCAAGCCCATGCCTGCTCGTAAGTCAAGTTCCCCCAGATAAGCTCCTCAGCAATCGGGTCGGGTCGAGTGCCTTTGGCCAGTTCCGCGCCCAATTGCGTCCACATGCTTCCGGGTTTCGACGATCCAGCATCTGAACTTGAAAACGTTATGCAATCGACGCCGTGATGGCCATACACCGAGTAGTCGGGTCCGGCATGGGTTGGACTGCAGATGATGAGACGTTGTAGATGCTTGCCAAGGGCCGTTGCCCTGAGCCCCGTTACGTGGAACAGAGCATGGAGATCTTCGAGCGACCGGCAGGGACGTAAGACGGAGAATATGACTGTGTGTAAAGACGGGCAGTACTGCGACGAGTGTTCGAGCAAAAAGCACAGGCTGTCCAATACTCCGACATCCGAGGTTGCCCGGACCACCAGCGTTTCCAACGTAGGCATAGCTCCCGAGTGCGGAAGAAGAGCGTCAAGAGGTCTCCTACTGTCGAAGCCCAAGGAACATCCACGTGTGATCCGCAAAAACTTGACGTAGTCCGCAAACCTAGGAACGACAGGTACGTAGCCGGCGTTGCAAGGCATAACAAGCCTCCCTAGCAGGCCGTGAGATGCGAGCTCCACCGTACAGCCTGCTGCCTGCCATTCTAATCGTCTACGGACGATGCATCCGAACCGACTGCAGTCTCCTACTAACCTAGGTTGGACTTTGAATCCGCCGATCGGGGATACAATAGGGTCTTCCGGAGTCGGAAGTGTGGTGTTCGGTGGTAGATGGAGACGGATTACTTTCAGCCGGGGCAGCCGAATACGAGCGTGTATAACGTCGAGAGGAGAGTGGGCCTCTAGATCAAATACCTGTGGAGATAGGAGAACGAGTTCTTCGAGGTCGAATGTGTGGGATAGCAATCGAGCCAGATGTACTGATTGTGCATTGTATATCGGGTGGTGGATCCTCAACGCTCGCAAGCCAGATACCGATCGTTGAGGATCAGCTCTTCAGGCGATATGATCGCCAGCGATTTGAGGGCGCATGCGTCCCGGCCAAACAGATGGTAACCATTGCGAAACACCGGCCTCCACCGTTCTCGCTGTTGGATTGGGTCCGGCGAATGGACTACCACTCCTAAGTCGACTATCGATGTCGCGAGCTTCGGGAGAATCCTTTTGATCAGCGAGAGTTCAATGCGGTATCGTAGTCGGAGAATGAGCCCTCGAATGTGGGGAAGTAGATACCACAGCGCCTTCTTTTGTGACTTTGTCAGCTTCGAGTCTACGATCTCCACGTGCACGCGAATGGGCAAGCTACCCGCACGCGACAGCTACATCTGCCCAGAGCCCCGGAAACGCCAATGCGATGGCCCGCCATTGACGGCATACGTGCGTTACTGATATAAAAGAACGAGTATCTGGCGCAGACGGTGGTTCGACATCGCCCATCGGCGGGGAGGCGTGGTACCGGGGTAGGTTCCGAGGAGCCAAATGCGTCGCTTTCGGAGCGCGTACGTGTTCGAATATGTGGGCAAGAACCTCCGGCGGAAGCCTGTTGATGGGCCTCGTCTCATTGAGTCGATGGGAGACGGATAATCGCAGCTCGAGCAGGGTCTTATATATCTCATAGAGCTTCGTGTGCAATCATTAACATGAGAAAGAGCAGTACTAGACGTTCCTGACGTACCGTCTCGGGGCTTGATGACGATATTCGAAGTGACAAGGAGTAAAGCTCGGCTCAGTGTCACTACTGGCAGCATGCACATAACTCACCTGAACTAGTATAGCTCTTGTGCCAAAACCAGAGCTAGGTCATTCAGTCTTTGTGGTACTCGATGCGAGGCCATCCGACGAGTGATATACTATCGCTTACTATGGCTTGTCAAGTAGGGCGCGAATGTCGACGATATCGGGAGGATACAGGAGGGCGCGGGGAATGGGCTTGGCGTAGTTGTGCAATCCATGGTGGCGGTATCTATAATACCTAGGTGTTCGCCGCAACACAAGAAATTCCTGCAGCACGCGCAGCGATAGTACTTACTGCCCTGCAGCCACCACCGGGCTTCCTGCGCAGGTTTTGATCAACTGCTACTGCGATGTAGAAGGTTCAGAGGGAAGCTACGTTTTAATCCCCGCCATCCTCACCTCTGGCAACGCCCTTCCACGTCGTGATAGACGACCGTTGATGCTGCAGGCTGCTGCAGTATGATACTGCACGGCAGACCTACATGGTAATAAAGATATACAAGAGGCGTGGGGTATTATACGGTTACATACGCTACTTGAACCGTTCAAAGGTATTTAGAAGAATCAATGCGGAACAAAGGGTCGAATGGCAGTCAGGCTCAAACGGTGCAAACTATTTGGGAGGTTGCGCGGGGCGACGACAGTCAGTGCGTACGTAGGTACTCAGAGCCGGAAACTGAGGAGTATCGGAGCTGTGACCGAGACGGTAGCTAGAATAAGTAAGAGGGCTCGGCCAAGAAGGACAGACAGGAAGTGAAGTGCGGAATACGAGCCCAGATAGAAATGAAAGGAATGTCCAGTGTGTGCGTGCAAGGAGAGAAGGGAATGAAGGAGAGCAAAGGGTGCACAGAAAAGAGCAATGGCGCGAAACGGGCGTAGGGAGAGCGTAGAGGGCGACCAGGAAGGGACAGGGTAAGTGGGCGGAAGGGGACATAATCGGGAGGTGTGAATGGATGGTAAGTTGCGGTCAAGAGTCCGTGAGACACAGTCCTTGTAGGGGGTGACTGCTCTGCGAGTCACAATTTCATCCTGTTCGATCTATCCAATATCGCACGATGAGCATTCGACACGAAACCAATAAACATACGCTCGACTGACCATAACAGCTCGGCATCAAAAGCAGAGACAATTATGCTTGTGCAGCCGTGACGGCCTGTGTCGTCGCACCTGCCGATCCGGCAGCGCCTTCGCCCTGTTCACCCTCCTGAGAAGGCCGTGGCGCGTCACGCCGGATGTTGGTATACGCGGGCGGAAGCTCAATCGTCTCGGGTTCGTCATCGGGCGGCGGTGGGGGCTCCGAAGGGCCTGCATCGTCATGCTGAATAATGTTGACGGGGCGGAAGCTCGGCGGCATAGGAGACTTGCGGGTGCTTGTCGATGGCGCAGACGATGCGGGCGGGCGTAAGCCCGTGAGGCCAGTTTCGGATGTGCTCGTAGAGAGGTATGACTGGCGGTGATCTGTGCTTGCGCGCGTCGCAAGTCCGGCTGCGTATGGGGCGGTGCCGGCGACAGAGCTTTCATGCGTAGATGACACCACAGTGGGATCTGGCAAGACGAAAGGTTCGGGCTGGTAGTATTCAGGTGGGCGGCCATCGCTGGGGCCGTCGTTATCCTGATCTTGGAGGAGATCGACTGGACGCTCTTTTGTGCCCTGTTTGTATCTCTGTCGGCGAACCGCGAAGAGGATGACGAGAGCAAGTGCGATGGCGCCGACAACACCACCAATAACGCCACCAACTATCGCACCGACGTCCACATGGGAGCTGCGTACCAATGATCAGGATACTCATAACCAGTAAGCCTGAGAAGATGATGGACATACCCCCCGCCACCACCAAGATTTACGCCAGACCCATCGGTGGACGTGGGGTAGCTGCCACCAGCAGGGGATCCCGGCGTTGACGATGGTGAGGTGTTGTTTAAACAAGAATAAACGTTACCGTCTTGCATTGTATATGTATTGCTGCCTCCCGTGCCAAAGCCGCGGTCGTCGCCACCGACGAGTAGTAGGACTGTTCCTACCCGTACTGGCGGCGACCATGAAAATCCAGTGCCCTGGCCGACAATATCCGACAGAGGGCCTTCGGGTATTGAGAATGATTGTCCTCCAGGAATAACGCCCTGGAAGGTAGGGACGCTGGTAAAAGAGGAAACATGGTCAGAACACCATACTGCCAGAATACGATAGTCGAACTTACCCTTGAACGGTGGAGTTATCCCACCATATTCGTGAAGCAGTGCACGTAATGAGAAGGTGATCTGGAGTTGTATGAAAGAGGAAAGGTGGTTGTACTGTTGTGTTTGGGTCGAAGCAGCCGTCTTCTCCGGACAGGACCGTCACCACTGCGCTCGTACCGCCTGTGCCAAAGCCGGTACTGTCACTAACCTAGAAGATAGTCATGGTCGTTAGTGTGACCGATGGCAGGGTGTTTGAGACATGGTTGCAGGTATCCAAACACTTCGACTTGCACATGAGTAGTTCCGGGTCTCTCTAGCGCGCAGACGAGCGATACGGCGATACACATCGGCATGAATCCTCCGCCTGAGGTATAGTTGCAGTATGCACTCCACAGAGAAGCTTAGCTGCGCAAAGTCGGCTGCAGCGGTATGCATGTCCGTATGCACGTTCTGCGCAGCAGCTTTTGCATAACCAGAAAAACTTTATTCTTCGAATGTTGTCGCTTCTCCACCATCGCAACCACAATGACCGACCTGACACCGTCTCGGACGACAGTATGCTTCGCTCGGCCACCCCGCCCAATACCCGCATGGCGAACAGGTGCCGGCCACCAACGAATACCCAACGATATGACCCACAATGAAAGAAGAGAGACAAACAGAATGTGGGATGAGCACTCACCACCGCCACAAACTGCGAGTTCTCGGGAAACTTGAGCTGGAACGAAACGGAGGATTCGGTGCCGTTGAACGACACGTCCGTTATCCTACGGGCCTCGATGGAATTCGGGAGCGGTGTCGGGCCAAAGGGGATAATGAGCACGCTGTAGGGGGGCTTGCCTGAGCCGGTGATGCCAATCTCGAGGTTCTGACACTGCCTGGGGGTGTTCTTGAAGTTGAAGGAGTATGCCGCCGCGAGCGCGGCGTATGGAACCGCCGCAAGAAGGGGGCGAAGGCGAGGAGCCATGGGGGTCGTTGTCGCTGTGGTGGTCGAAGGACAAGACTCCGGCGAACGCAACCGGCGGGTTGATGAGCGAAGTGTGGGTGGGTGGGCGTGCGGATACGGCGTCGGGTGGAGAATGATGTTCGCACGGTCTAATCTTGCCGCAGCCGGAACAGCCTGGCTGAACCAGTGTAGACACGCGCTTGTGTGGGAGAAAGGGATAGGGGACTAGGAGGAGCCCGGACAACGTTTTGGACGATGAGTAGACATAGAGGTCCGTCGTCAAGATGCGCCTAGTCGGCGTTCAAGACTACGTCGGCGGCGTCGGCACGCCCGCTCTGGCAGCGACCGTGCTTGTGACATTCTTGCATGTAACGACCTATTTTAGCAAGTAGCGTGACGGCCTGAACTTTGAACCCGCGCTCATCTCTTCGCGTGCTGTTACGGCTGCCAGAACTCAACCGAGACCCGAGACAATTACTCGAATCATTCAATATTTGAACAGTGAGGAAATCCCGAGGTCTCGCTTTTGGACCGGACGGCGATACGCACTACCTAACGAGCCTCGATCCTGGACCCCTACAACATGATCCACATCACGATGAGCGATTTCGATGATTTGGCACGACTTTCGATGTCCCCCTGCGCGGGGATCCACATCTGTTGGTATATCAGGAGGTCCTCATAGGGATTCCAGGTCAAAATATGATATATCATCCACTTGCAGTATATGCAATTCGGTTGCGTCCATCGGTAGAAATCGTGCAAATCCAAAGTCTTCGGGCTGTTAGTAATCAGCCCGACGCCTGTAACTGTAAGTTCACCGAGAACTCTTCTGACACCGTACACAGCGTTGAAACTTATGACCAAGACCTAGCAGCTTCCAAATGAGAGGACATGATCTCCGCTCCCCCGACTCAAGATTTACAGCGACTTCCCGACTAACTGGTCTCCCAACTGAAAACCTGAGTTTAGGGCACTATCCCGCTCTACCAGCCTCGGGCCAATCAATTTCTGGACGAGTCAGAGAACGCCACTCGAGGAACAGACACGAACTTGAAGCAGCGACCCATGGAGGACTTGCGGGCCTCTCGGACTCTTGAGTCGCTTGCGCGCCTCATCTTGACAGTACTTATGGCATCGACACCGTGACGTCTGTCCACGGCTTACAGTACCCACGCCGATCCGCAGCGGCGTAATTTCGTGGCGTTAGCATATGGTCCAGCACCGCAACATGTGCCCCGAATGTCACGGCCATAACAGCTGCTAGCTGACAACCCAATGACGGTGTCAACATGGCCAATCTGTGTCCGGCGAGTTTCCGCGGCTGTGTAACGCCTATGCACAGTCCCGACAAAGCTATCGCCACGGCGGGGGAAGTTTCATATTCAGAAGATGCGAGTATAAGGTCAGCTTGGTCGCCGCCACCGCCGCCGTTTGCGGACTCTATTTTCCAAGCTTCAAGTTGGGAAGCAACATTGTTCGGTCGCTAGCAGGGAAGGAAAGTGCAGAAACTTGCTGTCCGAACTTCGCGCGACTCTGTATCTCCGGGCAACCAAGGCCGTTGCACTACACGCATCATTCGATAAGCAGGCCCCGCAAGAGCACGATACGAACCAGGGCCAGTGCCGCGTTCACAATGGAAGAGGGAGGGGGCAAAATAGATACCTCAAATTAGGGCAGAGGACTCGGATATGCGGATGTAGAAAGTCACTCGCTCTTTCGCTTCTGAATTGGTACTGATATACACTTAGCAGTAACAAACCTTGTAAGCCCAGGATCGCCACAGTAGATTGAGATCATTGGAGATGACCGGTGGTTTTCGCCAGACCCATACCCACGCGTACGCGCCCTCACTAGCATAATTGCGCTACGGGACAGCCTATCGACCATAGACAACGCAACGCCAGCAGTACCATTCGGGCCCATCAAGCAGGCAGCGACAGATAGCGCGAGCTTGAAAGACGGGCCTCGTGGCGAAGAGAAGCTGCCCTCTGGCAGGAATGCAAGAAAAATAGCCTAGCTTGCATCGCCATCGCTCTTCTTGAAGCGATCTTCTGCGCTAGCCAGTGGCCAGTGATTAGATTTTGGTGTTCGTCCGTGGAACGCGGTGTACGCCGCGGGGTGAACTCTTCTTCCCCTTTTGCGAGAAACCAGTGACGAGAGACATCGTTGATATGGGACACATCTGCCCATGCGCGCTACGATTCATTGCCCCGCATCCCTTCTTCACGTCTGGAGGGAAAGTTTCTAGTGCGACCTGTGGCTGACTGGCGTCTTTCAGGCTACGTACCCTATTTTACTACCGACCCGGATCCCAGTTTTACGAGCCCCGAGTTGACGTGCGTATACGCGGCGACGACAGCCCCGCCTGCGCTGACGTACCTTCTCAGCCGCATAATGAAATGGACCAACAGCACCCACCATGCCCACCAGCTCCGGGTCGCTGCACGATCATCAGGGCCCAATATTGAATGATCCGTGACACAGCGTCTACTCCAGACACGATCGTTCCCACCGGTTAGGACTCGGGGCTCCGGTTTGTACTGGTGCGCAGCAGTTTTACGTATACCCTGAGCGCGTACGACGTATGTACCCGGGCATGCTGCGGGCGGGTACTGTACACATTGAGAATTCTGACACTTACAATGTGGATGCGTGTGTGTATGTGGTACACATTCATCGTCTGCCTAGGGGAGACAAGATGCGTGTACTGTGCGGTACGAACTGACCTCAAGGGGGGGTAAGGCACCAGGTCGATTCCGGCGTCTTGCAGGCCTCGAAGCCGTGTAAATTCGCCATGGCTTGCGAGTCGCGACGATGACGGACCATGAGACGTTCTTGCCACACAGCGCAAAGCTTATGACGTTTGCAAGCCGCGTGCTGCAGTGCGCACGCTGGTGCCCGTGCGATTCGTCTTCGTCCCATCGATCGTTGCCAAGGGTGGAATTGTCCCCAGGGTGCGCATCATACGGCTTGCTACGGCTCAGTGGGCTGTCGGAGGTCCGAGGAGAACATACACGAGTTCGAGCATGCCCATGAGCATGTGCTGGTCGTGTTGTAAGGGCGACAACAACTTTCGATCGCGCCCTCCAGCAGTGCCCTCGCCGGGAGTTGGTACTTAACTAGATGCCACGGTGCTGTGTTTTGCAGGTTGCTTGCTGACCACAGATAGATGACAAAGCGGAACAATCCCGCCTTCTGTTGAAACAACCATATGGATCTGCGCACCCTCGAATAAGAAAAATGCGTTGGCTGTGGACGAGGGATGTGATGGGGGTCGCGTCATATCTTCCTGCGCATGTCACCGTAGACACGATAAGTGTGTTTCGCACAGCCAAGCGTGTCGATGAGCGTGGCACGGGTTCGATACGATACTTATCTGTATGTGGGCGTGTGGGGAAAAGGGATTTCGGAGGATGTGGGACGGAGGCAGAATGAGGGATGGAAGGAAGCGATGGGAGAGAGTCCAGGCACGCGGTTTGATCTCCGCGAGGGTTTGAGCCATCAGCCACTCATCACCCGGGGAAGAGAGAATCTTGTCTTCGTCCAGTCATGTAGATTCCGGGGAACATAGTCCCGAGAGTCCCGGCTGCCCATGCATTCTGGGAAGAAGAACGAGTCGTTGATCGTGCGCGTGTGGCGTTCATATATTCCGCGTCCTGGCCATCTCGGCCATCCCTCTCTTCTCTCATCCACGACGTACGTCCTCCTCCCTCCTCCAGGATGTTCGAGGACAACCGCAGCGTCGTGCTTGCTGCCTTTCTAGTCGGCCTCTTCCTCCTCCGGAAGTTCCTCGATTTCAGACGCGCCGCGGCATCCGTGAAGTACGTCTCTCATCCAGGTTTCATCACCAACGCCTAACACTCTCCCCGATTCCTTCATATCGCATCCGGCAACTAAAATTGCACCCCGACGCTCATGTTCCTTGGACGAATATAGCAACCTGCGTGGCTTTCGAACGCTCTTCAGCGACCGGTTCATATGGTTCCCGTACCGTGTGAGAGGGATCTCCCCCGGCCTCCAGTCCGAGATCAACTTGTACAGAAAGTACAAGGACTTTGAAGAGTCCGGTGGATGGGACATCATGTCAGGAGTAAGTCTCATGTAGAGCTCTGAAGCACGCTTGGAGTCTCACCACCATTCCTCCTGCCAGGTGAATGTGCTCCCATCGAGCGAAGTGACGCTCTACCTCGCAGATCCGGCAGTCATCAAGGTAAGGGCGATCATGCCACGAAGCCTTCCCTGCATTAGGGCACAACACTCAGCATTCCGCCGCAGGACGTGATCGGCGCTCGAGCGCGCTTCCCGAAGCCCATGGGCCCGTACAAGGTACTCTTGGCCTTTGGTCCGAACCTTGTTGCGTCCGAGGGCGATGAATGGAAGCGTCAACGCAAACTTGTTGCCCCTGCTTTCTCAGAGGTGATTTACCCTCGGTGCCTTGCTTTATACGTTTGAGACCCTGACGCGCCGCTCTAGAGGAACAACAGACTCGTCTGGGATGAAACCGTGCGGATCATGTACGACCTCTTCGACAACGTTTGGGGATCCAACGATACTGTCGTCATCGACAACATCACAGATCTCACTGTGCCTGTATGGTTGTATCCTTACTGTGCGGCGTGCACTAGTGCTCATTGGCTTCCATGTCGTAGATCACGCTTCTGGTGATTGGCGTCGCGGGCTTCGGGCGCCACATAACGTGGACTGAGGACGCTATCGCCCCCGCTGGGCACCAGATGACATTCAAGGTATTTTGTTCACATTGCACTATGCGCACAGTGCTGACCATTGTCCCTCTCCAGGATGCTCTGAATGTCGTGTCCCGCAACCTCTTCCTCCAGGTGCTTTTCCCGCAGTGGCTCCTCCGCTGGGGTACCCCCTCCATGCGCCGCTTTGACACCGCGTACACCGAGCTAGGGCAGTACATGCAAGAGATGATCGATGCACGGCGGTCTGCGGAGGTCAAGGAGGAGCGCCATGATCTGTTCAGCAGCCTCCTCGACGCGAACGAGGGGTTGGCCGAGAGCGGAGAGAAGCTTACGGATACAGGGCTGATGGGCAACGTGTTCATCTTCATGGTTGCAGGATACGAAGTAGGTGTCGTGCTACACCAGTCGTTCAATTCGTTGCTAACAGCTTGCGCGCGGACAGACCAGTGCACACACGCTCGCATACGCGTTCATTCTGCTTGCATTATACCCCGACGAACAGGAGAAGTTATACCAGGCCATCAAGGCCACCCTTCACGACGGTCGCACGCCGGTAAGCGACACCGTGGATGTTCCGTCGCCCTCCACTGACATATCCCCAACAGGGCTACGAGGAATTCTCGACGTTCTCATACTCCATGGCGTAAGTCCCCTCTGCCTCTCTTTATCGCTTCCCCCTCGGGCTCACGTGGTCCCGCTTCTCCCCATACAGCGTCTTCAACGAAACGCTCCGGCTATTCCCCCCGGTGATTACCATCCCAAAACAGAGCGCGGAGGACACGGCGTTCACGACGACCAACGCCGCGGGCGAGCGGCGCACGGTGCCTGTCCCCAAGGGCACGTACGTCACCGTGCACACGCCTGGCCTGCACAACAACCCGAAGTACTGGGACGAGCCCGAGGCGTTCCGGCCGTCGAGGTTCCTGGGCAGCTATCCGCGCGACGCGTTCCTGCCGTTCAGCGGCGGCCCGCGTGGATGCATCGGGCGCGGGTACGTCTGACTCCCACTCGCGCGTGCACTGCGTATCGCTCACGCGCCGCTCGTCGCGACCTTTGCAGGTTCTCGGAGACGGAGTCGATCGCGGTCTTGACGCTCGTCATCTCGCGGTACCGCGTCGAGGTCAAGGAGGAGCCGCAGTTCGCGGGCGAGACGTTCGAGCAGCGCAAGGCGCGTTTGCTCAAGAGCAAGCTCAGCGTCACCCTCTAGTGCGTTCTCGCTGATCATCCCTCGTCTCAGCTGGATCCACTGACCAAACGCGCTCTTGCAGCCCCGAGCGCGCACCGCTCGTGTTCAAGCGGAGGTGAGACGACGAAATGGAGAGACGCTTGACGATGCTAGGACGATCGTCTAAACACGAGCGCGAGGTGATGGACAATGGACAATGGAGACCCGCGACGACCATGACCACGGACATGCGAACGAATGCTAGTGCGCACTATAGCTCTGACTGTGGATACCCACGCGGTGATGCCGCGCACGTTATTCCCATTGCCTATGAGCCTACGGTAACCCCTCCATGATACCATGATACCACAGCTCATACGTACACCGAGGTTGATACTGATACAGTGTAACGGACTGCTCAGCAGGCTTTCTTAGGCCGCGCGCAGCATCCGCCTGGGTTGTCGTGTTGGTACAGTAGTTTACCATGTCGAATCGCCCTTGGCGTGGTCGGTCGCGAGGCCTTTTTCTTCATGATCGGACAGGTGCAGAGAGTTCATTAGCGACTGATGTGCGGGAGAGCCTTGCTCAGTGGTCTCGTTCGGATATACCTACGCATTTCTGATGGACTGAACTGACGACTATCAGATCGAGCGGAATGCACCCATGGACTCGTTGGGCTACGAAAGGTAACTGACGCGTGGCTATGCATGTCCTCCAAGGTTGGGGCGGCCATACCGTCATGGTCATGAGAAATACCATTAGCAGTGCCTAATCTGATTGTGAAGCAATTCACCGCCTCGGGATCTATCTGGGCGTACAACTGAACTTAATTACTGCTGGTATGTTCTCCCGTGAACGCGGCCAAAAGTAGTCATCTCTGTTTTCATCATGGTTCGTGAGCTCCATTTAGCAAGGTCTGCTCTAGACCTGAACAGCCTCGTCAGGCTTCCTCACTCACAGCCACGTCCGCAGGGATCCAGGTGACCCTATTCAGGTACTCGTGAGGTATGCCCGAGTGGGAGCGCCTAGTAGATCCCACTGCGCATGGGCTCGCATGGGCTCTTATCTTAAACGTCGTACGAAAGCGTAGGAATCGTAACGAGTCCTTGGCTGCGTTCAACCACATACGCGACCCTTTGGAGACAAACTAGGTGAGATCTCCTCAATGCCGTCTGGAGTGGTGCTAGCTGAACATGAGGCGTCAGCTGTTTCCCTCCGAGTCATGCCAGTGACGTTCGCCGTTTCCAAGGTATCCTCAAGGGTTGTACCATTTGATGGTACGGCCCAGAACTTCCCGTCGGACATCCTGCGCTGGGCCTGCGAAGAGCAGTGGCACCAATGCAAAGAGCTCTTGCAGAGTTCCGTGACAGACCAAGAGCAGGATGGGTTGCAGCCCGAAAGTAACGGTTTCGTATACGCAGTGTTCAGGGCGTATGCGAACCACCACAACTTACGCATCCGGTATGTGAGCCAAGTTTGCCCATATGTAATTGACATTTATGACGTTTGCCTGCATCTGTGACTAGTCCGGACGATGTGTGGCTAGCCATCCTCACGCAGTTATGTTTCTAGTAGGTCCACTGTTCCGCAGTTCGAAGTATAAAGCAGTGGAGCACTGACACTGGCCGCAGCGTAAATGCGCACGCGGAGGAGCTCCGACACTACTTCGTCGCCCATGAGGGGAAGAAGGAACTCGTGGTACAAGCGTCGGGGACGCGCTACACTGTCGATTTCGCATCCCTTGCCCGTCAAATGACCGGCAAGATCCATGAGAACGTGCGTCCTACATGCACTGCCGAGGCTCGCCTCACGCCTAACCTCTCTTCCACAGGTCTTGGACAACACACTGGTAGAGTGGATCCTGCCCGACTTCACCACCACGACAACCAAGGACACCACGATCTGCTCGGTCGTCATGATGTCTACTCTCAAAGCGTAAGGCTGTTCTACCGGGTCGCCTTGATATCTCGCTCATATGGTCCTTTTCAGTTACTTTGAATACACCATGGACATCATCTGCGGAATCCCGTACGTCACTCTCGAAGGCACCAAAGCTGACTGGCAGAAGCTGCTCAAGCGCCTCGACCGCCTCTACGAAATGGGAGATGAGCCCTCTGTGTGGGCCGAGATGCTGCGTCCCATCCTCCGCCGCTTCGTATCGGCATTCGACGGCGAACCGGACGTTCAGTTTTGGGAGCATGTATTGTTCCATCTCCACGAGATGTGCGGGCAAGACGACATCACCGGCTGGCTCACCGCCTTCTCCGTGTGGGATCACAAAGGGCGGTGGAAAGCTGGACAGCTCCCGGAGACAATTCCGCGCCTCATTCCCGAGAACACGGTTCCGAAACCCGGGTTCCGTGGACGATTGTCGAAGGTCATGAGGAGACTGTCGTTGTCTCCCAGTAGCGCGAGCGGCACCGCGAAGCAGGGGCAGGAGCAGGAGCAGGAACATCAGCAAGACGATCGTCCTCAGGGGAGCGTCCTTACGCGTGGTGAGGACATGTCTCATATGAGTGGAGGTCCGAGGCTGAGGATAATTTTCGTAGGACACTCTTGGGCTTGTTACACTCTCGATGGGGTCAAGTACTTCACTCTTCCCATCGGGATGATCTCGGCCGGGTACTGCGAGGTCGACGTAAAAGTCGTTGACAATGGGGAACGGGTGGACTGTCTCATGGTCGCTGGGCATGTGGCCGTCAAGGCGATTTCTAAGAGCGGCAAAGGGGGAAGAGATACGCTCTGTCCAGCTCCGCAATGGTTCATTTTTGAGAAGAGAAAGGGAGCATGAAGGCTATAGTGCTTGATGTGTCGCAAGTTTGTTGATGATCTAGGCTGGAGAATAGCCACGAGATGACTATATTGTAGACAGTGAGCTGGACGATACCCACGAGAATCGGCAGGATACGTTGTATGTGTAGCAGCGGCATTGACTTGTACCACCGTACCCTTCATTGGAACTGCGTGCTATGTATACATTTGTTCAAGGTGGAGTAAGATGATTACAAGTGGCTCGGAGGTGCTCTCAAGCCATGTGCTCTATCGCACCCTTGTCTTTCTCATCCACAATTTCTGTAGTCTCCGTCTCTGCGCCCTCAGGCACCATGATCTTGCCCTGGCGCAGCTCCTCTTCGCGTGTCTGGCCATCTGGGACATACACCTTGGAGGTCGGAACGAAGAGAGGCATGCTCTCGAAGTAGGCATCCAGTTCTACGGGGGGAGAGGAAACCAGATTCGTGTCAGAGAAATCCGATTGTGTCTAAGAGGTGCTCTAAGGCATACCTTCGAGTGGAATACCCTTCGTCTCTGGGAGGAATGCCTAAGGCGATGTGAGCGAAAGCGCCAAGATGGTATATACTGCGCGGGGGCGTACCCAGAAGAACAGCGCGTTGGTGAATCCACAAACTGCGAAGACCAGATAGTACTTCCACCCTGGTAGCATGATGCATGTCAGATTCCTCTAACACCATTTCTACTGAGAGGCATCCGACTCACCAACGTGATCGAAAGCGATGGGGCTGACTTGCGCGATCATGACTAGATTGCAGCAGTACGGTAGATGAGTATACACCCCTAGATCGACAGGCCGACAACGACGTACAGTTGGATATCCAAGCTGCGGAAGACGTGATGGCCGTAGCCTTTGCTCTGGTTGCGCTGTTGAACATCTCGACGGGAATCTACGGATCGAGGTGATGAGGCATGAGCGGTCAGGCTCGACGTTGACAACCTACCGCCCAAGACAACGGCCCACAACAGGACGAGAAGACGAGGTTGAACTGCCCAGGCAAGTCAGCCCAGCCATTCCAAGGTACTTGGAGATTTCATGAAGTTTTGCTCACCAACCACGTCATAGCGACGAACGCACGGCTCGCGTTGTGGTTATTCGTCTCTGCGGGAAAGACAGCGATTATAATCGTCCCGATAACGAACGTGAGCCCGGAGAGCGCATTTCCCCAGATAAACGGCCCTCGCCGGCCCAGACGGTCGATGAACCAGATACAAAGCGCCTCGCCGATGAGCGCGATGACGGAGTTACCGGATTGGAGGCCGAGCGTGGTCGAGGTGTCGATGCCGATGCTCTCAAAGATACGCGGGGCGTAGTACTGGATGACGCTCACGCCCGTCATCTGGATACTATGCAATGTGTACCGTCTCAGCCTCCCATCCTATAGTGATTGAAGAGCACCGAGGCATACCTGAACTGAATGGCGACACCGAGAACCAATCGCCGGAAATTGCTCTTGACCAGGAAGAGCTGCGCCCATGCGTTACGCGTCTCCTGTTGTTCTACCCTCACTTGCGCGAGGATCTCCTTGTGTTCGTTGACTACAAATGGGTCATGGATGTCGCCATGGGCGTGCAAGCGCGCCAGTATACGGAGTGCCTCGTCGTTTTGCCCCTTCATAGCGAGATACCGAGGACTCTCTGGAAGGAGCCTGTCAATGGTTCGATCAGAAAAGCCTCCTCGCCCTGTGCGTAGATGCCCTTACAAAATGAAGAAGGCCAGTGGTATCGCCGCTATGCCCAGGTATAAGTGAGAGGATACTTCCTCGGAAAACAAAGTGACTCACGAAGCAGTTGAATGGCTGTGGACAACAAATTCACGTCAAGACAGTTGCAGGAGCAGGCTATGCGTAGACGTACCTAGCGGGACGCGCCATTGAGCCTGTCCAGTCAAACCATGGAAACATCCATAGCCAATGAACGACGCAATGAGGGCCCCGATCCCCAACATGAACTGCTGTAGCGTCGTCAACCGACCTCTGATGCTCGGGTGCGCAATTTCTGCCTGGTACAGGGGAGCAAGCATCGCGAGCATGCCGATGCCCATCCCCGCAAGGAACCGGCCACCGTACATGTAGTGGATGTTCTGTGCTGCGGCCTGTATGGAGCCCCCGAGGAGGAAGACGAGGCAGCCGAAGAGGATGGCGCGGCGCCGCCCGACGTGGTCCGCGAGCGATCCCACGTAGATGTTGGACGCGAAGGCGCCGAGGAGGAGGCATCCTACGATGAGCCCCTGGGCAGTGGCATCTGGGTTGCCGGTGGTAGCGAGGAAGTCCTCTGCAGGCTGCGAAAGATAACGTTCCTCTGAGTTTCTGGGCGCGACCTTGCGAGACCTTGGGTGGACAAGAACTTACGAGGACCGAGGCGATGATACCCAGGTCGTACCCAAATGTCACGGAGCCTAGTGCAGCGAAGAAACCGCACAGCCAGGTGTATACCTAGACACCCGCCAAGTCAGTGCGAGTCCTCGATGCCACGTTCCGTGATCCATACCTTCGGTGGCAGTGGCATGACTGGCGTGAATACGAGATCCCCCCACTAGGCGATGAGCGAAAGAAGGCCGCAGGCTACGAAGGCTGAGCAGCGCAACCGCGTCGTCGAAAGCACGAACCCACGCGCCTCCAATTATATACCATATACCAACAGGACCGAACATCGCTGCGCGCACCAGCACTCCGTTTTCTGCAGAGAACCTAATATGTCCTAAGATTCCGCGCGATCAAACATTGGAGAGTCCAGCGTTCCTGGTCCTATCGACACGTGAAGGTCCTATGGGCCAAGTAAAGTGCGTTTGGGTGCGGTTAGCGGACGAGCGCGGTGTCCAGGTGATGGATGACGGTCCGTCGGGAATAACGTTGGAGATCAACGGTGACGGCATTGTCTAGGTTGCTCCTGTGTCAGGCTTTGACTATGCTCGGCGCCCAGGCAACCAAGGCAGGGTTTGACCATGAGCTTCCGGTGGTCCATGCACACTGCACGACTGGGAGGCGTCGCAGCAGGTCGCAGCCCGCAACGATCGATCGGTGGCAGCGAGTGCGGGGTAAATCTCCAGATGCGGGGTAAAGCGCCCATAATGCGCTAACTGGCGGCCCGCATCATTATGATCGGCTCCGTTGTGAACACCTGCCAGGAGAACCAAGTGGTCATGGTGTCCCACTGCTGCATCGCGACAACGATTGAGCAGAGATAAGTGCTGCGTAGCACGCACGGTGTTCGCGCTTGGCCTTCTTCATATCTGAACATGGCATGCGTTAGCACGCACGCTCGACCTCGCTCCGGGCACACTCACTCACCGTCCACGGCCTCCGTCCATCTCGATGTCGCCACCACTCACAGCAGAGGCAGCAGAGTCCTCTCCCCCACCTGCGCTCGACATCTTCCCCTCCGCGCCCATCGCGCCCGTCTCGCCCTACATCTTCTCCGGCTTCCTCGAGCACCTCGGGCGGTGCATCTACGGCGGCATCCTCCCCTCCACGCGCACCACCTTTCCCCACACCCCGCGCCGCCCCTGCCCACCCGACGGCGACTTTGTCGACACCCCGCAGACGCTGCTCACCCCAGAAGGGTTCCGCGCGGACGTCCTGGGGGTCCTGCGCGACGAGCTGCGCGTGCCGCTCGTGCGCTGGCCGGGTGGCAACTTCGTGAGCTCGTACAACTGGAAGGACGGCATCGGCCCTCACGAGCAGCGCAAGCGGCGTCCGGAGCTCGCGTGGGGTGGAGAAGAGAGCAATTTGTTCGGTACAGATGAGTACGTACTTGAGTACTGTGCGGCGGTGCACTCGATGCTAACCGGGAGAGGACAGGTTCATCGCATGGTGCCGCGTCGCGAAGATCGAGCCGTACATCGTCTTGAATATGGGGACCGGTACCCTCGAGGATGCGCTCCACTGGGTCGAGTATTGCAACGGCACCGGCGATACGTGAGTTTGCTTGCGCCTCGTGGCCTGCTCCCCGACTCCTACTCACGCTACACGCCCCAGCTACTACGCCAACCTCCGTCGCAAGCACACGGGGCGCGACGAGCCGCATGCGGTCAAGTACTGGGGCCTCGGAAACGAGGTCTGGGGCGAGTGGCAGGTTGGACAACAGACGGCTGAGGCGTACGCCGTCAAGGCGCGCCAGTGGGCGCATGCGATCCGGCTCGTTGACCCTAACGTGATATTGGTCGGATGTGGGGAGACCGGGGTGAACCAGTGGGACGGTGTCGTTCTCGACGAGCTGGTGGACAAGGTGGACATGCATAGGTGAGTGCGGCGTGGGTTGCGCGATGAGGAGGTCCTCACCGAGTGCAGCATACATCTGTATACAGGCTTTGGCCCGCGAGATAGGTCTCAGACAGAGAGGGAGTACGGGCGCGCGGTGTATGGTCCCGATGCGGCCGAGTACTCGATTGAAGTCTGTAAAGGACTCATCAACAAAGCAGTGAGCACAATGTGTGTCATCTTTAGTCGTACCTTCGTTGACCGTAGAGGTTAGCGTTTTGCGAGGAGCGTAAGCAAATCTATCAAGATAGCCTTCGACGAATACGGAGTCTGGGACGAGACCGTAGGTCGGTGGACGAAAAAGAAACTAACCTAGAGAGAGAGACTGAGAGATTGCCCATAGGCACCCCGCAAAACGGGCTTGAGCAGTTCTACAACCTCGCAGATGCACTCGCCATGGCGTCCTGGTTGAACGTCTTCGTACGCCAAGCTGACATTGTCGACATAGCCTGCATTGCGCAGAGTGTAAACGTCATCTCGCCGCTCATCACGAGGTATGTGCCTTGCATGCGAGGTGATGAAGTTGGTCATCATAAGCTTCTTTGCAGCCCAAGTGGCCTTTTCCGCCAGACGATTTATTGGCCGCTATATCTCTTTTCGAGATATATGCGCGACGGTACCTCTGTGCGCGTCTCGCTCGTATCGCCCACTTTTGCGGGGGAGACACTACCGCAGTGGATCTCGGAAATTAAAGGCCGGCCAAAAGACCTTGATGCGTCTGCGGTAGTGCATGTGGACGACCCAACGGGCGCGCGGACGCTTCGAGTTGCAGTTGTGAACCGAAACGAGAGCCAAAGCTACACCGTGCCGGTTCGCGTCGCATTCGAGCGCGTTGGGACAGAAGTGGAGGTGCACGAGCTGTGGCATGCAGATGTTCGCGCGCAAAACGGCTGGGGCCAAGAGGATGTGGTTAGCGTGAAGACACGCAGGGCAAAGTGGGAGGGCCAATGGGAGTTCCGTGAGCATTCTTTTACCTTGCTCGTTGTAAGCCTGGATAAGACCGAAGTGTAATGGTGCAACTCACAACCCACGTCCCGGAGTCACCTCCTCGTGTGCGATAGACACGGCCAATGCGAGTCCTGCATTCCGCCTAATGTGCAATGGGAGACACTTGGAGATAATTGAAGACAGGGCTATGGCCGTTGCAGCGAATCGTGCACCCTCCTTGATGTTATAATCTGCAAGCTGAGAGCATGTTGGCATACGCGAAGGAGAGTCGTGGTGCATGGGATGGATTGGGCTGCAGCTGTGGCATAAACTCTGTTCCGAGTCATGACGCAGATCTGAGATCTCGGATCGACGCATTCCCACGCGCAGCTGCAGCTACTGTATGGGCGTTATAACGCGCGCGCATGTCCAGTCCATGGCTTGCCATCCCCCTCCAACATCCAACCCCCCTCCTCGTCGCGTTCCTCACCGTCATGGACGATTTCGGCCTCTTTGACCATTGCCCAGATGGTCATCGCTACCCCCTTTCTCTTCCCGTCACCCACGACGGGGCTTTGCCTCGGCAGATCGTAACCCCACCCACCCGCGTCGGCGCGGACGCGCTCTATCATTCACCTCACGCGCCCCCCTTCTACCAGGACTTGCAGAACTTCGATGACTATGTCGATGCCTCTTTGAATGGTCAAGGAACCATTGACCCGGCCCTGCTGCAATACAACCCCCAAACCCCCGGACGCATACCATCGGCAACTTCTTCAATTGTCGCGCGAACCGAGTCCTCGCTATCTACTTGGACCGGAACCGACGCGACCTCTCCGCCAACGTCGCCTGAATACTCCGGCAAGGACGTTGAAGACAGCCCCTCTTGCGCTCTCACAGAGGAAGAGCTGTTAGAGCTAGCTGAGCTTCTCACCCCCGACGATGGCTCGGGGGCAGACTTCGACCGCTTGTTCGTTAGTGTGAACGAGGCTCACCCCGTTGGTGCTAGCGCAGATTGTGAGCGAGCGCTGCCACAGCACTCGGGTGCGGTTATGGTGCACCCTCATGCTCATGATCTTGGTATACAAGCAGCGCCCCAACATGTCTCTGTTGCGACAGACACTTCTGTCGTTCCCTCCATGGGTCCTGCGGCATCATCTGATCTCACGCGCCGCAAGTCACCGAAGCCAGAGCGTCCCCCACGAAAGCAATCGACGGAGAAGAAGCATTCGTGTCCCATCCATGGATGCGAGACAAGTGAGGACCAAGTCACTTGTAGCCCTGCACTCATGACATTCTTTCCATAGAAATGGCGCGCCCCTCCAACCTCAAAGAGCATGTGGCAAAAGTGCACAACAAGGAGCGGCCATTTCTCTGCTCTGTGGCCGACTGCGGGAAAGCCGCCGATGGAGCAGGATACTGCCGCAAGGAGGATCGCGACAACCATATCAGGAAGAAGCATCCCGACGTCCCGATGCCGCCGAAACAACCCAAGAAGAGCCGTCTACTGGTATGTACCAGATTAGGTCTCAACTGGGAGCTCTAGAACTTCAGCGCGGATTAGAGGGGGCCGCAAACGAAGTGCTTGCGTCTAGAGTTGGCGCGGTGCGTCTCTAGTCCCCGCTGACTACGGAACCCTTCTGTACAGGGACTGGCGAGTTCTCCCAATGGGCGACACACGACGGCTTGAGTGGCTGCATGCTGCTTCGAGCGACGAAGCGTGCGATCTCTCGCGCTGCATGCGTCGGGTCGAGAGTCTATTCACTCCATGAGATAGGCTCTCGCTCTGACGCCGTCTGTTGAAGACGGACACACCTGCGAGCTCGATGGGAGATTGAGTCCTGGGTTTCCAGGAGGATCATCCGCGAAAGCGCATGTGAGGCTGAGGTTGAGGTGAAGTCTGGGTGGTGCTACGTCCGGGCCCCTCTGTGTTTCTTTCGTTCTGGTGTTTGTTCTTTGTTGTTTCTTGCTCTTGATGCTTTGTTCTGTATCCTCTCGTGTGTATGCTGACCGTTGTATGCTCCTTCCTCTTGCCGTGTTATGTAGTGTTCTTCGCTTTGGTACGACACGTTATACCTTGCCCCCATCCCCGTGTTGTTCCTGTCCTGCTATCTGCTTGCCTTGCTTTGTTATGCTTCTGCTGTTTTGAATACCTGTGCAATCTGGCGTCTGTAACCCGGAATGGATATCTTCTCTGTGCTTCTTATGGTGTGTGTCTTGTGATGGGGACATCGACACAACGTTCAACTTCTGCGACCTGTGCGATGAGTGCCAGAGGGAAGATCCGCGACTGCGGCCGTCCGTCTAGATGCTCCTTGTGGATAGCCGTCTCGATGTGCTAGCATCGTCTTGAGGCCGGATCTTCTACAAGTCGCAGTGTTGAATCTTCGAGACTGTGTTAGGGCGTCGTTTCAGCTCTTTGAGTTTCGAAGCTCTCTCTTGATTCCATTCTTGCTTCCGTACGTGAACTCGCGAGCGTCCTTGCACGTGGAACCTCTCGCGTACTACAACGACCACGCGCGCGAGTCTCGGCGGCGGACGGGCAGCACGGAAGCCGTACCGCTGTAATGCACCCAGTTATATACCCATCTGCGGGGGCTGCAGCTGCAGCTTCGGCCCCTTCGATTAGTGCTGCAGACTGCAGACTGCAGGCAGCAGGCAGCTGCAGCTGCAACGGCGTCTGAGGCTTCTGTGGTTGCTGCAGCGAAGGCTGCGGCAGCTGCAGTGCGCAGACCGGCGCTATTGTGTAACTTGGGACAGTCGCGGCCAGTGCTGCAGGAGCGTGATGATTGGTGTTCGGATTACCCGCCATGGAACACTGTAACGTGGTAGCTGCAGGGCTTACTTACGCTATAGTATATATACCATGTAGAGCATGATGCATGAGGGGTCACTCACTCAACCCCCACTGCCATCTCGACCGTCGAGGACACACGTCTTCCACCACTGTCCAAATCTAACCTCCATAGCTAATCAAAGACAATGTCCTCCGAGTCTGGCTCGCGTCGTAGCATCCACGACGACAGGCTCCCCTGGCCGCCAACAGATAGCACCAGTGCGCCGCAATTACGCGTGCGACGATTGCGGGAGAAGTACGTCTCCACCGACACGCCCCCTTCGTTCTTCACCATCCACATCCATGCTGACCTAGGGCCCGGCGCCGCTTGTTGCCACCTCAGCATTTACTCGCCGTATCGACCTCAGGAAGCACGTCCCCAGAAAACACTATTACCAAAGACGCAATTCCCATCCACAATGTTGCAGATGCTCCGACAGAAGGGACGCCCCGTACAGGGGTCCCCCAGAGCGCCCGTGCTGCTGAGGAGGCGGAGGCCCGTACGTCTCTACGTTACGAGATGGAGTGATGTGAACTTGCTCACCTGTGCATCCTGTTCGCCTTAATTCCCAGGGCTTCGACACGAGCTCCAGAGGCTTTCCTTGTCTTGATCGCCCCGGGGATGGGCTTGGTTCGGAGCAGCGCTGCATGTCCGTATTCCTTTGGCTCAGGTGCTTGTATATCCATCGTCCCCTGTTGTATGTACCAATAGAACAGGCCGCTCTCCACGGCCGACGTCGAGAAGTCACACCTCTATATCAGTCGTGTTCCTCTCTCCTCCTAACATCGGGAAGCAATTATACACCGCGACCGATGCGTCCCTCCCGCCATGCACGACTCATCTCTAGAGTTCAGAATGCCTATTATCCGAGGTGTCCTTGATGGCGATGGCTCAGAGTGTCTGCAGAACCGGCGGTCACATCGGTATCTTCGGGGCCGTCCTGCGGCTCGTCCCAGTCATCCACGGCGGTGACATGCGTCAATGTCGCACCGTACAGTGAACGCGATGAACCTTGTGTATGCGTAAGGTCGCGCGAAAGCCTGTTAGGATGGGTGCGAAACGCGATCGACGGGAGCGACCCGGGCTCCGAGGCCTGCGTAGTATCTCCGCACACAAGCGCGTCTGCGACTTCATGAAGGTCGAGGATGAAACGCGACGTGAAGATGGTCGTCACCCTGCGGATCGTACGTCAAGCGTCAGTGGACAGTGAAGAACAAGGCGGTGTTTAGACTCTTACAATGCGATCCAGGTAGACACAGGCTCGATGAGCTGTACCGGAGATGGCTCGTTAGTTGATTGTCACCCCAAGGCACGTACCCATACCTCAAGTCTTCTAGCCAGTCCTAAGCCGATAACGTTCACAATGAGCAGGACGCTGTACCATTCAAGCATGAGTTCCGTCGCACTGATACCCGCTGAGTTGAGCATCGGGCTTACACGAAGTAGAGTGCACCTAGCGACCGTAGGGACGGTAAGACTGTGAACAAGTTCGGTAACATGACGATTATGACTCACCGTCTCTCATAAAGGTTGCCGTAATATGGGCTGTGATATTAATTCGCGCAGCCTCGACTCTTACCCGCCATGTTCGCGTCCATGTCGCGATCAGGACAAGCACGTCAGCGAGAACTGATGAAAGGCGTGCGCCCACCATCCCTGAGTGTACGGAAACATTGTCATTCAACGATGATGACACCTATTCGAGGACGAGATTTTGCGCTTACAGCTGTACGGAGGTTTCTCAGCTTCATCCGCTTGACTAGTGCCGTCAGAAAACTTACTTTTCATAGACGCTCTCCGTGATCACAGAGTAAAAACTGCACGAAGGAAAGGGCATAGTCGACGCATCAATTTGCATTTGGGCGAATGTATACTGTAGATGTTGAATGTAAGATCTGGCTCTTGACACATGATGCGTGCACTCACAATGGATATCACAGGAATTACCATGCCGAGAAACAGAACACCCGAAAAGATCCAGGGATTACGATTCCATAGGGCAAATACTCGCAGCGCGGAGAAGACTAAAATGACGCATAAATCAGGGTCAGCCACACAAGCGTTGTGTCAGAAACAAATACATACCGGCGGCACCAATCAAGACAACAACATCAAAGAACATGTCCATATGGACGAGAATTCCGCAGCTGTGATACGGCTGTAAACAACATAGTACCGCAACGAAAATTGTTGAGTAATCACCTCTGTAGTAAGCAAAATAGTTAAGGAATATAGCAAGAACGCGTGTGGTGGATGGAACGTACCCAGTCTGACATGCCTTTCCATGGAGTCATGTCCATCACGAAGAGAACTACGTTGAACACGGCAGAGTATCGCACTGTATAGTACAGTATAGAAGATGCTGAGAAGCGGCGTTTCCATACAAGCCGTACTTCCCTCCCCAACGTCAGGCAATAGTCGTAGCAGAAGAGTGCTGCACGAAGAATATGAATGTCAGCCTATGCAGAATCGCGAAGACGCTACGCGATAAGATGCTTCACCTATTGCTACAACATAGACGATGTATTCGAGGTGACTAAAAGACATTCTATAAACATCGCTCAAAGTCAATGGTCTCTCACTTACTACTGCTGGTAGAGCGCAATGAGGTCAGATGCGACATCCGCCATGGCGATTTCTTCACGTATAAGTGGATGTTTATTTGAGGCGAATGGCGGTGAACCCCGGGAGTGTGCTTGCCAGTACAACCACGGCCATAAGGGCTTTATAGAACGAGGTAATCGGCTCATTCCGCAGGACGGCCAGCTATGTGACAGTGCGAGCTACTAGCTTTGATGTCTGGAAAGTCCATCTGAGCTCGCACTCCTGCCAGACACGCAATCAGCATCCGTCGATATACATAAAACCACTCAGCGGGTGTGATAGATGCGTTCCGCAGAAAATCAAACACACCGCCGATATCGCACTCAAAGGCACACGTCTCCTGATAAATGAATACTACTATCTGAATAGTATGCCGGATGTCCTGACCAAGCTAACCTTAGAAGAGATAGAACACTTCATGTATTTCGTCGTATTCCGACCGTCGCATGACAAGATTCCAAGGGCGCGAACACTGACATGGAGATGGCCTATCGGACTGTTGCAAGGTTTGCCTGGCACCGCGCGATTTGCTCAGAATGACGTGACACATGATAACTAGAGATTGTGTTGGGCATGTCGCGTTTCTATGAGCTACCAGCGATGTGGAAGGAGTTGACGGAGGTACTCAGGCCATCACCCCGAATTCGAATCGACGGACGGCACGTGGCATGTAATTATTCTCACGGGACCAACGCGATCGCGTTCAACGCGCGTGGGCGTCTACTGTGGCTAGCGGCTCCGAACCTGCCTCGCGTTTCTGAATTCGGCCACCATTTGCTCTTGACCTGACTCCACGTTGCTCTAGATATATGCGCATATGAACACTGCTGAGTCCTTCAGTGGACATCTACTACACACTTACATGTCGACGCATACCCCGACTGGCCCTTTCGGCCAACCTCTCAATATCTCTACACACGGTCCAATGTCATTCGCACCAGCCATGCATGGTTCATCCAATGCGAGCTTCCCAACTCAGTCGTCTTTCTTGTCTGAAGCCTCGTTAATGGAAATGTCTGAAGACAGCGCGAAAAGGATCGCGACATTACAGGCAAAGCTCGACAAGAAACTTGGCCCAGAGTACATATCGCAGAGACCGGGTCCAGGAGGAGGTCCTAAGTTGACTTATGCCGAAGGTAAGTCGCGGACAATGTATTTTGTGAACTGATGGCTAAGATTAGCTACAGGGTGGAAGATTATCAATCTTGCCAACGAAGTGTAAGGATCTCTCCGTCCGTTCTCAGCGGGCTAGGATCTGACCTACTTCCCAGATTCGGATTCAACGGCTGGAGCTCCAACGTGGTCAGTATCACAACGGACTTCATCGACTATAGCGAAGAGACGCGACGATTCAATGTTGGCGTCACTGCTATCGTTCGCGTGACCTTACGAGATGGAGTATTTCACGAAGACGTGGGTTATGGGCTGTTGGAGAATTCGAAGAGCAAAGGCGCTGCTCTTGACAAGGCAAGTTGTTCTTTGCGAAGAACCCCTGCCATCCATTGAACGCTGTATCTGCAACTGTTACCATCTGTCTCGAAACTCTGTTCAGTGCAAGAAAGAAGCTGTAACAGATGCCGTGAAACGCACACTCCGGAACTTTGGCAACCTCTTGGGGAACTGCCTGTACGACAAAGCATACACTCAAGAGGTTATCAAAATTAAGGTACCGCCAGTACGTGATCTCGCCCTTGTAATAATTGTACCTAAATTGCTGATGGGAACCCGTGTACGATATACACTCTCAATAGCCCAAGTTTGATAGGGACCAGTTGCACCGTCGGCCAGAATTCGAGGAAACGAAGCCTAATGTACCTGCCTCCACATCAACATCTGTCTCTTCTTCCACTTCGACAATGACAGCGGGCCCCTGGATTAAATCTGAACCAGTCACCATGCCTCCTCCGCCAAACGTCCCTGCTCGTACCTCCCATAGCGTTTCTCCATCAGAAGTGCGCTTGAATTGCGGACTCGCGGTGCGACCCACTTCCACGCCTAATGCCCAACGCCACGCACCGCCACCTACCGCCACTGTAGCTCAGCCGACCGGCCTCCAAACGCCCGTGCATACACCAGCTGGTAGACCAAATCAAACGAATGGCGGAGACAGGATGGCCCAAAACCTTGCATCCAGACACGCTGCGCGGCTGAAACAAATCCAGGAGGCCCAGGAAGCGCAACGCAAGGAAGATGCTGAGTCAGCGGCGCGAGCACAATCTTCTGCCGCAACGCACGAAGCTCAGGTTGGGTCTGATGCCGGGGAAAGACGAGTCCGCTTTGCGCCTGCTGCAGAAGCGAATACCCCTGCTGCAGACTCGGGCGCCACAGCGCAGTCCCGTGTATCCCCTCCTCAGGTGGTGCCTCAGCCCAGTGATATGGCCCCGGACGACGAGTATCATTTCCCCTCAGAAGACGATGCGTTCCTGGCCAGCCTAGACTTTGACGCTCTCGACGAGGGCATTGGTCGACCCATAGACTTCGAAGAGGGCGCAAGACCTGACATCGACGACAGCATGGATGTATCAACGAGCGGTACTAGTACAGGAGTAGGTGGGCCGAGCGTGGGAGGCAGAGGCCAACAGCAGCAAAGTCCAGAAGCGACAAACGTGCTTCCTACAGCTGCAGCGAACGTACGAAGCAGTCACGCAGCCCCACATACAAGGCAAGGGACGTCTGCGTCTGCGGTACAAGGAGGGAGAGCTAGGACGCCATCGATGGGTGGGGGTTTCAACTTCCCCTCCGCCGCTGCTGGGGTGAGTCTTCGAATCCATCCATTTCCCATGCCTTGAACGTTGCTAACCCACCGTGCACCTCCATCCCAGTCGAGTACGAATATCGCAGGCCAAAGACAGGCTCATCAGCAGTCCGCTGAGGCTCGCAACATAAACATGAACATCTCTGGTGGTATGCACACAAACAGCACTGTCGGGCAGAAACGCAGCGCGGATGTGATGCAGTACGTCCCCAGTCGAGTCGTTTCGATATCGTGCTAATAGTCGCCCCTGCTATGCGCAGAGGCGTTTCGGCGGCCCAGCAGCAGAGAAGGCCGGCGCAGGGCATGGGCCTACAACACCCACCCGCCGGCGGCGCACATCCCGGCCAGGGTGTCAAGAGGGAACCCTTCGCAGCACTAGAGACTGCAGACAATGGGGGCGTCAAGCGCCCACGATGGTGAACCTCATATCTTGCCCATCGCTGTGAGTATGACTTCGATTTGCTTTTTCGCTGCATGTCCTAAGTGAGTGTTTCAGTGTTACTGGCATGTCGTCGCTTCTTGGAATGCTGTTTGTTCTGGATTGTATCATAACCGGCCGTGTACATGGACACTTGTGATACCGCTCTGTATCATAGCAACTGAATTGAACAAGGTTGGATCGTCTCCTGGACGCCACCGTGAACGTCTGTACGATGCTTGAGGGCGATCGGTGAGTCTTCACCTCTATCGTAATCGTCTTCCGAGTTCGACTCCAGAATTAGCGAAATGCATATATGTGCGTACAATTGTTGCGACTAACCATGGTCGTTTTCGGCTTGTTGTGCGTATTCGCATCCATTCTAGGGCACCGGGCGAGTCGCCCCGAGGACGACTCGTATGGAGCTGCGGGCAGTAGCATCGGCAACGGCTTCGTCTCGCTGACTCGCTGCCGACACCGCCTGGATGAGCGCTTGTCTACACACCGCCAAATAAATGTACATACCCTTCATTGACGTCCGGACGACTTGTGCCACCAGCAGACGGGTAGGTACTTGTTCTGAATTGCGACAATCTTGCATGAATGACTCATAACTTACGTGGCATGTTATAATTTTCTCAGCGCTCCCACCCTGCGACTCTTCACAGATATTCACAGGTTGGCCAACTCCCGGCTTGGATAATAGATACCACTGGTCTAAAGCCGGCGGCGAGGGAATCGCATGGAGCCATCGTCAGGCTCGTATGACGCTGGGAAAACATGTCTATGGATGCTTCTCAGTATGGTATGCGTTATATCTCCTCGTAGGGCACGCTACCCTGGATCAGCGCCCAGGGCGCGCCCATATAGCGATTTTCCTTCGGGCTGGGCTGACTTCTCCAGCACTTAAGTCCCTCCTGTCATCAAGCCTCAGCCGATGTCTGCACGCTCCCAACTTGTCAACGGCGCCGCCTGGTACGCTCGTTGTATTCCGCACGAGGCCTCCACCAAGTAGCATACGTGCGAAACTGGTCGTGATTCTCCATCTCAGCCCATCGCGCTCACATTCGTTGCGCTGCTCTACAGCTCGTCGCGGATCGATAAGTGCTGGTCAGGATCTTGAGCACTCCTCTACTGGCTTGCACTCGCACTTTCCTCCCTCCTTGAGTTCAGCATTATGCCATCCCCTTCCCCTGTGTCCATTGAGATCGCAGAAGTGGTCAGCGCGGCGTGAGTCGATTTCATCCATAAAGCAATGACTTATGATTGCTATGGTGCTGAGCGCGATCCCAGCACCCTCACACTTGAGCTCTTCGTTGCGGCGACAGGTAGGCTATCTCTTCTCTCCATATCTGTGACCCAGTAGTCTCATCATCAGCGCCTTCTAGCACTGTTTTGCTTTGATTACTGTCTCATATTTACGCGCGAGGTCCAGAGGATATGGAAGCTAAAGCATGCACCGTCTGCCATTATCTTCTACTGCGTCCGCTATCCTTCGTTGTTCAGCACGTTGTTCGTGATCTTGGAGCAGACACGATGGAGTGGGATATCAGACGAAGTGAGTGCCGATGTCTCTCTTCGCTCTGTTACTCATAGCCTTGTCGCCTCGTGACATATAATAGAGGTAGGTCAAATCCCGCCGTTCCTGAACTTAGTTGATATCGATCACTTACACGATGATCCGCACTAGCTGTTCAGTTCTTGTGCATTTTGAGGTGGCATTCAACATCATCCTTCTCGCGGCAGCGACAGGTGAATATGCTCTCCAGTCATGCGCGTACGCGTGCTCAACGCAACGATAGCTTTCTCGGCACTCCGGGCTTATGCGTTGTCAGGACAAAAACGATGGGCCTTAGCGGTGGTTTTATGTTTGGGGTCAGTCAATCCTCTCATTTCCTTGGTAAGTGCCAACTCCGCCCTCGCATGGCGCGCCTCGAGTCCCTCAACCGGAATAACAGTATACCTTCGTGGAATCCGAAGTATACTACATCGACTATCCATACCAAGCCTGCGGATTCTCTCCTACCATCACACCAGCAAAGTTCGAGAGGTACAATTGCCGCCCTCCGCGATATGATGTACTATATACTCAATGCCCCCGGCCATTTTAGGTGTACGTACTTGAACTCGCACGCTCATACGGATATCTTTCACTTCACTCACGCCGCTATCCAGGGATCATAGGCGCGAGAATATCCACGGTGCTCACAGACGCAATCGTACTCGCTATCACCATCTCGAAGACTCGCGCGTTGCGCACAGAGGCTGCCGCGATCAGCTTTGTATCCACCATCGCTGACATCCTCGCCAGAGACGGTATGTTCCTTCGATTATGCATTCGGATCGGAACCATTATACTCACCCTCTCTTTTTGCCGCGCAGGTACACTGTATTTCGTGTGAGCTTTGTCGCAATCACTCATACTATACTGGGTAATACAACCGTGCTAACGATAGCACCGCGCATACAGAGTGCTATTGCTAGCCAACCTAGTCGGGCTGAGTCTCGTGAAGTCCTTCGAAGTAGGTCACCCAGTCTTGCACCGCAGTATTATTTCGCGTCCCTGAAACACTGGCGTGTCACAGCTCATCCAGCCCATGTCGACCTGGATAGCGATGTACGTCTCGCATCGTCTGTACCCAGCCTTTCCAGAGGGCAGCTGTGCCTCATCTGACAACGCTCTCGCTTGTCTTGCAGACTCACAGCAATCATGACGTCGCGCTTCATCCTCGACCTGCACGAGGCCGCGGACCCGCGCGCCGGACACGACGCGTGCGCCGACCTGCGCGTCGGCACGCTCTCCACGACGATGAGGTTCCCCGGGTCTGCACCGGGGTCGCTCCATGCGAGGAGGACGCCAAGCATCAGCATAGTTTTCGGCACGTCGACATACGCGAGCGATTGGCCGAGGGCTTGCGACGCGCCCGACTCGAAGGGTGATGAGCCCGACTTCAAGGCCATACAACACGACTCTGAGTGTGCGAACCGGGAACAATTACCAGAGGTGCGTCGTTGGTACGAGCTGCTTCTTCGACACGCGCATGCCAGTGCTGACATATGAATGAGCAGAACCCAGAGATGCCGAGGCGCGCTTGGTAGAACGCGCGGGAGGCTTGCACCTAAGCCACCGACGCCCGCAAGGGATGGAGTCGGTCATCTAGATCCACTGGTATCACACTGGTGTCCAGAGTGTGATTTATTCCTTTGATATCATGGTCCCGCCCAGATGGTCTCAGGACTCAGCAAAGCTGGTATGTTGCACACGTATATAAGGAAAACAAGCAAGTACACGGGGACCGGACAGCGTTGTTGAGAACGCGGGGGAAATGTGTATATGTAGATATGCGGTGGAGCGAGATAAGCCGCCTGGCTGGCGACTCGCGAGCGTGGTTGAGCACGTGGGATGACGATGTATAGTATGGCAGACACCGTAAGATGAGGGCGCGAACAAGGGGCATATAGATAACAGGGAACGCGGAGAGCCGGAAACGAGGTCGCGCGTTGTTGAGAACGCGAGCACCCTGAGGTGCATGGAACAACAATAAGGGGCATCGATACGAGCAGGGGCGAAGACTTCAGGAAAAGGGCGCGGCCATGGTGAGGGCGAAAACGCCGACAAAATAGTCAGGCGCGGCAACGATGGCTACCAGCGACATCGCGTTAAGAGCGCTGGATGGGGTTGTTGGTGGTCCATAACGTCTCCTGGACGAGGACAACTTCTGTAGCGTACGGTCGAAGACAGTGAAAATGGATGCATGATGATGAGGATGTTGAGGTGGAATCCGTTCTGACGTCGGGGCGGCGCAGGGAGCGTCGCAGTACACAGATAACGCCGCGTCGTGAACCCCCGCGTCCTCAAGCACAATCGCTCAGAGGATGACGCGGGGCGATCCGGGCTTGAGGTCCGGGGGTCGGTCCAGTGACGCGGAGGGCAACGGGTGTCGCCCTCTGAGCGATTGTACTCGAGGACACGGGGGTTCACGACGCGGCGTTAGTTGTATGCCGCGACGCTCCCCGCGCCGCCACTACGTACTTCTCCATGATGCGACCGTCGAGGCGTGACAAAAACTCGCAATAAAAAAGAAATTGATTGACTCATGTCAAGCAATTTCTTTTTTGTAGCGATTTTTGTGTTGCGGCGATGGAATCAAAATGGAGGGTTTCACTATGTCGCAATTCAGGCAGCAATGAGTGAAGTGGATGTGCGCTAGAGGGAAAGGCGAAGCACTTACCGGTTGGTTACTGTGAGTCCTCAGTGTGCTGGGTTTACAAGGCTGTGGTCCTGTTTCTTGTGCCTCTTGAGGTCACGCTCGCGGGAGAATGCTTTCCAGCAGCAGTCGCACCGCCAGGGATTGCGACCATTAGGACCATGTCGTTCGGTGATATGAGCGATTAAGTTTGAACGACGTGTACGAATGGCTATCAAAATGTGCGTGGTACTAGTAAGATGCCTGACACAACATCTGCAATGGCACGGTGTGAGACTAACGCACATCGATTGCACCCAGGATGGGTACACAAGTACCACTTGACGTTGTGACTGTCAACCCGTGTTGGTATTCTGTACAGTCGATTATGTATCCATCGGGGCTTCTCAAATTCGACGTCCGAGAGATCAAGAGAGCTGCTCTCAACCACAGGAGGCGAGTGCAGCGCAGAGGGTGGATCAGGAGAGAACGAAGGAGAGGGGGCGAAGGTGGAGGAGGCGAAGGCGGAGGCGGAGGCGGAAGGGGAGGATGACGAGAATAGAGACGCCGCAGAGTCGGGAGATGACATTACAGGGTAACCGTGCACCTCACCTGGCGCACTAAGAGAAAGGGATGGGAGGGGATGAACGGAGGAGCTCAGCAGTGCATCGCTGCACTGTGGAATGCCGAGACTATAAGGATGTACAATTCCAGACGTCCATAACTGGCCCCCAGGAGAAGGGACCCCTCCTGCTCCGAGTCCGAGGGAGTGCTGAGCCTGCATAGTCTCTGCACCATGACCGGTGTCAGCCAGAGTCGGAGGGCAATGAGTCGACGGGGGGATATGACAGGACGCGTATGGCTCTCGAGCCCCGAAGAGAGGGGGCGATATCGAACCGCCGGTAGGGTCAGGCGCGACCGGCGCACCTCCGTCCAGAAAACCAGAGTTGCCCGCGCTAGTGTCGAATGCGACCGGCGCATGACTTGCACCAACTAGGGCAGCAGGCGGGTCAGGGACTACGTCCATCACAATGGAACCATGGAAAGGAGGATACTGGGCCCCAGGCGGAAGGACGGGATATGGTTGCGTAGAGCTGTCGGGGGGATCGGGGGCAAGCTGCTCGTGCTGAGTGAGCGCGCCTAGGACTGTGCCGTTGTAGGTAGAATTCACGGACGCTACCAGCCCGCCTAGACCGTACTGTGCAACGTAGACATCCATCAGGAGCATAGACGCCTCCTTCGAGAGGACGAATTCGGAAAAGGAAGGGGTAGTCGCAACTGAAATGAGGGGATACCCCGCGTCGCCAGGAGGCGGGGCCTCCGCGCCCGAGAGGTGCGGATTATCCAGCGCGTCAAGAGAACCAGAGCTGTTGAGATGAGGCATACCAAGGTCGGTAGCGTTGAAGACGTTGTTATTGAGCATAATGTTGGGCATAGGAAGATGGTGGCAGGATGTTAGTCCCGAGGAGAGAGCCGTCGTCCCGCACAGACTTATATACCCGGAAGCTGTAATGGCTGCAGCGATCAGTGCATCTTGCAGTCATTGGCAGCCTTCGCACGGCCATATCAGCGACCTCGAGGTGGTAGACCTGCCCCATGCAGACGAAAACGTGGCGAGGAAGCTTTCGTGCAGCGAGCACGCGCAGTCTCTGAACGCGCGCAGTCTGCGAACATAGCTCCCAGGATGCGCAGCGCTCCTGATATCTCTCTGCTAGGACCCATGATCATCGATGACATCGCCCTCGCACATACAACCTGCCTACTAATGCCGGGAATTAGGCGGTGGACATAGGACGTGCACGAGGGTATACGCATTGCTGCGTTGCTTCTACCCATCCTTTCCGGTACTGCAAGTCGCCAGGCCTCCACGATACAGGAGAATGAGCGTCCGCCCACATGGTATTCTCGCGAGCACGTACACATACGTCACGATACATACAAGGGGAAACAGCGGAAACGCGTCCTTGTGACTCGTAGCGGACCCCGGGAGGGCTGAGTGTCGTCGTGCACGGCTGCTTTGCAAGGCTAGGGTGCATTCAGAACTCACCTGGGCGATAGCGAAGCGCTTCTAACACGATGACAGGCCGTACATAGATCTCCATGGGTCCATGACTTGCTGCCAACGAGACGTGCCTGCTAACGGCCCTCGGCGGTAAGTTGCGCAGGCCTCCATAAGTATTAGGAAGTCGGCGGAATACCCCAAAACGCGCCGTCAATTGATGGGGTCTTCAAGGAAGGTCCGTGGATATGATGGCTGAGCTTGAGCACCTCGCCCTCCTTCCCGAGATTAGTCTTCAGCAGTGCCTGGACTTGTTCCTATTGCGAGCCGTTAAGTGCGGAGTCACCGAGATTGTGGGGCCAGCATCCTATCATACTTCTCGCATTCATGAGTCTCGTAGCAGCGACGAGGGAAGGTACGATAGGAATAGTCATAGACTCGGGGCTCGACAAGCTCAAGTGAACGTTGCTTGGTTGAGCTAGGCGCTTCCGGTTACCACTAATCAGGGGTGCCAGAGGTCTCTGTGGCAGTGCGTCGAGCGGTGTCCAGGGGTTTGTGTTACTTCAATTTAGTCTCCCCTAGGCAGACGTACCGAGGCGCTCTATTGAGGGGAGGGAGGGACGAGCGCCACGGACGTCTGCTACGAAATCGAGGGGTCGTAGGGGAGGCTGAGGAAAGTGCTTGCGGATCAACGTGCCGAGTGATGGCCGAGGTGCCGCGGTGGCTGAGAGGCTCTCAGTCTCTGGGGCTTTGGACTTGTGGACTCTATAAGTACACTCTATCGTGCTCGTCGCCACAGCTGCTCATACCAGACCTGTATGTAGATCTATGCAAAGCAAGACCAGATTAGTTCTGAACCCCCCCAACCCCTCGACAATCTAATTTTGCAGGCCATGCCCATGTATCTCGCCTGTGATCATGCAGCAGAGCCACGGGCCCTCGCCACCTGCGAATTTGAGCAGTTAAAGATGAGTAAAACGCAGTCCAACGTTGAACGAGCGCACGGAGAGCTTTGCTGCATGTCCAGTTTTGTGTGTGCGCAACGCAGTACCGCTTTGCTTCACATGAAGTACAGTAAGACGGCGTTGTGGACGATGCATTAGCGCCCCGTGAAGCCACCGCGGCACATCGGCCATCACTCGGCACGTTGATCCGCAAGCACTTTCCTCAGCCTCCCCTACCCCTCGATTTCGTAGCAGACTAACTTCAATTGGGCCCTGTTTCTTCCAGTCGTCTCGATTTCTCTCCCAGATCCTCCGTTTGCGACGGCGTACTCATCTTTGTACTAGGCGACGCTACTGTTTTCACGATATGCATACTTCAAAGGTCTACTCATATGATCGCTTAAGTTGTCTGCATACCACGCCCTTAGTGGACTGAGCCATGGAACGCTTCTAGCATCCCTTGAAGATCCAAACGTGGGGCGTAGTGCTTTGGGACACTTGGCCATGCGATAAGCACACTCTAAATGCAGTGCATGCCCTGACTTGACCTTCCGACTAGATGCTATCGCCATGAACGAGCGAATTACCTTCACATCCGCTCCTACTCAGCTGCCGGCAGAGTCTAACAGCCCGATCCTATGCTTGCCGCGAAATGTCCCCGGATCCAGCCCACCTAGCCGTGTCCGTACGTTTCACTACGCCCTGTACCCCGCAATGTTTCCAGCGCACACCTGATTCTAACCCATTCACCCTCCGTCAATGTGCGAGGGGCCCGCTGCGTATCTCTCAGACTCGGACAGACCGGCCGTTTCTCACTAGAAACTGCCAGCCGGTCTCTCATTTCCCTCAATTAAACTACAGAAGGCAGAAGCTTCTACATCAGTTGATGTCCCGCTCGCAGTGCAAAGAAGGGAACGGCGTCCACCTTGTTCCCTGAGCCCTGCAGGGCTGCGTCTGCGTCCGCCCTCCAAGTACGCGTGTGCGTTTACGATGGGGGGCGTGCGCCGCGCGCATGCACTGCGTACTCGGCTCCGCGTTGCCACGGAGAGCAGTAATTCAGGGAGGGAGTGCGAATTCGTGAATCTGCACCATGCAGCGTTGTGGCGTTGCCAATCTGGGAGGGCTGGGGATAAAATGCGGTCCGAACAAACACAGTCGACGCTCCTCTAGCGCATTCCCACGTGTAGCAATTTATTGTATCCGTTTTGTTCCATCATCCTTGTTCGAACGTCGCAGTACCCCGTGTCCCGCCAGTCATAATTCCTGCACAACCGTAGACACCGACGCAGTGTTCTCTTTGTTCTTAGCGGCACAAGGTGGCTCGCGACGACGAGATTGTATGGCGCTGCTCAACGTTGCTTCTCACTTGGGATCTGGCGGGACGACGATGGCGCGATCGCCCCGGCGCCAGTCTATTCTGCGGCGATCTGGCTGCAGCAGCTCGTCGCAGAATTCGGCGGCAGATTTGTAGTCGTGAAACTCTAGATCTATGGGCGCGTGGGTATACGCCGTCGTTGCAGGCACCCCCGTTCCCAAAGGCTCCCCCCTCGAGGATGGTCACGGTCACAGACGCAGTCCAAGAAGGCAAGAAGACGCTATCTGCAGCAACGCTGCAGGTGATTGAGTTTGCGCTAACCGCAGCGCCCGAGGACAGTCAAGTACCTCGGGATCTCCCTTGTTCATTTCTCGCTGTGCTCCCTCCACCCTCCCTGCAGATACCCGACAATCACCCTCCGTTTCCTAGCGACTATGTATTATTATGCAAACGACGCTCGCTTTCAGTTCGACACCCTCCCGGCGACCGAACCTACGAGCTCTCTTGAAGAGTTATTGGCTGAGGGAACCGGTGAGTCGACATCACTCTCAGACCGCTTTCATCAAGATATAGGCTCACGACTCCTTCCAAGTCTCTTGCAGTAGCATTGGATCTCCCACGCAGCTGGCCGAGTTCGATCCATGCACATGGGATTCAGTTGACTGGACAGACGTCTTCTGTCCTCAAACATGGTCCTCTACGTCTTCCCCGCTTCAGTTATCCGACGAGTCCCCTCCGCCTCCCTCTCCTGCGTCCGACTTTGTGATGGGAGACACCACAGAGTCGCTGTCCGACTGGGTTTCTGTCCCCAGCGAGGACAGCTTTCACACCGCAACAGTCGGGTTCCCGTCGCCCAGCATCGAATCCCACCAATTCATGCTCGACGTAGACTTCTACGGACTCGTGGATCGACCGCGCCCCGAATCTCCGCCCCAAATCGAGCCTCCCGCCGCGATCGCGCAGACCCAACAGCACTCGCTCGTTCGGATATGCAACGGCAGCGCAAAATCCGAGGACGTCGAGGAGGCCGCTCCACAGCCGGCCAAGCGGCGCCGTCAAGATACTACACCACGGTTCCAATGCGACAAATGCAACTCGCGTGAGTAGAATCCGTACTCCCCCCTGGACGCCTGTTCAAACAAGTGTACTCCCCCTTCATGGGCGCCCCTCTCCTCCACCTTTCGCTAGGGTTCGCAAGGAGCCACAACCTCAAAGTGCACATCAAGTCCGTGCACGAGAACCAACGCAGCTTCCCTTGCAAAGTCGCGGGGTGTGAGCACGCATTTAGCCGCAAACATGACCTCACTCGACACTTCCAGTCGAAGCACACGAATAAGGGCTCTCCCCGTCGCAAGGGCAACAAGGAGTGAACGCCGCTAGTGGCGATACCGGTGCGTCCCCCACCCCTCCTCCCCTCCCCCACTGCCCCACGTCTGGCGAATCGCGGGCAGAAGCGCGACACGCGGTGCGAGTGCGCGCGTTTACACGGTCACGTGCGAGTCACGCTGTCCCCTTTCCGAGCTCAAGATCTACAGTCAGACTCGCACTTGCGCAGGCCTCCAAATCGAGACGCCGCGCTACTACCAGAAGCACTGAACACCTGTAATCGTGCGCTGACGCTCTCTTGCCACACAGGTCCTCCGGATTCGCGGACAGCAGCCATCATATTCCCTCTCAGTCGCACGACCCCCTCGAGTGCCCGGCGCCATCCAGTGCGGTGCGCCGGCTGCTCGGACTTGGCGTGCGACTCCTCACGAGGGTGGATATGTGGCTGATGAACGGGATTCTCTCTTGGTACCGTACGATACGGCTTCTATGACTTTGCTTGTATCCTTTGGTTCGTTCGATTTGGGTTTCGTTGTGCGGGTGCGACACTCGCCGACTTGGGACGGCTCTCCCTTGACGCCGGGGGTGACCTTGGGCGTGCGAGGACGAGAGACGAGCCACGTCGGCGAGTGTGGCCTGTACGAATATATGTAGCGTTTGGTTTGGACCTTCCTGTATGATATCGGGGTGCCTCTTCCTTCTTGATTACCCCCCTCAACCCTTGTATATGTCCATGCTCCGTGCTCGACCCCCGCTCTGCTTGCCACTTGTTGTGTGTACGATAGGCAGTTTGCTTCGCGCTCTCGTGTCGTATATATTTGAAGGAATCCGCGTCTTTGTATCATATTTCAACCTCTCCGAATACACTGTTTCGTGCCGCTCCCACTATGCGCCTCTTACGAGCACAAACGGGCATGGCGGAGCTCGCAATTAGTTGCCCAGGCGCCGCACGACGCAGGCGTCGTGCACACATTTAGGCTGAGTTCAGACTACGAAGGATCTATGAGGCCTTACTCATCCACCGAGGGTTTGCATGCCCTCATGAAAAGATAGGTCACCAGTATGACGAACTTCAAGAAGCCTAGTCATCACTCAGACAGTCATAACGAGGACACGACAATGCCATCATCCACTTCACGATGTTGGCAAATGACGATCTCCTCGGACAGACGCAAGACCCGGCAACAACAGCATGCGTATTGCTCATTCTCGCAGTCGCACGGGTACAGCTATTGGATCAGTAAGTACGGGGAGGTAAAACAAAACCGAGGCAAGTAGCGGCGTAGGTCGTCGTCAAAGTCGTAACAAGATGCACATCGCGATAGGTAGGAGAGGGACTGGGGCGGATTGTGGAATGTGGAATGCGGAATGCGGAATGCGGGGGAGAACGAGAGGGCGAGCAGTGGAGGGTTAGATGTGGGACTCCTCGAGGGACAAACAAGAGAACGATGTATGAAGACCGGGCGTGGTGGTATACAAACCAATGCGACCTTCCGCGAGAGACTGAGGGCGGTATAAGAGCGTACTCTTTGAGAAAGGAAAGATGGTGAAAATGAGATGATTACGGAGAAATGGACCTGGGCTCTTCCTGCGCAAGGTATGTGTTCCTGGAGGTATACCCGAGCCGGAAAATGTAGCAGCAAGAAGTGGGGTGGCGAGGGATGCAGACATTAGGCGGAGAAGAAAGCGATACGACTTGGTCACGAGAGATTAGAGACGTTGAAAACTGGGGCCTTTACTTGCTCTGTTGGGCGGCTTGCACAAGAAGGGCCTTCTCTTTGAGCACGGACGGGTAACTGTTCATAAGGTGGGCGAGAGGGCGGAGGTCGTCCTGGTCCAAAAGCGCGATGGTAATCTTGGGCTGTCGATCGACATCAATATCTACCCTTGTACGAGAAAACTACGACAGATACTCACAGCTCCCTTGATGCCAAACGCCTTGACAACACGCCAACTACATGCATCGTCAGTGACATTGTAAGGATTGCAAGTAGAAAAGCCATAGCGCACAGTTTGTCGCCCAACGCCTGTTTCTGCTGGTTCACCGGCTTGTCACGCAGGCTATCGATGAACTCGTCGGTTGCCTTCACGACCATCGGGTCCGCCTTAGGGAGCGGCAGGCCAGTGACGGAGGACGAGTTCACAAGCCTAATGATCTCCGACGCAGGCAGACGCGCAAGAGATGCGATGGTGTGAACCTGCGCGGGTGCGGCCGCGGACGCAGGCGCACTGGGCGTCGCAGGAGTGGGACTGGCAGCTGCGCTTGGGCCGCGAGACGAGAGGTCGGGCGTCTGCGGAGAGTCGAAGGACGCAGTGGAAACCTTGCGTGCTTGCGGCGTCTGCGGAACAGGGACGGTCGAGACAGCGGGCGTCTGCTCTTCCTCCTCTTCGACTTCGAGCACGAGCTTCGCGTCCGCGATCTTGGCACGCAACACTTCCACATTGAACAAGCACATCGCACGTTCGCGCTTGGGCAGCGACATGAGCAACTCGGTGAGCTCCGCGACTTGGGCAGACTCCAGCTTGCCGACGGCGTTAAACATCCTGTCCCTCTCAGATTGCGGGGCAGCGACGGACCCGGATGGCGATTCGGTCCGTGGAGGAGTAGACAGCGTCGCAGGCATAGAAAGCGGCGTAGAGGGATGATCGGGCGCAGAAGCCGTCGCATTTGGGGCGGACGCGTCCAACAGACGAGAGTCTTGCGACGCAGCAGGGGATGGTGAGGGCGACTTCGACGACTTTGAAGGGTTCAACGACTTCCTCGCGGCCTGGATCTGCTCGTTGAGCTTGTTGGGGTCTTGAATACCCTGCACCACTTCGCTCAGGGACAGCGAGACGATCGACTGGACGACTGAGTCGAGTTCATCCTGAGCAACAACATCCATGCTCTTGATGCGCCTACTCAGCTCTCCAGTGAGCACCTCCTTGCGGACGACCGGCGAGAGTGCCGAGAGGTCGTCATAGCGCATGGGAAGGTTAAGGGTGCCTGACAAAGCAGCCTGGACACATCCGTTAGCGTACACTCTTGCAATACAACCAGAAAACCCACATGGTAGAAGCTGCCTGAGCTACGGCGGGCGCGATCAGGGCGCTCGTGGTGACCCATCGTGGGAGAGCCGAGCACGGCAGGATGGCTGCTAGGGCTAGGCCATCCCGCGTAGCTCTCGCCGGCTTCGCTTGCGGTAGGACTCGTAGCTCCGCTGCTGCTGCGAGGGTGTCCGTTGTGACCGCCGAAGCGTTGAGCGAGCTTCTCCTGACGGAGCTGCTTGGGCTCATGCAGGCGAACGACGAGCTGCTTCGTGCCAATCACAACACCATTCATCGCGTTCATAGCAGCAGCGGCTACGTTACCGAGCCAACATCAGTACCGGACCATTACAACTGGGGAGCAAATTTGCGGTACCTTGATCGGGCGTCTGGTAGGAAACGAAGCCGAACCCACGGCTCTCTCCTTGTTCGTTGCGCATCACACGAGCGCTGTGTTTTGGTGAGCAGCTGTCTTGCGAGAAAGTTCTCCTACCTCCGCTCACTTACCTGACAATTTGGCCGAACTTAGGGTAGATAGGCTCAGTTCAAGTTCCAATCTGGGATTGTATGCGAAGGAGCCTACCTGGCGGAAGTGCGAAAACAGTCCATTAGAGTCAATTGAGACATCTAGGTTCTAGGTGGCGAGTCAGCTGAGATGTTGTCGTAGATCCAGGTATGATACGAACTTTGATGAAGAGGTTGCAGGGATCAATGAGCCCGCTATGGCTAGTCGATCCGGGACCGGACAAGGGAGCGAGCTGCACTTGCTGCCCAGGACCATGAACAAATAGCGGACGAGAGGGGTAAGGTGACTGCCGAGGGGGCGAGTACTACAATTTCTTCTTGTGAGCAATGCCACTCATAGCGGATATCTCGGGATGCGTACCTGTGCGGGATACGGGAACACCGAGCCTGTAGGGACGAACGAGGGCGCGTTGGGGCTGAACTCGCTCAGGGCAGCTCCGGCACGACGCGGCTGGTATATTTGTACAACGATGTTCTGACCCTCGACCTCCGCACAGTGCATAGCTTCCTCTGCCTCACGCGCGTCCTCTTCCCTCCAGAACTCGACGACGCCTGTGTCTTTACCAAAGGGAGCCTGGGTTCGTACGGAGGCAAGTGCACCAAATGGACGGAAGAGATCATAGAGCTGCGAATCCGTGTAGCCCGGAGGGAGCTGCTTCACAAGACGTGGCGACGCAGACGGGGGCGGCAGCGGTGTGGGAGGAGTTGTCGACGGGTATGGAGATAGTGTGAGTAGGACAGGTTGCGGGAGGTTAGGGATCGGGCGGCCTTGCAATGTAGCAAGTGCCTTCTCCGCTATAACGTACGCGTCAGCGGCCTGTTTCGAACGGGTATTCCAAAGAGGCGGCAACGAGGGAAGCACATCGTAACCAATCTGCATGCATTGTAGCGAGGACGGGCAAGGCTCCGACGTACTTGCGCTGTACTCATGCAAGTCGCACAGCTAGGTGTCTATAGGACAGAACGGATGTACTTGCTAGGAGATCCATTCGCTACCCCGAACGCTCTGTGACATTCTGTGTTGCCGCTTCAGGGAAACGACGAGGAATAGGGGCAACTGGAGCCGAAGGCGTCACGCGTGCTGGGCGCGCCAACGCGTCCGATGCTCCCGTCTGTCCAAGCAATCGACTGGCTGCCCGTGCACAGCGCAGCACGACGATTTGTTCGAAATCCATCCTCCGATGGCCTTATGCAATGGCAGCCAGTCCGATGGAATCGATGCCACGCTCTGACCAGGAACCCTTCCGTGAAGGGGCCCGACCAAGAACAGGCATCGTTCACTGCATAGAGACAACCCGTGCGCTCGTCCTCGCTTCGTGCATGGTCACACCGATCACATTGAAGCCTCGCGATATCCTAGCCCTGGACAGAAGGCGATGGACTCACCTTTCTCGAGGTACTTGAACTCAATCGTCCCCGACAGAGGCTTGTTCGACCCGTCGCGGGGGATGTTAGGCCGGAAGGGCGCGCACGTCTGAAAAGCGACCGCCAGATCTTCGTCTCGCACGAAAGGCGGCAGACCAGAGATGTACAGCAGCGGCTCGTGTAGGTACGGGTGCGGCTGGGGCCGAGGCTCCGGCGGGGGCGTGTTGTTGTTGTATTCGGACGACATAGTGAGCACGAGTAGAGATGGAGGGAAGCAACTCTAGTCCTCGCGGGTGCCGACGATGGGAGGGTGTAGGCCTCGAGATGACCGTCGCTGCCGTGCACAACGCGGACGCTGAGAAGGACGTCGTCGGACAAGGCAAGAGAAAAAGTGATCAAGTATTGCTTATGTAACCGACCACTCAATTAACTGATGGGAATTGGGCGGCCTCCTCGCTTAACGACCACCATGCTGCAGTCGATAATTGTCCGGCCGGACGAGAGTTCACTGTAAGAAATGTATTGTTCAAAGACGGCAATGACTACGACCAGTGCGGATGTCGATGGCGACGTCCATTGTTTCCGCAGGGTGCAGGACGCACAGCAACAAAATCATGGACTTCGGACGTCGACGGTCGCGCCCAACGCAAGTCCATCAAGAAAACATCCGATTGGACCGTGTATTGCTACAGAGTAAACCGAATCGTATCGTACACCTAGGTCCTCCTCCAAGGATCGTAAGAAAACGTATGCGTATCGTGTCACCAAGGCGCATCTCAGCATCGCGACCTCATCACGGTACATAGCGGAACATGGGTGCCTACGTCCCAGGTGAGCAACTAGTGCATCCGACAGGAAACAGACTGGGGACGCACCTTGTCTGCCAACTCAGAGGTATCCACAGGCGCATCGCGCTCAGCCTTGCCGAACTTGTTGTCTCTGAACTTGTTGTCGAGGCGATACGAGATCTGCAGCGAGTTTTGAGTCTCGTCAACAATACCCCGCTGAAAGGCGTGGACGCACCGTGAGGACAAGCGCAGCAATGGCCGCCACGAATTGAAGAGCGCAAGTGACAGCAAAGCCCTTACTGTAAACAGACGGCTCGTGAGCTACTGCTCGCGCAAAGACTTCTTGAGCGGACTTACATGTAGCGCGGCCCATCTGTTTTGGGATAGATATGCGAGCCAAGCAGACTGCCGCACTGACCGATGGCCATGTACATCGGGATTCCGGTGGCCTTCTTCGTCTCCGAGCCGAGGTTATGCGCAACTACACGCGCTAGTCAACACAGACCATCGTATCCGACGGCACATGGGAAACGTACACCAGGCGATAATCACTCCGATGGTCGTGTAGGTCCCGCTCGTGATGCAGAACGTTGCAAAGTAGCGGACATGGTTGTTGGAAGGTACCGCCAGAAGGAGACTGTCCGGGGATGGTCAGGGACGAGTTGCATTGGCAACATCAGGTTTTACGAGCACGTACACGTAACCAATACCCGCGACCGCGCTCGCCGAGGCGACGAACAGGCCACGACTTTGCAGCCGATCCGAGACGTAGGAGTTCAGACAGAGATACACCGCAGCAACAGCATACGGCGGAACCGTGAGCAGTTGCGCCTTTGCGTTCGCTGGAGAATGGTGTCAGCGGCCGTAACACTCACTCGGGTAGGGAGGGAAGACGCACTGTATCCGAACGTCGTGATGATAGTGGGTAGAAACGCAGAGATTGACGCGAGCGCGCAGTTAGCCCCGAAGTACAGGACTCCAGCTGCGTAGATCTGAGAAGACGCAGCGTCAGAAACGTCGCCGTATATGGATGACGCAAGCTGTGTGATACCCTCCAGTCCTTGAACGCGGCATAAATGTGGGCTGGAACACCACTTCATGTCAGTGACAGATGCCATCTCCAGAACAGCAGAGTTCTCACCTTTCGTGACGGTACGGCCGACGTCTGCCTTGATACCGCGGTTCATGCGTTCCAAAGCAAGCTCGCGTTCCTTCTCGGTGAACATCGTCGTTTCCTCCGGCCGGTTCGGGAGGATCATCATGGACAGCAGGCCGATGATGACAGTGGGAAGACCTTCGATGATAAAGAGCAGCTTCCAATTGGAGACCGCGGAGTGGATGTTCTGCACGCCGAAGGCGATGAGGCCGCCGAATGCTCCTGCCACCGCGGCGAATCCAAACCAGTACGCCATCCGCATGCCCAGTTCTTCCCTGGTATAGAAGAACGCTAGGAAAAAGGCTAGTGTCAGGCTTGTGCACACTCAGGGACATCAATGGGAGCGTACACATGTAGAGAGGAATGCCTGGTCCGAACCCGGCCTCGAAGACACCAAGACCGAGGCGCGCTGCGACAAGCCCAGAGAAGTTGAAGGCCGACGCCTGAGCGGAGGAACTCAGCGGCAGCTCATCGCGCTAAACAAGTATAGAACCGAGGCGTACCATCAGCACCGAGCAGATCCCCCAACCGACGGTCGCGCAACCCAGCCAGATGCGGGGAGGGCATAGTTTCGAGAGCACCGTCGCGGGCACTTGGCAGATGATCTGTCGCATCCATGAGCGGGTTGAGTCATTGACGATCAAAATCCTAACTCACATATGAGATGAAGAACACGGAGTTAACCCAATCGAAGAGCACGCCGGTCGGGTCTCCATGAAGCGTATCTTGCGGGAGACCTTGCAGTCGCGCGTTCCCTAAATTGGACCTATCGAGGTCTACCAACACATGAGTACTCAGCGTCGGCGAAGAGAACAGGAACACGTACAGGCAAAGAGGTACATTATGCATGCGATGGGCATAATGCGCCAATCCAGTTTCCGCACCAGTCTTCGTTCCTCGACCGAGGGTGACACGAGCTCAGACTGAACGACTACATCGCGGTCGGCGCCCGAGGCCTTCTCGTCGAACGAGGGTGTGTGCTTTTCGACGGACATGGCACAGAAGACTCGGACGTGGTGGACAGGAGAACGAGCAACGCGTCTCGCTCGCGCCAAACGGTCAATCCCCACTATAAATATGACGCTCCATGACTCCAGTCAGCTGCCCATGGGAGAACAGTCGGACGCCCGTCCAGTGCCCGCATAGGATGCGTGCAGAGATCATTTGACCGCGACGGCGCGACGTGCACAAATGTTCGACTGACTACAATGCGGAGGTTACCGAACTCCATTGGCCGTCTAACCATGATCGTGCCTGAGACCACGCTAAGGCGCGCACTCAGTCCTGTTGAACATTACGCCCGAAGGGTGGATCCTCCTGTGGACGACACAAGTGACCAGCGCCCTCACACTAGGACTGGTTGAAATAAAATTTGGTTCACATTGATCCAGCCAAACACGCCAGTCGACAGCAGCGGATAGGGGCTGGAGGTCCAATGCGGGGAAAGGTGATGTGGCGCGTCCCACGGCTGGCCGCCCCGGAGCTGGGAGTGGGACCGGATCGCTTCAGCCGGCTCGACGATCTCGAATACGTGCGGATCCGCTGATGGCATTGGTCGGAATTAGCATTAGTATCCCAGTCTCGAGACTCCCGGAACACCGTTCTTGACAAACTTCGTGTAACGCCGTTTCCTGAATCTCAGCCTTGCATTATTCGGCAACACGAAGTTGGGCTGTGCTTGCACTTCCAGCACATCCCGAATCCAGTCAGCGTAGATGGCGTCGAACATAGCTACAGGATAATAGAACGTGCCATGGTAATTCAGTTGGTCAACGAAGACATCGGCGAGAGCTCTGCAAGGACATCCGAGTTCATGGTTAGATTGGTGGAGTTGCTTCAGATAGTAGGCCGCCCCGTGCAGCACGTAGGTAACAGCCGGTGTCGCAATGCTAGCCCGAAAGGTCGCGCAGCTGCCCTAAGCTCGAGGATAATTGTCGATGGAGCTTGAGGACCATGGCAACAAGTGCCAGCATCGTCGCTGCTCCCGAGGAATCCAGATCCGTATGTATGCGTACCGGGAGGCCAGCTAAGTTCGATCGTAGACGGTGTTTCCTCGTGCGAATTTCCTTAGCCAGGCCAAGGGGAACGAGCACCGCAGGAGAACCGGGATAGAGCCGTTCGGGTTCCCTTGAACACGATTGCCGCTAGTGTTTGCTGGAGACGTTAACATGGTAGAAACCCGAGAAGTGTCCTGTTCACAGGCGAAGCAGTCCTCAACAGCGCGGTGCCCGGAGACTCGCCCAAGAATTTCCCAAGAAAGTATTATGACGCCTTGTTTGATAGCTAGGTTCCTCTGGTTTCTGAGATCCATTGGAGTAGCGACATGCCGTGTTGTCTCCTCGGGTAGTCGGAATCCCTGCGGGCGGCTCATATTCAGCTAGAACCCAAGGTGGTGTGCCAGTGGATCCTCAAGAAGAAAAAGGCACCCTAACTAGCTCTGCAGCCTCCATACCAACTACAGCAGACTTTGGGGAACGAACCAACGAGCATATGTAGTGGCTAGCTGGCACAAGATACAGAAGGACAACTTCAGTATGCCTTGAAGTTGAAGCGAAGGGCAAACGTTACGTCACAGACCCATACTGGGCAGAAACGATGAGCGCCCTCTCTCGTATCCTCTTGGATCCTCCCTTGACAACACCATGGTTGACAACGACTACGGCTTGTGCACACCAGTCCTGAACATGGTGTGCGCGCTTGGCACGAGCGATGTGAGTTCAATACGACAAGCGTTCATGAGGAGGCAATGCCCTTATTCTCCACCGATGGCATATGGGCGCCATTGGAACCACCTTTGACAGCGCCTCTTTACCAGGAATCGCACCGCCATGAACCCATGAGAAGCAGTTTGCTGTTTACCCCCGACAAAAGCGGTGGCCTCGGTACGTAGTACCCCGCTGCAAGGATGCGCACTTGCTAGCTCATCGATCACTATATAGTATCGTGATCGGGGCCAGGAAAGTTCATACGAAGTTTCGACCGCGCAACCTTAGACATGCCCCCTTCTCTACTTCGACGATTCGCTGCCGTTGCACGCTCAGCAGGCTCAGCATCCGACATCCAACCCTATCTAGCAGCCGAGAGGGCATCATGGCTCAGCCCAAGCGACACCTTATCCATCCTCATGATCATCGGCGGGGACATCGTCCAGCGCGCCGTTGCCCAGCTCGCCGGAAGCGGGCCCTTCACACCCTACTGGCACTTCACCCCCGTCGCGTTCTCCTTCGGATGGCTCGCCTACTCCGTTTCCGCGCTCACCTCCGCGCTCGGCGACGGGCAGCTCATGCCACCGCCAGACTGTCCCATCCAGGTCGTGAACGCGCGCACGGGCTACCAGCGCCAGAACGCGAGCTGGGTCCTCGGGCGCCTCTTCCGCGACCACGAGAAGCGGCGGATGAAGGGCGGCTCGCTCACCGTCGCGTTCTACCGCACCGCGCGCGACGAGCGGGAACCTGGGGTGCCTGTGCACGACTGGGTGTACTGGAGTGGAGTGTTCGTCATCCTCGCGCAGCTCGCGATCTCCGTCATCCCTGGGGCGCTCCATGGGAACTGGATCGTTCTCGTCGTTACCGTCGGAGGCACGCTGCTAGCCCTTATAGCGAGTGGCTTGCCGCAATGGCGAGAGGAGAAGTATCTGGAGCGCAAGATCAACCCGAAGAAAGGCCCGGAGATAGTTTGCCTGACGCGCGGGAACGGGAGCACGTTCGTTATGGTCGTCGTCAGCGAGACCGGGATACGGCTCGAAGCCCTCGCGGGTGGTCACGATGGGCGCAGCAGGTCGACCGCGGCCATGATGACGGTGCTGTGCTTGGGGTGGATTGTGCTCCTGCTCACGGTGGAGGGGCTCGAGGGAGATGCATGGTACTTGCTGGCTATCGGAGGCCTGGGGATGGCGCAGAACATCGTCGCGGCGGGGGCAGAACGCGGGGCTAGCGCACACGGATTTCACTTCGAGCCTTTCAGCGAGGATCGCGACGTCGTCGAGAAGGGCAAGGTCATGGCTACGCTCATGGCGGCTGAGGAGCGGCAGCCGGGCGTCGGGTTGGCACTGCTCAAGCTGTTCTTCCCAGGAGATCTGCGTCTGGATGAGCAGAAGTATTGGGACGAGAAGAAGCTTGAGAAGGTCGAACGAGAGGCCCTTACTCGCAAAGCTGCGAAGGACACTGGTGTTGGCAAATCAGGCGTTGCTGCCGAATTCACAGCTCGGCCGAAGGCCACACAGATACCCGTACAAGATAAGATACCTGGGGACGCGGTGCATGAGGTCAGCAGCGCACAAGCTACAAACGATGCTGTGGATAGACAGGGCCCAAATTAGTAGGATTAAGGGAATATACTGTCTGACACTTACTATCTCTAGTACCTGGCGGCCTCCAATTAGACTCGGCGGCAGCCATGCGCGTATGGATGTGTTCTACTACACGCGTTAGATGAGCAATGGTGCGATGAGCATCGTGCTCGTTGAGCGTTTTGCGGTTCAAAGTATGCCACTGTTTCTGAATAGGCTCGCCTCCTCTGTGGTGCTCACGGCATCAGGGTGACCAGGGCGGGCACAGCGGGCGGGAGCAGCCTCCGCCATTCAGTGGCGATGCAAATCAGACTCGTTGATTGGTCCAGCTGCAAAAACCCAAATGTCGTTCGGTGCTTTTGGGCGTCTACTCACTTTGCACTCTGACCTGGACTCGCGACGTGCGCGTCTATATAAAAGTCGACCCACCTTCCACGCTCATTACCCCCACGCTCCCTACCCCTTCCCTTACCCTCCCATCTCCCTTACTGTGCGTATATAGTCGCTCGTCTCGCCCGCGTTTGTCGTGATAACGAACTGACCGTGTTTGTGCGTGACCACGCTCGCAGTCTACTCCCAAAATGGCCCCCGTCGCTACCGAGTCCTCCGCGCACGCCGACGGCCGTGTCGGTCGCCGCATCGAGAACTACACCGCCTTCTGGCAGAAGGACATGAGCAAGGAGGCAGAGCAGGACACGGAGAACCGTCTTGCCAACTACACGGACGTCATCAACGGTACGTCGCTCTCCAGCTCTGCCTACAAGTGATGTGCTGGCGCTCAACGCGTCGACTCGCGCCTCGCCCACCTACAGGCTACTACGACGGTGCGACGGGCCTGTACGAGTACGGCTGGGGCACGTCCTTCCACTTCTCGCGGTACTACAAGGGCGAGGGCTTCTATCAGGCCCTCGCGCGGCACGAGCATTACCTCGCGTTCAAGATGAACCTCAAGCCCGGCATGCGCGTGCTCGACGTCGGGTGCGGCATCGGCGGGCCCGCGCGGGAGATTGCGCAGTTCGCGGACGTGCAGATCGTCGGGCTGAACAACAACGACTTCCAGGTCGGCCGCGCGCGCAAACTGACGAAGAAGGCCGGGCTCGAGAACCAGGTGACGTACACCGTCGGCGACTTCATGAAGCTTGCGGAGAAGTTCGGCGAGAACTCGTTCGACGCTGTGTACGCGATCGAGGCGACCGTGCACGCGCCGTCGTGGGAAGGCGTGTATGGTGAGATCATGAAGGTCCTCAAGCCTGGAGGAGTCGTACGTGCCTTCTCTGTCTCTTGCCCGGACAGGTGCTTACCCGTATACTTGCGTAGTTCGGTGTCTACGAATGGTGCATGACGGACAAGTGGGACCCCTCCATTCCTGAGCACAAAGAGGTCGCGCACGGCATCGAGATCGGAAACGGCATTCCGGAGATGCGGCCGCTTGCGAAGGCGCGCGAGGCGATCGTCAACGTCGGCTTCCAGATCGAGCACGAGGAGGACCTTGCGGACCGCCCTGACCCTATCCCGTGGTACTACCCTCTCGAGGGCGACATCCGCAAGGCGCAGACTCTGTGGGACGTCTTCACCGTATGGCGGATGAGCAGCAGCGGCAAGTTCGTCACGCACCACGGGCTCTGGTTCATCGAGAAGCTCGGCATTGTACCCAAGGGAACCTGGGAAGTCGGCGAGACCTTGAAGATTGCTGCGGATGCGCTCGTCAAGAGCGGTCGGGAAAAGGTGTGTCTAGTCGCATCCCCCGCGTGTAAACCGTTTGAAGCTGATCGGAATCTTGTCGTCCAGCTGTTCACGCCGATGTACTTGGTCGTTGCGAGGAAACCCGCGCAAAACTGATCGGCGTCACGCCGCGTGTCTTACCATAGAGTTCGTCTGTGCTATTCTAGATATACCGATACCCTGCATAATTCACATCTACGAGGATGCATGTCCGCCATGCTTGCTTTTTGTTATTCGGGCTTTTTGGGCTGTGCGCACTGTAACACGAAGATGTTGTGGATCAATCTTGAGGTGGCAGATTTGTCGTCTGCATATGCATGGTCCCAATATCTTGCACTTCTGCAATCTACCGATGGTGGACAAACCCGGCATACGGATCCCAAGAAGCGGAACCGGCATGCCCGGACCCGATCAGCCATATTCGATGGACTTGCCAAGTTATGAGCGGACCATTTTGGTCACGGACAACATCAACACTTGCGCACGGTGCTTCAATGTGTGAATGCGAAGGGTGCCAAGGCCCAAGAGCATCATTTAATTAACGTGAGCGTCCTCTACGTGCATCTGTTCGTGGATCGTTCTTGAGCATTTTGAATGGCCCCAGGGATCCGGGATGACCACATGTCTGGTCAATCGAGGGACGTCGGTGGTAGGCAACGTCCGCGCCCGATGTCGTTGACCATCAGTATCCGGGGAGTGCATCATTAGTTTGACGCGCTTGGCCTCGTGCAGACCCATCGTATACCTTGATCTACATGACGGCGCTGATCGTCAGGTCCCACAATGACCGACCGAGGACTGTTTTCGACGCGCGGGACGCAATATGTACAGCGCACTGCGACTCCGAGATGGGTCGGACAGGGATCAAGTGATGGTCTAGCGCAGGACTCAGACGGAATGAACGCCGCAGCTGTGCAGCCTGTGCTCGACCCGGGCTCGGACTGGACACGTCCGGAGAAGACGGTCGCAACGTTGTCGTGGCCGTTGTCGTTGGGAGGGGGCGTGGGCGCGGTGGGGATCTGTCGGCGGTCGCGAGCGAGGGTGAATTGTATATAACCGTCCGGCGAGACGCTGCGGCCGGCTTCGACAGAACTTTGCCAGTGCCACCGACGGCTCGATTCCTCCACACAAGTGCACCCGCCGCCCCATCATCACTCTACATCTCCCATCGACAGGCAAGTCACTCCGCCAAGGCGTGCACACGACTTTCCGTCCTCCTCCCCCGACGTCTTTGATAGACAGACCCCCCTTTACTCCCGACGACGATGACGACCCCCATCCCCTCCCCGCCCGCGCTCCCGTTCCTGGGCCACATCACGCAGATAGACAAGGACATCCCACAGCGCACGTTCGACCTCCTCGCCGACCAGTACGGCGAGATCTACCAGCTGAATTTGATCAGTGGGTCGCTATATGCGCATGATTTTCGCACCCTCGAATTTGCGTTTGTTGATATGCTTTGTTGGCAGCGAGGCAGAGCATTATTGTCGCGTCATATGAGCTCCAAAACGAGCTTTCCAATGACAAGCGCTTCCAAAAGACCGTCATTGGCGCTCTCCAGCAAGTCCGCAATGGCATGGGCGACGCCCTCTTCACTGTAAATTTACTGTCTGTTTACATGTGCACTAAGAAACATGCTCATCACAAAGCGTCTTAGGCATATCCAGGCGAAGAGAACTGGGGCATCGCGCGTGAGCATCATACCAGGACATCTATCCTTCAGCATGTGGATTGACGCCGACCGACCATGGTTGATCAGACAGATTGCTCATGCCTGCCTTTAGTACGGCGAAGGTGCGCGACATGTTCTCCGACATGTACGATATCGCCTCGCAGATGATCACGAAGTGGGAGAGGTCGGTTAATTTAAGGACGAGTAGACGGCATGCACTTGACGGCTGAACGCGTATGTGCGCAGGTTCGGTCCTCGGCATGTCATCGATCCCTGCGAGGACTTCACGCGTCTCGCTTTTGACACAATCACGCTGTGTGCGATGTCATACCGGTAAGAAGTTTTGGGACCCTGTCTGCCGCCTGCATCTATGACTAAACACGCCTGATAGCCTCAATACTTTCTATTCGGTACGTTCACATTGGCTGCAGATGCACCCCGTCTGGTGCTGACATCGTACGTCATTCAGGACCAGTCCCATCCGTTTGTGAAGGCCATGGGAGACTTCCTGACGGAATGTGCCAACCGGGCGAACCGGCCCCCGATCATGAACACGCTCATGCGCGGGTCTAGCGCCAAGTACGAGGCAGACATGAAGATCATGAACGACCTTGTCGACGAACGTGGGTATCTAGGTGATGCACCGCATGTTCTGGGCTGAGCGTTCAATACGGCTTGCAGTGATCGAGGACCACAAGAAGAATCCGACAGAAAAGCAGGACCTGTTGAGCATCATGCTGAACGGGGTCGACCAAAAGACTGGCAAACGCATGTCAGATGAGAGCATCCGGATGAACGTTAGCATTCCTAACTTACTATGCGAGTGCATTTGTTGACATGAACATCCAGCTTCTCACCTTCTTGGTTGCTGGTACGTGTCGAGTCGGATTTGAGGGGTACATGCGCTAAATACCACGCCCACCAGGTCACGAAACTACATCAGGTATTCATCACGACACATATCTCACTCACCGCATATTTTGACGTTCTGCAGGTCTCCTCACGTTCACCCTCTATTACCTCTGCAAGAACCCCGAGGCGATGCGCAAGCTCCGCGAGGAAGTCGACGACGTCCTCGGCGAAGAGCCCATACAGCTCGAGCACATCAGCAAGCTCAAGTACACCTCCGCTTGCCTGCGCGAGGCGCTCCGTCTGAACCCGCCTGCAACGATGCGGGTGGTGCGCTCGGTGGAGGACACCACGATCGGCGGCGGGAAATACTTCATACCCAAGGACGCAGTGTTGGCCATGATCACGTCTAAGTGCCAGACAGACCCGAAGGTCTGGGGTGAGGACGTGAGTGGTGGTGCACAGATTGATTTGAGCCAGGGCGACTTACCTCGGGACAGGCGCGCGAGTTCAAGCCTGAGCGAGTATACGGAGAGAACTTCGAGAAGCTGCCGGTGAGAAGTGACACAAGTCAGGAAATGGCTGCATTTGCTAACTCACTGTCCACATAGCCCAACGCCTGGCAACCGTTCGGTTACGGTATGCGCGCATGCATCGTAAGTCACACCACACATCCCACCCTCGCTCTCACAAGTGTTGAACACATCTAATGTCGCAGGGGCGTCCGTTCGCCTGGCAAGAAGCACACATCGCGCTCGCGTCGATCGTCCATAAGTTCGACATCGTGATGCACGACCCCTCGTACACGCTCGAGCTCAAGCAGGCCATGACCGTCAAGCCCAAGGGCTTCTACGTCCACGCCATCCCGCGCAATCGCTCCACCGCGCCCATCGCCGTCGGGGTCTCGTCCTCGCTGCTCGGCGCGCCGTACCTCGCGGCTTCCCGTCGCGGATCTCAGGAGAGCGAGAGCGCGAGCGCGAGCGCGAACGGGGAGAAGAGGCAGGAGCCGAAGCATAAGTTGTATGTTGTGTATGGCTCCAACACGGGCACGTCGCAGACGTTCGCGCAAAGAGTCGCGAGCGATGCCCCTGCGCACGGTGCGCCTTCACGGTTTGGTCTCAGCTCCATGGGGCAACGTGGCTCACTGGTGATTCATAGGCTTTAAGGCGACTCTCGGGACCCTTGATTCCATCGTCGACCACGTCCCGACGGATGGCCCTCTCGTGATCGTAACTGCGTCCTTCGAAGGTAAGACAGCTTGAACCACCTCCCTTCTCCCCTACCATTCCCGTTATAATCTCCCGCTGCTGTACACAGGCGAGCCCGCAGACAATGCAGCGCACTTCTTCGAGTGGCTGCAGAACCTCAAGGGCAGTGAGATGGCGGGTGTCAAGTACTCCGTCTTTGGGTGTGGGAACCGCGACTGGGTGCGCACGTTCCAGCGCGTCCCGACCATCATCGACGACCTTCTCGCCGAGCGCGGGGCGAAGCGTATGCAGGAACGCGGAGTGGGTGACGCGCAGGCGGCAGAGTTCTTTCAGATCTTCGACGAGTGGGAAGCGCAACTCTGGAAGGCGTTGGCTGAGGTAGGCCCAGTGTTGGGCTACATTACATCGCATACGATGACACTAATACGTTTCATGGTAGGAATACGGCGTCGAGGTGTCTGAGAAGGATGCACCGATGAGCGGCATCTCACTGAAGACGGTCGACCCTGGGACCTCCAGGGCCGCTGTCCTCCGCCAGCCTGACACCGACCTTGGACGCGTGGTTGAGAACCGTTTGCTCACGTCGCCGAACGCGCCACAGAAGAGGCATATTGGTATGTGCCCTGATTAACCGTCTCTTTCGTTAGCATGCTGATCACCGTGATCTCGTAGAGTTCCAACTTCCTGAACACCTTACGTACCGGGCTGGAGACTACCTTGCGATGTAAGTGTTTCCTGAGTGGACGCTCGAATCTGTGCTCATAGATCGCAGTCTGCCGCACAACCCGCCTCGTGACGTTCACCGGGTCATCGCTCGCTTTGCGTTGTCTCCCGAGCAGCAGGTACGTAGCATGTCCGTCTGTACCGTTGATTCAGCCTCAAGCCCTCGTAGATTGTTCTCTCCGCGAACGGCCCAACCTCCCTCCCTGTTAACAAGCCCATCAGCGTCTTCTCTCTGCTCTCTGGCTACGTCGAGCTATGCCAACCCGCGACCACTCGCGACCTCCGCGCGCTACTATCTATCCAGTCCTCTGACGCCACCAAGGCCGCGTTGGACGACCTCTCCGCCTCATACGCCGAGAAGGTGATCGCGAAGCGTCTCAGCGTTCTCGACATCCTCGAGGACCACCCCGACCTCGACCTACCCTTCGGCGCGTACCTCGAGATGCTCCCTCCCATGCGCGTCCGCCAATACTCCATCTCGTCGTCCCCGCTGCACGACCCGCAGCGCCCGTCGCTGACGGTCAGCGTCGTCGAGTCGCCCGCGCTCTCGGGGCGGAAGGACCCCTTCCTGGGCGTCGCGTCGACGTTCCTCTCCGGTCTCCGCCCGGGGGACATGGTGCAGCTCGCGGTGCGCGGCTCCGCCGCGGCGTTCCACCCCCCGGAGGACGTCCGCGTCCCGATGATCATGTTCGCTGCGGGCTCGGGGCTCTCGCCGATGCGCGGCTTCTTGCAGGAGCGCGCGGTACAGAAGAAGGCGGGGCGCGACGTGGCGCGGTCGACGCTCTTCTTTGGCTGCAGGTCGCCCGAGGAGGACTTCTTGTACAGCGACTCGGACCTCAGGGAGTGGCAGGAGCTCGGCATCGTCGACGTGCGTCCGGCGTTCTCAAGGTGTCCTGAGAAGTCGCTCGGGTGCAAGTATGTGCAAGAGTGAGTCGCGTTCCTGTATGTGTGGGAGTGAAGGGGGAGGCGACGCTGACATCTCGTACCTAGTCGAGTCTGGCACGATCGCGACGTTGTGAAGCAAGCATACGATCACCAGAACGCAAGGGTGAGTCTCGGTTCCCCCGCATGTTCATCGTGTGCAGCTTTACTCATACTTCTGCAGCTCTTCACTTGTGGATCGGGCAAGATGGCGCAGGGTATCAAGAAGGTCCTCACGGAGCTCATCAAGGAGTCTCGCAGCTGTTCGGATGAGGAAGCCGCGAGGCTCTTCGAGCGTGCCATCCAGGGCCGCTATGCGACAGATATCTTTGAGTAGGTTGTGAACCAGGTCAAATTTCGTCGAACTACATGTATCGTACATCTCGCTACACACCACCCTCAGCCTCCAAGCTCTAGCACGTTATCTTGTACGTCGTATTTATCAACACATAGATGCCTTTGCGATACACCGTGTACATCAGCTCGAGTACAACAACGAATTGTCTCTTCAGCATGCTCGCTACATACTATACAGATAAACAATGCAAACTTGGGAGTAGTCTGGTCGTCCCAAACTCCTTTGCTTCGCAGGTTAGATGGTACCTCCCCAACCGCTACCCACAGTTCACCAACCAAACGGTCGTTCACCAGGGTACCCTCCCGGCGGCGGAGGTGGTCCCCCGTGGTGATGATGGTGGTGCCCGTGCGGGCCCGGGCCCGGAGGCGGCATGTCTGGCGTCGGGAACCCAAACCCAGCGGGCGGACCAGGCGGCGGAGGCGGGCCTCCATAGGGCGGATATCCCGAACCATCCATTTGCCCAGGATACGTCGACTGGCCTGAGTACCCGGCATCCGCCTGTGGGAAGCCGAACGAGGGCGGCCCCCCGGGGGGCGGGGAGTTGTAGCTAGGGGCGTAGCTGGGAGCATAGCCGGGAGTGGGTTCGGGTTGGTTGAACCCGTGGCTTGAGCCGTGCCCATGCCCGTGTCCGTGTCCGCCTGGGGGCGGAGGACCAGAGGGAGAAGGGAACGAAGCCCCACTGGCGTTGCTAGCGGCACCGGGATATGTAGAGGTAGAAACCGGAGGAGGCGCAGGAGAGTGCGCATGCGCCCCAGGCTGTGGTTGGCCCGGGCTGTAGTACGAAGCAGCCTGTCCGGTAGTAGGCGGCATCGGAGAAGGACTGTGTGCCCCAGGTCCCGGACTTGCGCTTGGATACCCAGCGCCGGGAGGCCCAGCAGGGCTCTCGTAGCCCCCCTCCCTCCTGCCGCCCTGTCCACCAGTAAATTGATTCAGGAAAGAGGTCGCCTGGCCGAACGGGGTGTTGCCAGGGGGACCGCCAGCGGCACCAGCGTTGAGCTTGCCCATGAGCGACTGTGCTTGCGCTAGGCCGGGAACTTGGCTGATGTATCCCGACATTTGGTGCTGAGCTTGGACGCCGGCGTTGTGCGCGTAGCCTTGTGGTGCAGCAGTTCCTCCAGAGGCGGCCAAACGGATATTCTGGTGATTCCGGACGGCATCTTTGGTCAGTCGGCGGAGTACTTCATGCTGTTGTGCACCGAGGCCTTGAACCCAACGTTGCATGTATTCAAGCATCTCGCGTTGTATTTGCGAATTGTGGTCGTGGAAATCGGGATGGAAGCTGCAGATAGAGGCACAGTCAGAAGGCTGCACTGCCTAAAATCTCGCTATCATAGACGTACAGGCATTGAAGGACATCTTCAGTAACGCTGTGAACGTTGATGGAGGTGTCGTCCCAGGCCCTCACGACATGGTTGACCGTGTAGATCTATGAATTTGTTGGTTAATAGCGATTTAGTATATTTAGTTGTATGCGTCGGCCTACCAGAACGATCTTGCCAAGATGTCCAGCTGGCTCGTTCAAGATCAAATTCTGTGTCAGCAGGTGTGATGAGTACGCTCAGCTGTCTCCGGGGTTCCCGAGGAACACATACAAAGTGGTCTTTACTCAAGAACGAGTGCGTGGGGTCGGACTGTTGGATAGATTAGGGAGCGGCCCTGTCAGATCAAGCGAGATAAGACCTACAGCTCTGGGGTCATTGAATACCTACCAAATGCTTCTGCATAAGTATACGACAGATTTTGTGGGCAGACGAGCAGACTGACCTCATACTGATCGTGCGTGTTGATGACTTCTCCAGACGCGGCCATTAGACCAGTAGTCGCTTGCTTCATGATAGGCTTGAGGAAAGGCTGTGATTGTAGCGGAGTTGCTCGTCATCTTGCTAGTACGGAAGAGAGTATTGATAACACTCACCTCCAGTGTCGTGTAGATGAAGACTACATAATAATTGTCATCACACACATCTAGTACATAGTCAATTAGACTTACCAGAGATGGAATCCATGAGTTTTTCGATCAGAGGGCCTAAACCCGGGATTTTCTCTGAGTAGCATCCAATGTGAGCTACCGTTTCGCACTCTGAACAGGCACTATAACATACCGATCGTCTTCTCGATCTTCTTGACAACTATACGACACGCGTCAGCTCGTATACAAGGTACCGGGAGCACTGCGTCTCTCATTACGCTCACCGGAGTCGCGGAACGTCAACACCTGCCAAAGCACTGCATGAAGCTCCTGCGGGCTCATATCCTCTGGGCGCTTTCCGCCTGGTTGGGTGGGCTCGGCACGGATGCGCTCGACGCTCTCCATCTCGCGCGCAACTTCCTGTCCTTCTGAACCGGGAAGCTTGAACAGCAGTGATCGAAGCGCATCTGCGGGAGAGGGTCCTGAAGCAGATTGCGAGATTGACTTCGCGCGCGCTTTGTCAAGCTCAGCATTCAGGTCGGTGACGGATGCTTGACTCTGTACGATGAAGATCATTGATGAGATTGCACTCATCGTGAGAGATTGGATGAATCAGGAGAAACGTACAATGTGATCGGTGGCCTCTGGACGGGTAAGTAATGTCAGCATACGTCGAATGGTTGCTTGAGAACTGACTACGTACCTCCAAGGAGACTGTGGATGAAATCACTGGACCCGAACGTGCCTATCTAGCTTCAATACAAATCCCAAGGCTGCTTGCAGATCCACTCTACCTGTGACGAGTGGGGCAACCCACTTCCCGTTGCGGGCCTGAACCTTGACCTGGTCTCCGACGTGGACGAAGACGTCGGTGTGGCCCATAGATACCAGTGCGAGCTCACAAAAGTTTGAGTGTGCCGGGAAGTCCTCCAGGGTGTGAAGCTGCGCACTTCGTCAGGATGTCTATGTTTGCGCCAAGCGCACAGACCAACTCACGGCTTGCCCGAGGAGTCGGTAGGCTTCGTACATATCTTGCTTAGCACCATTTGCACGGGCCTGTCTGCCCAGGTGGATGCATCGCTCAAGCGTCCGCCGAACAAGAGCTTTCGATGTGTCCCAGGATCCGTTCTCTGTCAAGTGAGTGTTCAGACAGCTTAGAAACGACGTTGATTTTAGATAGTTGCAGACCGTTAGCGATGTAGTTCTTCATCCCAGTACGAGGATCGATCTCCAGCTCCCTTGGCTGCCGAACGGACAGCACTCATCAGCTCGGCTTCTCATCTAGTGAATCACTAAGAGAGTCCAAAAAGAGAGGAAGACTCATCGGAGTGCTATGCCACTGTATGCATATGCAGATCGAAAAGGGGAACGATGCAAGGAATCGGCACTTACATCTACGGGAGGGCGTAATTTGGGGTGATACTGTCTGGCATTGTCCGGATAGCCCTTGGGGTTATCGATATGTTCGGTCTGCGAATACTTGAGCAGCGCATCATGCAAAGAAGCCGTTCATCACAAACCGGAAGGTAAACCCCTAGACGTTCTTCGGTGACCTCAAATTCGTTGGTCGCGTAGCCATGCGCCTATCCCGGATATAGGTGAGAATCAGTCGTTCCGTATTAAATGCGTTACATACCATAAAACCGAGAACCATGCAAAGATTGATAATGGTCTACGAGTTCGTTCAGTACCATTCCGTTACCTTCTCTCGTTAAAGCTTCTAACCTGTAGTTGTAGCTTCTGGAGACCTGCGACATCGACGGCCTGAAGACATATTCAGCATGTTGTAGCATTCTTGCCGTACGCATTCTTACTTGACTATAATCCCGTAACCAATTGCTTCACAAGGAATACGTCAAGCTTCAATTTGTCTGACAGAACACGGGCTATATCTGGCGTACCCAAAGTAGACTCGCTTTATATCGAGACCGCCGAACTTAGAACCTCCTTTGCCGATGAGAGCACCCAGGGCAAAGCCTCCAGCTTTCTTCGCTACTTCGCTTAGAGTATCTTCCTGCGGAGGAAGTGAGATATAACCAAGGATCGTCTCGTAGTAAGAACTCACAATATCACCATGACGAAAAGCTTTGCCTTCGAGGAACGCGAAACTAGAAGGCGAGTTAGCTGGATGTGTACGATCAGCGGATGGGCGGCGTGCCTTGGTATGTTCCCAGCCCCGAACGCATACACCCCTTGAGACGACAGACACAGAATTACGACGCAGAGTAAAAGGAGGGATATATGCGCGTTTTTAGCCATCGTGAGGGGTGTGATGAAAGTACGAAGACAAGACGCATCTTGGCTCGCACTGCTTGATTAATCGCATTAGCTGTGGCTGTGAGATGCCAAGGACTCTATGATGACGTCAATAGCCAATCAGGACGCCCTTGTAGTTGTGTCGGAGCATCATAGTTTAGAGTCAGACCGCCAGAAGTGTTGTCGGAGATGGAAGTGCGTGAGAGTTGCCACTGAGGGACAAGTCAGCGTCAGTGCGCGCTTAATAATTTGTCGCATTGCTCACCGCACCTCCAACGCTTCGCTCCTCGTACACGCCTCCGTGGCCTCACTTTCCTCGTCTATCCTCGTCCTCGGCCCTCACGGTGCGTTTTTTAGCCTTTGAATGTCGTTTGTTACTCACATAGATCTTTTGCGCAGTCCCATCATGACCAACGGCACCACCACCACCGTCAATCCCTCGGAAGTTGGCTGGCAATTCGTCCCTCAGTACTACACTTTCGTCAACAAACACCCCAACCGTCTGCACTGCTTCTACAACAAGTCCTCCACATTCATTCATGGTACTGAGGGCGAGGACGGCAAGCCATGTTTTGGCCAGCAGGTTCGTGTAGTGTTCCTTGACCATGACGCGTCTTGTCACCACTACGCGTCTCTATCTCTGTGGCGTACCAAATATTTCTACGTGCCTCCATCGTCATCCTTGACCTCTTCAAACACTTCATGAGATTATGCTGTTTGTGATGATATTAAGGAGTGCCTTATAGTAATCCCATCAAACGCGTCCCCTGTCATATTGTTCATGGCAGAATACTGATCAGACCGTTTTTGTAGGAGATTCACAACAAGATCACTTCCATCGGCTTCCAGGATTGCAAAGTCTTCATTCACTCGGTCGACGCTCAATCTTCGGCAAATGGCGGTATCATCATTCAAGTCATTGGCGAGATGTCGAACAAGGGCGAAGCCTGGCGGAAATTCGTGCAAACGTTCTTCCTCGCCGAGCAGCCTAATGGTTACTTTGTTCTAAACGACATCTTCCGCTTCCTGAAGGAGGAGTCCGTCGAGGAGGGTGAGGAACAGGAGTCTGAGGCTGCCCAGAAGGCCACCCCCACCGAGCATGTTCCTACTCAACCGGCTGCTCCCTCTCCTGCTCCTCCACCCCCTGCGGAACCTGAGCCTACTCCTGCGCCTGTTCCTCAGCCTGCCGCTGAGGAGCCTGTGCCTTCCCCCTCCCCAGCGCCAGAGCCTCAGCCTCAGGCCAACGGCCACGCGCCAGAGAGTAAGCCTGAGCCTACCCCCGCTCCTCGTGAGCCCTCGCCTGCCCCTGCTCCTGAACCTCCTGCCACCGCTTCCCCTGCCCCCGTCTCTCCTCCCGCCCAACCTCATCAGACCCTTGCACCTTCCCCGGCTCCCTCAGCCCCCGCACAGCACACTCAACCACCACAGCAGCCACAGCAACCTCAGCAACCGCAGCAACCGATTTCTGCCCCTGCCCCCACCCCTGCTGCTCCTGCGCCGTCGGCACCTAAGACTTGGGCTTCGTTGGCGGCTACCGGGGCGAAAAGCTGGGGCACAGCCGTTGCAAGCCAATCACGGGGCACCAGCGAGGCACCAGCACCAAGCAGTGCATCTCCCGCCCCATTAAGCGGTCCTCAGTCGCCTGCGCCTCACGTCACGACGCGCCCTCTGCAAGGACAAGGGCCTCACCCCGCCCTCGTCGCCGCTCAGAACATCCAAACGCCGCAATGTTTCGTGAAGGTATGCGGTTATGCGTGATTACCAAAATGTCCGTGCTCACTATCTTCTGTAGGGCGTAACAGAGAACATCTCCGACACTACCCTCCGGACAGTCCTTACCGCGCGCTTTGGCCCGATCAAGGAGCTAGAGATCGTGCGGAGCAAGGCTTGTGCATTCCTCGAGTTCCAGCAGCAGGAAGCTGCGCGCCGTGCCATCATCGCGTCTCTGCCTATCCCGCAGGGTGGCGAGGGTGGCATCCGCGTCGAGACCGACGGTGGCGCTGGCCAGGCGCGCATCACCGTAGAGACTCGAAAGGAGCGCGGTGAGCGTCCGGGCCAGCGTGGCGGCGCACCCATGAACGGTGACCGCGGCCGTGGTTCTTTCAGGGGTCGTGGAGGCCCTGGTCGGGGTCGTGGTGGTCCCCCGCCGAAGCAGTGATCGTGTGAGGTGTGCGTGGTCCGGGACGTTGTGTAGCTCGTGGGCGGAAACAAAAGTACAAAAATCTTTGCTGAATGGGATGTAGGGTTTTTGGTCGTCTCCTTATCGTGGTGGGAGCGACGGTTTGGGCCGTCAGATCGTTTTGGGAGTGGGTTAGTCGTTTCGCTCTCAGTGTTGCTGCCGCTTGTTGTGCTGCCATGTTGCTGTTGTTGTTTGTCCATCCTCTGCGCCCTTGTCTTGTGACGATCTTGATGTCGGCATTCGTTTAATCCATTCGTACATATCCCATCCACCTTCCCTCTTCCCTGGCACTGCGTGAACACGCGAACGATACGACATTCGGCCGATGCTCCGCAGGCACAGCAAGCGCTAGTACACTCAAAGTCCGGTGGGTATCTCGTAAGCATGAGAACGTATCAATTCTGACCTCAAAACAATTTGGGCTTAGGCACAATCAGTAATTGAGATCGAGTATTCAGGACGAGGTGAACAAGCAACCTGCTGCAGTCTTGCGAGCTCGGCCACAAACCATTGCAAGTGGTGCCAATGCCTCCGTTGTTTGTAAGTGTATGCGCTTGTGTAGCGCTTTACTAAGCCCTTTGGATTGGGGGCAGGGCTGCGCGTAGAGATTTGGACGGTCGTGCCCATGAAGCTCCTGCGAAAGCTCATGCCGACACGTGCTGGGAGATCGCAAATGATTTCAGAGCGGTTGTGGATGCTACCATGAAACAATCCCATATGGTAGGACTGCTAAAGACTAGGCTCGAGAATCACCGTCGAACCACCTCCCGTACGTCCATCGCATCTACTAGACTCCACCAAAGCCCAACATCCCATCAACCCTCATGGCCCAGCTTCGCCTTCTCTAACAAGCGCCTTCAATTCACAACCAGGTGTCCGAGACTGTTGAAGATGACCGTCTTGTCGACCTTGACGTACACCCCGGCGCGGTTCGTGTCGCCTGAGTTCTTGAAGGCGACGAGCTCCCAGCCATTGCGGTGCCAGGTCTCAGCTTCGCCCGCGGGGACGACGTACCAGGCGTCAGATCCGTTCGGGGTGTTGTACTTGGACACGAACGCGGAGACGGGGGAGGTGGAGTTGTTGACGATAATGATCTTTCCCGACATCTGTGAGCAGCGAGCGCGGTATGGCTCGTGTCAGCAAGGCGACTCTGGCATGCGGCAGACTCGGAATCGCTCATAGCGTACGGTGCGATCTGTTTCTTGTGGGAGAGATTTATTCAGACGGGGAACGGTGGCTGATCGTGCACGAGCTGTAGCGATAAAGGTGAGTGACTGCCCTGAGTAGTGGAGAAGATGGCTTACTGAGTTCGCAGAATGCTCAGGTCTGCTTTGTTCGGTCTACGGTGCCCTCTCTTTAATACCTTTTCAAGGCGCCCCCTGCAGATTCCGGCGCGCCGCTCTAAGGGAGTTTGGTAGGGTATGCTGACAGCGGCTCATAAATGCCGGCATCAATTCCCTGCTCCATGTCGACTAGAACATACGCCTACTCTGTATGCGCTGTCTCTTTGTGGTTGGCATCGGGGTACGCGAGTCGGCGGACAAGCTATCGGCGATTCGGAGCCTCGTGCAGCAGCACACTAGTAATGAATGCGATCAGAGCATTTGTGTCATGCTTAACAGTTGATCGGAATCCATGTCTATTTTCGATGTTCTTCACCAAGTCTCCGATGGAGCGGAGTTCGCTGCAACATGCCAAGCTTCACTGTGCGTGGGCCCGCTCTTCCATTCGCTAGCTGAGCAGAGTGGTCTCGCGACTCTGCTCTTGAGTCCGGTGAGCCTCTTCACGCCTTGACACCGGGCAGGCTACTGGTCGCAGCCCGCTCGTGAGTGTTTCTGAGCTCTCCCAATGTGGACTACCATGCTGACTCAAGTTTCATGAATGAAGTATATGATATTTGGGCGTGGTTCGTTCGCAAGTTTCCAATACGAGAAGTCAGGCCGGATGATGTTACTTGAGTACCTCAATTGTCGCACGACACTTCCCCCGTCTACCTTTCCGCTGACGGGATCGGCAAGGATTTCTCTTAACTATGTGCTTGATGAAGCGACTCTGGATCCTGTCGAGTATTGTTTTATGATCCACTTAGATTGTAGCCTTCGAGCCATACAGATCTGGTTCACGATGGATTTGTACATGACACCACGTTCTACACTGATTGAACTACACCACGCCAACCGCTATTGCGATGTCATGGACTCCGAAAGCCCTCAGTTGACGATGATGAGGTTGTCGAGGCTGTTGTAAATGACGGTCTTGTTGACTTTGACGTACACCCCGGCACGGTCGTCGTTCCCAATCGTGAAAGCGATGAGCTCCCAATTGTTGCGTTCCCAGGCCTCCCTCTCACCGGGGGCAACGGAGTACCATGCATCGGAGCCGTCTGGGTTACTATACTTGGATATGAACGCGGAGACCGGGGCGCTGGAATTGTTGATGACGTAGAATCGGCCTGACACTGACATCTATAGATAGAGGACAACATAGGTCAGCGACCCAGCGAATGTGACTCGGAGGCGTGGAAAGCATTATGCGACGCACTGTAATATGTTTGACTCAGGGCTGAGTTGAGACCAAATGGGTGATGGGGCCAATCGCTTGTCGGCTGGACGATTACAGATGAGCGGCTGATACCGGGCACCACAGTGTGCTGCACGTACCGGGTGTAAGACAAACGGGGTTGACTTGTTCGGTCTATGCAGCATCGAGTCTTTATACCTGGCCCAGCGCTCTGGAAGTCTCGCATTTTTGGTCAGAGAGCTCGCATACTGAGCCCTGGTACTGCTCCCGCCCGCTACGATGAACGGAAGGCCCGTTCGTTGTGGTCCTATACGTCTGGTGCGGTTGTGTGGTTGGTGTCGCGTTATGCAGCGAAGGATCTTGCGGTATACAAGAGGCGCAGTGGGAACGATCATCACTACCTACCACGTGAAGACGTAGTAGCGAGCTAGCGCAGCAGGTACTACATGAATCCGGCGATTCGCTCCCTTCCAAGGGCAGCGCGGTGGTAGCGATGGGGTCGGATGATAACTTCGAGCCTTACGGAGGTTTTGCGTACACAATGGAGACTGAAGCAGCGGCAATTTGCTATATAGATGCCAGCCGCTTGAGCCTACGTGCTTCTCCATGATGGTTCGATAAAGACCGACTATTGCAACTTTGAGAGCGCCGTGCATAGCTGAGTGCACGACGTGCACGCCAGTACAGATCCTGCGAGGACGAAGATTGCGTTAAAATCATGAAAAATCCGCCTGAGAGCGCGGAAGAGATGTAACCAGAATACGCACCCTGGATCAAACGAACGACAACATCCGCGACGGATTTCCGTATGCGCGTATTGCCACGGATACGCAATGATAGCTTACGTGCACCGAGGTTCGAATCGCTGAGTCGCGACCGTATAGGTGGTGTGATGCGTAGCTTGAATATTTTGGGAGCCATCGTATAGATACATGTCTGGTCGGTCGATCTCAAACCACGCGGTGAACGCTGTTTGAGCGGTTTCGGATGTTTTATGCTATTGAACAGAAATCAGAATTACGGGGATGCCGGGGATTGAGTGTTAGTTACTGAAGCTTGACTCGGAGAATCATAACAGTTTGCAACCTGAAGCGCCCAGAGGGGCTCAGGCGGGCGGAGTGATTAGGTCACGGCGCTTAGCAGCTGAAATCGCCTTCGTCCAGTGCATACAAAGGGCAATGCGGATAAGTTCAGAGCGAAGATAAACGTTTACCAGAGAACACACTCGTCTCTGTACAGTCGCCGAACACCTACTACTTGTACAACTCAAATCATTCCTAACTTATCTGTGTCGTCTCGGCTCTTCAACGCTCAGCGCCCAACATATTTCAATCTATACCTTTCTCCAGAAGCCTCGGGTTCGGTTCGAACGCTCCTTATGCCACAATGAGGTGGCTCAGGCTGTTGTAAATGACAGTCGTGTCGACCTGGACGTAAACACCGGCGCGGTTCGTGTCGGCCGCGTTCTTGAACGCGACGAGCTCCCAGTCATTGCGGGACCAGGACTGGACCACGCCGGCGGGAATGAGGTACCAGGATTCGTTGCCGTTCGGGGTGTTGTACTTTGACACGAACGCGTGGACGGACGCGGTGGAGTTGTTGACGACGATGATTGGGCCCGTTGCCATCTGAAAAATCATCGCAAGATGGCTCTTGTCAGCTAGGTGATGGCATTTGACAAGACAAGCACATCCATACTGTACGCTTCGTTTCTTGCGAAGAAGATATCTTGTGAAGGAAAGAACGGAGCTTTATCGTTCACGAGCTAGGTGTTGCTGTAGGTGAGTCCCGAGCCATTGCCCCGGGGCGTAGTATGAACGGCTTACTGAGGCTCGAAATGTGACCAGGTCTGTCTTGCTTAGTCGTGGATGCTCTTGCTCTTATACTCGTTCGCGTCATCGCCCAGGATCGTACGCGCTATCTCAAGAGAGTTCAAGAGGACATGTAGCCGGCACATGAAGTGCCGGTGGGAGTCCATGCTGCTTCTTGTACGCCATGCATTGTGATTGGGACGTGGTACGCAAGTCAATGGAGAAACCTTTTGGCGGGTCTCGTGCGACGAAGATGTACGGAGTCCGATGGAAGTTTGCTGTCATACTGAATAGATGGTCGGATTTGATGTGCTTGGATGTTTGGTATCAATAACTAGCTGGTGGAGCGGACCTCCCTACAAGTTATGAATCACCTACCGGCCAGATACGGACGATGCCATGCGCTCCTTCTAGGGGCGATGCTTCTGGCTGTGCCAATACAAATGCGCTACCGCTGGTGGTCAGCGTACCGAGTGTGAGGTGACCCGGTCTGCTGTCTCCGGTCCTTGCAGCTCTCATGTTCGTACCTGAAAGTTACGAATCAATCGTAAGTGTTCCGCTCCGGGCAAGCTTGACCTACACACTAAGCCACAATATTGCGTCCGTCTGACATGATGACCAGAAGCCTTGTCTGTGTGGTCCTACCGGCCCCGCGCCGGTTAGCGACACATTGAAACGGAGGATCTTGTGGCCCAGAATCCGAGGCGCGATCAGAACACTACTGCATGTCCTCGACGCCCGATTGGAGAAACCTGGAGGCCTCGAGGCCTCGTGAAAAGCCAAACCAACATTTGCTACGAAGCCTCTCTCATGAGCTACGTTCCCCGCTTCCGATGATAGCGTGAGTTCAAGTCCGTTCCCTACCATGGATAGCAAGGTGGGGGAACATGGGCGTTTCACGTACGCGACCGAAGTTGTGAAGATTGCATGGCGCCCGCTCGAGCGATGCTTCTGGCCGATGTGAACCGGACATTGGCTTTGAGTCTGGATCACGCTTAAGCACCCCCGGACATGGACCAGGTCCCAGCTTCCTATGGACAACTAGCGAGCCTGAAGCTTGCTTGAGAATGTGACTCGGTGCCGATTTAGCAGTAGAGGACGATTGTCTCCCTGAAGCGTGGCGTGGAGCGAAATGGTGCATGCCGTCAGCGATACTGATATCCATACCAGGGAAACACTTTGCTGCCGCTACGTCTGTGAATCCGAGCAGCGATGTGGACATCCGGATGTTGTATGAATACAGAGGAAACCAATGTAAAAAGCCGTTGATCTATTGCCGCCTTCAGAACGCGTTGCAGCAGTTACGCGTCAGTCGTGACCATAAGAGTCGCCATCTAATGGTACTCCGGTTAGCTGAAGACAGTAGAACAGCACTGTTAGTCACATACCAAGCCCACGATGTCGACGTCAGCTGAGTCTAGCCGGCTGCCTGGTCGAGTGGCAGGATCTAGAAGAGCAAGGTAATCACAAAAGCAAAGCCACCTAGTGCTTTGCGTGTACCGAGACGTCTCAGAATATCCAGCGGTGTACAAGACCTGTTGACAATAAATTTGGACGTGGTAGCGAGAGTAGGGAGCCAAGGACGGTTCGAGCGTCTTGGCGACAATGAGGAGACCATCCCAAAAAAGGCAAAAGCCGCAGGTGAATCATGAGTCGCCCGCGCGCCGCAGCGAACCTAAACGCAAACGCATTCTTTCACCTCGACGCCCATCATAAACTCGCTTTCTCTCATTCATTCCTTATCTTTCTCTCACAACACTGTCACCGTCGCACACCATGACTACCTTGTCTTCGCCCCCTCCGTCTCCCCTCCTTGACCGCTCGTCTTCTGGGGGCTCATCCTCGAGCCATATGCCCCACATTCCGCTCAGCGTCTCCAACGTTGCCAATCTCTTCGTGAAGATGCGCAGGCATCGTTCCAAGGCAAAGTCGCACCACATTGAGTCTACGTCAGGTGACGCCCCCCAAACACATCCAAGCCTCGAGGGGGCGGCTTCGGTCGAAAGGATTCCCCTCGAGAAGAATGAGACGTTCGTTTGTCGGGACGGGGTCGATGCGACGAAGCTGCTGAGGGCGATCCGAGGCGCGTTGCTCGAGAAAGCGCAGACATTGGGTGGGAATGTGTTGGTTGACGAGCGGTACGTGTCGTCTTGTGTCCATTGCCCATTTCATCGTCGGCAACAACACTGACCGGAGGAACAGGTGGTCGTGCACTATCTGTGGGCCTCGACACCGGTCAGACGGCACCTTCAGAGTCTATGTAAGTGACCGGTTTGTTCCGAAATTTAATCATAGCGGCACTTGTCCTTATATCCTGCGTACCAGATCCACTACTCTGCGAACGCCGCGCGCTCAGCAAAACGCGACCCTCAGAGACCCGTTGCGCTTGAGAAGGCGCGGGGTGTGCCCGGGCTGATGACGATCCTTAACAGGCTTGACTGAGCCTCGTATTCGCCTTTCAGTGATCCTTTCCCCCTTCCGATCCTTCAGTATCCCGCTCCATTCCATCATGACGGACCTTCATGGACATGTACGAATAGATATCGTATCCCACCCCATCCTAATCTCTATTCACGCATTGTATCACCACCCTCAGCATTCACCATGTCCATACGATATCTTTGTACATCGCATCACACCCATACAGTATGTCAAGGCGGAGGTCCACAGTCGTTCCTTTCAGTGTACGTATTATAATTATAGATCCAGCCCCTCCCGCTTTTTCGAGGACTACCTACTCTCGACATTCGCACTCTGCATATCCACACGTTCGCTGCATGGTACGTCTCTTACGTTCGCCACCGGAACCCAAATGTTCAAAGTCAACATTCATCAAGCCGCGCCATGACGTCAGTGAGTCACATTCTGCACAGCACTAGCTTTGATACCTTGTTCATCCAGATACGACATAGGCCGAAGTTGAAGCCGAGACTCGAGCATTGCGGCCTGTAGCCTCGTCCTGATCAAGTCCGCGGGGGACATCCAGCCCCCATTAGTCGGAAGCTCGTGTTAATTATGCGTACTGTTGCCACTACTGCTTTGACCGCTTTCGTGCAGCGCTCGTATGTTTCCTCCTTATTGACTCTGGGCAAGGGCTGCTCCATGCTTCCACTGGAAACAGGACGCAAGAAACATACGTGGTAGACGTCGATTCAGCTTGCTACCGCGCCTCGAGGCAGGCAATTGTCTCCGCTTTTCGAGTGTAGGCAGCAGCGCTCTGATCGTACTTATGCCGTGATGGCCCGAGATTCTCCCTCCACGCAATGCAGCTCTTCCCGCAACGTATCCGTAGAAATACAGCAGACAAGGCATCTAGTCATCATGTCAGAGGGACGTAGTGCGCGGGTCTGGCGTGCGGGCATGCCCGCTTCAGGAGAAACACTCACTAATAGCTTGTCAGGTTTCCCAGTCGTCAGATGCCGAGATGAGAGCCTCTAGGGTCTGAGGAAGAGGGCTCGGCCGTTTGCTTCTCGGTACGTTTAGTACAACGGCCCTAGCACGCGTTCGTTCATCCACATTGTCCCGGTCAGCAAAACAGCACGGCATCCCCGTCGACCAAATTCAGTCAGGTCAGACTAGTACCCCTGCCCCCCAATCAGGCATGAGACGGTACGTGCGAGACATCTCATCCTATCTTGTCGTGTTGCTAATGCGAGCCATGTGGTGATACACTCGTAGGTGAGAGGTCGTGAACAACTCGAGAGCCCCTTGTCCACGTGAATCTTCGAGTACAGCTACCCACCTGATCGGTGAATGCACACGTCGACTCGTGCCTCCTCAGATGACTATACGAAACGAATCTCCGTTTGAAATTGTTTGCCATATCCCACTGGCTCACGTTCATTGGCGATGCTTCATGAACAGGTGAAGTTCTTCACCGATAGGTGCCACCCTGAGAGGTGTAGCTCATGGCCATATCTGCGGGCATTGAGCGATTCGTACTGATCCCTGGAACGGAGTCAGAGCAGCGGTCGTAAAGACGGTCCCCAAACGACTTGATGTGCATGAGGATCTTCGCGATTAGGCACTCGTTACTTCTCGCTGCGCACTCCTCATCATGCCAGAGGATAGGCTAACGACATGGCGACATGGTCGTTTTCTTGCGGACCCCATTACGGCTGCTCTACAAATTACCACAGTCATTCCGGTACTGGTCTGACTCGGGGTCGCATAGGCCAAGGAAGACGTTGTCCCTCGCATTGAAAGCACGACATGCCTCACGACACTTACGGCGTAAGTGTGACCAACCGTCAACCTAAACGAAGATCACTGTCGTAACTTCGAGCATCCTAGGCATCGGTCGAAGCTCAAGTGAACGCCGTTGCGCTCCAACGCCGACACTCTATGGCTGCGTTTGTGCCACCCCGCGCACCTGGTGAACCCTTCCTAGGCGGAACTGAATGCCGTTCTCAGCTCGGGCTGTGATCACCTGTGAAGGCGGAGAGGCGAGAGGACAGCTCTGACATCGACGTATAGGTGCTTCTCGATCATCAGCCATCGAAAGCGCGCAAGTACATAGCTGCCATGACGTTGATTCACTCAAAAGGCCCAGATGATGTCGAGAACGTCAAAATATCCACCGCGCCTGTAGGTCCCAAGCACGCCCAGCCGAAATTCAGGTTCGACGCGCCAATTTGGAAGCTGCACTTGACTCTAACGTCGCGACGTGATGTCCTCAAGTTCCATCCGGGCGGACTTCTGTGTACGTCTCGTGAGCCTAGGAGCGATGTATATAAGAGTGCGTTGGGTGCTCTGACTTTACCAGCCTCACATTCACGAACCCCTTGTACGCAGTTCAATGTCCTCCACAGTCCTTCCACCAAGCTAACGCCCTTCCCTAGTACCAGCACGCGTCCCCATACGCTCTACACCAGCACTTCCAGAACCTAAGCTCCTCTTGACAACGGTGAGCATACCCGACCACACATTCGCGAGATCTCTTCGCGCAAGCCGACTGACATTCGTCTTCGCCCCGCACCCAGATGGGCACCTTCACCATCGTCAACAACTCGTCCTCCGCTATCTCGGTGTTTGTCTCCAAGTACACCAACTCCAAGGGCTCCGACGACTGGTACTCCGTGCCCGCCGGCCAGGCCGAGACCTGGGACCGCAACGGCTGGGAGCTCGTCGCCTTCAAGAACGCGAACGACTCGAACCGCGCGGGTGTCTACATTCACACCAACAAGACGGTCACCTTCAACAGCCTCGACAACATCAGCGTGCACTAAATGCCATGGTGCGAATCTGACACGCCCGCTGAAGGCCGCGCAGTTGTATGACTTGTTTGGAGATGGATTTCAACTGATGTGATGGAGTCGTCCTGTATTGTCTCCGCTACCAATAAATAGCCTGGACGTAACAGGGTGAACTGTGGGATATGCTGGCGCGCAACTCAGTTCAGAAACGACAATTCAACCGCGCACATCAGCCTACATATGATCACATATATGATACATCTACAAACGCACGCGCGTGATCACACGTGCTAGACAACGATGCGAACTGCCTTGAAGATGGAGGCGTGGAGCAACAAGACAAATTTACAACGTAGATCGAAGAAATCAAATTGACAGAGCGCGTGAAAACAAGAGCAGGAGCAACAATAGGCGTAGTGGCAGAGCGAGGATAGCAGGTAGCAGATTCAAAGAAAGAATGTCGAAAATGGGCAAACGCCTAGCATTCAAACCCATAGCCCCCAGCCGAACCGTACCATGAGACCTTCCGCCGTCAGGCAGGTCTATAGCTCGAGGCTTGCCCGTCATGAAAGGTCCCATGGTCCCCCGGCTGGGTGGACTCTACGGAGACAGGCACCCTGCCTATATACAAATGTCAATGCTATTTGCACACTGTTGTGAGCCTGATACTTGAGGCTCACCTCCCCCTTCATCCGGCGCAGCACTACTTCCCCATGGTTGATGCTTCTTCATGATATGTCTAGAACAGTCGTTCTTCCGGGTCCAAGGTCCTGCCTTGTATCCTATATGAGAACATTTGAATTCCTTCCTCTCTGCTAATGGCTTCTGATGTGTTTCCATATGTTGGTTCCTGTTGTGAACACTGCGGTCTAGTACAGGTCAGTGGTCAGTTCAGATCTGAGGCAGCATACGAACGCGTGTTTACTGGGTTACTTTCAGTGCTCATAGTCGTAGTGAATCTCGTGTCGTAGGCAGGATCCCAGAAGGTATAGTACACCCCAGCTTCGTGTTCTGTTCAGTGGGGTGGTTCATGCGGAGTCTGATAATGCAGCACGCACCGTACATCACCAACTTGGTTAGTGGAAAGCCCCAGAGGAGTTACAGGCGAGAGCCTCGCGGGTGTCGCGGTCAAAGGAGAAATCGGAGTTGACGAGACTAGAGTAGTGAGTGCTAGCCAGTGTTAGTTCTCGGCAGCGCTATCTACGATTCCTGCCACTGCATCGCCACCTCCCGAGCAACAGCGCGTGCCTCACACACGGTATAAGCTGTGCATTGGCCTGATCGTAGTGCCGCCAGAGGCCGTTTCCAATTCAGGTGATGCGCCATAGGTTAAGATGAATGTGCTTGGCAGGATGTGAAACAGTTCAATGTAAATGCAATATCATAAGAGCTAGGCTCGGAAGTAGGTATGAATACATAGGAACCATGTCGTTCAGCAACCAGCAAGGAGGTCTGAGTGTAACTAAACGGCTGCGAGACTGAGGGGTGCATAGGACAGGCCACAAAGCACGATACATAGGGAAAAGCAGATGTGCACACAAAAAGAGAGCTAACCACCGTAGCAACATCTTGAGACTTGCGTAAGTATATTATTCCACCCGAGCACATACATGATCGTTGGGGACCTTCCTCGAACGCTCATACACCGCCGATTGCACACCGGGTGCGACAGTGCAGCGCGTCGAAGACTTCCCCCACCGAAAACGCACGCGCATGCGGGCCTTGTCCCAGGAACCAGCTGCATAGCGTCCTTCGCCGTAAGTCGAACGCCAAAGCGCGCGTCCAGTCGGAGCACGACTAGACGCGCGGCACGGGCGCTCGATCCGAAAGCCGATATGTAGCTGGTGCTCGTGATCCACGGGGTGTCCTGAATAGCGTCAGCGGGTACTGCCCAGGCGCAAAGCCTGTGAGAGGAAAGAGGACCTTACAGGGAATACAACATGGCCTGCTACTTCGCCGGGTCGTTTCGTCGCGGGGAGCCGAGGTCAGTATGCTTTGATTGGAAGTGTCGCTGCATGTCGTGCTTACGGCTGAAAGCACGACCACAACCGGCACTGGAGCACACAAATCTCCGTTGCTTCAGGTGTACAGATATGATGTGTATCTTGAGGTTGTATCGACGGGCTGACTCTACGACGAGGACATCAAATTGTGAGGGCCTTTCTCAGACTGCGGACATACTTTTGCCGCAGTCACGGTACGGACACGTAAACCGCTTAATCGTGTCCTGCCTGCGGCGACTCTTCGCAGGTTGCTTGACCTTGCGGGCCGTCGTGGAGTGTTCGAATGGCGGCGACGAGGGTGACGCCGTGGGCGGGGCTTCGGGGGTGATGTGCTCGCCCAGGGCCTGGGTGATCAGCGAAAGGGGGTCCGCTTGCATCCTCGTATCTCCAGGGACAACAGCAGCAATAGCACCTGGAAGGTACTGCTGCTGCGGCTGCCCGTAGATGCCGGAAACCTCCGAGGGAGACAAGGATGCATGCGCATGCTGCCCAGTGTACAGCGGGGACGGAGCAACGTACGTGGAAGGTCTAGACACATGGCTGGTACCATAGTGGATGGACGGCGGTGGAGAGTCGACGGCAGTGTATTCAGACGCTGTCGGGAACGGAGTACGGGCTGGGGACAACATTACGTTATCGGAGTGCTTGGTGGTAAGTGCCATCACGATCGGATGGGGTCGGGTGAAGGCGTGGTACCAGTACCCAGTCGGTGAGTGGATCACCTCGTAGAGGACATCGTCGATAGTGAGATGGTCGTGCGGTATAGTCGACGTCATGCTGCCGAGATAGCGATAGTGAGCTATCCGATGTCACTTTTCAGAGTGAAGCGACGGTGTAAGGGTCGCAGCGGGTAGGCGGAAAGTGGGGGAAGGAGATGAGAGGGGAAGATGGGAAGAAGATGTGGGGAAGTGGTCTGGGGTACTTACTGGCTCGACTGACGATTATCTGGTGCTCGGCCTGCGGAGTTATGCATGCACACGGGTCAGTCAGACTTGGCGTGCGAAGGCCTCCTCACCCTGCGTGATTCTCGCCTTCAGGCTCTTCGCAAAGAGCTGACTCGGCCAACGATATACTGCGGAGCTTACATCGCCTGTGCGTATCTTCATATAGCTCGAGGCTGCGGTCATAGATCCTCGACTGCAGCTAGCGGGATTTGAACTGAATCACTTACTATAGCAGTAAAGAAGCTCCCAATGGCGCATGGCGTGCGTGAGGAGGCCTTGAGGCAGTATGCGGACGATCTGGGTGTGCTTGGATTATGGATGATGTCCATAATCTGATCCTGCACGACAGTCAGCCACAATTCTCAGCCACAAACATCTCGCACCTATTGCCGACGCGCCCCGAGTCATCGTCCACGCTCGCAGTACGCATCGTAGTGCACGAGAGCACTCTGAGCAGGGCTTATACGCTAACCGTCCCATACGGTAGAACTGCCACAAGATCGTCGGACCATGGGCAGCATCATCGTCATTAACTCCTCTTCGTCACACATCCTCATTCCAACCCCAAAGGCTACGATGACTGGTTCAAGCTGGCCCCTGGTCAACGCGACTCCTGGAGCTGTTCCGACTGGGAGCTCGTCGCGTTCAAGGATGACAACGACACGGACCGCGCTGGGGTTTACGTCCGCGTCGACTCTTGCGTAACGTTCAAGTCGTTCAAGGAAATCTCGGTGATCTGAGCATACGATGGTGTAGGAGATGAGGGGCGATGGGATGACGAATGCTGGCTTGGCTGCGATTTTGGATTCCATAGGACATTGTAGCGACTATAGGTGCTGTGATCAGTTCTACATCAGACGTCGAGTGCTTTGAGGCCTGAGATGACGCTTTTGAGCCACTCACCTATAGGCCTAGTGAGGCGGCGACTCTCAGCAGACTTTCCGAAAGATCTACACGAGATCCTGCGAGTAATCTGAACCAGGTACGGTAGTCGAGTCTCAGAACATGGTGCGTGGAGAGGAAGCGGCCAGCGACAATTGGGTTACCGCGGGATAGCTGCACATTGGTCAATTCTAGAGCTGGAAGCGTATACATTACCACCTGCGAGACAGCAGCGATCGCCTGGAGTACCCTGGTGCACGGTGCACGACCTAGATAACGACCTGTAACGGGAGCGAGATAGCATAACACTGTTCTCGTTCATATCAGCCGGCTATATAACATGCCGCGCTACTATCTACTATAGCATGCGAGTTGTCAACAGTGTAACTTTGCACGATTCTGAAGAGAGCGTACAAGCAATCTATTGCGAGCCAATCCCGCCCCACTCCTCCTGCTCTTCCTCCTTCGCTCTTGCCTTCGCCTTCGCTTTCTGCTTACGCGCTTTCGCGGGAACCAGGTCCGTGCCCGCCTCCACCTTCTTCAAACCGACCATATTCTCGTGGTCTGCAAGCAACACGAGCGACAATTAGCCTCCTCTACGAAGCCCAGGACATCAACGGAAGGAAACGACGTACATTCGCCAGTGATCAGGTCGTCTGCGATCGAGTGCACCCCGGAGGTGATGTACCGTGTGGACACGCCACGCGCGATGAGCGGCTGCGCGAGCATCGCTTTGAGCTCCGCCTTCAACGCCGCGGTCTTCGCCGCCAGAGCCTTCCGCTTCTGCTTCGACGGCGCGTCCGTCACACCGTCGTCGTCGCTATATCAAATCCCTTGTATTAGCTGCGCGCGCAGGAAGGGGACTTGTTACTGCTCGACGCACCTTGCGAGGTCGGAGTCAAGCTCGATCTCCATCGCTTCCGCGGCCTCCTTGAGCCAGTTCCGCTCGTGGTTCGCCTTCTTGACTCTGTGCTGCACAGAATCGATCTCGCGCGCGAGCTGGAGGCGCGCCTTCAGCTTGTCGAGCATGTACAGCTCGACCGGCATCTCAGGTATCTCTTCCTCCTCTGCGAAGAACAGGTCCACGTCAACATCCAGTTTCCCAAGGTCAAGTATGCGAATGAGCGCAAGAGAAGCACTCACGTCTGCCAAGACTGTGCATGAGTGCCCTGACGACCTTGCGTTCATCCGGTGCACACATGAGAAGACTGAACCCACGGCGCATCGCACGAGCAGTACGACCGTTACGATGGACGTACGCATCCGCCGTGCGCGGCGCCTGGTAGTGCACGACATGGTCGACCGCAGGGATATCCAGACCACGCGCGGCGATGTCCGTCGCAAGGAGGACCGCCCCGGGCATCGACTTGAACCGGTCCAGGTTCTTCAGACGCTGGCGCTGCTCGAGCTGCGAGTGCAGCGGGAACGCGTGGATGCCGAGCAGCTCGAGGAGCGGGAGCAGCCTGCGGATACCGTCGATCGCGGAGAGGAAGACGAGCGTGCGGCCGGGGTAGCGGAGGAGGAAGTAGTAGAGATACGCATCCTTGTCCGTCATGAGGCACTCGATCTTGCTCTCTGTGAGTGTCGCGACGACGCTCCCTGCGGGGCTGATGTCGACCACGGCTGGCTCCGGGTCGCGGAAGTCGAGACGGAGAAGGAGGTCGTCGAGGGTGGACGCGGGCTTCTCGTTCTTGCGAGGACGGCGCCGAGAGCGCTTTTTGAGGTTCCGTTGCAGGTCCTTGCTGAGCGTGGCTGAGAACACAAAGGTCTGGAGCTCTCCTGCCCGAACACCCTCCTTGCTATCCTCGGGTTCACCGTCTTCAGCGCCGAGCGCATTTTCAGGTTCGATTACTTCATCCCTGCGCGGCTATGAGTGGATGAATGGGAGAGATGGAGGATGAGACATACTCAGACTTGCGGAGCGTCAGACGCAGGATGTTGTCAAGCTCAGCGTAGTGGCCAGTCTCGATCATCCGGTCAGCTTCATCGAGCACCAAGAAACGCAGATTCTCGATTTGAGTAGCCAACTCATCATCCTAGAAGCAGAACCAGGTTCAAAAACTGCACCACTCGGTCACATATGCGGCCTACCTCCTGGATGATGTCCCAAAGACGACCCGGAGTAGCGACTAATACGTCGACACCCCGGGAGAGGATGCGCCGTTGCTTCTGTGCCGACATGCCTCCGACTATCGCGGCAACGCTGACCAGGGGAGGGTGTTTCGGTTTGTTGTCCTCCTCTCCCGCAGGCTGCGCCTTTGCCTTCCCTTTTGCCTTGGATTGCGCTTTGCTTGGCGTGTGATTTTGGTCTTGAGCGGACGCTTCCTCCTCAACTTTGACAGGGGTGAGACATGCGTTCAAGTGCGATGAGACCTGAAGGGCCAACTCGCGCGTTGGTGCTAGGATCAGGGCGCGGACAGGTCGTCGGACTTTCGAGCTGGGTATCGGGCGCGAGTACGCTTCCGTCAGGAGATGGTGGAGAATAGGGAGGCCATATGCCAAGGTTTTTCCTGAACCCTATCCAAAGGCTCAGAGATTGCCGTAGAGCGTCATGTTCGGATTGCTACGTACTGTTTCAGCGACACCCACGACATCTTTGCCCTTCAGAGCCAGGGGCAAAGTTTGGGCTTGGATTGGAGTTGGATCGATGAACTTCTTGGCATACAAGGTCCGACCAAGTTGAGGGTGCAGGTGGAACGTATCCCATGAAGGTAGATGCGTCTTGCCTGGGTCACGTCAGAAAACGGACCCTTCGAACGTTGGAGTCGGGGACGTACAGTCAAAGGTGATGGGTTCCGGCAGAGCATCTACATCCATATTTTCCACCGGGACCTCAGAAGATTCCCCGACTTTTGTGTGTGCGCTCATGTCCTCGTCCACCTCCGGTTGGCTTTGCCCACCTTTCACCTGGACTTACAGGTTATGAATATACCAAGGACAGAAACAGGGACTACTGACTTGGAAACGGGCAACTTTGCCACTTTCCGTCTCCTCGTATACGACGTCAACGTCGTCGACTTCCTCTAGGTCCAGGAATCCTTCGAGGCCAGTTCCGAGGTCCGCCTCGCGCGATTTTGCTGTTTTCTTCCACTGCAAATCATCTGCCGTGACATGCTTCATCTTGACGCGTTTCGCAATTGATGATGCAGAAGGTTTTGTCTTTCTTTTCAGTCCAGCCTTCTCCGAGGGCGCCATGGCTGTCGACACGCAGAGTTGTGAAGAAGGCGGGCGATGGTGGTTTTGGTGCAAGCTTGCCGCGGAAACTGGATCGCGCTCAAATTCTTACAGGCGCCCGATCGAGATCACTGGCCCGGGCCGGGATGCCGCTAAGACGTCAACGAGCGCCTACGACTGTGTCTCCGATCTTGTCCTCCTCGTGACTCGTCGCCGTCGTTCCTTCCAGCATCGTCTGCGCCGTCGTCCTCCGAGTCTTACCGCGATATTTCTCGTTCAACGACATACGACACGTGACTTTGTATACGAGCAACCGCCATGTCCAATCCCACTCAAACACCTGGCCCAAGAACTCCCACTGTCACTTCTCCCACCTTCCGCTCTCGACCTGCTCGCTCTGTGTCTACTGGAAACCGCACTTTGACGCGTAGACCATCAGTCTCTGGGGTTGCTTTGACAAACCCGGTGACTGGGGCAGCGAAAGCTCAGCGTACATCTAAAACCACCCAAAAGCTTGTCGTCCTTCCCTCTGCGCCTCAAACCAAACCTCCTCCACCCGAAGTCGACGAGGAAGAGGAGCAACTTCATGGTTATGAGACTGACCAGGGTGTGCGCGAGCACAAGAGCGCTGGGGAGCGCATGAGCAAGGAGCAGAGGGAGAAGGCGGGCTTTAGGCGGATCACAGCGTACTGTGTCGCAGAGAGCTTCAAGATGAAGTTACTGGCCAGCTTTCTGAAGCGTGAGCACAACGTCAAACCGCGCATTTACGACGAGGCCATGTATGTGGTAAGTAGCAAAAGTTCCATCTACCGCTTGTTTGCGTGGTCTTACTCTGTGTCCAGATGTATCACCTACCACTTCTCCCAGGCTATGGCCCCGGCTCCAACATTCGCTCTTCTGCGCCTCCAGTTACGCCTGGCCGTGAGGATCCGAGCTCTGGCCTCTCAGAGGCCGAAGAAGATGGCTACCAAGGGACATATTTCAGCTCTACCGCGCCGCAAGAAGAGTCTATAGCTCCGCCTATGGAGGGTTACATGCCGTCCGCGTCCCCAATCACCGCAACGCATGGTCTTCCGGCCGAGGGCCCCGCGCAAGTCGAGGACGCTGCTCAGGAACAAGCCCGGGCCTCTCAACAAATGCGCGTAATAGTGAATGCAGAAGAACGTGAACCCGAGCCGTCGAAGAGCGAGGCTATCAGGCCGAGGAGAGTCAGTAGGCGCAAAGCAGCATCTGAAGTTGAGAATTTCGCGGAGGCAATATTCTTCGATTATGGTGTTGTCGTGTTCTACGGCTTCCGCGAAGACCAGGAGCTCGGCATCATTGAAGACATAGAAGAGGCAGGCATACTGCAGCGGCAGATCCCTCACGACGACTGGGAGGTGGAAGCTTGCCATTATGCTGTGAGGACCTCTACTTTCTTTCGGTCAGGTTGGATGCTCATATCCATTAGCATGACCCCAACATTGCATTCCCACGCATATATAATGATTTTTTCAGTACGTAGACCCATAAGCACCGTCAGATGAAACATTGGGGCTCACCGCACCGCGATAGCATTCAAGACCCATTCACATCTCCTTCAGCTCTCTGTCGCGCACGCACTCGCACAGTCCACACTCCTCGCGCACTACGAGACACTCGCACACCGGATCCTCTCCTCACCACGAACGCGCTCGATCCCCGCCCAACTTGCTTCGACGGGCGTACTGGCGCTCTCTCGCAAGGACGCACTCAAGCTTACTGGGCGGCTCTTCACGCTCCGGCGTGACGTGAATCTAGTCAGCAACGTACTCGATGTACCGGAGCTGTTCTGGGACGAGGCGAGTTTGAAAGCGCTGTATGATGCTGTGCGCGAGTACATGGAGATCGGGCCGCGCGTACAGGTTCTCAACGAGAAGATCGCTGTAGCCGAAGATTTGGTGCGTTTCAAGGTATCATTGAGGAAGGGTGCATATTACTGACCCACGGAACCTATAGCTCGGTGCCATTCACGACCACTTGAATAACAATGCCATGGATCGGATAACATGGATCATCATATGGCGCGTCTCCTCTCATACCTGATCATGCCCGACTCATAGCTAACTTCTAGGATGCAGGCTAATTGTAGTCGCGTGTCTAGTCGAAGTTGTACGTATCCTGCTAGACATACCCCTGCGTGTATTTCTAACATCTTCCCCTCAGGGTGAAGTCATCGCGCGACTTGTCGTGCACGCCACCATGGGCTCTAGCTCAACGCCATCACCGGAGCAAATCCTGGCAAGCATGTCTCGCGAAGAAGCGTTGGCGGCGCTCGAGCGTATCACTCGCTTGTCATGACCGCCCAACGGTTTCACACGTAGACGACATACCTCTTGCCTCACTAGATACCTCGGACAAATTTGGATGCACTGTACAATATCTCTGTCTACTTCCATAAACTTGTTCTTGAAGTGCGACATCCCAAGCCTCTAATATGGCAAACATCGCATCGATAGCAAAACGAGGTAAGGGGAAGACACATGAAGCGCCCTGATCAAGGAAGGTATGGCCAGTCCCTAGTCTCATCTTCGCTCCACTCTCGGTTGGTCCCAAGCCAGAACTGTCACAAAGAAACGGTGAGATCCAACGCTACATTCACGATATTCACACACGCTCACCTCATCCTCAGGACCTATCAATAGCTCCTGGCTGTGTACGACGCTTTCCGTGACCTCGTCATTGAGCCTCCTTAAACGTTGCAGGGGAACGTCAGGCCGGTCGATATCCACACCCGTCCATCCAGTGCGTATATTGAACCATCCCCGGGTGACAAGATCGTACACAGGTTCCCAGTCCGGCCTGCTGCTGTTCTCCTCTTTGGGGATCCGCACCCCACTGAAGCAGCCGTTCGAGGTGACTAGGATGTAGCGCAAAGACGGGACGGTGCTCTTGAGCTCTGCGGCGGTCGCCTCGTGGTCTAGGGAGCGGACACTGGTGACGAAATCGCGGGAATAACCAATATCAGGCTCGTTGGCGTAGACGCCGCAACGGACGATAATGAGAAGGTGCGTGAGCTGATGACAGTGCCTGAGCGACGATTTGAGCTTTGACTGCAGACGAATACAATCAGGCCTAGGGAGCAGTATGCACGAGGTTGTCGATCAACGTACCAGGACGTCCTCCCATTTCATGGACTCGACCGTAGCCGCATTCGCACCGGTACTTGTCTCACAATTATCGTATGCGAGCATAACTACTAAGTGTGTCAGCTTCGACGCGACTTCGTCTGGAATCAGGCCGTCGAACACGTTGAGGCCATGGGAGAGCAAGATGGTGAGCTTCAGACGGTAAGGTGGCGCGTCTCGCAGGAAGTCGATCAACGCCTGCTTGCGATGGCTGCAAACCCGGTCCACCATGAAATGCCGCACTTGGCAGGTTAGCCCGAGCATGTAGAGCGTGTGCGTGTCGCCTACGACGCGCTCCAGCTTCGTCCACGAGTGCCGTTCCTGGTACGCACGGTTCAACGCGCGGATGCGGGCCTGCTCGGGGGCGTTCGCCCTCAGCGGGGCACCGTCGTGGCCGTGAAGAGGGCCGACGTCGAGGATCCCGTCCAGAGCGGGGAACATGTTGATCAAGACGTCCGTCCACACCGGGCCAAACTGTTGACCCAAGAGCGCGGAATGCACAGCGGGGAAGGTGCTGCCTCGGTCCCCTTGGTTATACAGGACGGAAGCCTCTGTTACCTCCAGCACCTCAAGGGTCGGCGCGAGGTGCTCCAGGAGCCGGCCGATCATGGCGGGTCTGAGGCAGCCTGTCTCGTCCGAGAACGTGAGATCGAACAGACCGAGACGGATGACTTTCAGGGGGGAACGCGTCTGCTTGACGATGCCCTCGGCGTCGCTGCACCACGACTGGCGGTCCTCGGAAACGAACTCGCGCAGGATCGACACGCGCCACATCGCCTCGGGCAGCTTGGGACACTCGAAGTACTCAAACATCCGCTGAGGGGAGGGGAGCTCCAGGTACTCGAGGTATGTGGCGCGCTCGAGTATGTCGATCAACAGCTGCGCGACCTCTTCGCGTCTTGCGTAGTCGGGCAGAACGTCTATGATGAGGCCGCGGAGCAGGCGCGACCGGTCTTCTGTGATGTTGGGCCCCAAGAGAAACTGATGGAAGGAGCGGACGGTGGCCTCCTTCGTGAGCGATATGGGCTTCATGCTGAGCAGTCTCCTGATGGAAACGGCGTGGCATGCATGAGAAACCAAGGAGAACGAGAGAACGGTCGGAATGTCCGCCAGCGAGGAGCAGACATTCTCTAGGATGTCGAAATTGAGGTTACGCATGGGGCTGAGAGCTACGTCGTCGGGCGGGATATGATCTGGTTCTCCGAAGTCTGTCATTCAATAGCTACTCACGCAGTGCTTCAAACTTACTGGCTGAGATATTACACTGAGGCCCTTCGTCCTATTTGTTGGCGATTCGGAAGTTGCAAGACCCGTTCGTGAGATGGCGAACGCAAAAGCCTACGGTCATCGATCAACGTGGACTTCGGCGATGCACGGTTCAATACTGAACTCCAATTTCAAAGAAGTGGCCATTCAATCAGGTGACCGCGAAGTATCACGTCGCCAAAGGCTGGGAGGCGACACTGAACTTACTGACATTGCACGGAGACACCAAGGTTGTGATGAAGGGGGAGACCCCAAAAGAGTCCATTCGATCCCTGATCCTGAATTGGTATACCTACATCTAGCAAGCATAGTAGTACACGACATCTTCTATTGGAGTCGGCAAGAGAAAATCCTCGGGTACTTCGCTTTTCACGCCTCTCGGAGAGTGCTCTACGATGCTCACATCAAGGCCATACAAGGAATCGAGGTCCGCGTCAAGATACACAACCGGACGCAAGCGCCACAGCTGAAACTTCAAAATCACTTCGATGGAACTACCGGGAACAGAGAATCGCTTGGTTGCATCTGGCCATGCATCGACGTGCTCGGTCATACAATCGCCCATGTCGGGGACATCGTCCATGACTGCCCTGGGGTCGCCGAGCGTGACGACGACGTGGATCGCATGGGACGGGCGCGCAGACACCATTGAGCTAGAAGAGTCCAGCCCGCGATAGCATAACGAGGCATGGATGGAGAGCGACTCGAACGGGTGTGGATCCGGGGTGCGGAACGTCAGTTTGCTGTAGAGGTCCCTTCGACTGAGGTGTATCTGGGGTTCCTCCACAAAGCGTGAGTGGCGCCCGATGAGCTCGAAGCCCCCTGCCGCACGTAAGTGCTCGATGGTCCGGCGAGTCACGATGATCCTACATGGCGCCGTCCAAGACCAATCAAACATTTCAAGGGGACGTCGGTCGTGAGCGGGACCTTGGATAAAGAGGTCTCGCCGAGAGTCTGAGGGCGAGATGCAGATATCCGCCATGGTCCATTGCTTCCAGAACCGCGCGAGAAGTCGTCGACGCGACGTGCTCGACGCCGTATCGGACCCGGGTGACAGAAGCTTGAGCATCACGATGCTGTGGTTGAATGAGTAGAGGGAATAGAACGACCCGGAGGACGGATCGCTGACTATGTAATGGCCAGGTTGTGTGGGATGTGGATATAAGACTAGAGCGATCAGGCAGTCTTCGTCCAGATGGCGGCATGGTAGCAAAGCTAAGCAGGCGGGTCGACTCTGGCTTTGAACATCCCGTGGCCGAGCTTGAGGGCGCTGAGTTTCCTCCAGTAACACAATGGGCAAACGAGTGCATACGCCAAAGCTCCTGATGTTGACGCCTTGGTCGAAGGTTGGGAGGGGACTTTCATTGTCACGCTGCACCCCACGCCGAGACTTGAACCACGAAATGAGTCGCCCGACGAGAGAGCGCTGGTGCCGAATCACCTTGCCGTCTGCTATCATCCGAGATAGACCTGCAGTGTATCCATCAATAGGAACGACCCGACCCGAGTAGCGGAAGTCGTAAGGCGAGGTCGCGAACAAGTCCTCTCGCACTTCTTTCCAACTGCGTATGGAGTCTGAACCCCTGTTCGCCTCTCTCGTCTTGTCATAGAAGCCAGATCGCTTGCTAGCCATGCGGTTGAGGCTTTCCAAGGATATACACGGGTCGTCTTCCTGCTGGAGCCATCGCAGAGAGCGGCCCCACACAAACAACGTCTGGTCCGGGATGCGCTGAACGATCTCTTCCTGCAGTCGACGGAAGGCGTTGCGCCCTTCGCCGTAAATCGTGGGCATGTGCAAGCCGAAGATCCCGAGGAGCGAGTACGCCTCATCTTCGACTCGGGTCGTCGTTCTCCTCGAGGCCCATGACATCCTCTGTGCGACGCTCACAGATGAGAGCGGCCGGAGGTGCAAGAGGATGCGCGAGTCAATCCCAGTGATCTCCTCGATGAGGTCGCACAAGCTGCTCTTCGAGCCCAAGACGGTCCAGCTCCGGGAGAGAAAAATGACCTCGCTCGGCGCGACGAGCTCCTGCAGCGTCCAGCCGCGAGTAAACCAGCGGCTCTGACGGAACGCCGAGCCCTCGCGCCTCGGGTTCACGTCGTCCTCGACGTCCTCGAGGAACGCGAAACAGATATCCGCGCCGGCGTACCACGCGTACATCGAGTTGATCGTCTCTGAGAGCTCCGCGCTGCTCGTCTTGTCGATGCAGCACGAGTCGATCCAGACGAGGCGGTACCCGAAGCGTCGCGCGACGGCGCAGCAATGCCTGAGCTTCGCCGAGAGCCTCTCGTCGTCCCAGAGCGGATTGGAGTCTACGTCGCTCGTGGGGCTGTCGCGGACGACGGTGGCGCGATCAGCGGTGAACATCCACACGTCCTGCAAAGTGGTCAGGATTAATTCGAAACCTACGATGGAGACATACAAGAGATTCGTACCTGAAAACTTTGTTCGCCATCGGGAGACCAGACGTGAGATAGGATCGCGTGGTTGCCCCTGCCATCCGAGGTCTTTGGAGGCGCATGGAATCCGCGTAGCTCCAAAGTATGGGTGTCCAAGGGCCACATCTTCGACTTGCCCTGCCCCCACGAGAACGCGTGGGACCGTGCAGCTGCGACGGCGTGTGGCGCTAGAGGTGCGTGAGACGGTTAGCCAGGAGCGGTGATCCACTAGTCAACGTCAGTCAAGTCGTGTTCCACGTCCAAGCCTCAGGCATGTGATGTGGTACATGAGTGAGAGGACTCTCACCGCGATTTGGACAGGGCACTCACACAACAATAGGAGTTACTATGGCAGTCCCGGATAGGTGAGATCTTCCCCAGGCTTCAGGCATCGAGCTTCGAACGCGCAGGAGTTGGCGCTGGCGACAAATGGTGCTTGATCACATAGCAGACAGGTTTTCCGAAAGTGTAGCGAGCCAGTGTAAATTGCTTTGCGTGCAGATAGACGTACAGGGAACAGACTTCAACAGTGACCAATATTGACGGCGGGGGAGGGCGCGCACTCTAATAACATGCCAGACGGACGACGGAAACGGACTCCACCTACAAATACCCTCAAGCTCCACGTTCCAAACCTCCGACAAACGTGCAAATGCGCGCGTGAGCAGGTCATGTCCCAGCATCGCAAGGACGTGGGCTGATGACGAGAATTCCAAGCCAAAGTGGGATGAAGCCGTATCAGGGGAGTGCGGGGAGAAGGACAGCGCACAGCGGCGTCGACGGGGTAGGAATGTGAGAGTCCGAGACAGGCAAGGGAAGAACAGACGTTGTTGCGGAGGGTACATTTTCGGACATTCTGTCATTCAACGACGAGCTGGAACAGGCGATGGGAGGTATCAGCCGGCTGTCGCAAACCAGGCACAGAGACAACCGTCAGCACCGACCATGCGAGGCGGGTAGCGCTAGATTGGGGAATGGTAGGATAGAAGCAACTCACGTATATCAAAACAAGACAGCACAGTCAGTGGTGAGCGAACGTAAGAACAGACATGCGTGTGACGGGCGTGCAGGCGGTTTATGACATGGGCGGAGGGCGGAAGGACATGATCTCCTCGTAGAGGAGCTCCTTGAGCTGCTCGCGGCTAATATCGTCCTTGTGCACTGAGAGATGTTCGAGAGTCAATCGGCTGTGTCAGAATGTGGCGAAAAAGGCACTGACGATCGAATTCGAAGAACTCTGGATCGAGTGGGGGCGCACAGGGTTCATCATCGGGGTCGTGCTAGATCAGGCAACATATCAGATCGCTGTCAGCAAGGTTTGTTGAACAGATGTACGCACGTATGCTTCCAAGTATGGATGCGCGAGCGCATCTTCTACAGTAATTCGCTTCTTGGGGTCGAAGGTCTGCATCGCGCCAGCGAGTTGAGCCGGGAACTCGCTATGAACATGGAAGCAGTGCAGCACGTACGAGTGTCCGAGTTAGGAAGTCGACCGCGAGTGGGTTTGCGTTGGGGAACAGCTGGGCAAATGGTTTGCGTTTACGGAAGGGAAGCGCGCGAATGTAGTCGCGCGACCGCCGCGTCGTGATTGCGTAGAACTCATCGAGTGTTGGTGTACCAAGCACATCCAGGATGAGCGTGAGTTGATGGTGGTAGTCCCGTCCGGGGAAGAGGGGCTTGCCAGAAAGCATCTCGGCGAGGATGCATCCCACGGACCAGATGTCAATCGCCTGGGGGACACCATGGATACCGCTTCAGCACATGCGGGCGTCGCGACGGAACGCGAGAAGAAGCTGGACTGCTACTGACCTTCGTGTACTGCTTGAATGTCAACATGATCTCTGGTGCGCGGTACCACCGTGTCGCGACGTATTCGGTCATGAAACCCGTTTCAGTGCCTGAAGGCTCGGCAGTCTTGACGGATCGCGCGAGGCCAAAGTCGCAAACTTTGAGATCACAGTTGGCGTTGAGGAGAAGGTTAGACGGCTTGAGATCACGATGGATGACGTCGGCAGAGTGCAACGCCTTGAGTGCACGAAGCGTCTGATAAATAAAGTATTGTGCGTGGTCGTCAGAGAGATCTTGGGTCCGGATAACGCGATGCATGTCGGTCTCCATCAGCTCCTGGATCACTGTGAGATAGCATGCGATGAGTGGCTAAAACGCGTCTAAGCAACGGATCACACGTACGGTACACTTCTTTGAACTGCTCTATGGATGGCGGCTTGATGATGTCAAGAATGGAGATAATCTGGGGCGGAGGTGAGTTCAAATGAAGGAAAGATATTCGCCAATAAACGTACGTTCTCGCTAACACCGGCCTCGCTCAAGAACTTGAGAAGCTTGAGCTCACGGAGGGTACGGAGGCAGAACATAGAGTGGTCGAAGGGCGCGATCTTCTTGATGGCAACCTTGCGTCCGCTCGGTCTGTGTATGGCTGAGCAGACGATGCCATACGCGCCCTCGCCGACGACGTCGAGAACCTGGTATTGTGTGCCTGCCCACTGGCGTCCATGACTGCCTTCCCCGCATATTAGATGATTACATACCGACATTGAAGCGCACTTTGCGCGGGGCGGGTTGTGCCTGGGACGCTGCGTGACTGTGCTTGGACTTTGCTGCCGCTGCGGGCTGGGCTGCTTGCGCTTGCTCTGGCATGGCGTTGGTTGGTGGTGGTGGTGAGGAGGAGAGGGGCGGGGAGGGAGGAGGAGGATTACAAAAGAGAAGACAAGACGGGATGAAAGGCTATATAGAGCGATCTTGTTGTCTCGACGGCGCTTCCCGGTTACGCCGCAAGCGCCCAAAGAGCCTCGTCTCTAGAGCAACGTCGTTTCCGTCTCCAGGTCGCACACTGATCTGCACATCGGAACATCCCTTATTCCCAGCCTCAACTTGGCAGAGCTCACCCAACAGCGACAGGCACTAACGGGGAACCTAGGGTCACTGCCGACGTTCGCGCAACCACACCCAACCACCACCATGTCGGGCATACGATGTGTAATACGCGTACGATAGCGACGATCCATACGTACCGACCAAGTTAACACCTTCAAGTACCACTGTCTGCGTAAGTCAACCTTCAGCAGGCAATGCTGTACTCCCGAAGTTTCAACGTCGGTTCGGCTTCAGCCACCAGTTGGAACAGGCCAGTACTTGTTCGATCGAGATAGGTATCGCGTATCCGCTGACAGTCCAAAACTGGGACATCTTTGCTTTGAGTCAAGTTAATCTTCTGTACCAGGTCTGAGCGGTATGTGATGAAAGTTCGAGCATGTACCCAATCCGGCTATTCGTCATACGAATCCGAGTTGACCCTCCGAAATTCGTCGCTGCAGCTTCTGCTGACGGATCTGTCACCGTCACTGCGAATGCCCCTTCAACAATGATGACCGGGACCATGTAGGTAAGTTCTGGATTGACGGGATGCATAATTGACAGCATTCCGCATATCTGGCCCATCATCACTGCCCGCAGTTCAAGAAGCAGACCCCAGCGCCGCTTCGTGAGCTCTTTCGTGGACTGGTTCATTCCGTAGCTCGCTGCTCTTTGCCGGTGCCGGGATACGTCCCAAATGACGTCTGATGCTAGACTGACCAGCGTCGGAGCGTTCACTGCCATTATGCTCCCAATGCTCGACACGGATCTCCGCATGCCCATTCATGAGCACCGCAGCGAAGTTCGCCCCCGATTGATCGAGTAACTTCGGCCTCGGAAGAGATGTCGAACACTCGCGATCGTGAGTATCCTGCCTTCTCCTACTCACGTCCAACTCTTGATCAACGGCTCCAGCGGCACACGCACGCATGCACGGTGGGTCCATGACGTGTGATACCGCCGTCTGTCGTCAAGCGCTTTCCCTTCTATATGGACGTCAAGGTATCTGCGCGATGACATGTCTTGTGGAGTCGATCTGATTTATTCCAGGTGGTTCAACGTAGCTGATAGGTACGCGACACAACCAGTACTTTCCGTGCTGCGTTGCGGCGTTTACGTCGTGCATATGCACTCGGTGAGCTCTGTCTTCTCCCAAGGCTTAATCTCCTCTCGCTGACCGCAGCAGCAGTGTATTCATGGTTCATCACGCACCAGAATATCGCTCCCATGCTCTCGCTCGGCCGTGTTCCAGGAACGTGGTAAGTGACCGACGAGGCGTGTCGGCAGTGCGAACGCGCTCTACTGGTACAGCTGGATTGGGCATGCGTATATCCCAACTCGGACTCGGCACCCCGATAGCCCGTCATCCGTCGTCTCAGCACTGCTGTGACCTGTGCGTCGGTGTTGCGATATCCCGCCGCGCGTTGGCATTTGCCATGCATGGAGGTACCGAAGTGAGCTCGGCGGCAGCGTGCCCGACTCGCCACGCGTTCCCTGTCTCTTCCGAGATTCTTCACCTTGGGGGCGCTGCAGCATACCCGAAGCATTTGACCGAACCTGTTGTACTAGATGGGACTTGGATCGGAATGTCGGTTCATAGTCCCCGCCATCGGTATTTCACGTTCCGTATGTCACTGGTAAGGGTGGGCTTCTCCAGTGCGATGCATGGATCTGAGTTCCATATCTATGTAACCCGCTTTGGTTGTATGCCTGTATTGAACGTGTTTGTTAGTACTGCATAAGTGCACGATCAACAAGCATCATCAGATAAACCGGAGTCGTTGAACGCTCATCGATTCGGAGCCGTTGGTCACTCGGTGCTAGTCTGGATTCATCACTCCCTTTCAAGCGTTGTGCGTGGGTCTGTAATAGCTACCTATTGTGTTCAGCGTCCAGCCTTTGTATACACCGCAGCGCAGGCTAAAAGGTAATGACTCAGAACAGTGGGAAACACAGTTTGTGGCTAACAGCGACCACAGCGCGTACCTTGAAAACCCAACCGCAGACAGCCCAGTCGAACTCCGGCGAGTCGAAAATACCCTGTCGCCGACCCCACGCCTGAGATGCCTGACCTCCACTGGGATGTTCTGACCTCTATTTGCCATCATGTGCGAGATATCCCTACCATCCTTTCGATCTCCCTCGCCTGTCGTACATTGCGCACAATCGCTGCTCGGAGGCTTCTCAACACTCAGGTTGTCGTCCTCGATGCTCTATCCATCACCTCCTTCCGTCAATTCATCGACGCCGACAGAGCCGCACGCCTTCCTTTTGTCCGCAAGCTGAAGATCGACCTGCCCTGGTGCTGGTCTAGCAGGTGCCTCACGGAGGATATCCGGCCAGGCTTCATTCAATTCGTGTTGGACCTCCTTGAGCAGGCGACCCGCCTCGAGTCGCTCATACTCCCATATCCCTCTTCCACCTACAGTGGACTTGATTGTGATCATCGCTTTCTGACAGCGATCACCCGGCTCTCGAGCTTGTGCGAGCTCGCGCTGGAGGAGGGGTGGACGCCGATGGAGGAGATCCTAGGCAACACGTGTTCGGCGCTCAAGATCCTGCGTGTGCACCCTGGCACGTCGCGCTCTGCTGACCCATTTCTGAAATGCGATGTCCTATTCAGCCTCCTCCAGCACATCGCTCCGACATTGGAAACACTTGAAGTTGTCGCACAGGTAGTCTCCTTGTCTCATAACCCTCGGACCAACCACGTATTTCCGGCCTTGCGATCCTTCAAGGTCGATACATTGACTCGGATGGCTTCGATTCGGACAGAAAGCCTGATACAGCTGTTTCCCGCACTTGACGGCACACTTGCCTTCTATAGCCTGTATCCGACCCCCAACAGCGTGGAAGAAGGAAGGGAAGCTCACGAACTCAACCGGGCGAGCCAACTGCAGCGAACATGGAAATCTCTGGACAGGGTCGTCGGAGACGTCCGTCTAATCTACGCACTGGGGCTTGTCTGCCCCGTCCGCCATCTCATGCTTGACGGTGTCAGTAGACACAGCAAGTACCAGCTCGATGACATCCTACTCAACGCGCGCCCTACGCACCTGAAGCTAACGCTCGACCTCGCCCGCGGGATAGGCGTACTCGAGAACTTACTCCCACCGGAGGTCGCATCGGAACTAACGCACCTTGTCCTTTTTCTATCCTGCGCCAACTACAATACCATCACTGGGGAAGATGAAAGAGTTGCCATGCAGACGTTAGAATGGGCCACTCTCCTGGTGAGTTGCGACGTATTCCAGACGGCTGATCATCGCTGAGTGTCGCGTCCTCTTTGTCAATGTCAGGACAAGGTCTTCACTGCACTGAATGGGACGCGACTTACTCACTTGCGTGTTGTCCTACAATGTTGCACGGACACGTGGGGCTCCTCAAACATCCCATACTCGGAGGACTTCGTGCGCGCCGTTCGGTATTTCGGAGAGGGGCCTACGGCACTCCAAGTTGCTTCAAACTTCATGAACGCGCTCCCGACGTTGCAATACGTGTTCCTGATGACTAGTGGCCAGTCCTGTCTCGTCCTAGAGTCCAGGGGGGATTCTCCAGAGCACAGTTGGGAAGATAGCGGGTCTTCCACGACACAAGATCAATCGCTCTGTAGGGGCACAAACATCCAGGGCGGCGAATGGCTCTCGTCGTCTGATTGGCGGAGCACTTGGAGCACGGATGGCATTCCAGAGCAACTGGCGAGTGATATGGCCAAGGATCTGATAGAAGCAGAAGATTTGGTTCTGTCGAAGCAGGATCATGTAAGTCACATCTGTCGGCACTGTGGGCGTGTTACTCGCACAGCGTCGCATTCAGCTCATTGCTTTTTCTTCACAGTTTGACCTAGAAGAGAACCCGTTGGAATGTGCAGTTGGGATATGGGACTGACCCGGGAGGACCACTAGTTGATGTCGCCATAGTGGTTTCTGATCTACTCAGCTTCCCCGACGCACTGTACGATGAGAGTTTCCTTGAGTTCAGGACTCCAGCGCTTGATGTTGAGCGGTCTATGCTATTCTATGTCGCTGACTACAGACTCCGCCTGCCTATCCGTATGGTTCAACTTGGTCCAGCACGTGTGATCTCTAGTAGGACGCCAACTTTGGGGCTTCTTGATATTCAACCGGAGTTGCTACAAGTCAGGCGCACAACCTTTGCTGGGCTCGATGCTGCGTAACGTAAACAAGCTGACTCTCCAGACTACGTCGGACACTACCGTGGCGTATAGGTGCCATAGGAACAGCCTCAAGTATCTGTTGGTTCGTTCGAGCTCCAGTCATTGCAGCCGTGACTGTGCGAATGCAAGCATCACCAAATAGTAGAATGCACTGGGTGGTACTACCCGTTCATTACTTTGAAGCTGCTTCTTTCGACGTCTCCACGTATCCCCGCCGCCTTCCGAAACATTGCCGCCACTGGAACCCACTCGACCTTTGCATAATACCGGTGCGAACAATAAGGTAACGCGGCGCGAGATGATACCAATAACATGTACACTTACGCCAACACCAAAGGCTTCCAGGTCATCGAAACCCAGCCGCTCAATCCGATCTGCCAGTAATCAAGGACGCCCCGCTATCAATTCCATGGCAGGGATGCCAGAGCTAGACTGGGACATTCTGACTTCCGTATGCGGCCACGTGCGAGATGTCGCTACCATCCTGTCGATCTCCCTCACCTGCCGTACCTTGCGTGCCGTCGCAGTCAAGAGACTTCTCGAGACGCAATTCGTCGTCCTCACGGACACCCGGTCCATCCTGTCCTTCAAACAGTTTGTGAACGCCGATAGGACACGTCTCCCTTCCGTCCGTAAGCTGAGGATTGACATTCTCCCGGGCCGTATTGACGAGGATACCCGGGCGGAGGCTATTCAATCTTTGCTGGATCTCTTTCAACGAGCGACTCATCTAGAGTCGCTTGTACTACCGCACCCCGAATCCACCTACAGAGCACTTGGTTCCGAGCCTCGCTTTCTAGAGGCCATCTCCCGGCTCTCGACCTTGTGCGAGCTCGCGCTGGAGCAGAGGTGGGCGCCGAACGAAGAGATAGTCAGCAACACGCCCTCGCGGCTCAAGACCCTGCGAGTTTCTCTCGCCATCCTGTTTAGCTCGGATGCCTGGTTCTCGGAGCCTGCCCAGCTTTACAGCCTCCTCGAACGAATCGCCCCTACGCTGGAAGTGTTGGAGGTTTTAGATCGGCCAGTCGCTTTTGACAATAGGGATGGCAACAGCGTGGTATTTCCTGCCCTGCGCTCTTTCAGAGTCGTGGCAGTCAGTCATATGACTCTTGTTTGGACTGAGGATCTGGTGCGGATGTTCCCTGTGCTCAATGGCACGCTCTCCTTCGAGGGCCTGCACTGCCCGTACAAAGAGGCTCACAGACGTGCTCGCGAGCTCAACCAAGCGAGTCAGCTGCAGAAGACGTGGAAATCTCTGGACAGAGTCGTTGGACACGTCAACGTCATCTGCATGCTGGGTCTAACATGCCCCGTTCGCCACCTAATGCTCAATGGGATCTGTAAACACTCCATGGGCCAATTAGGCGACACCCTGGCCACTACGCTTCCTACTCATGTGAAGCTGTCGGTCGATCTCAGCCACGGCATGCATATCTTCGAGGACCTGCTGCCGCCGGAGGTTGCCCCTAGGCTTACGCACCTCGTCCTCTTCCTATCCTTCTGTGACTACAAGTCCATGCTCATCGATGACGACGTTCTGGTCGAGATGAAGGGTGCGCAATGGCCCGTATTCTTGGTGCGTGTCGTAAGGCCTGATAGCCGGGCATCTGGAGCTCGAATTCACAAGCTTGTTTGTTAGGCGGAAGTCATCGCTGCACTCAATGGGGCACGACTCACCCATCTGCGTATCGTGATGCAGTGTTGCATCAACCGGGACAACTGGCCTTCAGGTTTCGCGCCGTATTCCCCCGACTTCTTGACTGCCCTTAAGGCTATTGGAGAGGGCCCCGAGGATACGGCTTCGAATTTCATGAGCGCGCTCCCAACGCTGCAATACGTGTTTTTGACGACGACCGGCGATTCCAACGACGACTGGGTCCCTCCGAAAGCTAGATCTCCATCACCCAATTCAGAAGAGTACGAACCCTTGGTGCTGCAAGGCCAATGGCGTTCGTCTTCGGTTTGGCGGAACGTCAACGGCTCGCTCGAAAGGTTGGCAAGCGACGAGGAAGAGGAGCTCATAGAAGCAAATGACCTGACTCTAACCATGGAAGATCATGTTAGTAACATTTGCCAGCAGGGCTCCCTAGGCATATCCCACGTGACGGTACAACAAGCTGACTGCATTTTCTTCACTGCAGGCTACACTCCAGTTGCGTGAAGTAACGCCACTCGCCGGGGAGACCACGGGTTGGCTCATGTATGATTGACACACGAGCGCGTCCAGGTTGTATCACTAACGTGCACCAGTATCCAGTATCCAGATGCATGGTGTATCGGTTGCTACTGCTAGCGATTGATAGATGACCTTGTCGTCAAAGTTGAGGTTAAACTGAAAGCGCACGCGTGTCCAGCGAACCAGGGTAACAAGCATTGCCAAACAATACCAGATGGCGCTTGCCGCGATGATAACACATCGACCACCGCGCCAGGCTGCTGCTACATTCTCAAGTGTTTTGCTTTTTTCCATCGCTCCAGGCACCGTCCAGCTCTAAGTTGTCATCAAAAGTGTCGTAGCCTTCGCATACACAGTATAGCTTCGCTAGCAGGTGACGGCTAGGTCCTGTATCAGAGACAGTTTCCTGATCGCGGCGCCGGCATTAGTTGTACAGGAGAGCCCAGTGTCTTCGCGCATTCCCTGTCGATATCCTCGATATGCTCGATCTCGACTGGGACGTTCTGGCTTCCGTATGCGGCCGCGTGCAAGATGTCCGTACCATCCTGTCACTGTCCCTCACTTGTCGTACCTTGCATACCGTTGCGACCAAGAGACTTCTTGAGACTCAAACTGTCACGCTCAAGGACTCCCGATCCATGCTATCCTTTCACCATTTCATCAACGCCGATAGAGGGGCACGCCTCCCTTTCGTCCGCAAGCTGAGGATTGATATCCTCCCAGGTCGCATCGACGAGGATTCTCGGTCAGAAGCCGTTCAATCCTTACTAGATCTCCTGCAAGAAGCAACTCATCTAGAGTCACTTGCGCTCCCACACCCCAATTCCACACATCGAGGACTCGGTTGCGATCCCCGCTTTCCCGAGATCGTTGCCCGGCTCTCGACCTTACGCGCCCTCGCGTTAGAGCGTTGGTGGGCGCCGATAGAGGGAATTCTCAGCAACACAACTTCGCCGCTCAGGACCCTGCGCATCTCGCTCGACGGCCGAGCGGCAGGTCCTTGTCACCTGAAAACCTATATAGCCTCCTCCAACGCATATCTCCCACACTGAAAATCCTACAGATCTCAGGACAAGCACTCACCTTCGTTGAAAGGGAACGGAGTAACGTAGTATTTCCCGCCCTACGGTCTTTCGAGGTTGCTGGCTCACACCAGCTAGACTGGACCTGGACCGAGGACCTGGTACGGATGTTCCCTGCGCTTGATGGCACACTTGCCTTCGAAGGCCTGTACTATCCGTTCCAAGATGGAGATGGACGCATTCACGACGAAAACCGGGCGAGTCAGCTGCAGAAAACGTGGACGTCCCTGGACAGGGTTGTCGGAGATTTTGAGATTGTTTACTCGTTGGGTCTCGTTTGTCCCGTTCGCCATCTCATGCTCGACCGCGTCTGTAGTCACACCAAGGACTGGCTGAGCGACGTCCTACACAGCACGTTTCCGACGCACCTGAAGCTGTCTATCGACCTCAGCCATGGCGTTCGTACCCTCGACGACTTGTTGCCACCAGAGATCTTTCCTGTGCTAACGCACCTCGTTCTTGTTATCACGTTCTGTGATTACATGTCGTTCTTAATCGAGAACAGCGTTTTAGCGGACATGCAGACGACACAGTGGTCTGCTTTCTTGGTGAGTGCTATGGGACACACAGCGGTGCTCTACTGACCGTGGTAATGAGGCGATCTAACTGAATACTTCACTCGCCAGACGCAAATCATTGCCGCACTGTACGGGACACGACTCACACACCTGCGCCTTGTTCTTCACTGTTCCTTGAATCGGAGTAACTACCCATCTGCGCCGTATTCGACGGAGTTGGTGAACGCCGTGCGAGATATGGGAGCAGGCCCCGAGGTATTAGTTGATCAACACGGTTCCGACCTTACGATATGTGTTTCTGATGACCACGGGCGATTCAAACGACGACTATTTCCCGCCAGGGGTCAGTCCTCCAGCGAACAACCCGGGAGACTATAGTTTCCTCGTAACGCAAGGGCAATGGCTCTCGTCAACCGGTTGGCAGAACGTAGTTGGTACTCCTGAGAGGCTGGCAAGCGACGTAGTGGAGGAGCTGATAGAAGCAGAAGACCTGTTTCTGACGAAGAAAGATCATGTGAGTGACGTGTGGACATTCTTCGTGCGAATGTGCATCCAACTGACGACCCTTCGTTTTCGTCGTGTCAGTCCTCACTTAGGTTGCGTCAACCGGCACCGGTCGGGGAGACCACAGACGGGTCGTTATTTGACTAGCGATAGAGGCAGGCGCCAAGTTCGGCTGAACACGACATACATTAATTCACCGGAACACCTGCCATTGGGCGTAATGTCACGAGTTTGTCCTGCATTGAGTAGCATGTTGACAATCGGGATCCTCCTCGAGACATACTCAGGATGACGTGAGACGGAACTTCCTGAGGTTCTCTATCTGGGAGCCTTCCAAACGCATGCCCATCCACTCAGTCATGGCAGTCGCTCCGAGCGTCTTCTCATAGAATTCGATCGACGGCTGGTTCCACTACATTTCAAGTGATGTGAGTGCGATTTCCGCACGTCCGTAACGAGGTTGCGTACCTTCAATACCTGCCAATCGATACGTGCACAATCCTAATTGACGACGCGTTAGTGTTGGAACGTCTTGAAGATAATAACCAACGAAATTCTTCACTTTCTCCTCCGCGACTTTGCCCAGCTCCGCAAAGAGGGCCTTGCCTACGCCCTGTCCGCGACAGGCGGGATCGACGAACAGGTCTTCCAACTAAATTTTGACGTGAGAGAGCAAAGGGCTGGAAAACGAAGGAAGCGCACATAGAGTCCGGGTTTGCCCGTCCACGTTGAGTAGTTGAAGAAATACATGGCGAGTCCTATCGCCTTGCCCGGCGCGTCCGGCGTTCCGGAAAAAGCAAGGAGAGTATGAGCATAAGGTGTCTCGAACAAATTTTTGCGGTACTAGGTAGCGAGTTAATGTAGGTAACTCTCTCGGAGCTGTATCAAGCACAAACAAGCTCTGGGGTCGCTTTGACCGAGTCTTCAGCCTTCTCGTATATCGCCTGGAATCACGATTGCGTCAACATGACTCGATCTTGTGGATTATGGGCCGTTGGCTTACCAGAGCTACTACGAGCTCCAAAATAGCGTCCTAGAAATTTTGTCAGACTTCTAGCATTTTCAATTGAACCAGAAAGCCTCACCACATCCTCTACGGTCGCGGGGCGAATAAAGTAGGGACTCGATGCGACCATGTCGAAGTCGGATCTCAAGAGAGTCCCGACGGGCGGCTATGGTCCATGGTAGATAGACGCCCGTCTCGCGTGGCTTTTGGAAGGTGTTGTATGCGCTTGTTTTGGAGTGAACCTTAATCTTTTCACGTCGACGCCCAGGACACATTCACGAAACCCGCCCGCCCCGACGTTAGCCCCGATCCACGACCATCACAACCATGGATCCCGCAAAATTGGCCAAGATGCAGGCGCAGGCCGCGGCGAACAGGATCGGTGCGTTTTCCGCGTCCGAATCCGCCCACTTTGCGCCCGGTTGCGGCCCACTCACGCGTACTCGCGTACCCAGGCGGTAAGGGCACCATGCGCCGCAAGATCGTGCGGAAGACGAAGCCGTCGACTGCTCAGGACGACAAAAAGCTCCAGGGCGCGTTGAAGAAGCTCAACGTGCAGCCTATTCCTGGCGTCGAGGAGGTCAACATGTTCCGCGAGGACGGCAACGTTCTCCACTTCAGCGCACCCAAAGGTACGCACGCGTCCACTCCATCCTGTCCCCGCATCGCGCGTGCGCCCCTCCGCACAGATAGCCATATCCTCGTTCCGGTACCCGCACGCGGAACCTTTCTCCTTATACTCAGCTTACGTGGTCGGCGTCTAAATTGATCCTGCTTTCCTCCTTCCTCTGTCTACACAGTGCACGCGGCCGTTACCGCCAACACGTTCGCCGTCTACGGTGCTGGCCACGTGAAGGAGCTCACGGAGCTCGTTCCCGGCATCCTGAACCAGCTTGGCCCCGACTCGCTCGCGTCGCTCCGCAAGCTCGCCGAGTCCTACCAGGCTATTCAGCAGAGCCAGCAGCGGCCACCAGCCAACGCGGCTGAGGACGATGACGACGATGTCCCTGACCTCGTCGAGAATTTCGAGCAGGTTGCGGTCGAGGACAAGGAGAAGCCCGCCGAGGAGGAGAAGAAGGAGGATAACTTGGAGGAGCTCAACTAAGGGGAGAGTTGTGTTGCCCAAAATCCTGTACCCATGCTTGCATCCGCGACCCAGCAGCGCTCATCACGCGTCCCATACCTTCCCCCCTGCTCGCTTTAGGTAGCTTCTGTCATTTTTAGGCCTTCGCTGTCTCTCCTGCATACGACCCTCCAATGACCGCATTGTAAACTGATCGCAAATGCTGTATGTTTGTTCTGTCGTTTCTTGTGTTGAAGGTGGATTTCTGCAGTTTTGAATTGCGGCCGATATCCATGATGTTCAAATCGATCCCGAACGCGCAAAGCAATGATAAGGTGGATCGGAAATGCGTGTTGGTACATCTCTCCTGGTATACTTCTACTATCCCCTCCTAACATCCGTTGAACAGTCCATTCATCATGCTTCAAGCGTGAAACGTGATGCTCCAGCGACGCACACATCCGTCCGCGCCCGTGCTTGCAAGCTCCTTATCGCCCAACCAGAACACTGCGTTCACGCCCCCAGGACCAGCATTCTTAATCGCGATGTTCTTCATCGGCTTCTGCACGCTCCAGATGTAGACGTGAGTGTCGAGCGAGCCGGACGCACAATGCTGCCCATCCGCGGTCCAAGCCAGCGAGTGGATACGCCCGCTATGGAATGACCAGCGCGAGGTGACCGTCTTGCGCTCCTTGACATCGTACAAGACGATCTTGCCGCTCGACTAAGATTGATCTCTGTGAGGATCGGCACGAGAGATCGTATGGAAATGTACGCACGTCTCCGGAAGCGAGCAGGACGCCATCCGGGGAGAAGGCGAGCGCACTGATGGCCCCCTTGTTCCCTTCGAGAGTCGCGGTCTCCGAAAGTGCCTTGCCGTCCCAGGAGTACAGCCGAAGTTTCTGGTCCTGTCAGATAGCGCCTTCAGCGTACTGTCCCTGTCCGGGTGCCTAGTAGCACAGATCCCAATCTCGATCGAGTACATACCTCGCCACCGACAGCAACAATGTTGCCCAAGGCTGCGATAGCACTTGGGGAGTACTTGAGCGCGAGGTCGAAGACCTTCTGGTTCGACCGTACGGCTTCGATGCTCTCCGTCTCGATCACAAACACTGTCGAGTCCCCACCAACTGCGACAGACTTGGGTTGCGCCGCAGTGGTGAAGGAGGCAGGCCTTTGCAGTATGCGACGTGCAATCAGCACCACAGAAATAGATGGCCGCGGAATGTACTCACGTGTAGCTCTTACCCTCAATCTCGCGCAAACGGTCGTCCAGGCCAACTGAGTATACCTTGCCGTCTTGGGCGGTTCCAAGGCCGGCCACAAGGGTAGCGTGCGCATCACCACCAACATATTCGTAGCCTTCATCAGCGTGGTGGAGGACACGGCCGTCGGCGGTACCGACAAAGAAGGTCGAAGAGGCCGCCGGCACCGCAGCGGTGACCGATTTCTGGGGGCCCTGTAATCCGTGATCCTGTCAGCCGAGAAGTCTCAATCCCGGCAGAAAACGAGGCAACACACATAGAGAACCCGGGCAGGCTTGTCACCAACACGCTTATCGAACACATTCAAGTCGCCCGACATGGAAAGCGAGACGATACTGTCGCCTTCGGTCCAGGTGTTCCCGACTTGCTGGTGGTCTACACCACTGCCAAGAGTCCAGGTAATCTGGGCCTTCTTCGTCTCAATGTCCCCTGGGTTCTTTTATTAGGGGAGTGTTGTCCTACACCGTTCGAGCGACAGAATAACTCACACAGCTTCACGGTGCAATCTGCCGCCGAAGTAGCAAGCTGCTTGCTATCCGGACTCCAGCTGCAGGCCATCTAGAGCGTGTCGCATTAGCATAATATCGCTTGATCGAACCCAGTCAGGCCTACAATGCTTCCGGAGTGGGGGCTATCGGTGAACTCTCCCAAAGTCTCTCCGGTCTTGCCGTCGTATATAAAGATCTTGAAGTCAGAGCCCACACTGGCAAAGTGGTCCCCTGAGGGCGCATAGCGAACATCTTGAACGAACTTTGTATGCGTCTTGATAGTCTAGAGAGCATGGATTCAGTGTAAAGTCCATATTGCACTCAGGAGCTATTCACCTTATCGTATTTAAATGGCACGCCTGAAGGAGATGCCTGTGTCAACCACTTCATGCGAATATCTAGTGGTCAGTAGGACGCACCTTGGTGGAAGACAATAGACCCATCATCTGCGGCTGTGGCAGCACGGAATGGGCGTTGGTGCCTGATAGTGACAGCGTTGATGGTCTGAAGGCAGGAAGGATGTCTCAGTATCTGTGTACAGAAAAGTACCCGCGAATTTCGCACCTTTGAATGTCCAATGATGTCTCCCGTTGAGGACCCAGTGTCCATCATGAATGCATGCCCGAACCTGCATATATTCTCTCAATACCATGCCGAGCGACTTACAACGGTGCGCTCACTTGTCTCGTCCATCGCCAACCGCTATGATGCGCTTGCTCTCTCCATCCCACTCCAGGTCCTTCCTGCAATATATATCAGATATCAAGCTCTCAGGGGGACATATGGATCACGTACACACGGCCACTGATTACTTTGTACTCTCCCTTCAGAGTTTGGTCCTCTCCGAGCGTGTCCCATATCCTCACTATGCCGTACCATTGTTTACTTGCGCATTCAGTCGTGTTGAGATGTACACACCTGTGCCTGAGGTATCCGCACTTGCGCAGTAATATCCTGAGGGTGCGATACGGGCAACGGTGGTTGGATGTACATGACCCGCGTACGCTGTTGCGACAGCAGCATCCTTAGGCGCGATCTCAGTCATGAGATAGCATACCGCCGCACTCTATGCTGACCTTCAAGTCACGGATCTTGCAGTACTCTTATAAGCAATAGCACGCTCCTTGAAGGTAGAATACATACAATCACAGAACGGCCATTGGTGTAAACGATTTTTTCCTTGCTCGAGCTGAGTTTCGTCGGTTCTCCTCGCGTTGTAGCTGGATTGCACGGATACAGCGAGCCCTTCTTGAACGACATGGGGAAAGCAAAGAAAGTATTTCAGTGTTAAGCAGAGGTTCAGGAGGAGTGGACTGCGCCGGAGCGAGCTTGTGGCGACCAGATCGTCGCGGGCTGCAGATGTCCCCGATTTGGTATCAGGGCGCGGTCATGTGATGTAATCAAGTTCACGCGTCGCAAGTCGCGACGCGTCGATGAAGGCAAGGGAGCCGACGACCAAGATACTCGTCGCACCAAGGGGCCGAGTTCACTGAGAAATGTCTGACCATGTGTCAGATAAAATCGTGTTGAGCGTTACTCAGAACTTGAGCACACCATGAAGGTATACAATGAAGTCAATACGCAGCATATTCCTCACTATTCTCTCACTGTGAATATACGTACAAGCAACCAAGAAAATGTCATGGCGTAGCTCAGATACATTGGAGTCAACACAGTCAATGGAACCGCGTTATCCTCAATCCTCAATCGGCTTCTCATCCGGGTCGTAGTTCTTGAACGGATCCTTGCGCAAAGCCTCACCCTCAGCACTCATGGCAACATGCTTTTCCGCCGGTGCTGGCTTCGACTTCATAACACTCGCGGGCAATGTAGAAGCAGTCGTCGAAGGAGTGCCAGCCTGAAGAATTAGGTCAACGATGTGTCTCCTACACTGATCAGATACTCACCTCCTCATCCCTGAATGGCACAAACTTGGGGGTTGACGGGACCGACGGTTCAGGCTTGCTTGGTGCCTCCTCATCACAGAAGATAGAGATAGAACTCTTGCTCCCAATCTTCCCTTTCTCCTTCTTCTTAGCAGCGGGCACAGGCGGTGGGGGCATATCTTCCGCCGCGTCCTCTGAAGGCCCAGGGTCGCGGAAGACGGTGATCTTGGACCCCGACGCCACTCGCCTAGACTTCCCAGCTTGGCGCAATGTAGATCCCGCTGCCTTGCTCACCTCCATGGTATTCTCCTTGATGCGCGACTTACGAGTCCCCAACTCCGGCCATGGGGTCGGATTCGTCGCCTGATCCGGGTCATTCTCGGCGTCACCTGTGGGATCGACAAAGATAGGCATGCGTCCGTTTGGCCGTGGTGCGGCTGGTGCGGCGAATACGTCCTCACTGACAGACGGCGCGCGTGTGGACCCAGCTCGTGTTGAACGCGTGCGAGATGACGAAGAAGAGGCGGCAGGTTCGCCCAGCGGCCTGCGTCGGGGAGCAGAGGTTGCAGAAGGAGCGTCGGGATCGGCGGTGGAGGTGGATGAAGAGGACGAAGGCAGGGATGGAGAGGCCATCATGCGCTTCTGGAACTCGCGATGCTTGGCCTCGAGGCGCTCGAGAGGGGCGGCCTTGCGTGCGATCCCCAACATGTAGGTCTCATCGGCCTCGACGCGTCTAACACGTTGTTAGTGTCATAGGTCACACGAATCAGACAGACACTACGCACCTGCCAGCCCTCTCCAGCGCCATCGCGTACTCCTCATAGAACAACGCGTGCGCCGTCCCAATCTCGTTCACGAGCAAGTACTTGTATATGATAGTCGGCTTGTCGACGTAGCTCGCGTATAGGGTCCAAAGCTTCAAGTACCTCAGGTCGCCGCGCCACTTGCCCCCTCGATCGTCTCGCAAGACACGAGTGGCTTCCTCAAGCAACTCAAGCAGGCCCGACTCCGCGCTGTGTCCTTGCGGGTAGTTCTCGACCGTCCAGTACACAAAGCGGCTATACGCTTCGAGGGGGTCCGCATCGTCATCTTCATCTTCCATAGCAATCTCGACATTAGCTCGATGCCGCCGACGCGCGTCCGCGAGCCGATTCTCGCGTTGAGCATGTGGGGTCGATAGGATGGCGGAGAGAGCAGTGACGCGCCTTCCAGAGGCGAGAGGCTGGATATTCTCCTTGGCAGCTTCAAGGACGTCGCAGTCAACAATAGGAGGTTCGCTGGGTTCGTCGGTGAACACGTCGGACATGGTGGTAGAGGGTAGAATTGGTGGACAAAGGTTCCCCAGGCGAAGTCTAAATGATCAATCGAGTAATCGAGTTCAAGTCTGGTCTAGCGAGGGTTAGGGTCGCGCCCTTTCATCGGCAAACGCCGAGGTTTGCTCAGACTCCGGACAAGGATATGCTTCAAGTCTTGCTTCGATACCATTACCAGTAAGAAAATCGCGAGAGTTTTCTCTGCCTGTTTTTGATCCGACAAATACGAGCTTACGAAGTGTCTACGAGCGCGAATGGTGCAAGAAAATGTACGTCTAGTGCATATAGCCCACATGACATGGCACCCGTCCCTACCGTCTCATTGGCCTGCCACACACTCAACTGTAGCACCACAGCAATCTGCCCTGAAGGACTAGAAAAGATACGTTCCCCGTCACCCCAAGATCCAACGTGCGTACCTCCGCATACGTCTTGAGGGGCGCTCGAGAGCCCGGCCTGTTCTCCAGAGGCAGTCTTTTAGGTGTTGACACAGGTCAGTGACTACACCACTACATTACAGCTACGACGCCGCGCTTACCTCAAGGATCATGCCAGGCTCGCTTGCCGTTCCAGTCCATGACACGGCAACGTGTAGAGGTTTCTCAAGGGCCCTTCCCTCGAGGGGACACATTGACAGAGTAACCACAACATCTTCGGCGAGTCCAGGGTAGCGTAGTCTCAAGACGTAAGTAGGCTGAGTGGGGTCCAGCCGGACAGGTTCCATCTCATCCTCATCAGCCTCGACATCGTAGGTGATCCCAAAGTCCCGGAAGTGTGCCAGCGTCCAACGGGGAAGGAGAATTTGGCACGGACAGAAGAGACCGGCGGCAGGCCAAGTCAACGGCTGCTTGAAAATGAGCAGCTCCGACTCCACCTGGAGCCGCTGATAAGGGATGCACACGTCCTGGAGCGTCACAGAGCCTCGGATGGCTTCAGGTAGGGAGAACCAGGACGGGTCGACAGACATGATGCGAGCGCAGGTCCTGGAGTATCTGATAACTGCACCCTTGCCAAGACCCGTACGTGGTTTGGCTGACGCACGCCGACGTTTGGGTGGCAAGTCCAAAGCGCCGATCAAATATTCGCCCACAGAGGACCCTTCGGTCTCGCTCAAGAGAAGGGCCAGGAGGTGACCGTTCGAGTCAATACATGCAAGGAGACCCAGGGTGATAACGTTCGAGTCTTCTGCCCATGATTCTGAACCGCCTCCGGTCGTAGTGCCGCACGGAAGACGGACTCGGAGTATAGGGAAGGAGGTACGAATTCCGTGGCCAGTCGTCATATGGAGTGGTGGAACAGATGCGGGCAGGGATATACTGCGGCAGAACGTACCATACGGAATGGGCGCGTAATCCTCAGAGATCCGAAAGTCCTGCGGGGACGTGGCGAAGAGGTAGGCACCCTTGGACGCTCGGAGCTCATCAGTGGATTGTTGGGTGAGATATGCCATTGGCTCGCCTGGCAACGGCAGAGGCGTCCTGGGTCCCCACGCGAAGAGCGACTGGTCTGGAATGCGCTTCAAGATCTCCTCCTGTAGACGGATAAAGGCCTGACGACCCTCTCCGTAGACGGTCGGCATCCGGATTCCAAAGAGGCCCATTAGTGAGTAGGCTTCGTCTTCGACACGCGTTGTCTCTCTACACGATGCCCACGACAGACGTCGAGCTACAGAGACCGAATGGAGCGGTCGAACGTGCAGCAGGACATCCCGGTCCACGCCAGTCACTCTCTCAAGAATCTTCACCAAGCTCGCTTTGGTTCCGAGCATGCGCCAGTCCCTCGACAGGAAGATATTGTTCCGTGGAACTAGAAGCTCTTGCAGGGTCCAGCCACGCGTGAACCAGGCGCTGCCGCTGAAATCGGAGGAGGACACCATCGGATTCTCCTCATCCCCGACGTCTGCAAGGAAGACGTAGCAGACTTCGGCGTAGGAATACCAATCGAACATGGAGTTGATGGCCTCGGACAACTCCGCGCTGCTGGTCTTGTCAATGCAACACGTGTCGATCCAGACAAAGCGGTATCCCCGAGCAAGAGCGTACGAGCAGCAGTTCCTGATCTTCGGCGCGAGTTGACTTGCTAAGAGTCCGAGAAGTTGAGGATCGTCATCCACGACATCGTCATGAAAGGTCTTTCGGGATGTGGCTTGAATAGCAAGAAGATCCTGCGAATACCGTTGAGTTGCTGCGCCAAATTATCAACAGAGGACAACTCACTTGGAAGCTTTGCTCGGTCTCTGCATGCCAGACGTGGGACAGAATGGCGTAGGACGCGTGTGCAGGATCCGGCTCGAAATGGAGACGGTAGGTGGTGGTATTGAGTAACCACATATCTTGATATCCGAATGTATCCTCTCGCCGATTGGTTGGCTTCGTGAGTCTGTCCTGATATATATCCGTCCCATCCGTTCATCCGATATCCCTTTGACAGATGAGCGGAAAGTGTGCCCACATGCACCTTTACGTGATTGCACGGGCACTGCAGCGTATCATGCTAGTGTACCACTGAAGTTCAGTCAGGTGCTAACATCAATTGCCAATACTTAGAACTGCACCGGGATTAGCTCATTTGGCGGTGCACCGCGTTCCCAGGAGCCCAGGTGAGGCAACGAGGCCAAAGTCAATAGGCAACGCATGTCGTGTGTGCAGCTTGAGCTGTGTATTCTTGCCTATCCGCGTCTTGATCCTGACCTTGAAACATGTTCCGCTTGAATACAGCTGCGACGCCCGCTGTGAAATAGAGAGGGAAGGAGTGGGGTATTCCTCGGCATCGAACATCGTCTCTGCACAGCTTGGTTCACAACCTTGGCGGCGAAGTCGCGTAAGGCCACAGGCTGGAACCCTCATAGTGTACGGCCCACAGAAATTTGCCGGAACGGAGTAAATGTCTCCGCTGCTTTGCCTGGGTGGCTGCGGCCTTCATCGGCCTAACGTCCGGACGGTGAGCTATACACGTCCTCCTCAACCACACCCCGGAAATCTAGCATAGAAGACGGTGATGTTTAAAGGGTCAACCGTCGGCGCAATCGCGGTCCAGGGCCGTCGTGCCCGTACTCGTACGACCCACGGTGTACTGCCCCGGAAGGTCAGGCCCTCTGCTCTTCAGGACGCTGAGCGCTATCAGCTGCCCTCTGTTGCCTTGACAAGCGAGAACTGCAAGACACCAGTCTGTCCCAGCAGACTCTGGGAGTTGTATCAAGGGAAGCCGAGCTCGTACTCATAGCTTGTGCGCAGGTAATGAGGAGTTATGTTCGTGGATAGCAAACATCGGATCGGCTCCCCAGACAAAGATGCCCTGGTCAGGGATTTGTCTGAGAATTTCTTCCTGCAGCCTGATGAAGGTGTTCCGGCCCTCTCCATAGTTCGTCACCATGCAGATTCCGAAGAGCCCGAGAAGAGAGTAGGCCTCGTCCTCTTCGCGCGTGGCCATGGCTTCCTTCGAGAGGCCTACGATATGCGATAAGCCACGCCGATAGTACTGAGAGGCTTCTCAAGCAGCAGAATTGCACGCTCGACACTGGTCATGGCCTCGACAACGTCTGCTAGGTCGTGCTTCGTTCCTCCCAACATAGTCCAGGTCTTGGATAGGAATAGGACTTCCTGAGGGGCAATAAGCTCCTGGAGCGTCCAGCCCCGAGTGAACCAGCGACTGGGCCGGAAAGCGGATTCTTCGGCGGCAGGGTTCTCCGCGCCGTCAACGTCTTCCAAAAAGGCAAAATAGACAGCGGCGCAGGAATACCATAATGCTCGCACCCTAGAGCACCGCTGGTTCCACATCCCGCCAACCGAAGCCCAGCAAGAGCGCTACGCCATCCTGTCTCTGGACGGAGAGCAATCATTCAAGGTAACCATGGCTTATTACACCCGCTAGTAGGTACATCCTACCGACTGGCTCTCGCATACCACATGACAGGACATTAAGCAAATCGCTGCTGACTTCGATGCGCACCACGCTCGCAGACGATGGTGGCGGTTGGGCGGCGCACCGTGGCAGCGATGGCAGCCCTGTGTGTGGGACGACGGCCGCATTTCAGCGAAGATCCGGAACTGTTGTGTCCTCGCGCGCGCGATGGGCCACCGATCCGTCTGGATCGACTCGTGTTGTATCGACAAGACGAATAGCGAGGGGCTCTCGGGGGCCATCAACTCCATGTTTACGAGGAGCTACATGATTGGGACGACGCCCGGCGGGTATTTGGGGGGCGGCGAGTAAGAGAATCAGGTTCGCGCTTTTCGCCTTGCTTGTCGTTCATGACAGCGTTCGCTGTGGTCTATGCATGAGGAAGGCCTAGAAACCATCACGGTCAGCAGCACCTGTTTCAGCAGAGCATTACATAGCTCCAGCCTACAACACAGCTGCGCCTGATGAATAGAATCCAAGAAGGCGGGACAGAGACCCTTCGAGCACATGCATGTTCACTTGAGATTGGCAGATCATTACTGCCGCACGCCCAGAATTAGAGGTGGCGTGGTGGCCTTCGCTCTCATATATTCACCCTGTCTCCCGATACAACTGGACCCTGGTACAAAAAGAAAAGGAAAGGTGCAGAACGAGCTGCAAAGAATAGAACTCCGCTCTCAATCTCGCAATCAGTTGTTCTTGCCGACACGGTGGTGCTTCTTGCCCGAGGCTGCACTCGTCGCGGGCGCGTTGCCCGTCGCAGACGCAGTAGCGTTACCAGCGGAGGCATCCACGCCGGTCGCACTGCCAGTGACGAGTGCGAGGAGCTTGTTGAAGTCAGGCGTGCCAAACCCGGTGACCTGCATTGCAGACGATCGATCAGAATCCCGTCAGCATGCACACTGTGTTGAACACGTACTGGATCCCAACCCTCAGCTGCAGGGAAACCATCGGTGCCGCAGCCAGGGTTGCTTCCTTCGGTGACGTCGTTGAACGCCGCAGCCGAGCCGCTGGAGTAGATGAGAGGGTTGAGGAAGCCGAGCGGGCTCTTTCCGGCGTTGAGTAGCTGGTCGTTGAGGAGTGCGACAACGGACGCGAACGTCGGGCTCGACGCGCTCGTCCCAGACACGCCTTGGCCCTGGCCGCCGATGTCGACGATGAACTGCACGCCCTGCGTCGACACGTCGGGGAACGCGCGACCCTGCGTCTGGAAGAGGCCCGCGTTCGTGTTGCCGAGCTTGTCGAGGTAGGCCGCTACCGCATCGTCCTGGTACGCCGGGCGTGCGAAGATGTTCGAGAAGCCGCCAGAGGAGAAGGACGCCGCGACCTCAGGGTTGATGCCTTGGGTGCTGCCGACGGACGTCAAGAAGGGGCAGCCGGACGGGAAAGTGGGCTCAAATTGCTGCCCGTCACACGCGTCGCTCGCCTGGGGTCCAGAGACGCCGCCATCGCCAGAGGCGAAGAGGACGGAGGTGCCGCGAGCGCCGAGTTGGCCGTACGCGTTGCAGAGGTTCACAGCGAGGTCAGGCTCGTTAATGAAGGCGAGCTCGTTGAAGCCAAAGCTGGTCGTGAGGACCAAGGGGGGCTGGTCTTGCGCAAGGAGGAAGTTGATGATGTCCAGGAAGCCGGAAAGGTCGCCATCCTGGTTCTGGTCACCGACGGAGACGAACGTCGTGGGCACGTTCGTCGCGAGTCCAACAGTATATTGGATATCCAAGCTCTACGGAAGGTATGAGATGCCACGAGGTGGTGACAGGAAGCAACGAGCATTGTACTCACAGCTTCCGTGGTACCATCGCCATCGGTAATCCCATTGTCGACGGAAACGGCGTTGAACGTGCCGTCAGGGGCATCCGGGCGAAGAGCGGCCAAGAATTCCTGAGTAGAGTCAGACAGGGAAGTCCTCATTGTTTCCAATAATACTCACACTCAGGTCGCCCTTGTTGGCAATCTCACCACCGAAACCGCTGACCGCGAGGCTGTTGCCCTTAGCGGTAGCAGGGGCAGTGGGAATGTTGTACAGCGCCTGCAAGCATTGAGGGGTGATCTGCTTGTCGCACGAAGCAGGAACGCCCGCGCGCTTGGAGCGGCTCCGCTTTGACGCGCGGGGTATATCTACGACCTCAAATGCGGGAGTGTTCTTCTGGATTGGGGGGATGAAGCTATTGTGCGTGAGTAAACCGCTCGTAAAACAAAGGCGTGAGATACTCACTGGACACTCGGGTAGACGAACGCGAGATCATTCTTCAATGTCTCCGGGATGGAGTACGCGAGGGTACGGATCACAGTCGTGTTCGTCTTGTCGTAGGTGTACTCGTTGAAGTCGGCATTGAGAAGAGCGTTTGCCTTGCTGACAGGGACATTGATGCTCAACCAATCACCAGCCGGTGAGATGGTCTGGGCGGTGATGTTGTTCTTGCCCAACCATGCCTTGACCTTCTGAACAGTCTCGGCAGACGGAGCGACCATCGCCTCGACCTATATACGATATGATAAGTCATATAGAATCAACACGCGGATCGGGAACGTACCTCGGCTTTGGACAGATGATGACCGTAGTTCTCGCTCTTGGGATCGCTCACATCGTACAATGCGGCCTCAAGACCAGTGGCATTATTCTGCACGAGAGCGATGCGCAAGTTCAAAGTCTTCTCCGCGGATGCCTTGCCGACATAAGAGAATCCGCGTGGGACGTCCACCTGGGACCGCACAACAAGGCGCTCGGCCGACTGAGAGAGAGGCTTGCCGAGGGCGAGAGTGAAGAGAGAGAGAACGAGCAGGCCAGCTGCAACCATTGTGAGAGGGAGAGAAGGAAAGTGAGAGTGAAAACGAAGGGACCACGGGGACCTCAGAGGGCGAAAGGTGCACTACTCACTCCTCCGAGGCGGATTATATACCGGCGGAGGTCAACGCAGGCGTGGTTTGATGACTTCCGCCTGTCGCTATGCAGCGCGCAAGGCCATATGATCGAGAACGGCTTGCTGGTGGTTACGAAGAGCACGGAACCGCCGGCATGAGGAACTGCGCTAATTCCTCGCGCAAGGCACCGGCCTTGGCAAAAGTCGCAGTGATCTAGCCTCGCCCGCGTCAGCAGAGATGCTAATTCATGTGCGATGTTTGCAGCACTGCAACACGCTGTGGCAAGCACCTACGAAGCCGTCCAAAATGACAATTGAAATAGAAAACATACGGTCGTAGTAGCAGAGGTCGGGGACGGGAGGATGGTCGGAAATGCGATCACGGGCGCTTACTTGGCCGCCGAGCCGGCAAAGCGGCCGCTTGGCGGATGCGATCACCGTCTTTCGCCAACATCCGTATGTCGAGTCTCGACGTCGATCCCGGACGTTACTATGGTAAGTACGTTCTGACAGCTCTGGTCAGAAAACACTGGACTCTCCTGCAGCAAACAAGGACAGTAGTCAGCGCTATACTTGCTTTCCAGCAAGGGAAATGCCTACTGTAGGAGCGCCATGATTTGCTTGCTTGAGGCTTGGTGTATGTTACTAGATGTTACTGCGCAGGTATCCTCAACTTTCACACGCAACACAATGCAAGCTAGAGGTCACCGACATCTCCAAGTTCCATACCCAACAAGTACTGTACAAGAGGTGTCAAATGCTTGCATCGCAGGCTCAGAAGTCTCAAAACCGAAACAGCTCTACAAACCCAGCGCCAGCGTTAGCGGCGCTCAGATGAGCTCACGCTCGTCCATGCCCTCATGCTTGCTTAGCGGCCTTGCCCTTGCCCTTCTTGCCCTTCCCAGCTTGTCCTGCGGCCTGGCCAGTGGCTTGACCAGCGGCCCCGGTGGCAGTGGCAGTTGCATTCTGACCTGCCTGTCCAGCGGAGCCCTGGCCGGCCTGGTTGTCACCAGCACCGCCGGATACAACGGAGAGGAGCTTCTGGAAGTCGGGCGTACCCAGACCAGTGACCTATGTATGGCACAATCATCAGTTTCTCTGTGCATCTCATGACATGACAGCTTCACTGACCGCGTCCCATCCAGCGGCGGCTGGGAAGCCCTGGGTGCCACAGCCGGGGTTGCTGCCGGACGTGATGTCGTTGAGCGCGGCGACACCCTTGGAGTACAGGAGCGGGTTCAGGAAGCCAAGCTGCTTCTGGCCGGCGTTGAGGAGCTGGTCGTTGAGGAGCGCGACGACGGACGCGAATGTGGGGCTCGAGCAGCTGGTGCCGTCGACGCCCTGCAGCTGCCCGGCAACCTCGATCACAAACTGCACACCCTGGGTCGACACGTCGGGGTACCCGCGGCCGGTCGTGTTGAAGAGACCTGCGTTCGTGTCACCGAGCGTCTTCAGGTAGCTGTCCACTGCGTCGCTCTGGTAGTCCGGCCGTGCGAAGATGTTGGAGAACCCGCCGGCGGAGAAGGGCGCGGCCGTCTCGGGGTTGACGCCTTGCGTACTTCCGACGGCGGTGATGCTAACAGTCATATGTCAGCTCTATCAAATACAAGTAGATGATATCATGGATATGACTTACTATGGACAGGTAGCTGGGAAAGTGGGCAGGAACGCGCTACCATCGCAAGAGTCGTCCGCCTGGGAGCCAGAGACACCACCGTCACCGGACGCAAAGAGCACAGAGGTACCACGGGCACCGAGTTGAGCGTAAGCGTTGCAAAGGGTCCTGTACACCAATATCCCATCAGCCAGAGCTTTGACACAATGTCAAACACAAAAACTGACTCTGCAAGCTCGGGTGCCTGCTCAGCGAAGGGCGTCTCGTCGAACCCGAAGCTCGTCGTGAGGACCAGGGGAGGGTTATCCTGCTTGGTGAGCGTAGTGATAATGTCAAGGAATCCCTCGAGCGCGCCATCCTTGTTCTGCTGTCCAACAGAGATGAACGTAGTCGGAACGTTCGTCGCCACACCGACGGTGTACTGGATGTCGAGGCTCTGCAGGAAATAGATTAGACCTGATATTCCGCACTGGCGGTCCCAAGCGGTAGGACGAGATGGGACCGCGAGGACGTACAGCTTCCGTGGTGCCCTGTCCATTATCTGAGCCACCATCGATAGATTGCACCGCAAACGTCCCGTTCGTGATGTCAGGGCGGGCTTGGGAAAGGAAGTCCTGTCCACTTGGTGAGATGTCTGCTTAGGTGCGTATGATCAGGATTGGCCACATACCGCCAGATCGTCCTTGTTGGCCACCTCGTTGTCGAAACCACTCACGCCGAGGCTGTTGCCCGCAGCAGTGGCGGGGGTAGCAGGGATGTTGTAGATCGCTTGGAGGCACGCGGGGGTGATCTCCTGCGCGCACTGGGACGGGACATCAGCCCTCTTCGACCCTGTCCGCTTCTTCGCTGGGAACCGGTCTACAACGCGAACCTCTGCCTTACGGGCGGGAGGTGGGATGAACCTGCGCACCGTACGTATCAGTTACTAGTGTTGATGATGAACATGTGTGCTACTTACTGGTTGGCTGGGTAAACGAACGCGACGTGCTCGCTCACGTCCGCGGGGAGCGAATACGCTAGAGTGCGGATCATTGTGGTGTTGGTCTTCTCGTGCACGTAACCAGTGAAGTTCGCGTTCAAGAGTGCGTTGGCTTGATTCACCGGCACCTGAATGCGCAGCAAGTCGCCCGCAGAGGAATACACTTCGGGCGAGATTCCGTTCTTGTTGAGCCAGTTGGTCACAGCCTGTACACTCTCGGGCTGGGGTGCAACCAGTTGATCCACCTACGAGATGCATGAATCCGGATTAGTTCGTGTGACAACTTCTTTGCGGAAGGAAGATCAGCTCGCCTGCTCCTTGGTGAGGTGGTTGCCATAGTTAGGGCTGGCAGGGTCGCTGACGTCGAGGAGCGACTTGATCAAGCCGGAGGTGTTCGATGGCTTCATGGCCACGACGAAGTGAAGGAGACCCATCTGGGTAGTCTGTGGCTTGAAACCCGCCGGGACATTTTGGTGTTGTCCACGAACGACCAAATGAGAGGATTCAGAGCTGGGCCTGCCCAGAGCCAAAGGGAGGAACGATGCAAGCAATAGCAGACCGGCTGCGACCATGTTGAGTAAAATGGAAGGGAACGAGGAGAACGAAGGTGGGGTCGGTGACCTCGAGTTGGAGATGACTTTCTCGGTAGCTGGACCATGGCTTTAAGTACGAGTATCTGAAGCGCGGGTAGATGGGCGGATGGTGATCGTAGGGCGCGTCGTCAAGTTCCCAAAATAGATCAAGGGCTGTAAATGAGAACGCTAGGAAACGCATGCGGCATCAAGGCAGCGGCGGGCACGGTACACATGCATGCAGATGGTCGAGGCATGCTATTTATGGAGCAACACTGCCGTCAACCAACTCGTTCATCCGCGCGCTAAGTCACCGGCCCACTACCGCTGCGGTGGACCGTGTTGTTACCCAATCGCATGAAGGCGAGGGAAGTGCGTTACCTTGAGGACCACTCAACCACACGAAGTAGACTTTGACATTCTGCCGCGAAGAACCATAGATGGGCTGCTTCTACGCCGTGCATAGGCATGATGCTAGATGAGAGATATCAGCGCCCGCGTCGTTTTCCTTGTCAGAGCGTGTGTGCACATACTGATCGATGTCCTTCAGGGATACTGCAGCGCTTCAATGCTGCACCTCACGACGGCGGATGTAATGTTGCGGAAAAGCGACTGATGCTACATACTCACGCCGGAGCTGGACGCTGTTGAGAGCTATAAGTGCTGCTTCGTCTGCATGGATACGGCAGCATGCGAATTATGGCGAATTCCGAGAGTTATTAAGATAGGTGCGCGCAACAGCACGACTAACGACAGGACTTGGGGCAACTGTGAACACGCCCTTGCGAAGTCGAACAATTGTTGGCTTGAGCTACGTTGCGGCCGATGGGGGCAGTCGACGGCTCCTGGCCAATAGAGAGTCCATGCACATACGCCACCGCCGATGGTTCGTTTGTCGAGACGTACTAGGCATGATGATGCGTGTGGGTCGATCGCACGATCACTGCGATCTAGTACGCAGATCAACAGCATCAAACCTGGATTAAGCATAGAAAGAAGTCTCCGAAAAGCGCCATGAAGCAACAGGACACCGACGGTGTTCCTTGCCGTTCGCCCAATGGAACAAAGTGTGCGCGAGGGCACCTGTCCATGCGTTCAACAACCCACCAAGTAGGATTCAAACATTGGTGACATAGGCACGGACGATCGTGTGTTTCGCCTGGTCTGGCAGGGGTTGGCCAAGTCGAACCATGCGACGGCAACCACACGCACGCTACAACACCTATATGTAGTACGTATCGAGCCTGAGTGTAGCATCCAGATGGTACTGAATAACGTGAACGTGTCGGTCAGTACCCCATCCCGACGAGCGTACCAGCAGTTTGAATACCCTTACCATGAGTGTAAACCCGTCGGGTTGCATCAGCACCCGACTTGCCATCCTGGCGCCTTGCTCACCATCTCGCCTAGGCACCGAAACATCGGGTCCGGCAGTAACAAAGTATGGAAGTGTCGACTGCATCGTCTCCTCTGAGAATAAGCCCGTCCATATATTACGATCGAATCGCATCGACCTGAAGAGTTCGAACGCGACTGGGCTCGCGTACTGTACTTGCTCATGAGAACGGCTGAAGTCCAAGATAACAATTCGTCCGGAATCAGGGTCCCCTTCGCGCAATTTAGGCAGCAGAGCAAGCCGTGGACCGAACGCCTCTACGTCGTTTACGCGATCACCTAGGGGTAAGATGATAGCACACCTCGAGCCCCAATCATTCCAGGACAAATGCCGCCGCCTCCTGGAGGATGAGAGGGTTTGAAGTTTCTTCAGTTCGCGACGTAGCATCCACGAAGGAACCACCAAGATGAACGGTGTGGCGTCCACGTGAAAACGGAGGGTCAGGAGGGCAGACGCCGGGTCAGGCTCGAATGCGGAATCCATGGTAGGCGTATGAGTTTTGCAGATGAGCTTGTCACAGAAGACATGGGATGGGCGTATACCGAGCACAGGGGGCAGTTGCATAGAACAAACCAGAGTAGGATCGGTGCTCTTGATTGGAATGTGGACGATGTGGTTATTAGCGATCGTGATGTTGTAGATCTGCAATGTCTTCGGTGATTGGTATGCTTTACCTACGAGGACGATGTGTGAAGGATCGATGAATGTAGAAATGGTCAAGCTGTCCAATTCACGAGCCTGTACGGCCTAATTTAGCACTTCTCGTGTTGATGGGCAGGGTAGAACGTACCCAAACAAGTCTCCCTGTCCTCCAATTCCAGACCTCGAGGTCATAGTGCAGATGATCGGTCATCCCACGGGGGCGTGCGAGACACCATGCAACATGATGTCCGCAAATCATCATGTAGAACACAAACAAAGCGTATCGTACTTCCCCTTGCATATTGGACGGGAGTTGCCGCGTGATGGGTGAGACGGCATCGGGATGCTGCCCACCACCGTCTTCCAGTGACAGAAATCGAAAACAAACGTCCCTAGGCCAATAGTCAAATCAGTGACATTCGGATATCACCGCTGTATCGAAAACAGTACCATTGTCTACCAGGCGGCGTCTCTGCCACGACCAGAAGGTCCTGCGAGACATCGGTAGCAACCATGCGATTGGCCCCGTCGATATCATCAAATGAGAGCGTCCAGACGCGTTTCTCTAGGCTTCTGAGTGCGGAAGGGGGAGAGCGTATGACTAACTGAGAGGGATTTCGGAAAGGTCGAGTGCACAAGATTGAACCGTCAATGGAGCACTGTATTTGCTCGCTAATGCTAGGTCCAGCCCTGTAGTCCAAATCACTGAGAAACTGAGCGTTCTTCCAGCGTGCCTTGTACTCATGCAGCAGCCTTGCCCGGTCCTCGACGCCCATGTTGCTGTAAGGACCGTCCAGCAGATCGTTCTTCCAGAGTTCAATCTTGAGTTGGAGGTATGCGTCGAGGTCGATGACCTCACACCAACGTCGACAGACCTAAGTTACTGCATGAACTCAAGCTATCTCTGGTGAACAATCACACGGGAACGTTCAAACCTGACGGTGTTTGACGACGTCTCGAGCATGTAGCAGAGATAGGCAGATGAGAAGAAGCTCATTCGGCAACTTGCTGATAACGTCCTCTTGGGTCCTTGGGAGCTGGCGAAGACGAGACCATAGGCGGCTTGCAGACCGCATGGCAAGAACGACGTGGACGAGCTTAGGCTGCCACCGGGCGGCCATACTTTTGCGCGGGCGCATCCTGCTGAGGGCGTCTACCGAGATGTCCACAGCAAAAACAAGCAGGCCCCACCGTGGTTCGAACACGGGACCACACGATCTGCAATCGTATGCTCTACCACTGAGCTATAAGGCCTCGTCTCTTCGATTTTGGCACAGAACCAAGGAGCCGCCGCAATCCTAAAGCGATGCCTCCCAAGTTGGAGGTTGTGAAACCGGCGACAGCAATCACTACGAGTGGCGAATGCAAATCATGCAGTATCACTATAACTCCTGCTATGATCTCCATGCATATTGGAGCCAGGATATCTTTATTTGTTGGATGTACATACATATATACACAGGAAGATTGGCTGGATCTAGCCCCAGCTCCGAGTCGTTGTTACTTGTATACACTCGCATGGACCGGTGTCGGATATCAGACTCAGTTTGGAATCTTGTTCGGTAGCTTGGGCGAGAAGCTGACTTGCGGGATTGGGCCGGACACCGCCTTGAACGGCTCGAACTCGGATGCAGCCCTGAGATGACCACTGCCATAGACGGCCTTCTCCGGCGGAGCGATGAACGGGTGAGCTTCGGTGTTGAAGACGACTGTTCGAGTTGTCGGGATTGTCAGCCCTATCTTCCGGCACACATAGAGGTATACGCACAGTTGTCTAAGCTGATGCGGTTCGGATCGTCGAATGTCAAGTACCTGTACAGCACGATTTAGCGATTCTGTAGAACTGGTACCCTCCCGAAAAACACAAGATATGAGCACTCACAAGTATTTGAGCACTTCGGCGAACCAGAAACTCTCCATGTCGTCGATAAAGTCGGAATCGGTCGAATCGACGTCGTCGATCGGCGCAAACGCGACCGTGGGAGTCTTGAGGAACGTCGCGAAGCTGTCCATTGCAGAGACCGCGCGGTCGAAGTATTTCGGGTTCCCTGTTGCGCGGAACGCGTAGAAGTTGGACTCGAGCACCTCAGGACGCATAAAGTAGTCCGAGTCGCCAGGTAGGATGTAGAAGCCGTTTCTGTCGTAGAATGCGAGGTTACCTGCGCTCGGATCGCCTGAACCGGTGAAGTCCCCATCGCTGGAGATGTAGCCAAATGCCTCAGGACCAATTCCAGTGCTGTCACAGAGGTTATGTCAGTCAAAGCCGATGACTCCGGGCGGGATTTTACTCACGCGGTGCTAGCGTAAGTGTTCCAGCAGCCCTCGTTTAGCGCAAGACCGATGTTCACAATAGTGTTGTTGTTGAGGAGCTTGCCGCCCAAGATCCAGTTGCCTGCCATGAAGCAGGCCAGGTGAGATCCGATGTGGCGAATGGTTCCACTATCGTCCAGGTCAGCCAGGTACGTGTGATTTCCCACTGTCGAGGTCTGCACGGTAATCGTCACGCCAAGTCACTACATCAAAGTCTGTAGACATACCCTCAGCAATGTATGGATAGAGGAATCGACGGCAGTATGCCAAGTGTCGGCGAAGAGGTTGTCATTGGTGTTCGTTATGCGCGCATATTTGATCAGGTATTCGAGGTAGCTGTCCGAGCCTCCGCCCCAAGTCTACCCGCATTCAGCACTGGACTTGTATTTCGAACAGCGAACAGATACTCACAACATAGGCACCGACAGACTCTCCGGTCGAAGGATCAATGCCCTGAGCGGGGAAACCGGGGATGGGTGTAGTCTGAGCCGCATCAGAGTCTATATCTTTGTCTCTCATAGATCACTTGCTCACCAGACTCGCGATTTGGCGAACCGAGCCTTCGGCTAGAGCGCGGAAGGTGTCATTGCCAGTGTATTCTCTGTCGAAGAAGTGAATCCGTGCAGTAAGGAGGATGCGAGCGGCGCAACCGTGACGACTTACGCGAGCCTTGACCATTCAAGAGTGAGCTAGCCGTCCCCGTTACGTTGAGTATAAGATGTAATCCGGGCACGCTGGTGATGGACTTACTGTGCCGGCTTCTGCGATGTTAGACTGAGATGCAGTTTAGCCCCATGCGTCTGCTGCCGCCAGTCATGAGTTGACGTACCGTCTGGATGACAGGTGTGCTGGTGTTGAAATCAAGCTCTCCAAAAGGGATCTTGTTCCCCTGTTGTAAACGTTTGTCAGCCGCAATATGCTGGTTATACTGATTCACCCTACGTTGATCCACGCCTCGCTCATCTTGGTACCTAAGATCTCGGCCTGCTTGATGAGAGCGGGATACTTCTTCCCGCTTAGCTCATAAGCGCTTATCATTCCTCCGAGGTACCGAATGGTCGTCTCGAAGATGCTGTGGTACAGAGGAGGATGGTTCATTATGGCGCAACTCTGGGTGAGGTTCCGACGTTAGCTCACCTAACTGTATCTGTCGTGTGCGAGATGGTAAAATCAATCTGACTCGCGAAGTCCACCATCTCCTCAAAAATTTCCTAAAAGCAATTGTTGAGTATACGTTCACGGTGTCGGAGCCTCAGCCAACTGCGCACCTCTTCTCCGATGATGAACTGAACGAGATTCAAATCTCAGTACACAAGGGTGATACTTTGGGCTCTCACCAAGGTACTCAGAGCATCAACGGCAGATGCACCCCATCCGTTTCGCCCGTCCGTGAAAGACTCTGAGATGGGCGTGAGGTCATCATGAGGGAACGCAATCTCTCTGAAAACGAGAGTAAATACGCTGAGATCAGCCGCTTCACTGAGTACGATATCCAACGTACTTATACGCATTCCAGCTTGTCAAGAATATGTTCTTCAAGTCCTGCCGGCGCTGTGCTGCCTCTCGTGGTAGGGTGATAGACGGCGTCTGAACGCGTGCACCAAGCACACAGACGGAATGTGTGGAGAGAGCTAGCCCAAGGGCAAGCGAGCGGAGCGACCAAGATACCATCACGGCTCTTCGAATCAAGTAGAATGGACCGAGATGGGGGGCTAGGGCAGGCGCGAGGCAGCGGGCGAGATGTCCACGCGTTAAATATCACGGTGACACTGTAGCCACGACTTCTCTTTCAGGCCCGTCTTCGACCCTGTAGCACACGGCACGCTGCATCCCGCTGACATCGTCCGAATCCCGATACCGCACCGCTGTTTCTGGGGGCCCCAAGGTAAGTAGTTGACGAGAGGGTGCCTGGTCGACCGAGATAGGACCCAAACGGAGGGAAAAGGACAGTTATTTTGGCCGCCCTTCGGACAGCGAGCAGTCAGAACGTACCGCCAGAAGGAGAGCGTGGGCGCGCCTGCTCCACATGACGGGCATCCGAGCAGATGACTGCATTCTGATGCAGAAAGTACGCATCAAATGGAGACTATGGGGTCCGTGCCAGGAGCAAGTGTCGAGCTCAGCTCAATAGCGGACACGTCGGCGTGCCGCGCTACACCCGACCACAACGCTTTCGCGCACTGGAGCGCCCTGGAATCTCGGTGAAAGCGCGGCGAAGACATAAAAAGGACTCACAGGGCGAGGCTGCAGTAGCTCCCAAGGCGTCGAGCACGAGGGCGACTGCTGAGAAGCCTGATACGGGAGAGGCGAAGTTAGTCTCGTGATGACGACAACGCATGATCGAGAAGTCCGGGAAGCAAGAGCACGGACATAAGCGCGCAGTTATACCCATTCTCGAAGGACGCGCTATCTGAAAGCAGCATAAGAGCATTACTGGACGTGAGATATTCGGCCCATATCCGACTCAGAAATGTGCTGTCGAATGGCGCATGTTACGTCGTTGATATTGACAGTACGTATGGTACAACAGATGGAGTTGAAGTCCGGAAAAGCGGCCGGAGTGTTGACGTTAGGTGCTGTCTGAGTCCGAAGCGGGGGTCTTCTGACGATAGAAGTCCTCGTCTGCGAGATGTGCAATAGCATGTCTAGATGCAGCATGGGCTGATTAATACCATATTCCGACGGCCGCGTTAAGATACCTCCAGGTACTCACTTCTCTTTCAAGTGCGACCTCAGCCCATTGAAGCTCATCCACTTGGGCTTGTATGGTGTACGCTTCGATTTCCCCTCCTCACTGCCAGCGGTTGCGCCGCCGTCTGTCGTCCCAAAGAAGAATTGGACCATACAGAGTCGACAGCCAAACGCCTTCTCGTCTCGTTGAGAGGCAGCCTCAGCCGATGTCTTCAGGAGCTCCGTACTGAGTCCGTGAGCTGGAGGGTCTATATTCATGACATCCTCTGGGGTGAGCAGGACGAAAGAGCTTTCGTCGTGGCGTTTACAATGGCGACCCTATGTCAGATTATACTCAATAATAGCTCGGAGTTATGCTGGTTGACGAGACGTACCACACCCCGCACGTCCATAGTAAGCTTACAGGCGGTGCACTGGATGCGAGCCCCAATGCTGTCCGCGATCCGGAGAGAATCCACCTCTTCGGCTTTCGCTCCGCAAAGCTCGAGCACCTGAGTGATCGCATCTACAGCCTGTTGTGCCGACGTAACAGGCCCGTCAGCATTGAGCTATGTTTAAATCATGTGTAAACGTACCCGCTGATCAGGTACGAAGTTATATGCGTTCCACCTCTGCGTAGCGCGTGCCTTCTTGCTGAGATGAGCGCACTCGTGCCTACAAGCATTCGCGAAGTCCATGCCGCCGTCGATGCCGGCGTTCTTGCCGGCGGCACTGCACTTCTTGCAGAGAAACCTGGCCGTAAGGCGGTCTACAGGATGGAGTAGCCGTTTACTCATCGTCTTCCATGCGGGAAAGCCCATCGACGCGGCAAGACCTGCCCGAGCACTCGCCATCCATTGCTCGAGATTGTCCTTGAGGACCTCGGAGATGAACGAATCGGAGAGGCCAGGATCCTTTTTCGACGAGGACCCTTCATAGGTTTTGACAACCGAGAGCTTGCGAAATTCAGATAGGGGAGGAAGTACGTCCGCTTCCTGCTGGAGACGCTTATACACGTCCTCAACGGAGCGTCGCCTATCCTTCAAAACATGTTCTTTCTCACGGTTGATCTTTCTCTCCTTCTGCTGCACGATCTCGGCGACAACTTTGTCTTTGATCTTCTCGTATTCTGCCACGAATGAGTAAGCCATGAACCGAACCAGAAAGATTGCACTGACCATTGTGATGCCAATTCTCACCACAGCGGACTTTCGCGTAGTGAATGGTACTGTATGTAGGCGATTGCATGAATTCCCATTTTGAAAACCCGGCCTGGGCCGCGCGTGAAGCTGCGCTGAAGGATCAAGGTCAATCAATATGTCAAATGTTCGGATATATTTTATCTGTGGCTTACCTGCTCTCTAGGCTCATGAAGTTACGTTGTGTCTCAGTCATGTACTGTTCTCTCCATACGGAGAGCTTCCTGAAGAACTAGGAAACGTGCTGTCAGACGAACAGGTTCTACTCTTCCCTTCGTATATTCAACTGACCTCCAACTTCCCCGGTAAAGCGTCTGCCATGACTTGTTTCGTCTCCATATAAGCGGACATAGCGTCGGGTCCGAGCTCGCGTGCTCTTCTGAACTCGTCGATCGCCTCCTTCCAACTGTCCCTTCGGACAAGGATTCCTTCATGCCCGACGATATCGGCTATATCACTTCGTCAACCTCGCAGCTGGATACTTCGAATGCTGTGGCTTACATGGATCTCTTTCCAAGCGAGGAATCCACTGCACGATGTCAGAATAATGAATCTCGTCATCTTCTGATAGTTCGCGGATGTGCTGCCCTCTGAATTCTACAGTCAGATCCGAGTAGACATGAGAACGCACGTCCGGGATCGCTCACATCCATGTTGTCTTGCATTGCTTCTTGAGGACAGTTAGTATTATTGCCATCTCATTCCAATTGGCATAGTTGCAGACGAACCCTTTCGCAAATACGGATACGCAAGGCGAACGACAGATAGGGTAGTCTCGTATGTTTGCCACAGGACTGTAAGCGAAGGGTCAACGGATACCCGCATAGCGTGAGCACATCGTGGAGCATACGTCGCATTCCCCCGCGTCGAATACCATCGCGGCATACGTTGCCTCCGCCAAGCCAGGCATCGGGTCTGGCATGGGCCGGGGGAAACTATGCGCTCGGACCTGGCGCCAGATGAAGTCGGTCGATGGGTTCTTGACGAGTATGGCGCAAAAGTGTTTGCAGGTACGAGCTAGCGCAAGCACATCACGGGTGGTAGAGCAGTATGAGAGCACCTCGGCCAATAGTTCCAGCGGCAGGCGTTCCAGCGAAGAAAGTCTGGAGCAAGCGAGAGCGGCTTCGGAGACGGTGCTCGAGCCAGTAGCCGCAGACTGAGAGATGGTCTTTCTTCTAGACTTTGAAGGGCGTGCCATAGCACATAGAAGCAATCAATAATTCGGACGTTGTAAGTAGTGGTTATCCCCTGTAGTTGCCGAGCCTCGAGGAGAAAGAGCAAGAGGAGAAAGAGTAAGAGCCGTGAGATTCAAAGTAAAGTGGCGGAAGCAAATTAGGATGTGATAGACGCTCGTTGCATGATTGCTCCTTGATTAGGCAATTCTCCAAGTTTGTGCGGCACAGGCTACACTCCGTCCTACCACCAGTGCCAGCATGAATAGGACATGAGAGGCGTTTAAACCTGACCAGGATTAAAACACTACAATCAGAACACCAAATTTCAGCGAGTGGCTACTGACGGTCAAATAGCCAGCTGTTCCTGACATTTGTCCTGCATACTCCGGCATTTTCAGTGGCGCTGCCACGTCTGTTCACCCACAGGACATGCGCCCTGTATCAGTGCGATAGACAACGACAGGTGTGTGTAAGGACGTGCGACTCTCGCTCTCACAAACTAGCTCACATGTTACCCTACGCAGGCACTCCATCCTACGATTTGACGCTGTGCGACATCGGGGGGTTGAGACACCGGTAGTCGAACTCAGGGACTCGAATACGGCTTCACTTGCCAATAGCTGACCGGGGCGACTCATGCCCGGCTTGGCCTGCTCCTGTATGGGATATAGCGCTAGCGTGAAGCTATAAAGGACAGCGTAGAACAAGGAAGAGCCTCAGCAAACAGTCATTGTCACTTTATCTCTCGGACACAACATCTCTCATATGTACGTGATAAACTGCTCAAGAGCTCTCTCTCCATCTCATAACATGGTCCTCAGCTTCTCCACCCATGGGCCAAGGCGGGTACTTGAGTATTTACAACACGACGCCGCATGAGTGGCGCAAGACGTTCCAGTTCGCCTACCAGATGAATTCCTGGGACTTCCCTGCGACCATTGCTCCCTTCACCGCCGTCAATATATACATCGAGTTCGATGAAGGGATCTTCACCCACACCGGGGACGACAAGGGCGAAGTCAACTACGAGCTCGTTGGCTGTCCGGCCGGACAAGCTCAGTTTCAGCTCGTTACCACGCTCAGGGACCTCAACGTCAAGTTCATCGAGTTCCCGGCTAGGCTCGCCCCCGACACCGATGTCCCGGTGGGTGGGAAGCTCAACCTTGGCTGGCGAGACGACGGCGTTGCCGTCTTCATCCTTGCCGGTCAATACGGGAACCTTCACGTTCTAAAGAACGCCGCCTAATCGATCCATGTTGAGCAGTCTACTAGGTAAGAGTTGACATGGCGTAGAAACGAACACTAGTGCTGACGGCTCGGTGCCTCATAGATGTTCGACCACGCAGGACCGGCGGTGTCGTGTCGAGGGATGGCGTCAGACTCTATTGTTAACATTCAATCACATCATGCTAGCACATCTCCGCATTTTGGCGAACAGTACCTTGAAAGTGAATTGACGTCGATTTGTCCGACTCAACGAATGCGTGGTTTCTTGTATGCACAAGAGGCCGGTAGTCATGATTGAGTTTATGATAGTCATTCCGATTCATTGAGTTGAGACAAAATGCGAGCGCCAAGTAGTTCTTACGAACGAGCGACGCTACTAGCGACGCTACTAATACAATCCCGCCGCCGTAACATATGAGTTGAATGTGGCGATTGGGAAACAGATGGAGGCTTGAACCTGAGTTCATTATTAGTTACCAAGTCGAATATACAGGCGCTATAATTATCGGTACCTTCTATATCTGCACAAAACGGGCGGTTATCCAAAAATATCGCAGTGACACGTCGCGGTGCTGCGCGAGCGCTGGACGCGACAACCTCCAAGACTCTCTTCCCGACGTCCACCATGGCGGTCGGCATATTCTCCTGGTTTCTGCTCGCGCTCGCGGCCGTTGGAACGCATGCTGCCACCCTGACGCTCCAATCCCCTCGCATCTCGATCTCGTCCTCCGACGCGAGTCAGCTTCGCTCAGAGCCGTCAGTCTCAGCCACCGCGCCTGGGGTAATAGTAGTACTGACACGTCGCGTCCATCCAGGTTGTCTCTCGCGCGCAAGCCCTCGCCCCCGCTCTCTTTGGGGCCTACAGATGTCTTGAAGCTGACGTTCCAGGTTGTGGATAAGGAGGATGGGAAGGGCGTGCAGCCGCACCAGACCTTCTTGCGCTTCTTCGACGAGAAGACGGGTGAGGAGGGCATCCAGCCGGTCAAAGTGACTCCAGGTGGTAAAGCGAAGTTCGAACTGGTGGGTTCCTTTTCTTGGTTGCGGTATATACTGTACCTATGTTGAACTAATACGCGGGGAATTTAGAACATGGCTCGCCCCCCTTCATCTCTCCCTCCTTCCACCACCGATCCTCTCAAAGTCTCTCTTTACATCGGATCATTCGTGCACCCTCCCGTCCAATACGAGCTCTTTGATCTCGTTGTGCCACCCTCGCAACCCCCCGCGCAACATCCTGACGAGGTTCACTTCCATGTCCGTCCCGAGATCCAGCACACTTTCCGGCCGGACCAGAAACTCCCTCCGAAGGTGATCTCCGCATTCTTCACCTTGCTCCTCGCTGCACCTTGGGTTGTCCTACTTGGTCTGGTATGTCGTCACTGTTGTTACTGCGCATCACGGACTCACGCGAAGAATACGCAGTGGGCCCACATCCGTCCGCAGGTCCCCTACCTATTCTCCCCAAGCATCTTGCCCTTCGTTGCCTCGCTCGCTACGTTCGAGGCTCTCCTTGTCCAATATTGGGTTGCCCTGAGACTCGGCCAGGTGCTCTTCTACGGTGCCATCCTCGCCATCCCCACTGCGCTCACAGGCCAGCGCGCGTTGGCTGCGTTGGGCGAAAGGCGCCTCGGCAAAAGCTCAAAGTAGCGTCCTTGGATTTGTTGAGACTAGTATAACTTATATATCGCAAGAGGATATCCCGTGCATCGTTGCGGTTTGGTTGACAAAAGTACACCTTTGTGTATGTCTGATTCGTCTGAGATGGTATGTTCAGGTGAGGTCAGGGTCAACGTTGCGCACAGCAAACGTGCAAAGTTCATAGCTTGACTATGCACGTGCACCGAGAAGGTACGTTCGTCTTGTCATTTATCGTGTTACATGCATTGATCCGCCTCAGAAGCTTCGATTGCTGCACAATGACGCATTCGCCCAGCAGGTCCGTATGTGCATTCGATGCATGGACTACTGTAGAAGCTCCCTAATCGACACTGAAGGCAAAATGGTTCTCGCGAATATTTTCTTTGTCCAGTGACACTACCACCAAATTGACACTGCATAACTCTAGCGCGCGAGGAGCTATGCCTTATCGTTCTTGCAGGCGGCACATGCCTCGTTGTCTCACCTGTTTAGATCTGCGCCCTAAAGCTGAGGTGGACGCGCCCAAGATTTCTTTGCTTTTTATGCACGAGACACAGAAAATATTGTAGTATCTTACCCATTCCCCGCAAGTTCGTCGCCCTCTCCGCCAGTTGTCTCTAGCATTTCTAGCGTTCATTATGCTTATACTCAAGATCCTCTTGCTAGTGAGTTCGATGGTGGCGTGAACTCGCGCGATGCACCCGCGTCCAAGCGTGCGGCATCCCATCCCGACAAGGCGTACAAGGGCCAGCCATTCGAACATGTCGTGCGCTTCCTCGCGTATCTGGCCTGGGGTACGTGGCCTATTCCCTCCTCCAATCGTACAGATTTCTCAACTTACATTTTTGCGTATTCTGGCAGGTTGCTGCATTACCATCGATCGCTTCCTCAATCTTGCTTGCCTGCCACACTCTCGAGCCCGAGATCGCACCTCTGCTCTGCCCAACCAACCCGGACGCTCAAACATGTCTCCCCGCGATTCTTCATAGGGCCCATCCCTGTGCTCGGGGGCAGCTCATACCGCCTCTGGGCTTTCCACCCGCTCGGCGAGCTCTTCGCATATGAACTGTCAATCTAGAAGGAACACTTGCTCGTGACTTCTAGGCTATACGCATACGTCCGCTAGTCGTCTTGCACCGGAGTGACTTTGCTCTTCATAGGGCGGTAGCTCATGCAGCTTGGGGAGACGGGCTGGTACTGAAGCACGTGTCGTACTACGCTATCGCGGGGACGCTGTTCGGGCCGGTCGTGTGCTCGTGGCCGTTCGGAGTGTAGTTCGGGGCGCTGTCGATATTCCGAAGATATGTGGCAGAAGACGCTCAGTTGAAGGAGACGGCTGGCGAGATGAGGGTGGATTACACGGCGAAGGTGCGGTGGTGACTGTTTCCTTACTCGTTTTAGGTCGGGTGCTGTGCTCTAGAGCGGTCGTCAGCGCGTTCTCATCCAAAGCCAAAGCAAACACTTTTGGTTCTGCTGTCAGCTCAGATAGCCTCTGGTGTCTCGTGCGGAATCGGGACATGTACGCAGGGTATCTGGGGTTTGGCCTTGGGGGACCCATTGCATGCCTAACTTGAGATTAGGATTCGGCTTATGTAAGTAGTGGGCTTGGATGCAATCAGCGCGCGTTCCGAGGTGACTGCGTCCCCCTTTCCGCAACTATACTCAGAACTGCCAAGTGTTAGTCACCGGCCGCGAAGGTATTTCTCGAATATACATACTGGATCTTTGAGCGTTGACTTGGACAGTGGCGAACAGCATGTCTGACAACAAAAGCAGCGCTTCGAACAAAACGTCGGACACCTACGTCCCCAAGTCCAATAACGAGTACTACAAGAGCTTCGGAGGTTACAACAACTTCATGCGCAGCTATGGATTGAAGCCCTGGGACGACGATGATGTCCAGGAGGGCAAAGCTATCATCGAGGCCTTCAAGGAGGGGGACCGCCAGGACTGGGAGGAAGCGCAGAAGAATTAGTCCTAGACGGTGTTCGCCCTGAGCGCTGAGCTTGGGCACGCCGCTAGTACACCTCAATGATGTTTGGGACACGGGTGCGCTACGCATTTGTACGTTATGCATCTCTGTTAACGTCTGATACGTTTCAGAACCGTTTGTGTTTGTCATCACCAGTGAACAAGGATCGAGGCGCCTGTCTTCCATGACGACTCGGATTTGTGTTGCATCCTGGAGCTTAGAAGGTCAGGAGCGTCATGCAGAGGCTGTCTGCATGTGGCCGCTTACAGGTTTTCCTCGGAGTATACGCTGCGCATGCGCATCTACCCATTGTCCGTCCTGCCTTCGCATTGAGCCTGTATGGTGCCAGTTTCTACACGCCTCGGGTGTGGGTGTCCGTGCATTTAGCCGATGCTGTTTTTGCATGGTAGGACGTCCTGACATGTATACTGGCTGCAGCTGGGCATCCTATGACCCGGGAAGCTGAAGGCCTTGCCGGATTCGGCAAACGTCCACGCAAGTTGTGAGCCTAAATTGGAAGGACCACAACCGGAAGCAGCGACACGACCACCGCTCGCCGACGCATGTGCCGCGGTACGTCATGCAGAGTTCTGACATCTGTGACGGTGCCCAAGGGCAAGCGGCGCGCGGGTGCACCACCCAGGTTTCACAACTTTCTTCCTCCCACCAACTTGAACCCCGCACAACAACGCAGTCCGTCCACCACGCATCCTAGTTCCTCCATCCCGTGACTGATACAAGGTCGCACAGCAGTATGCAAGATATAAACACCAGCCACGGCAACGCCGGGCCAAGCTCTGGCACGAGTTCCGCTACATTCGTCCCCAAGTCCAACGACCAGTACTACGAAGAAGCCGGGGGCTTCAACACCTTCATGCACAGCTACGGCTTGAAGACCTGGAGCAACGCAGACATCCACGAGGGCAAAATTCTCATCGAGTCCTTTAGGCAGCAGGACCGTCTCGACTGGGAAGAGTCGAAGAAGACTGAGGCTTCGAAGAAGAGGGGGCGGTCTGCTATATACGATTAGCTCAGATCATGGGGTGCGTGTCCCTTACGTACCTGCTCTCGCGGTTAATCCGGGACCTACCCTAATACGGAGCAAGCAGGCATTGTAATCGTGGTCGAAAGATGAGCATATGCTGAACTCCAACACGATCGTGGACTCAGAGGCATCATAAAGACTTGAATTATAGTCTCCACACCCAGAAGGTGACGGAGGGATCTCTTGAAGTCTGGGTTTCGAATGAATGACGCTGTTTTCCAACTTTCACCGGTGCTTGGGTTCGTCAATACCGTTCGCGGTCTCGTTGGTGTCGTGCGATGTATGCGTTGGTGAATTCATAACGGATTGTGGATAGCATAGCGTTCGACGTCGAGAATACGACACATAGAACTATGCTCTGCTATCCGAAAGAACCATTAAACCGTCTAATGCTGTATACCTAACACTTACATTGTTGTGCCTACAAGGTAAGGCTACTCATAGGGCGAAAGCGGCTTATCCGTTACCTCGAGAATACCTTTGGCTTTCGACTTCGGCATAGCCTTCAAGAAGAACGTGACAAACTCGAGCAGGTAATATTGACCCCTGAACACCACCCGGAACTTTGCAAGCGAGGGGAAATACTCCTGCAACACGTCGTCAAGGTGGCCCGGGTCAATCGACCATGCATTCTTGAGTTGGGATAGTTCCTTCACCCCCCACAGCGTGAGCTCGAGTGTGCGGAGGGTCCGCGGGAGATGCGACCAGATTGCGGTACAAACCGCATTGAACAGCGCTCGCGGGGCGACTCCATGGACAGGCTGCGTGCCCGGGGAGGGTAGGTTGAGTGAAATAACAAACGAGTCCAGTGCGGGGAAATCCTGAAGGCGAAGTACGCGCCAAAAATCTGCGTCCACGAGTGTCAGCACGCGGCGTTCGAAAGGCAAAAGACGATTTCGATCATGACCCACCGGCATCCAGCTCCTCTGGCTCGATAGGGTGCTTGATCTTGAATGGAAGGGCATAGTAGCGCAGAGAGTCTCTTTTCCCGGCATGCCGGAGAAGTTTGCCGAGCGCGTCGAGACGGGTTTTGTTACGGGCTTTCAGCTCAAACCCGAGCCTCAGTGTGTGCAATCGGCGAGGCAGGAGCATGCGCCGAAGGGCGTCGCAAAGCACCGCGTCATTCTCGATGTGCGCTTGGAAAGGTGGCCGACTTGAAGAGAACAAGTACCAGTTTTCGAGAGAAAGCGAGCTGACGTCGAGCGGCGACAGGCGCCGTATTCTGGGGTGATTACGATCGAAGGAGTTCGGAACATCCACCCATGCGTCTATGACACGGATTGAATCGGCAGGCAGGGTGCAGAGGATGGCGAGGAGTGCGTATAGGTCGCAGTTATAGAAGCTGTTGTTGAAGGTGCAGCGGTTGATTGATAGATGCTTGAGCTTAAGAGCCCCATCACGCCGCGTTGTCAGCGGGATCCCTTGCGCATCTTCCACCGGCGTCTCGGTGGATTCGCTTCCGCTGTTGATCCCGATGAGGTTCAGACTGAGCTCTTGCAGGCGGGGTAGCTTCTGGGCGAGCATGTGCAGGAACGGGGGGTCGATGGTAGGATGTGGTCCACTGCCGTAGAAAGACGTCGTCGTGAGCTCCAAGCTGCGTATATACCGCGTGAGTCTGGGGTGTGCATCCAGAAAGTTGAAGAAATCGTCGTAGGACGTCTGCCGCGCGACCTTGATCGAGGCGAAGAGATGGGGGAGAGCGAAGTCCCGCCATATCCGGGAGACGCGTGAGCACGTCAGCAGCGTCGCTTTCGGGGCATGCTTGAACACTGTGTCTATTATTTCGATGGGTAAGCTGTGGAACCCAATACGTGGTAGTGGTTTGGCTTCGTCACTACGCTTGCCGCGAGCCTGAGCTTTCTTGTTTGCCTGAGATTTGCGGGTTCCCTTGCGCCTCTTCATGGATGGGTAGTGGTTGAGGGTGAGGGTGAGGTTGAAGTCGCAACTCGCCGCTCAAGAACACGACATATCCTCGCCCCTACGGAGTTGCACGGCGATGCACAGCCGTATATGCAATATGATGTGGATGAGCTCGGATGAGTCTGATCCTACTAACATAGGCTGTGCAAATTCGCCATAAGTGGAAGCTCGGGGATTACCGAACGAGTGGCGCATGTGCTTACTAATTGTACGGTCAAGTTCCCGTAAGTCACTTAGCCCTCCGCTTCACGCTTGAAGCTTGAAGCTGTACTGCCTTGAGCTGTCTTGAGGTACGACGCAACAGAGGAAACTCATCGGAGGCGCTCCACTGCTCACTACATTCTAGTGAGGTGACTAGACATGACACAATACTGTAGTCGGGCTAACGGGGTTGCCTCGCAGGCAAGTCCTCTGTACAAAACATGACTACTGCACGTGGAATCCAAGGACTGCCGCCAGAGATATTTGACATCGTTCTCGATAACCTCGGGGACACAAAATCCTTGCTACAGAGATGCAGCCTAGTATGTCGCACCTGGCTGCATGCCAGCCGCCCTCGTCTGTTCTCCATCGTCTCCGTTCAAGCTAGCGGGAGGCGCTTGTCCCAATTCATCGACTTCCTCGATACACACGAGGACCTTGCTAGCTATGTGCGCTCCTTGATGGTGCTAAGCCCCATGAACGACGTGGAGCAGTTGTCGTTCGAGGCCAGCCGCACAGATGCACAGCTAACCCCTCACACACTTGTTCGGATCGCCCGTCAACTTCCGCATCTACGCCGATGCCAGCTCTACTTCGTTCACGTCGTACGTTCGCCGCCGGACGCCTCGGGCGATGTAGAGGATATCTCCCTGAACGAGTCACCGATCAGGCTCGACGTCTTCCACGTCTTTGGTAGCCCTCGTCAGGAAACCGGTCCGTTCCTAGAGCTATTGGCTCATCTCCGCATCGACCGTCTCGAACTCGAGCTCGTGACGTTCGTGCAGGGTCCAAATACCCCAGCGGCCCTCGCGGAAACGCCTCCCCTTCAAGTCGCCGTGCGGGACATCTGGATGGACCTCGATACCGCAGATGACGCTCCTGCTGGTATTCTATCCGCCCTCTCCTCGGCGCTATGTCCAGATACACTGCAGGTCTTCCATTGCCGATGGCGATATTGGGACGAGTGCACCGCCGTGGGGTCTTTCCTCCGCAACGCGGGCCGCTCAATCACCGACCTCACCCTCAATATGTCGGCTGCTTCTTGGGTTGAAGAAGCAGGCGGTGCGAGTGCGTAACAGCCCCTTTTCCTATCTTGTGTTCTATTGACCAAATTCTTTCCATGGAATGCAGTACAGCGCGAGGGCTGGGTACGCCTCAATCTTGCCTCGTGCCCCAATGTGCGAACCTTCCGCACTAGCGTCCGTCTTCCCCTGGCTTGTCCTTCCTCGGACGTAGTCAATGTGAGACTGGCCGTAGCCTCCTACAGAAATCTCTTTTCCCTCCTCCCGCACGCCGTCTGCACCGTCGTGATACACATGTCGCACGTCCAGCGCTCCTTTGACCATACGCGCCTCCACCGTGCCATGCGTCAGGATGCCGCGCGGGGACTCATCTCCGTGGACTTCAGCGAGATCGAGGAAGCCCTGCTGGAGTTGCCGCGCCTGGAGAGAGTCATTTTATTTATGCGAGGCTCGGAGATCGTGAGACAGGGAGGCCCGGGGGCGGTGGCAAACGCCTTCCCCGGGCTGCACGCTGCAGGCATTCTGCACATCAGGAGTGGGGCTGCCAGTCCTAGCGTTAGGTGAGTCAACCATCGTACAAGTTTCCTGTGGTATAGGGTCTGATACATTGTCTGTTCTATACCGCTGTATGCGGTGATAGCTTGTGGTGAAAGGAGAATGGTGATCTCCATAGATGGATATCCAGGTATGCGTAGATCGCAAGCGCCCTATAAAAGGGTTGCTGCGACTCCTCTATCATAATGTCCCACACTATGTACACCATAGACGACCCAGATAGACGAACCAGATATCCCAGAAGCCAGGGGAAGCTACTCGCAATCTGGACGGACGCTTACAGGGTTGCAATCTTGACGGTCCGTAGTCTGGGGCCTGGACGACGAACTCGCGATAGGAACGATCAAGGTTTCGATGCTCAGTGCAGAAGGCCACGGCTTTTCCAGGCTTTTCCGCTCTTTGGCATAGGTACAATCGATACATAGCATATATGGCAAGTTGTCAGGGTTTCGAACAGATCAGTATTGTGGCATGATCGGAGGACACGACCGTGCGGATTGGCATGGCGTTCGAAACCTAGCAAAGCACTTGCATCTACGACTTCTCCCCGAGCCGGCGGAGATGAGTCATTTCCATGAAGTGCGCGCCGGCGGGAAGAAGCGTAGCCGTACATTGTTCTTGGTGGAATCGGATCAAAATGTTTGAACCACATGATGGTCTAAGTCGCATCTGCCACATACACTCGGACGTCCGAGCTGATGTACTTCATGACCAGGATGCCACACAGATCAGCTCCTTCGTATGGAATCCGAGTACAGCGGAAACGCATGTTCGCAGGCAAATTGGGCTTCAACGAGGATCGTGTGTCAACGGGAGACTATCCTTGGCTAGAAGCAACGATGTTCGCATCGACGAAGTACCCTCAGTGTCCAGACGTTCGGGCGCAATACATACAGCCGCTGTAAACACAGGTCGCAGGCACTCACAGCATCCAGCGGCATCTCTGCCTTACCCTCTATCTGTCCACTATGGGTAGCTGACCTTCAAGCAGTTGTATTCGAGAAGCATTGCGCAGGCACGGTGCTTGTACGGAAGCACTATAACGCTTCACCGCGATGATGTGGTTCAGAAGCCCTCGATGACGTTGTTACACTCATTCCTGAACGCACTTGACCCGCTGATAGTGGTGCCTCCTCATGATTGATTCGCGTTCCGCTATACTGACTGTCAAATATCGTACACGTACACCACAAAGCGTCGTGATCGCATTCCTCCCGTCCCATTTCGTTGCGCGCCGCTGGTGTCGTCACCGTCATGACCACAATACAAGATCCGAAAAGTCTCGACACATCATCTACGGTGGTCCGGATAGTTCGTGAGGGGTCGTAACGCCCAGGCGGATAAGAATACGGGCGGAGCCGAGGCCTGAACAAGGGCACAGCATCCTCGCGTCACACCTTGAAGATGCCTTCCGGCTCCGTTTCGCTGCGCCAACGCGGGAGTATCGCGGAGGCCTTGCGCGTCCATCGGGACCACGGAAGAGCGGCGAGTATGACCACCCCCACCATGGCTCCGAGCGCGTACACGCTAGTCGCGCGCTGCAGCCACACGAGCGTCTGGAGAGACGCGAGGAATGCCGCCCATATGAACGCCGCCTTGGGCGCGGAAAATGTAAGCGCCGTGCACCTGTACCCGGAGGAGGCGTCTTGCCGGGATGAAAGGAACGTCGCCTGCGGTGTCAGAGGGTGACATCGGAACTAGTCAGAAAGTCTGCAAGAATGCAGAGAAGGGCAGCTGAGGGCGTACCGCTTGATCCGCGCACCACTGGTGGGCGTCGTGATATCGCAGAAGGAGGAAGAGCGATGACAACAGCGTCATTGCGCAGCACGCTAGGGACAGATGACCGATAGTGGCTGAGCCCTGCGACATCGCGAGGGTAAGGGCATTGAGTCTATCCGGGAAAAGAACGCATGAGTTTGTGAGACGTGTAAGGCTGTACTGCAATGCTTACATCGAGAGACCCAATGACTACGCACAGCGGAGATCGGACTCACGTCAGTAAGACGTACTGGGCGGGGGCGGTTCTGGTGCTTACCCATGTCAGGTATTGTTGCCACTCCTCTCTGCAGCCACGCATAAAGTCACGCCATGGGTTGACGTAGACGATTTCATCCGAGAACAGCCGTTCGAGGCTCTCCGCGTACGTCTTCGGGATGTCGAAAAGCGCACGCGAAACTCCCGCAAACATGATGCCCCGGCGCGGTTCCGCGCGATCGAGAATCAGCTGGTCCCGACTGAGGCGTGCCCTCTCCTGGGCGTAGTGTGTCTGCAGTCTGTGCCGTGCTGCAGACAGCCGCACAGTGAGCTTCGCCCTTCCCTGAAGACAGGTTCCAAGATTCACTCACAGACGACGCTCCAGAGACGCGCCACGATGCACACGGAAGGCGGTTGATCGAGACGTTGCTTCGCCGCCTCAAGGACACGGGTGAAGTGCTTGCATTCCTTGGCGACGTAAGGGAACGTCGAGTTCGAAGACGTCAAGTGGTCGCCTTCCCCGTGGATGAAGACGGCGATGAGATCGTCCACGGCCAAAGAGAGGCGTTGGAGGCGGTGCGAGGGGAACTGCTCGACGTGCTGCCAATACAGTTCTGCAAGCGCATACCCTGCAGATCGTTCTATTAGCCGACATTCGTGCGAGATACTTGGCGTGCACTTACGGAGGTGTGAGTCGGAAACGACATCTGGGATGCAGAGCTGATCCAAATCCACCGCCTCGAGCCATGACACGGCATGGGTGGCGTGATCAACAATATAGTAGCCGCATTCATCGTCGTCGTATGGCAGCAGATATATCTCAGCCGTGGCGGGGATAGCGATCTGGAGAACCTCAATGGCCTTCCTCGTTGCAGTGGCGAAACGAACCACTCTGTCCTGGTTTTCCCTCATGTACAGGTATGCGTCGGTGACGAATCGGAGGTCGTCCTCGAATGCGAAGTACATCTGTCCTTCTGGTTGAACGTACGGCAACCAGCCTCGCGGGAGGTAGGATGGCCTAGAGCGCCTGATCAACACGAAGACCACAACATGGGCAGCAGCCAGCGCTGCTCACTCTCTCTCGCGGGCGTAAGAAAACAGTCCCGGGGTGATGATCATGTTGCCAGGTTTGCTCCTGTCAAGTTGTTCGTCAGTATAGAAACTTGCTAGCAACCGGGCACACGCTGCGACGTACTGCTTCTTACTAGCATAACGACTCGTGAGGACCGGCGTCGTCGGGCGCAGTCCAGAGAGGTAGAGCTCGGGAAGTGTAAGCTGGATGTCGCTCATGTCGAAGGATGCGGTATGGGTGGCGTCAACAAGAGGTCCAGTCACAAGGGTGAAGGCAAGAGGTCGCGGCCTATATATATCGCGTGTGGTCAGTAGCTGTGGCGCAATATGGGTGATTGAGAGAAGGTGATATACACTATTGTTTCAGCGGCGATGCTGTGGCTAGAGTGCCTTGACGACCCTTGTAAAGTCTAGTGGGGGAGTAGGAGAGGTTGTAGCGTACAGACCTGTGAGGCGGGTTTATGTATGCATTCATGCGGGCCTTCCACGGGGAAGGTCGGCGCTTCGGCGTTCATCCCGGCCTGTACACACATGCACATTGCACAGGCTGCGAAGCAGTCCGATTGAAGTGTCAACGGTTTTACACCAATGGCTGTGAGAACCAGCTGTGGGAGAATTGTCAAATGAGATACAAACTCAGAAAGTGCGCCCACCGATAGCGCCGCTTTCGGAGCTTCAACAATAGCCCGAGTTAACACAGGATTGCACTGGCACCTGGCAGTGCTCGCAGGCTCGCGTTGACAGACGCAGCCCTTTTAAAGCGGCCACTCTTCCGGCTGTCACTTTTATAGTATCGGACGTTCATATGACCGCTCGTTCTTTTCTTCACTGTCGGGCCTTGGCATTTTCACTGAAATTTGCCTGTTGCTGACGAGGTGCGGAGACAGACCTGGATCATAAATCAAGTCGAAAGCGTGGGTGACTATGTTCCTATGAGATGCGTGCATCAGATAACCGCCCCGATATACCGATGAGCGCAAACTCAGACAGACCTAGGTGCACTTCAGGCGAATCAAAGCATAAACTTAGCGCTGAACCAAATATTATCTCACCCAAATTGTTCGAACAGACTGAACGCTATCCAGAGAGTCAACGTATCGCGCTATCGTCGACCAGCCATTTTGCTCCACTGCTTGAACTCCCACCTCCAGCTCGCTGATATCATGTCTGAGACTGCTGCAAATGCAGAGACGGAACTTGGGTGAGTCTATCGCCGAGAATCTCACTGTGCCGCCGCAGCACGCGTCGACTTGCGTAGGCGTGGCTGTATAGTACGCGCACGATACGATAAGCCGGGTGACGTTGAACGGACCGGTTTTGTAGAACCCAGCAGGACCCAGCCGCAACTAGTACTCCGGCTGAACCTGGCAATGTCACGGTATCCGGCGAACCACTGACCCCTGCGCATGCGGCGTGAGTGTCTAACCAGTGCGATCCCATGCGCATGTGCACATTTTTGACGTCCTAATCTTAATCCCTTGGCAGACCTAAGCCCGAGCGGCCTACCCCAAGGTATGTAAGATGCATTGTCGGTGACCTTTCTTCACTGCAACAGCGACGGTATGGTGGCTCCGATGTCATGATAGCCAATCGTGTCCGAGTTGTAACCGCTTGTGGGGACATCCACATGTCCAGGATGTTTTCTTCGATCCACCATGAGTTCTTGGAAGGCGCCCACTCGGTATCCGACACACTCCGATAGTAGTGGAGAATCCCCAAGGAATGCAGTGGTCGTGATGTTGTCGCGTCAGATGTGGTCTCCCGGTGTCCATGGAATGCTGCACAAAGCTGAAAGCTTACACTGAACAATCCTGCTGTCTACAGGATTGACGATGACGACGAAGACGAGGATGATGAGGACGACGACGAGTTCATCCCCCGCGGACAGAGTGCTCATGCAGCTTCAGGAGGCAAGCCCAAGGGCGGCCGTCCCCGGTAAACCGACCCAATCCACGAAGCTCCCACATGCACCATTGCGTACGTATTCCACCTAGTGACACCATTGCTGGCGCGGGCGCACCACAACATCTAATCAGCGCTGACCACCCATTGCGCGTTTTCCCAGCAGCGTCCCCAGAATCTACCGTCAATATTACGCTTGAAATGACCGCGCTACTCATCATCTTGCAGCTCTATTATGGTTCCGTGACGAGGATGGATGAAGCGATGCCGTGGAAAGAAGTGGAACGATCTCCTGTACTATCATTACGTGCTCTGGAAGGAACTCGGTCTGCTCTGGTATCCATCCCCCCACACACGCTGCCAAATACTGGGACGGCGCGAGAACTCTGGGTGCACTATGAAACCTTCCTGTGCACAGGCTGTGGAGGCTCCATGCATTCAAGCCTCTCCCATCTTCGCGTTCGCCAATACAACGAACCCCACAGGACACACGGCATTCAAGTTGCGGTAGACTCGGCATAGCGGACTCGTGACTGGTGGTTCGGATCCTGCTCAGGCTGTTGGTTCCTGCTCCCAGACCGTTTCTGGAGAGCCTCGGGCTCTTGCAGGCCACTGTGCGAAGAAGCTGCTCTACCTCGGTTAGAACTTCGCAACGGCCGCCATTGCCCCGCAAGGTTACGTCGCGTCGAGCTCCTCATCGGTGTCAGCAACCGCCAGCTGGTCACCGGACACGACGGGGTTAGGCTGCTACGGTCGATGTGCTACACTGGGTGGTTGTGCGCTGTGATTGTGTGTCTCAAAATTTGGCCAGCACGGACCCTAACCATGGCAGCGGTAATTCTAGAGGCAGCGTGCGACAAGCTAGACTCCCGTTGGCCAATGGCTAATCTCGGCGACTGCGAAATATCGTATACAGTCTGCTGCAGGTCCGCGCCGCTCGATGATCGCGGCTCATTGTGGTCATTGCCATTGGTGAACCACAATCGTCAAGGTAAGACTGGCTGTACTAATACTCAGTTACCTGGCAGGCCTCGAGGCTTGGATAGCCCCCTTGCTTCAGAGGTTTGCCGCCTGTCCATCGGGACTGCCCCAGCTATGCCAAGTAGACGCATGGACATACAGATGGGCTACAATCTCAACCATATTGACACCTTGGTCCACTGGCAGATTCCTATTAGAAAGTGTGGAACACAGCCTGCAGGAGCTCCGAGCTGTGACGCTGTGGCTGTTGGTTGAGCCCTCCACACGAGTGGCATAACTCAAGGAGAGCCCCTTCGATAAGACGCTCTTGAACGAACCGCCTATCATACGACGACGATGCACAACGACGTTAGGGGCAAGGTTACGATCATACAAGGCACAGCAGAAGCATGGACATTGTGGTGGACTGGTGGACACGTCCAAGTAATCCTACTACGCGGGATGGACCTGGAATCGGCTTAGAAGCCCTCGCCCAAGTCGGGGCCGTCGTCGTCGAGGTCCCCGCCCTCCTGGATCTCCTTCGCAAGCTCCTTCTCGCGCTCGCGAGCGCCTTCGGCAGCGGCGAGCTCCTTCCTGTGCGCGTTGAGCGGGTAGCGCATCGCCTGTCATCGGTTGAAAGATATAGATATCGTCAGCCATGAGCCGTTAAATTTTCGCGAAGCGGCAGGGAGAGAGGAAAATAACGGAGATGAGTAACAGCCGTGAGTGATCGTGGCGTTTATGAAGAGAGGATTGCAGAAAGCACGAGATGCATGGGGAGCGTACACACCTTGACGCTCTGATTGTGGAGCTCCAGACAGTAGGCAATGCGCCGCGAGAACACGTCGCTGACTTCGGGGCCGTATCCACTCTTCTGGCCTCCACACTCCATCCAGCCCTTCTCGTGCACGATTCGACCGTCAATGACGCCGTCACGAATAGCTTTGCCGACAATATACTCTGCGTCCTCCTCCGAATCCAGATGAAGCTTCACACAGATATCGCGGAGGGATATGCGTGAGTACGACAACGATAGCCTGCGAATACCCGTCTTGATCACATTCTGCCGCAGTCGCACGATGAGGGTATACGTCTTGTCAGCCTCAAACTCCGCAGCGTATTTGGACAGTGTGTTCTGGAACTGCGACAAGGATCCATTGCGAACGGCTACGGTCACATTGGCGTCTGGGTCAGCATTCGTCCACAAAGATGGGCAGAGGGTGTTTACCCTTAACGATCTCGAAGTACCCTGCCAGCGCCTTCTCGAGCACGGGGTGTCTGAACAGGCTGCGTTCGGGGATGTCGCCCATGAGAAGCTCAACCACGATGGTCAGCTTGTGCACTGCCTGGTAGAACCCTGGCGCGGTCTTGGCTGGAGGTGCCCGTCGAATGGCCTGTTGCAGATTCGTGTGCGCAGCAGTGTAGTTCAGCTGTACCGCCTTGATACGGCCGAGGTAGTAGTGGTACCGCGCATGCTGGGGATTTCCGGCCGCGCTGGGGAATGTGGTCTTGGACACGAGCTTGTCGGCTTGGTCGTAGAGGTTATATTGCAGATAGCTGCGCAGTATCCGATTGATGAGAGAAGCCTCCGTCTCGTCATCATGGCGCAAAGCAGCCGTGCGCTGCGCAGCGAGGAAGTGACTATCCAACAAAAACCGTCAGCAGTCGACTCTAGGATAGAAGATAGGGTTGTTCGCAAGACATGAAAGCGCTTGCAACGCCCAAAGTACGGCCTGAGGCCCGAGGCACACGCCTTGACAGCCCGAAAGCCGGACGTCAGCGACTCTAGCGCGGATTAAATTGGTTCCGGACACGGCCAGTGCGGTGTATGACTGTACCGGCGGCCTCGAGAGTGCATGCATGACCGACAAGAAACTTACGGTCGTGCATCAGCCAGTCCGCCGGAGAGTTCGTACACGCGCTCGACGGCATACCACACCTTAGCGGCGATGGGGTCCATACTTCGACGGTTCAGCGCCTGCATCTTCTCGATCGTTTCGTGTGCAAGCTTCATGGCCTTTGCGTGCGTAGCGTGTGTGGTGAGAAGGTGGTGCAGGATGAGGAGGCGGAGGTAGACCTCGCCCTCCGGGACAGGTTCCGGTTGGGATTGCTTAGAGGATTGCGGGGCAGAGTCAATCTCCATAGAATGCTCTGCAGATGCCTCAGGGAGCCATGCAAGGAGCGTTTTCTTGGTGGAGGAATCTAGTGTCCCGACCGTCGACGGGTGGTTGAGCGATCCGTTGTGTGGGCCACTGAGTGGACTCACCAGTAGTGTAGATTTCGTTGATGGCGTCCCGCAGAACAGCGTCATCTAAGCGTTTCCTCAGGTGCGTCAATGACCTGAGGACACGGTGGGTGAAGCGAGGCTCTAGGGTAGCGACTGCTCTCTCGATGAGCGCGACGTTTGCCTTGATTTCTGCCACAGGTGTGAGCGGTACGGGTTTCTTCTCCTCTTCAGTGGGTTTCTCTTCCTTTTTCTCTTCAGCGGGTTTCATCTCAACGTCGGTCATCTTGGGCAATACAGAGAGCAGGAGGCGGAGGCAGAAGTAGAGAGCAAGTGGCGAGCGACGCGTACGCGTCCCGTCGGTCGCCATCAAACGCGGTGTGCGTCATAATACTTATCTGGGTTTCAATTTCTAAAGATTGATTATTATACCATGATAGGCGGATAAGTAAGTCGCATTACTGACGAACGGTTCAAGCCTCAAGACTTCCAGAATTGAATTGTCCTCACTACGACTACCACCATGTCCTTCTTGTTCAGACTGTTACGACGATTACGCACTCCTGTAGGTCCCCTTCAGACCATGGATGACGGGTATTTCGAGTTCACAGCCCACAGCGCGGTTATGTCGGCAGTGACTTGGAAGGTAGGTCAAGTTGAATGTCAAGAGAGGCCTTGGTGTTCAATCCTACACAGGCAACCAGTTCTTTGAATACCCTGGTGTGACAAATGGTTAGGGTAGTGAACGTTTATACGCAGCTAATAGGCAACTAAAAAGACATATTGTGTCTAGACATGCGACGAACAAAACGAGTCGTGAAGTATGCGGAGGGACGGGACATGTGGGCCTATGTTGGAGGCTCTAAGCGGTTACCCGGTATGTGCGCCGAAAGGCTGTCTGAACGACTGCTGAACGACCTCAAGTCCAGTGGACGGCGTGGCTGACACATACACGACACCATCCGCCCACTTTGGAGGTGCGTGATCTGCATATATCCCAAACCCTTCGGGTGCCCTGACACGCATCCGTCGCCAGGAACTCCAAGCTGACCTCGAACGCCAACGTCGTGTACTCTTCAATGCCGCCATGATAGAGGCACGGGAGCGAGAAGAGGCGGCGCGGATTGCGGCAGCTCAACAGCAAGCGGTCCAAGTACAAGCACCTGTTGCTGAAAGAACCGGTGTTACTGCAGAACCCAGCCGACTTGCGGAGACGCCTCCGTCCCAGGCCGCCCGCGTAGACACGCAAGTAGAGAGGAGAGAACCGGCGACAGAACAACCCTCGCCCTGGAAGCCGCCTCCACCGGATGAGCCACATAGCTGGCAACCCCGTGCTGCTGTGCGTCGAGGGAGCTAAGGTCTTTGCTCTTCCTGAACGTTTCGTGGCGCCGAACATGAACAATGTAGCCGTTTGAGGCGCGGCTTGCTCGTTGCGTCAACAGCACGAGATGAACACGGTTAGATAGTTGTGCTGTTGCAACCATACCTTATAGTCGTCCTCACGTTCCAAAATTTGGATCATTGATGTTCTCGTATGATTTGAGTTTGGCGTGTTCGCAACATTTCAAGGCCCTCAGGATATTGTGGACCTGCGCAGCATTTCGTTCAGCAAACACCATCATCGGCTGGCATATCATGTTATCCTCGAGGCAATGCCTGCTCTCTCACTTCCACTACCACTTAACCACCGCTCGGATACCCATGCTCACGCTGGTCATCTGCTACCAGGAAAGTCCTGACGTCTGATCCTTGTCTGGTCTTGTTATGGCACGCTTCACGACTGTACGTTATGCCCTGCTTTTGTTACGAACGATTCTCGCCTGGCGACCATGGAAGATCCTCAAAAACGCTGCCGCACTGTGGAAGACCCTCTCGAAATGGGTGGAGCTCGTGAGGTACCTTAGAGGTGGCAATTCTGGACCAAGGGGAGGGGGAGATTCACGAGGTGCACCACCCCGTGCAGAGATCTACCACATTCACTCCCGACCGCACAACCTTGAAGACAATGCCATCACTATGTGCGAGAGTCGTAGGCCGCTTTCAGCCCTTGAACTTCATCTCGACCATCCGCACAGCAGCCAGTTCCCCCAAGTAGCGGATACGCCCACTCGACCTGCGTCCATGGTTGCGCAGCTGTCGGTGCCCGGTCAGTCCCCGGGTCTTTCATCTGGGTCAGACAGACTACAGCCCTTCTCGTACACGCACTCGAATACGTCCAAGACGTCGAACATGTCCATAGGCGTGTGCTCGACGTTCACCACGCATCGCGGTACGCACTTGGATGTGGCACGCCATCGACCGGAAGCACGCTCCAACGAACGTGCCGCCGCGCGGGGGATTTCTCGTGTTGCTTCGAGGGCGCCCTCGCAACACTCGCGTGCTACCTCTAGGTCGAGGAGTAGGGCCCCTGGATCACCCAGCCCGATTGTCGTACCCAGTGAGCTTCCAACCGCCACGATCAGCCCGCCGGGAGACTTCGAACGTTACACTTGCGATAGCAGTCATCATACGCTGGCGATACCGAACGGCGAAACGGCCCCAGTCACGCCGGAAAGCCTACCCCAGATTTCCATCTCGTTATTGCAAGAAGATCGACTATGGCCTGTGTTGACGATACCCCGTTACGACGATTACCCCACGATGTACGTCCGGCGAGTCGGTCCCTGGAAGGTTGCCCTCTGACTGGCATTTCAGTACTGTAGACAGAGCGGACTGGAATTTGAGACCTATGACTCTTTCCTACTCTACGTGAGTCCACATGTGTGCCACTTTCGATCGGTGATTCACATTCCTTGTAGAGAAGGCGTCCCCTCTGATTGGATTGCCTGCGTGCACCCAGAGGGCAGATTGTATTTCTACCACCCCGGCAAGGTGAGTGTCATTCTTGGTGATATGCCCGCACATATCTGAAGGCTTGATATCACATCCAGAGGCTATACACCGATGCCGACGTCCGAGATAGGACCATGATCATTATCCTCGAGGCCTTTGAAGACACCCTACGGGAAATGATTACAAGTCAAGGCATCATCCTGCCTCCCGACCACGAGCTCGTGCTACACCTGGAGGAGCGAAAAATATCTGGCGGGTATAACTGGTTGTACTACTACGTCAACCACGAGACTCGATCCCTTTTCTGGGTGCAGGAGTTTGATATCATCGAGCAGCTGGAGATGACTCGCGGCATCCATACACTGTCTGACATCAGTGAGTGTAATCAGTCTGAACGCGTTTCGTGGTTTCAATGATATCCCCAGGGTGGGAGATCGAAGCCAAGTATTGGTACGCACATATCTTGTCTGGCTACTCTTCGTGAACGTACGCTAACAAGCCACCATTAGGCTGCACTGTGAGATGTATCCTTATCGGCACGAGGTACAAGAAGAAGTGTTCACCGAGTTATCGGGAATGCTGGTATTTGCTAGCATTGGTACGCGCCCGTAGTTACCGTAAGATCAACAGGCGAACTCACCGCACGCTACAGATATCATCACATCTATGACATCTACTGTAGTCTATAAGGCCGACGACGTGCACCGGATGCTTGGCCTGGTCAAATCCGCTAAAGGTACGCATGTGAGTTCCCGCCTCTACGTAGAGCTAATGTCTCACTATCGGTTGCAGCTGTGGCCAAGACTGAGTACGCGACAGTTGTCGTTGGTGAGTTGTACACACGAATTGCACACGCATATATCCAACCTTCTGACCCCTACATCACTCAGCACGGCTCATGCATCTATTTCGTGAGTTATTCCAGAGGCCAAAAGCGGTAGACACGCACTGACCTTTCGTAGTGCACCAGCGTTTCCTAAATTTCTATGGTCAAACATATGCTCGCCTCGGACGGGACCAGAGTGTGTATAATAGCGTGAGGCATCCCCGGACACCCTTGATCACTTTCCTTGCGCCACTGTTCTGGAACGCGCCAGAGGTACATCTGCGCGGCCTGGAGAAGATCTGGACAGACAACGTCATTGCAATTCAACCTTGGTCGAGCTTCATCAGCAAATTGCAGGTCGAGTGGCAGGAGTTCGTTCTCTACGTATGTCCTCTTCATTCGTGCACGCGTTTCACGGCATAGTATGCTGTATGCTGAATGGGTGCAGGCGACGGTGTTACTCAATGCCAACGTAGCGTTCCTTGCGATCCCGAGCGTGGACAACGGTAGTGGGAAATTGACGGCGCCACAAATCAGCAGCTATCTTTCCATCATCACGAGCGTAGGGAGCATCTTGCTCGGCTTGTTGCTCATCCGGCAGCACCGAGTGAAATCAAAGGACACTGCGGAAGAAGCGGTACGTTGTCTGGCCCCTCCTACTGGCGTAGTCGTTGCTCAAGTATTTTCGACAGTGGCGATACCTCAGTTCCCGCAAGCATCCAACTCTGGGACTCGAGACGCTCTCTATTATCTACAGCCTGCCATACGCGCTGCTGATGTGGGGGTAAGTCAGCTCTGCGCAATCGTTGGCAGGTCAATTCGCTCACTCCGGTGCATCTCGCAGTATGGTTACATTCCTACTCGCGTTCTCGTTCCAGACCTTCGGCACACCAGACAGGGTTGGGGTGTTCACGACTGCGGCCGGGTGGATCGCGGTCGCCATCCTCGTGTGCTGGTGTGTTTTCACGGGCTGGGAGAGCAACGAGATCTCGATCTGGGATCGCTTCCACCAGTGGCAGTCGTTACTCTTCCCTGAGAAGGAGGAAAATACGCAAACTGCGTCTACACATGCCGTGAGCGAGAAGGCGACGAGCAATTGGATGGGTCGGATGCTCCGTCACGTCCGCTTCTCGCACTCGAACGACCCGCCACCAGAGATGGAGGAACGCCCCTCTTCGACGGTGTAATGATATATCTTTGAGGTCTGTCCCCTATTCATAGATGCCAATGGCTACTTGCCGCCATGCTGATTCGCGCATCCTCCAGGTTAGGTAGAACCTGGCCGTAGAATGTCGACGCATCGCTCGGGTGTAGATCGATGTCGATAGGTGACCTGCATTCGTATGCGATGTCTTGCGACACGACAGAGCAGCAGAGCAGCTTGTTCATGGTGGGGACCCGGCGCACACCTTGTGCAGTATCTATACAAGATGTTGAAGGGCATCTGCGACGCGACATTGCCAAGGTCAGAAGCTCGATAAGATTAGCTAACTTTGCACCACGCTTCCGACTTCTATTTCATCAGTCGACTAAGTTCAAGCGCCTTCACCCATAACTCAAAATGCCTTCATGTCCGCCCTGTGCGTTCGTGCAAGGCAGCACGACTGGAGATCAGGCGCTGGCTATGGGGGCGCCTGGTCCACATTCCGCGCTTAAGTAAGTTGCTCAGCAGTCCTTCCCAGCAAGTCGTCTAGAGGTTAGATTACGCGCGGGGCACCCATTGGCACCCGTTGTGTGGGTAAGTGCTTCGGATTATTCGCCAACTGTCAGTAAACCACAGCTTACTAGAGTGCGCGCTAGTACCATTTACGGTCTCCTGCATGCAATAGGCCGCCACACATCGGGACCGCATGGCTCAAGCATGGTGGACCTTGTCGGTTACACAACGTTCGCGCTCAGGCCTCCGTGCTGAACGGGGTATAGCGCATGATTTATACGCTAATCTATCGAGTCAGCCCTGTCATTTCGCATCCTGCCGGACGCGAAGTCGCTGCGGCGGAGCGAATAACTAGACAGGCAGGCGCCCCGTAGCTTGTCATCTCGACTAGACGTTGGCAGTGGCGGACACTGAGGCGCTGTTCACCTTCTCGCATTGATCCTAGGTCGACAGGGGCATCGTCAAGATGGTCGAATTTGACGCGCATCTTCTAGAGAAGCGGGCACAACCCAACCCAATGTCTTGCAGTGCTCCGTGCCATATAGCTTCTGAAGAGGTCGCGATCATGATGGATCACCAAGTGCGTCTTCATCTAGCAAGCGAGAAACTAAGTCTAGCTGACGCACACCTCGCTGCCAAGAGTACATACTCCCGCATCGACTAATAACTTAGGGCATCTAGCGTGACGGGTCTCTCCGTCAGTTCGTTGTCATAATGCGATCGCGAGCGTGGACGCACGCGGAGGTCCGCATACCGAGCATTCAGTGCTTTTTAGTACCAAAGGGGCCCCGCTCACTGTCCTTCGAGAACAGGTGGGCGCTGTTTGTGGTCCGTTATCACATTCCCAGACACATGCCCCGTGGTTCCAGCATCTTCTTGACAATAGAACCACGCCCAGCGAGCTCGAGCTGGGTTCTAACATCCCTACCGCTGGTCTCTTCAGTGTGAGAAGCTGACTTTTCAGGCTGTTGGCTCCCACGCGATCCATCCTCGATCCCGTCGAGAGGTGTTAGAGCGAGATCTCGCCCGCCCCCACAGAGCAGAGGACCAATGGCGGTGGCACTGGTGTGAAGCAGATCTTGATGGGGGCATCGCACCGGGCGCTCCCGAGCGGTGCCTCGGCACAGCAGAACCACATTCGCTCTGACTAGTGCCTAGCTCCCGGTGTTTCTCAATGCGGTCGCTCTAAATAGCACAGCAGATTGAAACATGCCCGTCGAGAGTTTAGATAAATCAGCAGGCTTCGCGCGAGTCGGATCGTTCAAATCCTCCGCGACGATCGTTCTCTCTCAGCTCACTCCGGGGCCAAAGTAGCACGAGGACTATCGACCGCACCATCCCTCACCACACTCATCGCTGACGGCTGACGATCATGCCATCCATTATCGCCCGCATGCCAAGCAATGGCAATGTCAAGAAGGCTCTTCTCATCGGGATTGAATACTCGTCTACTTTGGCCAAGACGGACCGGCGGCTTGAGCTCAAAGGAGCTCATAAGGATCCTATGGCATTGCGCAAGCTTCTCAAAGGTAACAAGCAGTGCATGTTCCCTTCTTACGGCTAAGGAACTAAAAAGTATCTCCCAGACAAGTTTGGGTATGAGGAACAGGATATCCGGATCCTCATTGACGACGACGGCTATGAGTGGCCGACTCGAGAGACGATCGTGAGTGTGGGAATACTAATTGGAGCTGTCCTGCACAGCACTGACTGCTTGCTCTATGCAAAGCTTCAAGCGATGCGTGATCTAGTCAAGGATGCTCAACCAGGCGACCATTTCGTATTCTCATGTAAGACTAGATCGCATGCTCTCGTGACCGACTTCGGACTTAACACTTCTGGTTAAACGCAGTTTCGGGACACGGTGGTCAAGTTGTCAACGAAGATGGCACGGAAGAGGATGGTTTCGACGAAAGTCAGTATCTCCCGGCGCAATGTAAAGTATCGTTGCTGATGCCTGAATAGCTCTCGTCCCCGTTGACTCTGAAGTGAATCCCGAGACTGGCAATTTCGAGAACTTCATCAAGGACGACGTACGTATGCCTGTCACACGGTGCACCCATATCATTACTGAATGATCATCCGCAGGATGTTCGCAAAATCCTCGTCAACGGTCTGCCCAGCGGGGCTCACCTTGTGGTAAGCCGTTTTCCTCTCCCTCCGGACGGCGGTGCAGCGATAGGTGACAGTTGCTAATAATGACGCGTTAACGTAGATGATCTTCGACTGTTGCCACTCAGGTACTGCGTCAGATCTGGACAACGTCTTCACCGATGGCTTGGGGTCCCCTGCATCCCCGCTCACCAGCTACAGTCGTTAGTATGCTATTCCGATCGTGTGCTAGCCGAGACTGACTATCTCTCGTAGCACGTTTACCCTGGAAGTCTCATGTGCCTAGTATCGATGCCGACCATATCACTTTCGGCAATGCCATTGAACGTGAACCAATGGCGTTTGCTTGGATGAAGCCAGGGCACAGGCGACAGCGCAGTTATACTGCACCCCCAGAGTCTCCTGGTCCTTACGTGGTATGTAAGCTGAATCTACATGTGGTGTTGTTGCTCACTAGGTCCCGGTGCAGACATCTTGGTCCGCGTGTATGGATAGTCAAAACACCTTTGGAGGCAAACGGGGTGGCTTCTTCATCAAGGTATGTTTGACCAAACGCGTACATCACACACGCAGCCGTACTCACCGATCAACGATGCAGGCGTTCACTGATGCCTTACGTGCGTCCAATTGCTTGTGAAGTGTATCTCTAGCCATGTGCTGACACCATGTCGATGAATATAGGACGGAACCCTCATCAGTCTCACGGAGAGCTCCTCCAGTCGATCCGGTGAGTACGAATATATTTTCATAGCGTTCACGGTACTGACCAGATTCCAGAACCGAACTAGCGAAGCGCGTTGCTGACCACAACATGAAGCACCGCAAGGAGCAGCGCATGAAGGGCCTGTCTTATGTATCGCAAGAGGAGGACGCAGTTTCGCCTCGAGCACAGGTAAGATCTCGCCTCTAACTAATACTTCAATCATCTAACAAGGGAATACAATAGCTTGGAAGCCTTCGCCCGATCTCCAACCTCCACACGCCTTTCACCTTGTAGCTCTCCATTTACGCACGTTGAACCTCTTTCTTGCCGCCACATATTTCGCGACCACATATACAAAAATACCTAGTGAAGCATGGCCCCGTTCCTTGCATGTAATGCTCATTCTATGCCCGCAGCGCCTTGCCTGTAATATGTAACCTATTCACCCTGTACGAACTGAATGTACATACACTTACCGTATCCATAAAGGAAAACATGAACCTGTTCGTATGGTGTCTACGCCAGTATTGTCAGCCACCTCCTGGGCTTAGCAATGAGACGCGTCACGACGCGTCGCAATGTGAATCACGTGTACCGTGTCATCCTTCGTTCGAGCGCAAGCGCTAATTCCAGAGTTGCTCTTCGACAGCGACAACCACCACCACAATGTCGACTCAGGCTACAGTAGATGCAAGCAATGGACCATCAGAGTTCGCAGGGACAAAGCGTCCACTATCTGAGGTCATCTCGGCGACTTTTCCTCCCTTTGATCATCGCGCCAAGGTGGTTGCACCATTTGACGACGAATCGAAGAGGGACGCAGAGTTCGCGCGAAGTGAGTATATGCTATTATAAAGCGGACAATCCGTCGATCACCATAGCTTACGGTACAGCATGACCCGACAGAATTAAACAGCATGCTCTTGGAGCTCATTCTCGACTTCCACGCGTGGTCGGCGGCGCGCCCCGCGCACGAAACGGACAAGGCGGCGGACTCGCTCGAGAAGGAGATCAAAGGCTTACAGAAGACGGAGGAAGAGCAAGGCAGGTCACTTCTGCTCGCGCCTTCGTGTACGGCATCCGCACCCGGGCTCGTCGGTAGGCGGATCGTGCACACGATGCCCTCGTCGCCCAAGCACTGACTGTATGCGCCCCAGAAAAAACGCGCCAACGGTTGCACGAGTTCATCACCCGCATCAAGCTTGCTCTGGCTGCTCTGACTGGTCTAACCTCCTGATTTCTGGAGACCGGCTCTATGTCTGGATATCTGCTTTGGCCCGCCTGGCGATTTTCGGCTATTGGGCTTGTCCTATGCTACACTCAAGTTTGCTCGGCTCTCGGACACTGTCGTCATACGGCCCTCGGTTCCTCGAGTCTCATTCCGCTAGACATGGACATGGCTTTTTCTGTGTATCATTCCGCCTGCTGTACTGGGACCTCCGCATGTATACATCCACTTCACGTACATGTATAGAACTTGTGCCGTTTCGCCACAGGAGGCTGTCCAGATATTGCCACTTGGCTCGTCTGTTTATTTTCTCGGGCATCGATAGAGTGTTAAAGTGTAACCCATATTCCGACGTCAAGCGTCATGGACCACCTGCGATGCGCCAGGAGCTATCAAGCGTGCCCTCTTCGGATGGCTCAAGTTGCCAGTACAGCCAATACATTGAAAACATAAGAGGATAATTTACTAGAGGACATTCCCAGCAGGTATATAGAGGTATACAGTGGACTTCCTCCGCGTCCCCCTAAGACTATCATCCTGTCTGACTCATAACTACAACATCTGCTGCCCCTCGAGCGGTCTGTTTGGATCACAGGCCAGCTAACCACCACCACCCAGACTCGACTCGCTCCGATTCGACGGCGTTCGGGCCATGAAAGCTGTGTGAGGAGGTATTGACAGCGAGTTGGCGTCCCTAAGGCGCTGTTCCTTCGTGTGCGCCTGCCGCACGTACGCGTAACGTTGGAAGTGGTTGAGCGCTTGGAGGAACTGCACGCCGATCTGCGAGAGACGTTTGCGGTTAGATCGTTGGACCGTACGGAACCGCGGATGGGTAGGCAGGATGTGGAGGGGACATACGGGATGGGCACGCAGCTCATTGAACAGGTCGACAGTCAATTCCCGCACGGTCTCATGCTGGTGGAATAACCCGAAGCTAAGAGGCTGCAGGCCGTGCAGGTGTGGTGGCAGCCAAGCGAGGAGCTAGCGTACCCAATTCGTCAGCACCTAGTGCGCATGCGATAGACAGCTCGCACGACAGGTATTCACCTCCGTAACCTGATCGTACGAATGCAGGTTCTCCGAAATCGTGCGGAAGATGAGCTCAGCCTCGCCGTCCGACATGCTCTTCGCGAATCGCAGACGTGAGAGCTGGTGCGGGAGGTCGAAGCCCTGGATGGGGTTCGTCGCCACCACGTGTTTCCAGTCCTGACGGCCGGACGCCGTGAGCATCGCATCCGATTCGAGGGTAGGGGTACTCACCGCCTGGAAGAGCTTGTAACAATCTGTCCGGCGCCAAGCCTCGATTCGGCTCGCGTTCACAGCGAGATCTCGCGCGCACGTAGCTTCGTCGACAAAGTACGCGCCGCTCCCTAGCCTTGGCTTCTCTCCAGGACGCTCAGTGTACGGTGCCGTCGGCCACGCGATCGACGTCGATCCAAGCACATCCTCCTCGTACCGCGCGGCTATGCGCACGAACCGCATCACATACTCTGTGAACTTGGCACGTACATGCGCCTCGGAGTAATGCGAAGCGATCGCGCTGAGAATCTGCATCCGACCACCCATTCATTAGGTTGACAGCAAGAATGTGGAAGGGAAGCTCAGTTCGCTCACATCCTCGACGAACACGTTATCGGCACTATCCGGTCGGCCCGCAAGCTCTGGCTTCTGGACAGACGTGCCCTCCTTGGGCTGCACACGCACGGCGTCCTCCTCGCTACCTATCGAGCCCTCCGCCTTGAGCGTCCCGGTGCGTACCATGAGTGGGTTCGAGTTGGACCAGGACGCGGGATGGTTCAGGTGGATGTCTTTCGAGACCACCATACGATTCGTCCCGATATCGCACAGAAGATCCCATGAGCCTGCCGTTTCGAAGATGGGATTCGTGACACCTGCGATGTAGCCCGGGCTGCGGATATGGATGTATAAGTCCACCACGCGGACATCGCGCGACACAGAAGGGCCACTTACATGTTCTCCCACTCTTCACGATTGATGAGCGTTGCGTAAGGGAAGGCACGCTTGATGAATCCGCGGAGCACAACTCCGCCACCTGAGCCTAGTGCGCAGGCGGCCAAGACGTGGTTGGACACATTCTCAGCGAGCTTGTGGTGCCCGAGGAAGATGATCCGCTTCCCGGTGATTAAGGCATTGAATAGGACGATGATGGGAGGGGTCAGTGCGCCGTTCGTGTGAAGGTGTGGATGCAGCGGCCCCGACATCGTGGTGATCGCTGGCGAGAAGGTGGTGCAGAGCATAGTCAATGAACCCTGGACGAATCAGCAGTCAGCGTCACATATCCCAATGTCTCGACGAGACATACCTCTCCAACTTCCTCTGGGAAGGTCGACAACGGCACCTTGACAGGCAAAAGGTGCTCGTTGTAGTTGATCGCCGTGTGGTAGAAATGGGAGTCCTTCAATGCAGCAGACGCCGCGCTTGCACCGGCGAGGGACTGTGCCCCTTCTCCACTACGTCCATACGCTCCGTGCGATGAAGACGAGGACGCGTCTGTCGACCGCCGACCCCGCCCTGCGATACTACTCACACTGCTACTGCTCGCACTTGCCGCACTCGCGGTAGCGACGAACCCCATCTGATCCAACCCACTCTCGTCACCCACCCATACCGCGCTGCCGTCGAGAGAGAAGGACGCTTCTGAAGGAGACGTCGGGCTTCGTATTGCGGAGGCCGATTTGTAGCTCTCCCCGCCGTTGCGTGCGGTGCCGTCCCGATCCTTCTTATTTCGTATCTGCAACCCGTCCTCGAAGCTGACGCGGGAGTCTCCCGAGTTCGTGGAACGGTGTCCGGGGCGCACTGTCTGCTGTGTCGCGGTACCGGGATCGGGGTAGGCAGCATAGTCGTCGAACGTACGGCCGATCATGATGTCTTGCCGCTCCGTATTGCGCATAATGAGCTTCTCATACCGCGTTAGGACGGGCATGTTGCTGAAGTCCATGGCGTTGACCGCGTCGAAAAGCCGCGCGAGACAGTCTTGTGAAGGGTTCATGAAGTAGTCGTCCAACGCGAGCAGCAGGACGGGCTAGATATTGGTGAGTCCTGAATATGCGACGCAGTGCGCGTCCATTTACGCACCTTGAAGATTTGCACGAAGGGGTATCTGGTTACTATTGCCATAGCCTTGACAATCGCACCTCTGACAGTCGCTGGTACCTCGGTCAAGCGCGAGGCGAACCGACGCGAACGCACCTTCTCACCGTCTTGTCCAGCTTCGTCCGGACAAGATTGATTCCGTAGAGCATGCTGCTCCCTTCCTCCACCGCGTTTCGCGTCTCGTCATTGTCCAGCGCGAGGACCGGTTTGATGGTATTGAAGGGTGTCTGGTTCAGGAAGAACACAGTCCAATCTATCGGCTGTCTCTCCGCACCATCCGGAAGCATCAAGTTCGCAAGTAGCCTGCATAGTGTTAATTAGCGAGTATTGCATAGCTACGAGCGTACATACCCTTCATCTGTACCGAGTGGTTGCGGGAACTGGTATGCTAATTGCGCACCGCGGTCAATGTCGAAATCAGCGACTAGCACGAAGGAGCAATGTTGCACATCCTGAGACATCGCATGAGATCAGACGAAATGTAGGGTAGGCTTCAGGCCGTAACAGAGGATCGCAAGACAGTGAGTGTCGCGAAGCAAGACCGTCCAGAGGCTTCAGCCACCGAATAGCGACGCGAAGCCAGTCCCGTACTTTGCGGAGTTGATGATCATCTCGTCCGAGCGCAGCTGCATTCGTTAAACTGCAAAGCACGGAACCACAAGTCACTTTGCCGGAGTGGTTAACGGGATCGCCTGCTATTTATAGCTGTTAGCGGTTGGGCTTTGCCCGCGAGTGTTCGAATCGCTCAGGTGACGCTTTTTGCTACTCCCTCCAGCACGATACGGCTCTGCATAGTCCTCAACTCCGAAGCCTTCTATCCTGTAAGTCGTCAATTGAGGGCCGAGTGCCCACTCAGGAATCCGCTATAGGGTCGTAAACCCGTTCCGACCATAGACACCTGCTACCTTGGCTTCGGATTGGACTTACCATCTACCGCTGCAGGGGGAAAAGCTATGTACTCGGCGAGTGCGCGCATGCTTGTAGCTATTGGATAATGTCCGTGGACAAGGGCACGTCAACACCACATCGCACCGACCGGTGACGAATCGCCACCATAGCTAAGTACTATGGCAGTCCGCTCGCAGGAAACGCGCTACAACAACCATCCAGAAAAGTCCGCTCAGAGCTCTTGCGTGTGTTTGTTTCTAAATCGACTGCGAATTTCACCCTAGCTGTGGCTGTACATACACTGCGATACAGCGTCAACAATTGCGAGAATGCCAAAGAGAGCCTTGATAACTAATACAACAGTGCACAATACTTCAAGCAACCGAGACATAATATGTTCCACGACAAAACCAGCACTTCGAGCCCCTGCCGAAACCACCCCCGCCGAAACCAACAATACTACATCATCTTGCCCATTTCAAGGTCCGGCTGCGGGGAGGGCGCGGCAGGACTGCTGGATGTACGACGACCGAGCCCAGTCATCCTGCGCGACAGCTTCTTGAGCGTTTGCTCGGTCCACCTCCGCACTGGGATCTTCCTAAACTGTTGCCGCATATTCGCCGGGACGGAGTGCACGACTTGCGGCGGAGACCACTCCCCGTTCAGCACGACGAGCGTGACGAGGATCGCGGAGAAGACTGCGACAGCCAAGACCGGTATGCGGGTCGGGATATATGTTTGGTGGAAGCACACCCATAGGATGGCAGCGGAAAAGGTAAATAGACTAGTGTTGGCAACGTTATTGAGCATGGATTGTCCAGACGGGTAACAAGGGAGGATGGGCTTACCCCCAGAGGAAGAACGCAGTGGGAATGCTCAGGATGATTGCGAGCCGCTCCGCCTTCCATCGCGTGCCGGCACGTTCGACCAGGTAGCTGAGCTGTTACAATGGTCGGCTCGCTTGGGTTCGGATGGAGGCCGCGTAAAGTAGACTCACCGCATCATCCGCGTGCAGGTGTGAACTGGGGCGATGCTGTCGCGCAAGGATGGTACAGGCGATGATATTGCCGATGGTGAGGATCGTCGAGATGTAGCTGACAACCTGGCCGGCGGATCGATACGGAGTCGGCATGCCGTTCTGGTCTACGCTTTGGATAGCAAGGAAGCCGACGTTGGCAGTGAGAATCACAGCCGACTATAGCACGCGAGGTGGGTGAGCATAACGGTTGCAAGTCAGCGGCGGAGACATACCGGAGTGATGGACGCGGTCCAATCTTCTTGGATCTCTGAGATGAACTTTCGCCAAGGCTGGTGGTTGATCTTCATATCGAGCCACATCTCGTCCAGCCGTTTGATGTACAGTGAGGGGGTAAAGAAGAACAGGAAGGAGAGTAGGTTGAACCACCAAGAGTGATCGCACTTCGTGTTCGTATTTCTGTGGACGCTCCGGTTCGCATCGAGTCGCGCCCACTTGGTCCCGTGGTAGTGCCGTAGTTGCTCGGCGCCTGGGAGAGCCTACATCGGAACGAATGGCATAAATCCAGGGTAGGAGAGTACTCACAAAGCAGAGACTTCATACGAGCTGTAGGGTGTTCTCCGGTAAGCACAGTGGTCGAACAAGAAGCCAGTGTGAACTCACCAATCTTGACCATATCGTACTCGGAGACGCAATCACCTGCGCTCAGGTCAGCTCTACATCAGCCTTACGCGCGAAAATGCCGCACCTATGATCTCGATGTCACCGAATATCTGAACGAAGCGATGGAGGTCGTCTGCATCATATGGTGCATTTGACGTCCGAGAAGTAGCTCGATCTATAGGTATTCCATATACACGTCAGCAATATCTCGTGTTAAGCGAAAAGACGATGTCCGACCATGAAGGTGGTAGGTGAGAACCGTTCGAAGCTCAATGAGGCGGTTTTTTGAGAAGATGCGGTTATGAGGGAACATTTGCACATGTTGCCTTCGGTCATGCATATTAGCCAGAACGGTGATGCAGGAGCTGACAATCCCTTACCAGTAATAGTTTCCATGAGCGTGTACTGAAGCGGGTGGTTAGACAGGATACCAATATCCGGATATCGGGCATAGGGCGCACATAGGTGTGCCTCATCGTAGATGGGCATGTTTTCCTCCTCAACGAGATAGTCGATCGAGCAATCTACCAGCCAAAGGACTTTCTCCGCGTCGAGGTCACAGATGTAATAACACGCCAACTTCCCGCCGTCGTCTTCCACATAGATCTCGACCCCGATCTCGATATTCTGCGGAAGGTCGGCCCGGTGCTCACGGAGCTCTTTCTCCAGAATATCTGCGGCCTCCTCTATGTCCTCCAGTTGATCAGAGTCATAGAGGTAGCTGTTGGTATAGAAGTTCTGAAGAGCAACCCAGTCGATGGGCGTGCGGAGAACACCAGTGAATGGCCGCTACGCACCTTCCAGCGAAAGTAGAGCTGTCCCTCGGGGTGGACGTACGATCTCCATCCTCTACCGACGGTTTCTGGGCTGCATACTCATGCTTAGACGCGCATCGATATCAAGAAGAGGACAGGGAGCTACCGTGGGCGCAATTTGTTTTTCGCTGGTATTGTCTTAATTTCCTCCAAAGCGCTACCGTACACCTCGGACCTATCTGGGGTCAGGTGGAGCACGATGGGAGATCGGGGGAATCACAACGCACAGATAATGTCGATTCTCATAACGATTCCGTACGAAGAAGCTCACAGGCATCGGGGACAAGTATTCAACGCGACGCCTGCTCTTCTGTGCACCGTCTGCGGCACCGGGTTTTTCCAAGCCTTGGTCGGCGACATCTTGACATGGCTCGACGCAGTCCTGCTCGGGCTCGGCAGATAATGGTATGCCTGGGAGGATTACAGGAGACGTAGCACCTTCCGAGCTGCCCTCTACGAAGGCCGTCGTACTAGAGACGTCCGACGCGCGAGAAGGGGCCCTAGACCCGGCGGCATGCAGATATCCAGACTGCGGGACCTTAAGGACAGGTGTGGCCTGTGTGCTTGTCGCCCCGGTGAGTAGGATAGACGTAGAGGGATATAATGACGGATTCTGTGCTATATTCTCCATGATGGAGGTGCGTTGAGGGGTCAGGGTCAGTGGTGGAAGGAAGAAGAGAGGGTATGCTTACGAGGAGCTAACAGGGTATGACCCCCGAGTATGTACAGCCCTGTACACGAGGCACAAGTGCGTCTTCCTTTGGACGCCTGAGTACGCCCATATTCCCATGAATGTCTGATCAGCGCTTAGCGTCCCGTTACGTTGGAAATTACTGTGCCTACTAGATGAGCACGGCATAAATTTGAGAGATATAGTCACGGCGAGGGAGAAAACATACCATCTTGTCAAGTGTTGATCACCTGCGACACAGAGAGCGAGTCGGTGGATAATGCTGTTTGCTGAACGCAGAACGTGGTTTGGAAGGCGTGAGAAGAGCAGCGCTTTGCCATCGCCGATATAAACACCTAATCAGTGAGAGACGTCGACTCGGAGAAAGGATCGATTAGCAATTGACGGATCTAGTATCCGCGCCTCTCTTGAAAATCACCCTTCGTGCTAATGGTTTGATGTTGGCGATGAGCTTGCACAGCCTGCTTGCTAGAGCTCGGCGCTCGACACTTCTGCGAGACCGAGAGTGACATAATGATCTTTCGCAGAGGGCATAGGCCACATAGCACTATGCACAGGTTTCAAGCTAGAACACGCAGGGGACGTCATCCTGTACCTCGCAAAGACTCGGCGAAGATACAACTGTATGCCAATCTCATGTCGCACTGTGTCATACTTACGTTCGTAAATTGTGCACCTACGCTGCATCCAAAATGATTATAACCATCCAGATCAAAAGGCCGACTTTTCTGTCAAGAAATTGGCTCCAGAGGCAAGCCATAGCTGGCAGTATCTGGATATCTAGATCTGGGCGGTTCTCAGATCGTTTGCTAGTGATATGTGATATAGATAGCGGATGCCTATCCTCGAGGAAGACATGTCAACAGTATGAAGTGTCAAGTTGGAGACGTGTATCACTAACTCTTGTCGTCGCCGTCGGGCGGAGCGGTAACAGCAGCGTAGACGTCCCGCGTCTGTCCGGCGTTCAAGATATCACGGTGCCGTTAGTTCGACGTCAGGACGATCGGTGACTTCATATCAGGCGGTAGAATGCAAGCCAAGATGTTCACGTCCGGGGAATAAAGAACAGTCAATTTTCAGCGATACAGGTGTGCGATAACGTCCAAGAGTCTCCACAGCTCTCAGTCGCCTATCCAGACTCCAAAAACGCGAGTATATCCCAGAGCTCAGATCAACTATGACCGAGGTGCAGGCAGGCCAGCAGAAGACGCCCCAATCTCCGTCAGCCCCGTGAGCGGATCGAGCTGGCCCTTGTATTGTGGGAGGTACGCCGCGTCCGTGTATGGGCAACGCACAGCAGGAGAGCCCTTGTAGATCGGAGTGTAGCTCGCAGCGCAGACCTCGAACTCGGTGAACTCGTCGTTGTCGATTTCGACCGCGTTCCGAGGGTTGCGGTCGCCAGCAGCGATACGTTGCCGAGCCTAGAATTAAATTGCATTAAGTCATATCTAGAAGACACAGCTAGTCATACACACCTGCGCCACGATTTTAGGGTCGGGGTTGAGGTCGAGCAACCGCCGCGCGAACTTGGCCGCAGTTGCGTGGTTGTTGGCCTTCGCGAACACACCGATGGCGCTGCGCAAGGCGATCTGCAGATGTGCGGGCTGCAATCTGCAATGGGTGAAGTACGCTGCAAGCTCCAGGCTCCGGCGGACGTTGTCCGGGTTCTCCTGCGCAACTCTGCGGCGTTCAAGCTCTAGGGAAACGCCCAGGAGATATTCGCGAGACAAGGTGACCAGGTCACGCCACTACAGCAACGTAATCAGTCGATCGAATCGACTATGCATGCCGTGCCGTACGTACCTCCTTCGCCTCGTTATCCGAGGAAATCGGGACCAAGAGCAAAGAGCGGAGCACCGAACGGAACACTGTCTGTGCTTCTGGGAGTTTGTTACCCGACACCGCACGGAAGCCCTCGGAGAGTTCTGCACGGAGGGATGGAAGTGTGCGCACGGCTACAGGGAGAACGCGGCTTGGCGCCGAGTCCTCGGGGTTGCGGCGCAGATGCAACTGAAGGGGAGGAAGGGAAGCCATGGGAGAGAGGTATACGTGCGAGGAGCGATAAATAGAGAGGAAGACGGGCTTGAGATGTGAAAAGTTGACAACTCCGAATTGGCGATGTAGGAGCTATACGAGGGCCTTGTCAGCCGTCACCTTAGAACTGGGGACAAAAATACTGACCTGCATTGCCGTGTCGAAGGAGCCTGCGGCGACGTGGTCTGCAGCGAATGGCGAGTTGCGTGTCCAAAGCTCCGTCTCGCTGACACCAGGGGTAGCGCCAGCGCCCAGCTCGGGCTCCTCCTCGATGACCTCTTCTTCCTTCTCTTCTTCAGCTGCGTCCTCCGCGTCCGCATCGAGGTCCCACGCGCCCTCCTCAGCAGGAATGTCCTCACCTGCCTCTTCCTCTTTCGCCCAGTCGTCCAATGCAGCAGAAGCCGCACCAGCGCCATCCGCACCATTGAGGTACGGGACGTCGGCACCACCCTCAAGGTTACCGTTTGCAAGAGCACGGTCGAAGAAGCTCTCGCCCGTGGTCAAAGAAGGCCAGTTGAAGTTGGCGGTCGGCGTGACCACAGGAGGTGGCTTCAAAGAGGACTGGCCGAACGAGGGAACGTCGTCGACATCCGCCTCAGTAAGCCCTGCAGCTTCCAATATTTCAAGCGCGACATCGTCCAGCCCGTTGGTCTTCGCAGTGAGGTAGGCGAGAGAGTCTGGAACAACGGTCAGATACAGCGGTCGAACATAGACACTGCCACGCGAACGTACACATTCCGACGTCCTTCAGCACAGCGATGCGACCGTGGACATCGCCTGCATACAATGCATTGTGGAATCGGGACATCGGGTCACCGCGAGCGTCGGCGATCTTCTGCATCTTGGTGAGCTTCTCGGTGCTGCCGGTCGCCAAGTATAGGAACGAGAGACGATCGAAGTTCTTCGTACGCTGGTAAGCTTTCTCTACGATCTATGAGAGCGTGTTAGACGGCAGGCCCCGGCCACTACGTGCACAACGTGTGCTAGTCTACCTTGTGGTTGCCTTGCTTCAGAGCCTGCTGCGCAAGGCGCTCCCAGCAGTCCGGCCGATCGATAGCCTGGGCTGTCTCTAGCGCAACATCCAAGTTGCCGCATTCGATCGCGAGATCAAACCGAGTGTTCTTGTCTTGAACGAAATGTAATGCGATCTACCAAGCCCTCACCGGTTAGGCATTAAACGAACACTACCACTCCGGAAACCTACCTCTGGGAAGCCCTTCTGCTGGAGATATGCGATGATACTCTGCCCCAGAAGGTTGGAGGTGCGAATGATGTACAACATTTCCTCGTGATTGTTCCGCAGGAGCGCAAGCTTGAAGCGATACTCCGTAGGGTCAATGGTAATTGTGCGCGGCCGCGCAGAGCGATCGAGGCAGTGAACTGTCTTGCCCTTGACGCGTGTCAAGTAGACCGGGTTGTCCAGAGTGCAAATAACGCCGTGGTCTCTGTGTCGCTATACATCAACAAACTTATGCATCGAGAGAGGTGCCCAAATTACCCTTGCGCAAGACAGTACTTGATGTGATTCAAGGTTGAGTATACAAACACGCCCGAATCATCCCATGCACCTGACTTGATCCGGATTGTCTCATGAATAAGCGTATGCTGAGAGAAGTTCTTGTTCGCAATTGTGATCGCTATATTGGATATCAGTATGATGAGTAACATGCAAGCTGGATATGACACCGACTGTGCTTGCTCAAGAGCGCGACCAAAGAGCCATCGGCACTCCAGATGACATACTTGACAGGGGGAGTGGTGATTTCGGCCAACGTCTTCTGTTGCTGAATGTCATACAGAATGACTGAAGAGGGAGAGCTCAAGATCAAGCTTGCTGTGCCGCCATAGAAGATCTCATTCGTTTGAACAGGAGGTTTGATGCTCTTCACGACCGAGTTTGATAGGTCTCGGACCTCGATGAGCTGTTTTTTTATATGCACCCTCAATATATGCGTGAGATAGTATAGGAACACATTACACACCTGGGACGTCTTGTTCAAGACCGCGAACCTGTTCCTAGCCACGAAGATAGCTGCTTGGCCACTTCCACGCTTGCCGTCCGTCGATGAATCCTTGACCTCACCGATCGCATCCTTCGGCAGAGCCGATAGCTCGTACAAGCCGTTGTCCGAAGAGATAGTCAGAAGGACAGCCCGCTCTGCCGGATTAAAGCTGAGGGTACGAGGGGGCACGTAGGGGCTCCCGAACTTGCGCACACTCAGGAGACCGACGTCTGCGCCAGTGTTGATGTCGTATGAGCGCACGTACTTGTCCCGCACGTAGTAGACAGTGTCTCCATGCATAGCAAACGCAGGACGCTCGCGTTCAAGCTTGAAGACAATCAGCCCATTGTCGTGCCCTATACTCGATGAGTAAAAGCAAGCAGATATATGCACTGCAATACGCACCAGCGGCGAATAGGTTGAGCTCAGGATGCGCCGCAAGGACCCAGAAACGGTCATGCTCGCGCCGGAACGTCTGCACCGCTGACCTCTTAGTGAGGTCCCATACGCGCACAGTCTTATCCTCGCCGCAAGACACAATCAACTCGTGCTTGGGGTGGAAAAGCGCTGTAGAGACGTTGTTGAAGTGCCCCCGACACGCGTCCACCTCCCACGCCTTCGTCTCGCTCATCCTCCAGATCTTGATTTGACGATCGTCCGCGGCAGAGACAATAAGAGGGAGTGTTGGGTGGAAAGCGGCCCAGTTGACGCCACGGTCGTGCCCCTCAAGCACATACTTGACCGTAGAGAAGTTGTCAAAGGAGTCGAAAGTGCCTGGCGCTGAATTGGGCGTGTTCTTGCGCAAACCGGAGATGTCCCAAACGCGTACAGTCTGATCTTGCGACGCGGATACGATGAGATCTTCCTTGGGGTGGAATTGGGCGGACATAACGTAATGAGAGTGGCCTGTCAGGATGGCAATGCAGTTGCGCGAGGTGCTATTCCAGATACGAATGGTCTGGTCGTCAGAGGCGGAGAGCTAGGTGACGTATATACCTTCAGGCCATAGTAAACGCGAGCAGTTTGGGGATACACGTACGATCCAAGGCATCTCATGATGGAACTGTACCGTCCGGACGTAGTCCAGATGGCCATGCAGCGTGAAGAGGCAACGTCGGTTCGTAGGTCGGATATCTATAGCAGATGAGGATAGAAATAGGGAAGCAAGAGTCTACTCACGCACCCCATACTTTGATCTTGTAGTCATCCCCACCCGTCACGAGCAGAGCTCGGCTGGGATGAATCGCAACTCCGCGCACAGGACCTGTGTCATACCGTTGTGAGCATATAATGCTGACTGCTGAGTGCGTTCCACGCACCTTCGTGTTCTTCGAATCTATCCACCAGCACACCCATCCTGTAGTTCCATAGCTGAACGCTCCCGTTGTGTAATGAAGCGGCGAGCAAAGGCTGAGTCGGGTGGAACGCGAGTCCTGGAAAGCAGCAATCAGCATTACGCACATATGGGACGTGCCGACCGCTTGCCCAGACCTTTGACTCGGTTGCTTTTGGACTCGAACTTCGTTAGCATGACCGACATGTTGCCTACGAACCCTGCGGCCAACGACGCGTTCGAGGAGGAAGAGGAAAGAGACAAGCTATGGCTGTCGGCTAACGGCTACGTGGAACTCGATGCTCGTGACAACCGCGGTACTTGATAGGCTGTCGTAATTAATGAAACAACTTATGCTATGTAGTCTTCTAACCTATCTATTACCTCATTCATAACCATTTGATATGATCACGTACTGTCACTGTACTGACTGAATAAACCCCGCACCAAATTCTTCATCGTTGTCTACGACCACGACGACTAGTATCTAGTATCTGCGACGCTGTCTGTCGACTCGCTCGAAACTTTATGGACTCAAGGGTTGCCCACAATTGAGAAGAAGAGACAGCTTTGTAGTTGGAGACGTTGCTTTGCGCATGGGGGTGCTCGGCCTCACCCCATTCATACAGAAAACCTGGTGAGCAGGAAGCCCGCCACACAGCCAAAGACCAAGCTCATAAGACCTCACCCAGCCCCGAAGTTGTTCGAATCCTCCCTGATAGACTCAGATCATTGCACGGGAAGAAGATTATAATGTGAGTTGCTTACCGTCTTGGTGTCCTCTCCATCTCATCGTATCGCAGAGATGGTACACTCATCACGCAGAGGTTCCACTTCGCCCCTATTCCTCATCCTCATAGACATGTCCTATGTTGGTATCGCCTGGCGCGCCACCTACAATCCTCCGATGTTCAGGCGGTATGTGTCTTCGACGGAAGACAGCGTAGTGCTGCTAAGGAACGAGAGGTATGTCCCATCTGTGAAGACTCTTGACATTCATTAGAGCAGTGTTAGGTAGAAAGAAGGCGGAGAGATCGTATGCTCACCGCTGCGCGAGGCGTGTTCGAAGACGATCGGTTGTCCAGACTCCGCAAATTGACGAAGTCATTGCAATCAGTACAGAACCACCGAGGGACTCGAGACGCTGATTATGGCCTCATATCCCTCAAAGATGCTATGACGAGGGGGAAAGTGGAAACGGAGAGCACCGTTCCTCCCATTCAGATTCCCGCTACCGCAATGGAGACGAAAGAACAAGAAGTAAAGCGAGTTCTGAGCGACAGCTTGCTAGATCGTCAGCCCCTCCGGATTACTAAAGGTTTGCTTTACACACAATGCCTGCTCTTGCAGAATTGGGTCATAAACATAGATAACGACCGTCCGCCCTCAGATACTGCATCCCAGGACGTCATTCCTTCACCACCATCGGATGACGTAGAGAAGCTGCTGTGTACCGGCGATGTGCATAAGCTGCCTCGATCTGGACGTCTATCAGTACCCAAGAAAGTCGCCGAAGACATATCTCGCCTCTACGTGGAATACCAGCAGAGCATCCCACAGATGATATCGCTAGTCGAGGCTTCCACGAGCGCGGTCACCCCTATCAGTACGAGCTTGACTCCGGAAGAAGTCGAGGAGGCCCGTGTGGACTACGCGCTCTCAAAAAGCCAACATGGACTTGTCGTCGAGGAAGGCAAGTTTTGGGAGCAGCTCACCAACTCTGAGACGCTGGAGGACTCTATTACATCGCTTGCGGAATCGCTGGAGGCAAAGAGCGAAGTTCTCTCAGAGTCTTATGCTCGCCGTACGCATGCTCCAACTTCGGCGACATACGAGGAAAGCCGGGAGATCCTGCGTGCAATGGGCATCCCTTGCATCGAGCCGTCCGGGCCTTATGAAGCGGAGGCACTCGCGGCGTCCATCGTACTTAACGGCTACGCGGATTACGTAGCCAGCGAAGACACAGTACGCCATATCCTCCTACAGGATGTCCAATCCTGACTAATTTGCTGGTGCACAGGACGTACTCGTCTACGACGCGCCGCTTGTTCGCAACCTAGCTAGCAGCACTGCTCCTCTCGTGGTCATCTCCGGGGCCGACGTCCGGGCCGTCCTACAGCTGGACCGCAATCGCTTCATCGACTTTGCACTGCTGCTGGGCACGGACTTTTCTCAGCGCATCAAGAACGTTGGGCCCACCCGGGCACTGAAGTTCATCCGCGAGCATGGTTCTATCGAGCGCGTCCTCGAGCATGAGCCGCAGTACCCTCCGCGCATGCCTCCCGCGGAATACTTGGAGCAGGTGGAGCTAGCGCGCAACGTGTTTCAGACACTGCCTCCTATACCGGACCCTTCGCTCCTTCAGCAAGGCGAGGTCGACGAGGCAGCTGTGTGGGCACTCGTGGACAAGTACAACCTCCATCGGTATATCACAGAGGACTGGGACTACTCGCAGTCCCTTTCCGGGAATTACTTCGCCGACAACCCGAATGCGTTATGACTTGACGGTCTGGACGCCCTCAGCGCACCTCTTTATACATATTCATAGATATCAGCAATGTCGTGTACAACACATACGATACGATGTAATGGTTTGATCTTCGCGTCGGAACGTGGGCATGTCGGGAACAGGCGTGAAAACTATGGAGGGTCGTACAGCAAGATAATAATACTTCACATGCGTCAGCTAGCAACACACAACAGAATAATGCAACAGATGACAAGATTACGGAGCGTCTGAATGCTTGGGCAATGGGACAAGAAAAGATGAGTCTGCGGATCGGGGACACACGACGTAATGGGTCATATCTCGTTACGGATCATGATGCTGAAGCAATGTTCACAGAATGGCTTGCCATCTCTCTGGAAAAACGCAGGGACCTCGAAGGGCTTGTCGCAGTTCTGTGAACATAAGCTCATCATCAGCATACACACGCCGGCTACGCAGGAACAACCAGACTACTCACGGCACAGGTGAAGCACTCCCAGCACCACTTCCCGCCGAGCGCTTCGACGGCCTGCATGCCGTGACGGATGCTCTTCTTGCATTTCTTGCACTTCGGCATGCGCAGGCGGACGTGGCAAGCCTCGCAGTATGGGTGCCCTTTGTACACGGTGAAACCGACGTCGTCCTCTGCGCCCACAGCGAACTCTCCATCGCCAGCGAACGTCCGTGACGGTGCGCCGGGCGTGGATGGGGGAAGGAAGGGGTCTCCGCATTCAGCGCAGAAGAAGTGTTGCTCGTGGTACGTGCGTTTGCCGAGCTCGGGATCATCGAGCGTGATGAAACGTTCGTCGACAATCGTAGTCTGGCAGTGGTAGCATCTCGGGGCAAATTTCTGCAGCGTATCATGAGTACAATCGAACTGCGGCATCTCGTGGTGAACAGATTCTCACCTCATGGTAGTCAAGATGACAATACGGTCTGCCATCATGCGCATACGAGCTGAGGTTCTCCAGCAACTCATCGCACACGCAGCATCGGAAGCAGCCCGGGTGCCAGCGCATGTCCATCGCACTGACAATGCGTCCAATGATAGGGCCCCCGCACCCTCCGCACACCAACCCACTGCGCTTCGCCGCTTCCAGACGAGGGTTAGCTAGCGTCTCCTCCACTCTCCGCGTCTGCGGCTGGTCTTTGCGCCTGCGACTTGGGGAAGACGGTTCTCCCGGCAGCGAGATTTGCGGGATAGGCGGATCGTCGTCCGCACCTCCGATATTGATGCTTGGAAGACCGTTGTGCTGATCGTCGTCATCGTCTCCGAAGGAGATGCGAGGAATGCTGGGTGCTCCGCCACGCTTGGAATCGCTAGGTCCCGAGACGTTGATGACCGGTCCACCCCCAATGTCGTCCTCATCACTATCTCCGTCAGCACTTGCCGGGAAGGAGATCTTCGGTATGCGTGGCGAAGGCTGCGTGCGCTGCTCCGGAACGGTAAAGGCAGGCGGATTCGTGTACTTCGTTGGCGAAGGGGAGCGCACAGCGAAGGGAGCCGTCTTTGTCGGGGATGACGGCTGCGGCTGAACCTTATCTTGCCACTGTTTCGTGGGCGAAGGAGGCTGCGGCTGAGGCCTATTGCTAGTGGTCGTGGTCTGCCATTGCTTCGTTGGCGAGGGAGGCTGAGGTTGTGCTCTGTTCGTGGCCCCGATATTACTCTGCCATTGTTTAGGTGGCGACGAAGGGGGCTGTGGCTGAGATCGACTAGCAGCGATGTTATCCTGCCACTGTTTCGCAGGAGACGGCGGGCGTGGTTGGGTCCTATTCACACTGTTGTCTTGCCATTGTTTCGCAGGTGAAGGCGGCCTGAATCCAAACTTGGTCGGAGACGGAGGGTTGGGCGACTCGACGTGTGAAGGAGGTTTGGGGAATGCCGATAGTGAGAACACCGACGCAGTAGTGTCCTGAGATGGCGCACGCTGCAGGCTAGCACCTGCAGGGGAGGATCCAGCTCGGCTGTTCATGAACGAAGGCTGTGCTTGCGTATTCGCGGGAGGCGCGGGAGAACGCCGCAGGGACGGTGGCGGCGCGTCGTCCAGGCTCAGGTCCAGATCTGCTTTCCTGGGTGATCGGGGACGACCGAACGGCGTCACGTTCGCACTTGCAGTATTCGAACGCACTGGGAGAGGTCGTGAACGTGCCTCCGCCGGTCCCTGAGCCTGCGCCTGTGGAGCGAACACAGACTGTGAACCCGGCTGAGGGCTCACTGGCGCACGCGGAAGTGGTGGTAAGCTGGACGGCCACCCACTGCGCTGCTGTTGAGCTGCCTGTGGGACAGGCTGCGACTGTCGGCTCGGAGCTACCGGAGGGTTCGACGGTGGCTGTGGCATCGGACGAGACGAACTTCCACCCGAGATCGATTGAGATTGACCGTGGCCTGGACGGAAGGGCTGAGCCTGAGCCTCTGCAGGAGGCTGCGTTTGCGATTGTCCTTGCAGAGAAACGGCCGCCATACGGAAAGCCAGGCTTGACTCGCCATCTCCGCTCTGCGAGCGTGACGGCAACTGTCCTGCACTTTGATTCTGAGGTCCCGTCCCGGGAGATGGGAGGTCTCGGCGCGCTCGCGGGGTCGCACCTCCGCTCGCGTTGGTCGGCCCCGGGATCGACCTCGACTGCCCTGCGGTGTTACGTGGTAGATCACGGATGCCGAACTGAGGACTCGGCGATCGCTGATGCCTCTCTAGAAGCGCGTTCGTGAGCTCCTCATCATCCGAACTGTGCGGCGATTGTGAGAACGGTTGGCCGGTCACGTTCGAAGCAGATGGCGACGGAGGTTGGCCAGGCTTGGGCGGAAGTGGGTACGTCGGCGCCGCAGAAGGGAGCGGAAGCGTGCGGGAGCGCTCGCGAAGCAAGAAACGCGACGACGGAGGTGAAGTGCTGGGACTCGCGTTCGGATTGGATGGTCCGGCGGCCGGCGGGGCTGTGGGAGGGGGTCGACTGAAAGACTGCTCTCCAGGGGACTGCGGTGTGGGTGGAAGGTTTGGGAGTTGCAGGTGTGGGGGAAGCGTACCAGCCCGAGCAAGTGGGTCACGCGGCAATCCCACTACCGAGCCATTGGGGTTGCTAGGCGAAGGTGGGAGCGGCCGAGAGCCACCGCTGGACACGGTACTCCTACGTTCAACGGAGCCTTGTGGACGCGTCTCTGACGGCGAGGGCAATACGCGAGTAGGAGAGGCCACAGGCTGTGGCAGCGCGCGCTTCCATAATGGTACAAACTTCTGCCCGGAGGCGGAAACCGGTTCAGGACTCTTGATGCTCGAGTCATGCGTCTGCGACGGCTGAGGGGCAGGAAGCGCGCGTTTCGGGGGACTCTGAGGCCTCGGCTCATTCTGTTGAACGGGTGCGGATGACAGATCGAAGTTGCCGGCAGATCGCGGAAGAGGCAGGGGACGCGGTGGGCTGGTCGATGTAGCGGAGAATGCGCTAGAGGTCGGCGACGGCGATGGTTCTCTAGCCGGCGCTGGGTACGTGTTCACGTGTGGCTGTGGATACGCCGGAAAGACAGAGGGTACGGATTGTGACGGCCTATGTGTGGCGTACCCTGGTTGTGGCGAAGTGGGTGGCTGCGGTACACTTGGAGGTTGAAACCCTGCACTATTCGGAGGAGCTGGTAGATTGCGAGGAGTTGGGAGCGGTCGTCGTGACGATTGCGGAGTCCCTGTGTGAGGTGTCTGAGGAGATACGGGCGAAGGGTAGGGGTTCGAAGAGGACGCGCTGTACAGTTGTGGCGATGGAGGTGGCCTAGGATACTGGGACGGCGGGCCCATCTGGCTCACGAGCACAGGCGATGGGTTGACTCTGGACGGGGGGCGTTGAACCGGAGGGGTAGCATACCCATACGATTGCGGTGAAGTTGGGGGATACGGATACGGGGATTGTTGGTATTGTGATGTGTATTGGGGTATCCCTCTAGCATCATAAGACTGTGTTGGTTCTGGAGGAGGAGCTTGGCTTGGATATGAGTACGTTGGCTGTTGATAGAATGCAGGGTATCCGCTTTGCGCCATGGTCGTTGCCGTAGGTGAGTGGGATCGTTCGCCACCTTATACTTTATGGCCTGTCACTACTCAGGTCCGTAACTGCGGATTGGGCTCAACACAGATCACTAACTAGCTAGAGTTCTACAAGGAGCTAACAGTTAGTCTGTAACCAACGCAGAGATGGAGGTCACGCACCTGCTCAACCTCCTGGGCACGACCACTTCTCAAAGAGCGCTAACACTGCAGCTGCACTCCCAACGTATGAATTCCAAAGTCAAAGGGTCAAGGAGGTAGTGCAAGACTGGGCATGCAGCAACAGAGCAGTAGCAGAAGTTGAAGGAGCCTGACAAACTTGTAGTTGAAGTTCGAGGTACGCGGCACAGTACTTGGTCAGGAACGCGCACCTAAGCGCCTGTGCATCATCCATCATTTAATAGGCGCCCGATGGGTTCTATCGATCTATACATATCCAATGAAGTTACAATCAGGGTTGATAACACGCTATAGTACTTTAGTTTAGTACGCTATAAGTTCTGCTACTTATCTACATACCCAGTCATTGTAAGGTGTGGCAAATACTACTTGAACGCTTGCACAATAGACGTCCTCAACGGCTCCTCCACCACTACTATTGACGACGTTTGGCAACCTGTCGGACGTTTGACAAGCATTGCGCAGCGTTCAGACTGGCTGTTGAGCTTGAGGTGAATAGCACATGGAGCACTAGTCGAATATTCGAAGCATTAAGTGAGGAATACTAGTGGTGGTACGCGTATGCCGAACACCGCATGGCGCTGGTTAAGCATAGCTCAATCCCTCCCCGACCTCAGCAGACGTGATTGCAGTCATATGAACCGCCTGATATAGTGAGTCAAGTAGCACACAATATGTCTTGCGTCGATGTTGAATGTGGTGTTGCGTTCACCTTCCCAGCCTTGGCTGATATCACCGAAGCAGATGCGTATGCCATATGGCGGAGAACCACTGGCACCTGCATGATAGACATCTCAATGTCAGGAAGTCCTTGATGCAGTGAATACTGATGCAGCGATGTTCTCTGATCAAGAAGGTTTCGAGGAGATACCATGCCACGACGCAGAACACGGGCATCGCGGTTCGGCAATCCCAGCGATATCGCCATCGCAGGTTCAAAGTCCCTCCCAGGGTACCACTGAACGGATGACAGTTCTGTTAGCGCCACACGAACTCCTCGACGATCATAATACAAACGCGAGGCTGTATTCTGACGAACAGAACGAACTCCGACAAGAGAACCTCATCGCACCATATATGCTTGGAGTGCAAGGAGGCGGTTGAACAAGCATCGCGCACCGGCTCCAGTCTGGCTAATCATTTCAGCCGAGTGAGGACCGACAGTAATAATGGAATAGGGTACGGTGCGTGGTATGCGTCCCCTCATTGCTTCAACCCCTGACACACACTCTTGGGACTCCCTATGAACCCGCGGACGCTTCGGTGGCGTACCACGACGTCCGACTCTGGCTTCGCCTGTGCCCCCTGAGATTTCTGACCAACCATTTCCCTAATTAACATCTTGTCGAGCGCTGAACTATAGCTCTGGAAACCACGCAGCGAAAAGCAGCTCGCTCTCAGTATGCAGCAACGGCTGGATGCTCCGCTTGCGGATATCTTGTAAAACAAACATGGTATGCAGATCGATACTGAGGCCGGCAGTGATAGGCAGCACTACGATGTTAACCTATCCCGCTGAGTCCTACCATACACGAGGAACACAGGGAGGCGGTGGCGGTGGTAAGTGTGACCGTCGACATGCGGCGCGGTGTTCCTGGCTGGACGTACCTACTATAGCAGGGATCCTTTGCGCCAGAGCTTTCTGGACCCGACATCTTACGTGTGTACGGAGGATCAGCTGCTTTGAGGGCTATGGTGCGTGCAACACGAGCCTCATGATTTGCTCAACAGTTGCACCTGTTGCACATACACTCCCTATGGCTGAGAAGTGGGAATCGGAATAGGAGCTTGGCGACCTTGGCTGTTGTTTGACCTCGGCTTTCCGAAGAGTACTCTCTTACCGTCTAGTTATTCCACTGTTTCTCTGACAGCCACTGGTATCCGAGCTAGAATGATGCGCCGTTCTCTGTACTGCCACTCTACTCTGCAGGAGGGCTTTCCACCAACGGCAATGAAAGTGAGAGCCGCGCCGGAGACGTTGCTAGCACCAGCCTGAGTGCTTGGCAGCTCCATCCAGTCTCACGCAGGCCTGCTTCGGTACCAATGGCAACGGTGGCGGCGCTGACTTGCGGGACCCCTCGAAGTAGGATGCAGATGCAATGTCAAGACAGCTCTTTCTCCCCTATGAACACGCTGCAGATACCGAGGCATGGATGAGGTTGTGGACGACCAAGTCCGTGTTCCTGGGTGCATCGCCACCACGTGAAACTGCCGTATCGGGTAAGAGATCTACGTACCCTCGGCCGTGCCGGGCACCTCGGGGAGTGCCCGATTGGATCCAGGGCATGGTGAGTAATAAGCGGCTGTGATTGGCTGACGTGTCGCCGGGAAGGCCGAGGACACTGATTAGATTCGCATTCATGTAAGCGCCCGTGTGCTCGGTCGTGTCTGCATCTTTACCCGTTCTGCTTATTCCTCGTCCCTTTATCATCCTTTTTCCATGCGCCTCGCCGCTCCTTTCTCTCCTTCTTCCGACCCGCTGCAGTGCTCGCAGCGTAGCCTCTTGCACCAGGTCCCGACGTTACCTCGACCGACGACCGTTCACTTCTGAACCATGCTGTCGCTAGCGACAGTCCTCGCGCTACCCCTTGTCCTCACCCTCTACTTCCTATGGACCTTTCTCCTCCTCCTGCTCCGACAGGCACGTTCGCCGCTTCGCCATCTCCCTGGTCCGCCGTCGACTTCGCTCTTCATGGGCAACCTCCAAGAGCTCCATGACCAGGAGAACACTGGGCTCGTCGCGCGCTGGACGCACTCGTACGGCTCTGCCTTTGTCTACCGCGGCTTCATGGGCGGCCGCAGGCTCATGCTCGTCGACCCTGTCGCTGTCAACTATGTGATGAGCCGCGGGTACGACTATCCGAAACCCGACTTCGTTCGCGACAGCCTGGCGAGCATGGCTGCCGGTTACGAAGGCCTGCTCACCGCTGACGGCGAGATGCATCGCAAACAGGTATGCACCGTACCCTTCCACGTTCGCCTTTGCCCTTGGTCAGCTCGTTGACCCGCTATGTTTAGCGTAGAATCTTGGTGAGTGTGTTCGACCACATCTCTGGATCCGCCTCCGCGTGTTCTGCGGCGTTATTGACCGGTGGGTCGGTCCGCACCTATAACGCGAGCACGTGACCGCGCAGCTGCACCGCCGGTTGCATCGTCGCGATCCTCGCGCGTCCATCTGTTCGCGTTGTTGCCCTTGGCGAGCATCTTGGACGTCGGGTGTCGCTGCCTTCTTTATTTTGGACACCACGAATCACCATCAAGATACTCGAGGGACTCATCTTGGTTGCCATCTCCCAAGCCAAGCCTCTTAGTCTTCCGCGTCCACTCATAAGTTGCGTGCACTTGAGCCACGGAATGCACAAATCGTCATGGTGAAAACGTGTCAACTATGCGACATTGGCGGGTTCACGTACTCTGTAAATGAGATTTAACTATCAGGGAGGTAACTCTTGGCGCGAGAGTAGACGTTCTTATGCATAATGATTTCACATGCACAGTTTACGAGACCTCACAGCACTCTGTTTTCTTTCACCCAAATATCACTCACGGAAATTTCACTTCGGCGATGCTCACTCAAGCTTATGCAGAATCAAGCATTTTCTGCCGCTCAAGTCAAGTCGTTCACGCCTATATTCTGGGAGAAAGCGATTCGCGTAGGTGTTATGTGACATCCATCCCATCTCGCGAGCAGCTGACAAGGCCTTGTTTAGCTACGGGATATCTGGCTAGACTTCACCGCGTCGCCGACGTCATTCTTTACGCCAGCAGACCCCCTCACGACACAGGAAGCTTTGGATACCCTAGAAGATGTAGACCCAGAACCTGCAACTACGAATACCCTCAGCCCATCTGCATTGTCGACTTCCTTCCTCCCCAATCCGTTTGCCTCCTTCGTACCATCCAAGGCATCCCCGACATTCTCATCTACTGTCACCTCTCGTCATGCGCCTTCCAATACGACACAGCCTTCAAGCGCCCCGTGCCGACTAGATGTGCTCCCTTGGCTTGCCCGGGCGACACTCGACGTGATCGGCGCTGCGGGCTTCGGATACGCGTTCAACTCACTCGAGGCCGCTGCTGAGCGCCGCGAGAACGAAAGCGAGCTCGCGCGTGCGTTCGCGGTCATCTTTGCTACGGCACGCAAGTTCCGCGTGATGACCGTGCTGCAGGTCTGGTTCCCCGTACTGCGCAACTTTGTAAGTCTGCGTGTTCTAGGCCTCGGAATTGTTGTTGGTGATACTCGAAGCAGAGGACGGAAAATGCGGCGATGCGACAGGCCACCGCGACGATGCGCAAGATCGGGCTAGAGCTCATCGAGCAGCGGCGCGAAACCGTACTGTCCGAGACCGAGAAGGTGGCCGAGAAAACAGCATCCATCGAAGGCGACAAGACGGTACTCGGCCGCGACCTGCTGAGCGTGCTTAGTGCGTTCATTCGATACGATGCTAGTGGTCGGTTGGCTGATATCTGGTACGATAGTTCGCTCCAACGTGGCAGAGATACCAACGCAGCGGATGTCGCTGAATGAGATCCTGTGCCAAATCTCCACCTTTCTGGCAGCAGGGCACGAGACGAGTTCCTCGTCACTCACATGGACGCTCTTCGCGCTCGCACGCAATCCTGCGGTGCAGCACAAGCTGCGCGCCGAACTGCGCTCCTTGTCAATCCCACCTAGCCTCCTTTCACACGATGCCTCACCCACGCACTCCCCGTCTAACCCCTGCCCCGAAGCGGACCCGCACCCAGGCTTCTTCGAGCGGATCCTGCAGCTGCCTTACCTAGACGCTGTGGTAAGAGAGTCGCTGCGGTTATTCGCGCCTATCACGACGACGATGCGCGTCGCGAGTGCGGACGACGTCATCCCTGTGGGTTTGCCCTTTGTAGACCGCCGTGGGCAAACGTGCGAGGAGATACGTGTGCGCCCGGGGGACATCATCAGCATTCCCATCCAGGCGCTGAACAAGAACCAAGATACGTGGGGCGCGGATGCGGACGTGTTCCGTCCCGAGCGCTGGACGCAGGGTCGCCACGACGAAGAGGGAGAGAACCGTAATGGCGCGTGTGGCCGCAGAACGGCGGTCCAGGGGCTCTGGGGCAATATGATGACGTTTGGCGGCGGGAACCCAGTGAACGGGAATAGGTCGTGCATCGGCTACCGCTTTGCGTTGAGCGAGTACGTCAACTTTGTCCATCTCTGTTCCTTGGCGAGCGAAGCGTATCTGACAGGGCCGGTTTTGCAGAATCAAGATCTTCCTCTATGTGTTAGTGCGGGACCTCGAGTTCACGATCGACCCTGCAATTGAGATCGAGAAGAAAGTCAAGTAGGTCGCCTCCTACAGCACCCGCACACTCGCTTTCGCTTGAAGCTGACTGACGTATCTGTACAGCGTCCTGACTCGCCCCTGCGTCAAGTCTGAACCTCATCGTGGCAATCAAATGCCCTTGTACATTCGCCGTGTGCCCACGGATACTACCCACGAGGATGTGTACCATCACTGACTGCGAAGCCCACCATCATCGCCCCCGGCTTTCGACATAACGCTGTTTCATTGCCATTGTATCACCGTCTCGCACTCACGGATCTTCACGGACTTGCTGCATGACTCGCTCTGTGATACCACCAGCTATATATACTGCATATTATATTGTTCGAGATACCCTGCAATGCATCATGTTGTCGATTCTCTGCTGCGCATCACGACCCTCTGTGTTGAATCGTGGCCCCCTACAGTGATACAAGTGGTGTATTTCGTTCACCCATAGTACGTCAACGGGAAGCCCAAGAACTGACACTGCTCCACCGCGCCAAAGGGCATCATGAAGCTGTCCCACTGCAACTGCCGCACCGGGTTCCCGTGCAAGTTCGCCTTAGTCACGGGCTCCCACTTGCTCTCCTTCGCGAGGTCCTGTGCGGTGCTGGTGAAGCCGCGCGCAGAGAGGTAACGCTGGTCCGGATTTGGGTTGAACGTGCGTGCGAAGGACGACCAGACGTCGACCATGCGCTGCATGAAAGGCAGGTCTTGGTCGTCGCGGTAGGGCCTGTTCGCGGGCATGGTGCCAAAGACGTAGTAGAGCTCGCCAGAGTGGCATCTACGTTGGGGCGTTAGGGGTGACAACAGACGCATACGGGAGAGGAACTGACTTGAAGTATTCCTGTGAGGTGTCGCCAAACGGGTGTTCCGGAGTAATCGGTGCCTCGCAAACGGGGAACTGCGTGCAGGGTATGAGGGATGAGGACGCGGCTATGTACAGGCAAAAGAGTTACGCACGTTTGGATCGAACCCTGGTGTTTGGTAGCTTCTGTTGAACTCGTAGAACCACACGCTCTTGAAGAGGTTGTGGGTGACGCCGGAGAATGCAGTCGCCTGGTCTAAGCATCGGAACTCGACATCTGTCGTAACGCGTGCGGTGACGTTAAAGACGTTCAGGGTCGCATTGGGGCTTGTGGGTTCCGGGAATAGAGGGTTGTTCACTACTGTGGTATTGAGGGATGCCCCAAGCAGGCCTGCGGTGAGGTTTCCGTTGGTCTACGAAGGGAGAGTCAGTGACTGCATTCAAACGCAACCACGAGGATACATACTGGGTAGCCAATGAACGCGGCGCCATCGTCGCGCATGAAGCCCATCATAGTGTGAACGTTCGCCACAGGCCCCGAGCCATCGACCGGAAGTTGAGGGGACGTCAGGTACGTCCCGTCCACCACCAGGAATCTGATCGCAGAATTGGTCGATATGTACGAACAATCTGGGAAACTTCATGACGTACCTTGCTACTGTCGGCAAGTTCACCAGCGTATGAGGATCGACAGCGCGCATACACTCCAGAGGATCTGTTCCAGTCGCATTGCACCCAACCGCGGCCAAGATAGGGTCAGCAACCAAAGAGACCTCTTGCGGGATTGTGTCGTACAGCGAGTACGTGGTCGCATAGTTCGCCCCAGCGAGGTTGCTCATCGGCACTGCAGCTGCATACTTTCCAATTGCCTTCGGCGAGCCCATGAGAGCGCGCACCGACGCCGCACCTGCAGATTGACCAAAGATGGTGATACGATCCTTGTCTCCGCCGAAGGCAGCGATGTGCTCGCGCACCCAATCCAGCGCGGTGATCTGGTCAGCGATCCCGAAGTTGCCGTTCGTCTTTCCGTCGGCGAGAGCGAGGAACCCGAGCGTAGAAAGACGGTAGTTGATGGTGACCACCACGACGTCGCCGCGAGATGCAAGGCTGCCGCCATCGAATGTTGGGTCACTGCCAGTACCACCTGTGAAAGCGCCACCGTGGATCCAGAACATGACAGCTTTGAGGGGAGTACGACTGCTGGGACCAGGGATGAACGGCGTCCATATGTTCAGGAAGAGACAGTCCTCGCTGCCAGAGGTACTGCCTGCCTGGATGCACTGCGAGCCAAAGCTGCGTGCGTCGATCGTTTTGCTGCCAGTGTACGCGGTGGGGTATTCCCATCTCGCAGGCGGGTTGGCATAGGGAATCCCGTAGAACCTAAAGGACGTCTGGTCTCGGAAACTGGGGAAAGGTAGTCAGCACAACCTCCGAGAGAGTCAAAGGATGCGCTGAATCTCACCCAGTGATGGAGAGCTCCCCGGAATGCACCGTCAATGAAGTCTCCGGAGCCGCATCGGCATGGAAGCCTGCGCTCTGGGTGCACAATGCCGGCAGCACCCTGAGGCACGTAAGGGAAGAGCTGACGGCCCCTTGTGCGCTCACGACTTGGCAAATCGGACCTTCGTTCGCCACCCAAAACTGTTGATTAGAGGGGAAATTGCCTTGGAATATCTGGTAACGAAGCAGAGGGACAAGATCGTTCTTGAAGAACGTTTTGTTGACCGGCAAGAGCGACTCGCCAAGCGCCTCGCATGCGCTCGCCGCGTCCCAATGGAACTGCGGGATGGATACAAGGAGAGCACTGCGGTGCGTTGGTGCCTTAGTCACTGGAAACCGCGGTTGTCACGTTAGTAGTCGAAGAGCTACAGATGCGTCGAGAGATGCACGTACGATCGAGGTCATTGTTGTACAAAAGTGAGATGTCACTGTGGAGAGTCGACGGCGAGGGGACCGCGGTGCTGCAGACGAGAGGAGCTGCTACGCTAGCAAGCACCAGCGCCGCGAACGAAGTCAACTTCAACGCCATGGCCTCAGGACTCTGCAGCTCATGCGCGAGCTCAGCAGTGCTGGGCCTTGCCACGTTATATACCCACCTGAGGCTCGCCATCATCCCGGACTCACCACTGTCCGCGAGACATGTGGAGCACGAGACCGATCCCGTCCTGCAAAATGACCGACGAGATGCGCGTCCAAAATATGTACGCGCAGTTAAGAGGGCGGATGGACGGGGTGGTACATCCGAAGCGCTATCAGCAGGTTCATCTTCGGCGTTTTTTCGAGGCACATGACGAGGGGTACGGTCCTCCGCCTACCATAGCGTGTGCGAAACGCAGGCATGCTGATCAATTGCAAGGTGCTGGTGTAGGCAAAACGGTCGAAGAACATTGTTCGAGATGAGGTTTAAAGGTGAAGATCACACCCGCGCATACTCGAGAGGACCTCTCGGTGTTCCTCGGGATACCGACGGACGCGGGAGGCAGATATTCAGAACGGAGGAGCTATCATCACGACATACATGTACTTAGGTGGGCTTCGAAACCCAGGTAAGCAATGGCCAGCAGAACTAACAGGATAATCAAGACGTACAAATATACAGTAGTGGCAAAGTCCAAGCAACAGAATCCAGGATAACTAGGCCATCTCAACATCGCCATCGCCAGCAGCCCCAGCACTAGCAGGCTGTGCTTGCGCGGGCGTGATCTCGTCCTTCATGAACAAGTCAAGCTCCTTATCGAGTTGTTCTGCGGTCTTGGGCTGCTTCTTTTGCCTAGCGTGTCGTCCTTTCGTCCGCACGGGACCGACACCGCCGTCACTGAAAGACAATGAGAGAAAGCCCCATGCTGAGATGATTGAGACGTACGAGACAACTTCCTGTTTCTTAGGCTTTGGCTCGTCTCGGCTCAAGCGTTCGATAAGCGAGGGCTTCTCGATGCGGTTCAATAGAGACGGCGTGCTTGCACTACGCCGGGGACCCTTTGGAGCCGGAGGTGGCGAATTGTCATACGCAATTGACATAGGTTGGTCTATGGTAGTCCAGGGCATCAGCACAGAATGCGACGTGATACCAAAGAAAATACAGACTTTTCGCGAGAATGCCATCGAATTGCTTCTTCGCTCTTGTTGCTTCCGCCGGTGTTTCGAATGTGATGACCGCGACGCCTGAGGATCGTCCACTTCGATCGTACTGAGCACGAAAGGTGAAGGTGCAGCGGAAAGAAGTCGGATCGGTGTCTCGTTTCTCAGCCGGACTCGGTGCATGCGGAGCTTCGTACCCTAATTTGTGGTTCACGGACAAGCGTGCCAATCTGACCGAAGATTTGCTGCGTGGCGTGTCAGTTGGGGGTTTGGGGTGAGAGAAAAGGGTATAAGCCAATTTGAATGAAGTGGCGGATATCTCGCTGCGTCTCCACACAACCGCGCCTCGAGCCTCGAACCCGCAGCACCTTCCTGAACGATGGATTGAGGGCACTTATGAACTTCAAACTCGCAAGGCCAACGTGGAAGCTGTCCAACTGGCTGTAGTTGTTACAATAATCACGGCACCCAGTCACAGTCGCCACTGTTGAGCCAAAAAGGCATTGCGATGAAGGGAGGGGGGGGGGGTTTCGGAGCGCGTTTCTTCCAGGAGAAGCAAACGACAAGCACGCCCTTGTGTTCAAGTACGTGATACACGTGTATGACACGTACCGTTAGGTCTTTGGGAGTAATCTCGTAGTGCAAATTCGAGACAATGATTCTTGTGTTGGTGATTCCTGTCGCCGGCCGTGCGGGAGCTGTTGCCTGCACCGCTCGCGGAACTCCAGGTGCCTTGTCATGAAGCCACTGGCCGTCTGACGCACGCGGGCGAGCGGCAGGTCGCTATTGGAAGCGTCAGGGTTGTGGCGAGTCGCTTGAGAGGGAGAAACGAACGCTGTAAGGCTTTTGAGCTCTGTTCGTGTTTCCAGGTGCCATTTTGTATGCTAAGCAGGTAGGTTCAGATGTTTATGCAGAGGTAAGGGGATTGCGAGGTAAGCTGAGCAAAGAGGTCGTGGTGGCAGGAAGTAAGGTGCGTATTGAGCGCTTGGCCCCTCCACCGTGCATGCTGGTGGAGGTTATTTGAAGCGCCGACTGCACCTTCGTCCGGGAAAGGAAGGCGTTGAAGTTCGTTTAGCGGCATCGCTATCATCGACTTTGGCTAATTCTACGAGACAATGTGGGTGCTCAAGCGAGAAGACATGGGTATGAAGGTAGAATATACCTAAAACTACTTATTAATCCTACCTAGAAGCTTTATGTTGGAGGAGATCCTACTCTGAGGAACGTTCATGCGCCGAATGTAGCGCACCCAGTGATGTTGCTACTCGTATCAGACCATTTGTGCCCTCGTCAAGGAATCTGCAAAAATATTCCCTTATATTCAGGTATGTATAATCTACATGACCCCTCACGTCGTTCGAGTTCCTCCTAAGCACTCTAAGCGGGGGACATCGTGACCGTGAAGCAAGTGCGCATTACACTCACATGCAATTAGCGCCCGTATAACTCGGAAGCCATGTTTGCGCCATGCACGCTCTTTGGCGGTCATAAAGAAAGCTGTGTATATTCCAGACCCGTAACATGGCCCCGAAAGCCTTTGTTCTTGGTGTCGTTCATGAAAGACGCGTGATAGCAGGCACGCGGGTGGGCGCCTCGTGTGCTCGGCGGAGTCCGAAATCCCGCCAAAACCCGGACACGCGAGGCATGTTGAACTTCACGCGCACGCTTCTACCACTTCACCCTCGACGTCGACGACGACCTCCTCGAGACACCTCTCGTCACCACTTCTTACGCGCACTCTCACTCAGCGCGTCTGCCCACCCTCTATCTCCATATTCCAGGTCGTTCGTCGACGTTACGCGCGTACCAACTAACCACACTCAACCCAACCGCCACACACACTTCATCATTTCCTCGTGACATCTATGGCTACTGCAACGCGTAGTTTCATCGTGTTCAAGGACGAACCTGAGGCCGCACCTAGCCCGGCGGCTGAGAAGAAGGAAAACCAGACCGGTCCATCCGCTACGTATGTGATCGCACCTCCCCCAGGTCCTCTCTTGGTCTACGCCCCGGACAAGGAGAACATCGACCCTTTGACCGGGACGCGTTCCAGCATGGATCAGGCCTCTGGCAAGAAGCGCAAGACTGCGCTCACAGTCAAGGCCCAGCCCACTTCTCCCACTAAACGATTGAAGCCATTGGCCGAGAAGACCGCGAAGAAGCCTACCTCGAAGTCACGTGGTCCAGACAAGAAAGTAAAGCGTACCGTGTCGAAACGCGCCGCATCTACCCGTGTGCACCGGGAGCCTTCTCTCCCTCGCGTCACCGAGGAGAACGAAGTGGCTAACCAAGCCGTCATCGATTCCAAGTGCAAGGACCTTACCGTGTTGCCACTGGCCGACATCTCAGAGGCTCATGACGTCTCTGTTACCAAAGAGGACTCTGGGGCTCGCGGCGAGCCCACAGCTGTGAAGGATACACATGGCGAGGTATGTGCACTGCCAACGGCCATCTCGCACTGCATTTATCTTGCTATGCATAGCCTCCGTCGACTATCTCAGAGGTCGAGACGGAGCATTCAGCGATTCCCGAGGCAGAGGAATGCACGTCCACGGTCGAAGTCTCTGCCGCCAGTGTTTTCTCCACGCCCGAGCGCAAGCGCATCTATTCGGCGTTCACATTCACGTCGCCCTCTCCCGCAAGCAAACGCTACGCAACGACTCGCGGCTCCAGTGTAGACCGCTTCTCCGACGCCGCTTTCTGATCATGCATCGCAAGCCACATGATATACGCATACCCCCGCACGCCTTCATGTGCCACCCCCTAGTGTATAGGCGCACATCTTCTATCCTCCCCTCCTCCGCCATGTCTACCAACGACCATCACGCAAGCGAGGCCTATCCAAATATCCCATGCGACGATCGCCGCCGCCCACAATGCCCGGTCTGAAGAATCTGACCACTCGACGCCCAAAGGCGTTTGTATTTTTATCATCATCTAAACACTCATGGCATCTCATCCCACGCAATCATCTTTCCCCGACCTGCATCTCCATCTTCGTGTGCATATTTTGTTTTCTTCTCCCCCTTACAGCCCCCCGCATGTGCCCGTGGCTCCATTGGTTTCGTCTTGCTCGTCTCCGGTTTATTTACTTTGATTCCCGTCTCACATCGCCGCTACCCCGTCCCCATAGCCATCCCCCATTAGGCTCCTCCTATTATCCACGGACGTCATCATGCTGCACGTTGATTGTGCCATGCCATACATCCCTCGCTTTGTCCCCGCATCGTGCTCGCATAGCATACGCATCCTATAGCTGTGGACTCCTTGTAGATGTGTATCGCCGCGCCTAGTCGACCTGCTATCGAATGCCAGACATAATCGCAAGACACTTGGATCTGACCGTTGTTCTCCTGGTTGAATGGCGTGTGGCTGAGTTGCCCTCGGCGGCGTCTACACGGTGGCACGATTATTGGCATATTAGCGCCCATTACGCGACGCATGTGATTCGGCGGCCCGTTATGGGCGCCTGTGTATCCCCAGGAAAGTAAATTCGCGGCCACAGCTGTCAAGAATTGGGGAATGGGCACTGGGCTTCGATTCCAAGGACGCCGCGTATGCTAACTTGACTCTTGCCGCCATCTCTCGCCCTATTTCCAGGATACGTACTCATGCACGAAACGCCTCTGCGTGAGCGCAAAGTGCAGCTCAGCAACCCGGTAAGTCGCCACTGCAGTCAAGATTGGCCTGCATCGTGCTCCGACGCGGACTACGATCCGCCGATCATAGCATGTTGACCGTGCTAACCATATCGTCTGCGAGCAGGCGAAGGACGTCAAAGATGCGAATGGTGCCCCGTCTCTCTCCGTCAAGACCGTCTCGGAGGCTCACGCGGAGCCGGACAAGTTGTCGCGCAAGACGCTGACCTGGCTCGAGATCCCGGACTGGCAGAAAGACAACGAATATATCTTGACAGGGTACAGAAGGTGCGTCCGACCCGTCCGTAGTCCGTGCGAGCGCAACGGCATGTCAGCACGGTGCGCGCGGTGTTGTAAATACATCTACGGGTGGCCTAAAACGGCACCGCGCTTCCGTCCTGGGATCGTCGGTATGCTCGACGGTCCCGGAAGATCAAGATTGGGTCGCGCTTGTGGTGAGGTGGCGTGACGTGTCTGCAGCTTGAGGCGCGCCAATACTCAATAATAGAGGCTTCTTCGTGCGCTTTGCAACCAGGATGGTGATCCACAACCTGGACGAAGCAGCTCTAGCTCGGGCCCCGAGCGTAATATATTACACAATCGCAGGCTACGCGTTTCATGCCGTGCTCGGGGACATATGAAATGTTGTGTAATACTTGCTCCCATGTCGAACACCTCTATGCGTTCATGGAGCGTGACGTTGACCAAGCTCGCTGTTCCCTCGGTCAGGGAAGATTGTCGCTGACTGACCTTGCTTCTCCGTTTGTTTAGGGCAACCGCATCATGGCGCGCCTGTGCGGCCTCCGTCTTTGGATGTACGTATACCGACCCAAAGCTCCTTGATCCGTAGCTCCCGCATCGAGCTTGTTGTTGACATGATCAACTCAACCAGATCTGCACAACGAGACCGGTAGGATGACAGAAGCATCCATCAGTGAAAGTGCGCTAACATCGGATAACTTCGCCAGTGAACATCCATAGCCATTTACTTGGCGCTGTACTATTTCTGACGCTGCTGGCGACGTTCCCGGCGGTGCACTTCACTCATTACGAGTCAACCACATGGACAGATGTGGTGATGTTCACGATCTTTCTCTCGGCTTCGGTTTTCTGTCTTTTCTCGAGCGCGTTCTACCACACGTTCAGCGCCCACTCTCAGGAGGTACGTCACAAATGTCGAACAGTGCACAAAGCGCAGGAACATGGTAACAACAGGTGTGATGCATAGGTTGCCGGCCGGTGCAATGCACTGGACTATACGGGAATCGTGGGTGCGTGATAGCTGGGTTCGCGCCATTGAAACATATGAGCTGACATCTCGTCTGCCACCAGTCCTGATTGTTGGCTCGTTCTTCCCGTGCATCTATTACGGGTTTTTCTGCGACCCTCACTACCAGACGTTCTACTTGTCTGGTATCACGGTCGCCGGGCTCGGTAAGTCAAACACCTCCGCATCTGCTTCACATCCTCGGGTATACCTTCGTGGCCAGGGCGGCCGCGGGCACTTCTCGTTCCCAATTTCATCACACGTTATCTGTCGCAGCAACGTTCAAATCGAAAATACTCACGCTTGCTATCTCCCGGGTGCGACCTTCCAGGTGCAGCGTACATCGTGCTCAATCCGGAGTACCGCAAGCCCACGCATCGGGGCGCACGCACCAAGGTCTTCATCCTCCTTGGACTGAGCGGGATCATCCCGACCCTGCATGGCCTCGTGACGCACGGCTTCTACACGCTCTGCTACGAGATGGGCTTTGGATGGCTGCTCGCGTCCGGCGCCCTCTACATCATCGGCGCCCTGCTCTAGTACGTGCTCCCGTTTCTCCTCGGCCGCATGCGTTCCGTGGCTGACCTAGACCATCCTGTCTCCCTCGTCACCGGTGCATCGATCGTCGGTTTTCCCTTTTGCCCTATTTGCTTCCGCGAACCTTGGAAATACGCTGCGCCGGGCTGCTGTTGCGCCCATCCCATCTTGTCTGTTCATCGAATGTCTCATCTGCGGTGGAACCCTGGCTGCCCTGCGCCCTCCCACCCTCGGAACAAACCTTACGTGCGGGCGACGTCCTCGGGTGCCTTGCTCTCCACACTCTCCATCACCCTCGTCCCTGGCTGCCCTCGTGTCCCTCTTTGATTCCCCTCGTGCTCCGGCACGTACAGCGCGAACCGCATACCGGAGCGCTTCTCGCCCGGGACGTTCGACTACTTCTTCGCGTCGCACCAGATCTTCCACTGCTTCGTCGTCGCTGCTGCGCTCGCGCACTACGCGGGCGTGCTCACTGCCTTCCACCACTGGCACCGCCGCAGCGCAGTCTGCCCCGCCCAACACTAACCGAGGGCCCCGAAGGCTGAGCGTCGGCAACAGAGCCTGGGCCCCTACGCCGCTGTAATGCTCTCCCTGACTACTGGGTCGGCGATGGGTCCTCGACGATTCACGAACGCGCGCCGATGCCGATACATACCTATCCTGTACATCCGCTGCCGGAGCTGGCGATCCGACAATAGAGAGAGCATAGTTTTCCGAACGTGCCTCGACTTAAGCCATCCGAGACCGTTGCGTCCATGGCCCCACAATGTCTGGAATTTGACATCCGAGGAATCCTGCACGCTTAGGGTTCTTCCAGTGGGATGGCACAATGCATGGTATGCACACTTCCCTTTGGGCTCAGGTGCAGCCCGGTTCAACGTTCCGGCATTGCGCTAGCACTGCTAGCACCAGCGGCACAAGCACCAGTACCATCCTCCGAAGCCGACATCAACGATTTGCCTCCGCTCCGCCCTTCTGAACAAGACAAGACGAGGGATAGACGACATCGGAACGAGCACTGGGAGAGGGCTGATCCTCAACCCCAGCCTTCAGCTCGCCGCCGTGTCGAAGCCTATACGCTCACCCCGTATAGATTGCCGCATCAGCGGCACCGGGCTGGTTCCAGCGGAAGAGCCGCAGGTGGTTGAGGTAGGTCCCTACCCTCATCCCTCTCTCTCGCCTGCCCCCGCCGATGCCAATCACCATCGACGCCCGACGCTCGTCAGGAGCCGCCGTGCATTCCTGTGGCGTCGTTCTTCCCAGAAGCGCGTCAACTTTCAGGTGCAAATCGAAGTCGAGGTCGAGGGCGGAGCCGCTTCGCCGTCTCGCCGCCGCCCGTTGTGGAAGGTTCTGGCGCGGGAGCGCAGTGGCTCCTCCGAGTCCTCCATGCAGCGACGAGCCGGGGGGGACTCGTTCCTGGACCACGGCGGAGGTGCGACGGCTCCGGATGACAAGCCACGGCCTGCGGTCTAGCACGACTGGCCAGGGGTCGTGCAAGTTGCGCTGCCGCTGGTGTGTTGGACGCTGAGTTTGGAGCCGCTTCGCTTTGCCGTTGACTCTTACCGGGTCCGATGGGGGAGGACGCTGCGTCGAAAAGTTTGGAGCGCGTCAGCGTGCCAGCGTTCTGGTGCTCTGGTGCTCTGGCGTTCCGGTAGTCTGGGGGAGCAGGGGGCGCAGGGTGATCGACGATGTCAGGGAGGCCGAGGAGAAGACTCTCCGATTTCAGAGCCGGCGTGAAATGCGAGGGTTGACCGGCCGGGAAGCGAAAGCGTGGATGCTGGCAATGTCATTGTCACCACCTTTCCACTTTTGTGTCTTCCGTCTTTCGTCTTTTCCTTTTCTTTTTGAATGTTTTCACCCGCGTTGTGATTCACACCCGTCGGCGTCGCCGACCCCGGAGCACACATCATCTCCGTGCCCGGTGCGCTCCCCGGCCAGACGATGACGATGACGATGGCAATGGCGATGTCATGATGATGCACCCCGGCGTGCACCACACGACGCTCGAGGTCCAGGACGGGGTTTCGGGGCTCGGGACCCGGCGGGTGGACGTGGCCGAGCAGCCTGCCTGGGGCCCGAGGCCCACAGACCGCCACAGGACTGGCTGGGGCCTCGGGCTCCGCAAAGGGTGAGAGAACGATCGCTGGCCGTGGTCACCCGGGTGCGAGTGCGAGAGTGCGAGGGCATGGAGCGGCCGAGTGGTCGCCACGGCGACGATGGCGTGAAGACAAAGCACAAAACACGGAACGACGTCCACCGGCGGCGACGCGTCACAGCTGCAGGGGGCCCGCACGCAGGGCCCAGCGGACCACATACGGTTCAAGTTCACACAGCACACAGGTCACAGTTCACGCTCAGACGTTCGCTTGGTGCGCATGTCCGATGCTGGCCTGTCAGTGGATCCCCCAGTCCTGAGCTGATCGCGGACTCCCGGTGACCAGACTGGCCAGTGGCTGCTCCGAGCCCGTCACGGGCGGTGGATCCAGATTCCATCTTTCGTCCGAGGTGATTACTCGTAGCCCGGACAGCAGCAGCAGATGTGCCCGCAACAGGCTACCAACTGCGAGCAGGCTGACCGATGCCGACGAGCTATTATTCTCTCAACGTGCGCAGCGGGGCGGAGCGGCTGGCACTGGCAGGTCCTGTGCTGCCCCGAGACGTCACAGTATCTATCATGGTATCATGGTAGGCACGCTGCTCTCGCAGAGCTCGTGCTGCAAGAGCGGGCCGTGCAGTCGGCGCACTTGGAGTGGGATACATATGCGGGATGCGGGATGCGGGATGCGGGATGCGGTGGCCCGGGCGGAGACATGCGAGATCGTCGCCTGCGAGTCTGGAATGGGTGCCTGCCCTGGCTGGCAGCGACCCCACTGCGGCGGGCTGTGGGTACGTGTGATTCTGCGAACGCAGCGAATGGCGTGAACCCGCGATGCTGTCCTTGGGTCCTTGGGTCGCCAGTGACGCAGCCCTGCGGTGCGCGCGGTGTGTTGTTCAAGTTGCTCGTGATACATGAGCTCAAGGCCATGTGTGCCGCATAGTGCGTCCGCTGCCGCCGCCGAAGCAAAGCTGAAATCTGAGGCTGAGACCAAGAAGACGAGGGAGGGCCGCGGCTCCGGCGCCACGCGTAGCGTTGCGTACTAGTGGCAGGACGAGGACAGTGCTCGGGAGGGAATGCAGCAGAGACGCGATCGAACTCTGCGCGTGACGGTGGCGTTGCAGCTAGTACCACACGCACGAATCGGGAGAGCGCAACCCGATCTGGGCAATCGAGGACGTGCGCGCGTTTCCATATATGGGCGAGTAGGAATCGGGCGGAGGACGTCGAGCGTTTGGTTGACGTATGGCGGACTATGAGTGACACGGCGACTCGGACGAGGGCGCATATAGCCAGTCGCTCGGCGCTCGGGCCCCAGCGACAGAGACATGGTGCGTACGCCGCGGTCGGATGTCTGTCCATTGTCCACCTTCCGCCGTCACGCGCAGTCAACAACCAACGCTGGGCTCGGTGCCATCCCGCCTTCTCTCCCAGGAAGGCAGCATGCAGCCAACGGCTCCAGCCATGCCAATGTCTCACACATAACACCATCCTGCATCCCGCCATGCCCCGTCATCCGTCCACGAATATAGCCCTCTCGCCACCTCCAAACCCGTACGACCACCGTGTTTTTGCTCTTTTCAAGCCATCGCATGTGCAGCATGACCACACCGGGCCTCGCCGCTGCGTCTCGAGCCTGGACTGTGCTTGGGTCGTGCCCCCCGTAGTACGTTACAGCGCCGCGCGGCGACTGGGATCAGGAACATTCGTCTGCATTACCTATGGAGCCGGGCCCTGGGAGCGCGTTGTCCCTTGCTTGTGCGGAGGCCACCGCGTCACTCGTTATTCTTGCGGAACCCTTCCCACGCACGTCCTTCTCACGGGACCGAGCCGGCGGAGACCCACAGCTCCCAGTCCTCCTGCCAGCTGGCCATCCAGTACTCAGTACTCAGTCTCCAGCTCACCGTTCACTTATCGCGACATACTACGCGATGTCCAGAGGCCAGGTCACGCTCCTTCTTGTGGCCCCCGCCCACCCGCCGACGATATTCACTCCGCCCTCCGATCTTTAGAGGCGCAGTGCGCCCGAGGACTCAGGCTGATGGCGCTCCCCGGCGTTGCCATCGAGCCTCGAGGCCATGGGTGCTATGTAGCGAGTGCCAACTTGCCAAGTCGGGGCCTCGGAAGCAAGCTGCACGAATCTCGATCGACGACTGTATATGTACAATTGTAATTATGGAAAGGCTGATGATGGCTCCGAGCCTCGACGGTCGAATGGTGCCCGTCCGTTGACGACGCTCGGCGGCTCTCGCTGAGGCTGCTGCTTTGCCGAGCGGCAAGGGCCGAAGAGGAGGAGGGAGGAGGAGGCACTTTGCCTCTAGCCGGGCGGCGGAAGGTCGCGGCGCACGGGGACTCGGGGAACTCATGCTGGCATGCACACCTCATGTCCACCATCGCGCATATGACGATGGTTTATTACCCTTCCCGTCCGTTTGTGACCCACGAATATTCCCAGCTTGGCCGTGGGACACGAGCAGTGTTGCGAAGCCGATAATCACATACATGTCGTGTTTTATTTCCCTCCCTTTTCGCCAGAATTCCGAACCATGCCAATCAGAACCATCTCCCCCCCTCCTCCGTCTGCAGCGCGAGTTTATCGCCTCCGCGCGGAAAGCGAAAAAGGCCGGGTATTTCTCCACGCCCTCTCCCCTCTTCGACCTGTGAGTGAATCTCCCCTCTCTCTCCCTGCCGTCGCCGCCGCCGCCGCCCGCCCGCGCAGGTTTCCTCCCCAAGTCGGTTCGACACCGAGTGCCCCATCGCCCCTTCCCGATCTCACATCCGGCGGCTCGCTTGCGCTGTCTGGATTGCGAGCTTAGATCCACCGCCCCCCGATCGCCTGCAGAACGAACGTTTAGGTTCCGCGAGTGTCGTCCCTGTCCCTTGCGGAGGGCCCTGTCCTGTTCTCTCCCTAGATCGCTTTCCGCCCGGTTTTTCCACACGCGCACAACCACTCCCACTCACACCCACACACAGAGCGAGATCCAGAACAGGGAGAGTCGGAGAGAGGCCACCCCCCCCCCCTCCCCTTCCTCTCTTTGCCCCGCGCGCTGCCGCTCCTCCTCGGATTCGCTTTATAAATCCCCCCTCCGTCCCATGTCTGGCCATCACGAAGCGTCTCTCCAGCTCCAGAACCCATGTACCCTCTCGGTTTCCTTCCGTTCTTCTGCAGCCTGGTGCCGGAATGGGGCGCCGTCGCCGCGGCGCTCGTCCTCCCCGTCCTCGTCCTCGCCCTCTGGTTCTACTACGCGATCGTCGTCGCCCGCTATCCGTCCGCGCACGGCGGCGACGATGGCGACAGCGATAGCGATGCGGCACCCGTGCACCTCCCCGGATCCGCGCTCGCGCACATCCGCCCGTTCTTCCATCGACGCTTCGATTTCATAAACGAGGGCTTCCAGCTCGCAGGCCAAGCCATATACCAGTTCAGCCTCTTGCGCGTGCGTCCCATTTCTTCGTTTTCGTTTCGTTTCGTTTCGTTTCGTTTCGGTTTCTTGCGTCTGCGCTCTCTTCTGGCCCGAGCGACGCGCTGTGGTGTGGTAGTGCCGTAGCAACCACCGCGCGTCCGCGCTCTGCGTCCTGAAAAGCGCAACGTGGTGCGGTGCGATGCGGGGATAGACCCCACGCAGCAGCACTATCGTTCGACACTCAGGCCTCAGGCCCGCTCGGGCCCGTCAGAGAGGGCCACGCACCGCGATACGATGATCATGCTGACGCGGCCGCTATCTCCTCTTCGTCCTCCTCGTGCAGACACCCGTCATCGTCCTCTCCGGCGAAGCCGCCCGGCGAGACTTTTTCCAGGCCAAGGACCTCGACCTGAACGCCGGGTTCAAGTTTCTCTCCGGAGCCGTAAGTCAAGAGCCTCGCTCTCGCTCTCGCCCTGGACCTGCGCGCGCGCGCGCGTCGCCAAGCGCGTCCGCAGGCCATTCGCTCTCTTCACGTACGCTCGCGTAATAGACTGACGTCCCTTGGCTCGCTTGCCTGCGTTTGCGTTGCAGATTCCGATGATGCCGGGCGTGACGTCTGACTTGGAGGCACGCCGGATCGCACTCATCCACAAGCGCCTCGCGGCCGCGCAGACGACGGACCGCCTCGCTCGACGTAAGTGGTCCTGTTCTTCCCTTTGGGCCTCGTACCGTACCTGCCACTCGACCTTCCCCGCCATCGCCATCGCCGCCGCCAAGCCTCGAGTGACGTGCAGAATGGGCCGCGATCCGCGTCCGTCCCCGTATGTGTGCGCGCACCTCGCACCTCGCATTTCGCACCTCGCACCTCGCATCTCGCGCCTCGCACTCCTCACCTTGCGCCTCGCATCGTTGCATCTTCGCATCTCTGCAGAGTATCGCACGGCGTGCGCTTCGGGCGGCGGAGGCTTTAGCCTCGGACCCGTCACACGCACATGACTGGGTGTGATGGGAGCCGAAGCTGCAGCACTCCGTCTATCCAGCGAGCATCCGAGCTTCGCGCAGGGCGCGTGGCCGGCTCGAGCTTGCGCTTAGAGCTTGCCCGACGCACCGTCCGGCCGCGGCAGCGCGTTCGGGTCCCCCCTCTCCCCTGGCGCGCACAAATCGGGGCATGCTCTGGCTTACGCGCCCTTCGTTTCCTACGCCCGTGGGACGACGCGCGGGCGGCGAAGGTTCAAGTTGCAGACGAAGCTTGGGCTGACGCGCGTTCCGCCTGCAGTGCTCCCCCAGATAGTGGAAGATTCCCGGCGGACGATGGACACATGGGGATTCTCCGGCACGCTGGACCCGTTCGAACGCCTCTCGGAGGTACGTCTGCGCGGCGTGCTCACGTACGCCGCGGCTCCTAGTCTCCCAGATTAGATCACGCGCCGCTGACCGGGACCGGTGCGTAATGCAGCTTATCTTCCAGACGACCGTGCGCTGCCTCGCGTTCACCGAGCTCGCCGACGATGCGGACGCGGTGCGCCGCCTGAAGAGCCTGTACGACGTGCTCGACACCGCGACGACGCCGGCGACGGTGCTGCTGCCGTGGCTCCCGAGCCCGAGCGCGGTGCGCAAGCTGCTCGCGACGAAAAGGATATACGACATCATCGGCACGAAGCTGGACGAGCGCATGCAGGGCGGAATCGCGCGCGACGATACGCCGCAAATGCTGATCGACGCCGGAGACGAGAGGCTGATTATCATCGGGGTCAGTACGCGCTGTGTTCTCTTTGAAAGCTGGCTTGCTCTACGCACCCTCTGGCTTCGCTCCTGCACATTGAGCACGTACTGCTAAGCAGACTCTTGGGCATGTTCATGTTCCCTGGTCTCCGCGGTCTTGCCAGAGCGCGCCCGGCTCTCGGGTCCCTCGGCGGGAGGCGGGAGGGAGGAGCATAGAGAGGAAGCGGGGGCACGAGACGTTCCTTCTGTTCGCGGCATTGCTGACATTCCCACCGGTTGACAGTTCATTATGGGGCTGCTAGTCGCAGGTGCACGATCGACCGGCACGACGGGTGCGCACCGCTCTCTTCCTCTCGTCGCGTCCGGGCATGTTCGCTCACACACACCGTCTTTCGGTCGCTTCGTCCAGCGTCGTGGTTGATTACATTCCTCAGCGGACACCCCCTCTGGAAGGAGAGGGCGGCCGAAGAAGTGCGCCGGCTCATCGCGGCGCATGCGGGCTCTGGCGCTGGCGCGGCAGCTGCACATGCACCCTCGGAACCTTCGACACCTTCGTGCTCCACGTCCACTTCTACGCCTTCGAGCTGCCAGTGGCACCAGCAACAACGACACCACCAACCGCCACCGTCGCACCCGCACGCCAACGAAAATACTGCATCGTCGCTGGCGCCGCTCGCCGCCACACTATCGGCGATCCCCCTCGCCGCATGGGAGACGGAGACGCCGACGCTCGACGCGCTCATCCGCGAAACCCTCCGCGTGGCCGAGCCGCACGTCGCCATGCGCCAGTATCTCCCCCAGTCTACGGCGGCAGCAGGGGAGAAGGGCGGGGCTCCGCTGTACTTGGGCGGCAAGGCCGTGCCCCCGGGCGCGTTTGTGATGTACCCCTTCAGCGACGTGCACCTCAGCCCAGAGGTGTACAAGGATCCATGGCGGTGGGACCCGGCCAGGGCGGAGATGAGCCTCAAGGCGCCGCACACGTATGTAGGCATGGGTGCCGGTGAGTGATTTGCGTTTGCAGCCTGTTCGCCCGTGTGCGCGCATGTGCGTCTCCGAGTGTGCCTATCGCCTCGCGCAGGGCAACATGCGCGCCGCGAGGCCGAGCAGGCTTCGCTTCCGAGCCTCTCTTCCGTCCTCGTGCTGATAATGTTGTGTCGGGGGATGCAGGGAGCACGACTTGCCTGGGAAAGCGGCTCGCGACGCTCGAGCTCAAGCTCGTCACCGCGCTCTTCGTCCTCGGTTTCGATGAGCTCCGCGCGGTGGATGGCAAGGGCGCACCGCTCGCCGAGCTGCCCCGCCCGAACTGGAACGACATCCTGACGTGCAAGCCGCCCGCGGGCTCATGCTACGTGCGTTTCGGACGGACAGTAGGTGCGACAGCGGTAGCGGCAGCGACGGCGGTGGCGCCTGCGCCTGTGCCCACGCCCGCGGCTTCTTCGCCTGCTGGCCCGGCTTCGGCTTCCATGGAGGTATTGACACGACCGTGATGACTGCGACGACCTCGGAAGGTGGTGTGGATGGTGGTGATGATCGACGACAGCGAGACTCGGGCGCGCGGTCGGACTTTGACGAGACGCGGCCGAGCCTGCGACGATGACTGCGACGACACCTGCACGAGGCACCGTGCGTGTGTAGCCGGGGGTTCCTGCGGTCGCGGTGTTGGCTTCGCCGGCTGCTGGGAGACACAGACTGTATTGTACTGGTACCGTTATAGATGTATACTCGTGCCCCCATTTTTGTATACTACCTCGACATTGCTATATCGGCTTTAAACAGCTCGGACGTGGCGTGATCAGTGGCTGCTCTTATATGCGCTCTCTGGCCGGGGCCGTAACGCGTCTCAATGCGAGTGATGCGAGTGTGAAATGGCACACTCACGGTGTTATAGAAATTCTGTTCCAGCTCGTGGTGGTGGACCTCTGATAATGGAGTTCTGTTGGATAGGAGCAATTGGACTCTGTAAATAGGTACGGAGGTCCGTGAGTCTTCTGATGCTTTGACGCAGACAGAGCGGCCTCGTGTGCAAGGAACTCGGGAACGCAAATTGCAGGATATGCTAGCTATTTCACTGGAACAGAACTCATACGAGATTAGCAGAGCTCCTTGCAATTCACCACTGGCAACTACTCACCGCGGCCCTCTCGACGTGTAGAACCATGCTCACACACCGTCGCGTTGAGCGTTTGGCTATGACTGACTGCACTGAACGGTCTACACAGCAATCCTGTTTTCGAACTGGACAGCCACCTTGTAGGCGCTGCGCATGGGCAAAGTTCAGCAGGGTAGCGGCCCCTATGTACGTGGCTGACAACTTCTACGACGGCTTGCTCAATGCTTCACAGGACGTTGCTCATATGCAGGCCTTTCTGAGCTTCATCTTCTTGGTTGCCTATGGTGGAGCATGAAAGGCAAGTCTCTTTTAGCTGTAAGTGCAGTTCAAAGAGACGACGACTTGAAGTTGTAGAGTTTGGCACTACGCAGTCCAACAGTGGAGCACCACCTGCATGACAGCACAATTAGCGACGCCAAACCGCGTAAACGATGGACCTACATCGACCTACAACAGCTTGCACCGCAGCACCAACCTAATTGCCAGGAACAAGAAACGCGACCAGGGCAATTATGGCGGCCAGGGCGGCAATTGGAGGAGATCAACCCACCGTCGCCCGCGCAGGTCCATCCCATCAATGGGCGCCCGGCACCTGCCGGCCAATCCAGGCTGGGATACCGAGCTGCACGACCGGCAGCGCAATTACAAGTTACTTACAACCACCACTGCCTCGCTCGCTCGCCGCCTCTATCCCATCCTCCTTCCCTTCTTCCCTTCGTTTCTTTCCTTCCTCTAGGCTCATCGGAACCCGCCATGGCCGACCTCTCCGATCCGAAGATCGACGAAGGTGAGCAGCGGACGCAGTTACGCGTGCGGCGGGGACATGGCACCCGGGCGATTTAGAGGCGGACGATGATGACGATGACGCGGACGTTCGTGCAGCGTACCAGGACGTCCGCTCGGACAAGACGGACACGAACTGGCTCCTGCTCGACTACGAGGTGCGTGCCGTCGCCCGCACAATTCGCGATATCCTGCTCACACGCTGCACTTTTGATCGTCCCCGTCTATCTCTCGCGGATCCCGACCCTCACTCGGTTGTGCGACATGCTTGCTGTCTATTTGACGCGTCCTGGCTGGACACTGGACAGTCGGACCGCTCCGACAAGCTCAAGCTGACGTCGACCGGATCGGGGGGCCTCGCGGAGCTGCGCGAGCAGCTGAACGACAGCAAGGCGTCGTACGCGTACGTGCGCGTGCAGTACGCGAACGACAAGGAGTCCAAGCGCGAGAAGTTCATCCTCGTCATCTGGATCGGCCCCAACTGCAAGGTCATGCGCAAGGCCAAGATCTCCGTCCACACCGCGGACGTGAAGAGCGTTCTCCGCGTGTATTCGATAGAGGTCCCTGCACGAGAGAAGGACGACTTGAAGGAAGAGCCCATCGTCGTGAAGCTACGGAAGGTATGTACGGACACGTCGCTACCCGTATCCTATTCTCATACAACCGGGCAGGCTGGAGGTGCTAGCTACGATGGCGTATGATCTTACGCATGGATACCATGTCGATGCTGTTAACCCGCTGTACTTGTCCTATCACAACTTTTTCTTGGGGTATACCGCGTATCCGATGATCGTGAGGTCATTATATCGTAAATAGCACCAGCCAGGGTACATGCGCAGACTATAGCTCGTCGTGTCGCTCATTCCCAATCTGTAATGGTGGGGCTTCAGAACTGGTGATGGCCCAATCACCTACTACCGACTGAGGATCAGGAGTAACGGCAACATGTTCTGTGAAGGATGGGGGCTCCGGCGGTTCGTCCAAGACGTCGGCGGGTTGGGATGTGTGCGCGCCTACGATGGCAGAGCTCGCTATGGACGCGACCGCGGTTGATGCACCAGCGACTAAGGTCGAAGCTGCCGACACCACGCTACTCGCAGTGTCGATCACTGAGGCCTCCCCCTTCTCCATTGCTCGCAGCGCAGCCTCGTCTCCGCTAAAGTCGGGAATAAAGCGTGTCCACCAGAACGCAATCCGGATGCTGCGGTCGACGAGACGCTGCTTGAGAATGAATAGGACGACGAGGACGAAGAATATCAGGCCAGCGAGGACGAGCATGCGGTCCATCCAGTCGGCCTTCTCAAGCGCGGTTATGAGGTGTTTAGACGTGCTCATGAGTGACGAGAGCACGTCGTGCGTGCTCGATGTTGACTTCAATGCTGTAGTGGAGGACTCTATGAAAGAATGCCGGGAGCATGAGGTGGGCGCAACAAACGAAAGGCAGAGTGGGGCGCACCGAGTAGCTGGGTGGAGAGGACCGAGCGTTCGAGCTCGCCTTGCATCAGGCCGATCGTTCGCTGCAGGGCCTCTGTCACCTCGTTGTTCGCCTTCATGAGCGCGTCCTCTCTGTCATGTCAGACAAAGCCATAGGTTAGCACATTGCACTCCATGCTCGACGTCAACGCCTTCCCGAGGGAGAGCTGCAGCCGAGCACTGCCGCAGCCACCTTCGCGCGCGCACGGCTCCGTCGCAGCCCTGCCACGGTAAATTCGCATTTAACACGATGTGGGGCTCGACGTACGTCACTTTCTCGTTCAGCGACTGCTGCTGCTTCTCGCTCAGCGCCGACGAACGGAGCAGCTCATCTCGGCGCGACGTCTGCTGCGAGTCGATGGCGCGTTTGGACGCGAGGACAGCGGCGCGCATGTCTTTGCGCAATCTACACGGAGATAGTTAGCGATAAACTCCAGACACCAGCATCATCCGCTTTGTCATGCACACACCTTGTTAGACAGGCCTTGAACTCGTCTACGACCTGCCTCAGCTCCCGCCGCGCCCGTTCGGTGCGCTGGTCTTCCACTGCGACATCAAGCGTCTACTCAGATATATGTTTCCGTGTCATTCTTGATGCTCGGTATTACACACACACCTCGACTTGCTTTGCTAGTACGTCCAAGTCATCGCGGAGCTCTGCGGCATACTGCTGCTGTAGTGCCAGTGGCCCCGTACATTGGCGCAACCGGGGTATCTGGAAGTCGGATAAGTCCTTCTGCCTTCGTTCTATCGAAGCAATGAGATCAGCTGTCTCTTCGTCTAGCGCAGAGGGTAGCGGTGGCATCGTGCCCGGCGAAGTCTCGAGATGGAGTGCAGAGTGTTGTGGACAGTGGCGGCGACCGAGGTGCATGATGTCGACCCCGCGCGCGTGGCATTCTCGGCAAAGGCCGGTTCTTCCAAAACGGGAAGCACGATCACTTCTTGTCTTTGGGCGCTTACAGGACTTGCACCTTCCTTCTCGTCACGGTATACCACCACTCCCAGCTCGCCCTCCATGCTACACGCTTTACGCTCCTTCAGACCATGCATTACACCAATAAAGTCTACAAGGAAGACTCATATCAACCTCTACACCACCGTGGCTGAACTCGCGCGGACGCACTGGAAAACGGGAGCGCACCCAGCCCCACAACCAGTCATGGAGGAAGAGGAAGATGAAGATTGGCCTAAGCCGCTTCAAGAGGGATTTGACACGGACGAACCTCAGGCGGAGGCCTCCACGTCTACCCGGCCGCTACCTCACACTCCCTTTCCCAAGAAGCCCGAGTTCAAGCCTACGCCTCAAGAATACGCCGCACACCGGCAGACGATGAAGCGCAAGTTCCCCGAAGGCTGGGCGCCGCCCCGCAAAATCTCCAGGGAGGCGATGGATAGCATGCGCTCGCTGCATTCGCTCGACCCGCGTACATTCTCTACGCCGGTGCTCGCGGAGAGGTTCCGGATCAGCAAGGAGGCCGTGCGTCGTATCCTCAAGAGCAAGTGGGAGCCCACGCGTGAACAGCGAGCGAAGCTGGCTGCGAAGGAGAGGGAGGCCAAGAGTCAGTGGAAGCTGCAGAAGAGGTTGGAGGAGAGACGGAAGCACGAGGAGATGCAGGAGGAATTTGGCATCGTTCCCGAAGAGCGGAAAGACGACCGCTTGACACTCATATGAGGGAGGCTTTCGAACCTCACTCACGCAATCATGGATTGGTTTGTATAACTTACTGCTCATTTAGCTAATCCACACAGGTAATATTTTTTTCGTCGTCTATTGCCGTATGCTACATTATCTAACCCTCCTCCTTTCAGGCATCATATGATCATCTAGTATCACATTTCGCCTGAAGCGCAAGCTCTCGTCATCTTGTGCTGTGCTGTCATTTCAAAGGCATACAGCATGCGCAAAATTCGGGGTTTAATCCATTCTTCCAACGGAAAGTACATGTCATCTGGGTTCCAGTCTGTCTGTTTCTGCAACCACATAAGTCATTAGGAGCCTTTGGCTAGCCATCGCGGTACAACGCTAGCACTCGCACTATCCTTTCAACTCGTTTTGGAACACCCGCCTGATCACCGTGGTGAAATCGTGCAGAGGACGCAAACTCGGGACATGATAACCCTCTCTTCCCGTGCATCCTATGTAGCTCTCCCGAATCTCTGCCATTTTGATCGCTGTTGCAATTCCGAGAAGCTCAACCTCTTCCAGCTGGATTGGCTGGGTACGCCTGGCGAGCGCGTGCATTGCTGGGAAGAGCCATTCGTGGACATCGTACTGGCGAGCTAGCCCTAACCATCGGACGGGAATGTCGGCCGCCTTTAGCAGAGGCGTGAGTTTGTCTATCGCGACGCGACGCAGCTTGGTGAACTGCCACATGGTGGTGAGTTTGAGAACAGAGATCCATTGCTCCATCGTTGGCTCCCTCCGCTCCTCGAACGAAGGGGCGTAGAGACTGCGTGAAGGAATTCATCATTACCTGCGACCTGGGTTCGTGCAGTGCTGAGTTCCGTGACAAGCAAATACTCACGGCGTGAACATAACATGCAGCAGCGGCTCGAACTCATCTTTCTTGATGCTCTCTAGTACTATTGGCTTTTCGTCGGTCTGGCCTTCGACCGTCGTCGAGTCTGCCGGGAGCGCGAACATATCCCTGAAGACCTCCGAACCGTCCACGAACTTGTGCTTTGGTACCTTGTACAGGCGATTCTCAACCTGCACGACAAATTGTCAGGGTTGTTCGCGTGTGCAGTATGAACTCAACGGTTCACCTGAATCACGATATGGTCAGAATAGAACCGGTGGTCACGACGGACTATTGTAGGGTCTTCCTGCATCTCAGCCTCGTACGGTGACATCGTGATTAGGCTAGTCCATTGGGTTATTATCATCAGGAGGCCGTGTACTAGGCGCACACTTACGCGTACAACATATCATGCGGGCTGTCGGAGGACATCTCGATTGAATCACAACGACGGACAGCCATCGCCTCGCTTCATATACCGCTCATATCTTGAGCTGCGGTAAAGCGGATTATACAGAGGCCGTCGCGATCTACCGCAGCATCACCCGTCTCATCGCAAAATCAGTGGTTCGGGACATTCGGCATCCAACCTCATACCTAGCGGGTTCAACGGGGAGTTCACCCGACCGGTTTGACTGCTGCTGCGATATGAAACAGTGAGCCCGGGTTCTATGAAGTCCACAGCCCCGTGGTCTCGCAGCCAAAGGCCAGCAAAACCGCAGCCGCTGAGGTCATGCGGCCAGCACCCCACACCTTGTACGCAGTGAATATCCATATTCGTTTCTTGAGGATGCATATATAAGAACCGCACACAGGTGGACCTCTTGGGGGCGCGACGGGCGCGAAGATAGCCATGACAGGCAGTAGGAAGTACGAGAACCTCCCCCTTTTTTTCTGCTAACACAAGACCCCTGAAATCACGCGCAGACGAAGCTTGCGGCGCTGTTGGGGTCTCCTCCCTTGAATCGTACCGTCGACGGGTACTAGCAAAAAGGTTCAGTCGACTGCTGTGACTTCACCGCAGTTCCGGCTTCTGAGAATGCAACTCACTTTGCACAGCGGTCGGGTGAATTGCACGCCGTCGGCAACGTCGTCGTTCTTGTATTTGACGCCGATGATGGTGGAAGGGGCGACGCCTTCCTCGACCCATTGGACCATAGCAGCCAGGATATTGTGCTCGGGGTCAAACGAGAGGGGCCGTGGCTGGGACACGCCCCCGAACGCGTTCGCTGCCTGCCCGCCCTGGAAGCGTCGTTAGCACAAAGCATTTGTGACGGCCGATACACGACCTACAGCACTGCAAAGTATGATACGCGTTAGCTCGTCTTCGCTCGTGCGCTGAAAGTAAGCGAGAAGACGTACCAATGATTCATCCCGGGCACGGTGAACAGGCGATAGAAGTCGTCGATATCCAGCGTGCTGTTCCCGAGCGTGAACTCGTGCACGGTCTCGTAGTAGTGGATGCTATTCCCGGGGCTGATGAGCTGGTCCGCCCAGCCGACATAGTGGAGCACTTTGCCATTCCGTGGGGGTGCGGCGAACGCGGTGAGGTCGGGGTCGATCGCCTGAAAGGCGTGTCGGCACCATGAAATACAGTAGATCAGAATTAGGCTTACATTGGATTGTCCGGGGTTGACCTCGTCTCCGAGGGTGATGTCGGTCGCGTTATAGTCTTCCATAGTCCATTGTGTGTCGCTGCATCATGTCGAAATCAGGCTCGAGCAGATAGTGTCCAAAGAAAACGCCCACTTGAGCAAGAAGAAGCGGAACCAGTCCGCGGGAAGCGCGAAGGGCGGACTTCCGACGAGCCCGTTGAAGAAAGCGTTCTCGCCACCTGGGAAGTAACCGCCAAAGATATATGTTTGGTCCGCCTCATAGTAGTCTGCGTAGATTCGATGGAGTGCGTTGATCTGGTCGGCGGATAAACATGTCGAGGTGTTCTGGCCTGGACGACAAGTCAACGTTTCCGGCCTGAAACTAGGAGTGGAGACTCATAGGTTAGGCGGAATAGTATAGAGTAGAGCTCACTCGGGAACGACGTACCTACACGCCCGCGGGTCGTTGATAATCCCGTCCTTGAGCTGTGTAAATGGGCGGGACAGCTGTGAGGCGAGCACACACTCGCTAAACTACGATGAAGGAACTGACCCCATCCAGCTCGTCACATTGTCTCATTACCTCGGGACCGATGACGTTGACCCACATATCCTGCGTCATGAAGCTTGGGGAGGTTGGCGGAAGAACGTTGAGGTTCATATGAATAGACCACGGCTGCAGATGGGTCATCCAGTTCGCAGGTGAACCGACGACCTAGACGATGTGGCTTGTTAGTTACAGCAAGACAAGGAGACAGGATGTGTCAACTCACGATGCCGTCGAAGCTGTCAGGGAACAGTTGGATTTCCTTTAGGCTACGCCGAAGTCAGATCCATGTTCTATGCGTTCGAACTTCAGCGTAACTTACCCTTGGCGACCACCTCAAGTGCGCGCACATTGTCAATACAAATGCAGCCAATCGACGCAGTCCAAGATGCCAACACACTCACCAGTTGAGCATCCCAGGTAGTAGGACTTCTTGATGGATTGACGATAGTACTGCTTGGTAATCTCTTTTCCAACTAGCACGCTAAGGTGAACGGCCCGCCAGCCCCAGTCAACGATTGCATTCTGTCAGTATACAAAGTCAGCGTGGCGCACAAGGCTACATCATGAGAGTAGCTGACGTCGTTATGTGGACCGGCCCACGAGCCGTCAACTGCTGATGAATTGTGACCGGTGTTGGTCGATATCCCTGCGACTGCAGCGATGTAGTAAGAAGAAGCCCTTTGCAAGTGAAGCTTCATCACGTGGACTTACATCCTTGGGGTATTGCAGTGCCTCCGAGATCGGCCACGGCCACTGCACACGATGCTGTTAACGAGTAGATCGACTTAGAATCGGGAACAGTAACTCGCCGCCGCCGCCGAATCCGCCGTTCCCGATGGTGAGCATCCGCCCGTTCCATTCGTCGGGGAGCCAAGCTTCAGTGATCGCGAACGAGCCAGCTGTGGCGTTAGTTATGATCACGAGCTCGACGCGACAGAACGCGGGCAAGCCTGTGGTGTTGATGCTAGAGAAGATATTGGATATGTCAACAGTTGCATTAGTTGGAAAGTAGGTTTTCGTGGTGACAGAGACGCCAGGAATATGGCTGGGCGAAAAGTTGAGGCAGGTCGACCTGGATCCCCGGGCGGCCGTAGCTGCGAAACCAAGCGCGACGTGTGCTAGGAGCCCTAGAAGTAAGAGGGTCATGGCGGGCTTCGACGGTGGGTAGACCGGAACCCCGGATACCGTTTTATACCGCGTGTACGAGCCATTCAAGAGGCCCGTCATCTTGTGCCAGTGGCTGGGTGAACGCATACTCTCCAACGCACTGGGTGTCATGTGGGCTGGAACATCGCCGGGCCGAGGGCTTCTGATGGGCTAGAAATATAGCGTGTAGTATGAGTATCCTTGTTGCGCATGATCGTCTTCTTGGTACAGAAGGCGAATGCGAGCGATTTGCATCGCAAGGAGCATGTGATGGCAGTAGAAGTCGGTGCGTGTGTCAAGCGCTTCCAAAGAAAGTAGAAAACGTCCTGAAACCGACAGTGCGCAACTAAGCGATTTATCAGCGTAACGCCGCTATAGGGGCGTCTTGAGGAAGAGAAGGGGAGTGCGGACCATAACTCAAGCGCTATAGGCTAGCCAAATAGATGAACGCGGCTGAGCATGAGCTGAGTGACCACGGCCTTTAGGCAACGGCCCGAGCTGCGGCTGGTCTGGGATGCATTGTAGGTTGCGCGGTGTGCGTGCCCAGTACGAGAAGACACGGCATCTATAGTACATGAGAAAGATTCAGCTTCAAGCCGTAGGTACTAGCAGCCACTGGAGGCGTGATCATGCTGCGAAGTTGGCTTCCCCAACTGAGCACTTAGCATATGGATATCCACTCACACCTATTTTACTTCGATACCGATATTCGGGTTATCCTATGGATGGTTTGTAGTGCATTTAGTTCCTCCAAGACAAAGCTGTAACGTCAGTGGCTTAAGAGAATGGACATCTCGAGGTGTAAGCGCTCTCACACAAATTGCCGAAGAGTTCATGAGCATGCTCACATAAAAACTTGACATGGCTATACCGCTCTACGATCCCATAGAGCACATTGTGCGGATCTATGTTGTGGAAAGACAACAGAGGGCCAAATGACGGTTGTGCAGGAAGGCAAGTACCGGTTTAGATAGCCGACAAGGGATATCAGTTATAGTCTGTTTCAGCTGAGATCTGAATCGGTACACAGCGTTTACAACATCCACCACCATCATCCTTGCTGTATACCGCTTGAGTTGAACCAACCACTCGACATGATACCCTCATTGCACGCCATGGAGCTCTGAGATCCCACGAACACACATCCGCGTACCCTGTTAGAGAATGCCTAGCCCTGTTCTCAAGTCTCGACGATAAGCGTGCGATGGCGCCCGTATCACGCAACCTGGCCAGTTTTCTGCAGCTCGGAAAGCGGAACATATGCAGGTGTACAGTGTACACGATACATCCTGCGTCTACGCACCTTGCTCTCTCCCCAACAACGACGCGTGGACTTCGTGTATCGTAGCTATGGGCTCGTCTGCATCTAGTGCGTTCAACCTGTTGGTCATGCGCGTCTCCTCTGCGCTCACCTGCCCATAGATCGTACAGAGGCTACCAATGCTCAGGACAATGCTGGCGAGATCAAACACATATGCGTGGTGGGTGCTGGACCCGTAGGTTTAGGCGCTATCAAGATAGTGAAGGATACTCGGGAGTTCAAGGAGGGAAAATGGACCGTCACCGCGTTCGAAACTCGGGACAACCTAGGGGGAATATGGTGAGCATACCGCATAGTGAGAGTGTTGAAACAGGTTGCTGACCCATGCGATATCATTGTGCAGGTATCCTGCGCCTGCCGACGCAGATCCACCTCTTACCGCGCTCTACGATTCACTCACCACGAACACGCCCCATCCGCTCATGTCCTATACATCCTATCCATGTGCCCCGGAAACGCCGCTGTATCCCCCGGCATCTTCAGTACTCGCGTATCTACACGAGTATGCGAAGACATTCGACCTCCTCCCCCACATACGCTTTAACACTAGTGTCGTCTCAATGCACTGGGATCCGAAGACTGACAAGTGGAATGTCACCGTATCTTCAGGCGAGACTCACCAGTTCGATCTCGTCCTCATCGCGAATGGCCATTACCGCGTCCCTCGGATACCTGCTACGAAGGGTCTGGATGCATGGCGTGCCCAAGGCAAAGTAACGCACTCTGCCTGGTACCGCAGGCCTGAAGACTACACCGGGAAGAAGATCATCGTAGTGGGGGGCGGGTATAGCGGCATGGACGTCGCCTCCGAGACCCGTCCCTTTGCGAAGGTGGTCATCCACTCTATCACAGGCACACTCCCAGAGGACGAGGACGGCGACAAGTTCAAGAGACGGGGTCGCGTAGCGGAATACCTGGACGCGTCTGAGGGAAAGGTGGTCTTCGAAGATGGGACGGCAGAGAGCGGCATCGACCACGTTATACTCGCTACCGGGTATCAGTTCAACTTCCCATTCCTCTCGGAGCCGGAGGTGGTTCCCTCACTCCCGGCCCAAGTCCCTCCGATCCCTCCAACGTTGCACAATACCACTTACCACATCTTCCCACTCGCGAAGCACCTCTTCCCCTTAACTACTTCGTATCCGCCGTCAAGCCTCGCGTTCCTCGGACTTCCGCTACGTGTCGCACCCTTGCCGCTCGCGGAGATCCAGACCCAAGCCGTGCTCAAAGTTTTCGCCGATCCCAGTTCACTGGACGTCCAGAAGGAAGCAGAGGCGCTTCGGGCGCGCTACGAGAGCTTCCGTTCAGTCAAAGGGGACAACGAGGTCGCGATCGCGGATGCTTGGTTCCGCTTTGGATTCAAGGAGCAGTTCGACTATCGCGATGAGCTGTATGAGTTCGTCGGAACCGAGTACCGCATTCCGCAGTGGGAGCGGGAGCTGTTCGAGCAAAAGGACCTGTTGCGCGAGAAGTGCAGGGAGTTAGAACGTCGCGGGGAGGCGGAGGCGTGGTTACGTGGAGTTGGGACAGGGCCCGATCCGGTTCAGGAATGGGCCGACTTCATGTGGAAGGTTCTCCGGGGAACGGATGCTACAAAGAATTAAAGGGTTTCTGGCGTAAATCAGATGACACTGGATCTGCACCTGGTGAGTATTTGTGAGGCAGTCTCCATTGTCGTCCAAGTCAGTGATATCTGTCCTGATAGGTTCATCACCCGCGTCGCAATAGTCATCATAATCGGGTTTTTGTATTGTGTAGGTAGAGTTCGCTATGACTACATGAGTGGGGGGTTATCACAAAGGGACCATCCTGTGCGATTGCGTTTGGCGGTAGAGGTTTATGCTCACGTGTGGGTGCCATGAGGCGACTACTCGCATCGCCTACGGTCGGCTTCTCCAGCGTCGTATTCACTATAAGGGCGGGTTCAGCACTAGGGGTCATGGTACGCACTGTCGACTACTCCCCGCCATTTCGCAACCCACTCACTCAATGCCGCAATCATCTGGTGCAGAAGTCGTTTTGTTCGAGCCTCCCTATCAAGGGCCTGATGCGGCATCGCTCGAGAGCCTCCCCGTGGAGCTGATCACACAGATCGTCCGCGAATTGGAAGGCGATCCGCCTGCCCTAGCGGCATGTGCGTCCCTGAAGAAGTCGTGGAGGGCGTTCTGCCTGCCGTACCTGTTCAAGTGCATCGAGATGAAGCAGCCCACGGAGCGCAAGCTGTTCGCCTTCCTCATCTTCCTCGAGGGGAACTCGAAGCTCCGGCGCCTCATCAAGAGCCTGCTACTGAACACCCGCGCAGGGCCGGAGACGCTGCTCGCCATGCACTCGATCGACCTTTTCACCCGCATCGTGGCGTGCTTGCCGAACCTCGGTTGCCTTGCTATATGCCGGATTTGGTTCAAGCAATTCGAGCCTCCCCGAGCCGTCGGTGTCCTCGGTACCGACGACAGGATGGAGCGCGCGAATCCTATACCGCTGGCGTTGCTCATAGTCAATTCTTGCCTTGCTGGCCCAGGTGGGACGCTAGGAGAGCTCCCATTCCTCTTCAACGTCTTCTCGCTATTCAAGCTCAAGAAACTCTGTTTGTTGGGGTTTTCCATACCGCAACCGGCCATTTGGGACATCAGGCATCGGTCGCACCGGAGAGGAACCCTCTCTGTGGAGAACCTCGAGATACGAACCCCCTTGTCTTCAGAGATCAGCAAGGTAGTTGGACAAGAACTGAGTCTCAGGCTACAAGCGGAATCGATACGTAGCCTAAACATCGCCAAGGCGAACCGTGCCTCCGTTCTGGCCGCAGGTGCGCTAATTGGAGTGGTCGGCCAGAACCTAGAAGCGTTCATGCTCGATGTCTCCAAAGTACGGCATACCGAGTTCAATAAGGTGCCGGGTAAGTATCATTTTGGCGTCGCTCATGCCCGTACACGTAGGAGCTGACAAGATGCGGTTGATAGACCTTGCGGAATGCCTTGGCTTGGCAAGATGTCTCAAGCTCAAAATTCTCACTTTCCATATCACGGTCAACTTCTCCGCACGTCCATGTCTCGGGCAGAAACACTGTCAACTTCTGGCGAAGATACTTGGCAATCCTCCCCCCGCTCTTCGTGCCATCGCCGTGGTCCTCAAAGTGGGCATGTCATCCGAGATGTCGACTTCTGCGACACCATCTCCGTCGCAGCTGGCCGATGTCACCGATCTGCCTGAGGTGGAAAAGGCGGTGTTGGACCATGATTTTCCACACCTTGAGGTTTTCAGTGTGCGTCTGGAGTTGGAAGGGCAGGTCACGGGCCGCAAGGGATGGTCGCAAGAAGCGGGCCGCCTTCTATCGCGTTTGAAGAGCCGCGGGCTGCTCACTATCGAGCAGTGACCAACTCGAGGCGCGTAGCATTGTGTGCTATGCTGGGCAAGGACTTTCGATACGTTGCGTATATACTACTAGTACAGTAATACGACTACTCAAAGGCCATCCGGACGTGGTGAGTAGCGAAGAAATGTGTTCACTCAAGAAGCACTGGCAAGCAAACCTACCGCAGGTGCCAGCGTCTATCCCTATAAGAGCTACACGTGACCGTGGCGACAGGCAATCCTGCGCGGCGCCTCATTGCCATTAGCCATTTAGCATCAGCCTTTGTCTTCGTATTGCGCTCTTGTCGTCCTCGCTGTTGTTCTCATCGCTTTCCTGCATCGTGCAAGCTACAAAAGCAGCACTCAGATCGTACACATTATTGTTAGGGATCGAGGCCCTCGGCATCATCGTCGTTCTGCTGCGGCCTGGAACCCCTTGACCCCGTCGCGTCGCATCTGCGGCAGAGCGTCGTTTTCGGATAGCTGGTGAGTGTATCGTGCATTAATACTGTAATGAAGGTGGTTTGAGCTGGAGATGATATGTGCATACTGGCGAATTTGTCACCATTTGTTATGGTGGGACGCGGTGGCGTTTCGGGAGGGTATCGCAGGAGGGATTCACTTCATAGCCGGACATCGTGGCGAACTGTCCAGCGAGGAATATGGAGGGTGTAAGCACTGTGGCCGTATACTCACCAGGGATATGGTTCTGTTGGGTTCTCAGCGTATACCTGCTCTGAGGATACTCTCTATATTGGCTTGACGCAGCCTGGGTTTCTCGTACATGTCAGCTTCTTTACCGGGCATGTCCGTGCTCGATTGTGGCGTCGCTGTATTGCTCGAAGTATATGAAGTTGACATATACTCTCAGATCCATATGAATCCCTATCTTCCTACCTCTCAAGCGACAGACTGGTGGCGATCTCCACATACTCCCTCCCATCCACAGCCTCACCACCAACACATCCATCAACACCCACCACCCCTTGCATCGCCCGCCATTCAGCACATGGCAAACCCTACAGGATACCCGCCGTTTGACCCGGCTCCATTCACCGAGCTCATGGGAGTATTTGTGTCGGCCCTCGATAAGGTCGAGAACCATATGGCGATGCGTTTGAACAAAATTGAAACTACCTTGGGCGCAATGGCAAACACGACGGCCGAGGCGCTCCAAATCGCCCATAGCACCCGTCAGGAGACGAAAGAAGGGCTGGAGCGTCTTCAAGCTGCCGTCGTGAACACAGCCAAGAGTTCTTGTGCGAACCACGAGAAGATACAAGTACTTCTGGGTGCACAAGACATGGAAATGCAGGAAGAAGGAACATCGATCTTCGCGCGGATGCAACTACTAGAACAAACTATCGCGGAATTGACCGAGAGTGTTAGTGATCCGGACGCTGCGCGTGAGTACCTCCCCAGAGTTGATGCCGCATTTCATCTTGTTCAAGTCCTTATATCTAGGTCCCGCGATTGTGAGACACGAAGCAGCCGTCAACACAAGCCCTGAACTACACCCACTGTCCGATGCAGCCGTTGACACCCTTGACCTGGAGCTGCCTCCGCAACGCGCGGATACTGGAGTCCAGACGAGTGTCCGTACTTTTGCTGAGTCTGCAGTGTCGCCTCCGCCGGAAGTCGTACAACGGTCGGCTTCGAATTCCACTGCTCGCCACTCATTGCGGCTCCCCCGAGGTAAGGTGCGAATCAATCCCTCTATTTCAACCGCTCTAATAATGTCCAAGCGCTGCCAGCCACTCAATCCTCGGCTTCGCCCTTCATAGTACGGCCTTTAGCACCTGGTCGGTGGACCCTAAGCGGCGATTGCAGCGGTAGGTTCTTGATCATGGCGGCCGGAACCTTGCTCACTGTCCGCTGCAGATGGGGCGAGCTCCACGGGCACAAGCAAGGGAATGTCGCCCATATCCGTCCCTCAGATCGTCACAAACGGCGCTGACGAGCGCCTCAGCTTACCTTCGTCCTCCGAAGGTCGTGCGAGCTCTGTCTTCGAGGAACAAGAGATCCTCGACAGCCTGCGTCCCAATGTCGATCACTCCCAGACTACGAGTTCACCGCCTCTGGTGTCTACTTCGCAGACGCCAGAGATGGACACGAGGGCCCGGGCTTCCATTCCATTGCCGCGCCGGAGCACGCTGGTCTCACATGCACCCTCCGCCTCGGTGCAAACGGATGCTTCCTCTGGTACTCTGGCACCGACCTCCGCTTTGGGGCTCATAACATCTACTCTTACTAAAGGTGCCTCAACATCTGGGCAATCTTCGACAAGCCCCCCGCAGCCGCCGAAGGTCTCACCCCCGCTGCCCAGACGTTCAACTCTATTGGCAAGCCTACACAGCTCTGCTGGACGTGTAGCGGGTCCTCTTTCGCTTGGCCGTGCAAGGCTATTCCCCAGCACTAAAACAGTTGCTTCAGCCACCTCTTCTAACTCACTGTCATCAATTGCCAGTCACCCACGGCCCGCTGTGAGTCAAGAGCTACAATCTCCCGAGAGATCCGACTCCTTGTCGTCGCTCTCGTCGTTGTCCTCTCCGCCCCAGTCACAGTCGCAAACGCAGTCGCAAGTACAGACTCAATCGCGAACACTTGAACGCACGCGTGCATCGGAGCGCATCAGGGCGTCCTCGGCGGCTTCGGACTCCGCCGGTGCGCGCGATGTTAACCTGTCGGGCGAAAGCTCTGCGCGTGGCCGCAGCCGCAGCGCGACACGCGGAGGGAAGGCGAGTGCGAGCGCCAGAGTAGGCATGAAGAAGGAGCGGAGCGACCCAGACGTATCTGGCCGCGCCGCAAAGAGACGCAAGACTCTGGGCGAAACCAGTGACATTGCCATGGGGGATGATGAAGGAACGTCCTCGTCGTCAATCTCAACAAGGGGTGGCAATGTGAGTGCCCGGGGCGGGCGTGGTCGTGGTCGCGGTCGTGGCCGTGGCCGCGGGAGAGGTCGTGGTGGGCTTGCAGGCATGACCTCTAGTCGCGGAATGATGAAGCAAGGTGGAGATGACGACGAAGACGAGGATAGCGAGGGTTCGTCCGATTCACGAAGAAAAGGCGTCAAGTATGAGCCGCCCCGTGTCGGCACCGATTGCCCTTGGCCGGACAAGATCGACGGCGATGAAGCCTATCAACGGGAGGTGCGTGGGCTGCCTAGTGTAGATAGATTGCTTGTTTATGGAGGTCTCCAACAGTTCGTGCAGTGCGACAGGTGAGTCAATCCCGCTAGTATGACACACTGCCCGAGCTGACGACTGTTATAGCTGCGAAGCCTGGTATCATTTTGGATGCGTGGGCTTGCGCATAGGCGATCCGCGCCTCGAGCCGGATGCACAGTTTATCTGTCCTCCATGCGAAAGTTCTGAGTAAGTCGTAGCCCAGTTTCTGCCTCAGGACCGCTCATTTACCATCGTTCGATTCAGGACTATCCGTACGTCACACTCAGGTTCTAGACTGACTATAGCTAATTTCAATGGGACAGGTGAGCAACGTCAGGGGCTGCGCTTCCAAGAGGCTGCCTGCTGCCGCCCGGATTGCAACCGTCCAGGACTTGCATCGGAGACGAACGAGTATTTCGTCGAGCGGATCATCGGACGACGCCCGTACGACGCAGATCTCGCTGCAGGCGTCAAACGACCTACCCGATTCTTGTGGCTGGTCAAGTGGGACGGGTACGTGTCGTCGTTCCCATGCTACGCATGTCAGAGGGCGGACGTCGCAGCATGGCTGATTAGTTCGTGCACGCAGATGGAAAGCCGAGTTCGCGTCGTGGACCGAGCGCGAGCACTTGGGCGATTGCGCCCGGCTCATCGAAGAGTTCGAGCATGCGGCAGAGATCGAGGGCCGTAACCTCGACAAGCTCAATAGTGTCGTAGTCCTTAACGAAGGCGCCGCTGTTGGATGGTGATGAGTCCAGCAGCGCAGCGGAGCTCTTGAGCGCAGCGCAATCGCCGTTACTTTTTGCAATGTACCTCATGTCCATCGCTTTATTTGTAAGATACAGGTCTCGTCGTGTCTGTCTTGTTCTCGTGATCGCTATCGTAGTTATTCTGCTTTTACATCTCGCGCGTTTTGTAGCATAGTCATTCTTCGTACATACCGATCGCAATCTTGTGGATGTCGCCGCGTTCTTGTCGCGACCGTTTGTGTAATACCCTAATCACGTTCTTGCACGCTTCGCACCGTCGTATACATGGTGCCAGTTCTCTCATCGCCCATACTCCTACGTGGTATCAGGTGAGTAGACATCGATGCATGACGGCCCCGTACGAATACAGATGATACAGAGTACTCGGTATATGAGATGAAGTGTTCAGAAAACCGTGCGAGCGTGGACACTGACAACCTGGTGAACCCGGATCTATAATGACTGCTTCCAGTATACCTCAGGCCTTGAATATTCGGAGAAGACGGCTCTCGGTGACGATCCGCGTGCGGCAGAGCGGGCACTCGCGCGTGCTCTTCATGATCAGGTCGGAACACCCGCGACACAATGCGAGATGGCTGTAGTTATCCGTGAGGATGGGCATCTACGATTATTAGAGTAACAACACGCACCCGCAGTCGACAATCGCGATATTCGCCTCTTCATCCTGGCAAATGACGCATAGACCTGTGCGCTCAAGTCGAGACGCCATGGCTTGTGCCTTTGGCGTGAGCGTGCTCGTAGGCGGTGGAGACGCAACAGGATTGGGCGGGGTCGATGGTGCAGGAGGCGTCGCGTCAGGGATCCCAGGAGTCTGCAAAGCAGCCATCTGCTGATTCTCAGAATGCTGCTCTTCTTGACTTGCTGCCTCGATTTGTTCTTGCCCACTTGGAGCGCTGGAAGCTTCTGCGTGAGCCTCCGACGCAGAAGACGAGTCCGCTTGTTGCTCAGCCCTCAACGACTCCTCCATCGCTCGCCGCATGCCTTCCTCTTGCATACGTTCTTCCTCTTCTGCCCGCGCATGCCACTCACGTTCCGCGCGTTCGGCGTCGAGCAAGGTCTTCACTCGCGCCACGAGCTCGCCTTTCTCCACCACGAGTCGCACGTTCACGTGGTTCTTGAACAGGACCTCCTTGAGCGTGCCTATTGAGAGGCGCGACAGCTGTTCGTCCGACATCTCCAATAGCTCGTCGATGCTTGGAATCTCGACCGGTGGCGCGGGTGACCTAGCGCGTGGGGTGGATGACGCTGACGCAGAGCGTGGACGGGCGGAAGGCGGAACGTTGAGGTGGTCCGGACGTGTCGGCTGGGTATAACGAGGCGGGTATCCCGGTGGCGGCGCATACTGAGAATGGTGTGGATTTGCTGGTCTGGCTTGCTGCTGATGTGGATGCTGATGCTGGGCGTGTGGGTCGAGATCCGGGCGCGGGAACCGACTCGGTCCGGACGTAGTGCGCTGCCGGGGTTGGTATGGGGGTCGTTGTGCGTAAGCGTACTGTGGCTGCGGCTGCTGTCGTGGCGGAGGTGTCTGGGAGGACGAGGCGCCACCACCCATTGCGTCCATCGCCCGTGTGAAGAAACCGCGCGGGCGACTACCATTCGAATGGTTGGGGATCGAGTGCTTCCTGTAGTAGCTCTCGTTCGCAGGTGGGAGGCACCCATTGGGACCTCTGGCTGCCACCAATCGTTCGATGAACTCGTCTTTTTCGAGCACACCCGCCACGTTGATACCGTATGCCTTGGCATACTTCTTAAGCTTCGCCATTGGGAGCTGCTTGAGCTGACCCTTGCCGCTCGCAGTGACTATGAGTTTACACCTTAAGACTTTCTGATGAGGATGATGCATAGGAAACCGAACGACTTACTCTGCAAGTTCTCGATGCAGAAGCCACAGACGGGAACAGGGTCGTACCCGCTCTCTGCGCCACGGCGCGGCATGAGCGCTTGGAAGTCGGTGCACGAATGGCAGTAAGAGTATCCTGCAGGTAGCTCGACCCGTCAGTGCACCCGTTCCGAACTTTCGATGTCCTCCGTAGCACAAGGCAAATGATCCGGAGACGCACCACAATGGTTGCACCTGCGCGATCGGGTGAATAGGATATTGAACTCCTTGTTGCATTTCCTGCACGACGGCTCGTTCGCCGTATACTCAGGCGGTGGGCCGCTCAGCAGTGGTAAACCTCGCCCATCCGACATGGTGGTTCGTGTCAGAAAGCAATTCTGCAGAACAAGGTGACCGTCGTAGTCAGCGAGAGGGCCGTTTCCAGCACGTTCGGCCGTAAGCACTACTAAGGCAGTGGCCGATCTCCGATCCGAACGGGATTGATATGGGCGCTTGTAGGCATTTGGTCAGCGAGTCCGGTATATTCACGCGAGTTTACAGTATACGAGACGTTCACTGTGTCTTCGAACTTTCAGCTGAGTTGCATGCAGGGCAACGAACAAGTAGTATCGATACAGCATTACCAGGACGATAGAAGATCAGTGATTATGCCGCATCAGCTGTGAGGTGCTATAAAGTTATTGACCCGTTTCTAGACATAGCAACTTGACGCAGTGGAAGCGTGCAGGGCTCATAACCCTGAAGTCCCTGGATCGAAACCAGGAGTTGCTAGAAATGTTGGTTTTTTTGTTTTTTTTTGTTCCGCTTCCTTACTCCCGACATCGAGGTCTATTTCTCGTCCCCCTTTCTCGGGAACGCTCTACACATGTGCAGTTCGCCTGAGCTTCCTATATATGAATTCATGCCGCCTATAACCAAGATTAATTTCCCATCTTCGATACCATCCTTATCTGGCGCAAACGTGTTCTACGCTGAAGCGCCGATGCACAACGAGGACCTCGTCCCGGGCATGGATATCGTGCAAGATCGTACAGCTTCGTGCAAACAAAGTTCACATCTCGCGGCAGAACAGTACACACCCTATGATTCATATGTAGCTGATGTAGGCTGGAAGTCGTAGATTTCCTGAACGGGCTTCCGCCTGTACTTGCAACCTGGTGTATGCACACAGCGGACATGTATCCAACATCAAGGTCTCAAGTGAGGTGGCTCCCATAGTGAACGACCGACAGAACTGCCGTGCGGGCGTGTCTCTTCGTGAACGTGTCTTCGGATTGGGGCCTTTCTCCAACACTGACATTTCTATTAGCCCTCCATATCGACTTGGTTGGCCCCCGTGTTGTGTGAGACTCGACTGTCTCCATGTATTGAGACCTTGAGATCGGCGCAGGGCGAGCTGATGACCCGATGAGATCGTATTTTCGTCCCTTTGATGTGGCCACTGCTCATTTCTTGCTGCGCACTTTCGCGGGCGTTCACTTTTCCCTATCGTCCGGTCCTTCTCGACCTTGTTTCGGCGAGCCTGTAGCGCGGTTACTTGAACAACAAGAACTTGCTTCGCCGCGTCATTTTCGAGCTTGAACTCCCGACACAAATTGCTCTTCCGTCGTACGCCGAGAGTTATCATAGACTTCGGAATATTAAGGATACAGCCTACAAGCTTGAACAGCGTATCGAGCCGGGTAGAAGCGGGTAGATGAAGAATAGCGCCTCAGTCGCGTACTCTTCATGTACTCGCTTCCGTGATGTGCCTTATAAGCGTTGCAGGGCAACGCGAAGCAATAACTTCGCGTTGTACTGCTGTCTGCCTCTTTCGCTCAGCCGCACCTATTGGGCAATGCTTGTCGCTGAACCTGCTTCGGCCGTATGCAAGATGTTGCCTGCTACTAATTTGCAATATCGTCGGTAGAAGGGCAAGGCTCGTTCGTGGCTCGGACTGTCAACAACACGTATCGTGTGTACGACCTCATCGATGGATGATGGAAGACGGATATAGGGCGAATTCAGTCGGCTAGAGTCTCGAAGGGAGGATGGGGGTTCAGATGGTGGTGGATGGAGGTGAAGGAGAAGTGGGGGGAGGGTGAGACCTGGGGAGGCATGTTCGTGCGAGTTGCATGCGGAGGATGCATGTTGTGTGAGCATGTGAGATTTCCGGGTAAGAACCCCGGGTCATCCGATAGATTGAACCTTGATATGATTGTAATACGGGGCCTTCGAGTGGTCCGCACTCCGCGATGAATGAATTCCAGACTTGCCCAGGGCGAGCCCCTGGTCTTGTGTGAGTTGTGATTGAAGACGATATGGGGATATGGGCGACACCGAGTTAGGGCGTGCACCGCGTGTTCGTCACATGAAGGCGGCGACACAATCCGATTGCAGGCCATTGAGGTAAAGAGAACCGTCGAAGTGGTACGTCGATCGTATCGATACGCTCGCTAAGTTGGGAAGACCGCCGAGCATCGCCCAGACTAGAAAGCGCAGTCGAAATGTGTCGTAGAAGGGGGGCGTAGCGTGTGGACGAGGACACGAGGAGACACGAGGAGACAACTTATGCTCTACGCGGAACAATGAGCCTCTGCGCCACAAAAGAACAGTGCTTCTCCTGTTTTCTATATCATCCGCAAGGTGTCGACCATGCACCCGAGACAAAAGAGAGAGGGAAACAGGGTCTTGGGATTGCTACTCCGACCGCTGCTTTTTGTGGTGATGGCGCTAGCACGACCAGATGACGGACTAAGTTTTGATGGCAGTCGATCGTCTCTATATGCTAGGCAACGACGCAGGGGTACGGAACGAAGACAGGAATCCTCTTCACCGTGCTCGTGCTGGCATGCATCCTAGATGTTGACACAGGCCTGAGTAGCGGATTCGAAGGAGAGCTCGTCGACGTCGTGATGAGTGGAAGGAGGAGGCTGAGTGCCGATAAAATTTATCGTGCGGTCTGTGAGCTCGCTTATCAAGTCGACCGCGTACTATATTCGAGCACCTTCTCAAATTAGGGTTTGGCTGCTTTAGTCCGCACGGGTAATCGGTTTACCCCATTCTGTCATGAAGGTGACAAAATTCTGCAAAATCGGAGACATAAAAAGGAAAGCCGCCCTTGCTTGGCGACCCCACTCGTCCCCCTTTCACCTCCTCCCGCCAGCAATTCCTGTTGTGTTCGACCATGTCTCAGGATGCGCCCAGCTGGACTACTCTTCCGCCGAGAAATCTCCATCCAAGCTTGAGCAACTTCATAGTCCAATATCCACCCGTGCTGCCCGCGAGCGCTAGCGCTAGCGCCGGTCCTCGAACCGGGCGCACTGGGGCGCGCCGGCGCTACCCCCAAGAGGTGTACGACCTGTTGAGCGGTACGTTCTTGTTACCTCGGTAGTCAGAAGAAACAGTGTCCGCCGTGACGCCTGTAGTCATCGTACGAACGGTACGAACGACGCATGAATGGGGTGGCGTCTCGTTTCGCTCTGGGACCGTGGGAAACCTGTGCCCTGCAGTGCACGTTCATCGTTCTGCCTTTGACCTTCGAGGATGACGCGAGCTCACGGCCATCTCTTCGTATCTGACATGTAAAATTGTGGTGTAGAACAAATCATTGACGCGTTTCTTCCATGGTCGGCATGTTCATGCAAACAGATTATTACACTAATGTGAACAAATACCCCACGAAACAAGAACTCCGGAACCTCGTAGCACAAATCATAACTATCCCTGGATGCGAAGACTACAATGCCGACAAAGCGTACACGTATTTTGCGGGTAAACGACAGCAAAATGGCGACGCACGCGGGAAGACCAAGAAACAAGGGCGGGCTGAACATGAGCCAAAACAGCCACAGCAGCCCACCAGTGCAGAGATCTGTGAGTATCTGCGAAGTGCTCCGCAATCATCTGGACGCACCCGCTCATGGGTCACGCTCGGGCAGTATACCCGTCGTTGGCGAAGGAGATGTCCGTGTTAGCGAAACTGGACGTGCTCCTCACGGAAACACCAAATCCAACAGACGACATCGTCAAGATATGGGCGACGCGGATAGGCAAAGGAGTCTGGCCCGAAGACATCAAGACGTATGCGGCCTTGAAACGAGCCCGAAGGCCTTCCGAGGACGTGAGCCACACTATATGCGCACACGAGAGATGGCATGCTGATGGTTCCATAGGCTGTCGTACAGCCACCGCCTCGTGCACTATCCACAACGGCGTCACATCTGCCAACGCCGGAGTCGTCAATATCGCCGGAGCCGCATTCGGCGCCGACGTCACCTGTCGTCGAATCAAGCTGGGGCAAGGTCGAGCTTGAGGAAGACGTCAAGGACCAGCTCGTGTCCGACGAAGAGGACGAGGAGGACGAGCCCTCAAGTAAGGGATATGTCCGTCAGTCCGAGGAGACAACAGCATTCATGAACATTTCTACTGCAGCCACTCATACGCAAAACGAAGTCCAGCCGGGGGCGCAAAGCATACCTGGCCCTCCATTATCACTCATCGCGGAGGAACTAAGCAAGGCGCTTTATTCGCCTCCCGAAGACGGTTGGACAAAACCTCAAATGAAGTTCAAAGATGTCACACGATGGCTGAGAGAAGAGGGAAGCGCGAACGCTTTTCTAGAACGCCTGGGCAAATCGGCTCCGCGACAGCCAGTACCAAGTCTTCCACGAAGGCCTCCAACCCCTATCGGGGGCAGGGTATCAACTTGAAACCTCCGTTTACAGATACCCGTACACCTACTCAGGCGAGTCTTCAGCTAATGCCGTGGCCTGCGAACCCGGCTAATAGTTCAGCATAGACCTTACGCCGCTCATTCACCTCCATTCTTATTCGAGATGTCCATACCTCGTATCACGCGCTTTTCGCTCTTCGCCATGTTCTGCTACTTGCTTTGTTCATCGTCTGTCCTTCCTCGCGCATCGTTGTCGCTCCTGGTACCTTAGCCATCAGATAATGTACGCTACGACGCCGTTAGTTTTGTACACTCTGTATCCATATCCCGCGCCGCTATCCATGCTACGGCCAACCAGTTATATGTTCATAGCGCTATGATCAATATGGGATGCCCTCTTCATGACATCCCCGCTCGCCCTCTTGCCACCATCAGTTCTCTATGCAGGCATCTAGAAAGTAGCATAGTTGTTGTTACAGCTTCATGAACGTCTCCTACAATCGGCTGCGCTCGGGATGCCGCTCCTCCGCCCTCTTCAACAGCCTCCGCATGAGTTCTACCCACTGCTGAGTGCCCTCTTCGCCCCCTGCCTGTCCGACCCCACGCACCCACTCCTCTGCGAGCCCCGACCGCTCGAGGTCCCTCCACTCCTCGCGCAGCACGCCCTTGGCGTCGTACATCTCGATCTCCCAAGCGGGCACGCGTGTGGGGTGCCCCGCGAAGGCGTGCAGCGCGTCACGGTACTCGAACTGCTCGTGCCCGTCGAACCGGTGCCATGCGCGCGCGATCGCGAGTTCCGGCGAGTCGTCTTCCGCTTCCGAGGATGTGCTAACTGCTTGACTGGGAGCGTCTGGTGAGGTGATCGAGGTGCCGGTACCAGTGCTAATGCTTGAGGGAGGGCGCCGTCCGGCGATTTGGGCGCGAAGGGCTTCGTACCGCGAGATGATATCGATCGCTTCCTGAGTGGGGTCGAGGGCGTCTGGCTGCGCGAAGACGTGCAGGACGGCACGCATCTGCGCTTCGAGGAGCGGCAAGGGGGCGACGCGTACGGGGAGGCCGATGAACGCGATGCTCGAGGCGGGCAATTCGTCCGCGTCTACCAGAGGGAAGATGTGCCGTGCGAGAGGGAAGGCGTGGTATGTTGAGTTGTATAGCGCTCGGGGAAGTGGTGGGACCGGCGGTGGTAGAGCCTGCCGAACCGTTTCCGAGGTGAGGAAGGGAAAGTCGATCTTGTACCCTGTCGCGAGCACCGTACAATCGATCCCAGACTCCTCTGAACCGTCTTCAAGAATCACCTTCCCGGCTTGGGGGTCAAGGTACTTGGCGACCCGACCTCTGACCTTCAGACGACCTTCGCGCATATCCTCGCGCACGGCGCCCGTGACGGAATGTACGACTGTACGGCCCGACGCGAGTAAGTCCGTGCAGAGATCCTGTCCACTCGGACCGGCTCCGACGACCAGCACCGTGCGCGCGTCACCAAAGTCTCCTGGGTTACGGTAATAGACCGCATGGAACGCTTTCTTGGTATCAAGCCATGCAGTGAGCCCAGGCGTGGTCGGGAAGCGGGGTATGCGATAGTGCCCATTGGCCACGATGAGGTGGTCGAATGTGATCGTCTCGTCCGAGTTTGCTTGTGCCGGACGCACGATGACTGTCCATTTGCCCGATATGTTGTCCCTCGTGGCCGAGAGAACGGGAGTGTTCAGCCGGATGTGAGGGGTGAGTTCGAAGAGCGTGGTGTAGGCCTTCATATACTCCAGCACGGTTGAAGCGGGCGGAAATAACGGGGTGCTTGGCGGAAATGAGAAAGATGTGTACGCCATGACCGGGTGTGGTAGGTTCGTTGTGAGCGAGTCGTATAACGGCGTTAGTGGAGGGTCGCCTATAGGAGGGGCGGGGAGCCTACAGGATACAAGGTTATATTAACTCTCAATAAATGATTGTATACTATGGATCGCGTACCATATTCCGCCGACCTCATCGCGTGCTTCGAACGCGGTGACCGTCCAAAGACCGTCCTTGTACTGCTGCGAATCCTTGATGATCTTGACCGCTGCAAGCCCGGCTGGACCTGCACCGATAACGCAGATGCTCCGGCGACTCTCATTCAACCGTTGGAATTCTTCTACCACTGCATCGAACGGATATGCGTGCGTGATAGCGATCTCTGTGAGCAGTCGCGACGTGCTAGAAGAAAGGGGTGCTATGTACGTGTGCTTGGGATCTCCATGCCTCAGTGACCCTGTTACCTGAGAGCTCTATATGTCTAGTGAGAGGTGGGCGAGGGAATAATAGGCCTCGTGAAGTCAGCGGTACGCTACAGGTGGTGGTGGTCAACGGTTGAGTCGCAAGAGCACCAGTCGATCGCGTATTACAGGAGCCGGCCCGGAAGTTCAGATCCACGAAGCGCTTTAGCACTGCCACCAACCCTGCTCTTTCTCAGTCTTCCTCCTGCAACTTGGATAACCTGCATCTCGTATGCATGGTACTGGCTCAGTGTCCTCTCTGAGTGCCGACATTCCTCAAGTTGCGTCGCCTAAATACAATCCGGAAGAATCAACGTGTCGAACAAGGTATCACCTCATTCAGCTGGTCAATATGACGATGCTCGCGACCCTCCAAAGCTACATCCTGGCTGTCTAGATGTCTACCACAAGAAATCCATCCAAGAACGTGTCGTTACCGTCGTCTGAAGACTAGCGGAGCGCGTTTCGGGCTGTTGCACATCCAGTCAGCTCTCAGCACACCGGCTTCCACAGGAAGTAAGAGCAGGAAGATGACTTACTATATAGTGAGTGCCATGTTGGTTGCTAGAAGACGCGCCTTGCGCTGCTCGAACGTCTCTCCCGCAAATTGCGGCTCATTCTTCACCTCGACCTTGTACCGTGAGACGATCATTGAGAGCACCGCGACGGTCTCGGTCTCGGCGAACCCGCGTCCAATACAGCCACGCGGGCCGCCGCTGAAGGGGATGAACGCGTCGCGCGAGTAGTCCCCCAGGAATCGTTCTGGCTTGAAAGCCTCCGGATCGTCCCAGTATCTCGCTGGTGACGAATCGCCTCTCCGTGAGCTTCGCGCGTAGCAGGGAAAGAGTTACACAGGGACGGAGACACGCACGATTGTGGTGCAACGATGCGGTGCTCAATGCAAGGTACGATCCCCGCGGGACCGGGATCGTCGCCTTTTCTCCCGCGGCGTTTGTTACGTTGAACGTCGTGTCTTCTGCGCTCCTCTTTGGTATGGTGATTACGGGCGCAAAGTGTCGTAATGTTTCGTTCAAAACGCTAACCTCGACAGCAAATGAGTGCGGAATAAGGGGAGCAAGGGAGCAAGAAGAGAACGCACGCCATGGCGTATGACAATGAGCTGAGCTCGTCATATGTCTAGCAATGGAACGTCTAGTGAGTGGTTCATGTCTTGTTTAGAACACGTCGCCTAGAGATACTGACTGGGGCTCGGTCGGATGGCAGGATTGATTTGATGTTCTGATAGAACTTCTCTTGTTCCTCCGGATACAATGCCAGGAAAATGAATGCGTAGCCCAGCGTATGAGCAGTCGTCTAAGAGGCCCATCATTGTGAGAAAGCATTTTCGGCACGCGAAAAGAGCGAATGACCTCATATCCGGCGACCAAGAATATGAAGATGTTCCCTGCGCAAGACTCTAGCGTCAGAGAGGCCGTATATGTCCGGACAGACGTTGAGGCCTACCGAGGACGTCGCTATCGGTGAGCTTCGCCTCCTGGTCGGCTTCGTCCTCATTCGCATCGAGCAAGCTGTTGAACAGATCGTGTCGTTCCTCTTTGACCTCTGCCGACCTGCGATCTTGCACCATCTCCTTCAGGTACGCCTATCATGCCGCCACGACAGTCATAGAGATAAGTCAGTCATGGGGATTCACGGGGTTTCTTGACATACCTCGAGTTCTGCGTGTGCACGGGCGAATTCTCGCATCCCCGGCGTGCCGATGGAGAGGAGCCACGAGGGGAAGATAACCTTCAGGAAGAGATTGTGCGAGACTTTGTACAACGCATCCTGCACACGCCTCGGTCAGCGCATACAGCATGCCTTCCTGCGCATCGCGCACCTTGAATGTCATGGAATGGCCGGGGGGCGCAATGCCATCCTCGATCCATGAGATCCGCCTACCGAAGCCCGCAGCGCTGATGACAAGCAGCGTAATCTAGGATATATACGCCCATCTAGTGAGTGCTACTACAGCGCCGAGAAAGAAAGTGACTGACTCACACCAACGGTGATGTCCAGGACGTGATCGACCTCAATCACATCCTTATCTGCCCAGAGGCTGTGGAACATGTCCTCCACGGTGCCGACCGTCTCATCCCATACTAGCCTGTTGTTCCTCTACAGAGGTGAGCCGTCGCTCTGTGAATCCATGTCGCATCCAACTCGGCTGCTTAAGCCATCGTGCTGCACTCACTTCCGAGAACGCGGGCGCGGCGATCTTGCGTTGACGCTTCCAGACCTCTCCTTCAGTAACGAGGATGTTGGAGCCGAATGTGGCGAGCAGCTCATACGCCTCTGTCGGTTTGGGAAACCGCGCGCGAGCCCCCAGGATCTCCTATGGCAGCCGGCCCTCCCAAGTTAGACACATCCCCATGCAAGTGCATATCTAGAGGCGTACCTTGATGATGGCCGCATCTGCGATGTGGTACGTAATTGCTGAAGAGGGAAAGGCGTTCACCTGGAGTAGCAAAGCACCTCAATTTCTGTGGATCCCTACTCCGCGCACAGCCATCAGTCAAACAAGGCGAGGTCCAAGCATTCAGCTCCAGAGTCGACTGCTTGTAGCTCGAGTCGCGAGAGGATGGCCGAGTTCGGTCGCAATCACGGGTCACGACGTACCGCTGCCAAGACGTCCCAACCCGCCTTCGCAAAGTCGGCATGTCTGGTGTAGAACATCGATTGCGGACCGGGAGAGATGCCCCGTACGCGAAAGGGGCAGAAGAGGAACCTGTCGTCGAAGAGCGTGCGGAATCCTGGCCAGTTGCTGCTCCGAATCAAACAGCGATGACAACGTCCGAGAGGAGTGTGAAGGTAAGGGCCGGTTTCAATAGATGTCAATGGTCACTACTAACACTAGTTCACTATAGGGTCGAGTGTTGCTTACCTTGTGAGGCGGACGGTCTGCTGGAATTCCACGAACTTCTTGACGGCGTATAAGAGGCAGAAAAGAGCAAGCGGCAAGGCAGCCTTCTGCACGTCAAAGGTGAGGCCGAACATGTTTCTAGGGTGTTGTTCCTGAATCCTGCTAGACGTCCAAGTTCGCTCTTGGTGCTACCAAGGCTGAGATGTTATGGAGAGAGAGCCGCGTCGTCGTGCGTGCGTGCAAAGCAAGGTGCACTGGGCTGTCCACTCAGCGTGCGACAAGGGGGCTGCGCTGGGAGGCTACCGACGGGGTTCAACGTGCACATGGAAGCATCACCACCGTCTCGGATGTCGTCGAGGACACCCACTGTTATCACACCCACGTGCCGTCCGGCGCGATACCGACCCTTCGATGACTGATAGCACCCACGAGAATGTCGTAAGCGGGTTCGACTCACGTTGTGCTCAGAATGGAGTGAACGGCAAACTCCAGACAGAAGACACGGGCAGCTTGACGGTAAAGCTATCAAAGGCGCGGACCATGAAGGGGATATGGTGTCATATAGCGCTTCGGGGATGCGACGCTAGGCCGAGCATGGGCTCTAGCCAGTACCACGACCATCCTGGCGTCTCACTACTCTCGTCTCGCCCTCCCGCAATACGGCCGTCACCGTATACATCATTCTAGGTGAGCATGACATATCCAATGCATCCGATCGGTCCTCTAATACATACCTGGGACACCACTTGGCGCTCTCCGCTTGAAGACGAGAGGCGCATTCCCGGAGTTGCCACGCAACCAGTCAGCGACACTCTGACGTTTCCGCCTGGCTAGCGCCTGGCAGAGGGTACGTAAGACGATGAGCCCCTATACCGTCGAGATGCTCCTGCTCTTGAGCAAGCGTTCTCTACGCTGCGCAAACACCGTCTCCTCCACGAACTGCGGCTTCTCGCGCACCTCGACCTTGTACCGCATGATCACCGCGGTCAACATCGCAACAGACTCCGTCTCTGCGAATCTACACCCGCGACGTACAAGGGTACAGGCGAAACCAGAAAAAGGGAAGGTGCCCCAGCAGAAGTTCTCTTCGCTCCCGCGTCCGATGCAGCTCGCCAGCCGCTGAACAGAGGCAGACTCACTGATTGTGGCCTCAGCCCGTGGGTATTCGCTATTACGGCTCTTGAGGAAGCGCGCAGGTCAGAACCCCCCTAGATCTTCTTAGCAGCACTCGTATATGGCAGACTACTGAGCCGGTGTGCGCCTGGTCCCGCGCGGGACCCGGCGAATGGGAACTTGACTTTATGAAGAGCACTGCCATCTACCGAGATCTGCCCCTGGGGTCGGATTATCCACCTTTCTTCTGCGACAGACGTCCTTCAATCATCAGATCTCCTTGTACACGCACAGCTGGCTTGGCTCGGGACCCTTCGTATGGTTAAACGAGACACTCGATCTGAAGATTTTCACGTCCCGTGCAACTAAGCATTCAACTGCGCAAGTCTCGATACTCTACAAAACCACATCCTCATCGTCCGGATACCCACCTCAAGAATAAATACGCGGAGCAGTACAGAATCAGCGACGCTTGAATACCAGCGGAGCGCGCTTCGGACTGTCACACATCTCGTCAGCGTCCCACTACAAACGGCAAGCGCGGGAAGGAAAAAAAGGGGGGACTCACTATATAGTGAGCGTATTATCCGTCTCCAGCAGCCGCGCCCTACGCTGCTCGAACGTCTCCCCAGCGAACTGCGGCTCGTCCCGCACCTCGACCTTGTACCTTGAGACGACCATCGAGAGCACCGCGACGGCCTCCGTCTCGGCGAACCCGCGCCCGATGCAGCCGCGCGGGCCGCCGCTGAAGGGGATGAATGCGTCGCGCGGGTAGTTGCCCAGGAAGCGCTCTGGCTTGAACGCCTCGGGGTCGTCCCAGTATCGCGCTGTCTCCAAGGCATCAGGGATGGCGAGCGCAGGAAGGACACAACAAACGCACGGTTGTGGTGCAGGGAGCTGGTACACAGGCCGAGGAACGAGCCCCGCGGGACGGGGATCGTCGCCTTCTCGCCCGCGGCGTTTGTGACGTGGAACACTGTGTCTTCTGCGCTCTGTTTGGGGATGGTGATCACGGGCGCGAAATGGCGCAGGGTTTCGTGGAAGACGCTATCCAGAGCAGCGAAGGCCGAAGATAAGTACGGGAGAGAAAGAGCAAGAAGAGAACGTACGCCATAGCGTACGACAAGGAGCTGAACTCGTCGTAGGTCTAGGAACAACGCATTTGGTGAGTGGAGGTTTGTAATGTATACCGTAAAAGGCCGCTAACCGGAGCTCGGTCGGACGGCAGGATGGACTTAATGTTCTGGTAGAACTTCTCCTGTTCCTCCGGGTACAGCGCTAGGAAGATGAACGCGTACGCCAACGTGTGCGCCGTCGTCTGTACGGGCTCAGCGTGGTCAGAACGCATAACTGGCACATGCCAAAGGGGATATCGACCTCATATCCAGCCACCAAGAATATGAAGATGTTCCCTACGTGAAACCGCGATCTCAGTCTATGCCTTGTTGCAAGTGGCACAGAGACATACCGAACAGTTCGCTACCGGTGAGCTTCGCCGCATGGTCCGCCTCGTCCTCGTTCGCGTCCAACAGGCTCGTGAACAGATCGTGCCGCTCCTCCTTGACTTCCGCCGACCTGCGGTTCTGCACCATCTCCTTCAAGTACGCCTGCCAGTGAGTCGCCACATCAGCCGTGGCGGCGTGCAGTCAGACGCTGGGCTTCACACAGGTACATTAGAGAGATGCACGACATACATCAAGCTCAGTATGTGCGCGGATGTACTGCCGCATCCTGGGCGTGCCGATGCGGAGGAGCCAGGGCGGGAAGATGATCTTGAGGAAGAGGTCGTGCGAGACCTTGTACAGCGCGTCCTGCAATTGCCGATTCCTCGGTGAGCGCGTACGACCACGACCACATCCAAGTTCGCGTTCGCAGAATTGCATTCGAGCGCACCTTGAAGGTCATGGAATGGCCCGGGGGTGCGATCCCGTCCTCGACCCACGAGATCTTCCTGCCGAAGCCCGCCACGCCGATGACGAGCAGTGTGATCTGAAGCACACGGTTACTCGTGAGTACTATGCCAGACACCGGCGCAAGATAGAACCGCCGCCAACTCACCCCGACAGTGATGTCCAAGACGTGGTCGACTTTAACCACATCCTTGTCTTCCCACACATTGCGGAACAGGTCCTCCAAGATGCGCACCGTCTCATCCCACACGAGCCTGTTGTTCCTCTGCGTCCCGGGCCGACGCGTGAGGGTTCAGCAATGTGCTGGGCCATAGCAGCCCCAGGGCCGGAGCACTCACCTCCGAGAACGCGGGCGCGGCGATCTTGCGCTGGCGCTTCCACACGTCTCCCTCTGTAACGAGGATGTTCGACCCAAACGCCGTGAGCGGCTCGTAGATCTCGGCCGGCTTGGGGAACCGCGCGCGGGCCCCGAGGATCTCCTACGGTAGCAGCCATTCCTCCCATCTCCAACACACCCATAGGCAGATGTAGGTGAAGAAGCGTACCTTAATGACAGCCGCATCTGCGATGTAGTACGTAACACCTGAGGAGGGGAAGGCGTTCACCTGGGGGGAGCAGGGCACGTCAACGTCTGCAGATCTCTACGCCGCACAGAGACACAGCCATCGCTCGTGCGGGTCAAGGTTCGAGCCTTTTGGCTTCTGCCTGCGTGGTGCGGAGTGGCGCGCGACTTACTGCTGATATGACGTCCCAGCCTGCCTTCTCAAAGTCGGCGTGCTTGGTGTAGAACGTCCATTGCGGCCCGGGAGAGATGCCCCGTATGCGCCAGGGGACAAGTAAGAACCTGTCGTTGAACAGGGTGCGGAATCCTGGCCAGTTGCTGCTCGGATTCACACCGCAATTAGCAGGTTCGTTTAGGTTTCAACATATAGATATAGATCAACAATAGTCATCACTAACGCCCCGGGGGAGCACAATCGGGGAATGCGCACTTTGTGAGACGGACGGCCTGTCGGAACTCTGCGAACTTCTTGACGCCGTACAGAAGGCAGAAGAGCGCAAGCGGCACGGCGGCTTTCTGCAAGCTCAGAGTGAGCTCTAACATGGTTCAAGGCTGAACGCAGTGAGGTTCGTATGATAGGTCAGTGATGGAGGCCAGAGGACCGAGGGCGCCAGCTGACGAGCGATGACACTGGCAGAATTGACTATAATATATAGTGGTCGAGCACTGACGACATGCATAGAGACTGTGTTCAGCGGACCACCATCACGGCCCTTTCCCGCCGTCATGCGCACCAAGCTGTGTGCCGCAGGGTTTCGGCCAAGTTCGACCACGTCTTCCGTACTCTTCCGACCGTTGTTGTAACCTGAGTCCTGATCCTCCCTTCAATCTCAGCACGTACCGCCGGGCTGTGGCGTTGTCGTGGGTGCCATCAGCCGTACCAGGGCCACCATCGTGCCTGGACAATGACCACGGGCTCATCGGACTGCAAGCGTTCGATAGGAGCCTTCATACAAATCCAAGCTGGGTGACGCTTGCCAGTGCACTGTCGAGTACGTCACGTGGATCCGGTGCGAAGTGCTAGACTCGCCGCGCGACTTCTGTCGTCCCGCGCGGGACGCACCTCACGCTCTGCACGCGCGCGCTGCACTACAACCGTACGTTCGTTCCGCCTGCCATGCCAGTGCCAATGCACCAATGCTGAACGCTGATGTATACGGGGCTCGTTGCCCGATGTGGTCACGACAGCGCGATATTGGGAGGACCCAGAGGAGTTCCGGCCTGCACGCTTCTTGGGGAATTATCCACGCGAGGCGTTCATCCCGTTCAGCGGCGGACCGCGAGGCTGCATCGGGCGCGGGTGCGTTCAGCTCTTACAGTATATTCAACGTTGACGTACCTTTCGGCGTTCTGATTGCCTGTGTGCGCGGCCGTGTCCCTGTTCCCCGGGTGACGTAGGTTCGCAGAGACGGAGTCCGTGGCGATGTTGACGGCGGTCATCATGCGGTACAAGGTCGAAGTGTTCGAAGAGCCGCAGTTCGCGGGGGAGACGTTCGCGCAGCGCAGGGAGCGGCTGCTGAAGAGCAAGAGCATGCTGACAGTATAGTGAGTGTCCTTCATGATCCTCTGCACAAGCCAGGTATCAGGCAGGCAGCACTACTGGGAAGTCGCTGACTGGTCGTGTATCAGCCCCGAGCGCGCGCCCCTTGTCTTCAAGCGGAGAACGTCAAGGGGTAGCTAGGATATGTGTTCAGGGATTGGGAGAATGTGGGTGGCAGTGCGCGTAGTGCTCACCTAGATGGTCATTGGAGGTCCACCATGTACGTTGGTTGGGGCCAAACGACGAGCTATAGCTATCAGAATCCAAAGACGGTTAGTGAACGCGGTTTTCAGTTGGTGAGCGCTGGCATGGTCTCCGCAAACGTCGCTTTCTCGCCGGTGGCGCTTGTGGTTGTGAAGGACGTGTCTTCTGCGCTGTGTTTGGGTATGCCGGAGACGGGCGGGAAGTGGCGGAGGGTCTCGTTGAACACCCTGTGGTACGTGGGGTTTGTGTCAATTTGGGCGGGGGCTCTGGTGAGGAGCTGGGGCAGGGAGGACTTACGCCATGGCGTAGGACAGGGAACCCATCTCGTCGTATGTCTGAGGAGTGTGCAGCGAATGATGAGTGCTACGCGAAATGGGAGGACGCTGAGAACACTGACTGGCGTTCGACCATCAGGCAGAACGGACTTGATGTTCTCGTAGAGCTTCTCCTGCTCGTCCTGATACAAGGCGAGGAAGATGAAGGCGTACGAGAGCGTGTGCGCGGACGTCTGCAAGAAGAAGCTTCCGTCACTACCTCGCACCACTCGTCAACATCATTGTGCGCGTTACCTCGTACCCCGCCACCAGGTAGATGAAGACGTTGCCTGCTCGCGCGCTCAGTACGCCGACCAACACCGCGCTGGGCACAAGACTTCATAGACTCACCGAGGAGCTCGCTATCGGTAAGCTTCGCCTTGCTATCGGCCTCGCCCTCGTTCGCGTCTAGGAGGTTCGTGAACAGGTCATACCGCGCCTCCTTGTACGTCGCCGATCGGCGTTCCTGCACCATCTCCCTCAGGTACGCCTTAAAGCGCGCATACATCCATGACATGAGCGTTTGGTGTTATCACCTTTGTTGGTTGGAAGAGAAAGAGGGAAAGAGGAAAAGAGGGCGAGAGGCGAAGAACGCACATCCATCTCGTTGTATGCTGTGGCGAACCGGCGCATTCGCGGTGTGCCGTAACGGAGGAGCCATGGCGGGAAGAGGATCCTCAGGAAGAGGTTATGGGACACATCGTACAGGGCTTCCTACATATACAGGTGCACATCAGCTCATGCCCTTCGATTGGCGAAGAAATATGCCCTGCAGAGCAGGTACCTTGAACGTCATGGTGTGGCCGGCACGCGCGACGCTGTCCTCCTTCCACGACATGCGCCTGCCAAAAGCCGCGATCCCGATCACGAGCTGTGTGATCTATCGAACGCGCAACGCCGTCTAGGTCAGTACCGCACCGAACCGAGACGCCCTCCACCAAGGGACGGATGAGGGACGAAGATGCGTTGCTTACCGCGACGGTCATGTCGAGGATATGGCCGACCTCGACGACGTCCTTGTCGCCCCACACGTTCTTGAACATGTCCTCGACGATGTTGATGGTTTCGTCCCATACGAGCCTGTTGTTCCTCTGCAAGGCGCCGTCAGCACGATCCTAAGCTGAAGCCTTTGGAGTGTAGCGCCGGGGTAGTGGTATGGCAGCGCCTCAGATCGTCAATATCCACTGACGCCCATTGGAACGCGTACGGCATCCCGCCCAATACCATTGACAAGATCCTCACGAATCACTGATCAGATCCCACACGATCGCCCACAAACCACAAACCAGGGCAGCGCCGCGGATCCGCGTGCATCCGTGCATCCATGCGTACTGAAGTACTGAAGTGCATATATGCTGTACTAACCTCCGAGAACGCAGGCGCGGCAATCTTGCGCTGGCGCTTCCACACATCTCCCTCCGTGACGAGGATGTTCGACCCGAACGCGGCGAGCAGCTGGTACGCCTCGGTCGGTTTGGGGAAGCGCGAGCGTGCGCCTAGGATTTCCTATGGGAGCGTATGCTCAGTAGGGGTATGGTTATGGAGGGTTCGTGGCTGCGGCGCGGAGCGAGTGTGCAGCAGATGGGCCCGGGGAACGGGAACGAACCTGGATGACGGCGGCGTCCGCGATGTAGTACGTGATCTTCGCTTGGGGGAACGCGCTGACCTGGGATATAGGTGCAAGGTGCAAGTGCAATGTCCGATGTTAGCATCACATGGCGTGTATCCTCCACACCACCAGGCTTCTGAGCTCTCCAACAAGGAGACTCAGTGAGGGCAGGCGATTTGGTTGGGTGGTATGCGGCGGCGATTCGAACGGCGGACATGAAGTCGCGACGTACCGCGGATAAGACGTCCCAGCCCGCCTTAGCGAAGTCGTTATGCTTCGTGTAGAACGACCGCTGTGGCCCCGGGGAGATGCCGCGCACGGGGAAGGGGAAGAAGATGAACGTCTCATTGAACAGCGTGCGGAATCCCGGCCATCCCCTGCAGAACGCATACATGCATCGCGATCGTCCGCCGCGGATAGCATGCTGCTGTGAGCTCTCTGGTCGCGAGGAGGAGCCAAAGCTAAAGATAGGGACTCCCCGGGTACGCACTTTATTTGACGGACGGACCGCTGGAATGCGATGAACTTCCGCGTGGCGTAGAAGAAGCAGAGGAGGAGGAGAGGTACGACGAGGTTGTCTACCCCGACGGCCATCGTGTTGCTTCGATCTTGTTCCAAGCTTCAGTGCGGAGACCGCAGAATCCGATCGAGTGCACCGACAGGGAGAGGGAAGATATTGCGCGAGGCCTGCGGTGGCGATGAACTATATGGGAAAGGCGGCTGGCTGCTCCATCGCGGCATCCGGCGTAGCAGGCCTAGGGCTGTCAGAGTGGACAGCAAGCACTGTCACGGCCTAACTGACCGCGCGACTACTAATAGGCAGCATGTCGCGATATTGTGAATTTGATGTCTTGAGCATGGATGCACTCCGCTGGAAGCAACAGGGCTCGGAGAGTAGCCCACCGCGTGAGAGCCTGAGAGAGCCTGAGAGGTTCTGTGTATACGAGTCGGTATCCTCGCCCAGTGTTCCCATCCGTTCGTCCTGTACATGCGTTCGCGAATGGAGCACTGTGACGGGTGGCAGTCAGCGTGCGAAAAGTACCCGTTGTGATCATGCATGTACTGAATATGTACAATCGGCGGGAGTTCGCCGGAGCAGCACGGGCCCGACCAACAGCAAAAACAGAAGCCGATTTTAGCAACTCCTGGTTTCGATCCAGGGACTTCAGGGTTATGAGCCCTGCACGCTTCCACTGCGTCAAGTTGCTGTGGTAGCACAGACGGTCGTAAGCTGTGAGTCGGCTGAAAGAGTGGGGATCCGTTAGGATGCTGGCCTGTCTGGATGCTGTGAAAGACCAAGGCAGCTGTGCGTGCGGGTTTACGTTAGGGTCCTGTACGCTCATGGCTTATGTTGATGCAAGGCTAGATCAATCACTGAGATTAGGGGGCTCGGGGAACACAGCACCAGAGCCTTGTCGGGTTAGCGAGTGGCCTGACTGGACGCTGTCAATTTAGCACAGATCTGCATCTGGCGTTGTGTCAAAATGTGGTTTCCGGAGCGCCCGAAATAGGAGGGATTGTGACGTCGTGGTGGGGCATGTGGAGCCGCCCGTAATTGCCTGCGCACCCGGAGATACCGACTCTGCGTGGCGACTCGCGCGCGAGGCGTCGGGCCTTGTTCTCTCTACATCCTCCGACGACTCCCAGCATCTCCATCTTCACGGCCCATGCACGGCTGATATACGCCATCATCCCACGGCAACACTCGGTGCTGATCCATCAGTGTCTTGAAGACCAGTTTCTGCAAGCGAGACGGCATAAAATAGCAGGGCGGAGGAGGGAAAACCGCGTGCAGGCACACTTTGCGTCGGCGTCCTCGATCGATCGCGGCAGTGGATTGTGGCTGGCAGGTCGCCCCATCCCCGACGTCAATCCTCTCGCTTTCTCTTCGCTCCCTTCATATCAAGTCCCCGTCTCCTCTCCCAGTCGCTCCTTCTCCATCTCTTCTCTTCATACCCCGTCCTCGCCTCTACCATATCCATCTACTAACGACCTCATGTGCGCACCTCGTCTCGTCCAGTGGCTATATGCGCGGCTGACCGCTCTCCTCCAGGTCCTCCAACCTGTCCGACGCGACCAGCGCGTCGACGGCGACCTTCGTCACCGCGTTGGTCTTCAACGCGGCCGTGTTTGGAATCGAACTGGGTGTCTTCACCCTCGTCCGTCCGTTCTTTCCCGCAATATACCAGCCTCGGACGTACATTCCTCCTAAGAGGTGAGCGTCTGTCTCTTATCTCACTTTCAAGTCCTCTGGTCGGCGCTGCGCGGGAATGTGGCGGTTGGGTGGCTCAAAGTGCATTGGTTGCAAGACTTGCTCTCGTCAGTGAGAGACGGGTGCACCACCCCCAAGGACACGGTGGAGGCATGCTCGTCGTGGGGGCTCAATGTGACGCGGTCTCAGGCACCGTCAACCGTGGTGCCCGCGACCTCAGCTCCAGCTGTCGCGCTACTTCCTCTCTCCCACAGAGGCAATCGCGTTACGCCATTCGCAGAGCTCGCTCCCCGACCGACGATGATGCTTCCTTCCCCGCACGGCTGCCCGCCTTCCTTCTCGGTGCATCAGTCTTATTGCCATCAATACCGCTTCCAGGTGATGCATGGATGCTGTTCGGCCAACAGAATGTGGCGTTAGTGGATAGTGTCTAGCTCATCCGGCTGGCCGATGGCATGGAACGTACGGAGGCATTCGCCGGTGTCAATCGCATCGGCTTACGGCCATGCGTGCCACTTTAGATTCGTCCACACTCGCCTGCCTTTCTTGAAACGTGAACATGAAACGTGACTAACCACTTGTTGCAGCCGCCGCGCCGCGGAACTCACAAAGAATCTGATACTATGGCCATATGCCGTGGTCATGGCCAATTACCATGACATACGCACAAAAGTTGGCATGGACGCCTACTTCTTCGTGCGCTTCTTGCGCATGATGGCTCGGATCCTACTACCCATATGGCTCGTCTCCTGGGTTATCCTCCTACCCATCACCGCCGCGCGGTCCGACAATACAGGACGCACGGGGCTTGACCGATTCACTTTTGGCAACGTGCCCGCTAACCAACAGAACCGCTACGCAGCCCATCTTATCCTAACCTGGTTTTTCACGAGTAAGTGCCCATATCCGACTTTCTCCCTTGTCGTTGGCTCATGATCCCTAGTTTGGATCTGGTGGAACATCCGCCATGAAATGAAGCACTTCGTGACTACGCGGCAACGATGGCTCATAGAGCCTGACAATGCAGCATCCGCTATGGCAAGCACCGTGCTCATCACGGGCGTTCCGCGGAATTACCTGTCTGAGAGCGCGATTCGCAATTTGTTCTCGCACCTCCCCGGCGGTGTGCGAAAGGTCTGGCTCAACCGGTACGTTGTAGCTCTCACATTCGACGGCTTCCGCTAATATTGTGTTCAGTGACCTCAAAGAGATGCCGGACCTGTACGAGCGCCGCCTGAACGCCGCAAAGAAGCTCGAATCGGCAGAGACCACCCTCATGAACACCGCTGTAAAGCTCCACAACAAGAAATTGAAGGCAGAGGCGAAGGCTGCCAAAAAGGGCCGCCGAACCTCTACCGACACCGCGAACAATGACGGCCGCCCGCTTACCGATCCCAGCATCGTTGACGTCGAACAGGGTGACGTTTCGCTTGCAGAGAAGCTCGTACCGAAGAACAAGCGGCCGACTCACCGCCTGCCGCCATTCTCATGGATGCCGTTCTCGCTCCCGCTCATGGGCAAGAAGGTCGACTCGATTGAATGGGCACGTCAGGAGCTCGCCGAGACCAACAAGGCGCTCCGCGAGGCGCGGCGCACGCTTGCGCGGGATGTCGCTACGACGTCGAACCTCCCCGAGCCCGGTTCGAACCACCCCAACGCGCTCAAGGCAGACCCAAGCGCTTCGCAGACGTACCCCCCTCTAAACTCGGCGTTCGTGCTCTTCAACAAGCAGATTGCTGCCCATATGGCGGCTCAGGTGCTCACGCACCACCTGCCGTACCGTATGGCGGGCAAGAACGTCGGTGTTGCGCCTGAGGACGTGATTTGGGGCAACCTGAACATGAACCCGTATGAGGCGCGTATCCGTACCGCTATCGGCTGGGCTATCACCATCGGCTTGATCATCGTTTGGGCCATTCCTGGTACGTCATACGCCTCCGCGCTTGTGTTACAATAATTGGCTAATACATCGCCTACAGTCGCGTTCATCGGTATCGTCTCTAACATTCACTCGCTGTGTGCGACGTACAGCTGGCTCGCATGGCTCTGCGACTTGCCTCCGGTCATCGTTGGCATCATCTCCGGTATTCTTCCTCCCGCGTTGCTCGCGGTCCTCAACATGCTGCTCCCGATCGTACTGCGCCTCCTATCTCGCTTCGAGGGTACGACGCAGCGGACGACGATCGAGTTGAGTTTGATGACGCGGTACTTCCTGTTCCAAGTGATCGTAAGTGGCCTTTACCTTTTGACATGTCGATGGATCTCATCCTAATTGTACGTGGCCGCGTAGAACTCCTTCCTGGTTGTCACCCTTTCGTCCGGCATCATCGCCGCCCTCCCCGACCTCGTCCACAACCCTGGCTCGATCCCTTCCTTGTTGGCCGGCAAGCTCCCCCAGGCGTCGAACTTCTTCCTCACGTACGTCCGATGTTGTCTCGTATGCGTTCGGATGCTCACTTTGCCGCAGCTATATCATTCTTCAAGGCCTGTCCGGTACCGCCTCCGGGTTCTTGCAGGTCGTTCCTCTCGTGTTGTACTACGTGAAGCTGTTCATTCTGGGCTCCACACCTCGCTCGATCTATGGCATCAAATACACGCTTCGCTCCGTATCGTGGGGAACCTTATTCCCATCCATTACCCTTCTCGTGGTTATAAGTACGTTCACCGTTGATCTTCTCGTGAGGCCATTTGTACTGATCATCTGTTCGCAGCCGTCGCCTACAGCATCATCTCTCCTATCATCAACGGCCTTTCCTTCGTCACGTTCTTCCTCTTCTACCAATTGTACAAGTACCTCTTCATCTGGCAGCTCGATGGCCAGAAGACGGGCGAGACGGGCGGCTTGTTCTTCCCGCGTGCGATCCAGCACCTCTTCGTCGGCATGTACTTGCAGCAGATTTGCCTTGCTGCGCTGTTCTTCCTGGCCCGTGATGAGAATAAGAACGCAAGCGCGGTCCCTGAGGGCGCGCTCATGATCGTTCTTATCGTTTTCACGGTAAGTCACATCGTACACAATCTCACTTACAAGCTTGGAGACTGACGAAAGCGCGTAGGCATTCTTCCACATCATTATCAACAACTCGTACGGCCCACTCACTCACTATCTGCCCCTGACCCTCGCGGAGATGACCCACGGCGGAAAGGACGCGAACGTCGCAGCGGCTGCTCAGGAGCTCGACGACGCGGCGTCGAACGAGGAAGCCAAATCTTCCGACGTGGAGAAGCGGAGCGTGCGCAAGCGCGCGAGCCCGTCCGGCTCCGTCGACCTGTCCTCTGGCAAGGCGAAGGACACGACGACGGTCGAGGACATCGAGCGCGGTCGGGCCGAGTCTGCGAAGCCTGGCGCACCCGGGGTCGAACACGACGAAGATAATGACGACGTGAACTCGATCCGCGGTGTCGACGAGGACGCGGGCCCGAAGGACTTCTATCACCCCGCGAGTATCGAGCCGCAGCCGATCATCTGGATCCCGCGCGACCCGCTCGGACTGGGCGAGGCGGAGGAGCGCGCGATTCGCGAGGCAGGCATCAGGGTGTCGACAAGAGACGCGATTATGGACGGGAAGGGCCATGTCGATATCGAGGGCCCTCCCCCGGAGAACGACAGCGACTGAGCGGACGACGCTGGAGAGAGAGTGGGGGGGAGGGTGAATGTCACCGATAATATAAGTGTGTGCTTCTTATGAGATACGTTGTTTCTGTGTTTCTGTGCGTATCTGTGTCGCTCGCCGTTGTCTTGATTACGGTTACGATCACCAGCCCATTTCTTGTACTACTAGCCACAGCATTATCTTTTTTTTTACCAACATTAAGCTTACAAACGAGTCAGCCAGCCAGGACGTTGTTTGTGTCCTAGTCGTGACGCGCATATACCACCCCTGTTTCAAGTACTAGGCTTCCAATTGTTTCTCGCGACTTGCTACTTGCTATCGACAGCCTAGTTACTTCCTGCCGCTCCTTGATCGATCTACTCACTATATAGCTAGAATATACACGCGCGTGTAGCTTTTACCTGTACTCGAGGCCTTTTTTTCACCTTTCGCGCATGTTATGATGCTCTGTCCTCCTGTGTACTTTTGTCTAGCGCCGCGGTAGTCGTATAATCACTGATGATTTTTACTTGGACGCATAGGGTGCGTCTCGCTACTTGCACGCTTGTGGTTTGAAGTCTGTATGTGGTACACATTCACCGTCTGCCTAGGGGACGTCGCGTACACCTTCACGTACGAGACGTGCGAGTACGTCCCACTTGGTACTTGCGTCGTATGATACTACTAGGTCCCGCTGGCGAGGAAACCTCCTCTTCGTTGCGGGTGAGAGCAGCGGATGAGAAGTGTGGCAGGAGCGATGGGAGGTGAATTGGGATCGTGCACCACGACGTGAGTGGATGCGACGACGGCGGAGGAAATGAGAGGGGTTGGAGTAACATGGGGCTGCGTCCGAGCTTCAATCTCGGTTCTTTCTAGATAATGAAGCATGCAAGGGCAGGTGTGTGACAGAGGATATAGGAAGGATCAGATCCTGGATTAGCGAATACACGTACCAGACTCCGAGGCATGGAGAGCAGACCCGGTCAAAGAGGCCACATTCACATCGACAATTCACCAGTTGATCACGCTCAATGCACGTCGCAGCATATACAGCAATTGTCGGAAATTTATAATGTGACCATTGCGGATGGCGGGCACTATTCTCTACGAGGCGCACAAATCCACGCTCTGTGCGAGAACGACATACCTGGAACGTAGCGCAGCGTACAATCCCTTCGCGACCGGACAGGTCTACCAGGCCGACCTCGAACGCCCATTCGCGGTGCAATTTCCGCACTTGAAGGTGCATCCACGGGTGCTTGAGGCCCAGATGTTCCGGCGCACGACGCGACTGAGTTGCTGAGCTTCGACCTGCGGGAGGGCACCGGATATAAGTCATCCGCAGCGTAGGCGACTGGATATTACTGTGCGCCTGAGAAACGCGAATGCAGCATGGAGAGGCCTTGCGACGGAGCGCCCGTTGGAGCAAACAGCCTACAACACGCAATACCCAACATAGGTCCATAGCGCGCCTCGTGCTGCACCTCAGCCTTACTTGTCTCTCCGACTCATCCTTCTCACCTCGTTTTTGTCGTTCTCTTGTGATCGTCGTCTTCGTTCGCCCAGCATGGCTCCCAAGAGCCAGAAGTCCGACCGCATCGATAAGGCCGACCCCAGACAACCCCATATCATCCTCCGCACACTCCCCTCCTTCTCCTTCTCTACCCCCACCGAGTCCGTCAACGTCCACTTCTCCCTACACGCTACACGAACCCCGCAAGACAAGCTACGACTGATGGCGACCCCCTGTACGTCCCTATGCTCGAGTCGTTGGCTTACCAGGTGCTAAGTGGTGTTTCGTAGATCCAGAGAGCACCACCACCCGCCGCACATTCGGGGACAGCTCATCCACGTCCTCTGTTGGCGACCACATCAGCGCCGATCGTGTATCTCTCACTTCAGAGCTGTCTGTTCCGGAATCGATCATCAGACGTGTCGATGCCCTGGAGATATCCTCTCGGGAACACAGTACGAAGCTCGATGCGACGAACCGCAAGCTCGACTCGACGAACCGTGAGCTCAAGGAGCTCAAGGAGCAAGTGCAGAAGAACGATGATCATCTCAAGCGGTTGGACAACACCGTTCAGAACCTCTGCGGCACTGTGGGCGAGCTCAAGATCAACGTGTCTGATTTGGACAAGAAGATGTCTGAAATGAGCAAGAAGATGGATGAGGTGCTCGCATATCTGACCATGACCGGCCAGAGACCCAACTTGAATGTAACCTCCCTCGCCGCGCCCACTCCCCCAGACAACTCCTCTGGTATGAACGCTACTACTTCTCCCCCCACCGCCCACCTCAACCCCCTCATCACCATCTCCCCTCCCCCAGCTAGCCCAGCTGGCCCACCCAGTCCGAGCAGCCCAAGCAGCCCCGCCGCTCTCACCCCTGGGCAACCATTCCCCTACACACACGCGACCGCCTCTGCTCCCGACATCTCCGAGCATACACGCTTCAGGCCCCAGAACTATGGGGGCCGCGCCGTGCAGGCCAAGAGCGGCTTTACCTGGCTAGCGGGTGGGATTTCGCAGATGCACCGGGAACTCCGTCAACTTGTTAATACTCCTCTCAACGTCCCAGGCAGGGGCAAGGGGAAGGCAAAGGGGAAGGCAAAGGAGGAGACCGAAACGGCTCCTTCCGTCGCTGGCAGTGCCACGACCGCCGCACCTCAGGCCGAGCAGCCTGTCGCAGGCCCGTCGACCGCGCCCTCTACGCTGAGGCACATCGGCCAGCCGATTATCGACCCGTCCACCCTGAACGAAACGATGCAATGAATGGTACGAACGGTTGCGTCGGAAGGAGAGTCGTCCGCGCGCGACTCCACTTCCGCCGTGTTGTCGAAGTTGTCCTACTGTCTGACAGTGAGTGCGCGCTAGCGACCTGGCGTGTACTCCGACTCAGCTACTCCTCTCGCTCCCGCTCTTGTGTTGTCGATCTCATCGCTCCCCCGTTGTATATACCACCCTCTCTGAAACTGTGCTCCTCTGGCGGACTTTTGCTCGTCGCATATGCTCTCGTTCACTTGCATGCTCTCCGTTATAATTCATCTCCTTGACCCTTGCTATTACAAACTATACCTGCCGTTCGTCGTGTGACATGCATCAATACCAGTTATTCTGACATATCGTGTTACGTGTGTTCACTTTGTGGGTGTTAGAATGATGGGTAACGAAGAGCTCCATCTATGCTCGCACGTTGGACCGACGACTACAGTGGTGTATGCGTCACGTATAGACCTCTTTGACCTGGAGGATGTGAGCAAGAGCAGGACGTGCATCTCCTCGCTGTGCGGCAGAATTTTTGAGCGTTGCAGAGAAGAGTATTATTTTCATTCGGCTGCGTACAGTAGAAATTCCCAAGCTTAAGGTAGACGTTGTTGCGGACCTCCTTCGCTAAACCAAACCCTACGCAAGCGGCAAGCACGGCAAGGCGGCCCGCTAGGCGACAGCGGCCATAAGCAGGATCTTAAGCCCTCTTCCTCCTCCTCCTCCTCCTCCTCGTCATTTGCTATCTCGGTGCCTCCACCGTCTAACTCAAGCTAGGCAATAGACATACTCCATCATTTATGCGCACTATCCTTCAAGACAACGAGAGCACTGGTCATAACTTGCAAGACCAGGACGTCGACCGCGTAGGACTTGGAGCCCAGAGCCGCTTGCCCGCCGACATCTGCGATACCATCCTTCAGTTCGCTACAAAGCCTACCTTGCTCGCATGCTCTCGTGTTTCACGGGCGTGGAGGGAACTTTCACGTCCTCACCTCTTTCGGTTCATCAAAGTCGCCCGTAGCTATTCCTACGACGACTTCTTGCAGTTCCTTGAAGAGAACGCAGACATCGCCCGGTACATCCGCACTCTGACATTGGGTTATGCTTCACCTCTTCCAAGACCAACCTTGGACGAGATCGCGAACACCAAGCCGGTAGTCGACCGGTCGTTTTTGGTCACACTGGCAGAGAAGATTCCCTATTTGCAGGAGCTGAGCCTTGTCGGTATCCTGCTCGCCATGCCCACTGGACACGATAAACCTTCCGATATCCTGACTCCTGCGACTGCCTTGGGCATTAGCTCAACGCCTGAAATTACAAACAACTCTAGGTTCGGTTCATTCCGACTGCGACGGCTCTTGATCGTGAACTGCCACTGTATCCGCACAAACGCCTGCCATATACCCACGCTCGTCGACATCATCTCCGCCCTTCCCGTCGATACAGTCCAAACGAGAGACGTCTACATCTCCTCCAGCCTGAGGTATAGCCTGGGGCAGATTCCAAGTATTACTGAGGGTCAGCTGAATATACACGCTCTCCTTATGGACGCCAACCCTTTCCGTGCCGAGCGCCATATCCGATATTTGTATAATGCTCTTCGCCGGGCGATGGCCCCGCGATGCCTGCGGAAGCTCCGCCTAGATCATATAGACAGGGCGAGCAACTCAGGCCTCCGTTCACTGGGCGAACTCCTCCACCACGCTGGTGGGGATACGATGCGAGAACTCGAACTCCCCTTCGTGATCGAAGGCGCGGTGGGGTTATCAGAGGACCATCCAGGTGAGCAGTTGGGCCCACCCACCGATTCTCGGGGGCATGATAGAAGTGAACGTATGACCCACGACTTTGCTCACATCCTGTGATCGCGCTGGCGCTGCTGCAGAACACTGGAGTGTCCTCCATCTGGACGAGTGCCGCAACATTGAGGCCTTGAAGATATCGCTCAGGCTCGACAAATACGGGCCCGTCCCCCGAGTTCCGTACAGCGCGGTCTGCAACGCGATACTCGCGCACGTCGCATCGACGCTGCGCCGCCTGACCATCGCGCTCTTGCTCGTGTACGGGGATGAGCAAATCGAGTGCAATCAGACGCTGTGCTGGGGCGCTCTGGACGACGTGTTGGAAGAGCGCTTCCCGGCCCTCGAGGTGGTCCGGTTAGAGATGCAGGTCAGGGATGAGTGGCTGCGCGAATGCGCAAAGGCGGCGTCGGAGGCCATGCCAAAGAGCAGTGCACGGGGAATACTGGGAGTGACGCAATGGCAATTGATTTAGCCTGAGTTGGTGGGCGGCTCGTGCGCAACTTCATATACAGACAGATACTCACTTTTTGCACAGCTCCCACTTACCGTGCTACAGTAGACGCAATGACGATGCAAGGCACACCCGAGGACGATCGACCAGCTGGTGGTCTCTCGGGACAGGCCTACTATATTGGTATCGGAGGTGCGTACATGCCGCGCGAGCCTGGGATATCGAGAAAATGGAGACGTATCGATACGAGAGCTGCCGGGTGATTGTGGTAACAAAGTCTCGCAACGGATATGGCCGTGGAGCTCAGGTTCAACTTGTTACACTCAACGACACGACGGGCCCTGCCTGACTAAATTTGACGATTACTATGCGCACGGCGACATGGCTTCGAATACAGGGCGAGAATACAACCTGGTGACCGCGTTGCCAGTCTGTGCAAATCGCAACTGAGGTGATTACGGTCAGTCCAAAATCAAGTGGTCTTACTTGAAGGTTTGCGACTATTCGCACTCACTTTGCTAAGTATCTGGACTTTGTGCCACTTCCAGTATTCCTCGCTTCTTGCACTTTGGCATCGTCCTGAGGATCGCCGTCGTATACTCCATCAAGAAATACCTCACGCGCAACTCCACTCGGACCACCTCCAGCGCGGGAAAGCGACCCACCAGCGCGTCGTCGAGCGCACGCAGACCGAGCACCCTCTTGTTCTTAATGTCTTCATCGGTCTCCACGTAGAGCAGTTTGATCGTCAGCTGGCGGAGCGTCGAGGGGAGGTGAGAGAGAATCGCGATCGCCACCGCGCTGTAAGGGACGTGGGGATATGCAGGTAGGTCGTTCAGGCCGGTGCGCATGTTGAAAGAGATTCCGAAGGACTTGATGTTTCGGCACTTGTCCAAGCCAAGGATACTCCATCGCTCTGTGGGACAATACGGCATAATGAGCTAGTTGCTGGTATAGCTTAGGTTGACGGCTACCTGGGGTATCCTCCGCCTCAACTAACGGCTGGCAAATAGGGAAAGGGAGCTCGAACTCTTGAAGCGCGTCCTGGGCGGCATGAGAGAGGAAGTCGCCTAATGCAGTGAGGCAAGCTATGTCGTGTCGGTCTACACGATCCACGCGCAGCTCCCGTAGACATTTGGGAGCTGTGACGAGACGGAGGACCTCATACAGCCGTTTTTTACTGAGCGTTCCATGCCAGACATTGATGGAAGGCATGTCGCTCAGCACCAGACATCGCGGATTTAGTGGACGAAGGCGAGGTCTGGGGGCGACTGCTGTCTCTTGGGAGGCGACGTAAACTGAGGAGAGATGGATGGTATCGGCGGAGAGGGTGGAGAGAACGTCGAAGAGGACACTCTGAGGCACCCATGGATCTGTTCCCATGCTACAGCAACGCTCCATCGAAAAAAGCCTGAGGCGGGGTGGCCGTACGTCTTCATCTCGGACTGCAGCGTCCGAGTGGGTGGGCCTGCTATCAAACTGTACGTCCTGGATCCGCAACTCTTGAAGGCGAGGGAGCATATGCGTAAGCTTCACCAGCAGTGTCTTGGATACCAGAGGATAAGTGCCGTCCAACCACGCTGCATGATCGCGCCCAAGGGTGAGGTTCCGGACATATCGTGCAATGTCCGTGTTGGCGTCAAGGAAGCTGAAGAAGTCGTCATAGGAAGAGGAGCGGCGGATTGTGAGGGATTCAAAGAGGTGGGGACGCGAGGACTCTCTCCACAGACGTGAGACGCGCGTGCACACGAGCAGCGTCGGCTTTGCCGAGTGCTCGAACACGATGCCCATGACCTCGATTGGCAGAGTGTGGAATCCGACGCGGTCTTGCTGCAGAAACCGGCCATGGTCCTTGTCCTTGTCCTTGGCTTGCGACACAGACCCAGATTTCCCCTTTCGTCTTGCCATGATGTTGTTGTGGTTATGCTGAAAGGTTGTCAATATCGATAAGGTTCACGGAAAGCCGTGCATCTTGGCAGCCCAGAGGTTACACGGTCACGAGGTTCTGCGGCGCGTGCACATGATGATTGACAGAACAGGCGTCGAGGTCCCGAAGTTCACTGGTCAAGATGCAGGCATTGCACTGGAACGTATAGAGACGAAGAAGTCGGCACAGCAGTTGTCGAAAAGTAAAGGTGAACTTGACCAGCTGTTCTGAGTCGAGTCGTTGGACGTTCGACAAGACCTGCCAAATCTGGAGGATACACCCTTAATCTAAGCGCGCACGCGGACAGTGGCCGCCCCTTTCGTCAACATCTGCGACAACACCACCTCGTCCACGGAGTATCCGTTCTTCGTTCCCCTCCCTGCACCCCATGACCCGTGTCCATTATTCTCGTGTTAGCACAGCGCACTCAGCGAACTCGGCGTGCCTATGAATTTGACGGGAGTGACGAAACCTTGAACGAGCCGGGTCAGCCTCGACAAGCCTCGGTCTGGGCTGCACTCTGGATCGCACTGCGCATAGACACCCACTGATCCATGGGCCTCCCGCTCTCGAGTGCGTTTCGCCCTGAAGATAGTGGCGGCGGGTACTGCTGACCGGCATGATTGGCTGGAATGCCCTCTGCCTAGGCCTGCAAACTCGAAGACTTGACCGCGCCCGCTCCGCCCGCCGTGCGGAGGCGGAAGACCACATCCAGGCGCGGAGAGACGTCCAGCCCCTGTTGTCCTCATGTGAGCTACTTATCCAGCCGCGTCCCAGCCTGCCGAGCCTGCCATTCCTCTTGTGGCCTGCTTCGCGAAGGTAAAAAGGACACACCGACATCGCCTAGCTGGTCATGTCAGTTATTCACCGCAGCGTGGCTTCCCGTTTCCACCCCTCGCGCCTCCACCCCATCCTCACTTCTTCGCGGATCTCCGGCGCCCCTCGAGCTCTATATAAACAGTTCCCTCCGACATCTTCTTCTCTTCACACCACCATCCCCAGACCACACGCAGCAATGGCCCCCCAGTTCCAGATCCCCAAGGTCCAGAAAGCCGCCATCGTCGAGACGACGGACGCACCTTTGAAAGTCGTCGACAACCACCCCGTCAAGCAACCCGAGGAACTCGCCCCCGGCGAGTGCTTGGTCCAACTCGACTGCAGCGGTGTATGCCATACCGACCTTCACGCACGCCAAGGCGATTGGCCCCTCCAGGCCAAGCTCCCCCTCATCGGCGGTCACGAGGTAAGCAACGACGTTCACGAGCGATCTCTTCATAATTCTGATTTTCGGGACCGATTTTAGGGTGTTGGCCGTATTGTCGCCATCGGTGCGCACACGCAGAACTCTCCTGTCCAGGTGGGCGACCGCGTCGGGATCAAGTGGCTCGCGTACTCCTGCCTGGACTGCGAGCCATGCCGAAAGGGCCTCGAGCAGAGTCAGCATCTCTTACTCGTCCTCACCACGAGATTACAGCTCTGACGTCATACATTCCCTCATACCTCTCACTCCAGGTTGTCTCAAGGGCAAATATAGCGGCTTCACCGTCGACGGCACGTTCTCGCAGTACGTCGTCTCTTGGGTGACGCACGTCACTCCCATCCCCGACGGCATCGAGAGTGCGGAGGCCGCGTCCATCCTTTGTGCGGTAAGCGCCCATTCCGCCTCTCTTCCGGATGTACAGTGTGATTGACAGCGGCTGGGTCACAGGGCATCACTGTCTACCGCGCCATCAAGTACTCGAGGACACACATAGGGGACTGGATTGTCCTCCCCGGTGCGGGAGGCGGTCTTGGACACCTTGCTGTCCAATACGCCGTCGCGATGGGCCTCCGCGTCGTTGCAGTCGGTAAGCTCTTTCCGCGTCACCTGTCCTCGTACCGCAGCACGTTCCTAACGCCACCATGTGCCCACGCAGATACCGGCGCCGAGAAGAAGGAGCTCTGCTTGAAGCTTGGCGCGGAAAAATGGGTCGACTTCAAGGAGTCCAAGGACCTCGTGAAGGATATCGTCGAGGCAACCGGAGGCCTGGGCGCGCACGCTGCAGTCGTCACCGCTGCGACCGGTGCCGCGTACGCGCAGGCCATCGACTACCTCCGTATGGGCGGCACGCTCATGGTCGTCGGCCTCCCCGCACGCGCGTCGCTCAGCGCAGACATCTTCTTCACCGTCACGAAGAGCATCACTATCGTTGGCTCCTACGTTGGGTACGTCCCCTCGTTTCGGCTCCGATCGTGATATACGGAGGGTGCTGATCGATATCGTTGGATATATAGTAACCGCCAGGACGCGCGTGAGGCGCTCGATATCGCTGCCCGCGGCAAGGTCAAGTGCTACTACCAGCTCAAGCCTCTGTCCGCGCTCGCCGAGTACGCCAGCTTCTACTGATCCGCTTATACACATGAGCTGACCGAGATGCCCGTATCTTCATAGGACCTACGAGGGACTCGCCGAGGGCAAGGTCGTCGGCCGTGTCGTCCTCAACATGAAGGAGTGAACATCCTCCTCACATTCATCCGCCGTCGCTGCCAACTGGAAGGCAGACGGCGTGTGCAACCCATTGAGGGACAATTATTCCACAACATAAATGTATACTACAGGCGGCTGTAACACTAAGTCTGGGGAGCTGTACGATGTTCTTGTACGCCTTTGATGTACCAATCTATACCAACCACTTGCACCGCACGCGTCCATTCACAGTAGACATGATTCGACGTGTGCATCCAAGTAAACGCGCTTTACATGTGATGCGGGGTCCGTTTTCGGGGAGATCTACCTATGCATGCGTGTGTGTATCATTGTATACCCACCAGTGTGTACAACGTCCGAGGCGAGACGGCGGATCTCCGTCTCCGCAAACATATGATCTTCGCTTACCGCCCCTTGCCGCTTCAGCGTGCCGGCTGTCTGAAGTTGAATGGGAGTGTAGTAACATAAGGACACATAGTCGTATTCAGGTGACAGCGTGTCTAATCGTACATAGTGCACCATCGTCGTACACTTTGCAATTGAGTCATGATGCGCCTGTCCGTTCAAGACTGGAAGTCAAGCGGTATACATTGAGCCGCGATGCGACTTTGACGCCCACTTTTAGCTGTTCCGTTCCACGCGTGCCAAACGGGATGGCGTACGACTCGATTATATACTCAAGACTGGAGAGCGAGGCAGGATGGTACAATAGTACCAAGGGAGTAGAAAGTGTGGCATATTGCCTCTAGCGCGCCCCCGCTGCGGCGCCTAGGACGAGCGGCGAGAGAAGACTAGGATGGTAAGTCTATGCGCATGCGGCGTGTTCACGCGTCTTGTGCGCTGTCGTGGCTGAGGACGAGGGCCTCTGCTTTAGGCGACCGGGGTGTGATTCTGCACTTGAAAGGCTCTGGGTATCTGCGAGTCCAAACATCGTCAGGGATTAAGTGTCGCGAAAACTCGATCAAGGGACGCAGACAAGTTCGAGCGAGGCGGTCAAGGGGGGCAGTTATGAACAAGAAGCCAAGTAAACAGATACGCACGAGAGGAGCAAGTCTGCCGTCATCTTCGCCTCGAGCCTGACTGGCTTCCCGTCTTCACCGAGCGGCGGAGCGATGTCAAACGCGTGTAGGACGGAGGACACAATGATGAACATCGACGCGTCTGCAAAATGACGCCCCGGGCAGATCCTAGGAACAGATGCACGACGGCGACGGTCAGCGACCAGAAGGACGTCTGTGACAAGCATGGAATCAAAGAGGCGTAGAGGGGGGCGCCATCGCGAACCTTGGCGCCCCATCGTGGTAGGAGTGCGGAGATGGACAGTCAGGTGGGTGGTCAGTGGGGGCGGGGGCGCACCTTCGCCCGAATCCAAATGCATATTTCTGCGGGTCTCGCACTGTGGGGTCGAGCGCGCCGTCCTTGAGAAACCGCTCGGGTTGGAACTCCTCGGGGTTCGGGTACGCCTTCTGGTCGCGCGCCATCGCCCTAAAGCCACCGTATCGTCAGCTATCATCGCTCGTGGTCGCGCGGGCGACACGCCCATCGGAGGCGAGTTGAAATGCCTGCAAAACAGGCGCAGGACGTACCATTGGTTCGGGATCAGCACGGTGCCCTTGGGGATGAACCACCCGTTGAACTCTTCGTCGGCGGTCGTCTCGTGTGGGATTCCGAGGGGCACGACGTTGTGCCATCGGAATACTTCCTTGTTGAGCGCATTTACGTACGGGAGCTCGGCGCGGTCGTCGAATGTGGGCAGCCTTTGCGAGCCAACGACTGCATCTAGTTCTGCCTGTGCCTTGCGCTGCTTGTCGGGGTGCATGGCCATGGCGAGGAAGAAGGCTTGTACGGAAGAGAACGTCTGTAGAAGGTTTGATATCAGTTTAGCGGCTGTCAAATGTGAATGGAAACGTACGGTGTCTGCACCAGCTGCGCAGGTGGGGATCAGCGATAGGGTCTCACGACGGATATGAAACTCAACACAAGTACGTACTGAGGTAAGCAATCCCGGTGATGTTTCTGTAGAGGTCCTCTTGACTGATCTTCTCCTTTAAGTCTTCCCCATCGGCGACCTTCTCGAGTAGTGACGCTACTATCGACGGACGAGCGGTCCCCTCGGCCTTGACAAAAGTGATATGAGACTGCAGCATATGGTAGATAACACCCACGTGTGCCTACCACTTCGCGCTTGGCGTGATCAAAGGGGGCATTGCGGAGAGCTAACACAGCCGGCTTCCAACTAGCTGCATCGCGCTTGAACCCCGCGCCAGGGAACCACGAGGGGAGATGGCGCAGTATGGGGAACGTCTCGACAAGATAGCGGCCGGGCACAGTCACTTTGATGTAGACGTCCGCACCCTTCTCCGCGATGTCTATGTACTTGTCGTTGTGATCGGCAACTTCAATCCCGTAGACGATCCGCAGGATCGTCGCTCCGAAGAGTCTGTGGGACATATCGTTGTTAGCGGCCCGTGTGCTCCAGCGATGTTTCACTTACTGCCGTATGTGCCCAACGAACTTGTCCGGGTCGGCAAGGAGCTTGCGAAGGAACCGTCGGGTTTGCACGATCTGGGATGGTCGGTAGTCGGGGATGACGTTCTGGTTGAAAAGCTGGTGGAAAGCTTTCCGGTGGCGACGCCATTCCTCTGTGTATCCCCACAAGCCGAACTCCCATGGCATATAGCCGGTTCTATGGTGTCATCAGTCAGTAGCGAGTCAACACTGTGTTACTAGTTGATTATTCACTCACAGCTCAGCCATTACACATGGCGATCTTCCAGAAGAGGTTGCTGAACGACCTTCCAGAAGAGCATTGGCGGCCTCGTACGAGCCCAAGACGATTACATGTTGTCCAAGGACGTTGAGGTACGTATACTCTCCTGTGAAGAGGATGAGCTCAGTCAATCGTGAGTGTGGTATGCGACTCACCGTATTTCTCGGTCAGCGCGTTGAAGCTGGGGCCAAGGTTCTTGGTAGGCATATCGAATAGATTCCCAATAATTGGCAATAGCCTCGGTCCCGGAGGGAGAGCGAGACGCTGTGGAGAGGACTTTCGGGAGGCGAACCGGCGTAGTACGACGAGCAGGACACCCGCGAGGGTGCATGCCCACAACGTAGAGGTAGCCGCGGCAAGCATGCTGTCTACACGGGATGTCAAGGGATGCGTTGACCTCAGACGAGGATGACCGCAGTATATATACCGCTAGAGGGTGGCATATTGCGAATCCGGTATGCGTGACGGCCTGGGATTCTGTGGAGACAAAGTTTTCTTCCCAAGGGCCGCTAAACCGAATAGATACTGAAATTTCATCATAGCATTCCCGGCCAGTGATTGGTCAATGGAACAGGAAGGTTGGTGCTGCCGAAAAATGAACTTGAAGAAGGCCACGGCACTGGGCGAGTGACGGGACGCCAAGGCAACCCACAATCCTCGCAAGAACAGCGTAGTTTCTGGAGTTACGTGATCAGCGCTTTCCTTCGCCGTAACTGGAGGAAGGTTTGATCCCCTACCCCATTTTCCAATCCAAGTCGACTATAATGCGGAGTAGTCGACAGCCCGGCAGACTCGAGGGCGACGGCAGTACATCATTGCATATCACCCGACCCGTAGGAGGTTGCGCGAGGCGCAGGAGATACCAACCCCGACAGACCCCACCACTGGGCTGTTAAAAGTAGCGTCAGGACGATGATCCACTAACGATAGTGCGCGCGCGACGGGAGACTAACATTTCACACATAACTCACGACGGCTGCGATAGGAATGGTATAGCGACATTTGAGGGCGCTAGGGTGATCCCAAGACTGTCACAGTGATTGTGCGTACAAGCCCGGATGATCGGTTGTGGTCAGAGGATCGTGGGCCTACTGTGTATCTGTGCACCTCAGGAACCGATGTAGAGACTGCATGACGCGCCGAACACTCGACGGATTTTCGGAAGGGCCGGTAGCAATAGTTCCTAGCGCGGATGTGGGTGCGCTCGAATCGCGCCTCGTTGTCGATATATGCTCGAGATCGAAGTCCCAAGCAGGAATGATGCACAATCGCCCTGGCTGAGGACGTCAAAGCGTTGAGCCAGCCGCCAAGAGATTTGTTCATCCACTTCGGTGCATGAATGTATCCTAATGGTTCTCTCTCCCTTCCGTGAGGTGATGGTCATCTAGCGCTCACCAGCTGTAAGTGTGGGTTCAATCTTCAATGCCTTGTTGACTTGTATGACGCGAAAGAGATCTCCATACTAGCGGCAGCTGAGCGCTTGACCGACATTGTATGGAACCCATCCGAATAGAGCGGGTCAGCAGATTAACCGTGGTTTTCATGTCGCCCTATCTACAAGGTTAACGTTCATTACGCGTGACGCCCGGGCTTGATATCTGGCACTCACCTTCAGGGCCAGGATCAGACTGGAGGCTCGTCCAAAGCTAGAAGGGGTATACAAGGCCTGAGAAAGTCTACGAAATGTACCGGTTTCCGATGGTATTCGCATGAGAACTGATGTGACCAATCGTCAATAGCATTCGTGCCAACTTGGACTCCAGAATAGGTCTTCTCATATATGTAGTACTGTCAATGACTGTGGTCCAGCAACAGAAGAATGACTTTGGTGGACGCGCAACTGGTGGTGTCGGACGACGGACTACATGGCGGTCTTGGAAGAAACCAGAAACACTGACAACTTCAGAAGCGCCCGCGTACGTACCAGCGGCCCTAACCTTAAATCATCTCTAGTAACCTCACTTCTCCTCGTTCGTCACGGTTGTCCGGCAGACAGTTGTTAGTCCCTAGACAGTGGTGAGTAACCGTCCATAGTACATACACTGAAGTTCCCGCTTACTCGGGGGACTGCCATTGCGTCACTTGTAGTATCCCCCGCGCCTTACTCTTCGGCATGACTTCAGACGCTGCGGTCGCGCACTCGAGCAAATTGATTTTAGGCCGTCGCATCTCTAGCCGAACCATTTCCAGAGCCGGGAAACGCTCCTCCAGCATGTTCTCCAGTGCGCCCAAGCAAAGCACCTCGTTGCTCTTGATCTGCTCTTCATGAGTTACAGACATGAGAGTGATTGTCAAGCGACGCAGCGCCGGAGTGATGCGCGAAAGTATCGCGATGCAGACCGCGCTGTACGGAACGCGAGGAGCAGGCTCATGATGCTCAAGTCCCAGAGAGATACCAGATGTGTCGAGATTGCAGCATTCGTCCAGGCGGAGGACACCCCAATAGTCTACAGCGCACCGAAATTTGTAAGTAAGCAACGTTGCCAATTGTCTCCGGGCGCAACAGGCTGCTTACTTGGACTATCTTCTAAAGGAAGGATCTCCCCATCTATCGTAAACGGGAGTTCAAACTCTCGTAATGCATCTTGGCCAGCGTGATGAAGGAGCTCGCCTAGAGCACGGAGGCAAGAGGCGCTTCTCCTGACGATGTGATCTAGACGGAGCCTGCACAGGCAACGTGGCGTGGCAGCCCGGCGAAGAGCATCGTACAGCTGTCCGAGGTTAAGACCGAAGTGTTGAGGGTGGGCTTCCATGTGCAGGGTGTGCATGCTGAGCGGGCCTTGTGGATCGCCCCATCCAGACTGCGGCAGACCACCTTCGACCGAGACATATATGTCTTTCGTGTAGATTGAATCGACGGGAAGGGCGGAGAAGATGTCTAGAAGCGTGTATAGATCACAAGGGGTCTCTGTACTGGCTCCGATGCTGCAACAGCCTTCAATCGAGAGCCGCTGTAGACGGGGTAATCTGGATCGGCGCTTGTCAGCTACGTCTGCAGGTGCGGGCACTGCACTGGTACTCGGTGTCGTGGATTGTAACGCCAGGAGGGAGGGATGGGTGCTGGAAAGCACGATATAGTAGAGCTTCAGCTTCTGCAAACGAGGCAACTTGGCGGCGAGCATAACCAGCAACTTTCGATCAACCACAGGACGTGTATAGCTGATCGTAAATTCCAAGCGGACCTCAACGTCCGGTGTCGGGGGCGCGAGAGCTGGAGGGGCGTACCCGAGCGTAAGGTCGCGGATATACCGGGCGAGGGTTGCGTTCCCGTCGAGGAACTGTACGAAGTCGTCATACGAAGCATTCCGGTGAACTTGGATAAACTGGAAGAGATATGGGAGCGAGAGCTCTCTCCACATCCGGGAGACGCGGGAGCATGCCAGCAAGGTAGACTTTGACGCGAATCCCAAGATAGTATGCGAGTAGTTCTCTCGCGAGCCGATCAGTGCCTTCATGACGCCGATTGCAGCGGGGGCTTTGGGAGCCTCGCGCTTGAGCGTCGCCGCGGACTTCCAGGCGAAGCGGTCGGGGGAGATTGCGTTCTAGATGTTACGCATACACCACTGTAGTCGTCGGTCAAGCGTGCGAGCATAGACGGAGCTCTTCGTTACCCATCATTCTACCACCCACAAAGTGAACACACGTAACACGATATGTCAGAATAACTGGTATTGATGGATGTTACACGACGAACGGCAGGTATAGTTTGTAATAGCAAGGGTCAAGGAGATGAATTATAACGGAGAGCATGCAAGTGAACGAGAGCATATGCGACGAGCAAAAGTCCGCCAGAGGAGCACAGTTTCAGAGAGGGTGGTATATACAACGGGGGAGCGATGAGATCGACAACACAAGAGCGGGAGCGAGAGGAGTAGCTGAGTCGCGGAGTACACGCCAGGTCGCTAGCGCGCACTCACCGTCAGACAGTAGGACAACTTCGACAACACGGCGGAAGTGGAGTCGCGCGCGGACGACTCTCCTTCCGACGCAACCGTTCGTACCATTCAGAGCATCGTTTCGTTCAGGGTGGACGGGTCGATAATCGGCTGGCCGACGTGCCTCAGCGTAGAGGGCGCGGTCGACGGGCCTGCGACAGGCTGCTCGGCCTGAGGTGCGGCGGTCGTGGCACTGCCAGCGACGGAAGGAGCCGATTCGGTCTCCTCCTTTGCCTTCCCCTTTGCCTTCCCCTTGCCCCTGCCTGGGACGTTGAGAGGAGTATTAACAAATTGACGGAGTTCCCGGTGCATCTGCGAAATCCCACCCGCTAGCCAGGTAAAGCCGCTCTTGGCCTGCAGGGCGCGGCCCCCATAGTTTTGGGGCCTGAAGCGTGTATGCTCGGAGATGTCGGGAGCAGAGGCGGTCGCGTGTGTGTAGGGGAATGGTTGCCCAGGGGTGAGAGCGGCGGGGCTGCTCGGGCTGCTCGGACTAGCTGGGCCAGCTGGGCTAGCTGGGGGAGGGGAGATGGTGATGAGGGGGTTGAGGTGGGCGGTGGGGGGAGAAGTAGTAGCGTTCATACCAGAGGAGTTGTCTGGGGGAGTGGGCGCGGCGAGGGAGGGTACATTCACGTTGGGCCTCTGGCCGGTCATGGTCAGATATGCGAGCACCTCATCCATCTTCTTGCTCATTTCAGACATCTTCTTGTCCAAATCAGATACGTTGATCTTGAGCTCGCCCACAGTGCCGCAGAGGTTCTGAACGGTGTTGTCCAACCGCTGGAGATGATCATCGTTCTTCTGCACTTGCTGCTTGAGCTCCTTGAGCTCACGGTTCGTCGAGTCGAGCTCACGGTTCGTCGCATCGAGCTTACGGTTCGTCGCATCGAGCTTCGTACTGTGTTCCCGAGAGGATCTCTCCAGGGCATCGATACGTCTGACGATCGACTCCGGAACAGACAGCTCTGAAGTGAGAGATACACGATCGGCGCTGATGTGGTCGCCAACAGAGGACGTGGATGAGCTGTCCCCGAATGTGCGGCGGGTGGTGGTGCTCTCTGGATCTACGAAACACCACTTAGCACCTCGTAAGCCAACAACTCGAGCATAGGGACATACAGGGGGTCGCCATCAGTCGTAGCTTGTCTTGCGGGGTTCGTGTAGCGTGTAGGGAGAAGTGGACGTTGACGGACTCAGTGGGGGTAGAGAAGGAGAAGGAAGGGAGTGTGCGGAGGATGATATGAGGTTGTCTGGGGTCGGCCTTATCGATGCGGTCCGACTTCTGGCTCTTGGGAGCCATGCTGGGCGAACAAAGACGACGATCACAAGAGAACGACAAAAACGAGGTGAGAAGGATGAGTCGGAGAGACAAGTAAGGCTGAGGTGCAGCACGAGGCGCGCTATGGTTGGGTGTTGCGTGTTGTAGGCTGTTTGTTCCAACGGCCGCTCCGTCGCAAGGCCTCTCCATGCTGCATTCGCGCTGCGTTCAGTGAGTCCAGGTGATGCCAAACCTAGGCTAGATCCACAGAATATCGAGCCCTTTCATCGATGGTCGCACGCGCACAGCTTGTAGCAGTCCAGCGAAGAGGTCCGACCAGTTGACCTGCTGATGGAAGACGACACAATACGGTGAGAAGAGTGAGCGCTGCTGCCAAGGTCCAAGGAGTCAGGCCTCAGGACCGGCGTCCGAGTTTACACGGCAAATCCCGTAGGAGCTCCTGTATGAGTATCATAGCGCAGCCCTTGGTTCGTACCAGTTCTGGCCAAACTTCGAAGTCGAGCATCCACCATGCAGACGCCAGATGTTGCCAGAGCTCCAGTACTGGCCAAATGGCGGCCTGAGCCTCGGGCGCCACTGTTGCGCGTAACTATATTTGTGACCTGCCGTGTGCGTAACATGTGACGCGTCGCGTTCGCTCAGTGGTTGCGTTTAGGTTGCAATTACTTATAAACGTGTTTGAAAAGAATTTTGAGTATGGGGATAGGCAATGTCTGCAAGCGTTTTGGGCAGCTAAGTAAGCAGGTCGCTCCCCAGCCTTCCAGCCTGTTCAGAAGTTCATCACTAGGTCTTGCATTTCATGGAGAATGAGTTCATGGTTCTGGAAAATGGTGCACATATTCAGTCCCTGGAAAACCAATAATTGAGTAGGCATGATGGTTCCAGACAAGAAATGAAGAGCCATTACCCACGAGCTCTATTGGCGCCCAAATTGAGTGATGTCACTGCGTAAAGCGTGGAATAGTGACCTCGTGCTATTCCTGTGTCTATTGCAGATAGCACAAGGGAATAGCCAAGATTTTACTATTCACCATAGCATCCCTGGACAGGCATCAGGAAAGTGTTAAATCTCCAGATGGAGGTGGGCGTCTCCAGGGCCTCCATCGCTCCAGGCGCCCAGCCCATTCTCCAGGGTGGTTTACCGACCCCTTCCATATAGCAAATGCATACCATAAAAGTGACCTAAATTGTTTGCGCGTAAGTCACAGAGTCCATTTATTGAACAAATTTGAGACCCTTGTGCGTAGGCAACGCAGGACGAGCCTTCCCAGGTCGTGGGAAAGGATCCATTCAGAGCCAGATGGAGACGAGTGTTAGGACCGTGCCGTCCAGGGGTACAACTCCGGTGGTCGGGACTTGGACGGAGTTCCGGGTCAGAGTACGACTGGAGGTTGGACTAGCACTGTTGTGAGGACTTTCGCGAAACTATTAGTAACGCACGGGTTCCAACTCGGTGTCCTTTATTTGCGGACTTCAGAGTACGGACTTGACGGGACGGAGGTTGGACTTGGGAACGGGGTTGGGTCGGTGACGAACTTCTGAACCTGGAAGGCTGGGGAGCGACCTGTAAGCGACACAAAGAAGTCTTCAGTCTGTGAGCGAACAACTATATTGCATAGTATAAGTACCTGTAAGCGACACAAAGAAGCTACAAGTACTCAGTAAGTAACTGCATATAAACCATAGGTAATAAGGGAACTTACTCTTCAGTCTGTGAGCGAACGACTGAAGAGCAGGGGCGAAGAATGTCCTCCTTATATACTGAGAGAGGAGTGCCATGAGTAAGCGAAGAAAGGAGGCATGTGATCGCTATGTACGATGAGTAAGACCATGGTGCGAGTATCGCGACATATGGTGTCATAGGTATAGAACCCTCTGGAAGGATCCGTAGCAGTGTAGAATGCAACGGAAAGATGGAGGGAATGAAAGAATGTCCAACTACAGTATGTACACTGAGCAGTCCATCAAAGGGATAAAGTCCATGCTGTGCGCGTTGTAGGCGCCACAGCCACAAGGTCCACATTCCCGGTCCGGCACAGCCGATAACCTGAAAGTTCAACACTCCCACTCGTTCAAACTGCGGAGGGAGAGACTAGACCAATCGCCTTTCTGAAGCGCTCCAATATAGAGAAGGAGACATTCTTCGTCAAGGAATCAGCTAGTTGATCCTCTGTCGCTACGTAGAAGATGTCGATCATCCCTAACTCAGCTTGTTCGCGAGTGTAGTGATACTGGACGTCGACATGCTTCGTGTGACGCTCGGTGATGGGATTAACCGATAAGAAGATGGACCCTTGGTTGTCGAGACACAAAGGTGTAGGACGAGAGATGTCATCCCCCAACTCTTCACCAAACGTGCAAAGCCATACAACTTGACGACAAGCATCTGACGCAGCCTTGTATTCCGCCTCGGTCAAGGAGAGCGAAACAGTCGGCTGTTTCCTAGACTGCCAGGAAATAGCGCCGCCTGCCATCAAGAAGACGTAAGCTCCAGTGGACCTGCGGTCATCACGGTCCTCAGCCCAGTCTGAGTCTGAATAACCCAAAAGACCGTCATTTGAGGAACCGAAGTAATGCAACCGGTAGTCTTTGGTCCCTTGCAGGTACCGCAGAACATACTTGGCATAGTTCCAGTGTGCGTCACTAGGATTAGAGTTGTACTGAGACAACTTCTGGACTGCGAAGGAAATATCTGGACGTGTACCCAAAGTTGCATAGAGCAGACTGCCAATCAGGCTCTGGTACCGTTTCCAGGAGTGGTCAGCGGCAGTGTGACTAGATTTCTCCAGTACAGCACCAGAAGGGAGGGGAGTGCGAGCTGGCTTGCAGTCAGCCATGTCGAAACGTTCGAGAACGGACTGGATATAGTCTATCTGGTCGATGTCGATCGTTCGAGCTTTACGATCGCGAACAATGTTCAGACCAAGAAAACGCGAGACAGGACCCAGATCTGTCATCTTGAACCGCTGCATCAAGGCCTCCTTAGTAGCCTTGATATGGCCAGGCTTGTCACCCATGAGGAGTAGATCGTCGACATACAGAACGATGATCGTGACGGAATCCCCCCTATGTCGCCGATATACGTAGACTCCGGCATCAGAGTATGTCCGTATGAATCCCAGATCTAGCAAGATTTGGTGTATCTTGGCGTTCCATTGACGAGATGCCTGCTTCAAGCCGTAGATAGCTTTCAGCAACAGACACACGAAGTTTTCCTTGCCAGGAACAACCCAGCCCTCAGGCTGTTCCATGTAGATCTCCTCCTCCAAGTCGCCGTTCAAGAATGCAGTTTTGACATCCATCGACTCGATGTCCCAGTCCTCAAGTGCAGCATGCGTGAGGAGGTAACAAATCGACTCAAAATGCGCAACAGGCGAGAAGGTTTCGTTGTAATCCTCCCCCCAGACCTGAGTAAAACCCTTGGCCACAAGATGAGCCTTATACCGACCATCATGCTTGATGTCATACACCCAACGATTGGTGACGACTTGTCGGTTTTTCGGCCTAGGCACAAGAAGCCAGGTCTTGTTCTCAATGAGCGAGTCGTACTCTGCTTTCTCAGCTGCACGCCACTTCTCTGCATCTGGAGATGCCATGGCTTGTCAATGAGAGTTAGGAATGCCAGGCTTATGGGTTGCGGCAGCAAGCATTGCAATGATAGACTGTACAACTTGTTCATCGTCCTCCAAGTTCCCTTCCACGTCTGTACAAGCATCTACCTTTGCAGGTGGCTCATCACCGTACATGCTGTCCCTGTAGCGCTGAGGTCTAGGAACGTTTTCGCGACGAGGGCGATCACGCGCTATGCTAGAACCTCCCACTGGCTCATGACGATTTCGCTGATGGGTAGAACGTGGTGGAGGAACAGCAGGTGGTGGATCAGGTTGTTGCGGAGGAGGGGGAGCAGGTTGCTCTGGAGGTGCAGGAGGCGCAGGAGGTGCGGCCTCCGGGAGAGGAATAGGAAGAGGGATATCAATCTCGAAGTTTTCAGGCTCAGCATTGGAGGCATTGTCTGAAGGGACTTCTTGATCTGAGAACGGACTATCGCCTGGGGTAACAGGACGATTGCCAGGAATCTTACGTGCAGGAAAAGACTCTTCGTCGAAGATCACATCGCGAGATACGACGATAGAGTGGGTGGCTGGATTCCAGAATTTATACCCCTTGGAACCCTGCTCATACTCGACAAAGATCATCTCGACAGCCTTCTTGTCGAGTTTCCCTTTGCGCTTATCCTTTTGCACGTGAACGTAGGCTTTGCAGCCAAAAACGCAGAAATAGGACACATCAGGGATGGTCCCATCCCACAGAGTGATGGGGCATCGCCATTTCAGGCGACGCATAGGCTGACAATTATAGATATGAACAGCTGCCTCGATAGCGAGTTGCCAGAAACCATGACTAAGTCCAGCGTGGTGAAGCATAGACAGAGCCTTCTCAGTGATTGTACGGTTCCAGCGTTCAGCGCGTCCATTCTGCTGAGGCGAATCAGGCATGGTTTTGTGGTGCTCAATCCCTAGACTGCGGAGAAGCTCAGAGAACTCGTTTGACGTGTACTCCCCACCACGATCAGAGCGGACTCGCTTGATTTTCCTCCCGGTTTGATTCTCAGCCCAAGCCTTGAAGTCCTTGAACGCTTTGAAGGCATCCGACTTGTACTTCAGGAAATAAGCACGGGCAAGACCGGAGTAGTCATCAATGAAGCTAGCGAAGTACTTGAATCCGCTGCCAACTGACGCAGTGCGCATTGGCCCATCAAGATCAGTGTGGACGAGTTCGAGAGGCTCAGTTGCACGCTTTTCTGATGGCGGGAAAGGGAGTCTGTGGGATTTGCCAAAGGCACAACCCTCACACGGTTCATCATCCGCGGGATCAAGCTGGTCAACACCCTTTACGTTCTTAGGCAGGTGGTGAAGAGGCTCCTTGCCTGCATGACCAAAGCGACGATGCCAGGTCTTATAACTGCGAACGTTGAGGTGGACGTGCCTGTTTAGGATAATCTCCAGAGTCAAATCATAGAGATTGCTCGCAGGATTGTACGGTGCCTCAAGGATCTTTCGACCCTTGATGTGAATCGTCGAGCCTGAGTCGACCAGCTGCTGCTGTAGAAATAATGCATTACGAACAGGTAGTTCCTCTGCACCGTTATACAAATAAACCTGGCTGGTTCCTAATACTTTACGAACGCCCGGGGTTTCCGGGACAGCCTCCGTAGGTCCAGCTCGGCTTCTCGGCTGCCCTCCCAATATGGTAGGTGGCCCGGCAGGCGCTCAATTCGCCTTCCACTGTCGCCGGTAGCTCAGATCCGCCCGATCTACTCCCGATCAGGTAGGTATATAGGCGCCTATTTATGTCTATTTTGTTCCCTTTGTTTCTGCTCATATGGGTGCTTGCTCCAGCTCCACCGTTCAGAGCGCTAAAGGTCCTTGTTCACGTTACTTGGGCGCTTATGGCATATGTTCGACTCGTTCGGGCGCTTATTCACTCGTCCTGACGTCGCCTAAGGCGCTTAATTAGGTAGAAACATAGAATTCATGGTATATGTAAATCAGACTTGTCCGTAGGCTGTAGCACATCGCACACAGGTGCTGCTGGTGGTTCTACATCACTACAGTCCTTGCTTTGCCATTCTGGACCGCTCCCACCCTTCGCTGCCACCGCCTGTTCATAGCATACCCGCTCAAATGTATCCCTCATTGTGATGCGGATCTGTGCCTGCCGGTGTGCGTAAGCGGTTATGCCTTCCTGTACCTCCGAAGAGACGTCAGCTATAGGACTCGTCGCAAAGGCCTGCCACTGGGATGCCTCGTGCTGCAACGTCGCAAGGACACGTCGCATCTCCTCTGGTAGGAGCTCAGTCTCCTCCTTCCAATGGAGTGCTCTCGCACGGGCCTTCAGCCACTCGATCCGTAGGGACTCAACATGCGCACGGTTGCCGGACGTGTCAGAGGCGTTCCAAATCCAAGACATCTTCTTCCGTCCTTCTCCAGGCCCAGAGCTTGCGCTTTGACGCTGACGCTGCAGCACACTTTGGGGCTCGTCATCGCCAACGCCCCGTACATCCTCATCGTGCAAGACTTGAAACTCCAGCTCCCAAGCACCGGGGCCTTCAAGACTCAGTCGAGCCTGGCGTGCACGGCGGTATCGAGCTGCTGCACGATCTCGTCGTACTCGTTGCTGCGCCAGTTCGGCCTGTGCCCGTGTGTTGGGGCCCTGATTCCGCACGTTGGCTTTCTTGTACCGGTACAGGTGGTCCAGGGTATGGAGTTTGTTCCGTACATCCTGGAGGGAGTCCCGACATTGCGCCGCACGTAAGCGTAGTTCGAGCTGGACCACAGCATCGGTGCAAAGGGTTGAACGATGGGCCGTAGCGAAGTCAGAGGGTAGACCGAGCCGCACGCCTTCGATGTGCTCGACATCAGTGCGTGCTTCCGGCATCTGGGAGAGGAGCGGTAGGGCAGCAGGCATATACACTGCCTGCAGATCCCGGAACTTCTGGAGTCGTCGTCGGAGTGCAGTTCGTCGCTCAAAGAGGACGGGAAGCTCAGAGGCCAGAGCCTTCTTCGCATCCTGCTGGAGCCGGCACCTAACACAATGTTAGCATAATGTACCGTACACCGAGGGGACCGGACGTACTGTTGATCCTCGATGTCCAATCCCATCGTAATGAAACCTAGTACGCTGACCTCATGTTGAGCGACATATCCCGGAGCGGCACTTGCAGCCTGCTCCTCCTCTGCTAACGTGCGCCGCACATCAGACTCTGTGGGCCCTGGGGGATAAAGGACGCGGTATGAGCCCATCAGCATGTTGCCAGTACCGCAAGTGGACAAACCGTCAGAAATGAGCATGTACGGATCATCCAGCGAAGTGTCTTTCTCCCAGGCAACGACGGCGGCCGTCCAACGCTTGATGTGTTTCCGCTTGAGTGATGCGCTAAGGACGATGAATAGCTCCATATGTTCAGCCTCCTCCCGTAGAGCAAGGCGTAAACGATCGCGCAGGGTCCACGCTGTTTGAACGGTGAGAAAGTATCCCGCACCAGAGAACGAGTGGACTTACCCAAGGTGACATATTTGCGCCAATTCGCGTACCCCCACTGATCCTCCAGCATGCCCTGCCTCTGCCCAGGCCCCATCATCTTGGTACTTGTCGCAATTGGCTGGATCCACCACCAGCGCCGCTCAATGCCTTCTCCATCTGTTCGACCAGCGCCGGGACGGTAGTTCATCGAGAACTTGGAGTGATCGATTTGCTTATGGCTATAGTAATGCAACTTCGGGATAGAATGCTCGGTGTCGTCGGGGACCTCGACGCGCACATGGGCCGGGAATACTGCAAGGCGATCCTTCAGGCCCTTGCTCCACTGACACGCAATATCGTAGCTGACGTGCTTGTGAACCGACGGATGGTGTAACATAGACGACGCGAAGACATAGTCCATATTTACATATCTACGTAGAGACGGTTAGACGCAACAGTCAGAAAAGCAATCAGGGACTCACTTCTCCCCCTTCTGCGTATCACCAACACCGTTGGGCAGCATGAACTCATGCCGCGCACACACCACCGCGCCGACCCCCGTCGCAGCGTAACCCTTGTGGAACTTGGTATTTGCGTGGTCGATCGCCGACAGGCCGGTACACGTGCTCATCTACACCATTGCGCGATCAGTGCCATTCAGCAGGACGTCGAGGCAACCACATACCTCCTCTTGCTCAGCATATGCTGCCAAAACCTCGCGGTATTTCGTATCTTCAACGAAGTAACCCCATCCGCTGCCAAGGATGGGGTCCTTCTGCTCGTTCGACACCGCCCGGCGTTTCAAACGAAAGCAGGCATCCATAGCGATGCTCAGTGTGTATAGATATCTGAACCGCACGTTAACAAGCGACCCAAAGAAGGTAGATGGAAAAACTCACCGGCGGTCCTCTGGGGCCCTATCCCAACCAGTGGGCAAGTTCACGCCCGGCCTTGGGCATGCAGGGCAAACCACAGCGAGCTCGCCCGCTGTCGTCGCCTTCACACCCCCTGGACAGTGGCCTCGACCCGCCCGTTTGAGTCGCTTCAGAAACCTCCACTGCGATACGATCCGCATGAAGACCTTGTAGCGGTCTTGCAGGTGGATGGTTCCGGTGTTGTCGGTCAGACGGAGGAGGGATTGATAGTAGTCAAACATCGAGATCTTGCCTTGAAGGCTTTGTATGTGGTAATGTTCAAGAAGACGATACGTCAGGACGGTATTTGGCTCAGTCTCGGTGGCAGGGTAGAGGCGGCGGCGATGGAGTTGCTGGGAGGATGTTCCGGCGAGGCCAGCGCGCTCGCTGTTACGCTTTCGAGCGTGACTCTTAAACTATCAAGCCTTAAGACGTCAATGAATAGAGAGCTTGTATCTATTCAGCTACTAGCCCTAGCTTGTCGAAGATAAGCGCGTAGTAGTATTTACAGTTGAAAGCGAGTTAACGAGCAATCCGAGTTCGTATTTCGCGAAGAGACTGAAAGCTGAGGGTCGCTCTATGGCGTCGCCTCTTATATACATGTATGCAGGCCTGTAGACGGAATGTTCTAGCGTATACACGGACTTTCTGGTACGTAGTAGTCAGCGCTAGTCGAACCTAGTAACACTGTGGCAGTGCTGCTGTGGACTGTGCAGAAGCGCCTGTGCACTGCGCGGAATTAACTGTGCACTGTGCAGAAGTGACTGTGCATAGAAAGTCCTAGAGTGTCCTAGATAATACGAGACCATTCCTGTCTTATAGAACCGTAGCTAGAATCCTAGAGTCCGCCATATCTGTATCGTACAGAGATCGAAGCAGATACTGTACCAGTTCGTAAAGTTCGTAACACGCCTATCGTACATTCGTAACATTAGCTCCCCCTCCGCTGAAGGTCGTCCTCGACCTTAGGCATGCACAATAATGTTCTGGTTTCTCTCGACAACCTCAGGACGGAAGACGTCCAACGAGATCTCGACGAGGTCAGACTCATTACCTACCGCCCGAATGCAGTCCCACTGCGCCGACTCTGCCGCCGACATGCCTAGAGCCTGGCGATAAGTTGTCGGGGTACGCTCTGCTTCGATCTTGAAAGCAGGAAAATTACCTTGACGAGCGATGACATCGTCGATAAGAAGTGCTGCCGCCATGGTGGTCCGAACAGAAGCCTCCGGCCATCGAAGGTGGTATGCGACCATAATGCGAGTAATCGAGATGCCGAAGGGGTTGTTGGGAACGACAAAGATGTCGCCGTTGGAGTTGACATATCCGAGTCGATCTTCACCGGTTCCTCGAAAAAACCCGCAACGTCCTCGGGGTTCCTCGACGTTCTTAGTGAGCGTTGTCGGGGGAGGAGGAGGAGGAGAGGGCGCCCTGACTGCGACCTTCAAAGCCTCATGGAACTCCTCTTCAAGGAGCTCATCGACTTCGTCGACCGTGCTAAGCTCGAGGTGTTCGAGCTCAGGTAAGAGGTCGAAAGACTCAACCTCGGAATAGGATGAGTCGGAACTGGAGGAGGTCAGGGAAGGAGTCGACTCTTGGGTAGAAGTCTGACCCCATTTGATAGCTTCCTCTTCAGGGTCGGGGGTGGATACCTTCCAGGGATCAGTCGAAGGAATTGACCATCCGCCGACTGAACTCACATCTGCGTCTTCATCCTCATCTACCTCAATAGCCTCCGGGTAATCGTCGAGGCGCTGCGGCCAAAAGATATGCCCCCAGCTGTGAGTGCCGTGTTGGTTGCGAAGGGGCATGAGATCCGAGAGAGCCCCCGCGATCTGGGGGTTAGCGAGCATAGAGAGTACTTTCTCTGCCGCTTGGATCACCGCTTGGTACACCTCGTTTGCTACCTGGTCTACCTTCTTCTTCTCCGACCTAGGAGCCGACGTTCTCTTATTGTAGTTGACGAGAACTCCATAAGAGGGAGCGGCTCTAGCGAGAGAGCGGTAGATGTCGATGAGGTCCTTGACCTCGGGAAGATGAGCGATCCTTGCCTCGACGTGACTATAGAGGTCAGGGTGAACGATGACCCAGCCGATGCGGTCGGCGAGGGTGCCTTCATCGTTGGCCGAGACGGTGTGTCGAGGAAGGTGGTTATAAAAAACCGTTCGTCGTTCGCGGATGAAGTTGGGGGGACGAGGGATGTTACGCCTGGAAGCCTCAGAGAAACGGCGACCAGTGAGCTGAGTGCGAGTGTAGACCATTGTGAATATATGAGAAATTGTTCAGAAAATTGGAAGAAATATTTCAGTGGGGAGTGGGTTGAGTCTTTCACGACAACTTGTGCCTCTTCTTATAGTTGCGCAAGATCGACTGCGCATTCTTGAGATGTTTTTCTGGTTCCCAAGAATTTTCCGACGCGGGCCAACCCTTCCAAGCCACTAGGTACTGTTTTCGGGTACCTCGGGTACGGTGGCTTAGGATTGCTTCTACCTCCCATTCCTCTCCTTCCGTCGAGTCTGGAGTGGGAATCGGTGGAGGTCGGACGTAGTCTGGTCCATGTTCCTTAGTTGTGTGGTACGGGGTCAGTAGCGCTGCGTGGAAGACAGGGTGTATCTTCCATTTCTCCGGGAGTTTTAACTTAAATGTAACCGGTCCCAAGACCTTGACGATCGTGAACGGTCCCACTCGTTTTGGAATTAACTTCCTGGAGACATATGGAAGCCTGAGGTTCTTTGTATCGAGAAGAACCTTGTCTCCAAGCTTCAGCGGAACTTGAGCAGCGGGGAGCCTTCTTGACATAGCTGCGGCGGCCTGCGCGTGCGCAGCTATTGTATTCTCCCTGGCTTCCTGAAGACTTTGAAGCCTCTGCTCCGTACTTGGATGCTTTGGGGTTGTTCGGACTGTCCCAACGGCCTCTGGCTGAAACCCGTAGAGTAGCTCAAACGGGGATTTTCCCGTGACAGAGTGTGTCCGCTGATTGTGCGCGAATTCGAATTGAGGCAGCAGTTTGGCCCAGTTCTCCGGATTATTAGCACAGTAGAGCCGAAGTGCTAAGTCGAGTTCTTGATTTACTCGCTCCGTTTCCCCATCTGTCTGAGGATGGTAGGCCGTGCTGAGTGCCGTTTCAATTCCGAGGCTGTTGTGTAATTCTTTGAATGCCTTGGAGATGAATTGCGGTCCTCGATCCGAGATGACCTTCGCGGGTAGTCCGAATCTGCGATATACATCCCTTTGCAGAATATCCATGGCTCCTTCAGCCGTAATATTCTTGGTGCAAGGGGAAAATACTGCTGCCTTGGATACATCATGGTCGACTACCACTTGAATGGCATTAAATCCATCCGACTCTGGTAGATCCGTGATATAATCCATGGTAATTGTCCGAAAAGGCCTAGTATCCCCACTGTGTTGAATGGGAATTAAGCCTGGTTTAATGGGATGCGTATTGACCTTGCTTGTTTGGCAAGCGGCGCAACCTTTGACGTATTGCACAATGAATTTCCGCATGCCTGGCCACATATATTCCCGTTTAACCAGATCGTAGGTTTTCTGGACTCCTGGGTGTCCCATAATTGGTGCGTCGTGATGCATCTTGACTATATCACGATACAATTGATTATCTGGTGGAACGTATACCCTGTTCCTGTACAGGAGTATTCCGTCGTCGTCGGACCAATCTTCTGGTTTGCCGAACTCTGGGCGTTTGGTAGCCTTTCCTTTTAGAGTAATGTACTCTACTACCGAGTTGTCCCGTAGCTTGCTATCACGGATGCGCTCTTGTAGCTCAACGTTGACAGCTTTGGCAAAAAGTTCTGGCCCTAATAATACGACGTCCTTATTGTCATTTTCCCCCCCGTCATGCCCTGATCTCCGAGAAAGGGCGTCTGCTTGAGTGAGGGATTTTCCGGGTTGGTGCTTGATTACGATGTTGAATTCCGAGAGGAATAAATGCCATCGCGCCTGTCTGCGATTTAACTTCTGCGCCGTACGGAAATAGGTCAGATTTTTGTGATCTGATAGAATTTCTGTAGGGTGTGGGGAGCCCTGCAAAAAATGCCGCCACGCTTCGAGAGCTCGAACAATGGCCAACAATTCCCTATCATAAATCTGATAGTTCCGTTCTGCAGGAGTAAAGGACTTGGACAAATAGGCACAAGGATGCCATAGTCCGTCCTCTCCTTGCTGTCGTAGTACAGCACCTGTTGCGACTTTAGAAGCATCGCACTCAATCTGAAATGGTTTCTCCGGATCCGGGATTTGCAGGATCGGTTCTTCAGTAAACCGCTTCTTGAGTGTGTCGAATGCTTTCTGACAATCAGGGGTCCACAGAAAAGGCTGGTCCTTCTTGGTTAATTCCGTGAGGGGTCGGACTATCTTTGAATAATCCCGAATGAACCGTCGGTAGAAATTACCGAACCCTAGGAATGCCTGAACCTGCTTGACTGTTTTCGGTGGTTCCCACTCGATAATTGCCTTGAGCTTTACTGGATCCATAGCGACTACCCCTGGCCGAATTATTGATCCTAGGAATTCGACTTCTTGTCTGTCGAATTCGCATTTTTCCGCCTTAAGGAATAGATCACTGTCTTGAAGTCGCTTTAAAGCTCTTCGCGTGCGTTCGTGGTGATCCTTGACATTGTCTGAGAATATTAGGATGTCGTCCATGTAAATGACCATCCATCCTTCCTGGAGCATGTCTCGGAAGAGGTCGTTCATCATGTTCTGGAATGTGGCCGGTGCATTGCACAGACCAAAAAACATGACTGTTGGTTCGAACAATCCGCTGGGTGTTATAAACGCAGCTTTCCACTCATCGCCCTCCTTGATGCGAACATTATTGTACCCTGCTCGCACGTCGAGTTTGGTGAATATTGTGGCCCCCTTCAGCCGGTCAATGATGTCGCTAATGAGCGGCAAGGGATATGCGTTTTTGATAGTCCCCTCGTTAAGAGCCCTGTAGTCTTGAACAGGTCGAAGACTCCCATCCTTCTTGGTGACAAAGAAAAATGGCGAGGCTAGTGGAGACTTGGATTTTCGAATGTAGCCCTTCTCGAGGTTCTCCGCAATGAATTTATCGAGTTCTATACGTTCCGTATAGGTCAGAGGGTAGATTTTCCTCCAAGACCCTTTGGTATGATGGTCGAAGTCCTTCTTGAATTCGATAGCATGGTCCCATGGTCTCGAGGGCGGAAATCTACTTGCTGCCTTTTTCTCAAAGACCTGTCGATAGTCCTTTACAAAATCAGGTAGGATTTCGTCCAAGGTCTTCTCCTTCTGGTCTTTCTTTGCTGCTATAGCTATCTCCGTAGACTTATTAATCTTTCGGATTTTCTTCCTGCGGTACCATAGCTCGATGGCCCTCGAAGGATTAAATGTAAGCCTTTCAGAGTCTGGGTCTGCGTCGTCCTCGTCCGGTATAGCACGTACGAACGATACGACCAGATCTTGATTTTGAGGTTTTACTGGGAAATTCCACAGCATCCCTTCGGGTGGGTCGTGCTCGCATTGGTATTTATGGATCTGCTGCTGCTTCTTGATAATATCCGACTTGAAAGTAATGCGTCCACTTTCCCAGTCGATATTAGGATTGTACTTGCGGATCCATGGCATGCCGAATAAGACATCGTCCCGCCCAATGTCGGCCACATACCAATTTGTTGGGAGCTTCTTCCCGTGTAGATTAAATGTCCCCTCCACCCGATGGGTAATGGTTCCCATGCTATTAACGCTATCGTCCGCGTTCCGGAAAGTCAGAGTCTTCGGTAGTCTGACTGTCGGAAGATTGTACTTGTCCACAATCTTTTTATTGACGATCACGGCATCCGCACCAGTGTCGATGAGCCCCTTGATTTCGACGGCTTTGTCCTGAACCTGCATGTAACCGGGTATCAGCAGAGCACTGCGTCTCCGCTCTGTATTGGTTACAATAGTTACATGCAGTTCCTTGGGCAAGTCAGGCGTCGAGTCTGCTTGCCTGCCTAAAAACCCGTCTCAAAATCTGTAGCCCTGAGTGCGTTAATAGAAATATTGTCCTCTTCGTCCTCTTCGTCATCTTCATCTGAGATCTCCTCAGACTCGTCCTCTAAGTCCTCGTCGGTAACCTGTCGTACCTTCCGACTGACGGGTTTGCCGGGCTTCTTAGGTTTAGAAGGACAGTCTCTGGAAATATGTCCCGGCTTCCTGCACCGGAAACATAGTCCCTTGTCTTGCAGCTCCTGTCTCTCCTTGACAGAGAGCTTGTTAATATCGAGCGAGTCGTCCTCGATATTAACCGTCTTGACATTCTTCCTAGTCTTCGAGGTTTTGGCCTTGCGTCCTCTGCGATTAGCCAAAATCTTCTCCGTAAGGTGATAGCTATGGTCGATCTCCTTAGTCCTAGTCATCCACTCTTCAATGGTCGTCGGCGGAGGGTACGACATGGATATCTTCTTAAGTAAATATTCTGGAAGCGCATTCCTGTACAGGGCCAGTTGCGCTGCTGGGTCCAGAATTTTTCCCTTGAGAGCTAGATCCATGAACCTCGCATTGAACTCATCAACTGAAGAGTAGTCCTTGAGCTGTATTGTCGTGAGATTAACCATAGAGTCGTCCACCTCGTCTACTGGGGCAAATGCGAGCAGGAAATTCCTTTTGAAGACCGGCCAAGAGTCAAATCCTCGATAGACTCCCGGTCTAATTTCCTCTTCAGCTCGCTGAATTGTGATGTCCTTCCAGTAGTTTATATTGTCCCCTTCCATGAAGGATAGGGCCGTCGCCACCTTCGTGTAATCATTAACGAAGTCGTGGGGTCGCGCCGTGAACAACAGGAACAGTTGATTAAGGAAGGACCTGGTTTTGTCTCGGTCTCCGTTGAAGACCTCAGGGTCCTTGATCTTGCCCTTTCCGTGTCCTTGCGGCGCATTTCCTGGAGCTTCTTGCGGTTCCGGGTCTGGGTCTGGTCCTGGTGGTCCTCCTCCTGGGGAGTAGGGATCTGAAGGCTCAGGGTCAGGCCGACCTCCGGGCCTACCTGATCCGCCTCCTCCTCCACCTCCAGAAGGATTGATAACTCCTCCAGAAATTGCCGTTGCCCGAGGGGCTGGTCCACTTGATAAAGACCCGTATCTTTCTCCTTCTGAGCCTTGCCCTTGCGGAGTGAACGCATATCTATGGGCTCCAGAAATGGACTCTCCTGTCGCTGTTCCCGACATGTACGATGGTACTGATTTTCGTATAAATTCTGGGGTTGCGCTGCGACCAGTATACTCCAATTCAGATTTAGTCTCCTCGACCTCTGTCTGAATATGCTCTTCTCTCGGTTCAGGTGTTTCTGCCTCGACCCGAGTGTCTTCTGTTTTCGGTGCAGGTACTACGACCTTAATCCGAATAGTTTCTTCGATTTTCGGTTCAGGTGCTTCGACCGTCGTCCGAAAAGTCTCGTCCTCCTTGTCCGAGTCCTCTACCTTAGGCGGTTCGGTCTCCTTTCCTTTCTCCTTGAAGGATGGACCTGATTCCTTAGGTGATTCGGATTCTTGAGGTTTTGGGGTTCCTACTCTTGAAGTCGGAAACGATCCTGACACAACTCTCGGACTATTAATCCGACCAGTAGCTTTTCCAGCAAGTAGTGGCTTCTTGACTAACGCGGGTTGTCGTCCGTGGGTGTTAGTAATATCCCGCTCTTGTGAAGAGTGTGTTAGGATTAAAGCCGATGCGTGCTTGACGTTTGGAACCTCCTTAGTGTTGTACCGAAGTGGACACCTTTCGTTGGTGCAAAAATTCCACTTGTCTACGCTTTCTCGATAGTATACGTCCCGAGCTTTGTCGGAGTTGTAGAGATGATATAACCTTGAACAACTATATGGTTCAGCTGAACTCATACACGTTGTGCTTGTCGTAGGAAAGCCTGATGTAGTTCCCTAGCTCGGAGGCAACTACGAAATTTCCTAAGATTTTCTTCGAGGTCTATATCTGCGTAGTTCTCCGGATTGAGGACCTTTGCTCGCAGGTAGTCAATCTGGTTCTGAAGATATCCCGCAAAGTTCCGTACCCTCGTTGGAGGCGTAACAGCTTGTCTTGGAATAAATTCGAGTGTCTGGATGACCTGAGTTATGTATCGATGGGCTCGTTCGAGAGTCGCGTGATATCTCCTCGTGAAGTCTTCCTGTCCTAGTACTTCCAAGTTATCTGCTATAACTCGAAGTGTATCGATCGCGTGCACCGGAAGCTGTGTTCTCCGATAGAATATCCCTGCCGTTGAGGATGCTTCTTCAACACTAGTTTCTGGAGTCGATCGATCCGAACTATCCGTTCCTGGACTCGCTCGGGTTGGAATGGGTACGCCTATTGCTACTCCTGATTCCGCCTGAATGGCCAGAGAATTCCTATATTCTCTCCACTCTTGTGTTCTCTGAAACGCGGGTTCTTGTTCCGATACTCGAGTGCTCCGACCCGACGATGTCGAACTGGTACTTTCTACGTAAGGGATTGTCGAGCTAAAACCTCTTATCAAGGGGAATGGGGATCCTCCTGGCGATCTTGGGAGAGCAACTATATTCTCCGGGATCGCGAGTGGTGGTAAGCTCGGCAGTGTTTTGTTCCTTCCGCCTAGTACCCTGGGTGATTGTCGCAATGGGGGTTGTGTAGTTCCCTCCGTATTGACTATCGTCTCTCTGTACGTTACGAGCAAGAGAGAGTTCTGATGCGTTTCGTAGTCGTTGTCTTCCGACGTAGGCCTCTGCACTTTTAACAAGTGGAGGGTTAAAGCTTTCAGTCTAATGTTACGCTTTCGAGCGTGACTCTTAAACTATCAAGCCTTAAGACGTCAATGAATAGAGAGCTTGTATCTATTCAGCTACTAGCCCTAGCTTGTCGAAGATAAGCGCGTAGTAGTATTTACAGTTGAAAGCGAGTTAACGAGCAATCCGAGTTCGTATTTCGCGAAGAGACTGAAAGCTGAGGGTCGCTCTATGGCGTCGCCTCTTATATACATGTATGCAGGCCTGTAGACGGAATGTTCTAGCGTATACACGGACTTTCTGGTACGTAGTAGTCAGCGCTAGTCGAACCTAGTAACACTGTGGCAGTGCTGCTGTGGACTGTGCAGAAGCGCCTGTGCACTGCGCGGAATTAACTGTGCACTGTGCAGAAGTGACTGTGCATAGAAAGTCCTAGAGTGTCCTAGATAATACGAGACCATTCCTGTCTTATAGAACCGTAGCTAGAATCCTAGAGTCCGCCATATCTGTATCGTACAGAGATCGAAGCAGATACTGTACCAGTTCGTAAAGTTCGTAACACGCCTATCGTACATTCGTAACACTCGCATCCGCAGAACATCACTCGCGCACGGTGCTGGCCGGAGATGTCGATGACGCAGAAGTCGGAGCGGGCAGGTCGAGGATTCGAGCACGTCGACATGTCCGCATGCCCAAGTTGCACGACCAATCCGAGGTCAACAAGCGACATCCTCTCGAATGTGAATCCAGTCCATCGCTGTGGATGATGAGCAATACGTCAGCGCAGAGAAGGTTGTAAAACGTACCTCCACCCGGTGCCATGGCATATCCGCATGCCTCCTAACTGCGCATCCTTCACACACGAGCTTTGGCATGCACTCCCTACAACGGATCGTCGCACGTCCAGGCACGGTTGGAATGGGACGGTCGGTGCAAGCCAGACACCGTGAGTATGTGTGTCCGCCGTGGCCGTCGTTTCGTAACAGCTCGTGGAGATAGTCGTCCACCAAGGGAATCCATTCCTTCATGGGCTCGTCCTGCAGTTTGTGTGATTAGCTAGGTCCAGCAAAAGATCGAGTTCATCAGACTCACTGAGCTGGAGTACCGCACGGCAGGTATTGTAAGCTCCCCTTCTTCGAAAATCTCGCGCTCTGCGGCCACATCTTCGCCCGGGCGAACGTCTAGCAGAGGATCCCAGTCCGTAACGTTGCCAATATCCACCCCGAGCGGGGGCTGGGGAGCTTCGGTTGAAGGCGAGGAGTATCCACTGCCAGCGCTGGGGTCCAATAGTAGAGAGTCGCGGTAGACACGGCGCAAGTCAGATGAGGCGGTATCAATCGAGAGCACAGGGGGAGCGCGTTCGTTAGCCACCTCAGAGGAGAAGACGGTGAATTCAACATAGGCGTCAGAGTCCCTCCTTCGGCGTTTGTATGGCCTGGAAGCCATGATAGCTGGAGGCTTCGAATGTCCAAACAGGGCACCGAGAGATCTACTTCAACGGCCAGCTATGGGCGTCTACGCGTCCTCGCCAGCCACCTCACCATCCACCATCCATTCCCAGTCCAACCCGCAGATTCATCCTCTCAGACCCGTTCAAACGGGCTTGCATGTCGAGCACATGTGAGTTAACTACGCGTCGTGCGTCGCAGGTGGCTGCCATAACGTGGCCCCGACCTTGGAGCTCGAGGCAGCCATCTCGCGACGCCTAAGTACTCATCTCATCGTACTGACGCTTTGCACGTGCCGCATAGTGCAATCCCCAGCCCACAACACGCTCACCCCATTCCGGAAGGTGCGTACCACACCGCTTGGCATCCATCATCGCTCACAACCGTCCTGTACCCCACAGACTCGCCATGGCACCGCGTTCTCGCCCTGGGTGTCAGACTACGGCCCGCCGCTACATGCGCCCATCGACTTCGACCTCCATCGCCTGGTAAGGGACGCCATCCTGTCGGATTCAACACAGACCGGTGGAGACGATGCATCGGAGCCCGTTGAAGCGGTCCTCCCGGTGCTCGACCATGGCCACTCGTGCACTGACGCCAACAATCCCGATCCCTCCTCTTCCAACGCCCTCCTCGATCCCTCTTCGCTCAACGCCCCCTCTCCCGAACCGTCTCCGTCCAACGCCCTCTCCCCCGAGCCTCCCCCTCGACCTCCCCTGCTCGACACCTCCTTTCAACTCAACTCCATGGCGTCGCCCTTCGAATCTGCCCCAACGGCTGAAGGCACCCCGGCGCCGTACATGTCAAAGCAGCGCCATCATGCCAAGCAGCGGTCCAAGAGGCGACGTCTCGCTGCGCGCATCAAGAGGACACTGGACGCTGCAAACTCGTCTGACACTGTGCCTGCTTCTCATCGCCATCGACCCAAGCTAGTCGCCGCGAGGTGGAGGACGCGGGCCACTCCCATCGGTGCCGACCTCCATGCCAACAACGACGCTCCAGCCCCTCTTAATACCGCCCATCTCCCCCTCGCGAAGAACGCGTACAGCGCCAGGAACGCCCTACAAGACTCAGCAACTTCCCGAGGGATGTTGACGAAGGAGGAGCTCATTGGGTTGGGATTTGAGTATGTGCCGTGGGATGGCAGGTACGTTGGCATCTCCCTTTGCAACTGTCAGACGCACTCATAAGCCCCTTAGCACCCCTCGACTTCTTGTAGACAGCAACAACGTCGTCCTCGGAGTCCTTGCCGGTCGCCCACGCGGCGTAGAATGGGACAACCTCGTGCAAGAGGTCACTGAGGTCCTGCATGAGGCACGACGACAATGCGGTATGGACGGACATCACCACACCCACAGGCGAGGCACGTATGCGTCCGTGCACGCCGGCATATCCATGGGCGGAGGTCAAACGGCATGTACCATTGCCCCAGACATCAATGGCCCACCACACTCACCCATGTCACTTAGCGGCCGTTGAATCTACACAACACCCCAGACAAGCAGCGCGTCATCGACAACCTGCTAGCTGACAAGCGGGTATACAGGATCCTCAACTTTGCCAATAGTACGTATGCCGTCCATATATTCCGTGCAAACTAACATCCACGCCATACATAGGTGCCTTCCAGGTCTTTGCTCCCAAACTCCACCGATACTACAAGGCCACCCTTGATCGCATATGCGAGTCCGACCCGACTCTCAAGAGAAACAGCCCGGGAAATAGCTTTGCAGCTGCGACCTTCAACCTCGGCCCGCAAACGTTCACGCGCCCGCACCTAGATCACCTCAACCTCCCATGGGGCTGGTGTGCAATCACGGCCCTTGGCGCGTTCAACCATACGAGGTGCGGGCAGGTTGTGCTATGGAATCTCAAAAAAATCATAGAATTCCCATGCGCGGCTACGATATTCATCCCGTCCGCTGTTGCTGAACACTCTAACCTTGCGGTGGACTCCGGAGAAGAACGACTATCCATCACGCAATATACCGCCGGCGCGCTGTTCCGCTGGGTTGAGTCCGGAAACCGTCTACTACGAGACCTGGACAAGGCCATGCGAGCGGACATAGAGACCAATGGACGTGCTCGTTGGGAGATCGGGATCGCTATGCTAAGCACAACTTTAGACTTGCTCACGCCCTTCGGGCCCTCCGTACCGCAGTAGTATCCCATTAATTAGTCCGGTATTCTTCCCTCCTCCCCGTATGCATGTACCGTACGTAGCATTGGTAATGCAGGCCTTCGTGCTGTCTAGAGGAGACGCTGGCGGACCGTCCTGGCGACGTGCTGAAGACCAGCGCTAAAGTGAATTCACGCTGTCTCACTGGCGTCTCGTACCGTCTCATACCGTCTCACCGGCATCTCGTACGGCGTCTCACAACCTCTTGTGTCTGACTGTGGCTGATACTCAATCCACGGCTCTACAGCGTCTCCGACCGGAGTGTTGGCCAGGGCAGGCATCCTCTACGGTGCGCAACACGCCTATGGAAGAAGAACAAGCCAAGTTAGCACGGTCGAAGGAGTTACGAAGAGCGCGTAACCAGAGACACCGCCAGAAGTTGAAGGAACGGTTCGTTCGTCCACTCTCATTACATCCCCTGCTCTCAGCTGACCGCATTCTCTCACTATCCGTACCCATGTCTTAGAAAAGGGCAAGTGCCGCCTGCTTATGTGCCCGCAACTCAAGCAGCTGCGCGCGGAAACGGCTCCCAAGGGTACGTGGACCTCCGGTATGTATTGACGGGCACGCTGACGTTCAAATGACAGCCAAGGACCCGTTATTGTCCCCCTAACCCCTAATTCCGCCCTCACGTCTGCCCTCAAGTCGTTCAATTCTCGTTTCTGTGCGTTGGAGTTTGAAGAAGATCGTGGTGCCTACCGTGCGCGTATGGAAGGGGAGTGGCATACGGCTTGCCAAGTCGGCAATGGCGCTGTGTGGATTGAGCAACGGGAGGGATGGATCAGGGCGTGTGATGCGTTGCTTGACGATATTGAGAACTTTTTGGGCAGCGGTATGTTGGAGTCTCTCGCCCTCGATGTGTCTACTAGACTCTGGGCTTCTATCACCGCCGCTGTCTTCAAGGTTCAGTGGATGGTTGCGGTGCTTGAGGTGTACCTCGACGTATGGACGATTCCCGTTGTACAGTAGCACAGTCGGGGGCCAGAAGTCATTCATTGGGTCATACAAGCAAGAGGGGGATACATGATATGGCTACTTGCAAGGCATACAGAGGGCGCGCTACTCTTCATCCGAGATGTCCACGATCGGCACACCGACATGAGACTTCATGTACTGCTGCACAAAGTACCACGATGCACGAGACAGAGATTTGAATGGAATGATCTTCATGCCGGGGCGACTACCAGCCGCAAGAAGAGCCGTCATACTGGAGGTGGAGAGGATGAGTATAACATTGGCTTGCGCTGGCCGGGGGAAGGGAGATGGAGACGCTTACCGATCGAAATATATGCCCGGTTTGTCTCCTCAAATGACCACGAAGACATATTCGCCCTTGCGGACGCGTACGCGATCGTATGGCAGCTCCGGGCTCTCGCGGCCGCTGGCCTCAGACAGCCCAGAGGTTGCAGCTTGAGCGCGCTTGGGTGCTGCTGTACCCGCTCGAGCTGGGCTAGCTCCCCATACGCCTACAGGGGTCATATTGACTTTGACGGGGCGCATCTTCTTCGGCGTGGTCGGTGTGGTGACCGTTCCGCCTGAGATCGTACCTGAAGTGAGGAGGGGCGCGACGGACGTTGCAAGGAGAGGAGCGCGAATGGAAGCGGGTTCGCCATCTTCAGAATCGGAGGACTCTTGCGCTACGTCGGCAGGGAGACGAAGGTGAACAACCGGGGGAGGGTGGACTTGGGGGATCGCTGAGCCTGTGTCAGCCTCGGGCTCAGCGTGCTTGGTGCCACGCCGTGTTATGAATGTACGATAGGTATTGCGTCGTCTCAACGAACTAGTGACATTTCTTAGTACTTACTCTGTACGATACGAGTATGGCGAGCTCTGGGATTCTAGCTACGACTGTATATGGCGGATTCTATGGAACAGTCTTGTGTTGTCTAGGACTTTCTATGCACAGTCACTTCTGCACAGTGCACAGTCGTTCTGCACAGTGCACAGGCGCTTCTGCGCAGCGCACAGCAGCACTGCCACAGTGTTACTAGGTTTGACTAGCGCTGACTACTACATACCAGAAAGTCCTTGTATACGCTAGAACATTCCGTCTACAGGCTGATGTACATGTATATAAGAGGCGACGCCATAGAGCGACCCTCAGCTTTCAGTCTCTTCGCGAAATACGACTTTGGTTGCTCGTTAACTCGCTTTCAACTGCAAATACTACTACGCGCTTATCTTCGACAAGCTAGGGCTAGTAGTTGAATAGATACAAGCTCTCTATTCATTGACGTCTTAAGGCTTGATAGTTTAAGAGTCACGCTCGAAAGCGTAACATTAGACTGAAAGCTTTAACCCTCCACTTGTTAAAAGTGCAGAGGCCTACGTCGGAAGACAACGACTACGAAACGCATCAGAACCCTCTCTTGCTCGTAACGTACAGAGAGACGATAGTCAATACGGAGGGAACTACACAACCCCCATTGCGACAATCACCCGGGGTACTAGACGGAAGGAACAAAACACTGCCGAGGCTACCACCACTCGCGATCCCGGAAAATATAGTTGCTCTCCCAAGTTCGCCAAGAGGATCCCCATTCCCCTTGATAAGAGGTTTTAGCTCGACAATCCCTTACGTAGAAAGTACCAGTTCAATATCGTCGGGTCAGAGCACTCGAGTATCGGACCACGAACCCGCGTTTCAGCGAACACAAGAGTGGAGAGAATATAGGAATTCTCTGGCCATTCAGGCGGAATCAGGAGTAGCAATAGGCGTACCCATTCCAACCCGAGCGAGTCCAGGAACGGATAGTTCGGATCGATCGACTCCAGAAACTAGTGTTGAAGAAGCATCCTCAACGGCAGGGATATTCTATCGGAGAACACAGCTTCCGGTGCACGCGATCGATACACTTCAAGTTATAGCAGATAACTTGGAAGTACTAGGACAGGAAGACTTCACGAGGAGATATCACGCGACTCTTGAACGAGCCCATCGATACATAACTCAGGTCATCCAGACACTCGAATTTATTCCAAGACAAGCTGTTACGCCTCCAACGAGGGTACGGAACTTTGCGGGATATCTTCAGAACCAGATTGACTACCTGCGAGCAAAGGTCCTCAATCCGGAGAACTACGCAGATATAGACCTCGAAGAAAATCTTAGGAAATTTCGTAGTTGCCTCCGAGCTAGGGAACTACATCAGGCTTTCCTACGACAAGCACAACGTGTATGAGTTCAGCTGAACCATATAGTTGTTCAAGGTTATATCATCTCTACAACTCCGACAAAGCTCGGGACGTATACTATCGAGAAAGCGTAGACAAGTGGAATTTTTGCACCAACGAAAGGTGTCCACTTCGGTACAACACTAAGGAAGTTCCAAACGTCAAGCACGCATCGGCTTTAATCCTAACACACTCCTCACAAGAGCGGGATATTACTAGTACCCACGGACGACAACCCGCGGTAGTCAAGAAGCCACTACTTGCTGGAAAAGCTACTGGTCGGATTAATAGTCCGAGAGTTGTGTCAGGATCGTTTCCGACTTCAAGAGTAGGAACCCCGAAACCTCAAGAATCCGAATCACCTAAGGAATCAGGTCCATCCTTCAAGGAGAAAGGAAAGGAGACCGAACTGCCTAAGGTAGAGGACTCGGACAAGGAGGACGAGACTTTTCGGACGACGGTCGAAGCACCTGAACCGAAAATCGAAGAAACTATTCGGATTAAGGTCGTAGTACCTGCACCGAAAACAGAAGACACTCGGGTAGAGGCAGAAACACCTGAACCGAGAGAAGAGCATATTCAGACAGAGGTCGAGGAGACTAAATCTGAATTGGAGTATACTGGTCGCAGCGCAACCCCAGAATTTGTACGAAAATCAGTACCATCGTACATGTCGGGAACAGCGACAGGAGAGTCCATTTCTGGAGCCCATAGATATGCGTTCACTCCGCAAGGGCAAGGCTCAGAAGGAGAAAGATACGGGTCTTTATCAAGTGGACCAGCCCCTCGGGCAACGGCAATTTCTGGAGGAGTTATCAATCCTTCTGGAGGTGGAGGAGGAGGCGGACCAGGTAGGCCCGGAGGTCGGCCTGACCCTGAGCCTTCAGATCCCTACTCCCCAGGAGGAGGACCACCAGGACCAGACCCAGACCCGGAACCGCAAGAAGCTCCAGGAAATGCGCCGCAAGGACACGGAAAGGGCAAGATCAAGGACCCTGAGGTCTTCAACGGAGACCGAGACAAAACCAGGTCCTTCCTCAATCAACTGTTCCTGTTGTTCACGGCGCGACCCCACGACTTCGTTAATGATTACACGAAGGTGGCGACGGCCCTATCCTTCATGGAAGGGGACAATATAAACTACTGGAAGGACATCACAATTCAGCGAGCTGAAGAGGAAATTAGACCGGGAGTCTATCGAGGATTTGACTCTTGGCCGGTCTTCAAGAGGAATTTCCTGCTCGCATTTGCCCCAGTAGACGAGGTGGATGACTCTATGGTTAATCTCACGACGATACAGCTCAAGGACTACTCTTCAGTCGATGAGTTCAATGCGAGGTTCATGGATCTAGCTCTTAAGGGAAAAATTCTGGACCCAGCAGCGCAACTGGCCCTGTACAGGAATGCGCTTCCAGAATATTTACTGAAGAAGATATCCATGTCGTACCCTCCGCCGACGACCATTGAAGAGTGGATGACTAGGACTAAGGAGATCGACCATAGCTATCACCTTACGGAGAAGATTTTGGCTAATCGTAGAGGACGCAAGGCCAAAACCTTGAAGACTAAGAAGAATGTCAAGAAGGTTAATATCGAGGACGACTCGCTCGATATTAACAAGCTCTCTGTCAAGGAGAGACAGGAGCTGCAAGACAAGGGACTATGTTTCCGGTGCAGGAAGCCGGGACATATTTCCAGAGACTGTCCTTCTAAACCTAAGAAGCCCGGCAAACCTGTTAGTCGGAAGGTACGACAGGTTACCGACGAGGACTTAGAGGACGAGTCTGAAGAAATCTCAGACGAAGAGGACGAAGAGGACGAAGAGGACAATATTTCTATTAACGCACTCAGGGCTACAGATTTTGAGACGGGTTTTTAGGCAGGCAAGCAGACTCGACGCCTGACTTGCCCAAGGAACTGCATGTAACTATTGTAACCAATACAGAGCGGAGACGCAGTGCTCTGCTGATACCCGGTTACATGCAGGTTCAGGACAAAGCCGTCGAAATCAAGGGACTCATTGACACTGGTGCGGATGCCGTGATCGTCAATAAAAAGATTGTGGACAAGTACAATCTTCCGACAGTCAGATTACCAAAGACTCTGACTTTCCGGAACGCGGACGATAGTGTTAATAGCATGGGAACCATTACCCATCGGGTGGAGGGGACATTTAATCTCCACGGGAAGAAGCTCCCAACAAATTGGTATGTGGCCGACATTGGACGGGACGATGTCCTATTCGGCATGCCATGGATCCGCAAGTACAATCCTAATATCGACTGGGAAAGTGGTCGCATTACTTTCAAGTCGGATATTATCAAGAAGCAGCAGCAGATCCATAAATACCAATGCGAGCACGACCCACCTGAAGGGATGCTGTGGAACTTCCCAGTAAAACCTCTAAATCAAGACCTGGTCGTATCGTTCGTACGTGCTATACCGGACGAGGACGACGCAGACCCAGACTCCGAAAGGCTTACATTTAATCCTTCGAGGGCCATTGAGCTATGGTACCGCAAGAAGAAAATTCGAAAGATTAATAAGTCTACGGAGATCGCTATAGCAGCGAAGAAAGACCAGAAGGAGAAGACCTTGGACGAAATCCTACCTAATTTTGTAAAGGACTACCGACAGGTCTTTGAGAAAAAGGCAGCAAGTAGATTTCCGCCCTCGAGACCATGGGACCATGCTATCGAATTCAAGAAGGACTTCGACCATCATACCAAGGCACTAGTGGTCACCACGGATTGTTAACAACTGCCCACGTAGGTGGGGAAATTCTCGTGGAAGACCTGCCAACTCGATATACAAATACAAATGGCCCACCTCATTGAGAATCAATGACACTATGGATTTTCAATGGGAGTGGGGCTTTTGTAGTAGTGTATTAACAATTGTGCCACATTTGTAAATGAGATGCATGAATAATGCCCCCACGTATGATACACAATAGCTGGATCGTACATGGACGTGGGTGGTTTGTATATCCCTGCAATACACAATCCACCCACGTCCAATGTATAATAGCTGAATTGTAGATGGACGTGGGTGATTTGTAGATGCCTCTGATATACAATCTGCCCACGTTTAGCTTGATTGTAGATGGACGTGGCAGTTTTGTACATGCCTCTGATATACAATCAGCCCACGTCTGATATACAATAGCTGGATTGTATATGAACGTGGCAGTATTGTATATGAACGTGGCAGTATTGTATATGAACGTGGCAGTTTTGTATATGAACGTGGCTGGATTGTAGATGAACGTGGGTGATTTGTACATGCCTCTGATATACAATCTGCCCACGTTTAGCTTGATTGTAGATGGACGTGGCAGTTTTGTAAATGCCTCTGATATACAATCAGCCCACGTCTGATATACAATCAGCCCACGTCTGATATACAATCAGCCCACGTCTGATATACAATCAGCCCACGTCTGATATACAATCAGCCCACGTCTGATATACAATAGCTGGATTGTATATGAACGTGGCAGTTTTGTATATGAACGTGGCAGTATTGTATATGCCTCTGATATACAATCTGCCCACATTTAACTTGATTGTATATGGACGTGGCAGTTTTGTACATGCCTCTGATATACAATCAGCCCACGTCTGATCTACAATAGCTGAATTGTATATGAACGTGGCAGTTTTGTACATGCCTCTGATATACAATCTGCCCACATTTAGCTGGATTGTATATGGACATGGCCACTTTGTAGATGCCACTTTTGTATTACAACTACTATCTGGGCACTTTCTAGCGCTTTTTGGGCTCCTATTTGGGCGCTTCTTCAACGCTTTTGGGCGCTTTTTTGGCTGTTATCTGGGCGCTTTTTTGGCTGTTATCTGGGCGCTTTTTGGGTTCCTATTTGGGCGCTTTTTGGGCGCTTTTTTGCGTCCAAATAGGGCAGGCATATTCAACACCTTCCTGCCCTCCTCTTCTGGGGCCCTATTAGGGCACCCTGTTGGGCCAAAAATATACATAGCATGTATGTATATGCCATAGTACATCTCTGTGTGCATAGTGATGCAATAGTGCAGGGAAAATAACCAAAAAATGCGACCCTAGGCCAAGGGCCACCAGGAGGGGACCACTGCAGGGTGGCTGGCCTGGCTTCCTCTGGTCCAATTTCTGTGAGTAATATATCATTGGAGAGGTGCTTGAAAGGGCTTTTTAACGCATATTTTTGCAGGAGGAACCATGCAAAATTGGTAGAAATATGGATCATCGCATTTTCGCCAAAAATGGCCATTTTGTTTCCTTGATTGCTCAGCACACAGGTGTCCCCTCATGTTTTCCTTGGTACCGTTCAATTCGCGTTTTCAAGGGCTTTCTAACAGTAGTACATACATGGCATTCTGACCACATGCATTGACATCCTTCTCCTGCCCCTCCCTCACTTTACCACCTCATAGCTCCTGCAGTTCTTTGTCTTTCTCTGTGAAGTCTTTTGATATCTGTAGTATACATACAGAACTATGTATTTATTGCTTTTTACGCCCTAATATGGCCTATCCCCAATGGAATCCATCTAGGTGCATTTTCGCACTTTTCAGATTCTCCCCTCCATATCTCTGCACCCAGAGCAGCTATTGCCTTTGTTCTTTTCGCATTTTGTGCCTGGACATTGCTACTACATGTCTGTAGAAGCTCATTTTTATCGAATGCAGCGATCAGAATTGAGCTCCTTATCAGCTGTGGCAGGCAGATCCTGTTTTGGCTTATATCTAGGTCATTATTTTTTGATCAGATGGCACATTCATTTGCTACTCATCTATAGCTACCTGTAACAACAAGAATCATGAGATTTGGATGAGTGGTTGCAGAGATATGGCACAGAGGCACCAAATGCTGCCTGTTCAGCAATGCACTGCATGCATTTCCGGAGCAGTGCAACTGCACACACTGCAACTTTGGGTGTCCAGGAGGTCCATTCACTGTAGCTCACTCAATTCTTCACCAAATCCCATGATTCTTGTTGTTACAGGTAGCTATAGACGAGTAGAATATGAATGTGCTATCTGATCAGAAAATAATGCCCTGAATGTAAGCCAAAACAGGATCTGCCTGCCACAGCTGATAAGGAGCTCAATTCTGATCGCTGCATTCGATAAAAATGAGCTTCTACAGACATGTAGTAGCAATGTCCAGGCACAAAATGCGAAAAGAACAAAGGCAATAGCTGCTCTGGGTGCAGAGATATGGAGGGGAGAATCTGAAAAGTGCGAAAATGCACCTAGATGGATTCCATTGGGGATAGGCCATATTAGGGCGTAAAAAGCAATAAATACATAGTTCTGTATGTATACTACAGATATCAAAAGACTTCACAGAGAAAGACAAAGAACTGCAGGAGCTATGAGGTGGTAAAGTGAGGGAGGGGCAGGAGAAGGATGTCAATGCATGTGGTCAGAATGCCATGTATGTACTACTGTTAGAAAGCCCTTGAAAACGCGAATTGAACGGTACCAAGGAAAACATGAGGGGACACCTGTGTGCTGAGCAATCAAGGAAACAAAATGGCCATTTTTGGCGAAAATGCGATGATCCATATTTCTACCAATTTTGCATGGTTCCTCCTGCAAAAATATGCGTTAAAAAGCCCTTTCAAGCACCTCTCCAATGATATATTACTCACAGAAATTGGACCAGAGGAAGCCAGGCCAGCCACCCTGCAGTGGTCCCCTCCTGGTGGCCCTTGGCCTAGGGTCGCATTTTTTGGTTATTTTCCCTGCACTATTGCATCACTATGCACACAGAGATGTACTATGGCATATACATACATGCTATGTATATTTTTGGCCCAACAGGGTGCCCTAATAGGGCCCCAGAAGAGGAGGGCAGGAAGGTGTTGAATATGCCTGCCCTATTTGGACGCAAAAAAGCGCCCAAAAAGCGCCCAAATAGGAACCCAAAAAGCGCCCAGATAACAGCCAAAAAAGCGCCCAGATAACAGCCAAAAAAGCGCCCAAAAGCGTTGAAGAAGCGCCCAAATAGGAGCCCAAAAAGCGCTAGAAAGTGCCCAGATAGTAGTTGTAATACAAAAGTGGCATCTACAAAGTGGCCATGTCCATATACAATCCAGCTAAATGTGGGCAGATTGTATATCAGAGGCATGTACAAAACTGCCACGTTCATATACAATTCAGCTATTGTAGATCAGACGTGGGCTGATTGTATATCAGAGGCATGTACAAAACTGCCACGTCCATATACAATCAAGTTAAATGTGGGCAGATTGTATATCAGAGGCATATACAATACTGCCACGTTCATATACAAAACTGCCACGTTCATATACAATCCAGCTATTGTATATCAGACGTGGGCTGATTGTATATCAGACGTGGGCTGATTGTATATCAGAGGCATTTACAAAACTGCCACGTCCATCTACAATCAAGCTATTGACATCTACAAACTGCCCACGTCCATCTACAATCCAGCTTTTGTACATCAGACGTGGGCAGATTGTATATCAGAGGCATCTACAAATCACCCACGTCCATCTACAATCCAGCTATTGACATCTACAAACTGCCCACGTCCATCTACAATCCAGCTTTTGTACATCAGACGTGGGCAGATTGTATATCAGAGGCATCTACAAATCACCCACGTCCATCTACAATTCAGCTATTGTACATTGGACGTGGGTGGATTGTGTATCACAGGGATATACAAACCGCCCACGTCCATGTACGATCCAGCTATTGTACATCAGACGTGGGCAGATTGTATATCAGAGGCATGTACAAAGCACCCACGTCCATCTACAATCCAGCTATTGACATCTACAAACTGCCCACGTCCATCTACAATCCAGCTTTTGTACATCAGACGTGGGCAGATTGTATATCAGAGGCATCTACAAATCACCCACGTCCATCTACAATTCAGCTATTATACATTGGACGTGGGTGGATTGTGTATTGCAGGGATATGCAAACCACCCACGTCCATGTACGATCCAGCTATTGTGTATCATACGTGGGGGCATTATTCATGCATCTCATTTACAAATGTGGCACAATTGTTAATACACTACTACAAAAGCCCCACTCCCATTGAAAATCCATAGTGTCATTGATTCTCAATGAGGTGGGCCATTTGTATTTGTATATCGAGTTGGCAGGTCTTCCACGAGAATTTCCCCACCTACGTGGGCAGTTGTTAACAATCCGTGGTGACCACGACTGACCAAGGGGTCTTGGAGGAAAATCTACCCTCTGACCTATACGGAACGTATAGAACTCGACAAATTCATTGCGGAGAACCTTGAGAAGGGCTACATTCGAAAATCCAAGTCTCCACTAGCCTCGCCATTTTTCTTTGTCACCAAGAAAGATGGGAGTCTTCGACCTGTTCAAGACTACAGGGCTCTTAACGAGGGGACTATTAAAAACGCATATCCCTTGCCGCTCATCAGCGACATCATTGACCGGCTGAAGGGGGCCACAATATTCACCAAACTCGACGTGAGAGCAGGGTACAATAATGTGCGCATCAAGGAGGGCGATGAGTGGAAAGCTGCGTTTATAACACCCAGTGGATTGTTCGAACCAACAGTCATGTTTTTTGGTCTGTGCAATGCACCGGCCACATTCCAAAACATGATGAATGACCTCTTCCGAGACATGCTCCAGGAAGGATGGATGGTCATTTATATGGACGACATCCTGATATTCTCAGACAATGTCGAGGATCACCATGAGCGGACGCGAAGAGCTTTACAGCGACTTCAAGACAGTGATCTATTCCTCAAAGCGGAAAAATGCGAATTCGACAGACAAGAAGTCGAATTCTTAGGATCAATAATCCGACCGGGGGTAGTCGCTATGGATCCAGTAAAGCTAAAGGCAATTATCGAGTGGGAACCACCGAAAACAGTCAAGCAGGTTCAGGCATTCCTGGGGTTCGGTAATTTCTACCGACGGTTCATTCGGGATTATTCAAAGATAGTCCGACCCCTCACGGAATTAACCAAGAAGGACCAGCCTTTTCTGTGGACCCCTGATTGTCAGAAAGCATTCGACACACTCAAGAAGCGGTTTACTGAAGAACCGATCCTGCAAATCCCGGATCCGGAGAAACCATTTCAGATTGAGTGCGATGCTTCTAAAGTCGCAACAGGTGCTGTACTACGACAGCAAGGAGAGGACGGACTATGGCATCCTTGTGCCTATTTGTCCAAGTCCTTTACTCCTGCGGAACGGAACTATCAGATTTATGATAGGGAATTGTTGGCCATTGTTCGAGCCCTTGAAGCATGGCGGCATTTTTTGCAGGGTTCCCCACACCCTACAGAAATTCTATCAGATCACAAAAATCTGACCTACTTCCGTACGGCGCAGAAGTTAAATCGCAGACAAGCACGATGGCATTTATTCCTCTCGGAGTTCAACATCGTAATCAAGCACCAACCCGGAAAATCCCTCACTCAAGCAGACGCCCTTTCTCGGAGATCAGGGCATGACGGGGGGGAAAATGACAACAAGGACGTCGTATTACTAGGACCAGAACTTTTTGCCAAAGCTGTCAACGTTGAGCTACAAGAGCGCATCCGCGATAGCAAGCTACGGGACAGCTCGGTAGTAGAGTACATTACCCTAAAAGGAAAGGCTACCAAACGCCCAGAGTTTGGCAAACCAGAAGATTGGTCCGACGACGACGGAATACTCCTGTACAAGAACAGGGTATATGTGCCACCAGATAATCAATTGTATCGTGATATAGTCAAGATGCATCACGACGCACCGATTATGGGACACCCAGGAATCCAGAAAACCTACGATCTGGTTAAACGGGAATATATGTGGCCAGGCATGCGGAAATTCATTGCGCAATATGTCAAAGGTTGCGCCGCTTGCCAAACAAGCAAGGTCAATACGCATCCCATTAAACCAGGCTTAATTCCCATTCAACACAGTGGGGACACTAGGCCTTTCCGGACAATTACCATGGATTATATCACGGATCTACCAGAGTCGGATGGATTCAATGCCATCCAAGTGGTAGTCGATCATGATGTATCAAAGGCAGCGGTATTTTCCCCTTGCACCAAGAATATTACGGCGGAAGGAGCCATGGATATTCTGCAAAGGGACGTATATCGCAGATTCGGACTACCTGCGAAGGTCATCTCGGATCGAGGACCGCAATTCATATCCAAGGCATTCAAAGAACTACACAACAGCCTTGGAATTGAAACAGCACTCAGCACGGCCTACCATCCGCAGACAGATGGGGAAACGGAACGAGTCAATCAAGAACTCGACTTAGCACTTCGGCTCTACTGTGCTAACAATCCGGAGAACTGGGCCAAATTGCTGCCTCAATTCGAATTCGCGCACAATCAGCGGACACACTCTGTCACGGGAAAATCCCCGTTTGAGCTCCTCTACGGGTTTCAGCCAGAGGCCGCTGGGACAGTCCGAACCACCCCAAAACATCCAAGTACGGAGCAGAGGCTTCAAAGTCTTCAGGAAGCCAGGGAGAATACAATAGCTGCGCACGCGCAGGCCGCCGCAGCCATGTCAAAAAGGCTCCCCGCTGCTCAAGTTCCGCTGAAGCTTGGAGACAAGGTTCTTCTCGATACAAAGAACCTCAGGCTTCCATATGTCTCTAGGAAGTTGATTCCAAAACGAGTGGGACCGTTCGCGATCGTCAAGGTCTTGGGACCGGTTACATTCAAATTAAAACTCCCGGAGAAATGGAAGATACACCCCGTTTTCCACGCAGCGCTACTTACTCCGTACCACACAACTAAGGAGCACGGACCAGACTACGTCCGACCTCCACCGATTCCCACTCCAGAATCAACAGAAGGAGAAGAATGGGAGGTAGAAGCAATCCTAAGCCACCGTACCCGAGGTACCCGAAAACAGTACCTAGTGGCTTGGAAGGGCTGGCCTGCGTCGGAGAATTCTTGGGAACCAGAAAAACATCTCAAGAATGCGCAGTCGATCTTGCGCAACTATAAGAAGAGGCACAAGTTGTCGTGAAAGACTCAACCCACTGCCCACTCGAACATTTCCTCGAATATTCTCAGATTTTCCAAACAATTTTTCATACTCTCACAATGGTTCACACTCAAACTCGTCTTACTGGTCGTCGTTTCTCTGAGGCTACTCGTCGCAACATTCCCCGTCCTCCCAACTTCATTCGGGAACGACGGACGGTGTTCTACAACCATCTCCCCCGACACACTGTCTCGTGCAACGACGAAGGCACTCTCGCGGATCGTATTGGTTGGGTCATTGTGCACCCCGACCTCTACAGCCATGTCGAGGCCCGGATTGCCCATCTCCCTGAGGTCAAAGACCTCATCGACGTCTATCGCGCCCTCGCTAGGGCCGCTCCCTCGTACTCGGTTCTCGTCCGATACAACAAGAAGACGTCGGCGCCCAGATCAGAGAAGAAGAAAGTGGATCAAGTTGCGAGCGAGGCTTACCACGCTGTAATCCAAGGAGCAGAGAAGGTGCTATCTATGCTCGCTAACCCCCAGGTCGCGGGGGCCCTCTCGGACTTAATGCCCCTGCGCAACCAACACGGCACACATAGCTGGGGGCATGTCTTTTGGCCGCAGCGTCTTGACGACTACCCTCAGCCTATTGAGGTTGACTCCTCAGATGAGGAAGAGGACGAAGACGAGGTACGCTCCGATAGCGGATGGTCTATTCCCTCGACTGACCCCTGGAAGATTTCCACTCCTGACCCCGAGGAGGAAGCTATCAAATGGGGTCTGACAGTTGAAGGGTCGACTCCAACCCTATCTTCCTCGAGCTCCGACTCTTCTTATGAGGAAGTCGAGTCTTTCGACCCCTTACCTGGGCTTGAGCACCTCGAGCTTAGCACGATCGACGAACTCTCTGAAGATGAGTTCCACGAGGCCCTGAAAGTCGCAGTAAGGGCCCCTTCCCCGCCTCCTCCTCCCCCGACTGCAATCACCAAGCACGTCGAGGAACCCCATGGACGGTGCGGTTTCTTTCGAGGAACCGGAGAAGATCGTTTCGGTTACATCAACTCTCGAGGCGACATCTTCATGGTCCCTAACAGTTCTTTCGGTATCTCTGACGTTCGGATCATGGTCGCATACCATCTCCGATGGCCTGAAGCTTCGGTCAGGACCACCCAAGCCGCCTCCCTACTCATCGACGACGTCATCGCCAGGCGTGGAAATTACCCCGCCTTCAAGGTCGACGCTGAACGCATCGCGACTACTTATCGCGAGGCTTTAGGCATGTCAGCGGCGGAGACTGCTCAATGGGACTGCATTCGAGCAGTAGGTAGCGACGCAGATCTCGTCGAGATCTCCTTGGACGTCTTCCGTCCGGAGGTCGTCGAGAGAACTAACGCTATCGTTCACCTCTAAGGTCGAGGACGACCTTCAGCGGAGGGGGAGCTGATGTTATGAATGTACGATAGGTATTGCGTCGTCTCAACGAACTAGTGACATTTCTTAGTACTTACTCTGTACGATACGAGTATGGCGAGCTCTGGGATTCTAGCTACGACTGTATATGGCGGATTCTATGGAACAGTCTTGTGTTGTCTAGGACTTTCTATGCACAGTCACTTCTGCACAGTGCACAGTCGTTCTGCACAGTGCACAGGCGCTTCTGCGCAGCGCACAGCAGCACTGCCACAGTGTTACTAGGTTTGACTAGCGCTGACTACTACATACCAGAAAGTCCTTGTATACGCTAGAACATTCCGTCTACAGGCTGATGTACATGTATATAAGAGGCGACGCCATAGAGCGACCCTCAGCTTTCAGTCTCTTCGCGAAATACGACTTTGGTTGCTCGTTAACTCGCTTTCAACTGCAAATACTACTACGCGCTTATCTTCGACAAGCTAGGGCTAGTAGTTGAATAGATACAAGCTCTCTATTCATTGACGTCTTAAGGCTTGATAGTTTAAGAGTCACGCTCAAAAGCGTAACACGCCGCTTCGACTCGGACGGCTTGCTGTGGCTGGGAAATGTCGGGATGGCGGCACGCGGAGGGGGAGGCGTCCAATTGGGTAGGACGGAGGGTCCACCATACCAGGCCTGGCGTGCAGCTTCCAATGTGTGGAAGCTCTTGTAGATCGCACCGTGGAATCCTTTGACCATTGCAGCAGTAAGGCCCCTGTGTAACAGAATCAGCAGCTACACGGAGAAAGAGAGGGTTGATGCGCACCAGTTCGAGAACAGCCCTATACCGCGTCCCACCCATACAACATAAACCTTCCCTTGCGGGTTCCGCGCACCGATGGCGACGATCTCGTTATCGCTGTTGAACTTGGGCGTGATGCCGATGGCGCCAGCGAGCAGATCGAATTCCTCGAGGATGGCTGGATCGATCTTACCCATGGCTAGTAGAGCGACGCTGGCGGAGGACCGAGAGATGGAGGAACGAGCCAGAGACGATGGATCAGAATGGCCCATGGACGAAATGGGCACGTGATGTCAAGGTAGACGCTCACTGACTGAGAGAGCGCTAGCACTGGACTCAGCTCTACTCCGAGAACGCGACGAGTCTCCTGCTATCATCGTCCCAACTCACCTGCGTATACTGACTCTGCTCTGCGCTGCTCTCTGACTTCTGCAATGTCTTCTGAACGGGTCTTGCCAAGCGACATAGCCTTCGAGGCAACGGACATCACACGAGCTCCCACGGCGGCTTCGATGGCTACTCGGAACCGGCACAAGAAGAAACGCCAGAGAAAGCACAAAGGAGGGAAACGAGGCAATCCAGGCGTCTTTCAAGGCGCGCGGCTCGAGTTTCTGACGGCGCAGTATCCCGACTACCATGCGACCAGAGGCAAGGGCCGCAAGGTATCAAACAAGTACTGGCTTGCGCTCTTCGCACTCTATTGGACGCAATTCCCGTGGTATCTACCCATCGACAAGGAACCAAATTCCCTCGACGAATTCCAGGAGCCAGAGGAGAACGACGACACGTTGGCGGCGAAGAAGGTGATCATAGAGAAGACACAGCAGGTGTGTGAGGGCATTCGGCTTTTCGAGCGCGGTATTGACATGCTCTGATGAACAGCAAATCAAATCCCATTTGCGCTATCGCGCAGTTACTGTTACGCTTTCGAGCGTGACTCTTAAACTATCAAGCCTTAAGACGTCAATGAATAGAGAGCTTGTATCTATTCAGCTACTAGCCCTAGCTTGTCGAAGATAAGCGCGTAGTAGTATTTACAGTTGAAAGCGAGTTAACGAGCAACCAAAGTCGTATTTCGCGAAGAGACTGAAAGCTGAGGGTCGCTCTATGGCGTCGCCTCTTATATACATGTACACAAGCCTGTAGAAGGAATGTTCTAGCGTATACAAGGACTTTCTGGTACGTAGTAGCCAGCGCTAGTTGAACCTAGTAACACTGTGGCAGTGCTACTGTGGACTGTGCAGAAGCGCCTGTGCACTGCACGGAAGCGACTGTGCACTGTACAGAAGTAACTGTGCATAGAAAGTCCTAGAGTGTCCTGGATAATACGAGACCATTCCTGTCTGTAAGAACCGTAGCTACAATCCTAGAGTCTGCCACATTCGTATCGTACAGCGTAAGTATCAGACAACGTTACCAGTCCATTGAGATGCCGCAATACCTATCGTACATCGTAACATCAGCTCCCCCTCCGCTGAAGGTCGTCCTCGACCTTAGGCATGCACGATAATGTTCTGGTTTCTCTCGACGACCTCAGGACGGAAAACGTCCAGCGAGATATTGACGAGGTCAGATTCATTACCTACCGCCCGAATGCAGTCCCACTGCGCCGACTCCGCCGCCGACATACCCAAAGCCTGGCGATAAGTCGTCGGGGTGCGTTCGGCCTCGATCTTGAAGGCAGGGAAGTTTCCTCGACGAGCGATGACGTCGTCGATAAGGAGCGATGCTGCCATAGTGGTTCTGACTGAAGCCTCAGGCCATCGAAGGTGATACGCAACCATGATACGAGTGGGTGAGATACCGAAGGGGTTGTTGGGGACCACAAAGATGTCGCCGTTTGAGTTGACGTATCCAAGCCGATCGTCGCCAGTTCCTCGAAAGAAACCGCAACGCCCACGGGGTTCCTCGACGTTCTTGGTGACAGTTGTCGGGGGAGGAGGAGGAGGAGAAGGTGCCCGAACGGCGACCTTCAATGCCTCATGAAATTCGTCCTCCGAAAGCTCGTCGATGGTGCTAAGCTCGAGTTGTTCGAGCTCAGGCAAGAGGTCGAAAGACTCTACCTCAGAATAAGGTGAGTCGGAACTGGAGGAGGTCAAGGACGGAGTCGACTCCTGAACCGAAGCCTGACCCCATTTAATAGCTTCTTCTTCAGGATCCGGGGTAGACACCTTCCAGGGGTCAGTTGAAGGGATTGACCATCCGTCGTCTGAACTCACATCCGAAGAGTCTACCTCGATAGGCTCGGGGTAGTCGTCGAGACGTTGTGGCCAGAAAACGTGACCCCAGCTATGAGTGCCGTGTTGGTTACGAAGGGGCATTAGATCCGATAGAGCCCCCGCGATCTGAGGGTTAGCAAGCATAGAAAGAATTTTCTCTGCTGCTTGGATCACAGCCTGGTAGGCCTCATTCGCGACTTGGTCCACCTTCCTCTTCTCCGACTTGGGAGCCGACGTCTTCTTGTTGTATCCAACGATAGCCCCGTAAGATGGGGCGGCCCTAGCGAGGGCGCGGTAGACGTCGATGAGGTCTTTAACCTCGGGGAGATGAGAGATCCGAGCCTCGACGTGACTGTAGAGGTCGGGGTGAACGATAACCCAGCCGATGCGGTCGGCGAGGGTGCCTTCGTCATTGGCCGAGACAGTGTGTCGGGGGAGGTGGTTATAGAAAACCGTCCTCCGTTCGCGGATGAAGTTGGGGGGACGGGGAACGTTGCGCCTGGAAGCTTCAGAGAAGCGGCGACCAGTGAGATGAGTGCGAGTGTTGACCATTGTGAATATAGGAAAATGTTTAGAAAATTGGAAGAAATATTTGAGTGGGGAGTGGGTTGAGTCTTTCACGACAACTTGTGCCTCTTCTTATAGTTGCGCAAGATCGACTGCGCATTCTTGAGATGTTTTTCTGGTTCCCAAGAATTTTCCGACGCGGGCCAACCCTTCCAAGCCACTAGATACTGTTTTCGGGTACCTCGGGTACGGTGGCTTAGGATTGCTTCTACCTCCCATTCCTCTCCTTCCGTCGAATCTGGAGTGGGAATCGGTGGAGGTCGGACGTAGTCTGGTCCGTGCTCCTTAGTTGTGTGGTACGGAGTAAGTAGCGCTGCGTGGAAGACGGGGTGTATCTTCCATTTCTCCGGGAGTTTTAATTTGAATGTAACCGGTCCCAAGACCTTGACAACTGTGAACGGTCCCACTCGTTTTGGAATCAACTTCCTAGAGACATATGGAAGCCTTAGGTTCTTTGTATCGAGAAGAACCTTGTCTCCAAGCTTCAGCGGAACTTGAGCAGCGGGGAGCCTTCTTGACATGGCTGCGGCGGCCTGCGCGTGCGCAGCTATTGTATTCTCCCTGGCTTCCTGAAGACTTTGAAGCCTCTGCTCCGTACTTGGATGCTTTGGGGTGGTTCGGACTGTCCCAGCGGCTTCTGGCTGAAACCCGTAGAGGAGCTCAAACGGGGATTTTCCCGTGACAGAGTGTGTCCGCTGATTGTGCGCGAATTCGAATTGAGGCAGCAGTTTGGCCCAGTTCTCCGGATTGTTAGCACAGTAGAGCCGAAGTGCTAAATCGAGTTCTTGATTGACTCGCTCCGTTTCCCCATCTGTCTGAGGATGGTAGGCCGTGCTGAGTGCCGTTTCAATTCCGAGGCTGTTGTGTAATTCTTTGAATGCCTTGGAGATGAACTGCGGTCCTCGATCCGAGATGACCTTCGCAGGTAGTCCAAATCTGCGATATACGTCCCTTTGCAGAATATCCATGGCTCCTTCCGCCGTAATATTCTTGGTGCAAGGGGAAAATACCGCTGCCTTGGATACATCATGGTCAACTACCACTTGGACGGCATTGAATCCATCCGACTCTGGTAGATCCGTGATATAATCCATGGTAATTGTCCGGAAAGGCCTAGTGTCCCCACTGTGTTGAATGGGAATTAAGCCTGGTTTAATGGGATGCGTATTGACCTTGCTTGTTTGGCAAGCGGCGCAACCTTTGACATATTGCGCAATGAATTTCCGCATGCCTGGCCACATATATTCCCGTTTAACCAGATCGTAGGTTTTCTGGACTCCTGGGTGTCCCATAATCGGTGCGTCGTGATGCATCTTGACTATATCACGATACAATTGATTATCTGGTGGCACATATACCCTGTTCTTGTACAGGAGTATTCCGTCGTCGTCGGACCAATCTTCTGGTTTGCCAAACTCTGGGCGTTTGGTAGCCTTTCCTTTTAGGGTAATGTACTCTACTACCGAGCTGTCCCGTAGCTTGCTATCGCGGATGCGCTCTTGTAGCTCAACGTTGACAGCTTTGGCAAAAAGTTCTGGTCCTAGTAATACGACGTCCTTGTTGTCATTTTCCCCCCCGTCATGCCCTGATCTCCGAGAAAGGGCGTCTGCTTGAGTGAGGGATTTTCCGGGTTGGTGCTTGATTACGATGTTGAACTCCGAGAGGAATAAATGCCATCGTGCTTGTCTGCGATTTAACTTCTGCGCCGTACGGAAGTAGGTCAGATTTTTGTGATCTGATAGAATTTCTGTAGGGTGTGGGGAACCCTGCAAAAAATGCCGCCATGCTTCAAGGGCTCGAACAATGGCCAACAATTCCCTATCATAAATCTGATAGTTCCGTTCCGCAGGAGTAAAGGACTTGGACAAATAGGCACAAGGATGCCATAGTCCGTCCTCTCCTTGCTGTCGTAGTACAGCACCTGTTGCGACTTTAGAAGCATCGCACTCAATCTGAAATGGTTTCTCCGGATCCGGGATTTGCAGGATCGGTTCTTCAGTAAACCGCTTCTTGAGTGTGTCGAATGCTTTCTGACAATCAGGGGTCCACAGAAAAGGCTGGTCCTTCTTGGTTAATTCCGTGAGGGGTCGGACTATCTTTGAATAATCCCGAATGAACCGTCGGTAGAAATTACCGAACCCCAGGAATGCCTGAACCTGCTTGACTGTTTTCGGTGGTTCCCACTCGATAATTGCCTTTAGCTTTACTGGATCCATAGCGACTACCCCCGGTCGGATTATTGATCCTAAGAATTCGACTTCTTGTCTGTCGAATTCGCATTTTTCCGCTTTGAGGAATAGATCACTGTCTTGAAGTCGCTGTAAAGCTCTTCGCGTCCGCTCATGGTGATCCTCGACATTGTCTGAGAATATCAGGATGTCGTCCATATAAATGACCATCCATCCTTCCTGGAGCATGTCTCGGAAGAGGTCATTCATCATGTTTTGGAATGTGGCCGGTGCATTGCACAGACCAAAAAACATGACTGTTGGTTCGAACAATCCACTGGGTGTTATAAACGCAGCTTTCCACTCATCGCCCTCCTTGATGCGCACATTATTGTACCCTGCTCTCACGTCGAGTTTGGTGAATATTGTGGCCCCCTTCAGCCGGTCAATGATGTCGCTGATGAGCGGCAAGGGATATGCGTTTTTAATAGTCCCCTCGTTAAGAGCCCTGTAGTCTTGAACAGGTCGAAGACTCCCATCTTTCTTGGTGACAAAGAAAAATGGCGAGGCTAGTGGAGACTTGGATTTTCGAATGTAGCCCTTCTCAAGGTTCTCCGCAATGAATTTGTCGAGTTCTATACGTTCCGTATAGGTCAGAGGGTAGATTTTCCTCCAAGACCCCTTGGTATGATGGTCGAAGTCCTTCTTGAATTCGATAGCATGGTCCCATGGTCTCGAGGGCGGAAATCTACTTGCTGCCTTTTTCTCAAAGACCTGTCGATAGTCCTTTACAAAATCAGGTAGGATTTCGTCTAGGGTCTTCTCCTTCTGGTCTTTCTTCGCTGCTATAGCGATCTCCGTAGACTTATTAATCTTTCGGATTTTCTTCTTGCGGTACCATAGCTCGATGGCCCTCGAAGGATTAAATGTAAGCCTTTCGGAGTCTGGGTCTGCGTCGTCCTCGTCCGGTATAGCACGTACGAACGATACGACCAGGTCTTGATTTAGAGGTTTTACTGGGAAGTTCCACAGCATCCCTTCAGGTGGGTCGTGCTCGCATTGGTATTTGTGGATCTGCTGCTGTTTCTTGATAATATCCGACTTGAAAGTAATGCGACCACTTTCCCAGTCGATATTAGGATTGTACTTGCGGATCCATGGCATGCCAAATAGGACATCGTCCCGCCCAATGTCAGCCACATACCAATTTGTTGGGAGCTTCTTCCCTTGGAGATTAAATGTCCCCTCCACCCGATGGGTAATGGTTCCCATGCTATTAACACTATCGTCCGCGTTCCGGAAAGTCAGAGTCTTTGGTAATCTGACTGTCGGAAGATTGTACTTGTCCACAATCTTTTTATTGACGATCACTGCGTCCGCACCAGTGTCGATGAGTCCCTTGATTTCGACGGCTTTGTCCTGAACCTGCATGTAACCGGGTATCAGCAGAGCACTGCGTCTCCGCTCTGTATTGGTTACAATAGTTACATGCAGTTCCTTGGGCAAGTCAGGCGTCGAGTCTGCTTGCCTGCCTAAAAACCCGTCTCAAAATCTGTAGCCCTGAGTGCGTTAATAGAAATATTGTCCTCTTCGTCCTCTTCGTCCTCTTCGTCTGAGATTTCTTCAGACTCGTCCTCTAAGTCCTCGTCGGTAACCTGTCGTACCTTCCGACTGACAGGTTTGCCGGGCTTCTTAGGTTTAGAAGGACAGTCTCTAGAAATATGTCCCGGCTTCCTGCACCGGAAGCATAGTCCCTTGTCTTGCAGCTCCTGTCTCTCCTTGACAGAGAGCTTGTTAATATCGAGCGAGTCGTCCTCGATATTAACCGTCTTGACGTTCTTCCTAGTCTTCAAGGTTTTGGCCTTGCGTCCTCTGCGATTAGCCAAAATCTTTTCCGTAAGGTGATAGCTATGGTCGATCTCCTTAGTCCTAGTCATCCACTCTTCAATGGTCGTCGGCGGAGGGTACGACATGGATATCTTCTTCAGTAAATATTCTGGAAGCGCATTCCTGTACAGGGCCAGTTGCGCTGCTGGGTCCAGAATTTTTCCCTTGAGAGCTAGATCCATGAACCTCGCATTGAACTCATCGACTGAAGAGTAGTCCTTGAGCTGTATCGTCGTGAGATTAACCATAGAGTCGTCCACCTCGTCTACTGGGGCAAAGGCGAGTAGGAAATTCCTCTTGAAGACCGGCCAAGAGTCAAATCCTCGATAGACTCCCGGTCTAATTTCCTCTTCAGCTCGCTGAATTGTGATGTCCTTCCAGTAGTTTATATTGTCCCCTTCCATGAAGGATAGGGCCGTCGCCACCTTCGTGTAATCATTAACGAAGTCGTGGGGTCGCGCCGTGAACAACAGGAACAGTTGATTGAGGAAGGACCTGGTTTTGTCTCGGTCTCCGTTGAAGACCTCAGGGTCCTTGATCTTGCCCTTTCCGTGTCCTTGCGGCGCATTTCCTGGAGCTTCTTGCGGTTCCGGGTCTGGGTCTGGTCCTGGTGGTCCTCCTCCTGGGGAGTAGGGATCTGAAGGCTCAGGGTCAGGCCGACCTCCGGGCCTACCTGGTCCGCCTCCTCCTCCACCTCCAGAAGGATTGATAACTCCTCCAGAAATTGCCGTTGCCCGAGGGGCTGGTCCACTTGATAAAGACCCGTATCTTTCTCCTTCTGAGCCTTGCCCTTGCGGAGTGAACGCATATCTATGGGCTCCAGAAATGGACTCTCCTGTCGCTGTTCCCGACATGTACGATGGTACTGATTTTCGTACAAATTCTGGGGTTGCGCTGCGACCAGTATACTCCAATTCAGATTTAGTCTCCTCGACCTCTGTCTGAATATGCTCTTCTCTCGGTTCAGGTGTTTCTGCCTCTACCCGAGTGTCTTCTGTTTTCGGTGCAGGTACTACGACCTTAATCCGAATAGTTTCTTCGATTTTCGGTTCAGGTGCTTCGACCGTCGTCCGAAAAGTCTCGTCCTCCTTGTCCGAGTCCTCTACCTTAGGCAGTTCGGTCTCCTTTCCTTTCTCCTTGAAGGATGGACCTGATTCCTTAGGTGATTCGGATTCTTGAGGTTTCGGGGTTCCTACTCTTGAAGTCGGAAACGATCCTGACACAACTCTCGGACTATTAATCCGACCAGTAGCTTTTCCAGCAAGTAGTGGCTTCTTGACTACCGCGGGTTGTCGTCCGTGGGTACTAGTAATATCCCGCTCTTGTGAGGAGTGTGTTAGGATTAAAGCCGATGCGTGCTTGACGTTTGGAACTTCCTTAGTGTTGTACCGAAGTGGACACCTTTCGTTGGTGCAAAAATTCCACTTGTCTACGCTTTCTCGATAGTATACGTCCCGAGCTTTGTCGGAGTTGTAGAGATGATATAACCTTGAACAACTATATGGTTCAGCTGAACTCATACACGTTGTGCTTGTCGTAGGAAAGCCTGATGTAGTTCCCTAGCTCGGAGGCAACTACGAAATTTCCTAAGATTTTCTTCGAGGTCTATATCTGCGTAGTTCTCCGGATTGAGGACCTTTGCTCGCAGGTAGTCAATCTGGTTCTGAAGATATCCCGCAAAGTTCCGTACCCTCGTTGGAGGCGTAACAGCTTGTCTTGGAATAAATTCGAGTGTCTGGATGACCTGAGTTATGTATCGATGGGCTCGTTCGAGAGTCGCGTGATATCTCCTCGTGAAGTCTTCCTGTCCTAGTACTTCCAAGTTATCTGCTATAACTCGAAGTGTATCGATCGCGTGCACCGGAAGCTGTGTTCTCCGATAGAATATTCCTGCCGTTGAGGATGCTTCTTCAACACTAGTTTCTGGAGTCGATCGATCCGAACTATCCGTTCCTGGACTCGCTCGGGTTGGAATGGGTACGCCTATTGCTACTCCTGATTCCGCCTGAATGGCCAGAGAATTCCTATATTCTCTCCACTCTTGTGTTCGCTGAAACGCGGGTTCGTGGTCCGATACTCGAGTGCTCCGACCCGACGATATTGAACTGGTACTTTCTACGTAAGGGATTGTCGAGCTAAAACCTCTTATCAAGGGGAATGGGGATCCTCTTGGCGAACTTGGGAGAGCAACTATATTCTCCGGGATCGCGAGTGGTGGTAGCCTCGGCAGTGTTTTGTTCCTTCCGTCTAGTACCCCGGGTGATTGTCGCAATGGGGGTTGTGTAGTTCCCTCCGTATTGACTATCGTCTCTCTGTACGTTACGAGCAAGAGAGGGTTCTGATGCGTTTCGTAGTCGTTGTCTTTCGACGTAGGCCTCTGCACTTTTAACAAGTGGAGGGTTAAAGCTTTCAGTCTAATGTTACGCTTTCGAGCGTGACTCTTAAACTATCAAGCCTTAAGACGTCAATGAATAGAGAGCTTGTATCTATTCAGCTACTAGCCCTAGCTTGTCGAAGATAAGCGCGTAGTAGTATTTACAGTTGAAAGCGAGTTAACGAGCAACCAAAGTCGTATTTCGCGAAGAGACTGAAAGCTGAGGGTCGCTCTATGGCGTCGCCTCTTATATACATGTACACAAGCCTGTAGAAGGAATGTTCTAGCGTATACAAGGACTTTCTGGTACGTAGTAGCCAGCGCTAGTTGAACCTAGTAACACTGTGGCAGTGCTACTGTGGACTGTGCAGAAGCGCCTGTGCACTGCGCGGAAGCGACTGTGCACTGTACAGAAGTAACTGTGCATAGAAAGTCCTAGAGTGTCCTGGATAATACGAGACCATTCCTGTCTGTAAGAACTGTAGCTACAATCCTAGAGTCTGCCACATTCGTATCGTACAGCGTAAGTATCAGACAACGTTACCAGTCCATTGAGATGCCGCAATACCTATCGTACATCGTAACAGTTACTACGAAGAGGAAGGAGGACAACCCTTGGCAGCCACTGCTGGAGGCTCTGAAGACGAAATCCAGCGTCGCTCCCCGTCCCCGCCAACTCGCAATCTGGCAACTGTACATGTCCAAGAAGCCGGAGGAGATCGACATTGTCTATAAAGAACGTTGGCCCCAAGCCAACCTCCCCAGCACTCGCAGCCTCTCATTTCGCGCCGCAATCGCGCGGGAGCTTCTTGCTCAAGAGAGCGAAGAATATCGTGAGGAGCTCAACGAGGAGGCTATCCGCATGCACGAGGAGGAGCTCGCCGAGCTCCAGGCGTTGCAGTTGCCTCAAGCGGATCCGAATGATGAGCAGGCCATGCGCAGGTGCGTCGTCCCTTTGCCTCTCCCATCTGTTCGTCGATACTCACCTCGTTTAATCAGCGCTCGTGAAGAGTTCGCCGCGGTTGTGCAACCGCTGTTGCAGCTGCTCCGCGACTATACCGGGATGTATTGCACGCTCATCGCCGGCGTGCCGCTGTTACAGGGACCCAAGGAGTTCGATCTTCGAGTGTAAGTACTTCGGCTGGTTATAGTTCTCACACCAGATACTTACAGAGCCTACAGAGTTGGGTGCGGAAGAACGGCGGGGCCCCTTGAAAAGCCATGGCATGCCATGGAAGAGGCGGCGTTCAAGAAGGACGTCATGTACTCATTCACGCGCTTTCTCATGAACACCCCAGGTGAGCATATCGTTACCGTAGTATATGGACGTGCTAATCTGCTCATATAGAATGGTACGAGCGGGTCAAGAATGTTGCGGGCACCGCAACGCCGGCATCTGGGTCCAGTGTGGCAGATCCTATGGGATCTGCCATGTCTGCACTCGGGCTGCAGCTTTCCGAGCTCCCACATGGTTCTTCCCGCCCCGCGGTGTCTCAGGCGGATGGAAAACACCCTGCTCGGCGTTCTAAGCGCAAGGGGAGGGGATCGAGGCGCTCACAGCGCAAGGGGATCTACGAAGACGATGACTGGGAGACCGAATCCTCGAACTCAGACTGGGACTCTGATTCATCTGAATCGACGTCGACGTCCGACCCAGGCAGCGGAGATGGCGACCAGGGTTCAGAGAGCAGCGACGACGACATGCCCAGCGACGTTCCGACTCCGACGCTGGAGGAACTCGGGTTCGGCGCAGCCATGGCAGAACGTCTGGCTCAACTGAGCTCTACGGAACGCAGGCAGCAGCTGTTCAGGTTCACAAAGCTCTCAGCCTGGGAGAGGAGTGTGGAGAACCGTAGGGCTGAGAACGCGGCGTTGGCGGCCCAGTTCAACGTGCAGCTACAAGGCGCTGCTGCAAGGAAGTCCAAGCAGAAAGGTGCACGCCCTGCCAAAAAGGCGAAGACTGGCGAGGCCACCGCGGCTCCTAGACGGTCAGAACGGCTGCATGGCCAGGGCCCAGCGGCGACAGCAGCAGGCAGTCAATCTGTATCCTCACCCACAGAACCGCCGACCACCTCGACGCCGCCAACCACCTCGACGCAAACGAGCGCCTTGATGCCGCCCACCAGCTCGACGCCGCCGACCACCTCACCGCCGTCCACTACCACTGCAGCACCCTCGACGACGACACCGAACACCTCGACGCCACAGTCGTGGTCACCACGGATTGTTAACAACTGCCCACGTAGGTGGGGAAATTCTCGTGGAAGACCTGCCAACTCGATATACAAATACAAATGGCCCACCTCATTGAGAATCAATGACACTATGGATTTTCAATGGGAGTGGGGCTTTTGTAGTAGTGTATTAACAATTGTGCCACATTTGTAAATGAGATGCATGAATAATGCCCCCACGTATGATACACAATAGCTGGATCGTACATGGACGTGGGTGGTTTGCATATCCCTGCAATACACAATCCACCCACGTCCAATGTATAATAGCTGAATTGTAGATGGACGTGGGTGATTTGTAGATGCCTCTGATATACAATCTGCCCACGTCTGATGTACAAAAGCTGGATTGTAGATGGACGTGGGCAGTTTGTAGATGTCAATAGCTGGATTGTAGATGGACGTGGGTGCTTTGTACATGCCTCTGATATACAATCTGCCCACGTCTGATGTACAATAGCTGGATCGTACATGGACGTGGGCGGTTTGTATATCCCTGTGATACACAATCCACCCACGTCCAATGTACAATAGCTGAATTGTAGATGGACGTGGGTGATTTGTAGATGCCTCTGATATACAATCTGCCCACGTCTGATGTACAAAAGCTGGATTGTAGATGGACGTGGGCAGTTTGTAGATGTCAATAGCTGGATTGTAGATGGACGTGGGTGATTTGTAGATGCCTCTGATATACAATCTGCCCACGTCTGATGTACAAAAGCTGGATTGTAGATGGACGTGGGCAGTTTGTAGATGTCAATAGCTTGATTGTAGATGGACGTGGCAGTTTTGTAAATGCCTCTGATATACAATCAGCCCACGTCTGATATACAATCAGCCCACGTCTGATATACAATAGCTGGATTGTATATGAACGTGGCAGTTTTGTATATGAACGTGGCAGTATTGTATATGCCTCTGATATACAATCTGCCCACATTTAACTTGATTGTATATGGACGTGGCAGTTTTGTACATGCCTCTGATATACAATCAGCCCACGTCTGATATACAATAGCTGGATTGTATATGAACGTGGCAGTATTGTATATGAACGTGGCAGTATTGTATATGAACGTGGCAGTTTTGTATATGAACGTGGCTGGATTGTAGATGAACGTGGGTGATTTGTACATGCCTCTGATATACAATCTGCCCACGTTTAGCTTGATTGTAGATGGACGTGGCAGTTTTGTAAATGCCTCTGATATACAATCAGCCCACGTCTGATATACAATAGCTGGATTGTATATGAACGTGGCAGTTTTGTATATGAACGTGGCAGTATTGTATATGCCTCTGATATACAATCTGCCCACATTTAACTTGATTGTATATGGACGTGGCAGTTTTGTACATGCCTCTGATATACAATCAGCCCACGTCTGATCTACAATAGCTGAATTGTATATGAACGTGGCAGTTTTGTACATGCCTCTGATATACAATCTGCCCACATTTAGCTGGATTGTATATGGACATGGCCACTTTGTAGATGCCACTTTTGTATTACAACTACTATCTGGGCACTTTCTAGCGCTTTTTGGGCTCCTATTTGGGCGCTTCTTCAACGCTTTTGGGCGCTTTTTTGGCTGTTATCTGGGCGCTTTTTTGGCTGTTATCTGGGCGCTTTTTGGGTTCCTATTTGGGCGCTTTTTGGGCGCTTTTTTGCGTCCAAATAGGGCAGGCATATTCAACACCTTCCTGCCCTCCTCTTCTGGGGCCCTATTAGGGCACCCTGTTGGGCCAAAAATATACATAGCATGTATGTATATGCCATAGTACATCTCTGTGTGCATAGTGATGCAATAGTGCAGGGAAAATAACCAAAAAATGCGACCCTAGGCCAAGGGCCACCAGGAGGGGACCACTGCAGGGTGGCTGGCCTGGCTTCCTCTGGTCCAATTTCTGTGAGTAATATATCATTGGAGAGGTGCTTGAAAGGGCTTTTTAACGCATATTTTTGCAGGAGGAACCATGCAAAATTGGTAGAAATATGGATCATCGCATTTTCGCCAAAAATGGCCATTTTGTTTCCTTGATTGCTCAGCACACAGGTGTCCCCTCATGTTTTCCTTGGTACCGTTCAATTCGCGTTTTCAAGGGCTTTCTAACAGTAGTACATACATGGCATTCTGACCACATGCATTGACATCCTTCTCCTGCCCCTCCCTCACTTTACCACCTCATAGCTCCTGCAGTTCTTTGTCTTTCTCTGTGAAGTCTTTTGATATCTGTAGTATACATACAGAACTATGTATTTATTGCTTTTTACGCCCTAATATGGCCTATCCCCAATGGAATCCATCTAGGTGCATTTTCGCACTTTTCAGATTCTCCCCTCCATATCTCTGCACCCAGAGCAGCTATTGCCTTTGTTCTTTTCGCATTTTGTGCCTGGACATTGCTACTACATGTCTGTAGAAGCTCATTTTTATCGAATGCAGCGATCAGAATTGAGCTCCTTATCAGCTGTGGCAGGCAGATCCTGTTTTGGCTTATATCTAGGTCATTATTTTTTGATCAGATGGCACATTCATTTGCTACTCATCTATAGCTACCTGTAACAACAAGAATCATGAGATTTGGATGAGTGGTTGCAGAGATATGGCACAGAGGCACCAAATGCTGCCTGTTCAGCAATGCACTGCATGCATTTCCGGAGCAGTGCAACTGCACACACTGCAACTTTGGGTGTCCAGGAGGTCCATTCACTGTAGCTCACTCAATTCTTCACCAAATCCCATGATTCTTGTTGTTACAGGTAGCTATAGACGAGTAGAATATGAATGTGCTATCTGATCAGAAAATAATGCCCTGAATGTAAGCCAAAACAGGATCTGCCTGCCACAGCTGATAAGGAGCTCAATTCTGATCGCTGCATTCGATAAAAATGAGCTTCTACAGACATGTAGTAGCAATGTCCAGGCACAAAATGCGAAAAGAACAAAGGCAATAGCTGCTCTGGGTGCAGAGATATGGAGGGGAGAATCTGAAAAGTGCGAAAATGCACCTAGATGGATTCCATTGGGGATAGGCCATATTAGGGCGTAAAAAGCAATAAATACATAGTTCTGTATGTATACTACAGATATCAAAAGACTTCACAGAGAAAGACAAAGAACTGCAGGAGCTATGAGGTGGTAAAGTGAGGGAGGGGCAGGAGAAGGATGTCAATGCATGTGGTCAGAATGCCATGTATGTACTACTGTTAGAAAGCCCTTGAAAACGCGAATTGAACGGTACCAAGGAAAACATGAGGGGACACCTGTGTGCTGAGCAATCAAGGAAACAAAATGGCCATTTTTGGCGAAAATGCGATGATCCATATTTCTACCAATTTTGCATGGTTCCTCCTGCAAAAATATGCGTTAAAAAGCCCTTTCAAGCACCTCTCCAATGATATATTACTCACAGAAATTGGACCAGAGGAAGCCAGGCCAGCCACCCTGCAGTGGTCCCCTCCTGGTGGCCCTTGGCCTAGGGTCGCATTTTTTGGTTATTTTCCCTGCACTATTGCATCACTATGCACACAGAGATGTACTATGGCATATACATACATGCTATGTATATTTTTGGCCCAACAGGGTGCCCTAATAGGGCCCCAGAAGAGGAGGGCAGGAAGGTGTTGAATATGCCTGCCCTATTTGGACGCAAAAAAGCGCCCAAAAAGCGCCCAAATAGGAACCCAAAAAGCGCCCAGATAACAGCCAAAAAAGCGCCCAGATAACAGCCAAAAAAGCGCCCAAAAGCGTTGAAGAAGCGCCCAAATAGGAGCCCAAAAAGCGCTAGAAAGTGCCCAGATAGTAGTTGTAATACAAAAGTGGCATCTACAAAGTGGCCATGTCCATATACAATCCAGCTAAATGTGGGCAGATTGTATATCAGAGGCATGTACAAAACTGCCACGTTCATATACAATCAAGTTAAATGTGGGCAGATTGTATATCAGAGGCATATACAATACTGCCACGTTCATATACAAAACTGCCACGTTCATATACAATCCAGCTATTGTATATCAGACGTGGGCTGATTGTATATCAGACGTGGGCTGATTGTATATCAGAGGCATTTACAAAACTGCCACGTCCATCTACAATCAAGCTAAACGTGGGCAGATTGTATATCAGAGGCATGTACAAATCACCCACGTTCATCTACAATCCAGCCACGTTCATATACAAAACTGCCACGTTCATATACAATACTGCCACGTTCATATACAATACTGCCACGTTCATATACAATACTGCCACGTTCATATACAATCCAGCTATTGTATATCAGACGTGGGCTGATTGTATATCAGAGGCATGTACAAAACTGCCACGTCCATCTACAATCAAGCTAAACGTGGGCAGATTGTATATCAGAGGCATGTACAAATCACCCACGTCCATCTACAATCCAGCCATTGACATCCACAAACCGCCCACGTCCATCTACAATCCAGCTTTTGTACATCAGACGTGGGCAGATTGTATATCAGAGGCATCTACAAATCACCCACGTCCATCTACAATTCAGCTATTATACATTGGACGTGGGTGGATTGTGTATTGCAGGGATATACAAACCACCCACGTCCATGTACGATCCAGCTATTGTGTATCATACGTGGGGGCATTATTCATGCATCTCATTTACAAATGTGGCACAATTGTTAATACACTACTACAAAAGCCCCACTCCCATTGAAAATCCATAGTGTCATTGATTCTCAATAAGGTGGGCCATTTGTATTTGTATATCGAGTTGGCAGGTCTTCCACGAGAATTTCCCCACCTACGTGGGCAGTTGTTAACAATCCGTGGTGACCACTAGTGGACGCCAACGAGCACCACAATGACGCCGACCACCTCGACAACGACGCCAAACAACTCTACGACGACGCCAAACAACTCTACGACGACGCCGAACACCTCGACGACGACGCCGAACACCTTGACGCCGCCCACTACTGTTACGACGAGCCTAGATCGGTCACGGCGAGCGACGTCCTAGGGATCGGACCAGAGGTCTCCAGTAGTTCGAGTCGAGTAGAGGTTCAGAGGAATAGGCAATGGATAACCAGGTCGAGCTGAGGATCCCGAGTGGATCCTCTGGTCTTAAATACAGGAAGAGAGACATGGACACGTCGGCGCCACGTAGGCGCCACGTACCGTGAGAGTCCAGTATAACTACGTAGAGTCAGGGCTGGGAGTACAGATGATGTGGCGATGACGTGGCGGAAGGTGATAGGGTAGTAATACAACAGCCGTGTGAACCGGTGGGAAAGGGTGACGTGGCATGGGAAAGGATGACGTGGCATAACGGAGGCACGAGGGAGAGAGAGGAAAAGGAAACTGGGTGACCGTGACACAGTGAGCGTCGTAACATTACCCCCTTCGTATGCTTCTACGCTGTTCCACCAGCGGAATATCCAGCTCAACTCGTAAACCGCTCGTCCATGTCTTCTGGGCGCAGAGGGCACTCCCACGGGTGATGGCCAGGGGCGGTGGCGCGACACCAGACACATCGCCAGTCTCGGCACCACAGGTACTCGTGATCGGGCGACCCACAGACTAGGCAGCTGCGGCCAATAGGGTGGAGGGACGGCGGGGACTCAGGTCGAGCTGGCGAAGCGTCCATTGGGGCGGGCGAGGTGTCTCTTCGAGCTCTTACGTTACGCTCGTCGGGGGATGGATCACGGGCCGACGGCTTCCTGCGAAGACTCTGGTGTGGAACAAGGGCAGATAGGTCCCTTGGCGTCGGGCTTCGCCAGGCACTCTTCTTGCCGCAGCTGGGAGTTCTCCAGGAGGCGGGGCCGCGTCGTTGATGACCGAGGCCAGTGGCGCCATCCTTGCACGGAATGCGGGAGTTCAAATGTTTGTATGAGGAAGTTCCTCCACGTGCGTGTGGTCCGGGCGAGCCGTCGAGTGGTGTTCAAAGAGTGTCTTGCCAACCTCCGTAACTCGTGGGCATGGTGCCCGACGTTTTCGAGGGCGCGCGCTGTCGCGAGTGAGGTTGGGGTGGTGGTTGTGTGGTGAGAAAGTAAAAAGGGGGTGAAAGAGGGTTGTGTGAGAAACTACCTACTCAAGAACAATCAAAATCTTCGACCGAAAGCGGTAATGCCAACGATCCTACGAAGAAGGTGAATGAAAATGAGGAGCACTCAGAAATACGTCTCTTAGTCACGCGTCTTTCAAAGAACTCAAACCAATACACCTCACGTTGCCGCAAAGCTTGTCGGTTTTCCTCCTTTCCAGACAGTGGCTCTGCCGAGTTCGGGGTCTGCCCTTACTTGGCGGTGATACGCAAACGAACCTACGGAACACGAAACAAACAAAGTCTGCTGTACCTTTGCGAGATCTGACCTCTTCTCCCTAGGCCCTGTAGATCTCAGAATCCTCCTTGAGAAAATCTTCCGGCAAGTCCCAGAAGCTTCCTCTACCTACCCTAGAACGCACCGATAGAGCTGGCAGAGTTTCCCCTAGCTAACCCGCTCGGCTGCACGTCCTGTCCGATGGTCAAACGACCTGAGAACCTTCCTATCCTGTTCTCCTTTATCCCTATCCCAATCCTATCCTTCAACAATGTCTGCACTCAGGCTGCTAAACCCCGGACTCTGCCGCTAAGGTCCAACCTGCAGTGGCTTACGACGCACGAAGTCCTACCGAGCGACGGTAAGGCTTAATCGAACCTGTTCTGACACAGAGAAATCAGCGAACGATTAACACCACGACGACTCACCTAGAAATCCACTTGCTAACTTGCTGAGAACTTGATGGTTGGTTGCTGAGGTTGCTGACTGTCGAACTGAACTTGCTGCCTTGCTGGTTTGCTGGTGCTTGCTGGTACTTGCTTTCAGATCTTACTCGCTTGTGAGAAAATCCTTCTGAGTTGTTGTTCTCCCGGGGGGCTTTGCCAGTCGAGTATATATACTCTCCCAGAAAGCTTCCGGCGCATTCTATCTACATTACAAATCGCTACCTACTGGCTGACTAACAATGTCCTTGAACCTTCCAACACATTCCGTAACTCTCCAGGGTATTCTTGACAAGGACCCGGGCTGACCCGGCCCTGTAAGTTCCCTGCCATTCGGCTGTGCGCGCTGCCTCACGGCTGTGCACTCACTGCCTCGTCTATTGTCTTGAAGATTCCAGAAGGTCCCGGGCCATGAACTGCCTGGAGAACCTTCCAGCACCTTCTCGCGTTTTCTGGATCTCCTAGATCCTGCTAGAACATTCCAGAACGTTGCATGGCTGCGTCGTTGGCTGTCCCTTCAAGGCTGTTCAAGGCTGTACGCACACAGCTTCGCATAGCCTCAATGGATACCATCAACGTAGCCTCGCACTGCCTCTGTTGCTACTTCCGCTACCTCAGATACCTTGGTGGGTGCTGTGGATGCGTATGAGGAAGACAACGAGTGGCCATTCGAGATTGCAAAAGAGTGACTGTCCGAACGAGTGTCTAAGGAGTCCATGTCCGTTGCCCATTCCCTCAGCCTGCGTACAGATACCGGAACTCTCCCTGGATGTAGTGTCCAGCTCCCATTCGTCGACGTTTGGGGACTGTCCAACCTCTGCGGGTGTGGGTGAGTACTTGTATCTGCGCACGTCAAAGGAAACTCGCCTGAGTTGTGCCGGTCGTTGTCGGGTCGCAGACATCCGAACCAGCTCCTCAACCGAATGTACCACCACCGCGTGCCTTCGAAGAACGGGTAGGGTACTGCCAGCGTGATGCTCGCAGGGGAGTGCGGGTGTTCTACCCACAAGATGACGCGCGTCTGTTGGTATTCCACCACGCGACTGATCCGCCCCGTGAAACGTCGTTGGTCGGGGAGAACCAATCGGCAGTAGCTTCCCACTCGGGGAACAAACCATCGTGGGCGCACCTCCTTGCCGGTAGGCTCAACGTCGACCCACACTTCCTGCTCGCCGACTTCCTCGCCTAACGCGACTGGTCGTAGTCGATGCGGAAAGAGTCCGTCTGGCCGAAAGAGAACGTGGTAGTCCAGTCCGTATGATACTACGGGGCAGCGGGGTATTTGGTCGGCCTGCACACTTCGGGGAATCGCGTGTTGCACGGCCGCAGGAAGATCGAATGACACACCGACCATGATGGGTGATGATGAGAAGCTGTCAAACTGAGCGCCTACGTTTGATCACGTCGTTGCTCAGTCATCCGCTTACTCACGGTCCGCACATGACTTTTAGGTAATATCTTCCCACTGACCTGCGTCTGCTTCCCTGCCATGTCCAGGTACCAATCCAAATTGGTGCATGACAGCGCGACACCAGACACATCGCCAGTCTCTGCACCACAGGTACTCGTGATCGGGCGACCCACAGACTAGGCAGCTGCGGCCAATAGGGTGGAGGGACGGCGGGGACTCAGGTCGGGCTGGCGAAGCGTCCATTGGGGCGGGCGAGGTGTCTCTTCGAGCTCTTACGTTACGCTCGTCGGGGGATGGATCACGGGGCCGACGGCTTCCTGCGGAGACTCTGGTGTGGAACAAGGGCAGATAGGTCCCTTGGCGTCGGGCTTCGCCGGGTACTCTTCTTGCCGCTGCTGGGAGTTCTCCGGGAGGTGGGGCCGCGTCGTTGATGACCGAGGCCAGTGGCGCCATCCTTGCACGGAATGCGGGGAGTTCAAATGTTTGTATGAGGAAGTTCCTCCATGTGCGCGTGGTCCGGGCGAGCCGTCGAGTGGTGTTCAAAGAGTGTCTTGCCAACCTCCGTAACTCGTGGGCATGGTGCCCGACGTTTTCGAGGGCGCGCGCCTGCCGTTCTGCGATGTCGTAGTCCGAGACTTGCCGTTGCTCCTCTTCTTCACCAAACGCCTCATGAAGAGCGTCTAGAGCGTCCTCTGCGATGTCAGCTGCGTCAACAAGGTTCCCTTCCAGTGCGTCCAGTTCCCGTTGCTCGTTGTAGAGGCATCGATATTCTCTAAGGAAGTACTGCAAGCCTCGCTCGGTGGCATTGACGACCGGGGTAGGGTTGGTGAGGAGCGCACGGAGCAACTGGTTGACGTCGGGGTGCCGGGAGTGGTCTACCAGATGAGAGTCTTCGACACCGACCGTGCTGAGGTCCGACGTCGAGGAGGCGGGCGATGGTGACCTAGAGGTGTATTCCGGTGGGGGCGACGAGAGGCGTCTGGCGAGTGGGGGAGGAATGGGTAGCGGCTGTTGGTTTTCCTGGTCGCTTGCATTGTCGTCAGCGACTTGGGTGCTATAGAGGGGGCGGCCCATTCTACTCGTCCCAGCTGGAGTTATTGAGGGTGCGGTCGGCCTGGTCAAGCTTGTCGTTTGCGGGGTCGAGAGGGTCATGGTGTTCGAGAGCAATTTCGAGGATGTTGATGGAGAGGCGCAGGTGAGTGGCGATGAAGGCAAGGGCAAGGAGGTAGCCGAGGGTCATGCAGGTGAAGAGCGCGATGATCATGGGCTTCACGATCCCCACGCTGATCGGGATGGGTAGTCACGGCTGTGGAGAGTGTGCTCGATGATGCGGTTGAAGAGGTCGCGGAGGATATACCAGAGAAAGAGGAGGGTGATGGCGAGGAGGGTGAGGCAGTAGATGGCGAAGAGGATGGCGAGAGAGAGCATTGCAGATTACAGCAGCTTCTTCGCCCTTTTATACCGCTGGAGGATTTCTTTGGCGTTCGGAATTAGAGCGGACTCGGGTTCCCATGTGTTCTCGGCGCTGGAGTAGCCTTTCCACTTGATTTGGTAGCGGATTCCGCCTCGTGTGGTCTTGTGTCCGACGATCGCTTCGACCTCATATTCTTCTTCTCCGTCGATAAGGTCAGGTGGTGGCCTCGTGTAGTTCGGTCCGTGGGTGTCGTTTTCCTTGTATGGGGTGAGGAAGCATGCGTGGAACACGGGGTGTACCTTCCAGTGTTTCGGCAGCTCCAGCCGATAGGTCACGGGTCCAAGTACTTCGGTGATGACAAAGGGGCCTTCTCGTTTGGGTGCGAGTTTCCGGGATGCGTAAGCGAGCTTGAGGTTCTTCCCTTCGAGCCAGACCTTCTGTCCTTTCTTGAATTGGACGAACTTTCCCTTGAACCTGTCACGTATGACGTGTCGGGCTAGCTCGTGGGCTGCTAGGGCTTCGTCTCGGGCCTTCTGGAGGTTCACTAGCCGTTCTTGTACTGTCGGGGTGTTGGTCTTGGGGTATGCGATAGGAATCAGTGTCGGTTCGTACCCCATCATGAGGTAGAATGGTGATGCATTCCGTGCTGAGTGGGTCCGTTGATTGTGTGCGACTTCTGCGTCGACAAGGTGTTCCGCCCATTCGTCTGGTTGGCCTTCGCAGAATATCCTGAGGTAGACTTCCAGTTCTTGATTCACTCATTCAGTTTGTCCGTCGGTCTGCGGGTGATATGCGGTAGACGGGGAAAGGGTGATGCCTAAGAGTCTTCCTAGTTCGCGAGTGACGTTGGATACGAATTGTGGCCCTCGGTCGGATATGATCTTGCTGGGTAGTCCAAAGCGTCGGTAGACATGCCGGTGGTAAAGCGCCGCTGTGCCGATTGCGTCGATCGTCTTCTTGCATGGTGCGAAAATCACCCCCTTCGTAAGGCCATGGTCGACCACGACCAGAATACTATCGTAGTCGTGGGATTCGGGGAGATCGGTGATGAGATCCATCGTGACGTTCTGGAATGGCCGAGTAACATCGTCAGCGGGGATTGGTTGCGGGGGCGGGGTGGTCGGGTGTGTGTTTGGCTTGTTCTGCTGGCATGTGGCACAGCCTTCGACGTATCGGGATACCATGGCATACATGCCGGGCCACCAGTATGACCGCCGTATCAGTTCTAGAGTCTTGAATTTCCCAGGGTGTCCGGCTGCCGGGGAGTCGTGGTGTTGACTGATCAGGTCTCGTCGCAGGGCTTCGTCGGCTGGTACGTAGCATCGGTTCTTGTAGAAGATTAAGCCATCTCGTTCTTGCCAATCGGTGAGCGCACTTCTGATCGGGGGTGGTCCGTCGTGTTGGATAGCAGCAAGTGCGTCGCAAAAGAGTCTGTCTTGCGTGGCCAAGTGTCGGAACCTCGGTGCCAGTTGGGTGTCCACTAGTCGTACGAAGAGGTTGTCAGGTAGCATGGTTCGTTCAGTATTGTCGTCTTCTGATCCTTGTCGGTGATCGGGTCTTCGGGATAGCGCATCCGATTGTACCATTGCCGTGCCGGGGGTATGTACGAGTTGGATGTCGAACTGGGAGAGAAAGAGGGCCCATCGTGCTTGTCGTCTGTTCAGTTGTTGCGGGTTGCGCCAGTAGGTGAGGTTCTTGTGGTCGGATAGGATCGTAACCGGGTGCCCTGATCCTTCGAGGTAGTGTCACCAGGCCTTCAGGGCTCGAATGATGCCAAGTAGTTCTCGGTCATAGATTTCGTAGTTCCGTTCCGCTTCGGTGAATCCTTCGGATAGATACGCGCACGGGTGCAGGTCGCCGTTGGCGTCTCGTTGTCGGAGTACTGCCCCTGTGGCCCATTGCGAGGCGTCGGATTCGACGACAAAAGGTTTGCTAATGTCGGGCATTTGCAGCACGGGGGCCGTCGCGAATCGTTGCTTCAGCATGTCGAAGGCCTTCTGGCATTCCGTTGTCCATTCCCATTTGGCGTCTTTCTTGGTGAGCGCGTTGAGCGGTCGCGCGATCTCCGAGAAGTGGTCGATGAATCGTCGGTAAAAGTTGCCGAATCCAAGGAATGATCGAACGTCCTTGACGGTTGTCGGTTCTGGCCAGTCGAGTATTCCCTTTATCTTGATAGGGTCCATGGAGATCCGGTTCTCACTGATGATCATTCCAAGATACTCCACTTCTGGTGCGTCGAATATGCACTTCTCTAGCTTGAGGTAGAGGTCGTGTTCTTTGAGTCGTTCCAGGACACGTAAGGTCCTTCTTCGGTGTTCGTCCAGGTCTGCCAAAAAGATCAGTATGTCGTCCATGTAAATCACTACCCATCCTTCGTCGATCATGTCTGCGAAGATCGCGTTCATCATAGCTTGAAAAGCCGAGGGGGAGTTCCGCAGTCCAAAGAACATGACCATTGGTTCGTATAGCCCTTTGCTGGTTCGGAAGGCGGCCTTCCATTGATCACCGTCCTTGATACGGACGTTGTTGTATCCCGATCGGAGGTCCAGTTTGGAGAAAACCTTCGCTCCGCGCAGCTTGTCGACCAATTCTGATATGAGCGGTAGTGGGTACTTGTTGGGGACGGTTCCTTCGTTGAGGTATCGATAATCTTGGCAGGGTCGTAGTGTTCCGTCTTTCTTGCCGACGAAGAAGAATGGGGATGCCATCGGCGAGTTCGAGGGTCGGATGTAGCCTTTTCGTAGGTTCTCCCGGATGAATTCTTCCTCGGCTTCGAGTTCCTTGGGCATGAGTTGATATCGCTTGAAGTCCTTCGGGGTAAAGCCTTCCTTGAGTTCAATGGCCAGGTCCCAGGGTCGTGATGGTGGGAATCGTTCGGACGCCTTCTTTTCAAAGATGGCGGCATATCCTCGGTACGGTTCGGGGAGCATCTCTTCGAAAGTCTTCTTCTCTTCCTGTGCTTGGTGCCGTTGTGCGAGTGCCATTGCGGGGTTGACCTTTGCTCGGATCCAGACGTTGGCTGCAATTGCAAATCGAAGTCCTTGTGGGGCTCGTCGGATTCTTCCGATGGTGGGTCCAGGTCCAATCTTCGTGGGTTCGTAGTCGTGTTCCGTGGTGAGGGGGGATCCGGGTCGAGGCATATCTCCGTGCCATTCTGTCGCGTGCGGTGTTATCATGGCTTCGTGTTCTCCGCGAAGATAAGCTATCAGCAGATCTTGGTCATTGGGTTCTTCTTCCGGGTGCACGTCGGAGAGGGTAACTCGTTCGATGTTCTCGTAGATTGGTTCTTGGGTCGATGCTTCCTCGGTCACGTCTTCGTCTTCTTCCTCTGTTTCTTCGTCCGGTTCTTCTTCGACTGGCTTGGGTCTTCCGGTGAAGGGGTCTTGATCTGGGAACCACATTGCACGCAGATGTTCCACAATTGTTCGGTTCACCCGGGCGGGGTCGATGTCAAGGGTCCCTTTCGTGAAGTCGATGTTGGCATTGACGCGCTGCAGCCATGGCAGGCCCAGGATGATTGGTTCCTTTCCTAGCGACGTAATCAGGAACCGCACAATGTGTCGGTGGCGCCCAGCTTCAATTTCAAGGACTGCGCATTTCTTGATATCGCCTGCTTCATTCCTGGTTCCGTCAGCGTTGTATACTCGGATCGGGGCTTTCAGCGATTTGAGCGGGAAGTTGTGCTCTTTCGCAAACCTGTGGTCCATGAATACTTCTCCCGCTCCCGTGTCGATGAGGGCTTTCGTTTCGACGTTTAGGTCCGCGTGGATAGATAACGGAATTCTCATAGACTGTCGAGAAGTCTGCACTACTATTACACGGCGGACCTTAGTACGCGGTCGTGACGTCGAGACACGCCGGTTCTTCAAAAACCCTCGTTGGAGAAGCTTGCGAGGATTTCCTTCGCGTCTTGGTCTTCTTCTAGCCCCTTCAGAGCGGTACGGATCCTTGCTGCGATAAGCTGCTTCTTGTCAGCCGCTTGGCCGTCGATGGATTTGATGTCTTCATCATCGTCGCTCTCGTCTTCTTCGACCTCGGTGATGCGGGCCTTGGCGGTAGGCTTCGTCTTCTTACGGTCGTTGGTTCTTCTGTTGGGGCACTGCCGCGCTAGATGCCCTATCTGGTGGCAATTGAAGCATCGTCCTTCTCGGTAGTGCTTCTCACGTTCTTCGGTCGTCATCTTGTCGACATCCATGGCGTCAGGGTCGTGTTCTTGCGGTCGGGGTCTGTACGGCTTGTACGTAGGTCGGAAGGTCGAGGTCTTCCCGTCGTATGCTCTTCCCAGGTGATACTGCTGTTCGAGAGTGGAGGCTCGGAGGTAGAGTTCGCTGGCATCCTTCGGTAGGGGGTACATCCCGAAGATCTTCTCTCGAAGGGGACGGTTGAGTCCAGCATAGAAGAAGTCGGCAATGACTTTGAACTCTGTGATTCCGCATCGCGAGATGATCGACTTGAACTCGGCAATGTAGTCTTCGACTTTCTTGCTTCCTTGCTTCAGGTTTCGCAGCAGCACACGGGCGCTGGCCTTCTGGTCGATGTCGTCGAATGCTTCCAGTAGTTGCTTCTTGAAGTCGTCCCATGTTCCGTAGTTGGGTTCGATACGTTCTTCGCCTGGTCTTCGGTTCTTGTTCTGGTCGGCTGCCTGCCGTTCTACGTCTTCAATGAAGGTGCGGGCCCAGGTTCCGGCGGTGCCCCCGTTCATCAGCATAAGGCAGAAGACGATCTTCATTTCGTCGGTGGCGTAGGTCTTCTTGTTCATCGTGAGGTAGAGGGAGCATTTCTGCAACCACTCCACTACTTCGCCCCGCTTCCCTGAGAACTCTGGGGGCATCTTGAGCTTGATCTCGTTCGTCTTTTCTTCAGCCATCGTGGCTTCGGTTCGGCCTTCGGGTTCGTTTGTAGTTCGGTTCGATTCTTCTTGAGGGGTCTTCCCTACGGGTTCTGGCGCGGCTTCGCTTCCCTCCGGGTCGTGGTCGTCGTTCGAGGTTCTTGTAGCGTTCTCGCTTTCTGGTTCACTCTCCTCGAGTATCTCCGCCTGAGCTGGTCTGGGAGTAGTGAAGTCTACCGGGGAAGGTTGTTCTGGTTCTGTTCTCGGTTCCGGGGTGGCCGCTGGTTCCTCCGGAAGTTCGTCTCCAAGTGATATTTCGCGGTAGCGTCTTCGGTAGTCGGGGTCGATGTCAAGGCAGTTCCGCCAGGTGAGAGGGACTTCGGTGAAGTGCCAGGACTTGTTCTTCCAGAAGACTTGTTGCCCTTCGTAGTAGACTAGCTTGGCTTCCTTGTCAACCGCAAATTCTTTCGGTATCGACGCCGTGTTGTTCGGTTCGGGGCCGCTCTGTCTTGAGCGGGTGTCGTGTGTCGAGATCTGGGTAGATCGACGGGTTCTGGTGAGCTCGACCTAATGTTACGACGAGCCTAGATCGGTCACAGCGAGCGACGTCCTAGGGATCGGACCAGAGGTCTCCAGTAGTTCGAGTCGAGTAGAGGTTCAGAGGAATAGGCAATGGATAACCAGGTCGAGCTGAGGATCCCGAGTGGATCCTCTGGTCTTAAATACAGGAAGAGAGACATGGACACGTCAGCGCCACGTAGGCGCCACGTACCGTGAGAGTCCAGTATAACTACGTAGAGTCAGGGCTGGGAGTACAGATGATGTGGCGATGACGTGGCGGAAGGTGATAGGGTAGTAATACAACAGCCGTGTGAACCGGTGGGAAAGGGTGACGTGGCATGGGAAAGGATGACGTGGCATAACGGAGGCACGAGGGAGAGAGAGGAAAAGGAAACTGGGTGACCGTGACACAGTGAGCGTCGTAACATTGGCCGCCAAACGTGGTCTTCGCACCCCTACGCCTACTGCCGCCTTGCCAGGCTGGCGCATGCGCGTGAGAAGTGAGGTGGGGGATCGACAGGCAGATCGGACGTGTCGAACAAGTTGATCAACTGAGAGCTTTGGGAACGCCGGTGGAACAGAGAATGACGACTCCCTCGTGTCGACATCGAGCTTTAGAACAGTCGAATGGGGTGGGGTGCCTGAAGACTTCCCTCCGGTGCTTGGCCGGAGGTTAACTGAGTTTGAATGCTGGGATGCGAGATGAACGATAGCAGTAATCACAGTACTCTACACGCCCAAACGAGGCGCATACCTGGGGGATATCAGCGGCCTGCGGATATCGGGGCTGGGAATCCGCGAGATCGGCCTGATATCTGCGCAAGCTATATCGGACCGACCTTGCACACATCTACCAGGGCGATATTGACGCCCCAAGGTTGGCCCGATGTTGGCAGCTAGATGCCCTGCCAATATCAGCTAAGTGCTGGGCTGTTCTCTGCAAGATTCACATGCGCACATCGCTACAGGTTTGATACACTGGCCCATTTGTCATATAGAATACATATCGTGGTAATGGAATTACATTCTACTGTCGCACACGACATATCAGAAGAGCGTGTGGTGCACAGAATGGTAGGATTGTATGCTACATAGGAGACTACATGTAATGTATACAATCAATGAATCACACCGCAAATGGTTCTGCCGCATGGCACATGGGAAGAGGGAAGATAGTCAGACGTACGAGTAGCTTTCACATCAGTGCCTTCTAACAGCGCCGCATACTGTATCTAGGTCAGCCATATCAACTGCAAGTGCAGAAGACTACACTTACGCACCAAGAAAGCTCTGAAATATGCCACGCCCTTGACCTGTTGGGATCCCAAACGATGGGAGAGCTCTTGGACCACAGTTGTGTGGTGTCAGAGAGGGGGTAGCATGGGCTACGGGAGATTGGGAGAAGCAGTTGGAAGGGAGAGGAGAAGTAAGAGTTGGAAGTGAGAGGGGGACATCGACGTGGTGGTTGAAGGAGAGCTACTGCAGACACGGACGTGGCATGGCGGGCATGGCGTGTAAGCGGCGTGCAAAGCGCCCGAACCATTGATCACAAGGGAATGCAGGACTTGCGTTTTGAGAGAGGACTTGGGCTCGAGCGAGGCCAGCCTAGCGCGCATACACGTGATCCCTACACATCTTCGCCCGACGTCGGTGGGGAAGGTATCTGCCCGTTGCCGCTGCAGATACTCGGCGCGGTGTTTGGGCACCCCAGGCCGATACTTGCTTTGCCGTGGACCGTCGCATATTTGAGCGCCAACCCCGGGCAATATAGGCGGATAGTGACCGCCCGCCGACCAGCGGAGATCAGTCCATCATTAGCCTATGACTGGTCAAATCAAGCTTGCGCAAATACTGGTCCGATATGGAAGACGTTTGGCCGTGTAGGTGCTGCTAGGCAAGACGAGCGAGCGACTTTGTCTTTGGTGTTAATGTCACAGTCGTCTTCGGCCTCGCGCGAGGATACGAAGGGCCCAGATATCGTCCTTATTTCTGCGAGCGAGGCCGTAGTTGGGCGAGGTTTGTCGTCCAGCGTCCAAGTTGCGGGTGAGATTCTGATTTCAATGAATACAAGGGCGCGGACGCTTTAGGCTTGGACGCTTTACGGACGCAACTAGCGCCTGATCATAAAACCAGAATCCATGCCATCGATATGGTCCAATCACTTGTACACTTGTGCGGTGTTCGCTTGTGCGAGGTATAGACGGAGATGGAAGGCAGTGATCATATCCAAGTGCTGGAATTTGTTCAAGCTTTCCACGCCGAGCCTGATGCGAGAGACTGTTGTGTGCTGAGCGCTGGTAAATTGGCCGCTGCGAGGCCTAAGGCTGCCCCCAGCTCAGCTTCGTGCCGGGGAAATTGCAAACGATGTCAGGAGCGAGGCAAGGCCGTTGACAGAGTCGAGACGTAGGAATGCGCGAGAAAGAGGTCGAAGTCAGAGATGATACACAGGGTACAGTTTGATTTCGGGAGTGATCAGGTGCGAATGATGGCAAGAGTTTCGCGTCTGACCGGGGATTCGTAGCGTCGCAGCCTATGGCATCTGCACTGGGAATGTCAAGTACTGAGGCAGGCAGGTGGACATGCTGTTGGACGTAACCGGTCGTGTTCTCGGGGAGAGAGCCCAGGGCGTACCTGAGTACCTGTGACCTCTCAGGCTGCTGGTGATTGGATGGGATGGCTCGATTGGGCAGGCGTATCGCCAGCGGCGTTGTGGCGTCGGCGGATGACACGCGTGCAGTGTGTCCAGATTAGGCAGCAGCCTCACAAGCACAGTCCAGCCGACCACATCCGACAACATCCGATGGAAACACACCTCGCCCCGTTTCCCCGCCTTGAGTTTCTCGACCACAACAAATTGCAGCCACCGCTGAGGGTGCGTTCTGCAGCCTCCCTTATTCCATCAGGCGCACTAGTCGCGAGCGTCCGAAGAGGTCTTCCAAGCTCCCAGCGTTCGCGAACCATGAATAACGAGGCTAAACCGTATCGCGCACATAGTTTCATGGGCTTCAAGGTCGCCGGGACGGCTCGGGGGTGATATGACAAGTGATGGGCGTTCTTGCACGTAAACAGCCGTCGAGGGCCAGCAGACCGCGGACAGCTCCGGTCATCTGACCATCACAGCTGTTCGATGTCGTCTTCGCCCGCACCGCCTCTCTGCGAGCAGCTGAGGTTGGAGGGACAAGACACTGGTCGAGGGCGGGGCTAGCAGCAGGCGGCGTGGAATGGACTGGACGGCTAGAAGGCTCGAGGCATATGTTTTGCGGACGAGATTGGTGGAAGATTGAGTGCGTTGGTAGCCGACGCTCGTTAATGAACTCGGCTCGTTCCAAGCGACCCGTCTTAACCGAATTCGGCATCCAATCACAGGCGCTTACGTGCGGGGCCAAAGGCAGGTCGAGGCCATAGGCGCCGGATAAGCTTTTTGTCCGTCTTGGTCCTCTTCCGCTCTCCCATCCTCCTCCTCCCTCCCCCCGCTCTTCTCTCTCCCTCTTCCTCCTCTCTTCCTCCTCAGCGACATACTTCATCATGCAAGACGACGCACACAGCAACACGGACACCCATCGCGCCTTACGCCACAAGCACAGCGTCAGGTCCTTGTTGGTTCGCATTCGGTCTAAACTGTAAGCATTTACACCTGCGAGCCCTCGCCCATACGTTCCCCCCTCCTACCACTTTCTCCGTATCGTCGGCTTGCACGAGAGGCATGCATCATGGACGCGACAGATTTTCAGAGAAGCCTGAGCCCAACAAAGAACCTAAACAGTCAGATGAACGATGAGCTGTCCGTTTGAACATCTCGTTCTCCATTCCGCAGCCTATGTCTCCTGTTCTCTTCTAGCTTCTTTCTACGAAGTCGAGTTGGCGAGGAACTACTGCGACCTGATGCGCCTCTTTCATTCATGTTTATTGTTTATCTGACAACGGGACATTGACACATCCCTCCAGACGCCGCACCCCAAAGCTCGAAAGTGCCGAGTCTCCCCGCTTACGGATACCGTACATTCCACCAGAAGTATGGGGCATCATCATCCAACATGCGTGCCTTTTCCATCATGACCCCCTCGATACATCCCATGAGCTCTCGTTCCTCGAGTCACCATCTACTCAGCTCGCCACCTACCGTGCAAGCATGACCACCAAGAAGAACCTTTCCCTCGTCTCCAAGCAGTGGAACGCGCTCGCACGGAGCTTCCTCTACGAGTTCGTCTGGATATCTCGTGCCGCCCAGGCAAAAGCGCTAGCGCGCACGTTACTGATGGAGTACGTCGAGAATCTCTCCTCGAGCGGCAAGTTTATTCGTCGCCTCCACATCGAGACTCCGGCATTAGAGCGCTGTGCGCCGGCGGACCTGCGGACGATCCTCGATTACTCGCCACACATCTGCATCTACTCCGACCATCACAGCGTGCAGCGCAGTGTGTATGAGGACGCACCTGATCCGAGGTGTAGTCCGGAGGAGATCCTCAAGCTTGTGGCGCACCCCAAGATCCGTAGGCTGAGCTGGACCAGCTACGACGATGTTCCGTTCGAGCTTCGCATGGCACCTCTTGGGAGCAACCTCACTACCCGACTTGAATACCTCGAGCTTTCCACGCGTTCCCCGAGCCTACCCAACCTGAGCACCATTCTCTCAGGATCCTCTTCCTCTACGCGCGGCGATCTCGAGCACCTGCAGATGAACGTCCACCTGCCCGCTCTCCGGGCGCTGAAGGTCTCTCTGGACAACAACACGTTTGCCGTCCTTGCGTCGTGGGACATGCCGAGCCTCACGAACCTATCCGTCATGTCATCCGACTTCAGCTACACTGGCGAAGGCTTCTCACGGTTCTTCCAGGCACACGGTGCGAAGCTGCTCCAGCTCGAACTTGGACACTCGTCTTCCGCACTCGAGGAATATTACCTCACGACCCCGCAGCATCTCCTTGTCCTTCAGCAGCAGAATCAGCAACAGCAACAGCCCTCCATACCACTCGCCGAGTGGTGCCCGAACCTGCGCGAATTTATCTGCTCGGCTGATGCCGAATGGCATTGGCAGAGCCCCGACTGGATTGCGCCACACATCCTTCTTCCCGCACACCCACGGGTAGAATTGATCGGCATCCGGGACATCGACACTCGGCTATTGGAGGACCCTCTCACACCGCACGACGCTTGGAGCTCGCGTTCGGCACCGGTGGAAGGGTGGGAGACGATCGACGACACGCTGTTCGACGCGCTGATGTGCGAGGACGCGGATACGCCCTGTTTCCCGCTGTTCGAGCAGATTTCATCGCTACTCCGGCGCGACGCGTTCCCCGCGCTGCGCTTTGTGCGCGACCTGAGCGCGGAGAGCGACCGGCTACGCACGGTACGGCCGCACCCTCGCGTACTCCAGTTTTGGCGCAAGGTCGTCGCCCGGTGCGCGGAGCATGGCGTCTGGTTCGAAGACTGCACAGGCGTGAATATCACGCAACGTGCGCTCCGCCGTGCGACGCTCCCTGTGAGCCCGGAAGACGGTGCCGCATGACAGTCGGTACTCTCGCCGGTGGCGTTGAAGATACGATCTATGTTGCTGTTCTCCTGCTCGTTGGGAGAGGTTCTCTTGGTTTCATATGGTCCGGGTGTTTCTTTCCAGGTTCGGGTCTCGGTTTACGACGACACATATGCCCCCATGATACGACATGACACGATATGACACGACACGATACACCCTGGTACCGTCCGCGGTTCAAGGGTTCACGTACATACATACATGCATACACATCTCCTACCCACACATGACACATACCACCCATCCATCCTCTTCATCGCTATCGCTACCCCCACACGCTCGCAACCCCTCACCCCCATCGCATACAATCCTCACCCCCCATGATCACCTATCTCTCCCCACGCATCTCCCCATCACCCCCCTCATCGTCAAAGGCAAACCCACGGCTCGTTGTACATACATACCCCGCATCCCGCACGGACATCACACATCCGTCTCAAACCATCTCTCAAACCTCTCCTCTGGATCTCACTCTCACCTCGGTATTGGCTTCGATCTTGGTTTCAATTTCCCTCGCCTGTGTTACCACCGTCCACTCTCGTCTTCCTTTGGTTTCTATTCCCGCCGTCGTCCTCGTCCTCGCATTCGTCGAATCGCACTGCTCTGCTGTCCCGCTGATGCCCGTTGTACGCTCAATCCATGGAATGATCAACGTTAACGATACACAACGTTGTTCGTGCGTGTGCCTGTTTTCCGCGTCTGTGCAGGATGTTTGTGAGGAGCTGCTCAATCTCGTGCTGGGCTTTCGTTTGAACTTGAAAACCACTTAGTACTGTATACGTATGCATGTAGTAGTGGTGCATGAACCCGTGCGCAGTGCTGGCCAGGGAGTGATGGTATGTATGTCGGGCATGTAGGCACTACGACGTTGAGTTAAACGTCGGGAAAACAACCACTGTGGCCAAGTGAGCGTGATTTAGTTTAATGAATGGTTGTGCATGTTTATGAGTCTATCTCCTTGACATCGCCATACATGTCGCTACACCCACTGGCACAACAATCCTGGCCTCTACCTGCTGACAGCATCTCGAAGAGCTCTACGTGCTCCCCGGGATAGGCTCGTCCGGGCAGCAGAACACCTTATAGCCGGACACACAGAGATGGCCGTCGCCACTGTCATGCGGAGAGCCCCGCTGGTAGTATCCATCGGGGCAACTCCCGGCGCCAGTAGCAGTCGTCGATGCTGTAATGGAACTTGACCGCCTGCCCATCGGCGATGTCCGTCACGGCGGTGGGATCAGGGGGCGATGCGGGTGCGCCCCCGGTTGGACTGGCTGCGTTGGCTCCGGCGCCGATGAGGATGGCGAGCGAGAGGAAGACGGTGCGGATGGCCTTCATTTCGATGTAAAACGCTGGTCAGGTTGAATGGCGGAGTATTATGAGTATCGTGGAAAGAAACGTTTGTGTGGGGCTACTTACCGTGGCGATGGTTACGAAATACGAGTCGGATGGTATCAAGCTCGTGAATGAGCGGGGGTATAAGCAACTTGAGCCTGTTGGGCCCAGGGGCATTAGCTAGGCCTACGCCGGCGAGTGAGAGATACGCAAGAGAGAGAGGCACACCTGAGATAGTTCGAACAGATGTTCGATGGAGACGTTGGAGTGGACTGTCCATGTTCTTTATACGCTGAGCTCGCCGGAGTGCCCGACAGAGGTCGCCACCGCTCGCCCGCTGAGTGCGATCACCTGTGTTCATCCTGGTCGCCTGGTCATAGCATCTCGGGTGGCGTAGACATCGAGCAAGCTGAAGTCTATGAATTTCCCGAGGGTCCGCGAGTTTGGGGCACGAACGATGACGCCCCTTCGGTAGGATGCAGCCTGATGCAGCGCAGCAGGTGTCTTGGCGCACCGAGCGATGGCAAATGCACCAATAGATCGAAGGTATTCCTCGGTTTTTGCTCCGTATATTCTCAGCTAGCGCCGCATGTCGCTGCAAATTCAGAACCATGTACATCTTTCACAGCGAACTCAGAGGCCAGTCGCCTCGGATTATGCCGTTCCCGATGCTCTGGCCAGTAGGCCGCAATATGGAAAATGTTAGTGCTCGGCTTTAGTGCTTTCGCAAGTGTTCTTTGTCAACACATACCTAGCCAGACTTGGATCAGGCTTGGGTCGTCGTATGAGTAGCAGCAGTACCGTACGGTTGAAAGACGCCTGTATTGGCGCCCAAGTGATGATTATACGTGGTGGCGGCGTTCAACTGAAACTTCGTCCTCTACCACTGGCAGTGAATTACCGTGACTCCAAACCCTTGAAGCTAGCGTGGAGAGACACCTCGTCTTATGGACATAGCAGCACAAAGAATCACGAAGAGTACCAGCTTGACTGTTCATCAGTGGATGCCGCCATTAGCTCTCGTTTGAAAATTCGACGTTTACTTCCACTGAGTCGCAAGCCGTGCCGTTACTGATCACTTATACAACTCAAACTTCATCTGGGACTGCTCTAGACTCTGATTTTTACTTACACCGTACTAACATCTGTCGACGCAATGACTGGTGATCATTAGCCCCGTCGTTCATCGAGGTGAAAGGTGCGCCCTGCATGAGATACCCTAGTCAATATGGCCGGATGTTGACAGACCATGCCTGCAGATAGCGCAGATGCCTCGCTGTTGAGCCAGCTCGCAATACAGAGATACTGGGCCTGTCCAGTCACCAGCCCCTACTCGATGCGATTTTACTCGCATATACACTGTGCGGGTATCCTTCAGCGCAGGAAGATACGACCCCTTACTGGCCGTACATGTCAGACTTACGATATCATGCGATGATCCACGTGCCTAGCTTCATGACGAGGTGCGACCTCCACACATTCACCAGAAATAGACCAATTGACATGAGCACCAGAGGCGGTGCAATAATGTGCCGTGGATTCATCCTTGCAGCGCCTTGCTACCTCTGTTTACTCAAGCGGCATGCTCAGGCTTTGTCAGATGTCCCACGATCGCAGCCGTTGTACAAGGGTAGAAGCACCCTTGCTATCATTCCATCCGCTGTCTACCCGGCCGAGCGCCCGGCAAGACTATCCATGGAAGTGACAACTAGGAAGGCAGGTACGTGCGATGCCTGCTCGTATGTCGTCCGCGGCAAAACGAGAAATTTACAGTGTTCTCGGGATCATGTCGTGAGATGTATGGACTGCTCCCCTGCGAGATACAAGCGCAAGTCGCAAGCCCATTCTTTCGTCGATTTTAGAACATCTGCTCATCGCTGGCACATCCAGGTCCTCGACACCTCGTCAAGTCACGTACTTGCAAGAAGGCGTTCGGCTACGCCGTGCCATCAACTCCCCGCTATTATTACTCTGGCGTACCTTGATTGACTGTCCTCGACGCTCCACTGGAGAAAGCTTCGAACTCGTCTTCGAGACATACCGACTTCTTACCGATCGGACATCCGACTGAACACCCGCTACGGCGTAGTGACTTTGCCTGCTTCGCCAATAATAAACATATGGATCGCCCAAGCATTATACCTACTAACGCAAGCGCCTACTCCAGGACAAGCATCGGGCTCAGCGTATCACTCCAACGGCCTGTCGAGCCTCTACCCCACACTTCTTGTCGCCTCGCAACGCGCCCTCTCACATCTAGACCAGCGAAGCTGGCCATCGGCAATTGTATCGTCTCACGTGGATGTTCGGGATGTCGAACTTAAAAACGTCGGATATACCCCGCGAGGATATCCCGACGCGCTTCGGTCCCGCGCTGTCCCCCCTCTGGCCACGCCGCGTTAACCCCCTCATCTCCTTGTCAGCACCTGCTTGACCTCGCACTCAGTTTCGCCTATGGTCGTGTCATACGCTCCGCGCGGCGCTTCGACCCATGTCCGTTCCTGACCCCGGGGCTTCGCAGTTCATCTACCCCACGGAGGCATGACCCCACTATCCGCTGAATCTCCGGCCGTCTGCCCGGGTCGGCCACTCGGATGTGCGCATGCGCGGCCGTCTCAGGCGTGCCGCGCGCGTTCAGCATCACGAAGCTCTCGTCGCCCTATGTCACGCACGCTGGACGTCCTACCAATCCTCGTCAGCCGCACGAGTATACGCGAGGATGCTTCGCCGCGCCATCTTCTGTTGCGGTAGCCCTCTTCCGACTGCTAGGCTGGGGAAGAACTAGCCTGGACGCGGATTCGGATAAAAGGGCGAGAGGCGAGGCGAGGCGTTCTCCAAGCTCCCTAGCTACTCCACCAGGCCTCGCCAAGCCGGAACCAGCAAGCTCGCTAGAGACATGTTCGCACTCACCGCTCTTGTCACCCTCGCCTCGGCTGCGCTTCCGAAGGTCCTCGCCCACGGCGGTGTCCTCGCGTACTCCAACGCGGGCAACTGGTACCAGGGCTGGGCTGTGAGTCTCGCTCCCGTTGGCTTTTGTAACATTACACTGAACCAATGGATAGCCGTACAACAGCCCCGTCGGCCAGACCACCATCCAGCGCCCTTGGTCCACCTAGTTCGTATCGTTCACCATCTGTATACTCCGGGCAACCGAGACTGACTATGGCGCTCGCACAACAGCAACCCCATCACCGATGCCACCGATGCCCAGCTTGCTTGCAACGATGACGGTACCTCTGGTGCTCTTCAGTTGACCGCCACCGTCGCGGCCGGCTCTGCCATCACTGCCTACTGGAACCAGGTCTGGCCCCACCCCTACGGCCCCATGGTATGTCAACCGTATATCACAAACACATCATACAACAGCTCACGATTTGACCCCAGCTCACCTACCTCGCGCAATGTCCCGGCTCCACTTGCACGGGCGTGAACTCGAACACTCTCAAGTGGGTGAGTACCACAATGCCGAGACATCCCCGCTTCACCACACTTCACTGACATCATCACTTCCCTGTGTCCCGCAGTTCAAGATCGACGAGGCTGGCCTGCTCTCCGGCACGGTCGGTGACGGCTACTGGGGCGCCGGCAAGATGATCGACCAGAACTCGTCCTGGACGACGACGATCCCGAGCAGCGTGCCCTCTGGCAACTACCTCATCCGCTTCGAGACGATCGCGCTGCACTCCCTCCCCGCGCAGTTCTACCCCGAGTGCGCGCAGATCCAGATCACCGGTGGTGGCAGCCGCGCCCCGACCTCGGACGAGCTCGTCTCCTTCCCCGGCGCGTACAGCAACAGCGACCCTGGCTGTGAGTATTCCTCGGGATCACCGACGGCGATCTGCACGCAGTGCTCCCTATCAGTGAATGAATGCTGACGAGGGGATATAGTGACCGTCGACCTCTACACCCAGGCTGCTCAGACCGACACCACCTACATCATCCCCGGCCCCCCGCTCTACGGCAGCGGCACTGGCTCCCCCGCCCCGCCCCCGGTAAGCAGCTACAGTCCCAGACACTGACGGGTGCATCAACTGACAACGGGCGGCATACTTAGACCTCTGTCCCCTCCTCGCCCTCGAGCTCGACGCCCACCGCCCCGACCTCGACTGCACCTTCCGGCCCCTCTGTGGCTCACTACGGCCAGTGCGGAGGTTCCGGCTACACCGGCCCCACCACCTGCGCGTCCCCCTACACCTGCCAGGCCCAAAACGGTACGTACCTCTGTCGCTGTTCACATGTACTCCCGCAGAACGCTGACCCGGGTTCGCTCTGCAGACTACTACTCTCAATGCTTGTGATTCCTAGACTGGATCCCCGAGTACTGAATAGGAGCGAGAGGCGGAGAAGGCACGACGAAGGGATGCGAGGCTGGACGCGCGGTGAAGACCGCGCGAAGGCTCTCGGAGGAAGCGTCGCTGCTAGCGTTCTCATATGGTTCTTGTTCTCGCGCCGGTTCTCGATGTAACGATAAGAATGCATTCCTCCTTTGGTTTCTGTCTTCCGGCTATAGCACGCGAAGGCTACACCTCGATCGGTTGGGATAAATCAACAGTAGGATCAAACCGCAACTGCACTACATTCTTGACAAAACGTAGCAAATGGGAGGAACTCGAATATGTATATAGGACTGATTGCGTGTCAGCGAACGAACAGGGATGAGAGCGAAGGGTGGCACAGGGTGCGCATATCCTGCACCAAAAACGTGACATCTCGAAGTTCGCTATCCACATTCTTTGACGACGATGCGGCCTCCATGAGCCTAATCACTCTGTCACTGGCAGCGCGAACGAGAGATGATGGGGTGGTCCTAACGTCTCCCTCCGGATAGGTGAAGGTGCTGATCATCTGTGTGCGGGATTCCTTCCGTGCATGCCTGACTTGTCGGAGGGGCTGTGTATTGGGTGACCTGCGTGCGTATTCCACGGTGCTATCGTCCGGTACGATGTGAATGAAATCACAATCGGTTCGGTGCTCCGCGAGGATGACGGCGGTAGGGTAGTTGGGATTGAATAAGAACTTGGTAAGCATTGCAAGCATGCCAGTACTTGCAAGCATGGGTAAGCATTGCAGGGTAAGCATTGCAAGCATGCCAGTACTAGTGCCACAGTAGGACTCGGAGTCGGGGCTGATTAATAATTGCGAAAGGGCAGCTTAGCAGTGGCAATGTGCAGTTGAAGAGAACACATCGGGTCACGATACCTCGTACTGTAAGTACTATGATGCAACTGGACTGACGTCTTCCTAGTACTGAACAGTGCAGTTCGTTACAGAGTACGGTCCGGTGTACCAGGATCCGAGAATACCACGCGGTGGAGGCCCAAGTGAAACTGTCGGAGGCGTTGTGGAGGCGAATGAGGAGCTCACTGACTTCTATAGCTAGCAGAGCAGTCGCTAGTAGTACCCCGGTACAACGTTACTGTAGTACCGCAGTCTGACGGTGTACCGGAGTGAAGGTCGAGATGAGGCCGAGCATGAGGCGCCCACTCTACTGGTAGTATGACCTACAGTGCACTACAGGAGTAGTCTGTTAGCGAATGCTTATGGATGGTCATCACGAGCCCACTGTAGCGAAGAGCAGCAAATCAACCATTGCTGACGTCCCGGCCGCCTACTGGCGTCCATCGAACGCATATAATCGCCAAGCCCATATTACTAGCAGCGTCAAGTTGCCGACGCCCGGCAACCGTACGAACATCGTCTTGGAGAAAGAACTTACAGAATGCCTGATTAAGCCTATTCAATCGCTCCTAAGCGCCTCTGACTAAATCACGCAGTCGTGAGATGATGCTGAGCAAGGAGCAGACCACCGTGATGTCTGCTACTTGCGCGGGATACAGCACGGCGCTAGGCGTCGGTGCTGCGGCATAGATCAGTCCTGGGCGTAGTGGACGTGGTGGCCCATCAACATATTCGGGACACTCGCAACGCCGTGAGCGACCCTCTGTGGTGCCGACTCCTTCCGTAACGAGTCGCGAGGTTTCGGCGCACTTGTAGAATGACAGTTGATCACGACCTTCCATTGCCTATCGCGTTCCCATGAATGCGCGCCTATGGACGCTGCGCACCAGCGTACGTGCGCATTGATTGCCACGGGACTTAGAGTTCGCGAGGCAGGCGGCGCAGGGGTATATAACCTCAGGACGGGTCTTCTCATCGCTAGCAGAGGCCCCTGAAGCTTTCGCTCACGCCGTCTTCGACGCAAGCTTCGCTCTCTGGCGCGCACATAGGAACCATGTCGCAAGTCGCAACGGTCGCAGACTGGGCCCCGCACGTCGGCGTCGGCATCTTGACGCGGCTGGTCAGCTTCGCGCGGTCGGCACTGATCATGACCGTCGTGGACAACCCGCTCGCTTGGAAGTTAGGCTTCCGAGGCACAAACGAGAAGGACGACGTCGAAGGTGCGTCGCTCTACCTTACCGGACACCTTTGGCAGTCGCCTGACAGAATCAATGGTGGCTTTGTCCGTGACTGCAGGCCCATTCTACATCCTGGGTTCGCCTGAGCGGCAGATCGACGACGGAAAAGCGGTGTTGGCGTCTGCAGACTATTTGAACAGTAAGTGCAAACAGCAACTTGAACCGAGTATGTATGTCAAGCACAAGCACTCACCAACTCTCAGAGTTCGGTCCATTCCTGTTCATATTTGACGTCAAGGACGAGAAAGGCGATCCCATCCCCAACGCAGTCCTCGACTGGTGGCAAGCCGACTCGGAGGGGAACTACTACTTCGCCACCTGGACTCTGCGCGGCAAAGTCACGACGGACGCGAATGGACGCGCAGAAGTCCTCAGCGTCCGCCCGGGGGACTACGGTTCTCCGGTCCTCGGTAGGCGGGCGGGCCACGTCCACCTCATCGTGAGCGACCCCAAAGGGCGGCACAGGGTGATGACAACCCAGGCGTATGTGTGCCCTGCGAACAAGAGCGAACATATGCTGGCTGATGTGTAAGTTTGACGAGTCTCTGTCATGTCCCCTCAGTAGCCCAACCGGTGTATGCTTGGTTGCAGCGCGAACTACGCCCGCAAGAGCCGGCCGGGTAACATGGTCGTTTGCCACTCGAACCCTGCAGGAAATGGAGGCGAGAAGTACTGGGACTTCCCGGAGTTACCTGCAGAGGATACTGCTCTGGCCGAGCGAGTCAAAAGTTGGAACGCTCAGCTGAAAGAACATGGGGTCAATCGCGAGATCGTTGCTGTGGGGCAGCACGAGCTCAAGCTGAGCAAAGCCTGAGGATACCGTTGACGAGCTTCATGACCTTATACCACGTTCACATGTATTTGTAGCGACAATATGCATCCACTTGCTATCCGTTATCGTACCGAGCAAACTCTGGAGATTGAGTGAGTATATGCACTGCAGTAAGTGGATGCTGGTCTCACCACGCAGTCGTCTCGCTACGGCTTCTCAAATTGTCAGTCAGGTTGAGCACGAATCAGGTTTAACGCAACGCTATATAGCTGCATGGCACGCTCCTGCGCGCCAGCGTATGTCATAGAAGTATAGTAACTTACATCAGCAGCTCATGCCTTCATCACACCATCGCATGAGCTAAGGTCTACTGGATGCAGTCTTCACGACCTTTTGAGCGGGTCAAACCGAAGTTCGAGTTAGAACGTGAGGGGAGACATAATCCCGTTCACTGGCGACTCCGACGGATGAAGTCCTGAATTGTATCAAATGAGCGGATTTCGAACTCGGACAAAAGGTCACAGACTGACCAATGTATATGCGTGTCGTACAGCGCTCAAACAATACCGATGCTTCATATGTTGCATGGCGGATCATGACGTCTCATAAACATCTTTTCGTGATGTCCGCCAGCACTCCTTCGCCGCCTCGATGCACTTGTTGAGGACGTCGTCTGTGCCACCAAGTACTCCCAGCCCGAGCTGCATCACAGAGACCAATCCACCCTTTTCATCCGCCACGACCGAGATGGTCGTGTCTAGGAGCGGCTCTTCGAATGAGGTGGGATCGGCGAGCGTATGTGTACTGGTAACATCGTTCCACGGTCAGCTGGGAAGACCAGGTAATAGGTTTGAGCACGAACACGCACCCGTCGAAGATGCCGAACGAGTACGAAGTCGGGAAACGGCCTATTGACAGTGGCCGCATCTCTTTTCTTGAACAAACTGTCCGTTTCGTCTCCTCGTTATACGTCGCCTTCGGCAGTCTCGCTACAATCCCTGGGTCAAACCATCGTCATGATAATGTAACACGTAAAGGATGCTCACTGTTTTTAAGAGCAGCGACCATCGCCAAAAGCGTCGCGTCGAACGCATTCCCGTCGTAGTTTATGCACGTCGCGTCGACATACAGCACCCAGACGGCCTTGCCGGGTTCGATGCAGAGTGAGGTTGTGGGCACGACGCCTGATCTGAGCGTGCCTCGACGTCTTGACCTCTGCGCACGCGTCATGAAGAGTGAAAGGGGGGACGTACGAGACAAGAACTTCGTTCAACCTGTCCGAAAGCACTTGCGCCTCGTCCGTCGGCGGCCCAGGCTTGAATTTCGGCGAACATATTGCAGGGAGGTCGAGGTTCGGTACTGCAGCAAGACCCGCGTACCACCCAAGAGTGTATGCGCGTTCGGTCCTCGGCTTTTCGTGAAAACGGAGACGTGGAGAACGTACCGAGGAAGCCCTCGTTGGGACGGTCCAGCTCTGGCTCTGCGATCTCCGCCTTGACCCCGCACACCACCGTCGTCGACCCTAGCCGGACGAGCGCAGAACCATCCGCGGTCGATATCGAGCCTGTGTGTGTTCCACGCACCCGCAATCAACATACTGCTCATTGGTTATCGCCCTTCTCTGGCCGCCCTCGTGTAGAGGATCCCCACCTGTGCGTACGCAGAAGAAAATCGTACGGACCTACGATGAGAGAAATATCGCGCCATTCGTCAAAGTCGCGCCCGTCTGGCCGGACGTCCTCTGCGAGGAACCGCTCGAGGTATGTCTTGGGGTGCAGTCGCTGGAAGGTGAGCGCCTTGAGCGCGTCCTGTTCTGCAGAATCGGTGCTCGCGGACGTCGACGCAGAAGCAGCAGATGTGGCAGCCATAGCTTCAGTAGTAAAAGCCAAGACTCAACAGAGCACAGATGCCAAACGAACGCAAAAAGCTCAGAGAACAGTAACAGAGCGTGTGGTCAAAGACTCGGAAGAGGTACAAGCAAGAATGCGATGAAGATGATGATGGTCAAGTTGGAACCAGGAAGGACGCCGCGAGAGAGGCTTGGTTGCCGGCGGGATCACCGCGTGCAATGCCAGGGCAGGGGCCCGGAGCAGTACGCGCCAATCGCGAGTCGCCCATGCGAGCGCGCGGGGGAGCGCGCGCGCGTGTCCCGCGTCCGCCTACGCGACGAGATTGAGGTGAGATAAATTGCGTTCTGAATCTGTCCCGCCCGAACCGCACACACGCACGTACATACAGGCAACAGCGGATTTCATTTATCCTTCCTCATCCATTTGCGCCTTGTGGGTCCACCCAACATCCGTCCACACAACGTACATACACTACATGCTACCAGGTGCCCGGCGTGTGCTCTATACACCTGATATACCTGCACGAGCGCACGATGGCGCTCTGTTCTGCAGCTGTTCGCGTCGCTCTTCGGGCCGCCTGTGGTATGCACCCAGGGCTTACTCGGCGAGGGGCACGATCGCTCGACGATGGGAAGCAAGCGGCGATGCGTAAATTCTACAGCTAGTCGTGTTTCTTCTTTTCCGCCCATTAACTCGTACATGTAATCCCATCCTCTCCAGCCATGCCCGTCCGCTCGCCCGCGCCAGGACCTGAGGGGAGAGTGTCCTTGGTAGCGCCGCGGCACTATGCCTGCCCACTGACGATCCCTTTTAGGACGGCGTACTCGGCGTTGATGATGCTGCTCGTCGCCGCGCCGATCGCGACGTTGTTCGCGAGCACGACGAACTTGATGTCCAGCACCCGGCACTGCCGCACCCTGCCCACGCATACGCCCGCGCCGGACTGGTAGTCCCTGTCGAGCCGCGGCTGCGGCCGGTCCGCCTCCTCGTGCACGAACACGGTGTGCCGCGGCGCGGACGGGCAGCCGATCGTGTACGCCTCCGACGTGTACGCCTGGAGCGCCTCGCGCACCTGCTGCGGGCTCGGCGGCGGGCGGCGGGCGAAGCGGACGGAGACGCACTCGGTGTGGCCCTCGATGACCGGCACGCGGTTGCACGACGCGGAGACGCGGAGCGGCTGCTTGGCGTGCATGTCGAACGCCTTCAGCCCGTCGTCGCCCTGCGTGAGCCCGCCGAGGATCTTGAGCGTCTCCCACTCGATCTTCTCCTCCTCCCCGGATATGTACGGCACGATGTTGTCCACGATGTCGAGCGACGGCACCCCGGGGTAGCCTGCGCCGGAGATCGCCTGCATGGTCGTGATGATACAGGACTCGATCGGCCCGAAGGCACGCTCGAGGGCAGCGAGCGGCACGACGACCGCGGTGGTGGAGCAATTTGCGTTCGTGACGATGAAGCCCTTCTTGAGCGGTGGTTGGTGCAGGGCCCGTTGTTGGGGGATCATGGAGTAGTGGGAGGTGTTCACGAGGGGCACGATGAGGGGAACATGGGGATCTCGTCTATAGTTCTTCGCATTTGAGAAGACGGCAAGCTCTGCGAGCCTAAAGCTTTGCTCTGCCGAGCACGGTCAGCACACCACCCGGCGTCGCTATCGGGAAGGGCACATACCAATATCGCCCGCCACATCGGCGTCAAGGCCGGAGAAAACCACCGCGCACTCCTGGAAATGCTCCGGCTTGCACTCCTGGACGATCATCTCGCGGACCGCACTGGGGATGGGCTGTGTCTGCTTCCAGTTGACCGCCTTGTTGTACGGCTTGCCCGCAGATCTCTGAGATGCGCCGAGGGCATGGATCACGAAGAAAGGATGCTCTGCGAGGAGAGCGATGAACCGCTGGCCGACGGTGCCCGTCGCACCAAGGACGCCAACTTTGTACTGTCTTCCTGGCGACATTGGGAAGGTATGAGGGCTCGACGACGAGCCCGGGATTGAGGTCGAGGGAGGTGGAGGAGGGAGTGACTCTGGAGGAGTCTGAGCAGAGCCGGAGCGCAGAGGAAAGCACTCGGCACGCGATCTGCAGGCCATCGCGTGACTGTGACCATCTAATCTTCGTTACACGCGTAACGTGGTCCAGCGTGCCTGCCCCGCGTCTGGAGACGCGAGCAGCGCTCCCGGCGACCAACTCCACACCTTGAACGACGACGACGACCACATCGGCGGCCATGTCTGCCACCACGCCCAGTGCAGAAGCCGCTGCTCAGCTGCTCTTCCCTCCCAACGTACAGTACAACAACTCGCGGCTTTACACTGTCAAGTTTCTGTCTTCCTGCTTTGCTGGTGCTGTCGCAGGCGTTCTGGGCTTGGAGAACACGCTCGGCTTCGCACTGTTCATCCTCTCGACGCTCTTCACGGCGGTTTGTCTCTACCTGAAGTGCAGGAGTCGACCTGCAAAATACGTACCTGGAGGGTGGTGGGAGCTGGTGAATCCGGGACAAGAGAACATCTTTTCGTTCGTGCTCGTGTGGACCCTATTCTATGGTACGTGGACACCGTTCTGTTACGCTCAGCGAAAGATCTGTTGGAGGCGATGAAGCATTCCGGACAGGCATCGTGCATGGTACGTTCGCAGCGGCATGTGATGGAGTTATCAGTCAGATATCAATGGAACATCGACGTTCGCAGTATACGATTGAAGCATCATCGCGCAGGATGGGCGGCGCGGTGGCCCATCTTCTTCTTTCGGGCCCTATTTTGCCTCGCGACAGCCGGGACGACTTCGCCAGGTGAGTGTGCCGAAACTCCCGGCGGACATGTGCACGGGATGGTGAGGATAGGGTGCTAAGCGGCATACTCAGGAGAGCTCGCGGCAAGAGGGCAGCTAGGACCGATCGTGGTGGAGGGAGAGGATACGGCTTGCCCCTCACATAATGAAGGCCGAGATCAGATCTAGTTCGGGATTGGGAGGTAGATACGGGATGTGTAAGTAAGTTATAGTTGGAATAGTCGTCATGGATGCCGGAACACGTTTTCGAGGTACGAGAGAGGGTGATCGTTGGGAGTGGGTTCGTCATCGGACGCACGGTGTGAGGTTCGCGACTATCTGATGGACTGAGCGGGCTGCGGCGGTGGAATGGGGGCTATGGGTGGGTGGGTGGGTGGAGGAGATGGGAGGATGAGAGGATGGATGGAGGAGATGGGATGGGTTCCGTTGAGGAAGGCGACTGACGAGAGGGAGAGGAGGTGTTTCAAGAAGGATGGAAGGGTTCGACGGACAGACTTCCGATCGATGCAGCTTCTGCCGCGTGGTGGACCTCGTGGGCAGCACGTGGGCGGCGTCCTGGGGAAGAGTGCTCGGACAGAGGCTGTTAGCACCTCCACTGGGTGAGAGCGAGGGCGAGTGCGTGACTGTGCTCTCTTACTCACTCGCTCGACAGCATATCATCCCTCCTGCCCTCCTGCCGACCGGTCACGGCAACCGTAACGGATTCGGAAGGGCCCCCATCCGCTAACAGCCAACAGCCCACAGCGTTAGATCTCCCTCGTCCCGTTAAATCCCTTGTTTGTCCCCCTGCCGTGCAATCATGTCCTCCGTCCTCTTCGCCATTTCCTTATCCTCTCTCAGCCACCCCCATCATCCCCCCGCCGTCCATGTCCTCCTCCACCTACTCCCTCCTCCAGTTCTCCGCAGATCCTTGGAACGCTCGCTTTGAGGATCTCGAGAGCCGCCTCGCCTTCACCGTGTGCGTACCGGCTCATTCGTCTACATACTATATCTCCGCCTCACCTACCGCGTTCGCTCATATCTTGCTGCCCTAATATAGCACAATGGTCAATACTCGACCTTATCCGTTCCGCTTGTCTGCTCCCGCTCAACCCTTGTTTATTCGTCCAGGTCGATGAGAACCCAAACCTCATCATGAAGATTGCTAGGGAAGCCCCATGGGCGCAGCAGCACCCAGACATCATGGGTCCCAGCAATTCGTACCTATATTTCGGCCCTAACCGCACCCCCGGCCATCTCATCTACGGCAATAGCACCTACCACACAATGGCACAAGCGCGGCACAAGAAGAAGGAGAGCAGCACGTAGGCCTCCGCTATGTTGCCCTCGGCTTCCTCCGTCCGTGCGCCGACTTGACTTCTTCTCTTCTGCCGTCAGATCGCGGTACTTCTGGGCCCAGAACGGCAAAGAGTACAAATGGAGAGTGGCCCCCCAGCGGCTCGAGGTAAGGTCTCACCTGTGCCTCCCGGGCCGCGGTGCAGCTCCCAGCCTCCCGAGCTCATGCGACATCCCCTCCCGCAGTGCGTGGATAGCAAGGGCAACGTTATCGCCCTCTGGGAGACCAGCCAGCTAGCGGACCCGTTTGCCGCCAAGCTAACTATCAAGCACGCAGCGCTACCAATAATCACCGAGATCGTGACCACGTTGACCCTAAACCGCATTGCGCAGGTGTCGAATTGGCAGTGAAATGGACACAGTCACCGGTAGTTTTTTCCGCCCTCTCCGCTGTCTTTCCGCATCGTCCGTCCTTCACGTCCTTCCGGTCTGTATTTTTCTTTGCTCGTTCCGCGCAGCCACGCTATGTCCACGCTTATAACGTACATGATTGGCCCGTATTCATTTCTGGGAGATGACGGTCCCATCTCCGGCTTTGATGACCTCCTGCCCTTGCGCGATTACCTCAACCTCGCCCCCACAGAGACGCTTTCGGCAAGTCTCATCCACGAGTGATCGTTTCTCGACATTGACTTTGTGCACGCCTTCCCGACCACATCACAAACTCTGCCACCCCACGACCGGGGCCCACGTCCTGCCGAACCTGCATTTCAGCCGCCACGAACGCCAGAAGAGCAAACGCCGAACTATGCCAAGTTCGCACACGTACCTCAGGTCCCACACGAGGGACGGGGCGCAAGAAGGGCCTAGGGCCAAGTCCTAGTCCTCCTCCCTCCTGATCTCCTCCTGCAGCGCCGTCAGCCGCGCCCACTCGGGCTCGTCCTCAAAGTCCCGCGTGCGGCCCATGAACGTCCGCACGATGCTCCGCGCCTGCAGCTTCCAGTTGAAGCCCGCGACCCGCGGCCCAAAGTTGCGCAGCACGTCGACGATCTCCTCCACCTCGCCCACCGCCGCCCGCCACCTCCCGCCGTCAGTCTCGCCCCTCTCGATCGTGCCCGCCGGGCCCGCACGGTAGGCGTCCAGGTGCGCGTTCAGCGCGTCCTCGTACCGCCCTTGCGCCGTCAGCAGCCGTGCACGCGCCCGGAAAATCCGCGGCGAGGACACGCGCGGGAGGATCGTGCGCTCGAACAGGTCCGCCACCCGCCGTTCGAGCCCCGTCGTCGTCGTCGTCGTCCCGGATGCATTTGACGGCTCATCGGAGTTGATCCCGGTGCTGGCCTCGCCCGAGCCGCGGGTGACGGCGTCGACGAGCTTGTCGAGCACGTCTTCGTCGACGCACGCCGCGCCGTCCTTGGCGGCCCGCTCCTCGACGACGCGGGCGAGCGCCCGGCACGCCTCGGAGAACTCGCCGATGTCGACGGCGACGATCATGTAGTTTGCCCACATGCGCCAGTTGTCGTAGCTGTACTTGAGGCCCTGCTTCAGCGCACGGAAGGCGAGAAGCTTGTTCGAGAACGGGATCCGCTTCCCCGCGTCCTCCGCCGCCGCGGCGCCGGCCTGAGCTTGAGCTTCGTGGGCGGCGTTCCCTGTCTGAGAAGGCGAGAAACTCTGCGGTGAGTGGCGGCGTTCGGGGCTCCGCGGACATACGTCCCGCGAAGGGCACATGGGATTAAACTCTCACCTCGTCGCCATCCTCGTCCTCTGAGATGACCTTTTTTCCCGCCTCGCCCATCCGTAGGTACACGCTTGCCAGGTTGTTCCAGCTCTCGGCGTCCTCGTCGTCGATCGTCACGCAGCGGACGAACGCGTCTCTTGCGCCCTCCCAGTCCTCCACCCGTACACACGCGCATCCGAGCACGAACCACGACCGGCTGAGGAGAGGGTTGATGGCCACGGCCCGCCGCAGGCAGGTAATAGCGTCCGGGTAGTTGCCCCGGGCGAAGTAGTACCCGCCGAGGGACCGCATCGCCCGCCCAGAAGACTCCTTCGAGATCTCCCAGGCACGGGTGTAGTGCTCCAGCGCGTGGTCGGGCTCGAGGTCGCCCAGGAGACACCAGAGCTTCGCCTCCCTTGCAGCGTCGAGGACCTGCTTGCGGGACGCCGAGAGCGCCTTGCCCCGGGTGATAACCGTGTCCGCCTCGGCCTTCCTGCCCTCGAGCAGGTCGCGGACGATGGCGACCGCCTTGTCCGCCCGCTCCATCGCCTGCCAGCACTTGACGACCTCCTCCCACAGCTCGAGCCGCTCGAAAATCTCGAGGGCGGACTTGACGACCCCGATCGAGAGGAAGCGCAGCGCGAGCTCCTTCTCCATCTCCCACTTGCTCGGCAGGACGAGCTCGTGGACGTACAGCAGCCGCTCCGCGAGCGTCGAGTCCGCCGTCGGCATCTGGTCGACGAGCGCCTGGAGCTGCAGCGTCGACCGCTCGACGGTGCGCGTGCGGTGCGCCTCGAGCCGCGAGCGCAGCAGGAGCGCCATCGTGTGCACGGTCCAGTTCCGCGGGTGGGCGACGACCCGGGCGACGTACGGCGCCATCTGCTCGGCCGTGAGGCCGTGTGCGGGCGAGAGGTTCTTGACGTTGAGGCAGAGCGCGAGGAGGATGCATTGGTCGAGCGGGTGCAGCGCGGGCTGCGAGGCGGGGTCGATGTGGCCCAGACGAGAGCCGGAGGAGCCCCCGGCTGAGGAGGACGTGAACGCCGTCTGCTCTAATAAGGTGTCGTCGTTTAGTGGGAGTGTTTCAGGAATAGCCGGGGTGGGTGCGGACGCGGGTGCGGGCGTCGTGGTGGAGGCGTCGTTGTCTCCCTCCTCGCCTGCGCCGCCACCCGTCTCCGCAGAGGCGTCGGAGCCGTCTTCCCGCTGGCGTGACTCGGCGAGGAGGACGAGTTGGGTGACGTCGTTCTGCTGGAACTTGGTGCGTTTGCCCAGCGCGCCGGTGAGCTCGTACTCGAGCTGCGTCGCCCGCGCGGCCCTGACAAAGTAGTCCGCTGCCGATTTGTCATGTCCTACGTAGTGTTCGAGTAAGCCTTGCTCCAGCAATAGACGGCCGGCCATGTCTGGCTCGGAGGCGAACTCGTCGAGCAGCGGCCCGAGCGAGCGCATTACGTCCTCGGGGACCGCCACGGGCTCGTCGAGGACCTGTTCGTGGATGCGCCATGCGCGGAGCCGCCACCACGGTACGGACTGGAGGTGCTGGAAGGGGGTGTCGAGGAGGAGTTTGGCGAGGAGGAGGAAGATCGGGTGCTTGGCAAGATGGTACGCGGGTTCGCCGCCGTAGGCGAGCTCTGCGACAGCCTTTTGATGGAGCAGATCCTCGTCCACGAGTTCCGAGAGTTCAGGGCCGAGGGCGAGAACGTCGAGCGGCTTGAGGTCGAGGTCGGGGCCCGTCCAGTTGACTTGGAGGAACGCGTGCAGGCACGCCACGGCACAGCTCAGACGCAGCAGCTCGTCCTCCGCCGTCGCCGCCGTGCCTGAGGATGCATCGGAGAACGCGAACCACGCAGCGAGCGGGCGGTCGAGGATGGCATGGGCCGTGGCGGCGGGCTCGCTCGATTCTGTGACCGCAAACAGATCTCGGCTGGGCGACGTTCTAAGATCGCTAAAATCGCCGTTTACCACGTTTTGCGCGACTTTTACGACGGGCGCGTCCGCGGATGTCGTCAGTTCGTCATTCCATTTCCCCGTGAGCAGGGCTTTTTCGATAGCTCGTACGTCCAAGCCCATCCTGCTTCACTGTGGTCTATCGCCTTGAAGCTCGAAGTCGTTGAAGAGCCGCCGCGGAGAAGAGAAATGGAGGTCCGGAGTTTGCCGCCCATTACCTTGTCACTTTCAAGGCACTTGTAGTTTTTTCTTTCCGCTTCATCGATATCGCTCTGGCGCTGCTTACTACGATAGCTCACATCGCTGACAAATGCCATCGGACTATGGCCACAATCCGATGCGTGCGTGCTACAGAACGTGGCTGGCATAGCGAGAAAATACCGGTTCCATAGGTAGGTGTGTACTACGATGCAAGCAAGCGAGCGAGCGTAAGGCAAGACCAATAACACAGCAGTAAATATTAGACTAGCGCAGAACAGTCCCAGGGATATCTAAATACAGCATAGCTCCGCATTTCCACTTCCCAGCCTCGTCGTAGAAACCGCTCCCACCTCTCATGATAGCGACTTGTAGTAATCGAACGGCCCAGCCATGCCCATGAATGGACCCGCAGCCACAGTGCCCTTCCCTATCGACTGGGCAATGGCGTTCCGCCGGTCCTCCCACGTCTTCAGCGCCCGGAGGAGCTGGATGATCTTGTCCCGCTTGCCCTGGCGGATGTCGTTGATGCTCACCGTGCCCATCTTCACGTCGTTGTCGAGCAGGTAGTCGAACAACCTAAACAGGCCCTCCAGCTTGTCGTCGTTTGGACCCGTCGGGAATGCCGAATCCGGTACCGGAGGCGAGGAGGGCTTGCCCCTGATGTCTTCGGCTAACCGTAGAAGCGCAAGACCGCCACACAGGGACCCGGTCGTGTCCTTGATCTGCAGCTGGCTTGGAAGGTGGGAGTTCGCCCATTCAATCAGGCTGAAGTCCACAGGACCGTCCTGTAAGGTGCATTACGCCGACGAACGGGAGACACACACGACCATCGGGGTGGGTGCGTACAAAAGGGTGAAAAAAGGCACAGTTCAGAGACAACGCAACCACGCTACGTAGAATGGGACAGGCCTACATAATCAGAAGGTGTCTGTGAAACGCTCGCACGCCTCATCTCGCGCGATGGACGCGGCGGAGCAGGGCTCTTAGGAGACGAGACCTTCTTTGCAGCAGGCGGCTCCGAGCCATTGGTCGAGACCGTGTCGTTGGTAAAGAATGACTCCAGCCTGGCACGTTCACCGCCAGTGCCGTTTTCCTTCGCAGGCATGCCCATGAGGAGAACTTGGGCGTCGCGACTGGACAGCTGATCGGGGTTCTCCCTGCGCAACGCCTTCTGCGTTGCGTCACGGGCGGTTGGGGAAGGTGGTCGAGGGGCTGGGTTCATCGCTTGGGCAACAGTCAATGGAATGGTGGGAATGTTGCACGAGGACATGACGGGGTCTGCGCAGAAAAGGTAAGCCGCCGCGGGCAAAGGAATCCACCGGTTCACGTACTCGTGTAGTCTCGCGTAATGGTGGCCTTCATGAGCGCCTTCATCCATTCTCGGACAACCAGCTGCTCGTCTGAGCTGAAGTAGTGAGGCTTATCCTGGTCATGCACGATTCGGAAGCCATAACGCCCCGGGTCGACCGTTTCATCCGCCAAGACTTTGTAACCTGTGATGTCGAGATAGCCCTTAATCTTCGTCTCCTGCGCAGTCCAGTCATATCGATATCAGTGACACGACGCCGCTCATACGCGAGTTTGACACATACCGACTTGTTCTCGCTCCGCAACCAATACAAGTGAGGCCCCTTGAGCACGAAGTACCGCTGTTTCCAGGTGTTGTACCGGTCGCCCTTCTTACGAAGCCATCCGTTGTGATCGGGTATGCCGATTTGTTCGAGTATGCTCTGGCCTGGCTTGATGCTGGGACCACCAGCCACCTTCGACGCAGCCGGTGGACTTCGTGCGGGTTTTTCGGCGGCTGATGAGGTACGCTTGCGAAGTAGGTGCGGGTCCCGTTCCTTGGAGGGCGAAAGGGACACAGCACGTTCCTTCCTCTCCTTCACCTTCGTCTTCGGTTTCTCCTTATCCTCTTTCTCCGTCTCGGGTTCCCTTTCGCTCTCGGCCGCGCGCAATTTCTTCTCGCTCTCCTTCATCTCGCGCTTCACAGTGCCGTCTGAGGTACCAGGACGGCCGGTCGAGCGCTTAGAAGCGTCGCGGAGCCTGGAAAACGTGCTCATAGGGTGCTTGTCACTCTCAGGCTTCTCACCCACACTGACGACATTCCACGTTGAGATACGTAACAACCAGGGGCAACGTTCGAGCAAACTCACTTTGACAGCCGAGGAGGCGGCTTCCTGTGTTTTCCAAGGGTTCCAGTGAACGAGGCGCCGAAGAGGCTAAGACGGTCTGGTTTGCGTTCATCGATGCTCCTGCTGCCCTTGCTGCGTCGTCTCACGGGTTGCAATTCTTCAACCGGCGACGCTGACGCAGGAGGAGAGTTCGCAGGCGTCCCGCCGCCAGAGTGTTGGCTCGCAGTATCCTTTACCGATGCAGGTTTCTCCTTCAGCGAGCTGGAATCCGTGGAACGTCCAAAGAGACGGCGCCTGTTCTTAGGTTCCTTAGCCCTGACGCTCTCCGTCTATTAGGCTTCTCAGCGGTCTGTCTAACAGGAATGTGTTGAGGTGAGGGCGCACCTCGCTCATGACCGCGCGCTCATCCTTGATGGATCCCGAGGTCCTGTCTTGCACAGCAGTAACCTTCTCCCCAAGGGCGCTGTCGCTGGGAGACAACACCAGCTGCGCAGGCCGGCCCTTCTGTTAGCACTGATCAGCAAAACGCTTCGAAAGGGGGATGCGTGACATACAGCGCCCTTCGCTTGTGGTGAGGTGGATGGAAGACCTAAACCAAGACCAACTGCGGTACGAGCTCGGTTCTCGTCTTCTGCACCAACTATGCCTCCAGCGATCGAACCAGGATCCGACGCTCGCCATCCATTTCTTCCGGTCCCATTCGGCGAGAGCTCGCCCGTGGATGGTAGCCCCTCAGGGCTCGTGACTGACGCGATAGAGCTTATGCCATTGACCACAGACGGAGACGGGGGCGCATACATAGGCGACCCGGCGAGACTCTGATGAGCGGAGCTTTGCATTGAATGGGAATGGGAGTGAGATGGGTGCGAATGGTGTGATCCGGGATACTGGAAAGAGTGTGTGAGTGACCGAGGAGTAAGGACCGGCGGAGGATGCGGCTCCGACTCGGCAACCGAGGGAGGACGGCGTAGTTCAGTGATGGCGTTGACGATACGGACACGCTTTCCAAACGCCGCAATGCCGATCTCGGTCTTCAAGATGTTGGCGTCGAGTTCGAGTAGTACGTCGCCGGTGATTTCTTGCTCTAGACAGAACTATTGGTACACGTTTTGATGGTACTAACTACTAGGACTCACCGATGAACTTGTCACATACGCCCTGATCAAAGCCCTTCGACTTCAACCATTCGATGACTTCCTCGACACTCCATTCCGAAGGATGTGTGCCGTTCCGCTTAGATGCATCAGGGGTGCTCGTCCCAGATTGTTGCGGAGTCGATGCTGAGGTCTGGAAGGACGCCACGGTGGTTCCAGGCGTCAGTGTCTGCTGGATTCCAGCGACACTGCTGGGGCCGTACGAGCCGGTAGAAGATGCAGTAGGCGACGGGAGCGCGGAGGCGGTGGAGAATGGGAGCTGCTCAGCGGCCTTCATGGTGCTCGGTGCAGGAGAAATCATGGGCGCCACGATCGGTACCGTCTCCGCGTGTTGCACAGCAGGACTTGGAGGTGTGGGCGCACGTTGTGGCTCAACTACCGCCGGTTCCGATGCTGACGCTGGTTCTGGCTCTGGCTCTGCAATTGAGGGGCCGGCGTTAACTGGTGAGGTTGGGGTCATTGGAAGAGGGGATGCGCTGGTTTCGGGGAAGCTTGCCGCAGTAGCAGTGGGAAGGTCGGTCTCGTCAGGCACAAGATACCTCGACGAAGGGATGATGCTTTCGTTCGAGTTATGCGCGGCTGGCGCACCAGGGGTGAGCGGAGCGACGTCCTTCGTGTCGTCCTCCTCTGCCTCCTCATCTTCCTCTGCAATCTTGGGGTATTGTCGATGTCTCCGAGGGCTCTGAGGCGACTCGTCGTCCTCCGGGTCGCTCTCGTCGCTCACCTCGACATCAATAGGGGGTATCATCGCGCGAGGCTGCTCCTCCGCTTCGCGCTCACGTGCCTGGCGCTGCTCATTCTCCCTCTGCGCCCTCTCCGCGAGCTTGGCGCGCGCGTCCTTGTGCCAGCCCAGCCCGTCGTCCTCCGCATCGGCGTCATGGTCGTCGTCCGTCTCCGTCTCCGACCGTTCGCTATAGTCGCCGTGCGAACTCGCAAAGCTAAACGAGCGCGAGCCGTCCCGGTCGTTCCGACCTAACTGTTCAATGGCCTTCTGGACGTCCGTCATAGTTGCGCGCATCATCACGTCACCATTACTAGGTTTGCGCTGCCGTTCGCGCTCGCTCTCGGTTGGACTGTGCCTCGCGCTCTCGTCGTTGCCCGCAGCCGATTCAGGCTCTTCGGCGAGGGTATGTAGCGTGCCCGGGGCGGGCGGGTCTTCCGAAGCTGCAGAATCAAGGGGTTGGGGGTTTGCGTCCGGAAAGGCTATACTTGATGATGGAGGGTTGGGAGAGGTGTAGCTCTGGGGAAAGAGACCGGTTTGGCCGGCCGGGTTGCGTCCCTGTAAAGCAAAGTAAATAGAACCGAACGAATAAAAAGAATAAAACACCATCATGTCGAGGAATGCGCAGCGATAGTGGTGCTCCCTCCTGAGCGATCTGCAGCCTGTTATATTATCTTCGGCCACATTGGACATGCTCGTAAACGCCCTGCCAAACGTGTCCTCAGGAGTCGTCGAGACGACCCATGCAACCCAGTGCTGAGGCACCGCGCGTATGCAATAATCGATGCCGTTCATTTACAGGCTGAGCGCTGCGCCGACTGAGGTGTTTACACCTTATTGTCAGGTGAAGGTGGGCCAAGAGATCGCCCCACCAGTCGCAGCCGCAATGCTCTCTTGCCGTATGCGTTGAGGTTGCTGCAGACTTACCTGCCACCAGCCGTCTCCGTAGAGGTCATCTTTCTCGAGGACCTCGATCTTGTCCCCGACGCTGAACGCGACCTCGTCTGGGTTCTCCGGCTTGAAGTCGTGCAGCGCATAGACGTACTCCGGCATCTTCGGGGATGGATCCGGTCGCCTTTGCGCTGTAGGTGAGATAGAAAGCAGCAAAGAATCAAGCTATGGCACAGAGAGATGAGTAGGAAGCTAGAGGAAGGAGGGTGAGGGTATGGGAATAGCACGGAGGTAGGATAAAGCGAGCGGCTGCGAGGGATGGTGAGAGAAGGGTGCACGATGCTCCCACCGCTGACTCTCCTCCTTCTCCCCTCGGCCGTACGTCGGCGCTCCCGGTACGAGCGGCCCTGGCAATCATTGGTTCGGCCAGGCACACCAATCTGGTTCAGCTGCCCTCAATCGAACCGAACCAAAGGCTGATCCTGCTCTGGCCCGGTGGCTGTCCCGCTCTCGACTACATTTCACTGCGTTCCTTCAACCATTCACCCATTCTGCTTCGTTCTTGCGCCCGCTGTCCGCATCGTCTTGCTCGTCGCAAACAACGACGAAACCACCCGGCCTCTGCATTCCGGGGTGATCGTGTCGCAAATGAATCCGCGACGCCGCAGTACTGTCCATGACCTCGCCGCTCTGCGTCTACACCGGGATGGCACACGCGTGCCTAACGTCGATGCCGCAGAACGTCCCTCACGTCGCGCAAAGTATGCAATACGCGACGCGCGTGGAAACTGGATTGCCCAGGACGCGGGTGGCCTTGGAAACGTGAAGCAACGCCGAAGCGCGTCCAATCCTGGCGACAACGAGGACCAGGATGGAGACGAGGAAGGCGAGGCTGCTACGGATGGAGTATTGCCTTCGCCTAGGAAGGACAAGGGGAAGGGGAAGGCTCGCGAGGACGAGGGGTCCGAAGGGGAGGGCCTCAATCCAAGAGCACGGAAGAGGCGGAGATTCGACGAAGACTTCAGCTACCTCGCTTCTCGCTCTTCGTCCGCTCTGGCCCAGCCTACTCCTGGCGATGGCCATGTTGCTCCAGGTGCGGCCAAGGTGCCCTCAGCACTACCTGTGCCATCCTCGGTAAAATCATAACATAGTTTCCGAGACCCTGTCTAACCGCTCGTTTCAGGACTTGCTGAAATGCTTGCATTACTTCGCGAGCACGTATTACACTGCTATGGGACAGCTCTCCGATGCTACGCGAGAAGTCCGGAAGCGAAGAAAAGCCCGACGTCTCGAGAAAACGAAGGCCGTCTCAGTGCGTTCCCGTTCGCATGGCGCCCAGTCGGGAGAACTAGGCAACGACGAGCCACAGCATAGCTTGGAGGAAGAAGAGTTCGAACCAAGCGACGAAGAAGTTGGGGAGCTCATGAACGAAGATCACGTAGAAGAGCGGCGTATCGATGATGGGACGCGCAATAGCAGTAGGGGTCGCAGAAAGAAGGGGCCTAGACAACTGCAACCTATGCAAAAGGATATGTATAAAATCTTCGATGGCTCAGCACTCATGGCCCTTGGTTTGTCTGCTCATTATCGGTGTCTAACAAGCCCCAACTGACATGGCGTAATTCAGGCATGTTGTTCCAAGAACACGTTGCTGAGATGGTTGAGCCAAGGGTCCCCGAGGGGTGGGAGGAGGAAATGGCACTGGTTGAGCGTGAGGCGAAAGCAGAGGCTGACAGAGTGCGCAATGCAAAACGTATGCGGGATGCGCGCAAATCCGTCAAAGACCCAAAGGAGCAGTGGCAGGATGATGCTGAGCCTGGTGTGGAGTCAGAGGGTGACGAGAGTAGTGATGAGACTGAGGATGATAGTGAGGAACAGGAACAGGGTTCCGCCGAGGTGCCTTCGGGCCGCAATGTAGCACTCAAACAACACTCATCCATAGCGGAGACTGACGGCAGTGACGAGAGCGAGAGCTAGCTCACGGAGAAGTGGATGAAAGGAGATATTAGGTAGAATATATTTACCGAACAACGAAGATATGAGCGACTAGTTTGTGCGAGGTGGGAGGGTGCCGTCTTCCCAACGTTTCAAGATGTTGTGCTTGAACACGCCCATGTCGTCGTCAGCAAATATCCGAAGTCTCTCTAGCCTCCGCTCGCGGAGCTTGTTCTTCGGCAACATGCCAGACACTGCTTGCCGGATGATCTGCAGAACACAAGTACGTTAGTAGAGGTTTCCACGTCAAGAGCAATTCTACACACTTCGTCCGGTTTGCGCCGCATCATCTCCTTGTACTGTATCTCTTTCAATCCTCCAGGGAACATAGTATGGTGACGGTAGACCAGCTGCTGGGCCTTCTTGCCGGTGACCTTGATGTTCCGTGCGTTGGTCACTACGACGTAGTCACCACAGTCCACTGTTTGGCGCGTCAGTTTGGCTTATGACAGATATAAAGTGGTATTACATACCACCAGGATCATATATGGGCTTGTGCTTGCCCATGAGAACGATGGCAATGCGCTCAGCAAGCTTTCCAAGCACACGTTCAGAGGCATCGACGTGATGCCATACTCGGGCATATGCCAGCGCAGTCTACAATATTTACGAGTCAATACAAGCCAGCGTGCTGCCAGGAGACGTTTTCACTGACGTTGCCAATAGCCTGAGACATGGCCGGAGTCGCTGACGGGTCCGAGCAAGTCGAAGGAGTGAGGAGGTGAGGGTTTGTGGCAAAGCAGCAACGGGCGCCTACACGCAGGGTGAGAGGCCGACTCGCGAGTCGTCGGCGCTGCACAAGGCGCGCAGGTCGTTGTTTCGCGCGACGACCACCATGGCCGCCGATACCTCAAAACGCTCCAATCTTGTGGATGTGTATGTTCCCAAAGGCTCCTAGACCGCTGTATGCAATGCTCACCGGGCGCCACACAGGACGTACCAGTCTCTCCACCAAAGCCTCTCCGGCCAGCTCGAGGGCACGACACTCGAACAACTCGCAGACATCATCAAACCGCGCGTGGATCAGCTCCGCAACATCGCAGAGCCGTTTGGCAAGCCTTCGGACGCGTCGAAGAAAAAGATCGACTCGGGCTCAGTCACTCTCGCTGACGGTGTGGTCCTACGCGTGGAGGACGCGCACAAGGAGTTCGTGTACACCATCAGCAAGAAGCTCGACATCGACCAAGTTCATGCCCTCGTGCTCCTCCGCTCTTTCCTCTACAATGAAGGCCTGCCTGACAACGTTGGCACCGACACCTCGTCCATGGCGGACGAGCTAGTGAAGGCCATCACACCGTTCTACTACTCCGAGCGCCTTCACTTCCTCCGCACTTTGATCCCTCTCCTCCGCGCAGAACAGAACACCGCAGACCAGATTCACCCAGTTGCCAGTGAGTACCTCCAAAAGATCATTCCGGACGGAGGTGCGTTCGCCGACACCGTGATTGCGGAGTACTTGCGCAAGACACACGCGGCTGTCCCGGAGGTTGCACGGGAGGATACTCGTAAAGCGTCGGCCTGGGCGAAGCAAAATGCGAAGGAGCAACTCGTCATGCTGGAAGTTCTGTTCTGGACGATGTGGAGCTATGCAGAATGCAGTGGTCCTCTGGTGGCGAAGATCTTCGAGACAGCATACACAACACATCTGGGCTCTCAACAGGAAAACTCGACTTTCCTGCTCGATGAGGAGAGCGTTCAGATCCTCCAAGACAGCGCTGCTATGTGGATACTCATCACTGTGGAAGTTCTCGAGCTGGAACGAGTGGCTGATCCTAATGGCTTCGAGATCTTCGGGGACTCTGGGGACTCAAACATCTATTGGGCTGATCCTGATTCGTTGAAGAGGATACACCAGACGGTCATCTCCCAAGGGAATAGCAACTTTGCGTGCACGTACATCGCCTGGACATTCGTGCTGGCGCGGATTTCACGTATCGCTTTGGAGCTGAAAGAGATACCGAACTCTTACAAGACCTTCTTCGACTCACTAATCCCTCAGGATGGTGGCGGGTATTCGAAAGACGGCATCCGTGCCTTCGAGCTGATGAGAACAGTTGGACTGAGTCCCGATGCAGGTCTCTTCAAGCTCATGTTGACATTGCTCACAACATCTCCTGTATTCGTCACATCTCTCGCGTTGCGCAACGGATCGTCCATTACAGACCCGAACGCAGTCGCTTATAGGTCTGTCCTGAAAGGTTTGAACACGCAGGCAACTTCATGTCTGGACTTGGCTAACGCGACGACATAGGGCTGCTGATCACCATCGTCGAACTGCTCCCAGTCGAACTCGTGCCCGAATTTGACGGCCTCCTGGAGGTGTGGATCGCACTTTTCGGAAGGAGCGAGCCACAATCTGTTGCAGGGATCTGTCGACAATTCTGGGAGGCCGACTGGAACGCGGGCATTGCGCGTCGCGCCATCGTAGACGTCTCGCGCTCGCGTTTCCCCGTGCAGATCAAACCGCTTGTTCGCCTGCTACGCGCACTCACCGCTAGCGGCTTCCTGGAGACCGACCCGCTCTCGACGACAGAGCATATTCGACCTACCGCGGGGCTGATAGAGGATCGCCAGTTGTGCACTCGGGCCGTTTTCGACTTCTTCGATGAGCTTCCGACATACACCCAAGTCATCCATACAAGTTCATGCGGCGGTGCGCATGCTCTCTACGAGAAGCTTCCTGACAGATACGGCTCGTCCTCCGCCACACCCGGTCCCTCGTACATGAACCTACGTCCCATTCGACTCCCTGGCGGGACCACACTGCCCGCAAGGACGGTTGGGCAGCTCCTCAGTTCCGACGGCGGCGACCTCATTGTAGTGGCCTGGCAGCACAAGCACTCGGGGTGGAAGCTCTTGCTTGAGATCCTCACCGACTACGTCAATCGGAGGCGACTTCAGTCCGGCAGCAATAGCAGCTACCACGATGTTTCGTTCGGTAACCGTGGCACGAACCAACCTCTGACTCTGAAGGTCGAGGACGTCGGAGTGGAGATGGACCGCAACGGGGATGAGAGCATCGTCGTTGATGTCCTTGACCTCATCCGGAGCGTCGTTCAAGACAACCAGGAGCTTGCTCAGCAGCTTCTGCTCTCCATGGAGAGTGGTGATCCCGTTGTCTCGCACACCATGACGGAAGCCCAACCCCCTGACCTCGTTCAGCTCACGACGGCTATCCTAGAAGACGCCCTGACTCGCTCTGTGGGCCAGCACCACGCGACTCCCCGTACGAACATCATCACCTCCGCGATGAGCGTACTCACCGCTCTCCTTGCTGTGCCGAACTACTCAAACCGCGTCTGGCTCTACATTCGCTCGACTTCTTCCTTGTTTGGCTCTGAGCGCAACATCGGCATCGCTTCCTCCGTGCTCGCAGCTGAGCGGCTCACAGGTCATTACACAATGACCTTGGCCCTACTTCACCTTGTCGAGGCATTGTTCACCGAAGCATCCGCTACGGTGCTCCTGGTGACTCAGCAAAATGCCAAGCTCCAGCAAGTGAAAGAGGAAGTCCTGATGCGCGCTGCGAGGTTTGTCCACTCCGAGATCTGGGTAGAACATATGGGCTGGAAGTATGCGCAACTCGGAGACCGGTTCGAGATCGGGAGGAGGGTATCGTCGTTCTATCTGGAGGTGTTCAAGCACTCCTCACCCGCGTTGAAGGACGCTCCGTTTGCGAAGCTCAGTCACGCTATCGCGGACGCTCTCCTGTTCAAGGCTACAACCTCGACAGTGAACCCTCTGGTGGCCTCCCTGGTCACTGGCGGTTCCGTGATGGCCATGCTATATGCGTCTCGGCGATACAGCGATTGTCGCCGACTCGTCTACCTCCTGGAGTCTCATCTCGCACTCACCCGAACGCTCCTGATATACAAGCAAAAGTCCCCCGGAGCCTCGAAGATCTGCTTACTGGAGCAGGCCCTCTGCAGTCGAGTGGGAGGAAGTGCATCCTTCGAAAACGGCTCGTCGCGAGCAGACCCGGTGGATGCTCTAGCGGCGTACGTCAAGGAGCGGGACATGGGCAATGTTGTACCTGTAGCGGCCATGCAAGTCCTCTTTGCGCTCTGTTCTTCGCTGTCTAGCTCTGAGGGATCTGCTTCTACCATCATCGGGCACCTCTCTGATCCCGAAGCCACCGTGTCCAATATGGTCCGCATCGTCCAACACCCGTACGACGACGCGCTCCTGCGCAATGCCGTATGGAACTTCATCACGTTAGCCGTGGACAAGGAGCCTGCACTCGCGCGGTTGTTCGTTACCGGTCGCTTCCGTCTACCAAGCGTGAAGGGCAAGGAGAAAGCGGACGATTCAGGGTCGCCGGCGAAGACCGTCAGTGCGCTGAGTGTTGCCTGCGATATGCTCGAGCAGTGGAAGGAGCTCTGGGAGCTGAATCCTAAGCTCCTAGCTTCCCTCTTGCGGTTCCTTGATGTCGTGTGGCAGCACGGTCACGAGCACAAGTCATCGTTGGACCCAATACGACAAGACGGCAAGTTGTTCGACTACCTCGCGGCCATTGTGGCGGAAGAGCTAGGACCCACGCCTGACTGCGTCACGGAGGGCTACGTGACCACGGACAACGTCGACCATTCCGACCATCATGAAGCCGTTTCCACATACTGCTACCGGAGTGTCATAAAGTCTCATGCTGCCCACGTTCTCGCTGCCGACATCCGTATGCACCTGCAGGCTCAGGTGGGTAATGCGTCTGGAGCAAGCAAGGCGAAACCACGCAGCTACACCGCGATCGAGGCGACGCTGAGGTCCGAAGAACAGGTCTCCGAACTCATCCCCGAAGCTGCGGCTAGTGCATACCGTCCTGAGCTTCACGACGACTTCTCGGACCTGCTCAGACGACACTACCCCACCCTCACACTGGATCAGCTGCAAGCACAAGAACCCATTGTGGAGCGCGAATACGGTGACGACTTCGCGTTCTCGATGGCTCTCGCCCGCTTGCGCTTGAGTCCCTACGCCTCAGACGACGAAGTTCAGGTCGAGGAAGCTTTCCGGGCGTTGCACGCGATCAACATGAACCTCTCCCTTGCCCATGTCCAGACAACCCTGGCAGAGTCTTGGCAGTATCTGTTGCTGCAAGTGGTGCCCTATTTGCGCGGCGATGCTGCCGTCCGGTCGCAGCTCCTTGCCTTAGCGGACTCGCTGTCGGCAAATATCGCCGGGGAGCAGCGGTCAGGCGAGATGATGTCGAATATCCACTCTGCCCAGCTTTCCTTGCTGCTCTCGCTGCTCGAAATTGCCTGGTTCTCTACTTCGGACAAGAAGGTGGAGATCGACCGCTTCATCGCATTGGTGAAGAATGTGCGCGGGATCATCATCAACACTGCGCTGCCTCCCTCCAAGTCGATCCTTGGCCAGGTCACTGTCCCCTTCCACCGTCCGCTCCTCCAGGTTCTGTACTTCTGCTCGCGTCATAGCAGGAGCCTCGCGCGACGGCCGAAAACGTTGTCAGCGGAGCACCGCTTGGCTATTGCTGCCTTGCTGGACGCGACGCTCGTCTTCGTGATCGACGGGTTGCGCGTCACGTTCGACAGAGCACGCTTACAGCTTGACCTTGACGTTGATCAGGACATGGAGCTGCTCGTCGCCGTCTTCGAGCAATGCACGCGACCAGACCTCAACCCCTCGCCCACGCTCTGGCTCACTCGATGCCAAGAAACAGACGTCGTTCGAGCCAGCCTGCAATTGTTCAGCAGCATGGACGTCGTCGGCTTGTCTGACGTCGGCCTGCTACGTGCCCGGAAACAGCCCCTTTACACCCCTCACGTACTCACTTTCCACATGGCGCTGGCCAGCATACCACCTGCGGCAGAACGCCTCGCAAGTGAGGGCCTCTTGACTGCATACATCGAGAACGCGATCAGCGCTGCAATCCGGGACGGCAAGATCGACGCGACCATTCCCGAGCTTCCAGGTGAGGAAAGCCCCGCGCACCGTGCGTACTGCGCGATGCTCGCCATCATCGCGGGCGTGTCGACCGCGCTTGGGCGGCATGGGCAGTTCTTCGAGTCCGAGGTGTGCGGCCTGTTGCAGTTCTACAGCGAGCAAATCCACCGCGCGCTCTCGTGGACGATCGACGACCCGCTCTCGCTCCCGCTGCTTGAGGAGCTCGAGCAGGTCGTGAATCTCTTTGGGGCGATCGCGCAGGGCACGGCAGCGAGCACGCACGAGGCCGTCCGCCGGGTCATGCAGTTCTTTACGTCCGACGCGCTCCTGCTCTTGCAGCAGCTCAACTACGCGCTCACGCACCCGAACCACCTCGCGAGCCTCTTTGAGCCCATCACGGCAGAGGAACGTACGCGATTCGAGGCGGACAAGGGCTCGTCATCGGTGCGAACGCCTTCGGACGCCATTGATCCTATGAGGCGGCCTTTCTTGGCCCGTCTCGTGCACCGACTCTACCGCCTCACTGGCACTCTGCTGTCCGCTTTGATCGACATCAGCCGCGCAGAGGCTGTCCTGCTCGGGGAGCCCGAAGATTGGCAAGTGTCTCAAGCACTTATCGTGCCGGTAAGTCCATCCCACCCTCTGCCACCTAACTTTCCGTGCTTACAAACACGATGACACTAGCATTCAAAGGTCGTCCTCGGGGAGCCTGCCTCGTTAGGCACACTACTCGAGCTCGGGAACTGCTCACTCGACATCCTCCGCCTACTCGTCGACCGACCACCAACGCAAGCACTCACGCCTGCGACCTCATCCGAGAAGGCTCTCGACGTCCGGGATACCGTCGCTGCTGCACGACGTGCGCTCGAGGCTGCGCTCCTTTACGCCGTCACGCAGCTCGCGATGTGGCTCTCCAAGCCTGAATTCGACACACCACAACCCGACGCGGAAGCGGACACGGACATGCTCGTCGAAGGAGGGCCCGGCAGTGGCGGCAGCGGCGATTCGTCGGCGGCCATGGTTGCAGCGGCGTCGCTTAAGGAGAGGCGGGCGGCGCGGAAGGCAACGATGACGCTCGCGGAGAGGCTAAGGAGAGGGATGACAGGGGAGATGGCGGCGGACCTGCAGGCGCTGTTGGGCAAGGCGAAGCCGGTGATCGCGAAGAGCATGACGGTGTTAGGGGAGAAGGACGTGGATTTGACGCAAGCGCTGTCATATTTCGTGCAGGAGCGGATATCGGTGCCAGCGTAGGTCAGTAGGATGGTGCGGGATCGTGGAAGGAGGGAGGGGAATGTTGCTGGAAATGGTGTAGCTTCGCTGTACGACGATTCGTTCTGTCACTCTCATGCATGTCGCAACCTTCTATCATGTAGCCTATTATATTCATGACATATCATACCAGCATTAGCTAGCAATGGCGATACTGCATGTGCAAACACTGCAAAGCATGAATCACGGTCGTCGCGTCAATACCTCTGCACCGTCCTCGGTGATGTAGACCATATGCTCAGCCTGTGCTGCGCGCGCACAATTCTGTAGCGGAATGTCAGTGTCGCGACATCAAGGGACGACGTCAGGAATATATGCATTGGGTACATACCTCAGTTGACACTGTCCAGCCGTCGGGGAATGTCCATCCATGCGGGTCGGTGCCTTGTATGATGGCGGGCTACAAGGAATTTCGTTCAGCGCCGTCTATGATTCTACATCGGGACAACACACCTCGATCGTAAAACAATCCCCCGGTTGCATCTCACCCGGCTCATCGTTCACTACGAAATACAACATTCACAACAGTCTCATCTGGGCGCGCGGTTGGGCACTCACGGTTGTGATATATCCACGGCTGGCGATGGAACTCGCGTCCAATGCCGTGCCCCGAGAACTGGGGCGAGACGCAGTAGTCCTTCCCGCGGAGCAGGTCGTGAATCGCGCCCCCGATGCCCTTGAATGGCCGCCCGGGACCACAGGCGGCGATGCCTGCCTCGAGCGCGGCGTCGGTCAGTTGCACGAGTTCGCGTCCTTTGTCATCCTGGTAAGCAGTGAGGGGGCGCGCGAAAGCGTCAACGATCAGTTGAGTGGGGACAAAGGCGCGCGAGAGGGAATGGGGCATACCACGTCGCCGACGAGGAACGTCCGAGACGTATCACCGTGGAAGCCATCCAGGTACACGGTAATGTCGATGTTCACGATGTCTCCGTCCTGCAAAGGCCGGCTATCACACATCGCGCGCCGCGACCGTCAGCGTTCTCTGAACGGCAGTGAAGGATTGTAAGCAGACGAGAGCGACTCAACTCGTCGGGGATGCCGTGCGTGATGACGTTGTTCACGCTCGTGCAGCACGACTTCGGGAAGCCTTTATAGAGCAGCGGAGACGGATACGCGCCGCACGCGAGGATGAGCTCGTGCACCGCGGCGTCGATCGCGTCTGTTGTCCGGCCGACCTGTCCTCATTAGCATCTGACTCATTCACCGAAAGACAGGATACAGGTAGTGAGTGTACGGAGGGCGAAGGAGAACGGGGCGAGGCTGAGTCTCTCGCGCGTCCACTCGTCCTCCGCTCCCCGAGCCCCGAACTGTCGCAGACGCTCACCTGCACCAGGCTCCCCGCAAACTCCAGCACGTCGCTCGCCAGGCGCGCCGCCCTCTTCAGCTTCTCCACATCCTCCGGGTCCCTAATCAGCTTCCTCTGTGTACCCATCACGTCCTCCTTCGCACCGCGCCCCTCTGCTTCTACCTCTCCTTCTGCATCCGGGCCGAAGAGGTCAGGGACATACGGCGGTCTGCGTATGTGCGGGGGCACGGGGCGCGGGAGGATGTGCGCGGTGCCCCAGATGAAAGGCTCGGATGGGAGGAGGACGTCGTAGTACCCGAAGCGGAGGTCGTGTTCTGAGGGCTCGGTGTCTGGCGCGATGTCTTCTGGGGAAGGTGGAGACGAAGTCGAGTTTGGGCGACGCTGGATGTGGTGGTGTGGTGTGCGTTGTGTTGCTAGCGGTGAAACATGGCGAGGAAGAAGTTGAGTGCGTCGAGGTACAGCTAGTCTATACGGTTTGAGTGTGCTGAGTAGCGGACGTGTACAGGAGGCAAGCGGTCTCATGAAGATGGTGGGAGTCTGAGAGTGAGAGACGCGCTGGCTATACACTGTATTATAATACACGCGACGCGATGACGCGCCGGGGCCGCTCACGTACGAACGAATTTTGGCTGCCTTGCACTTTCAAGCAACAGAATAGCAAAGCTAACGATACAGTACAACAAGCGTAGAAACACTGAAGAAGAACCCGACTCCAATGAACCATCCCAGGGCAAGCTCATGTCCAACCCCTCGCCGCCCCGCGCCCCCCTCCGTGTCCCTTCTCATTTTCGATCACAAACATCGCGTCCCGCAGCGTGACCGCCAGCCGCCCATCCTCCTCCTTCTGCTGCTGCTGTTGCTGCGCGGTCGGCTTCGACGACTGATACGGTCGCGCCCATCCACTACCCGTAGACGCGCTCTGAGCCGGGGCCGTCGTCGTTGCAGGAGTGCTCGCTCTCGACGTCGATGCGGCAGGCTTCGCCTTGGCGGGCGTCGCTGCGCCGTTCGACGCTGACCCGCTCGCGGACGTCATCCACGCGTACTTGCTCGTGCCCAGACCAGCCGCCTGCTTCGCGACTGCGTTCGACATCTTCTTGCGCAGGTCCTCGGGCATGTTGCGCGCCGTCACGCCAGGGCCCTCCTTTTTCTTCTTCTTTTTCGGTCCGCCTTCTTCGTCTCCACCAGCACCCCCATCTGCGCTAGCTCCGCCACCAGATGCCGCCGCGAGTGCAGCGTTCTGTGCAGCAGCTGCCGCCTCCTGGCGCTCCTTGCGCTCGCGACGGATGCGCATCTCCTCTTCGCGCTCAGCCTTCTCGAGCGCCGCGAGTTGCTTCGCGACGTCGGCGCGGACGACGACACTCCACATCGGTCGTCCGTCCTCGTACGTGCTCGCGGGGCGGTCGAACTGCGCGTCCGCGCGATGCTGCGCCGCGGCGATCATCGCGGTGACGAGGTCCTGCAGCCGCGTGCGGAGCGCAAGCGCGACGTAGTTCACCGCGTCCTCGGGGATCTTCGGCACCTTGTGCTGCGTGCCGATCGTGCGCATCGTCTGCCCGAGGATGCGCGTGTCAAAATTGGGTTTTGCAGGCTGTTTGCGAGAGCGGTCTTCGTACGGCCGATAGGAGTAATAGTTGTCGTTGCTACGCTGTAGCGTCTCTTCCTCCGCCTGAGAGCGGTGTGAGTAGCATGCTTGAGAACGGAATGTAGGTATGGGCGTACCCTGAGATCTACACCGGCACTTCCCAACGCGTCATTTAGTGTCGCCACGTCGGTCGTATCAATAGCCGACGACTGTTGTTGTGTTTGTGCGGGTTGGGTCACCGCTGGCCTAGGCGCAGTTGGGATAGTGGCCACTGTCGGCTGCGGCTGCACTTGCTGCTGCTGTTGTTGCTGGACCTGCGTCTGTGCTTGTACAGGCTGTGCAGCTTGAGGCTGATGTGCTTGTTGGGCATACTGAGGGTAGTGGGTGTAGCCCGTCTGGGCATAGTGGCCGTATTGATAATGGGTGTAGGGAGTTGTTCTGTGCAGGACAATCAACGAGACGCGACATAATCGCTAGTGCTCGGTCAATTACGTTGGATGAGTTGTATGGGCGGTGTGTGTTGTGTGTGCGGCATGTGCTGCATGCGTCGGATGGGTGGTGTGTTGAGCGTGTTGAGATTGTTGCTGAAGTGCGGGGTCTATTGGTATCTCTACCATGTGCGTGAGATGTATGCATAGCAGCAACATTCTAACCAACGTACGGCTCGCTTGGGGCCATTGTGCAGCTGAGAATGTGGAGGTGGTTGGCTGCTGGTTGTCCTCGGTCTTCATACTGACTCGGAGGCGTGGTGTCCCAGATGAGTAGGAGCTATGGCTTAAATTGGAGGTGCTGGGCAGTGGCAAGTCCAGTACGTATACTTAGGCTATCGCAGGTAGCAGAACAGAGCACAAGGAGCCCAAAGACGAGGATGAGATTGGGATGTGGTTGAGCAGAACGGCACGCAACTGACGCTGACCGTGTGGCCACGCGGAGAGCAGTGTGACCGGGGTCAGCTCCCCCAGGACTGCGGGGACCCCAAGAACCCTGTTTGATCACAGTTCTGGGTGTGCTGCAGCCCAATGCTGTTCGTTCTCTCTACCTCTTCCAGTGGCGAGCATGGTACGCAATTGTATACGCCGTATACTCGACGTGTTTTACTGACTGTCTGTTAGGCTGTATGTCAATACTTCCTGAGGGGCACGTGCAAGTTTGGGAACAACTGCAGAAACGAGCATCCGCGCGACGGCCAAAGACAAGGTGGCTTCGGCAGTACGTCTCCCTATTGTCTATCCCCTCCTCCCCGTCTTGTTCTCTCTATGGCTAACTCCTGACTCTGCCTATAGATCAGTCATGGAGTGCAGGGCGCGCAACGTCTTCCTCTACAGCCCCCGTTTCAAACGCATCCTCCTTCTTCACGTTCGCACCTCTTCCTCATCTCCCACTCCTGGATCCAGTCTGATTCTCCCTCTCTGCGACAATGAACCCCTTCCATCGTGAATCCAGCATCGAGACCCTCACGCGCGACCTTGAGTCCGAGAAGCCTGTGTGGCCGCTTTCGTGCTTCGCTCCCGCCAAGCTCCAACCCACGCTCATCGCCAACCTCGACGAATCCCCTGAGGAACTGCGCGTGAAGGCTGCCGAAGCAGCGCGTAATGGGACCATCCAGGAATACGTACGTCCTTGTCTCCAAGTTCTGATGGTTCTTTTCATGAGTTAGTCGCCGCTAGTTGAAATATGAGGCGGACAAGATCGCTGCCGCTCAGACGATCTACACCAACGCCCGCTCAAATATGCAAGCACTCCACGCGCACGCCGTCCAGAACTATGATGCACAAGCTTCTGGCGGCACGCCCACCCCCTTCGGCACGCCAGCCCCCTCAACATTCGGTGGCGGCGGGGCCACATCCGCGTTCGGCGCGCCCGCTTCCACCTCTGCATTTGGTGCGCCTGCGTCGACGTCTGCCTTTGGCAAGCCTTCAGGATTCGGCGCGTTCAGCGGATCAGGACCCTCAGCGTTCGGAGGAGCTTCCACTGGCACGTCTGCGTTTGGCCAGTCCTCCTTTGGCCAGTATTCATTCGGGCAATCCGCCTTCAGTAAGCCTGCTGGCGGGTCCGCGTTTGGCGGCGGGTCTGCATTTGGCCAGCCAGCAACTGGTGCAGCCACTTCAGCCTTCGGTGCGCCTGCGTCTGGCGCGACTACTTCTGCCTTCAGTCAACCTGCGCAAGGTACGTCGACGTTTGGCCAGCCGGCACAGAGTGCATCGACCTCCGTGTTTGGCCAGCCGGCCCAAGGTTCAACAACGTCGGCGTTTGGTCAGCCAGCACAGGGATCGACGCCGTCTGCGTTTGGTCAACCCGCTCAGAGCGCAAGCACCTCTGCGTTCGGTCAACCGGCATCAGGCGCAACAACGTCTGCCTTTGGACAGCCTGCACAAGGCAGTTCAACATCTACATTCGGCCAACCCGCGGCCACCTCTGCGTTCGGCCAATCATCGTTCGGCAAACCCGCAACAGGAACGTCCGCCTTCGGGGCCCCAGCTACTGGGGCGGGCACGTCGGCGTTCGGCCAACCATCCCAGCCAAGCACATCTGCCTTTGGTCAGCCCGCACAGGGAGCCACGACCTCTGCCTTCGGAGCGCCTCAATCAACGTCTGCCTTTGGTCAGTCAGCATTCGGACAAAGTGCATTCGGCAAACCCGCCACCCCATCTGCATTTGGGTCAACGCCTTCCGGCGGGACCGCCGGTGCCAGCGGAAGCGGAGGTGGCGGCGCGTTCTCTGCATTCGCAGGCGGGCAGCCGTCAGCGTTCGGGCTCGCTGCGGCTGCGAAAGCCCCTGGGGGCTCAGTGTTCGGCCAATCCTCCTTTGGCAGTGGTGCAACGTCCTCGCCTGCCCCTGCCCAGTCTGCCTTTGGAGGAGGCGGGTCTACAGGAGCATTCGGTTCACCAGCCGCATCTGGGTCTGTTTTCGGCACGCAGCCAGCAGCGGGAACGGGCGCGTTTGGCACGCCTTCATCCACATCTGCGTTTGGAGCCCCTCAGCCGGCCGCATCCGGCTCTGCGTTCGGCGCGCCTCCCGCCGCCCAACCGCAACAAGCACCCGCCTCCGTCTTCGGCTCGCTCACGAACCAGCCCTCCCTCACCAATTCCGGGTCCGCATTCGGCCAACCCTCAGCCCCCTCGGCGTTCTTCGGCCCAGGCGCAGCTCAACCCTCCTCCCAACCCGCGCCCAAAGAGAAGTCGGGTCGGCCAGACTTTGCGGCCGCGCGCCGGCGGGCGCTGTACAAGCCCGGGGCGACGAAATACGACGACTTGCTGCCGCCGAATTATATGGAGCTGTTGCCGAAGGCGGCGCTGGAGGCGTTCAAGGGCGAGGGCGAGAAGTTTGAGTGGGGGAATATCCCGGAGTGGATACCGCCGAAGGAGCTGCGGTAGTCTTCCACTCGCGGGTTCTAGTGTTGGGTAGATGTAGTCCTTGTGTGTTGGTGGGTGGGTGATGGAGTATGGATAGTGTGGGATGTGAGCATGGACGGTCGTGTTTGCTGTCCACTATTGTGCTTGTACTAATACGACCACCTTACGGTTTCTTGGAACGCACGCTTCAGCGGATCAGCGGGTGGACTAGTGGTCTCGTCTTGTAGACGTTTTAGCACTTGGCTATGCCTGGTCTCGCACGCACACTGCATTGCATCGTGGGCTCAGATTTCGTGTTCACACAGCATTGACTGCACAACCGAATGGCACTGTTCACCTGACACTCGATTATAGATGTTCGACGGAGGAGAATTAACCTTACTGCCGCAGCACCTTGCTAGGCGATTCAACGTTCGGCTCTAGCGCTGCAGCAACGAGATGCTGCGGTAGCTGGCTTATTGTCGTGCTAAATATGTAAGCTGAATCGGTGAGCCCAGCGCCCTATAAGTTCCTCTCTCTCTCAGTATTTGACCAAAGCCCAATCTTGCACCATTCTGAGACGCTCACTTTTCCTGCGACCTCCTCATTGTTGCCCATTCCGCTTCGATGTGCGATAACAACAGCTCTTACTTGCCCAATCCGCGGCCCCGGGATAGCACGTCCAGAACTCGACCTCGATCTCCTCAGCTCGACCCCGAGCTTCTCTTGCACTGGGACAAAAGCGCGGCACCAAACAACTCCTCCGAGTCTGAGGCGCGGGCCGCTGACAAGAACACGCTCGCGGTCCTGGGCCACTACGTTCTGGCGGCGGCGTACACGGACGTCCTCTTCCGCTCTGCACCAAACGTGATTATTCTTCCATCTTACCTGCCTCGTGTCTTCCCTCTGCGGGGTGTTTGGGTGGGGGCTGCGCCGAGCGTAGTGCTGATCGCGAACACTTTAGCTCGCCGCTGACAAGTTTTCTTCGGACGTGCGGGAGATCGAGGCGAAGCTGCAGGAGTCGGTGGATGGCTGGATTGGACGACATGAGTGGTACGAAAGCCTGCTCAGCTCGATTGGGCGCGTCCAAGGCCAGTCCCTTGAAGAGGTAAGGGCCTCAATCTTTGAGTTTCGTGTTTTTGCGCTTTCCAGAGGTCGTGTCGCTAATGCAGTGGGTGGGTCTTCGGTGTTGTGGTATGTCTTCGTGTCCTTGCAGGAGCGCCGTCTACTTTTCGACGTCTACATTGGGACGCTTTTCGTTAGATCGGGCTCGGGATATGACGCTGTCCGGGAGTGGGTCGAACCGCTGGTGGACTGTGGTACAGGGAAGGGTCGTTTGGAGGATGGCGCGGAACCGGTAGTAGTTAATAGCTGAAGGGTGTATTGGTGGCGCAACTTGAATGTTAGTCCGATGTAATGTCTCTCGGCGATCAACTCTTTGCGCACTGGATGTTGGGTCTGTAGTCTGATAATATACATGGATGCTTCCAACTTGGTGTGGCCACAGCTGCGATACATCAATCGCGAAGGGAGCCTCGCACTCACGGCCAATAGCATCCCAGTCTCCGGAGACCGGTGTTGTCCAGTACACATAAGTCCAAATACAGTCAAACACCGCCGACCGCAGCTACAAATATGATCGAGGAACAGTGCGCCGCAGTACTTCGAGTCCGCTTCTTCGTTGCCTCCTGCTACCGCTAGGCTCCCCATCATATCGCCATATGCTTCGCGGCAGAAGCATGAGTCACCGCATTCTTTGTACCCCCTCCTCCGCAAGGGCAGTCCCAATCGCGAACAAAAAACAAGGGGCCTAGGTACTGCATCTGCCAACGCCGCGGCGTCGGAGTTGCCACCACTCTGTTGGCGGACTGCGCGGCGGGCTGCTGAGATATTCAGCGGGGTCCCTCTCTAGGGTGATGCACCTAGTCTTGGGTCAGTACCAAGACACAGCATCTCTCAGTTGAGGCCAGGCGTTGCCTTCTCAGAATCTCGCTCCCCGCCGGTGGGGTGATGGAACGAAAGGAAGGCACTGCCGGTGAGGCACTCGCCATCATCCCCGGGCACGACTGTCACTGACGGGTGGCGAGCGGCGAGCGCAGCGCGCGACGGAATCACTCGCCGCGGGATGACAGCTGCCTTATACGTGCCCCTTCCTCGACGACGCGACGATTTCACGGTGTAAGGACACCGCGACATCCGCGCAAACGTCGCCGAGGAGATCTCGAGATGGTTGAGATCTGATTTCTAGCAGCACTGACACCACCGCCACACGGGCACACCGCCCTGTCCTCCTTCAAATCAGGAACGCACGTATGGGTCGTCGCACCGCGACAGGGGATGGCCGGTGCGCCCGTGTGCGGGCTCGAGTCTAGTCGTAATATTGACATCGGCAGACGTGGCTCGGCGTGTCCCGTTGACATTGGCGTGATAGTGCGCCTGAGGAGTGTGAAGAGGGGCGGACGGTTTGAGTTCTGAATGTGAAGACGATCCGATCAAAATGCCAACGTACTCTGCCAATGCGGAGCAGCGTGGGCCTGTTGAGTGCCTGCCTGAGGGGACACCACAAAGCATGCTTGATCGCTGAGCGTGTCAATTGCAACAACGGATCAGGCCGACGGACGGATGTAATGTCTAGCTACGGTCACCCTTAGATATGCTGCATCAAATCGTACACATATGTTTATCATCTGTTTCATCCGTGGGGTATGAGATGCAGGTTCTTCCTCTCGCAATAGATCTCGTCCAAGCAACGCATATGTCGAAAACAAGGGCGTGTAATCAGTTCTGCCATGGCAAAGGCTTTGACAAGTCGATGTTCCCGCCGCTGATAATGATGCCGATAGGACCCTCGATGCCCAGCTCCTGGAACTGCGCGCTCCTGACAGCGGCAAAGGCAGCCGCGCCGCTGGGTTCCACGACCAGCTTTAGTCGCTCCCACATGAGGCGCATGGCGTCCACGATTTCCTGCAAGGATACAACGATTCAATCGTCGCGACGCGTCCGCACGCGATGTCAACCATGAAACAAACGGCACGCTACCTCATCGGTCACGGTGATCACCTTCTCGACCTTCTCCTGGATGATTGGGAAGTTGAGCACCCCGACGGGGGTCCTGAGTCCATCTGCGATCGTGTTGGCTTGCACGTCTTCTCGCCGCTTCCCCTCTTTCAGGCCCTGAGCGCAGTCGTCCGCCCCAGCAGGTTCGGCACCGAAGACGCGCACCCCCGTTCCCTCTGCAGCGAGGGCCGTCCCGGCGAGCAATCCACCGCCACCAACTGGGGCCACTACGGCAGCAAGCGGCTCCGGGGCCTGCTCCATAAGCTCCAACAACGCCGTTCCCTGCCCGATTATAGTGTTCACCGCATCGTACGGCGGCACAAAGACCGCGCCAGTCTCGGCCTGAACCTTCGCGAGTGCCGCGGCCCGCGCAGGCGCGTTAGGCTCACAAAAGGTGACCGACGCCCCGTACGAGCGCACTGCATCTATTTTGGGCTGGGCCGAGTTGTTTGGCTGGTGAGGGCAGAGGGTTGCAGAGAATCGGACGGCTGTATATGCTATGAGAGACGCACCATGACGACGTAGCACTTGACGCCTCGCTCTTTGGCAGCCAGAGCGAGGGCTCCGGCGTGGTTGCCTACCGGAGAACAGAACACCATTACAGAGTCAGCGAGAGCACCGCGCTGACAGACACTGAATACAAGGAAGGACACGAACGTACCCGAGCTATGCGTGCATACGCCCTTTGCGAGCTCGTCGGCCGAGAGGCGCGAGAGGCTGAACGAGGCGCCACGGAACTTGAACGCGCCTCCCTTCTGCAAATTCTCTGCCTTGAAGAAGAGGGCGTTCTTCCTGGGCAGTGCCGCTGAGAGAGACGACGACGTGAAAATCGGCGTCCGGTGGATTTGATGTGCGATGGTGTCGTGCGCAGAGAGTATGGAAGCCCGCGTGAGCGGTAGAGGCGATGCGTGTGCACGGTCCGAAGCCGACATCGTTCTTCGCACTATTCTCGTATGCGGTAAGAGGAATAGCGGGTATCTAGGAGGAGTTGGTCGACTCACAACTGCCCGTGGTCGAGTCAATGGGTCGGACCTTGCGTTATCGATAGCGTTGGATTGTACCCATGCGACTTGGCGCAGTTATGGCCTGTGAGCTGCCGTGTGACTCGATAGACGATAAGTATAGCTGTGCAGCAACCTGAAGGGCTCACTTATGCTTCGACAAACGATTTCTACTGCGGTCTTCTCTGCGCGCGGTAGAGCCAATGAATGGCAGTGTCAAAGCTCGAATTACTGGCGAACCGAGGCATTCCATTCGCCGAACCTGGTACCTATCACAAACTACGTAGCAGAGGTGCAGAGGAATATCCCGTTGGTGTATTCGAACCTCTGAATCGGAGGAGATAGCAGGCTGCCTAGACGCTCTGGCTGCTGAGCTAAAGAAACACCCTGAATAGGCGCTCATACCACATACACGTATCGAACTCACATGAGCTTTGTAAGCAAGTGCCTAGCCGCGTGCGCTGTCCCTGCCAGCCTGCAACTTGTCCTTGGAATCGTTTACTGCGCACGATTGCGATGGCTGTCTCTGTATTCCCTTCTCCATCAGTAATCACTCCTTTTCATTTGTTAGCTGCCTGACTAGCAATCCAACTCTCACATGCTAGAAGATCCGGGAATCTCAGCGACGACAGCTGCCGTGCCTAGTCGTCTCGAGCTCATCATCCACTGCTGACCGTGAAGCAGCTTATCCAGCAGATTCAGATGCACGCACAGTATGCCCCAGCTGGTACCTCACACAACATGCCCGATTATATTGCCAGCCAATGCGCACTCTAATTCGCTGGCATCGCCACTTCATCTCTGGCTATGCATCTGAGGGGAGAACACTGCATCCGTTCCTTACGCCATTTCCGGACGGGTAGAGGTGTGTTTCGGCCCTATCAAAGGTACGCATTCCAGTGTCCATGGTTGATACACCCATTCTGGCCTGAAGGCTCGGCTCATCCTCGAGTGATAGGTAGCACGTCAGTGTGCGTATGTACCATGGCGTAATAGGTCAGTGGCCAGACCTTTGGGGGTGCAAGCGACGCAGTCCCGGGAGGCCGTCATTTTTCGCAGCTCCGGTGCTGCGGGGGAATCGCATGCGTATTGCCTTGCGAGGGAGACCTCGAGCGAAGCTTAACGAAGCTCATCCCTGCATGTGTAGTGTGGCTCGCCTCGTTGACAGGTAAGCATTCGACGAACCACACATATGAATTGAGACGAACAGAAGCCACAGTAACATCGGTTTATGGCTGTCTATCGTCTGACAGGACCTTATGTGAACAGAGCTCGATAGTCACCGGTTCGCCGGTATTCGCGTTCTAGATTGCAATTGATGGGTCGCATTACAATCCTTGGTCATGTCGTGTCGGATTTCCTCACAACATACTCGGTCGTATGACCTAGCCCACAACGCCGACGGCGCAGCTGTTCGGCTATGCTTCTAGATGTAGAGGCCTTGCTCGGTGAGTTGCCAACAATCAAGATGAAATTGGCAAACATGTATCCTAACCCACTATCGAGCATGCAACGTCATACCGAGACGTGTTCGCGAAGGCCATTTCGTGGCCTGCCTGCATCGAGATTCTCGGCTATGCTCCGCACGCGTCATGCCGCATGCGCGGGCTGTTTCGACCCCTCCGCGGCAGGATGCATTCTCAGGCGGGGCTGCTGTCGACCGGCGACTTGTACGCCCTTGACACTGGCCCGGATGGTGGTTTAATTTGGGTGTGGATGGCCGTCGCATTTCCGTGTATCGAGCATGCACATGGCGACCTGTCAGCCACAAAGGGTTTGCGAACTTCGAGTGTCGAGGCGGATACGAGAACAATGCGAGGTGCAACGTAGCCGGGCCTTTTTTGACAGTCCTGCCAGTGCGGAAACTCGTGCGGTGAACGAGCCCGGGCCGGAGCCTGCGGCACCTTTGCCTCCATATGCATCTGTACGACCGTCGACGTGCCTCGCCGCAGTTGCTTGCCGGCGGGTGGTAAGATGTCCAGATGGAGACTGATGGACAGTGTCAGTTCACGGCTTTCTCCAGCCTTGCAAGACGTAAAGTGTGCATTGCAGGACAACAGATCTCGACGAGCGATTACATCAGCTCCGGCAGAAGCCAGACCAGGGTACCGCCTCAGACTCGCGCCGGGACGTGGTTGGGCCATTCTCCACCTCTACTCCGCCTTGATGGGAATCCGGAGGGCTCTCAGCCCACAGTCACCTTGAGGCCAACGTACGCGAGTCTGGCTAGCCGGGCTCGAACACCGCTTCGGAGTCGTCAACGGAGGGACGAGCCCATTGACTCAGGCTTCACAAGTGGTGCGTGATCGTCTTCATTTTAATTGAGGCCGACATCGATGAGGCGGCGTCAAACGATGATGGTGACTGCAACCCAGGTCCCAGGGTGATGCCGATGGGACTGTTTGCGGACGACGTTGAGCTTACAGAGCCCGTGGGCGGTGAGGCAGAGTGCGCAAGCAATTCCATCGACAGAACGCAAGATCTGACGAGAACACCGCCATCCTGACTCATCGGAGCGCCAATCTCGGCCGAGGGAAGAGGAGTGTAAGAGACCTCGCGGGATCGCCCGTTCTGGCAGTCCCTCATGGCTGGGATCAAAGGGCTGTCCGAGCGTCCTACTCGCCACACTCCTCGTATGTGTTTTGCAAACTCGACTCGTCCAGGCAGTCATTCGTCGGAGCGCAGCGTCTGCTCCGTACCCGATCCAGTGCATCCACGCACGCACATACTTCGGCTATAAAGCCTCGGTGTGCGCACCTTGACACGACCACACCCTCACACCTCTCATCCACGCTCACCCGCCCTCCCTACCTCCCCTCTCGTCTTCTGTCACCCACTCTTCTTTCGGCGTCGTCTGATACTGCCAACCATGGGCGCCCAGCACCAAAAGATCTGGCTCATTACAGGTGCGTCAATCTCGCTTCTGCCGCCGTCCGTCCACACAACACCAGAGAAGCTCACATACCCCACGTCTTCTTCCACGACCCTGGTGGAATACAGGCACCTCCTCCGGCTTCGGGAAGCGTCTTGTCGTCTCCGTCCTCGCTCGGGGAGACTGCGTGATCGCGACCGCACGTAACATTGAGAAGCTCAAGGCCATTTTCCCCGCCGCCGAGCGGAGTCGGTTGCACCTCCTCCAGCTCGACGTCTCCGACTCGCCCGAGGTCGTCCAGCAGCGCATGAAGGAGGCGCTCTCTGTCTGGGGCCGCATCGACGTCGTCGTCAACAACGCAGGATACGGCGTCAAGGCCGTCCTTGAAGAGGGAGGGTAAGTCCGCTGCGGAGCGTGCACCCCGTCGACAGCAGGATACTCACAGCTGCTCTCCTTGTCGATCAGGTCGCTCGCCGCGCTCACCCAGTTCCAGACGAACATCTTCGGCGTCCTCAACGTCACCAACTCCGTCCTCCCACACATGCGCGAGCGCCGCTCAGGCACCATCGTCATCATTGGCAGCCGTTCCGCGTGGCGCCCTGAAGTATCGGTACGTACCTCTCTGGCACTCCACTAGCAAATGTCCGGTCGCTCATGCACCTCCGTCTCCCTCGCAGCCCGCGGGCTTCTACGCCGCGTCCAAGGCAGCAGTACATGGTACGTACCCTGACCCTCCGCTGCCCTCGCATCCCCACGCACGACGCTAACCTCATTTCTCCCTCCCCGACAGCCATCGGCGAGACCTACGCAAGCGAACTCCGGCCGTTCGGAATCCGCGTGCTCATCGTCGCGCCCGGTGCGTTCCGGACCGAGGGCGTGCACGCGTACCCCGCGACGATCCACAACCACGTGCCGGCGTACGACGCGGCGCGCGACGCAGGCATGGCGCGCTTCGCCGCGCTCGCGGGGCACGAGCGCGGGGACCCCGCGAAGGCGATGGAGCTCCTCGTCGACGTCGTCAAGGGCGAGGGCCGTGCGGCGGGCCGCGACTGGCCGCTGTGGCTCGTGCTCGGGCGCGATGCGTACACGGACGTGCGCGCGAAGTGCAATAGGATATTGAAGACGATGGACGCGTGGGAGGACGTCGCGACCGACTTGGAGTTCAGCGACTGCGAGCAGCTGTAAGCGGGTGCTGGCTGTTTACTGTGCGCAGTGTACGTCGCGACCATGACGCAGCCGCTGTGGCTTTCGCTCGCTTCCGCCTCCCCATCGCCATCCTATCCTATCCGATCGAACACACAAATCGCTCGCTCTCAACGGGCTCGGACGCTATTTATCCCTAAATATCCTCGCTCTGGCCCAGGCTCCTTCCCTATTTGCAACGCGCTTTTCCTCCTCACCCTCTATCCCCTACCCTCTTCCCTTGCACACACTCCACACCCCAGCCGTTCCCTCTCCATGCACTCACCTCATCGCCTCATCACCCCACCATCTCTTTCCTCTCGCATTCAATCGGACATTCTGCTGCACACTGCCTCACCTGCTAGTACACTACACTACATATACTACATACACTATTCTTCGTACCGTACGCTCTCGCTAATAGGTTCCTCTCCGCATCGCACCTGTATTGCTCTCATCTGCTGCATCATCGTCCCTTGCATGTATCTCTCCTGCACGCACGCTCTCCCCGGTCTCTCTGCATCGCCCGCCTCGTCTCGTCTCGCTTTTGCCTCTGTTCAGTCAAAGCCTAGCATAGCCTAGCCGTAGCTTACTCCCACTGCCACTCTATCTCATCTAGTACCTGCCCTGTTAGATCTGACCTCTGCGTGTATCATCGCTCTATGGCACCTGCTCCACATCACTCTTGGTACTGTGTGAAAACGAATGGGATCTCGACGAGCATCGAGGCTCGAGTCTGTCCTCCCAATGCAATAATCTGCTGTCACGAACTTGCCCGTCCTCAGAATGGTGCTAGTACAATCGCGTCAGTCTGTAGGTATATGCATATATATATACACATGTGCTACCCCGGCGCCTGTCTGTCAGATTGCAACACGGGCGCGGAGTAAGCACTTGCTGATACCGGGTATGATACGGGCACATCGAGATATTGGAGCTAGCTGTCTACATACGTGGGCGTCCGGAAGGACCATATATATGTTATTGTAGGCACGCCCGACGTCCTCTGGCCACCCAATTGCAATATAATACATAGCCGATGCGCCGGGCTCACACGCCCGCAGGTAAATACCGCAATGTTATGATGCTCAAAGTCATCTCAGAAAGGTCGTGCCACATCGCCAAATCCTCGTCGTCATCACCATTGTCGTCACAGAGAGCGGGTGTCGTCAAGCATGTATAACGTCGTACGAGTCATGAGAGGGTCGTAATCCGTGAACGCGATAGCAACCAATGAAAGAGGGAAGTCGGATACCACTATGAGCCTAAGCCAGAACCAATACAAGGAAGACATTCTCGTTCTACGTATGCATGTGGATATGAACATACGCCCGCGGACGTCGGTGTCAGTGTCGCGAGGCCGCTCGCTCACTTGCCCAAGCTAGAGCGAATGACGTTCGTGAGCGAGTACCCGTCGTCCTATAGGCAATATGATGATTCGTCAGCCATTTCAGGTATCATCAGGCGGGATGGCGTGGATGTCAACAGAACCACGACCGAAGGTGGTGGCTCAGAGAGTTTGAAACGAATTGGGCAGTGTCAAGGGCAGGAAGAACAAGGTAGCGAAAAGAAGTAAGCGAATGAGAGGGACGCACCTGGTCGAGCGACCACGTGAAGCAGCCAGCCATCCCGTTCTGCTTCGCGAACGTTGCCTTGTCGCCGAGGGAGTACGTGTCGTCGTACGTCACGACCGTCTTGCGTGCCGTATCGAACAGGAACGGCGTGTCACTGCAGTCATCCCAGCCTGCGCGTCATGTCAGCGATCCAATCCATCGAACACGCAGGACAATGCCACGGTATAGCTGCGTATAGTGATATAGGGAAACACACCTTCGGTGTAGCCGTTGGCAGCGACGTACGTGCCTGAGGATGTCTTAGTGAGCGCGCCGAGCGCGATAATCTGGTTGAACGGGATCTGCTGCCCGAAGTAGCTGCTCAAGTCCCCCGCGGCCTTCACGCTCACGGTCTCCTTCTCCCTCTCCGTCCGCTCTTTCACCTTACTCCTGTCGTGGTTGCCGGAGAGCGCGAGCTTGTTCGGCTTCGCTTCTTCGTCGTCTTCCGCACCCTCCTCGTTTGTCTCTTGCACCTGAGGGAGAGGGCATGCAAGCCCACGCTCAGGCAAGCCGAGAACCTTCTCCTTGTACTCCTGGAGCTTGAATCCAGGCGGCGGGCGCGCGATGTGCTGGAGCGTCGTGCGCGTGCTCTGAGAGACATACCCATACGTCGGGAGGCCGAGCACTAGCTTCGAGGCAGGGAAGCCTGCCTGCGTCCACTGCGCGAGTGCAGCTTGTGCCGAGTACTGCGGCAACTGCGAGTTGCCGCACAAGTTGCCGAGCGGCGCGTTCGGTCCTGGATTCGAGGACGCACCGAAGACGTCGTAATTCCTGCAGATCACGACGCGCAATCGCAGTGAAGAGGCGCGCATGTCAGCAGCATGTCAGTTATAGTTGGGCGGGAAAGGGAGCTAACATGATGTTCGCATAAGTCATCACCGCAGCGTATGCGGAGACGTTGGTGAGGGGGCTGCCGTTGGAGCCGACCCATGGCAATTGAGTCACAGCGGCGGAGATGATCTTCGACGAACCCAGCGCGGAGCGCAGGGACTGGAAGAACGACAGCAAGTTTGCCGAATCTGAGGTCGAGTGAGGGTTCCCAGCTCCTGATTCACCGGGGTATTCCTGGAAAAGCCTGTTAGCAAGACAGTACTGGACTAAAGTAGCAAGTACCGTTACATACCCAGTCGATGTCAATCCCTATAATAAAGACACATCAGGAAACTGCGCTATCGACAGACGGAGCATGTGCTACTCACCGTCAAGATTGTAGGTATTAACTGCGCTGACGCATGCGTTCACAAAGGTCGAGCGATTCGCAGCAGAGCTCATCGTTTGCGAGAACCAGTAGCTGCCGCCCCAACCACCTGCATTGTCACGAACACTGCATTAGCACCCTGAAAGCCGTGGCGGAGCGCGGGAGGCAGCTGCGCATGAAACGTACCGATTGAGAGGACAACCTTTGTACCATGACCGCTGTTGTGAGCGCTACTAACGAGCGTCTTGAGGGTGGACGTCGATCCAGAGTCGAAACTGATGGTGCACGACGAGTTCGGAGTGGCGAACGCTATAGTATAACATGAAACGCGTCAGATCCACTGGTTGAATCTGCGACATTGCGCCAGGCTGCGGCACCGGGAAAGAGAGAAAATACAAGGCGACCCTGCCACTGCATCGCATGGGCTGTGCAGCGTAGGGTGCGGGGATAGCGGGGCGGGCTGGTGCGTCCTGTGGCGCCGGAGGTAGCACTCACCGAAGAGTATGATGTCGAATTTGGAGAAGTCAAGCGAGTTGGGCGGAATCTGGCCAGACGACCAATCTGGGTAGTATGAGGCGTACAACGGAGTCGTGGCCTGGGCGGAGAGTTTCGCCTGTGCTTCGAGCGCTGCCTTGCGACTGAGAGTCGAGGGCAGAGCGTCTTCCAAGCTGAAGCCACGTGAGACGGGAGAGGCGCCAGAAGGTGTGAGGAAGTCGATGAGGGCCTTGTGGACGCGGAACTGAGGGGACTGGAGAAGGCCGGCGAGATAAGCGGACAATCCGGCCTTGCGTTCGGCAATGAGCGTGTCGTCGAGCCAGGCAGAGGGCACGAAAGTAGTGGCAAGGATGCGCTTCGGTGGAAGAGATCCCGGGTCGTTGAGGGTATCGTGCAAGGCGACGAACTAGCAAGCCTGATGAGTTGTAGTTCACGGTGATCAAGAGACGCGCATACATCGGAGTAACGCTTGGAAACCACAGATGTCTTGCCGTCCGTAGCCTTGACCTCGATGTTGTAGAGAATGTGAGGGCTGGGCGCAGAGGCGGTAGTGTGGCCGACGACGCGAGCGGCAGCGATGGTAGACATGGTGGAGGTACAGCGACTGGGGGAGGAGGAAGAAGAGGTGAAGCCATTAGGTTCAAGGTTTGTATGTTTTTATATGTCGAGGTGGGGTGCGAAGAGACTGGGAAAGGCAAATGAGGTCGATCAGAGACCAGAAGGGGAAGAGTTGAAGATGGAGAGTGCACATGGTCACTGTGACCACGACCGGGGCCGTATCGAGCAAGGAAGCGTGGCTGGCAAGGACAAGAGGAGAGGTTCCTCTCCATGATATCACTACAACTCTTCTGCGACTTCTTTCGCGGAACACGTGCTTTCCGGATACCACGCCTCTCGACAGCCTCGCAGCTCGCCGTTCCGAGCTGTCTTATCGGAGTGCAGGGATCGTCTCCGATAGGTACAGCCGCTGCAGGCTGTATGTCGGAGAATGCTAATGAGAAGTCAAGGCCTCGCCAGTGGAGGGACTGACAGGTGCTTGTCGAGCACATTGGGGCGAGTAGCTGCAAGGGGTGCTACATGCGTCATTGCGGGATGTCTCACGCGCAGCATGCAGTCGTCATGGTCACAACACCGAAATAAAATCATGCGTACCAGAACGCTGACCTGCGGATCCATTAGCAACCATTCGTGTTCGGGTGCATCCACGTACCGAGCGTTCCTCCCCTGCACCCATGACCTCAGTATCACAACCAGAACACCCGTTTCGGGTCGCTGGAGATTGGACAATCATATACCGTCGCACCTGCTCCATCGAACTGCGTTCTCTTCCGATGATAGCGAGCATGTTGGCCCTTGAGCCTCCGCACACGACACGATTGGATTGGGCACGAAACAGGCAAATGGGCCGGTGATCCAGACCGGCGATACTCAAGAAGCGTTGAGCCCCCTGAGCTGCATGTGGTGGCACAATGCGGATGCATTCTCTGACATGCTCGTCGAGCTCTTAGAGCGTTATACGACGTCCGCCACCACAAGTCAGTCGGAGGCCCGGAGAGAGAGCAGCACGATCGTCGTCTCGATCCGTGGACCACTTGCCAACGCCTCGATCAATCGTCCCGATCAGCCAATCGCGCTCTCCGGCGGCTATGTCACAGGCAACGTGGTTTGTGACACGCGCGTCGTGGACAGTCTCCGAGTCTAACTTCCAAATCTTCTTGCAGTGTGACTTGCTTGGGTCTATTGCCGGCTCGTATTACAACCCCTGATTCCATTGTGTTCGAAACCTCGCTGTGGGACACATATCTTCTTGTGCAAGCTGGATTTCACGAACTGAGGTTTGCCTGAGAACACCTCGGGGACGCAGCGCTGACCTGAGCAGTCGCCAGTGAAGTCAGGCCTACTAGTAAGTAGGTTCACGTCGACGTCAGGCTGAAGCGCGAGATAGGGCCTGCTATGAGTGCGAAGGCATTAGCGATTATAGCGCGCCTTTCTTTGGAATTACACCCGAAGGTACTGTAACAGGACTTAGCTCGTCGGCAAGTCTCAGACGCGAGAGATGCAGCTCTTTGTCTGGTATCCAGAAACCACTGTTATACAAATCACTCAGGATCCATCGTTGTCTATACTAGTTGATCAATAACACATCCTGTTTAGGCACGAGTTCCCCCTCCCGATCTCGGCAACATACAACTTAGCCACAGGAGACGCCCGCCTGCAGGTGTGTATCAACTTCAGCCCCAGCTTCCCATCGTGTTTGCGTACCGCATCGTCCCACATTTCTCTATCCTTTACACACACATTAACTCTGCACTTATACTAACCCACACGGCCCCAGTTCTGCCCGCTACCTGCAATGGGCCAATTCTACACGCTGTGAGTGGGGGTTGTTAGCCACAACGTACTCGACGCCCTTGCTGACTGAGACACGCGATCATGAACAGCTATAACATCGACTTGGGGGTGTACCACTATGGAGGGCTATATCTTAGTCAATGGATCTTTCAGTCCAGCCATGAAGATATCGTCCAGCTGCTCCGTTGGGGAAGCCCAATAGTTCTACCAGGGTGCGTCCGAGTCTTCCTTAGATGGCACCTCCGGATGCCAAGACGGCGGCCGTGTACTGATGCGCCTTCAGGATAATCGACGAATACATGCAGGAAGGGAAGCCAGTTGTTCAACGTTCGACGCTGCTCGAGCTCCCTAACGAGCTGCTCGACATAATCTTTGGCATGCTCATCGGCGACATGGGCTTCCTCTCCCTCGCCGTCACCTGCAAGGACCTCCTCACCTTCTCCAAGCGCCACCTCCCCGAGTTCTACCGCTGGTTCCAGCCGCAATGGGGCGGGTGCCGCATCATCTGCTTCGGCGAAGACACGACTACGCTGGACGAGCTCCCGCCACGGCTCCTCCTCCCTCGCGAACGCGAAGAACTCCGCGCCGACATCGAGAAGGGCCGCTCCGTGTACTCGACGCTCTCATACCGCTACGACAAGCAGGACGCGCTCCAGTCGTACATCAGGAGAAAGTGGCTCAAGCGCATCGACGACGACATTCGCAACGGCCTATACGGTAACACCCGGTACGCCCGCTACCACGGACGGATGACCGACTGGATGCTGTTCTCCACCATCCTCTCCCACCGGCCGTACGGCTCCTACCCTAAGCCGCTCCCTGGGGGGCCCGAGGTGCTGTGCAATCTCGAGAAACGCGAGTACGTGCGGAAGGACGGGCTGAGCTTGCCGTCGTGCGTGACGCTCACGCATGCGCTCTTCGTGCAGACGATCTGGTCGGCGAGTGACAATCTGGGGATGAGGTGCGAGGACGACGTCCTGGACAGGATCAAGCAGGGGCCATGGGCGGGCGACAGCGTCTGCATCACGACCGTAGAGACGTTGCCGAACATCGAGTGCGTGGAGGAATATACCGACGGCGACGAGGGCAGGAAGAAGGAGGGGGAGGAAGGCGGCAGGGACGCGGACGGCGAGCGGGCGCCGGTGAGGCGCGAGTGGACGGACGTGACGGCGGAGGTGGATGCCGTGCTGGTGCATCTCTTCGAGCAGGACAAGGGCTCGCTGGAGGACCTGATGAGGCGGGGAGGCATGCCTACTCTAGCCCTGATGACAGATCCCGGTGAAATGATTTGAGCATGTAGGGGCGTAGTAGTCTACTGTAATATTACTAACGGCGCGGCTGGCTTGCGCGGTACGCATACCGAATAAGAACACATTTGCCTATGTGCTGCGCTGCTTGTACTCGACGTTCCTATTGTTCGGTCAACGGCGGCAAGTTGTGGTCTGAACCTGTTAGCCATCGTCATCGTCACGACGGCGCTTGTCATGGCTAAAAGCACTGCGCGGTTGATTGTCCCGTAGCCGCCTCTCTGTTCTCAACTTCACGTTCAACCTTCACCGGCACAAACACTTCACCTAGTCGCGTCAAATCCCGGACTCGCCCGGGGTGTGCTGCCGTCGCAACGATGGATCAATTGTGGAAAGTGTGAGTACTACTCACTACCGTTACGGCAGAGGAAGGTCTGTGCTACATGTGCTGACAGCGACTCCCAGCGTGAATATCGACAGGAGAGAACGGTATCAAGGCAGTTACGAGGGGGGGTTGGGACAATGGTTCTTTCGCGATCACGATGAATTGCTTGAGATGTTAAGAGAGAAAACTCCAATTACCTTGCCCGGGTATGCACCATCATCCTGATTCTCTCGCCATCGTATGCACTTACTAATGAATACTGCGCCAACAGGAACATGAAGAAAAGGCTGGCCGAGGGGAAGCGGGCGATACAGCCCGCCAAGCTCTTCGCGCTTCCCGTCGAAGTGCTGGACATGATCTTCGAGGAGCTCTCGTTCGCCACTCGCGACCCGGCGTTATTCTACTTCGCCATAACTTGCAAGGCTCTCTGCGACATCGCCGAGCGCCGCATCGTCAAGTTCTACCAGGAATTATTCCTTACCTGGCGCGACTGCCGCGTCATTTGCGTCGGGATTTATCTGGAGGAGGACGACGAGCTCCCCGCTGGAGTGCTCACCGAGGCCGAGCGCGCGTGGGTCGCGAGCCAAAGGGAACGTTTGGGAAATTGCTACCAGATCTTCATGGAGAAGTTCACCGACGAGCTGCAGGAGCGACAGCGCAATTTCAACCCATCTTCAGGCGTATGTGCAATGCTCGAGCCCGAGGCTTGGGGACCCCACGGTTACACCTCGAAGGAACGTGGTCCTTTTGGGGCCGACGTCAACATGCTCCGGGAGCTGTACGGATATAAGCCCATCAGCGTGTCGTCCTTCGCGGACAGGGAGGTTCTCTGTAATACCTCAAAGCGCGAGTACGTGAGGGACCTGGCCCTCTACGACCCGGAGATCCCAATGTGCATCACCCTCGCGCAGGCGCTCATCGCCCTTATTTGCTGGTCGTCGGTCGCCGGCTACACGCTTGATTACGAGATCCAGGCCGTGAGTGACATGAAGCGCGGGCGATGGGCAGGGGACAGGTTCCGGGTTGTCACAGAGGACGCGTTGCCAGATTTGGTGGATGGGGAATGGACAGATATTTCGGAGGAAGTGGGCGAGGTATTGCGGCACCTGGTTAGAGAAAACGCTGTCCGACTTAGATGGGCTGACGGATGGTAGAGGACCTAGTATGGCGGGCCGTTATAGTAGAACGTCACGAGAGTCGTTCTGGTAGACAGGGTATAGAATGTGATTTTACAGACTTGATTTTTGGATTGTGCGATGCGGCGCGGGCCGACCTACCTACTGGGACTGCTTCCTGGTAGGTTACTTGGCTCTTCTCTTCTCGTATGGTAGACGGGTCGGAGCCTGCGTATGCAGTCTCAGCCACAGTGCAGCACAATAGAAGTCGCTTGCGGTCTCTTCCGCAGTCCAGATTGTCCGCGCAGTGATCCCATTGTTCACGGCGCCGTCATCTGAGACCTGCAGCTACTTTAGCCACTTCTTTAGCCACAGCAAGCGCCGGCAACAATATATCAATCGCAACCTGTTGCCCGCTCTGTGCCTCTTCCACTCACCTCCTCCGACCTCGATACTGTTCTGCGCTGTGCGCTTCGACTTTGCTCTCTCGTCAGTTTCAAACGTGTGTTCCGTCCAAGCTATCGAAATGGGTCAATATTGGGAAATGTAAGCGGGCTATAGCCATGCATGCTTCGTTGATTACCACTGACGGAAACCTAGTGTCAATATAGACGCACGGGAAACCTACTATTCTGTAGGAGGTAAAATGGGCGAATGGTTCTTCGAGGACCACCACGACGAGCTCGCCGAGCTACTCAGAGACAAAGCTCCTATCACGATGCCCAAGTACGTCAATCATTCTCGTTCTATGCCTGGTCTGTACACTAATAATCTCACCTCAGTGTGATCAAGAAGAAATTGACGGAAGGCAAGAAAGCGGTCCAAACCTCGACACTCTTCAAGCTCCCAGTCGAGCTACTTGCCATGATTGCGAAGGAACTCCACGGTGACGATGTGCTGTTCATGTTCGCCATCACGTGCAAGGCCATTTTCGCAATTGTTGAGCCTCACCTCGTCAAGTTCTACAAAGAGCTGTTCCCGTCGTGGCGCGACTGTCGTGTTATCTGCGTTGGCGACTGCATGGATGACAAGGACGAACTCCCTACTGGGGTGCTCACCGACAGCGAACGCGAATGGGTGAAGAGCGAGCGAGAGAACTGGGGGTCTTGTTACAGCATCTTCGTGGAGACATTCAAGAACGAGCGCTTCCAGCGGGTGAAGGACTTCCGGTCGCCAGTGAGCTTTGCGGCACTGTGGAAGCCTGGAGCATGGGGGCCTCATGGATATACCGCGAGAGAGGGAGCATTCCAGGAGGATATGGAGATGTTGGACGCGCTGCACAGGAACAAACAAGTCAGTGCGACTTCACGCGTAGACCGAGAGGTGCTCTGCAACGTCTCGAAGCGCGAGTACGTGCGAGACCTAGGCTACATCGACCCGGAAGTCCCGATGTGCGTCACTCTGGCGCACGCTCTCATCGTCCTCATCTGCTGGTCTCCTTGTGCCGACTACGCACTCGCGTACAAACTCCAGGCCGTCAGGGATATGAAACGCGGGCGATGGGCGGGCGACAGGTTCCGAATCGTGACGGAGGACAAGTTGGAGGATATGCAGGACAAGGGCGAAGAATGGACGGACGTTACCGAGGAGGCGGGGGTGATATTGCGGCACCTGTGCAGGAAGAATCGTCGTGACTGGGATTGGGCGTTGGAACCTATGCGAGCCGCCGGATGCTCCTGGCCGGAGTACGAATCGTCCTCGTCGGACTCTGGATCCTCCTCGTCGGACGTGGACGCGGATGCGGAGTTGTAGTATCCTGCTCAGTACTCTTTACGGACCGAGTTTGCGCATCAGAAGCAACATGTACTTGTTTTTCATACTGAATCGAAGCTGCATGAATAATGACACAGCGTGCTAGTCATAGCAGTCAAAAGTAGCGTTCGTTTACTCACGCGTAGGTATCATGGATTGCTACTGAAAACTGCAAGTACGTTCAGCGTCGTTCACGATGAGAATATTCGTAACTCACTCGTACGAAACGTAACATCAATCTGGACCGGAGGGAGTATTATCTGACTGCACGCGGAAAAGTCGGCGACGGGTTAATGAGCGACGAACATGAACTCTTGATGGAGTAACTCACAGCCAAAGCCCCGATCACCTTTCCCAAGTGCACCATGACGGAACGTCACGGTGTGTAGACTCTTTCACCTTGAGAAGTGATTCGCACGAAAGAAAACCTGCTTGATGACACTTCAGGGACGCAGCGCTAGTCTCAGCATTCATCCCGCTGGTGGGGCCCCTACTAGGTACTAGAAATAGCTTCACGTCGACGTCGAGCTGAATCATGAGGTAAGCATTGCAAAGGCATTTGAACTGCAGCGTACGATTTTTCAGTATCACAACCGAAGCTACGTGTGACAGGACCTAGCCCGCCGGCAAGTACAACCGCCGCTCTCAGACGCGGGAGGTGCAACTCTGTGTCTGATATCCAGAATCCACTGTTAAAGATTCATGCAGGATTCATTGTTGTCCATACGAATTGATCAATCACACACCACGCGCTTATCGCCTTTACTATCTGCTGGTCGTCGGTCGCCGGCTACAGGCTTGTGTTTAGCATTCAGGCCGTGAGGTACATGAAGCGCGGGCGATGGGCAGGGGATAGGTTCCGAAGTGTACCATGGCTTCTAGGAGTAGTGACCTGGCAAGACATGTTGCTCTGGTAGACAGCCTGAGGAAGGAGGCGGGGCGGGGTAACGTATAAGCACTTGACGGATGGGCATTGCGATGCCGACGCGGTCAGGCTTACCTACTAGAACTCCTTTTCCGGGTGAGGATTTGGCGGTATAGCGTAGGAGCCGGGCTTGGTGTCACTTAGTGACACAATGGACGCTGTAGACGTTCGCTTCCGCAGTCCGACCTTCACACAGTGATCCTATTGTTCGTAAGCACCGTAATCTGAAACCTGCAGGTCCTTTAGCCACAACAAGCGCCGTCGCCAACGATATATCAGCCGCAACTTGTTGCTTGCCCCGTGCACACTCAGCTACCTTCCACACACCTCTGACTGCCACACCGCCAAACGCTGTGCGTCCCAGTGAACATTCTTCACCGTCATCTTCTGTTTTTATCTTTCTGTCGCCCAAGCTATCGACATGGGCCAGTTTTGGACGGTGTAAGCGAGCTGAAATCATGTCGGTTCATCCGTCAGTAGTATGCACTGCTGACAAACAACTAGTTTCAATATAGACGCACGAGAACGTTACTCCTCTTCTGGATGGAAGCTCGGCGAGTGGTTATTCCAGGACCACCACGACGATTTGCTTGAATTGCTCAGAGCCAAAGCTCCCATTACAATGCCCAAGTACGTCGTTCACCTTCATTCAATGCACGCCTGACCTGTGCAAGAAAGCATGGCTAACACCATTGAAGGGAAATCGAGAAAAGACTTACGGAAGGCAAAACAGCGGTCCAGTCCTCGACGCTCTTCAAGCTGCCAACTGAGATCCTGGACATGATCTTGGCGGAGCTTCACCGCGACGATGTGCTGTTCATGTTCGCCATCACGTGCAAGGCTATCTTCGTGATCGCCGAGCGTCATCTCGTCAAGTTCTACGAAGACCTGTTCCCATCCTGGCGCGACTGCCGTATCATCTGCGTGGGTGAATACATGGACGAGCAGGACGAGCTCCCTGCTGGGGTGCTAACCGAGAGCGAGCGCGAGTGGGTGGAGAGCGAGCGAGAAAACTGGGGTTCCTGCTGGAGCATCTTCTCGGAGACATTCAAGAACGAGCGATTCAAGCGGGTCAAGGACTTCAAGTCGCCGGCGTGCCGGGCATTACTGTGGAAGGACGAAGCCTGGGGGCCGCACGGATATACCAGTATAGAGAGAGGAGGAGCGTACAGTGTTGATAGGAATATGCTGAGAGCGCTGCACGGCAACGAGCAAGTCAGTACGACTTCACGCGTAGACCGAGAGGTACTCTGCAACGTCTCAAAGCGCGAGTACGTCAGGGACGTGGCCATCTATGACGCGAAGATCCCGATGTGCGTCACCCTCGCCCACGCCCTCATCGTCCTCATCTGCTGGTCTCCGTGGGCCGACTACGCACTCTCGTACGACCTTCAGGCCGTCAGGGATATGAAACACGGGAGATGGGCGGGAGACAGGTTCCGGATCACGACGGAGGATGTGTTGGCGGATCTGGAGGACAAGGGCGAGGAATGGACCGACGTTACGGAGGAGGCAGGGGTGATATTGCGGCACCTGAGCAAGAAGAATCGCGGTGACTGGGATTGGGCATTGGAGGAGATGAGGGATACTGGACACAGCTGGCCGGAGTCGGGATCCTCGTCGGACTCCGGATCCTGCTCATCGGATAATTCGGATTCCGAATCGTCCTTGTCGGACACGGACACGGATGCGGACTTGTAGTACCCTACTCGGTATCCTTTACGGACCGGATGGGCGGATGTGATTTCTGAAGCAGCACGTACTTGTCGTTCATACTGAATCAAAGCTGCATGATAGACACAGCGCATCCTTAGAAGGCCGAGTTCGTGGAAGGTATGTGATTGTTCACTTACGCGTAAACGTCGTGGATTGTATGGACTCTGGAGGCAGTCGGTAGACGCCCGCCGAGCAACGTGGAGCCACTACTGTATCGTGCCCGGATACGGGATGAATTTCGAGAAAAAGTGAATTCCTCTGGATCCTCAATGACAATCCAACTTTGTATGCCACTGAACAGTGTGCCATCTACCTCTAGTTGCCCTGTTGAAAAATCAGCTCGAAAGGACAACATCTACAAGGAGATCTGGCGTTGTACCCAGATGCGGGATGGTCCGGTTTTGGGGCATTCTACTCTCTCACAACTTCTACACCTTGGTCTATTGCACCAAATTCTCATGTATGCTGCTCTTGCAGGTCCTGTGATTACTCTCTACAGTTGAATGCGAAAAATGGGAGGGTCTGGACGACGAAACACGATGTAATGTAAGGTCGCTGGTCCATCACCGATTTGTCGCCTGTCTCTATTCTCCCCAGCCTCTCCTTTGTGCGTGTTTCTTTTTGTAGCCAATTCTTCCGATGTCTGGCTAGTGTCAGGCATGAAATTTGAGGCATACTGAGCAGAGTCGAATTGTAGAAGCTGTTCATCCCGCTACCGGGTACGCGCGCGCGCCATCCCGGTTCGGGGTCCGATACGGTACCACTGTGGCAGTGCCCGCCACATCAACTGATCCATTCGAAGACTCTTGCCTACTCTTGGCTTCCCTCTGAGGTAGCATATGTTCATTGATAACTTCTTTGAGCCCGATCGCTACTCTCTGGAAAGACGGTATAGCACGCGTACGGGTGATTCCAACTGAAACAGGCCGACAAAGGAGGGCGGTAAGCCTTCAGCCATGGCAGGCGCTGGCGGTATGTTTCGAATACGACTGCGCACCGAGCGAAAGGTCTCTTTGTTAACCTCCATGCTTGGACTCATCAATTAACCGACTAATGTGTCGATTGATAGCTTGTCTGCTGCTGCTGTATGGCAATGCATCAGCTGGCGAAGGTCTACGATTAGCCACAGGAGACGCGCGTTAGAGTATATACAAACGCACCCAAGAGTGCGTCTCTGTACATTCTCTGCCATTACCCTCGGGCCTCACCCAGCTGGTAACGTCTCTCCTGCCTCGTCTTCGCAATATCAAGTCACTGACAGTCCATCGCTTGCCTATTCACAGCGTGCAACCTAACCTCTTGTACCGAGCGCAATTACCAGGATGGGTCAAATTTGGAGGATGTAAGCCATTGCGCGCATTATGAGTCTGAGCTTGTGTTACAACCCTCATACTTCGGGCGTAGATTCAATGTCGATCATCGGGCCATATATGTTGGTACTGGGTTGTACCGCAAGTTGGGCGAGTGGTTCTTCCGTAGCCACCACGACCTCATGGCCAGCCTGCGTATCCCATGTCTTCCAGCGTACGTTCACACCATCTGTTATTCCGCTGGATTTCGCATCCTGACAGCCTTCCTACTCTCAGGGAAATAGACGAGTGGCTCAAAAGCGAAGAGCGTATGCCAGTTCACCAACGTTCAACCTTGCTCAAACTTTCGAACGAACTGCTCTTCATGATTTTTGCGGAGCTCGACGATGCCACCTTGGCATGCCTCGCGATCACTTGCAAAGACTTCCTAACCATCGCAAAGCCGGAATTCCTGAGGCGGATCCGACGCTGGCATCGTTCATGGGCTCACTGTCGCATCATCACTCTCGGCGAATACACATGCTCGGAAGATCTCAACGCTCTCCCTGAAGGGCTCCTCTCCGAGGACGAGAAGGCCGCAGTCAATGCGTACGCCGACGAAATGGCAATCAAGAATCCAGAGGATGCCAAATACGCAAGGAACCTCTACTCATATGCAAGCGAACACTACGAGCTTGACGAGTGTTCCTCGTATGGTATGAGATCGTACGATGAGGACTACGACTACCGGCTCCCGCGGAGGCTCACAGGGTCCGACAAGGTGATGTATGGAGTGCTCGCGGGACCTATATTTTCCTTCACCTATCCGAAAGGCGCCGAAGTGCTCTGTAACATCTCCAAAGGCGAGTACGTCCGAGACGCCGGGCTCACGGTGCCATACCGTATCACGCTCGCCCACGCGCTCGTGTCGCAAACGTGCTGGTCGTCCCAGCCGTCGTTCGCAATGTGTTGCTCGCAGGAATACGAGGAGAAACTGATGCGCGGGCGGTGGGCAGGAGACAAGTTCTGTATCGTGACCGAAGATACAATGCCTAAGCTGGAGGACGGGGAATGGAAGGACGTGACGAAGGAGGTGGATTCGCTTTTGCGGCACATTTGCGACCAGTCCGGCGACTTGGTTGTCGGGGAGGACTAACGGTGTTATTCACGTCGGACAGAATCTCAAGTGATTGGGTACATGATATGTATATTACGAAGGCAATTCGACCGTGCCGTACCTTGGATCAGGGGCTCTGAAGCCGTATAGGACGAACACGATTCGTCGATGGATGTAAACAGACGAGAGAAGTACTGCACTTACCGCCACCACGATAGAGAGCGCCAGCCACAAGCGCCGGATGTGTCGATGACGTCACGCGCCCCCCGAGTGACGTCCATTGCGATCTGAATGCAGCTCTCCCTCACCCGTCTGGTGGGGATCATGGAGAGCATATATATACCGCCTCCATCGCCCAGGTGTGCCCCACGAACACCAAACACTCCTCATCGTCCTTGTCGATATGCTCGCTTTTTCACTCCGTCGCACGTCTCGCGCTCTTCCGGCCGCGACACCATCGCGTCTCCTCCACGCGACCGCCGTGAACGCTGCCCAGACGCCTCCCGGCAAGGACCCACGCCTCTCGCAAGGCTCTGTTAGTCAAGAAGGGCACCATCATCCTAGGGACGTCCATGACCAAGCAGCGCGCAGTGGTCAGAGTGTCGCGCAAGGCAAGCAATCAGCAAGCCCGTACGATGCCGCATCCCGTACCGGGGACCAGAAAACAGACCGCTCTGGCTTGTCGGGAAATCAGGAGGGTGTTGGTTTTGCAGAGCAGGTTGGTTCTGCCACGAGTACCGGCAAGAAGGATCATCCATCGGCTTCGCAAGGCGAAGGAACGGGTGATCAAGAGGAAAGCACGCCGCCTGGGTTCATCGCAAGCGTGAAGAGCAAGCTCGGGCTCGGTACGAGCGCCGGAGAGGTGAAGCAAAATAGAGGAGGAGGCGTCGGTGTCACGGGCACAGGTGCGCTACCATTCGAGAAGAAGCCCGAGGAAGGCCGTCGCCCTTTCCATACGTCAGCGCGGCGTAACGCGGATCCTACTGTGGGTCAAGCTCCCGAGGCTAGCAGGCAGCCGGAAGAACACACGAACGCTCATCAGAACCCACACCTCAAGCATAAGCATGCGGAAAATGCGAAGGCGTCACCTGATAAGGGTAAAGGCAATGCGGGTGAGAACCCAACCCTTCCCTCTCATCAGGTAAGTCCCGGTATGCGACGTTAGAGCCATGCTGCGATGCTCATGATACATGAGTTCGACCAGAATCACAACCCTGAGCAGCGGAGAGCTTTCTCAACATCTGCTCGTCGCCTTGAGAGCAAGCACACAGCCGACTCATATTTCAAAGACGTTGACAACTCTCCGCCAGCGTCAGCGAAGACCCACCAAGTCGATAGCTCCGCGACCGGATCGCAGGTCCAACGTCCGAATGAGCCCACGACCGGTCAATTCTCTCGCGCCGGTCCTGACACCAAAGAGTATGAAACGGTAGGATGACGTACCTGCGATTTATTGGCGTTTTGCTCAGTAACTTTATAGGTTACCCGCGACGGCCAGTACGACGTCCCTCCGGACCATGGCCCTGAGAAGGACCAGAAACTCAGATACGGGAACATCCCCAGCTTGGATGGTAGTCAGAGCACAGGCGAGGGGGTCAGCAAACCCGGAGAAGGACCCGAAGGCACTAGCAAGGGCGGGCGGAAACCTGAAGGCCGTTCATAGACGAGACATCGCGGAGGGAGAGACTGGAGGCACTTGTACGAGTATTATCTCTGGACATGACGAGCAGTGAGCACAACAAGACATTTGTACAATAGATATGACAGAGCATAATGCACATCAGCATCTCAACGTGTATGAGCGGCACAGCGGAGATAGAGCAGAAGCAGAAGTGAACAAACACTTTGGAGGACGTTTAAAAAGAGACTGGTTGTGACCTGTACCGCTGTCTAGACTCTGAGGGAAGCCAAACGACGGCTCGCTAAACCATGGAGGAACTGACGACACAAGGTCGGAAGCTCCTCATCGTAGCTGCGGGATCCTTGGTCAGCAAGATAGCCTCTCACGAAAGACCACAATCACACTCACTACGTCCAATCGTCGAGCTCGTACGCCTGTTTCCTCTCCTCAGCGCAGGCGCGCTCGCTCAGCTCGCTCTTCAAGAACGCAAGGAGCGACTCATCCGTGACGAGGTACCGGTATCGGAGCACCTTTCCCGCCGTGACCTGGAAATTCATCACGGCCCCACGCCGCGCGCCCTCGTAGAGCAGCTCAAAGTTGCACACCGCGACCGGGTCGTGCGTGAGCGCCGGTGTGCTCGTATTGACTGGCGGCGGTGGCGCGATACCTGTGAGCGGGAGCGAGAAGACCCACGAGGCCGAGTCGTCAATCCAGCGCCAGCCTAGGCGGAACGGGGGCTTATGCGCGAATCCTGAGGACGGGGCCACTCTAGGGGCAAAGACGAAGATATCCTCCCCTGAGGGCGGGGTGGGAGGAGCCTGAGGAGCAGCCGCGTCGTCCGCGTCCGCGTCCATGTGAGGCGTCCGGCTCAGCTCTGACGGGGATGGGATGTACACGAGGCGATATGGGTATGATGTGGGCGTGTCTGTGGACATGGGATCGGGCTCGACGTCGTCGGGGCTGGGCGCAGTGATCATGCTGAACCCGCGCTTGTGGTACTTGGCCACGCCGGGTGCGCGGTAGCGCGAGCGACCGCGACACGAGGACATGAGGAGCGAGATGCGCTCTTCCAGGGTGGCTTGCGGGAAGAGGCAATACGCCTTTTCGTAGCTGATGACGTTCATGACGCACGCTATGGAACAGAATCTAGGTCAGAATGCGGTAGGAAAAAGAAAGGGCACTGCTAAGCGGGACATACTCGAGTGGAAGCCCAGGATGACTTCCATCGGCGTGTTCTTCGCAACGATAATTTGGACCTTGAGTTCGCAGTGTTCCCTCGCACTCTGGGAGCTCGTGTCAGAGGTGTCTTCGTTCTCTAGTATGGCGGGTATTGTGGGTGCAGGAACGCTCTTCTTGAATGTCAATATCGCAGCCACTCCCGGCATGCGATATATCCCATCCGTCCTTTGGGACATTCCATGCACGACCTCTTCCTCAAATTTACGGCTCTGATACACGTTCGGCACGAACGTGTACCCCTCCTGAATCAGCCACCGCCCCACTTCGCGCCGGTCGCGCATGTGTACATATAGGTCCAGATCAGACTCCGGGTAGACCGTCCTGTCGAAGAACTGCAGCGCACACGAGCCAGAGATAAGCGTCCCGGTGCGAGCTTGCAGACTGCGAAATGCGCGTGCGCGATCGTAGATCTGCGAGTGCTCGTGGCGGGTGTGGCAGATGGAGCAGCAGGGCGGGGTGGGGGAGGGGAAGAAGCGCGAGAGGAGGCGGTCGATGTTGAAGGCAACGCGACAGTATGCAGCAATCGCGTAGCGGGCGGCTCGGCAGGTTCGGGCGATGCGGAGAAGCGTCGCGGCCGAGCAGTCGTCGAAGATGGGTTCATAGATGAGCTCGATATACAGAATCCGCTCAGAGAAGAGAGCCTGGTGGATAGCAGTTTGTTAGCAGTTGTTCGACATTCAGACCTCTGTACCACCTGCTCTCCGACTTGCCATGGCGTGAATCAACCGTGAACATTGAACACGCATACTGTGCTACGAAGACAAGCATCTCCAATGCACCTACTCAGCATCGCAGCGCCTCCCTTCCCTCTCATGCTTTTCGCTCGATGCCGTGGCGACAATGCTTCCGAGAGACACCGAGCCATACGCGGCACGCTGAACCAAGCTCAATTGCACTCACCATGGCTCGGAGAGGTCGCTGTGGCATATCGATTGGATATGCTTGCCGGGAAGTTCGACGCCAGGCGCAAGCAATCGTCTAAGGAGGCGAGCTAGACAATACACGCAATTGCGATAAGCCAGCCTATGCTGATAGTTCGTCGTGTCTCGTACTGGTACTGTCTACATGCAAGTAGCAGGGTTACATGCAGGACGTGGTTCAACGTGGCGATAGTCAACTCTACTTTCGCTTAGATTTACTGTATGTGACATCAAATCCCGTGCTTGTGACGGGACGTGATCACATAACCCGTCCGAGTTGACGTCGACGCGACCAATTCCATCCAAATACATTCCCCCACGGCGCTGAGCGTTTTGTTGCATGTTCGTGCGTGCGACATCCTGAACCTAGTTGAACTATCCTCAACAGCAAAGCCCCCAAAGTATGTCGACAACTCGCCTTTCAGCTCGAACCTCGATCAGCCTCATGCTGAACTCGAACTAACCGCTGCTTCGTTGGCGGAAGTCTTCGCATAACTCTATCAATTCCTTGTCGAAGCTATTGAAATGCGGTGAGTCTTGTGCAACATTGCGTTCAGAGATGCTTGCGCTCACTAGTTCTGGTCTACGGATGGATGCACCAAATCCTTGATTTGTGCCACCTGCCAAGCTCTCTTGTGAACCTCGAGATATAGATGATCTCCGAGCTCTGCATTCTTCACAAGATACGTGTATCGTAAACACTCGATCTTGAAGACGTGGAAGTGCATCGTGACTTTGTCGCTCCAGCATTCGTGCTCTATTTCCCAGTTGCAGACCGAGACTGGATCGCGAATGAATGGCGGTGAGTCCTCCCTTGCGGCTTGTGGCAGCGCGACGCCTGCGATCGGAAGCGGGAGGACCCACGATTCTGAATCGTCTATCCAGCGTTCCCCAAGGCGGAATGTGGGCTTGCGCGTAAACACAGGCCCGCGGGACTCGGGTGTATGCTCGGAGATTGGAACCAACCTCGACGGAGCGACTGTTGTGGCGCTGGCTCCTATCGAGGATGCCGAAGATGAGTGACGAGGACGCACACGAGGTACGACGAGCGAGAGCCCATCTGCGCAACCTGACAGATTGGCGTGAGAGCCCTCGGATTCGGACGTCGTGCTAGTACCACGGACAGCGGTCAAGGATCGAGGATGTACGAAGGTGAATCCGCGTTCGGTGTATTTGATTACGGCGCGTTGATATCGCTCCGGTTTCTGGGACAGTGTATCATCGCTAGGAGAATTTATGAACATGGAAAGGCGATCTTCAAGTGTGGCCTGCGGAAAGAGGCAGTATGCCTTTGCGTAACTGATAACGTTCATCACGCAGGCTACGTGGGCATCATTAGTAGATGGCTATGTTATCTTCGCAATACCGATGCGTACTGGAGTGAAAGCCCAGGATGACTTCCATGGGGGTTTCCTTCGCCACGATGAGCTGAATTCGGAGCTCGCCATGCTCCTCTGGTGGCCGGGAGCCAGCAAGCGGATGTTCTCTCCCATCGTCAACCGAGAGTCGCTTCGCATCAAGAATACTCCTCTTGAAGTTGAAAACCTGGTAAATGCACGATTCATTGCCCGAGTACTTCTCCACAGGGGTGGGTTGTTCATAAACCTTCTCAACCTCCACTTCTAGATTCCGATCCTGGTGTGTTGTTGGCTCGTATGTGTAGCCCTCCTGGACCAACCAGCGCCCAACCTCCCGCCGATGGCACAAATGCACGTACAAGTCCAAGTCTGATGCGGGGTAGACCGTTCGGTCGAAGAACTGCAGTGCGCATGAGCCTGAGATGAGTGTCCCGGTACGAGCTTGTAGACTGCGGAACACGCGCGCGCGATCGTATATCTGTGAGTGCTCATGATGGCCGCAGCCGGTGATGGAGCAGAACGGGGCGGGGGAGGGGAAGAAACGCGTGAGGAGACGGTCGATGTTGAAAGTTTTACGATAGTACGTGGTGATCGCGCGATGACCAGCTCGGCAGGTGCGGGCGATGCGGAGGAGCGTCGCAGCCGAGCACTCGTCGAAGAGGGGCTCATAGATGATCTCATTGTATAGAAGTCGCTCGGAGAACGGGGTCTGTGAGATAACAGTCAGCACTCGTTCCAGCTCAAACGCACTGCACGGCTCATTCACAATGCGACATCGTCAGCACATGTTCACAACAAGGCACATCTGACGGAATGATTATGCAGATATTACTCGTACTCGCACTCACCGGGAGAGACTGGTGTGGCATGTTGATCACTCGGACTCGGAAATCTTCCACAAATCCACTTGAGACAACAACTGTGCAACGAAGGAGGGAGTGCTATACGAGAAAGATGTACTGCCTGAGTGAAGATAGTAAGTGCAGGTTATGGTTCAATGGCACACGAAGGGTCAACCCTGGGAAGCAACCAGGACATGAGGTACCAGCATCTCGTTCCTTGTCGGACCTGCGTACGACTTACACGTGTCATGTATCTATGGCGAGACGCGCGTACACCGTGAAGCAACCTGCGCGTCAATAATTTGTCGATTCATAGTAGCCGTCTACGTCGGTACACGCCCTCGATTTGTTACTAGTACCACGAGACCATACCTACCAAGCCCGAGAGACTACTGCCGCGATCAGCAAGCAACACCCCAAACCGAAACTTCAAGATACTGATACCGACAACTCACCTCATTCATGTCGCTAGAGCTCGTTTGAAGGATTGTCTGCACCACCCCCACAAGTCCTCGTCAAAGCTGTCAAGGCACGATCAGTCTGTGTTTGAAGACGCGTTCATGTGATGTTCACACTCACTAAATTCGATCCGAAGACGGGTGCATCCTCCCCCTCATCTGTAATATACCGCCCTCTTTCTTGCAGATCTCGGCCTGCAGATCACTGACGAGATTCTCGTCCCGTAGAATATATGTGTACCGTAGAGACTCCCCCTCAACAATGTCGAAGTGCATCGTGACTCTGTTGTTCACGTAATCGTAGCGCGTCTCCCAGTTGCAAATCGCGACGGGATCGCGGACCAGGGAAGATGGACTTGTCCCGGTAATGTTCGGTTGCACGATGCCTGTGAGTGGGAGTGGAAGGACCCACGAGTCCGAGTCGTCGATCCAGCGTTGCCCAAGGTAAAAGGTGGGCCTACGAGCGGATTTGCGGGCCTTCCGTGGTTGCTTGCGCACGGGAGCGGTCCACGACACCGCCATTATCGCAGTGCTTGCTTGTGACGAAGATGCAGAAGACAAGTGAGAAGCACAGATGCTGTGATTAGTAAATGAAAGCGCACCCATGCGACGTGCTAATTCGGCTTGAGGGTCCTCGTACCTCGAATTGGTACGGCGCGAGGTGGATGAGATGCGAGGATCTCTGATGAAAGTAAACCCGCGTTCGGTGTATTTGGAAATCGCACGCCGGTATTGATCTGTAGAGCGGGAAAATGGGTCCTCACTAGGGGAAGACGTGAACAGGGCAAGGCGTTCTTCAAGGGTCGCTTGTGGAAAGAGGCAGTATGCCTTGTCATAACTTATCACGTTCATCACGCAAGCTACATCAGTAGTGAGTGAATCAGCAAACAAGTAAGACGTGGCAGCCTTGACACATACTGGAATGAAAGCCGAGGATGACTTCCATGGGGGCTTTCTTTGGGACAATGAGCTGGACTGTGAGCTCGCCACGCCCCTCTGATGGCTTAAGACCAGCAATCGAATGGTGTTCGACATCAGCCAGAAGCCACTCCGAAGTAGAAACGCGTTTTTTGAAAGTGAAGACCTTGTAGATGCTCGAAATTTCTCCAGCGTATTCCTCCCAGAAGGAGTCTTCATGCTCTAATGCGACTTCCAATTCGAAGTTTGGATCCTGGTGCGATGTTGGCTCGTACACATAACCCTCCTGGATCAACCACCGCCCGACCTCCTGTCGATGGCACATGTGCACGTACAGATCCAGGTCCGACTCCGGGTAAATTGTTCTATCGAAGAATTGCAGTGCGCACGATCCAGAGACAAGCGTGCCCGTGCGAGCCTGTAGACCGCGGAATGCGCGAGCACGATCGTAAGCCTGCTCGTGCACATGGTCCATAGTGCATACAGAGGAGCACGCCGTGTGCTGCGATGGGAAGAAGCGTGATAAGAGACGGTTGATGTCGAACGCCACTCGACTGTACGCTGCAATGGCACGATGGGCAGCTCGACAGGTACGAGCTATGCGGAGGAGACTTGCAGCTGAGCAGTTGTCAAATATGGACTCGTACACGAGCTCGACGTTAAGGATTTGATCGGAGAAGAGAGTCTGTGTGTAGTATGTCAGTATGTGCTCAACCGAAGGCTGCTGCACGAGCGTGTCCTTCGTCGGATGTGGATGCAAATCTGAACACCACTCAATACTGCCCACTTTTTCCGTGCAGTCGCAGTTGCCTCACTCGACTCAAAAGCCCATACGATGACCGAGTGAGAATTCTACACGTACCCGGGACTGTTGTGGCATGTCGATTGATTCCGTGGAACAGCAGGAAGGCCGTGGTCGCGGTGTCTCAAGTCGAAGGTCGAAGTAACGAGCTTTGATGCTACGCGAGCAGAGGTTATATATATATATATATGACCCGGAGGAGAGCTGACAAGAGCTGCATGGAGAGTCACTGCGGTAGTCGTGCAAGTGCAAGTGTGGGTGGCGGGATTAGGTCTTGTCCCTTGCCCGTGGGAACGATACGACGCGATCACGTGCACCAAATGTGACCTCGATGCCTGGCCGCGATCCTGGTCAGAAAACCGAGTTGGAGTGTGTCGCTACTATCAGTGTTGCGCTCACGGACCGTAAATTCAGGTCGGCATTATTGATCCCCTCTATTGCAGCTACGAGGCTTTGATTAGGGTATTACATTCATATTCGACCTCAGGCTACATCAGTACAGCCTCTACGCCGACCATCTCATTCCTCCAAATGCCACGGGTTCTCCTTGCATAGGTCTTGTAATATAGCATCCACCTCCTCTGTAACATCCGTCCAATCCTCTGTAACATCCGTCCAATCCTCTGTAACATCCGTCCAATCCTCTGTAACATCCGTCCAATCCTCTATCTTCAGCCTTGCGAAAGCCTCCTCCGACACGATGCGGAACTTGTCGCCGACCCAGCGTCCCTGCTTCATGTTCTTCGTAGCTTCAAGCTTGTATGCTAGGGCATAGTCGGGGCGAACTGAAAGTAGGGCAACACTGCCACAGGCGGTTTGCTGAGTTACTCTAGGTCGATAGAGCAACTGATTGTGCCGTTTTCCATGGCCATCGACCCAGCGCCATCTTCTTCGTCGACTACCTCAGTCAAGTATAATGACAGCCCATCTGATCAATAGAGGAAGACCCAACTATTTCCGTACTTGGGTTGCAACTCCCCCGTTTATCAGAAGGCAAGGGGTTGCGACCGGATGCAAGTCCGGACCACTCCATGACTGTACAGAAGAATGTCCACAGCACGGCCTAGCGAATAGAGCCATACAGCTACGCTTTGTACGGCCTCCCGAACACGAGCCGATCCATAGGGGGTCTACCGTGGTCGGCATCTCGCGCACCAACAACGCATCGACAATACGGAACCAATCGTTTGCTTATAGGTCGTTCCTCCAAAAATTCCTGCACCAGGGTCCTGTAGGCTTGATACTCTGCATTTTCATGATCTCGTTGCTTGACAGCCAGGCCCTACACCAGAACCGCCCCACTCCCATGGCGCCGAACTGTTTTACACTCGGCAAGGTCCCAACTACTCAGAGGCCCTCAGGGTTGTGCGCAAACGATGAACATGTCGATCACAATATATTACACCTACTCCCCCCGCGTCCAGAGTCAAGCTTTACCATAATGAATCATGTCCAATTTGTATGCGCATTACTTCGCTACTGTGAACTATACTTCATTAAGGCAACTAGTCCTCGTCCGACTCCCCGCCCCAGTCGTGGCGGTTATTCTTGACCAAGTGCCGCAATACCACGCCCACCTCCTCCGTGATGTCCGTCCAATCCTCACCCTGGCGCTTCAAGTCTGCCAGCGCGTCCTCCGTCTCGATTCGGAACCTGTCCCCAGCCCACCGTCCGCGTTTCATATCCCTGACGGCTTGGATGTTGTACGCGAGTGCATAGTCGGCCGAGCGCGACCAGCAGATGAGGGTGATGAGCGCATGCGCGAGGGTGACGCATTGTGGGATTTCCGGGTCGTAGAGGGCCAGGTCCCTTACATATTCGCGCTTCGAGACGTTGCAGAGCACTTCTCGGTCCACTTGGGAAGTTGTACTGACTTGTTCGGCGTGCTGATGCAGCCCTCCCAGCATCCATATATCCGCCCAAAAAGTTGCGTCCGGAGCCATGCTAGTATATCCGTGAGGCCCCCACGCACGCTTCTTCCACAACGCTGCGGAGCCCGTGTCAGACTGGAAGTGTTTGAGCTGCTCGAATCGATCGTTCTTGACCGTCTCCACCAAGGTGCTGTAACAAGAAATCTGCTTCTCTCGCTCGCTCTCAGTGAGTATCCCAGCCGGGAGCTCGTCCTCGTCGCCCATGCTATCCCCGATACAGATGATACGGCAGTCGCGCCAGGAAGGGAACAGCTCCTCGTAGAACTTGACGAGATGGCGCTCGGCGATTACGAAGATAGCCTTGCACGTGATGGCGAAATTGAACAGCGCATCGTCGCCGCGAAGCTCCGCTACGACCATGTCCAGGATCTCGGTTGGCAGCTTGAAGAGCGTCGAGTGCTGAACCGCATTTTTGCCGTCCGTCAATTTCTTCTCGATCCCCCTGAGGTTATGATAGCGTCAGCCTTCAAGCACCGAGCACGAGATTAGGTGTCACATACTCGGGTATAGACATTGGAGCTTTGGCTCTGAGCAATTCGAGCAAGTCGTTGTGGTGGTCCTGAAGGAACCATTCCCCTAGCTTCCGTCCAGAACCGGAGTAACTCTCCCGATTGTCTATATTTATGCTAGGATTTCATGAGCACAAAGACCCACCGTTACGGCGGCCAGTAATAATTCATGTACTCACATATCCCAATACTGACCCATATCTATAGCCGTAGCAGATAAGTCGAGACGAGACGAGGAGTGAGCAGGTCACGGTTGACAGAGAAGTGGGCGGGAGGCTAATTTGCGGTTGATATACACCTACGGCAATGGCGCTTGTTGTGGCTAAACACCTGGATGTCTCAGATCAGCACTTCATAGCACCGTGACCACTCACCGATGTCGTAAGGTCACTCCTTGGCAGGACAAAGGTGCGCCCATTGTGCGATTTGGACAATGAGATCGCCTCGGGTCGCTCCGGGCGCAGCTCATCTCGGAGGAAGTTCTGCTATATCACTTTCCAAGTGCCTTGCAAAGAACACGCCGACTACGCATGCCCCGCTTCCGATGTCTACGATGTCCTGAATCAAGGTCGTGTGTCACTTGTTCCAATTCAGTTCAACAAAGAAACGTTCCACCCAGGTCCATCGACTCCGTCCATCCACACGGCCGATGAGTGGCGGATGGTCAGGATCAGTGCGACTTGGGCCCGCCCAAGCGTTCGAACGTATTCATGTTCCAGAGATGCTGCAGCACCGGCCGAACATCAACCGTCGCATCCCCGCCATTCCCTTCCGCCGCCCGGTTCTGGCATTGTGCCCAACATCACAATGCAGAACCGGTCGCCGGCCCACTTGCCTCGGACTTGACTCCTCTCCGCACGAGCCTCCAAGTACCGTACATGGAGCCGTATTTCCTCAGGTGGATCACATGTTGTTCACCGCGAGCGCATGGGGAAGGGTCGCCGGATAATCGACACCGACGTTGAGTCTATCCTGGCGGATGTAGAGCCCTTTGGATTCGTTGCACAGCACGAGCACGCCGGAAGGGTGTGAGACCCCACGACGGTAATACGGCGAAAAGACAAAGAGCCTTTCATCGTCGAGCCTCGCCTGCGTGACGCTGTGGCAGCCATGCACTCCGTCTTCCCGGATCGCGCCGACCATAGTGCTGCGGTATTGGCCCTCTTCGCATTCGTGTGGCGGTAGTTCATAAGAGTAATAGTACCCAAAATCGCCCAAGACGAACTCGGGTTACCAATCACCGTACCAGAATGAGAGGTCCTCGTGCATGTATTGCACCACTTCCTTGCTGATCAGGAGACCTAGCGGGTATGAATCGCGGAGACAGGCCAGGCGAGAATGCGCCCACGGGCTGTATTTCTTCCCGAGGCGCGCGAGGAGAGTCGTCTTGCTGAGCTTGAACAAGTCTTTGCACGTGATAGAAAGACCAGCGACGTCCCAGTACTTGAGATGATCGAAGACGGAAAGCAGAAGCTTGAGAGTGCATCGGAGGAGCGGGCTGCGCTGAATTGCCTTGGCGCCTTTGCTGTACCCTTGCCTGCACACAGACAACAGTGCGTCTTAGCATCATGAGCTCTATAGACGGCATACGAAGAAGGGCGCACTCACAGCGGAAGCCTGAGCCACAGCTGGTCAGCCAATGCACTTTCGACCTCCATAGGGAACCGTTCTCTGGATTTGGTGAGTATACTGTACTGCCGCGCATCAATGGCCAACCTGGGGGGAAAATACAGCTATGTCAGTCCGCATTGTCGTACGCCGCGATCCCGTCTTGGGAGAATAGGCACTTACATCACCCAGGCCCGGCTTCGCCCATGGTCAAGAGGCAGCAAGGCGCGCGTACCAACGATAACTTCGATGCTCGAGAGGAAGCCGACGTGAGGGATGTGGGTTGAGTAACGCTAGCGGGCGACTGTATGAATATCAGCTGGCCGAACTCAGCTGCCGCTCCTCGCGAGGCTTGATGCTCATGGTCGCCAGCCAGCACCCTGAATCGAAGATAGCTGGGACAGGCTCACGGATAGCCAAGGGTATTTGATGACTCTCCAGGCGTTGTCGTGAGCCCGCAATCATTGAAACAGAGGCAGTGGAGTAACACGCTGAGGCAGGCAGGTATCAGGACCTCAACTGGCTGTGCATCAGAACTGTAAGTACGGATAATGCTTTCGCCTGGTCGTCCTACCGTGCACGATGATACATGTTCGTGTTAATTCTCGGATTAACAATACATCGCACGGTTACGCTGCCAAGGCAGTCAGCGACCAGGAAGCCTGACGAGGATTATCACAGGAGAACAGCTGCTCTTACCTGCTACGCTACGAGGTCTTATCAGCTTGTTGTCTAGACGTCATCCTCGGTGGGCCTTGTGTCGATTGTAGCTTTGGTCTCGCCTAGGGGATGACATGCGCTCAGTTCCAGCCGACTTCTTCCTCAGGGATCGTGTTCTTCGTGGTTTCGGACTGGGAGGCACCACTATCTGGTCCGTGCCCGTGTTTCGTCAAGATGCGGGTACAACAGTGTAGGGATAGGACGCACTCACGTTATACAAGGATAAACTAGCTACAACGACAGCCGCGAAGGCGACTCCTGCCAGTACGATTCGTCTCAGCCGACGGATCTTCGTAACGTGCACTAGACGTGCTGAAGGCATGACGAGCGGGTGGGGAAGTAGGAGGTCAGCAGAAATTGCTTCGAGTACTACATTCGAGTGCATTCAGTTCAGGTTGAACGAGAGGTGGGGGGCCGACTGCCGCATGTTTCCAACGACATGCCCCCCGCAGCTCTCTGTACTACAAAGTTAGGTTCGGTGAGGTTCGCGTGGTGGTGAAGCTACAAGATAACTTCGTCAGTGAGAGTATGGATTTCAAGATTTGCTGAAGGAATTTCCAACCTATGATAATCCTGAACCGGCCCTGACGATGGGTCGCAGAGTATTGGTATGTGAGGGCAAGCTATGACATAGTTTCTACAACAGATATACAGCGATACTAGGAATCCGACTAATAGCACACCGAGAACCGGAAAGGAGACGAGAGATTGTACAGGGAACGGTGGACTGACGTAGCGTTCATGATACAGAGAGAGCTGCCGAGACGAAAACGATGCCGATGTGTAGTGGGTAGTGAATGCCGCGCTCAGAACTCGGGGGATCTGCGCCCAACGCTGGCCCAGGAGACGTCGCTCCCGTGCTGCGAGGCATCATCGCGGAAGAACAGAGTGTTGTGGACTTGGCTGGGCGGGCTGAACATGCCAGAGCGAGGGGAGAGGATGTCGAACTCATCGTCCGAGTCCATCGTCAGGTCCGAACCGATAGACGGAGACTGAACGCGAGGAGAGACAACAGGGGAGCGAGAGTTTATGTGTTCTGGTGTGCTGCGAGCATCTACGGAGTGGATATCCGAGAATGGGGATTGAATGCGGGATACCGGGAACGAGTGAATGTCGCTAGGCGTCTGACTGCGCTCGGAGACCACCGACCCACCAAGCGGGGTGTTGTATGCGGATACTAGCGCTTGGGAAGCGCCAAGGTCTGGAGTGGGTTGCCTTGAAGAACGCGCAGAAAAGGCTGTGGATGGAGTAACAGCCCTTGTTGATACTGGGGAAAAGTTGGACATGGGCGTGGGCAGATGCGGTGACACAACGCGAGGTGGGGGAGAAGGGGACTTCTGTGCACGAGGTTGCGGTTCGACCAGCGTGATCGTCTGCGGTGAGGGGCTGTTGTATTTGGAGGAATGCGGGCTGCTGATAGTTGAAGACCGTCCACTTGGCGAAGGAGGCTCCGACGTATCAAAGAGAACGTGCGTGGGAGACATGGCAGGATACGGGATGAAAGAGTTTGACTAGAGGGATTGGTCAATACCGGTGGTGAAAGCGATGAGATCTTCATTTGCTCACCTCGTCCATGGCACTGGTGGGCTTCCGCTGCCGGAGTCCTGAAGAGGGCCCAGGTACATCTTGCCTCCGAGCATCTCCTTCTTTCACTGCGAGGTGCTCAAGCTCGATGGACATGCTGTTGTCGTCGTCGTGCTTCTTGTCCCTGAGACTATTGGACCGCCTAGAGCTATTCTCGTCACCCTGTTCGATAGGGTGGGGATCGGCGAGGACGGGTCCTTGCCTCTGACGCCTCCTCTGTTTACGTCGCTCTAGGAAAGACTCCGCCCATACTTCGACCTTGGGAGCGATATGCGGCTCGTAGACCAGCTGCGGAATGCTCGGGTAAGCCCAGGAGCCGTAACCAGAGTATCCATCGGCATCGCGTGAGGGTATGTACCCACCTCATGAAAAGCAATACCAACTGCAACGACCCCGACGACGGCAACGGCGATGTACACGGCTGGTGCAGGCATCGCAGGTAGAGAGAGATGGATGGACGATAGGAAGGGTCGTCGTCCTCGATCGGTATATGTACCCGCAACTTGCCGCCCACTACATGCCGCCGGCACGTGCGGACCCCACATGGGCGCTTCGAGCGGGCTACGACTTTGAAATGATCATCCATCTCGCCTTGCAAGTCGACGTCAACGCTAGCTCGCATGTCGCCTCATTTACCAGAATGGACCTTCGAAGCTAGCTCGAGACAATGGCCCATCTTATGCAGGTAGGCTAAGCAGACTACCTCCACCTGTTATTGCTGTAGCGTCATCGCGTAAGTTTCGTGTGTGGCATTCATGTGCACCGGGAGGCCGGGTGCCTGGTGCTGATCAGATTACAGCGTAAATTCAAGTTCAAGGTGGCCGAGCATGTTGAAGAACCATTGTGAGTGTATACATCGGTCTCGAATCTAAGATTCTGAACAGACGTGATACAGTGACTTGAGTGGGGAGGTCTCTTCATCGGTACGTGCGACAGTTCTGATATAACAATTACTAAGTTCTAACATTGATATAAGAGTAGGTCATAGGTTGCCTAGAGTCCACCTTCCTGTTGAGAGGGCTTGCACACAGTCGTAGTCTACGCGGAGAATAGCGCGGACGGCCGATCTGGTACCTCCCAGCGATGCCTATAGGTGCTCACGGATCTTGTGAGATCAAGGGTGTTGACAACATAGCTACTACCTCTTGTCAGTGTCAGTATGCATTGCATGCACGTCGTCGTCATAGACCTCGCTCGCGTCGCGTACTACGCGTACGGTCGTCACGTGTGCGCAGCGAACCATATATGGTGGCCTTGAATGCGTGCGGATCTCGCACAGCGCGACGGTCACGAACGTGCTTCGAACCTCCCCGCCAGCGCCACGCTTTTCGTGGCTTCGGCTGCTAGAGTACATGGACGGTACGTGGACTCCGGCTCTATATCTTCAACCGCAACGTCCATGTCGTCGGACGAGGCTCCTTTGCTGCCTGTTGATAACACGTCTCGACTCTCGACGAAAACACCGCGTTGGCAGCCCCGTTTCGCGGTCATGATAGGGCCCGTGCTCGCCTCGTTGCTCTTCGTGTACTACGCGTATGCGACACTACTGCCTCGCGAACATCTGGAACTCCGCGATGCATCGACCTCTGGGTTGGGCGTATCACCTGAGGTACAGCTCAGCTGGGCCATGTATTCCCCGTACTTCCCTGCAGCGTTGTATCGGCCACCCCCGGCGAACTGCAAAATCAACCAGGTACGTAAACGATCGTAGGATTCGAGTTTTGCACTGGCTGGCGAGGAACGAGGCTATTCCTAGTGTACCATCAGCGCCGTTATCAGGCCAGAATAGTTACTCATACTGCTGTCCATATAGGTCCATATCGTGAGTACACAATGTTTTTAGGTATCGCCCGACACTTTATTCTTGCGTTAGCTTCAGCGTCATGGCGCACGCTTTCCGACGTCCGGCTCGGCCGAACGAATTATTGCAGCGATAGACAAGCTGCAGGCAGCGGATGACTATAGGGATCCTATGCTCTCATTCGTTCAAGACTATACGTACACCCTAGGACAAGATGACCTCGTTGCCTTGGGTGCTTCCCAGTATGTAACGATTTGGCGCTCTTCGTCGCGAACATGCGCTTATGATGATACGTTAGGTCCGCAGCTTCGGGAAGGGAAGCATTTGAGAGGTATTCCTCTATTGTAGGCGCGGACAAGCTCCCCTTCGTCAGGGCATCTAGCTCCAATAGGGTCGTTGCAAGTGCTACCAACTGGACTGAGGGTATAGGCTATACCACTATCCAGATGTACCTTTCGTATTGACCATGCGTCGGTAGGATTCGCCGCAGCCAGTGCGCATCGGCTTAGGCCAGTCCTATCCGTCGTGTTGTCTGAAGCGGTATGCCCCTAACGAACTCAAGTCCCGCAAGGTCACTGACTTGGCTGGTAGGGGAACGATACTCTCGACGACAACATGTGCCCATCCGCGGGTGATGGGAGCGCTCAAACATCCCAGTGGTTAGCCACTTTCTCACCAGCCATGACAGCGCGCCTCAACGCAGGCGCGCCGGGGGCGAATCTAACGAATACGGACACTTACAATCTCCTGTCGCTTTGCGCATTCGAGACAGTCGCGAAGGGAAAACGCAGCCCATTCTGCGACGTTTACCAAGAGCTCGGCGCTGAGGGTGCGTTCGCGTACAACGGCGACTTGGACAAATACTACGGCACTGGGTAAGCTTCATCACCCTCTCGCGCCAACATGCTCTATGACCTTGGCCCCTTCGCGGTCACAGGTACGGCCAACCGCTCGGGCCCGTACAGGGCGCAGGCTACATCAACGAGCTCCTCGCGCGGCTCACATCTCAACCCGTGCGCGACCACACGCAAACGAACAGGACGCTCGACTCGTCCCCCGCGACCTTCCCGCTCAACCGCACGCTCTACGCGGACTTCTCGCACGACAACCAGATGGTCGCTATATTCTCCGCCATGGGGCTCTTCCAGCAGCCTGCACCCCTCGACCCCACGAAGCCCGACCCTCACAGGACGTGGCGTGTCCAGCGGATCGTGCCGTTCTCTGGTCGGATGGTCGTGGAGCGGATGCAGTGCGCGGGAGGGGCGAACGAGCAGTACGTGCGTGTGCTGGTGAACGATGCTGTACAGCCACTGGAGTTCTGCGGGGCGGACGCGCACGGGCTCTGCACGCTGGACGCGTTCGTAGAAAGCCAAGGGTACGCACGGAATGACGGAGAAGGGGACTTCGAGAAGTGTTTCGCATGAAGGGGGCGATCTCGCAGATACCCAAAGCCCACGATGTACAACGATATCTACGACCCCCTCAGGACCATGAATTCTATGACCTACAAGGTGTTCTCGGCCGTAATCGCGGCACGCCTCGCGTCCCGCTCCTGCTTCAGGTCCTTGATCTCGTCCAAATCTATGACCTTGAACGGCCACGTGACCGCGTTTCCGCCACTCCGCAAGACGCGTAGGCCCATGTCCTCTAGGAGATCGTCGGTATATTGTGGCCAGCTGCACGACGTGAACATAGATGAGCCCTCCATAGTCGTGCGCAGCAAGCCCAACGTGGGAAGACTCACCACAGGAATGTGAGGAATGCCGTGTAGCTGGGGTTGAGCGCCGTTGCGGACTGAGGGTGTCTCTGTTTGAGCCACGTCGCTTCCCTCTCTGCCGCAGCGAGTGCTTCTTCCGTGCTTCCTGGGAGGCGCATAGAGTCCCCAAGGAAGTACGAGGAGATCCAGTGAGCAGCGACCTCCGCCGTATAACCGTTGTTCATTGAAATCTGATATTATCCGGATTAGTGCTCAAGGGCCGCGTACGAGTCGACCACCTAAGCGAGCCCAAGCTACGCACCCCTGTCCCGTTGATTGTGAGGTCGCGGCGCATGATATTCTTCGCGGGGACGATGCCGCGGTAGATCGTCGAGGACCAGCGCTTCGCGTCCGGGTGAAGAGGGGGCGGGTTCTTCAGGGTGGTGTAGTCCCAGCGGTAGGGAGCGTCTGGGTTGGCGGGCTGTGGTGCTAGCCCGAGCTCGTCCAACAGTTCCTCTAGAGTCCACAGTGAGCAATCTGATGAAACGCGAGGCTTAGGTGCGCTGATTGCTCACTGTCGAAGATAGCCTCCCAAGACGACTTGTACCCCGTTCCTAGAACCAGGGCGTCCGCTCGTATTGAGCGCCCATCAGCGAGGACCACCGAATGTCCGTCCTCTCCGAACCGCGCGACGTGTGCAGGTGTGACCACGTCAATCTTCCCTGCTACTGCCAGGGACAAGAAGCCGTTGGGCTGTGGGACGCCTTCGTCGTTCGCGCGCACGCTCCAGTAGGGTGTTACGACGTTGCGCAGGGGTGAGCCTGCAGGGACTTTCGCTGCAGAGAACTTGTCGAGTTGTTACCTTGTGAGAAGGGTGGTCACAGATTCGCAGCGCTTGGGACGACTCACAGCAGCTTGAACTAGGACATACCAGATGGACCGGACGAGGAACGCGCCGATCCAAGTCGTATGCAAGAAACGCCTATCAAGCAGATTCACAAGCGGCTGAGATCTTCTATGTTTGGTAATGTCAAGGTTTGACACTTACTCTAGAGTTGTGCGTAGGTGGATGTGTGGAGAGAAGATGGACAGAAATCTAACATATGGCGCGGTGAGTTCGTCCAAGTCCACATCCTAGTTGACCTACCGAATCTTACCGGCTCTTTCTGACGAATTCTGGTAGAGTGATGGGGCTTGCCAGGAACCAGTCCAGATTGTGACACACGAGGGTGACTTTCCTCCCCTTGTTAGCGAGGAATGCGCACATGCTATCCGAACGCAAGTTCACATCAGGATATGAAAGCCTCTTACCACGCGGAGCACTTACTCTTGAGCTGACTTTCCACCTCCTACCACGACCACAGCAGGCGCGTCTGGTCCATCGCCAGGAGGGACTGCTTCTAGGACCTGGTGTATCTTGGACGCGAACTCTCCTGTGTGTATGACTGGCCCTTTGAACCCGGCGGCCGCGGCGGCTTCGCGATCTAGCTGTTCTGGCATCTTAGGGGCACTACACCCCTTGAACGCGGAGAAATAAGCGTCAGTACTGCACCCCAACCTTCTGGCGAGGAACCTACTCCAGTGCAGAGAACGATTCGCGAGTACTCTCTGGTTTCGAAGTTGCCATCCTTCGCGTCTTGAACCTCGACACTCCAGCCTTTCCCAGACGGATGGCGACGTATTCGTTGGACCGCCTTACCGAACTGGATCTTCCCGTCCAGATACTCTCGAGAAAAGGCCTGGAAGTATGCGGATAGCTCCTGTCCAGAGGGGCGGTCTAGGAACGGGCCCTTTGCCGGAGGAGGCAACTTCAGGGGCGAGAGGCGATATTCTCCATAAACACTGCAGAAGATGGCTTTCAGCTCAGACTCGGTTACAGGATACGATGCTATCTGGACTCACCTGTTGGAATACAGCCCCTCATAGATACGGCTGGGTGCCCAGACTCCGCCAACTTCAGGATCTCGGGTGAGGACCTGTACGTTAGTGAAGCCATCCCTCAGGAGGGTATGGGCAGTGATCAAGCCAGCTACGCCAGCGCCAATGACGGCGACGGATTCATCTCGAGGGTCAACGCTCGAGCTTGGGGCCATACTCTGACAGAGTTGGCCGTTCAAGGTTTAGTCCCTGAGAACATGTACATCTTCTATATATCCTCCGCTCTGCAGCTCTTTTCAGAGCTTCTGATGCCATGCATCACCCGTGGGCTGAAACAGCCCCGTTCGCGGAGTCAGGTTTTGGGTAGGCGCGGTGAAAGCACGGCCGCTCCCGTCTCAAACAAGGAAGGTGTCAGAGAGGAGCTGCGCCGGCGACGCTCAGTGATTCTAGTCATCGATACGCGCGCTATGAGCCCATGAGGCTTCAGCATGCAATCAGCCAAGCCAATAGACTTGTAGCTAGGCACGGACATCGTAACCGGTATGTCAATCCAGCTGCTCGGCATGTGGCACGGTAACATCGCGACGGCGGTTGCAGCCCGAGCGGTAACGTCGATCCGGGCATAAGGATTATGATACTCCAATATGTTCTCCGCCATGTGTACACTCCGCGATTCTATCGATCGTGACCGCAGCCATGGCTCAGGCCCCATTCATCTCTAGACAAGTGGCAGTGGTCGGCCGCTGAGACGGGCGTCAACAGCTCCCTGCGAACCCCCTTCTTGACATGCCCCAACTCGAGCTCACAACTCAACGTACCATGACATATTATTGACGGGAATACAAGTGTGTGATCCTCCTCAATGAAGTGTCGGATTCTGGCCTCTGCCACGTTTTGTATCCCGTTCTTCTTTGAGATACTTGATCTCGTTCAGGTCGATCACCTTGAATGGCCAGGTGAGTCCGTTGCCCCCACTTCGCATGCTTGGTAATTCCATGTCATCGAGGAGGTCATCGACATGTTGGGGCCAGCTGCGCCAGATGAACGGTCGGTACCGAGTGAGACTCAAGAGCCAGACAGACAAGATAACGTACGTCCAGAACGCCAGGTATCCCGTATGGCTGGTGTTCAGTGCCGTCGGGATCTCGGGGTAACGTTGCTTGAGCCAGGCGGCTGCACGTTCCGTCTCTGCGAAGGCTGCTTCTTGCGTCTTGGGCAGCCGCATCTCATCTGCGAGTAGGTACGAAGAGATCCAATGCGAGGCGACCTCCACGGTATAACCGTTGTTGGGCGAAACCTACCATATGTAGCGTATAGTCAGTGCTCGAAGTACAAACCACTCAGTCGGTACTCACGCATGCACCGTTGACAGCGAAATCGCGGCGGAGTATGTTCTTGGCCGGAACGAGCCCACGATATATAGAGGACGACCACTTCGACGCGTCCGTATGTAAGGGGGGTGCATTCGCCAAGGTAGGGTAGTCCCAGTGGTGGGCGGAAGCAGCTTCCGCTCTATGCGGATTCAAGCCCAGCTCCTCTGCGGTTTTCTCTGGATTCCTGTCAAGTCAGTACTTGACTCCCATTGTATCCGAGAATGTGCTTACCATCGAACAGAGGTGACCAAGACGACCGGTACCCTGTCGCGAGTACGACGGCACTCGCTCGCAGAGGGCGTCCGTCATCTAGAACGACCGACTTGCCGCCCTCGCCATATCCGACTGCATGAGCAGGTGTATGCACTTCGATCTTCCCTGCAACAGCTAGTGCGTGAAAGCTGTTTGGCCGAGGCACTCCCTCGTCGTTGACGCGGATATGCCAATAGGGCGACACGGCGTTGCGCAGGGGCGAGCCCTCAGCTATGTTCATGGCCTGGAACTGCAGGATTCGCGAGGGTGAGCATGCCCCACAAACCGGCATATGCTGTAGGATTGACCTCACCGAACTCTCAGCCAAGCCGTGCCACATGAATTCTACTATCTTCTTGCCCAATGACGTTGTGTGTAAGAATCGCCTGCCAACAGCCATTAAATTGAGTGCCAACGAATCTAGTGGAACCATTACACACTCTTGAACTGTTCGCAAGTGAATATGAGGGGAAAAGAGCGACAACAATCTATAGACTAGAGTCGATATAATTCACTGGCGGCGCGAGTGCATCTGGACGTACCTGCTTTTACGGATGAAGTCTGGCAGTGGCTTCGGGCCTGCGGTAAACGCGTCCAGGTTATGACAGACCATGGTCACTTTCTTTCCTTCGTTCGCTAGGTACGCGCATATACTAAAGCAAAGTCCGTAAGCATTTGAATCATCGAATTGAAGGAGGTACGTGCTCTTGTGCAGACTTTCCACCTCCAATGACCACAATCGGTGCAAGATCTGACCCGGTATTGTTTCCTGGAGCGACGTTAGCGAGCAAGTCGTCCAATTTGGGACCAAAATCCATGCTATGGAACACAGGACCTGCGAAGCCGGCGTCTGTTGCAGCCTTTGAATTGAGCTGTTCAGGAATTCGAGCTGTGCTGCAGCCCTACGTATGGACGGATTCATCCCGTTACTATTACATCATAACGGAATGGACGTACACCAGTGCAAACGACCAGGCGAGCATACTCCCTAGTCTCTTTGGTCAAGGACTGGAGGTCTTGTACGTCTAGAAGCCACCCTTCGCCAGATGGATGGCGGCGTATGTTTCGTACGTCGACATTGAACTGTATTCGTCCCTCAAGGAACTTCGAAGCAAACGCTTCCATGTACTGCATCATATCGTCTCCGGTTAGTCGATCCCCTCCAGCAGCAGGTGGTGGCATCTCCAAGGGCGATAGCCGGTATTCCCCATGCACACTGAACGGCGCCAACTAAGTAGACGTCGTCTCCAAAAGCATCAACAAACGCACTTGTTCAAGTAGAGACCAGGGTATATGCGGTCTCTGGACCAAACGCCACCCACGTGCGCATCTCGCGTAAGGACCTGGATGCGAGTGAATCCGTCGCGCAGGAGAGTGTGGGCTGTGATGAGACCGGCCACGCCGGTACCGATGACGACGATTGATTCCGACCGCGGATCGTGGGCCAACGCTGTAGCAGGAGCGGTCATGCTGGGCGACGGACGTGGGAGGGGAGGAATGAAGACACCAGACTTATCCGTAATGTTTGAGCTCTCGTACGTTGAACTTTATGGTGGATGGATCCTGTCCGGATATCAGAGAATACCCGGTCATGAGTCTCAGCGCCGGAGAGATGTGTATCGACTTCGCCAGTGATCAAAACCCTTTGGAATGCACGTTGTGAAGGTCCCTGGCAGAAAACCCTGTGTATACCCGAGTCCATACTCATTGAAGTACCTCATTTCTCGATCAGTGTCGAGTGTATAGCTGCCTTATCACAGCGCCTAAGCCCATATGGCTCGATGAAGCGAGTAGTTACACCTGTAGTCCATATAAGCGCGATTATAGGGCACCCGTCTTGATGCAGATGCATGAAGAAGACATACCCCTGTCCATAAGGCGTAATCCTGCCAGCGGGCGCACTAGATGATCAGCGCCCTCGAGGCTCGCGCGCTGACACCTGCTGACACCGGGGGCGCCGGTGACCACAGTACATATGCATGCTCTGGACGGTCAGCTTCAGGGGCCTGGTCTTTGTGTGGAACGTTACATAGAGCGAGGTATCGATGGTTGTTCATCTCGAGCCTCAGTTGAAGGCCGAGTGTACAGTGTGAAAGCCACGTTTGGCATTGGCATTGGCAAGCAAGCTTCACGAGCGTCTTCAACAGCCTTACATAATCCATGACCCTAAATGTCTCGAGTCTCGACGCTCATCCAACAACGGTCTGGCCTTCTCCGAGCTGATACGTTTGCATACACTTGCTCGAATCCCGTTGTTAGTGTCTATAGTGCCCTTCACACACCCTTCTACTCGACCCTGTATTCATCCGTTACATACTCATTCATATGATCATCATCCGCCCGCCACGGATAGAGACTGCTGCGAAGTGTACAAACATGAGGAGCATACTAGAAAACATACAGCGCTGGACGGACTCGGTGATGCGAGAGTATAGATACGAAACCAAGTGGGACCCTGACAACGCAGACGTCGCTAAAAGATACAAGAGATAAAGATCATCGTCGGGCTAGTAATGCAACCACGAAGAGCATTCCGCCCAGGGCTCCTAGGGTCCCGACGACCGCCCAATGCGTATACGACTCGAAGGGATGTCTGACCTCCATGCGGTTCGTCACCGACGCGCCGCGGAAGGCGTAGAACGTGATGCCGGTCATGAATGCAGCGATCGCCCACGCGAGGAATACCAGAGGTAATGACATGATCACACGCGTTCGCTATATCCACATTCAGCATCAGTGAAGTGGGGTTAAACGGTTGTGCACGTACCGAAAGTTGCCTGAATCCTTCGCTGCCGATGTAGACGATGGTCCTGTCGATCTCTGTCTTGTATCGGAAGAGCGCAAGCACGGAGGACGCCATGCTCGTGCCAGAGAACAGGATCGCGAGGAAGCCAGTGAGACGCGCGACGTCGTCGAGTTGGGGGAGTGAGAGGAATGTGACAGAAGCACTGAGGATGACAGCGGCCTAGACAGAGCTATGGTTAGTGTGTTACGCAATAATGAACTTTCCGTGTACATACCACAAGACAAGCGCATGCGCTGAGCATAAGCATCGGCCCAGCAGTATGCAGCCCACTCTCCTCGTCGAAGTGGTGGTAGCGTGTGCGGGTCATGAAGATGTAGGGGATGCCCAGGCACAGGCAGGCAACGAGGAAATCGAGCGCCGCACGGCGGAACGGTATGTGAGTCTCCGGGGCTCCCTTAATCGCGTCGCGCGGAAGGGGCTTGTCGGGGCGGTAGTTGATTTGCCGCCATTGAGCTACGTACGAATATAAGGGACGTGGCGACCAGGAGGGAAACATGAGTGTACTCACCCACTCGCAAGAGAACCCGGGAGACAACCCTGGTCTGGACGATTACAGCATTCCTGGAAGTGGAGTCGAAGGAACGCAGGAGGTTCATGAGTTCCTGGCACTCTTGCGGTGCGAAAGGTGGCGGTGCCGGCCGTACGGTCGGGAGCAGGCAGTCTATGGAAGATTAGCACGAGAACGTATCTGTATCGGGCGCCTAACACATACCAGTGTACGACCACTTCAGCGCATCCATCGCCTCAGTATGCGTCTCAGAGGATAGTGGAGCATGAGCAGGATGCCCTTCGAGGTAGCCCCAGTACCTGTACTCCATGTCGAGTTCTGATAGTGCCGTCAGTTTGAGCGTCCGAGCTAAGCCAAGCTTCGACTCACTGTCGTCTTCAGAGAAACGCTCCATGATCACGCCCTCGCCCACGACGATCGGAGGCGGCTCCGACGTGATAATGCGCAGCTTGTGGTTGACCCAGCTCTTGACGGGAACGACCTCATGCCGCATGACGCCAACGTCCTTTAGCCAGAGTTCCCAGCCTTCGGGCGGAGGCATTGTCGTCTCGTTCAAAAGCCTCTTCTCGACGTACTCGGTGACGACCTGCAACTTCTTCGGGTTGCGCAGGTCGATGTCCGTAGTGATGCGCTGCGTGGCGTGATAGTAGTAATGCGAGCTGTCTGGAAGCACATACTCCGTCCAGCCGAGACTGCGGATGGCACGAGTCGCAGCGAGATCGCCTGTAACGGGTCCTGAAGGATAGGGAATGGCCAAAATATCGTTCGATTTGGCGCGGCTTGCAGACTTCTGTCCTATGTGCCCGAGGAGAGGCATCCGCTCGCTATCTTCTAGTCAGTATCGCGAAAGGAGAACGTCAAAGATCTACTCACTCAACATCGTGGTGCGTGCTATCTGCAAGCGATGCACCATCTCGTTCGCCTAAGCTGTATGCGGAGGCCGACTGGCGACTAGACCTACGCAGGTTCAGCGAATCATAAAAGGGAACGGGTGACAGTGCACATACTGTGCGCCAATGACGTCCTGCATAGGTGGCAAAGGGAATGAGATAGGTGTTGGAGAATCCTGAGCCTGTTGTTCGGAACGCTCAGGGACAGGCTCTACAACCGGCCTAGGCATAGAATGTCAGGATCGAAAGACGTGATATGAATCAGTAGTATACATACTCGGGCATATTGACGCTCTCGATGGGGGATAAGCCCTTCTTCTGAACCTCGGGGGGATCGGCGAAGGGATCCTCATTGGGGTCAACGAAGCTACTGCACATTCAGCAAAGCATAGCCAGTAGAATACACCACTGCTCACCGAACGCTAGAGCTGCGGCCCCGTCTCTGGTCCGCGGGCGGAAGTGGGTTCCCGTATGAAGACGCCAAGGAGGATTTACTGGCCCTGGTAGACACTTTGGCGGAGGACTGTTGTGATGTCTCCAGCGTATGGTTCGCGGGGTCGGAAAGACTGGAGCGAGAGCGCTTGTGTCCTAGACCAGGCTCATCGCTCCAAGCGAACGTCGAGTCGTCAGTTGGGAAGTGGACATGAGACGCATCCTGATAGTGTACAGGTTCCTCAACAAGGATCGTCTTGCGAGCCGGGGTCGTAGGTGCTTCTAGAATAGCCGCCCGAGGTTCCTCTGCGTTGATCGAAGACACAGTCGGTACAATCGGATCGCTGAAGGAGAAGTAATCGGGACGACGATCTTCCGTAACGGGCGGCCCAGCGGGTTCTGCAGATGCAGGAGGGGGCAAAGGCGCCGAGGGAGTGGGCTCCTCCAAAGGCTGGGTTGTAAGCTCATCCCTCGGCGCGATGATGGGGCTTTCGACTACAACAGTGCCTTGCGCGGGAGGAACGACAGGGTCAGAGAAACCGAATGGCTGTGGCTCCGGGGCCGAGGATGGCGCTGGGTGCGAGAGTTCAGTAGTGAGCTGTTCGGGAGAACGGGTCAACTGCTCTTCTCGAGATTCCTCTGTTGGAGCCACGACAGCCACAGGCTCGGGTGTTGGTTCCGCTACGGATTCAGCAGCAGGTGCAATAGGTTCAGCGGGCGGAGCAGGTTCAGCAGGTGCAGTAGGTCCGGCTGGAAGCGACACATGTTCCGGTTCCGGTGTGGGTGGAGACACTGTTACTGGCGCGGGTTCCGCAGGAGCAGTCGAGTTCTGAAGTGGTGAGGGTCCTAGCTGCTGTGCTAGAGTCGGGGACTCTTCTGCTGTCTCGACGACAGGGCTGGGGGCAGCATGCATGTCTGAAGTTGTCGGCGCCTGCGCCGGATCGACCTTCAGGGAGTTCTTGGACGAGGATCGCGACAGGGTGGGCATCTTCGTGCTGAATGCGAGCCCTGTCGAGGCACGGCGCATCGCACTGGTCATACGGGACCGCATGGATCTCGCTGGAGAGGGTGAGGACGGCCGAGAGCCCGACACTGTGTCGGAACGCTTGGGAGGAGAAGCCATAGAGAGAGGATCAGGGAGATCAGTGGGAGGTGGGAAGAAGTGCTGGAGACCGTGCTCGATAGAGAGGAGGTCGTCGTAGGCGGCGGAGGTATATATTGACTAGCGGACACATGCCTGGCGGTTTTCTCGAGGCGGCGCGCAGGCGAGGAGACTTCCGGGAACCCACCATGAGATAGAGATGCGATGTGCCTGCAGAGATTGGTCCGGCTGGGGAATGCTGAACACACGTGCAGACCGAGGCGCACAGATCAAGGGTAGATAGAACGTCGTGTACAATGAGGACACCCATATAAGTTGCCTACCTTCTATGCAAGCGTCAACATATGCATGTGGTCAGTGGGCAAGCCGGGAATACGAAAATAGCCATGAACACTTGTCATTGACCATGGTCAATTAGAGGGGTGTACACCCTCGATGCGTTGGACGGAGAGTGGGCGTAGAGCAAACTGCTGATTCAATCTTCCACGAGTGCATTGTGCGGAAATGAATCGCGCAGTGCACTCACACTTATCACTCGCCTTGGAAGATACTAGCAAACGGGGCCCTCACAGCATTCGATAGGTGACTTTGCCAGCAAGATCAGGTCGAGCAAAGCCATGTGTATCGCGTGCGCCGAGCTATTCTGCGCCGCGCTCAGCCTCACTGTGATGAATGGAGGTGTAAGATGATACACTGCAGCACGAGTGAGAACGGAAAAGCAGCAGAGTGCATGCATTGACGAAGGCGGTCATGGTGGGATGAGCAAGAAAGGACTCGCGTCGCCGTCAACGTCGCGACGATTGCAGGGTCAAGCAGAGCCGCCCGGTAAAGGTTACACCGCTTCCTCCACGTCTCTCCACGTCCCTCGCTACGTCCGGCTTCTGCACTCGCCCTGCTCAACGGCTCGCGCTCTTCTAAAGCGCAATCATGTTGTTGGACATCAATGTAAGTAGTCGTGACGCATACATGGCACCCCCAACACCATTCTGAGCCATCATACCAGCGGAAACTCTTCACTCGTTCGGACCGTGTAAAGGGCGTCGACTTTCACCCCACCGAGCCCTGGATACTCACTGGTCTTTACAATGGCACGGTCAACATCTACAACCACGATACGGGTGCCTTGATCAAGACCTTTGAGGTCGCGGAGGTCCCCGTGCGCTGCGTCCGTTTCATACCCCGCAAGAACTGGTTCGTCGCAGGCTCGGACGATTTCCAGCTTCGCGTCTTCAACTACAATACGCACGAGAAGGTCGCCGCGTTTGAGGCGCATCCGGACTATATCAGATGTCTTACCGTGCACCCGACCGCAAGTATCGTCCTTACGGGCAGTGATGACATGACAATCAAGGCGTGGGACTGGGACAAGCAGTGGAGATGTATCCAGGTACGATGCCCCGTGTTCGCACAGGTAGAGCATGCATGATTGACTGCCATACCAGACGTACGAGGGACATACGCACTATATCATGAACATTGCGGTGAACCCCAAGGACCCTAACACGTTCGCGTCATCATGTCTGGACCGTACTGTCAAAATGTGGTCTTTGGGCTCCTCGTCACCGAACTTCACCATGGAGGCGCATGACAAGGGCGTCAACTACGTCGAATTCTACCCTGGCGCCGATAAGCCCTACCTTATAACTGCCAGTGATGACAAGACTGTCAAGATCTGGGACTACTTGAGCAAGAGCTGCGTCCAGACGCTTGAGGGCCACTCGAACAACGTCCTCTTTGCTGTCTTCCATCCTAATCTCCCACTCATCATCAGCGGTGGCGAAGATGGTACCGTGAAGCTCTGGAACAGCGGTACATATCGCCTGGAGAACACCCTCAGCTATGCTTTGGAGCGCGCATGGTGCATTGCGCTTCGCAAGACGTCAAATGAGGTCGCAATTGGTTACGACGAAGGTCTTGTTGTCGTGAAGGTAAGCAAGTGAAGCATACTCTATGGACCACTACTTGACTCTTTGATAGCTCGGGCGAGACGAACCCACGTACAGCATGGACACATCCGGCAAGCTCGTATACACGCGTAACAACGAGGTACTCTCTGCAAACCTGCAGACCGTGCAGGAAGACGCACTCGCAGATGGCAACCGGATACCGCTCTCTATCAAGGAACTTGGCACGACTGAAGTATTCGCGACGTCCCTGATGCATTCTCCCAACGGCCGTTTTGTCACCGTGGTTGGTGACGGTGAGTACATTGTCTACACGGCACTCGCATGGCGCAACAAGGCTTTCGGGAACGGCAGCTCGTTCGCTTGGGCCGGCGATTCCAACACCTACGCTGTGCTGGAGGGCAAGATGAAACTTCGGGTGTACAAGAACTTCCGGGAGCGTACCGGTGCCGGGTTGAAGGGAGCAGGCTCCTGGATTGTGGATGGGATCCACGGCGGTACGCTTCTTGCGGCCCGAGGACACGGTTTTGTTGTGTTCTGGGACTGGGAGTCCGGCGACATCGTCCGGCGGATTGAGGTGGATGCCAAGAACGTGAGTATCGCGTGTTGCCCACAACGGCATTCACTGAACCATGTTCGTTATAGGTATTCTGGTCGGGCACCGGTGACCTTGTTGCTATTGCTGCTGAAGATTCGTTCTATGTCCTCCGCTTCGATCGAGACGCATATAATGCCAAGCTTGAGGCTGGCGTCGAAATCGGCGATGAAGGTGTTGAGGAAGCTTTCGACCTCGTGGCCGAGATCTCTGATAGGTATGTCAGCCTCCACCTTGTTGCGTATTCCATCTCACACAGGCTTGTAGCGTCAAGACCGCCAAGTGGATAGGAGACTGCTTCATCTACACGACGGCCGCGAATCGCCTGAACTACTTCGTTGGCAGCGAATCATACACCATCACACCTTTCGACACGTACGTCCTATACATCGATCAGTGTCTTCGGTGAGGCTGACACTTCTTAGGCCACTATTCTTGCTTGGGTACCTGCCCGCACACAACCGTGTCTACCTCGTAGACAAAGATGTGAACGTGTACAGCTACTCGTTGTCACTCAATGTGGTGGAGTACCAGACTGCAGTCCTCCGTGGAGATATGGATGCTGCGGCGGAGATTCTCCCATCAATACCAAAAGAGCACCGCAACAAAATCGCGGCCTTCTTGGAAGGCAGAGGTAACCTCGTTAAATGGCTACTAGATCAAAGGACCGAGCTGACCGAGCTCCAGGTCTCAAGGAACTTGCGCTGAAGGTCACGACAGACCCTGACCAGAAATTCGAGTTATCCCTCCAACTCGACGACTTGGATGCTGCCGTTGAGATCGCGCGAGGAGTTCCCGAGATCGAGGCTGAGTCGAAGTGGAAGGCGATCGGAGACCGCGCACTTGCCGTGTGGCGGTTCGATCTCGCGCGCGAGAGCTTCGAGAAAGCAGGCGACCTCAGCGCACTGATGTTGCTGCTACTCGCGATCGGCGACCGGGAAGGTTTGGCTAAGCTTGCCAAGCAAGCAGGTACGCTACACGTGTCTCTCACTACGGTGTACCGTCTGTTGCTCACTCCAGACAACGTCATGTACAGAGGAGAAGGGGCAGAACAACCTCGCGTTTGCCACTCTACTCCAGCTGGGTGACCCCAAGCCATGTGTTGACCTGCTGATCAAAACCCACCGGGCACCGGAAGCGGCGATGTTCGCGCGTACATATGCTCCTTCAAAGGCCCCGGAGGCGGTGAAGGCATGGCGTGGAGACCTGCAGGCGAAGAACCGCCCAAAGCTGGCTACGGCCGTCGCAGACCCCTCTGAGAATCCCGAGCTGTTTGAGGAGGGCTGGGAGGAGGCGCTGCAGCGCGAGGCCGGCGCACCGGCGTCTGACTCACCGCTGGCGAACGGCGACTCAGGTATGCGCATACTGTACTGGCCGCCGGAACCACCGCTCATGAATCTCTGTTGTCAGAGGCCTCTGAATCCGATGATGAGGACGAATCGTAGATACCTTGTAATTTGGCTGTGTATATGGAGCTATGACATTCTCTGTTCTTTCCTTGACATCAATGATGCGGGCGTTGTTATAGAAGCTCCGGCGAGGCTCCGGTGATGTTAGTGCTAAATAGACACTCGCCCATTAGTCTGGTACATACCCACACTTACTATTGAATAAGCATACGGCCGAAGAATAATGGAGGCTGAAACGCGCCGGCGGAGGCTGGTCAGTCTGGGCCGGGCTGTTGCCGTGACAGTGGAGGCGTCACAGTCGCTAGCGGAGAGGGAAGCCCTTGCTTGCGGGTTCCTCAGTGCTCTGCATTTCTCACCACTTCCTGTCTCGTCTGCTCACTGTCTCGGGCGGCGTCGACGCCCTTCACTCCCCCTTCTTCTTTGCAGGCCATGGCCTCCGCACTTGCCTCTCAGGCGATCAGCTCTGGCGACCTACGGGATCTCGCCGCGTCTTCCTCGTCCGCGGCGACCGTCCACCCTTCTGACGACACCATTCTCTCTGTTCTCCAAGCTCGCTTTCGTGCAGACCTACCGTATACCAGAATCGGCGCTGCGAATCTCGTCGTCGTTAATCCATACAAGACACTCGCTAATGTTAACGACGTGACCGCGAAGGAGTACGAGGAGCGATGCTACAAGGACACGAGTTTCCCGCTCCCCGGCACCGCACAACTACCTCCCCATCTCTATGACCTTGCCGCTCGGGTGTACCTGCTTATGAGGAGACGGATGGAATCCCAATCGGTCATCTTCAGGTGAGTCTCAGCTCAACATTCCTCCTAGCGCCTCAACAAACGTGTCGCCCGTGTCTCCGCAGGGGAATCACGGCCTCAGGAAAGAGCGCCAGCTCGCAGCTGCTCGTCAACCAGATTCTCAGGCTTTCTGCCCACTCCAAGAAAGAGGCCAGGCTCGCCGACCAGATCAAGTCGCTTTCAACATTGCTCGATTCCTTCGGGAACGCGAAGACGCTCGTTAATCCCAACGCCTCCCGGCACAGTCGTTACCTCGAGCTCCACTTCAACGAGCGTGGCCGTATCCAAGCGGCTAAAGTGCTCACGTTCGGGCTTGACAAGTCCCGACTCTCACGGCTCTCGTTCGAAGAACGTACCTACCACGTTTTCTACCAGTTTCTCGCCGGCGCTACCCCGGAGGAACGCGATCGCTACGGTCTAGAGGACGTTTCGGACTACGCCTTGCTTGCATCGTCTGGCTGCTATCGCCTACCAGCAGGGCCGTTCAGTGACGATGGGATCGCGATGGACGAACTGCGGGCAGCTATGAAGATCCTGGGCTTCAAATCAAAGCACCTGACGTCTATTTTCGGCCTCCTTGTCGCTATTCTCCTCCTTGGGAATCTCCAGTTCGGTGAAGCCGATGCTCGGGATGTCTCTGCGTATGTCTCCAACCGACCGGTGCTTGACCAAGTTTCGCGTTTGCTCGGTGTTCCTGCAGAAGACCTTAGCGAGGTCCTCACAAACAAGACCAGCTATGTGCGCAAGGAGCTGTACACCGTCATGATGGACGCCCAGCAGAGTGCCAGTCAGCGAGATCAACTTGCGAAGGACCTCTACGCTATCTTGTTCGCGTACGTGACAGAGACGGCCAACCACAAGATTGCACCAAGTTCGCAAGACCCCCCTCCGCCCACTCAGATCGTCCTGTTCGATCAGCCCGGGTTTCAAACCAAGGGCCTCCCTACCTCCGCCTCTGTCTACTTTGGTGGGCCGACGCCTCTTCTTGGGCCGCAGAACCAGGCTGGCTTCGAAGAGTTCTGTATCAACTTCTCGGATGAGCTTCTCCACTCGTATGTCCTTCGAAACACGTTCGAGGACTCTGTGGGCTACAACAGCCAGCTCACTGGAGATGGCGTTACCCTGCCGGCCGTCACTACTATGGACAACGCCGGATGTGTTGAACTGTTGCGAGGCGCGCAGCTCAGTGAGCGCGCACATCGGAAGCCGGGTGGCATGCTTGGGATTATCAACAAGGCGTGCTCGTCTTACAGGTCAGGGAAGAGTGGCGAGAAGAAGGAGGAAGACGCCTTGCAGGAGCTCACGTCCAAGTTCGGGGTGCACGCGTCGTTCATCGCCCCTGGCAGCGCGGAGTGCCCGGACAAGATGACCTTCGGCATCAACCACTACGCTGGCAGCTGCACGTACGACGTTCGCAACTTCATCGAGAAGGACACCGACATTCTCGACTGTGCCTTCGTAACCCTCCTCCGCAATTCCTCCGACCCCTTCATCGCCAAGCTCATGGCTGGCCCCAGTCTGGCCACGGAACGGCACTCCAAGGACGAGAACATCATTGTCCAGGCACAGGTGTCCTCCCGGCCGCTCCGCGCACCCACTCCCATCGTCTCTCGCGACGGTACTGTACCTGCCCCCGGAGAGGAGCACGCCCGCCTTGATCCTTCCAAGGTTTACCCAATCACCACCCAACTCAACTACACCCTCTCCGAGATCATGTGGAACTTGGACCGTACAAGACACTGGAATGTGTCGTGTATCAGACCCAACGACTCCGGCACCGCTAACTCGTTCGATAAGCGGCGTGTCAAGGCTCAGATCCGGAGTCTTCTCCTTCCCGACCTCATCGCCCGGAGGAAGAACGACTTCATCGTCGACTTCGAGCAGGCGGCTTTCTGCGATCGGTATGTTCCCACGATCCGGGGCTCCGAATCCGAACGGATCAGGCAGTGTGCATCTGCCAACGGTTGGAAGGAGGGCGAGGACTACGTCGTTGGCCACCGCATGATCTGGCTTACATACACAGCATGGAAGGTGGTTGAGGACGTCCTTCGGGCACAGGAGAAGGAGCTGAAACGCGGAGGGGACGACGTGGATGGCGAGAGTGTCCTTCCTGACGACGCGACCGAGTACACGCACCAGGAAGGCTCTCTTGCGGTCGGCCCTGGCGCGTACTACGGCGGTGGTGAGAGCGAAGACAACCTCCTGTTGACTCGCACCGGCACCAACGGCACGCACTACCACGAAGCCAACGCGAACGCTAGCTATCCCAATATGCCTATGACGCCGAGTAATCCCGACACACCTGGCTATGGCGATGCAGATGGCTGGGGTTCCGAGTGGGACAAGAAGGGCGGCGGTACACCTCCGGATCTCGGGCCTTCGAAGGAGGGCGACCTCGTCGCGAAGGCCCCTAACACCGTCGAGGAGGTTCCTACGAGTCGGTCTCGACGGAATTGGCTCTACGTCGTCTGGCTTACAACGTGGTGGATACCTTCGATCGCCTTGAGCAAGATCGGCCGGATGAAGCGCCCCGATATCCAGCTGGCATGGCGAGAAAAGGTCACTATCTTCTGGCTGGTCTTCCTGTTCAACGGCATCGTCATCTTCTACATCATCGAGTTCGGACGCCTGCTCTGCCCCGACTTCGACAAGGCCTGGTCACTCAACGAGGTAAATCAACATACAGGAGATGACGACTTCTGGGTCACCATCCAGGGTACGGTCTACGATGTGTCCAACTTCATCCACGGCGACCATTCGGACGTCCAGAACCTCGCGAGTAACGGCGCCGACACGCTCTCGGAAGTCGCGGGTCAGGATCTCACCGAGTACTTCCCCGTTCCTCCGGTCATCGCGTGTCAAGGCTTAGTCACCGACACGGCTTTGGTACTCACCCCCGCCAACTTCACACCCCAGGCTCCGCAGGCCATGCACAAGTCCGGTCCGGAAGGGTATCAGGGCTCGAAGCTCAGCGACATTAATTGGTACACGAAGTACTTCTTGCCGAAGATCCGCCAGTTCACGAAGGGACCTCTTGTGTGGGACAAGAAGACGATACAGGCACAAGCGAGCGATCCGGATAACCAGCGGTGAGTACTGACGTTACTGCTACAGGCACTCAGCTGAACACAGATACGTAGGCTTTGGGCTATCTATGACAACGCAGTCTATGATCTCTCGGACTACGTCTACACACAGTCCATCAACAGTGCGGCCGAGTTCTCGTTCCTCAACCAGGACATCGTGGACATCTTCAAGCAGCAACCGGGCCAGGACATCACGAAGACGTTAAACAATGTTCTGGCGGGTCTCGACACCACGACGCGCGAACAGAACATGAACTGTATCAGCAACCTGTTCTATTACGGCAAGCCCGACTTCCGCAAGACCGCGCGTTGTCAAGTACAGAACATTCTCCTGCTTGTCTTCTCGATCATCCTGATGGTCTCAATCGGTATCAAGTGTAAGTTGCTACACACTAGACCCGCCAGCCTGCGACTAACGTTTGTCTAGTCTTGGCCGCATTGCAGCTGACGCCGAAGAGAACGCCGGAAATGCTGGACAAGTTCGTGCTCTGCCAAGTGCCGTGTTATACCGAAGGCGAAGAGTCACTCCGCCGCACGATCGACTCGTTGGCCGCGTTGAACTACGACGACAAGCGCAAGTTGATCTTCATCATCTGTGACGGTAACATCATCGGTACCGGCAACGATCGTACCACGCCTCGCATCGTCCTGGACATTCTTGGTGTCGACCCGAAGCTCGATCCCGAGCCGCTTCTGTACAAGGCTATCGGTGAAGGCTCTCGCCAGCTGAACTACGGCAAAGTGTACTCTGGTCTCTACGAGTTCGAGGGCCACGTCGTTCCGTAAGTTCGGTCATCTTCACTCAGCTGCCATTTGTTGATATACATCGCTTTGTAGCTACATTGTCGTCGTCAAAGTCGGCAAGCCGACTGAGCGGACGAAGCCGGGCAACAGAGGAAAGCGTGACAGTCAAATCCTCGTCATGCAATACCTCAACCGGGTTCACTTCGACGCGCCTATGGCCCCTCTCGAGCTGGAGATCTACCACCAGATGCGAAACGTCATTGGTATCGACCCCGCCTTCTATGAGTACATCTTCACCGTCGACGCTGATACGGTAAGGCGCCGTGTTGCTTCGTGTGGACGTTGTACTGAGATCATGATAGACTGTCACGCCGGACTCCCTCAACCGTCTCGTCGCGTGCGCCGCGGACGACTCGAGTATCATTGGTATTTGTGGTGAGACGAAGCTCGACAACGAAGAGGGCTCGTGGTGGACCATGATCCAGGTGAGTTGACTTCGTCTGCCTACGTGAGCCGTTGCTGATCCCCCTGTAGGTCTACGAATACTACATCTCGCACCACTTGTCGAAGGCCTTCGAGAGCTTGTTCGGCTCTGTGACGTGTCTGCCTGGTTGTTTCTCAATGTACCGCATCCGTACAGCCGACAAGGGCCGGCCCATCATCATCTCGAACCGTGTCATCGAGGAGTACGCAGAGCCCATCGTCGATACCCTGCACAAGAAGAACTTGTTCTCGCTCGGAGAGGATCGGTACCTGACGACGCTCTTGCTCAAGCACTTCCCCACGTTCCGCACCAAGTTCACGCCGGACGCCGTTGCCCACACCATCGCTCCCGAATCATGGCGCGTGCTGTTCTCGCAGCGTCGTCGCTGGATCAACTCGACCGTGCACAACCTGTGCGAGCTTGTCTTCCTGCCTGAGCTGTTCGGATTCTGCTGTTTCTCGATGCGGTTCTTCGTGTTCATCGATCTGCTGGGTACTCTCATCCTTCCGTCGACGGTCGTCTACGTGCGTGGTATCTCATTCCTCCGTCTGAGATATACAACTAACAAGCCATACAGCTGATCTATCTAATTGTTGAGGTCGCCCTCCGCAAGACTGCCCTTCCAGTCATTTCAATCGTCATGTTGGCTGCGGTGTATGGTCTTCAGGTATGTCGACGAGCCAGTTAAAGTAATGCCTTACGCTCACCCGTGTCTTCTCAGGCTGTCATCTTCCTGTTGAAGCGCGAGTTCATGCTCATCGGCTGGATGGTGGTCTACATCCTCTCGTACGTACTTCAGTTGTCGAATGAGCCCGGCAGGACTGACGCAGTCGATACAGGTACCCGGTGTACAGTTTCTTCCTACCGGTTTACGCGTTCTGGTGCATGGATGACTTCAGTTGGGGTAACACTCGTCTGGTCATTGGCGAGGGCAACAACAAGAAGGTCATCATGAACGATGATGAGAAGTACGACGACAGCATGATTCCTCTCAAGAAGTTCAGTGGTATGTAACCATGGTTCACTGCCTTCTACAACCTATACTCATTCTCGATCCAGAATACGAGGCTGAGGCATGGGAGACGGGCTCTCGTCACTCTGACGAGACCGGATACGGTAGCAAGTCACCATCCCAAGGACGCTCGCGCGCGGCTCACTCCCGCGGCCAGTCCCCACGGCCAAGCTTCCACCAGTCACAAGCGGGCGACTACTACCGCGACACGAACCTCACGAACCCACAAGGCTCGACGTACCACCCGAACAACTCTGCAAGCAACCTCTCTCACTACGGTGCCGCGCCTGCGGCCGCTTCGCAATTCGGCCTACCACAGCTGCCCTTCATGGGCGGCTTCGCCGGCACTGGGTCTGTACATGGCTCTGACTACGGCGGCCCGACAATGGGCATGCCGATGGCGAACCCGCTCGCGTACCAGAACACGGGGAGCATGTACGGGATGATGCCGAATGCGCCGCGGAACACCGTCATGACGAACATGAACATGTTCGGTGGGGCGGGCGACGTGCACGGCTCGCAGGGCGGGTTTGCGCCACCGATGGCACCAGGCCTTATGTCCTCGCAACGGCCGATGTCGACGTTCTCACTCGCAACAACGGTGAACCCGTTCGCGGGCGGGCCGAGCATGAACCCGGAGCCGACCGACGAGGAGCTCATCACGGCGCTGCGGGCGTATCTGAGCACGCAGGATCTCATGACCGTCACGAAAAAGTGAGTAGCGTCTACTTCTTTGACTTGTGAGGGTTCGTGGCAGTTGCTAATGGCTGATTTAGGACTGTACGGGAGGCAATGCAACAGCGGTTCCCTAAGGCGGACCTGTCTGGGCGGAAGCAGTTCCTGAACGACGCGATCGACAACATTCTCTCGCAGTCATAGACATTTTAGACTGACGACGACAGCCACGGACGCAGGCGCGGCCGTGGTGTTCTTGCTTGGTATCAGTGTGGGGTTGAGGCGCTGGTTGATATGGTGGGCTTTGCCCGCGGACTGCTCACTCATTGACATTTTGGACTTCTGTGACTACACCGTTTTTTCTTCTCCTCCCCGTCGTGTCTGAACCTTTCTCCCTGACTCCCCTCCCTCTCTTATCTGTCTCTCTCGTTGCATCGAACGTTACGGTTACGGACTAGTCGCACTCGCATCATCAGTCATTATAGCAGCATTGTAGTAGTCGTTGGACAGACAGGCCTATCTAGTGATCTCATACTATCTGCCCTCTCATTCAGTGACCCTGGTGAAGGAATGGCACCATGCCCACTCGAGCTGCAAGTATGCATGGTATGGAACGGCTGTTTGCCCGGCGAGCGTTTGTCGTACGGAGTGGCCGATGCGCGTGTTTTTGGTGGGAAGGGTCACGAGGATGACGGAGGGAGTAAAAGTAGCCGGGTGATTGTTGGGCAAGTAGTGACCCCACACTTCAAGTTGCAGCTGGCTACGTCTCGCTCTCCTCTGGACCTCCGCCTCCTCTTCCACGTTCGCTGCCTCTTGTAGACTCTCCCCAACAACTTCTCTAGACGGCTTTACCAAACATTAATTCCCGCCCCCTCAGCCACTCCGCCGCAGCCACCCACTACGCCTTTCTAGGACTGCCCCAAAGTGCTGCTATATGACCCCCTCCGCGCCCTGAGCCATGGCCTCCTCGCTCCGCACTCCAGACAGCCCCCCACGCCTCGGCCGCGCGCCGTCCTACATCCACTTCACTCCTAGGCGCGCCATGGCCTCATTCGAGAACCTCGTCGTCCTTGCTAATTACGAGGAGCACTTGCGCGAGGCGCGCAAGGTCGTCTGGCGCGATCGCGGCGAGAAGCCTGTCGAGGTCCTGGACTTGGGAGAATGCTTTGAGCATGCGTGCCGCGGGGGACTCCGTACGTGGTTTCCTGCTATGTATTTGTGAAAGTCGGCCATACTTACCGTGCGTTTTTGGTGGGGCGGGGCGGTGAGTGCAGGCGCGGGCACACTTGCGTTCGCGATCCGCTCGGGCGTGAACTTCATCCTCCTCTTGACGCGTATCAAGCGAATCCCAAAGTAAGTGCTGAATATTTGTGTGAAGCCTTCCGCCTCTTGCGCGATAATGTACTGCTGTTCTACGCGTGCTCGAGGGGTACGTCCGCTTGTGCCGCTCCACGGCGTTAGCGGACATGCCGAGAATAAGGCGTTCGCACAGAAGGTTTGGCGTGGGGCTAGCCATCCAGTTACCTCGGGATCTGCGCTCTCTGTATATCTGGATGCCTTGCATTCTACGACTTCCCGTATGCCCATATGCAAGCTTGGCGAAGCAAGAGTTCATTGGACCTCCACGATCATCTCTCAGCCGTCGGCATAGATTGGATCCGTTGAGTCTTTCACGTCGAGAGCATGCGACAGCTTCCGTCCGCAAGATAGCCCATGCTTGAGATTTAGATGGTTCAATCCTCCGCATCTCCATAAACAGACGTTATGTGCTATCCATCATACTGGATCAGCGCGCTCTTGAGCGATGTATGTAGTGCGAAGAACTTGTGACTGACCCGGATTTGTTTCCTAGACGGTTTCGCTTGAGTCTAATTCGGCATGCCCTCTTCGGCGAAGACTCCGTCCGCTTTGCAGCGATGCTCGGTACGCCCTAATCCGCCTTCGTCGATCCACCCTTACACCAATACACTCTAGCGTCGTTCGTTGGCTTATACAAATTCATCCTTAATGCCCTCCCTATCCTTCTCCCCCAACCTCAACCGAAGGACACGACACATGCACGGACGCGCTCCTTATTCCGGGCATCCCTACCCAGTGGTTCGGGTAAGGCCCCGATGGACTCTCCATTCGACGACGAGAGCGTCGAAGAGGCAGAGCTTGGTCTGCCCCAGCGCACGAGAGGCACGCGACACGCCCGTTTGTCTGCGAGCGCGCAGGCACACCAGAAGTGGATACGAAAACGCACGCGATGGTGGTACTCCGCATTTGCGGGTGCTACTGCGGGCGCGATCGCGATAATGTTCGAGAAGAAGAGTAGGAGAGTCGGCATCGCCCAGCAGATGTTCGTTCGGTAAGTGTGCGAGATTACTAAGTGAGTCTGGAGAAGGAATTTCGGGCTCATGATGGACAAAGTGGGCTGCAGGGCTCGTTCAACGCTATGTCAGACAGGCACGGCTTTAAGATCCCTCACGGAGACGTAATCGTGTTCACACTATGGTAATCCGCCCTTTCATCTCGATATATGCCACAAGCACTGATAGTTTACCGCTGCAGCTGTGGGCAGATCATGTATGCATTCCTCATGCGACCAGATACACTCCCGCACTCGTATAATAAATGGTTTGTCCGGATTCTTATCAGCGTTGACCTTAATGCTGAAGCTCGTACATCCAGGATTCAGGTGGCGTCCAAAGTCCCAGAAGAGGCAGTGAAGTCCAACCTTACACTCGTCCGCGAGGGCTACTTCGACCCCGACGACCTCGAAAGAGTGCTACAGTACCCCGTAAGTCGTTTTGTCCTGTCCGCCGTGGCTGCAACCGATCTTACATGCTCGCAGGGCATCACCCCGTCGAACTACGCCTACCTCGCTGACAGGGTCGCGAAGGCACGTCTGCCCGAGGGATTACGTTCATACGGCCCGCATGTAGTGCCCTGCGAGGCCGTGCACCCCGATATCGACTCGTGTCTGACAGTGCAGGTTGCGCATTTCTGGGAGGTCTTCCGGTGGATGCTGCCCATATACGGCGCACTGCATACCATTCCGATGATGCTCTTCCGCAGGAAGACGTTCTTGCAGCGCCCCGGGCGCATGCTTCTTCGTGCGGCGCTCGGCACAGCGCGTAGCTCAGCATTCTTGGGCGTGTTCGTCGTGATATACCAAGGTACGCGCCCTGTCTTCTTCCGCTCATCCTGGTAAGATCCGGACGTATGTACTAACCTGCAACGTACACAGCATACTTCTGCGGGAAGCATAACCTATACCACAAGTTGATGGCGCTCCGCAATACGAACAGCGGACGCTCGCTACTCGCGATGCTCGCAAAGCGGTTGCCACCTGTGTGGGTCGAGCTGCTTATCTCGAAGTACTCGTTCTTCCTCGGAGGCCTGCTCTCGGGTTTGTCGCTGTTCGTCGAGGAGAAGCGGAGACGCGAGGAGCTCGCGATGTACGTCCTTCCGAAGGGCTTGGAGAGCGCGTGGGTCATGGCGAGGGGCAAGGGATGGGTGTTTGGCATGGGGCGGTACGGAGACGCGCTGGTGGGTACCCTAGAAGCAACACGCATTGACTCGCAGGACATTGACCCTGCTTTCGTAGTTGACGGCCATCGGGATGGGCATGGTGATGGTAAGCGCTCTGCACTCGCCTCCGTATAACATCACTCACACTGATCGCACCCGCGTCGACAGAGCACTTACCAGGCACGTCCTTGTTGTCTCTTCTGCCCTTGCGACAGGGATGCTGACCATCGTTCCTCTCTAGAACGATCCGCACCACCTCTCTGGGCTTGTCCGACGCATCCTGTACCAATTCGTCGGCCCGAATTGATGTGTGCCGCATCGGATACAATATACCACTCAGGACTGGACAGAAATGGACGCGTCTATACAGCTCAAATTCATCGCCAAGGTGTGTATACCGTACTCATGGCACCGAGCCCCGACACATAGGTAGACGACGTTGTGAATCCTGCCCGCTGCGACCGTGACGCGCTACCTTCATGACTACTGTACGTTGCGTATTCTATGCAGCGCTACTCATGATCCTTGAGACGAAGATTTACCTGGAGACTGCTGTGTCGGCGTGCAGCGCACGAAGTACCAGGCTTCCGGTTGATGCACCCGCAGCTCGGCGTTTTTGCAGGGAGTGTTTGTGAGATTGTTGGCATCTCGAGCCCACCTTCCGTCGGCGGCGTGTGCCATCACCGGGCATGAGTCATAGCGGACGCTGTAATCAGCTATGACTGTTGTGCCCCAAGGCTCACTTCAGCCCTCTTGCTGAAGACACTCGCTACAAGGAGTCAGCGCTGTGGATTGGCAACGTATATCTTGGGATCCGTATGCCCAATCACGACAATACTCTATGAGTATTTGACGAAGCGACCCTCGAAGCGACATACATTCCTCAGACCTACATCCGTTGCTCATTCGTACGAAGCTCGAAAGAGAAAACAAGAAACATACTGCATCTGACGCCACCACGATAAGCGATGGCAGATGCGCGCGCGCCCGTGACTCGACCGCAATCGCTCTTGACAATAGACCTATAGATGTGCCAACCAGTACTACTGCTCTGATACCATTCGACTCGAACTCTTCATAAATCACCACCTTCAGATAACCCTTGACTGCTGAGGCATCAACCCGCGCTGCCGTGAGCCATCCCTGGCTCACCAGATAGACTTGAGCACCTCAGTGCAGGGTGCACTGCCATCGAGTTCTGAGCCTCTGAGGCTCTCTGAGGTGGGTGACGTGGCACACACATATAGCACTACATACGATTCGTCATCCGCACTTTCTCCCTCATCCTCAGTACCCCCATCGACTCTTACTACCAAGTCAAGCACAACCACCGGTGAGCATCACAACTCACATCCTATGGATTCGAAGTATTCAGTGAACCATCCCTAGTCCCGCACCCCCAATCGATATCATGGTCTCCGCATTGAGCCGGTTCTTCACATCCACCTCCCCCAAGTACCCGTCCGCCATCATCCTCATAGGCCACAGCCGGTTCTTTGCCTTTGTGTACATCATACCGGAAACCGGCGATCTGGAGGCCTTGTCTCGGCGATGCAACAACCCGCGCGATGATCAATTCCGTGTCTCCCACACGGAAGAGGTGTCTCGCGAGCAGCTTGGCACCGTCACGCTTCCCGAAGATGAGCGCAATGCTATCATCACCCTCTACTATGAAGTGCTTGCCAAAGCGACCGAGCTGTCGAGAGAAACTGGGGTCCGATCAAGCGGGGCCGACAGGAGACCACAGGACGTCGCGCTACTGGTGGAGCAAATTCTGAAACCAGCAGCGCTCAGTGCGATGAAGGCTCTTGACTCGGAGGTGCAATCGCATGACACCGCGGAGAAAGCGACTGTACCTATCTACATTGTTCAGGTCGAACGCTCCAAGCCCGACTGGATCACGTCTCGTGAGCCCAAGAGCATTCGCTCTTGAGCGTGCATCTACCCGGGCCCACCAATTCTGCTTATTTTGGATTTTCTGGATTTTCGGCTTGATATGCACTCCCCTTGCTCTTATACGTGTATCGTGTATCATGAACCTCCTTGCGACTTCGGGTATAGCGTGATCGGTGTACTGTCTCGGGATCGTCTTGTTTATGCACAAGTTACACTGCAGCATCTCTCCCAATTTATACGATCTTCAGTATGCACCTCATTCCGAACTTGTACCTCGTCCCCAAACCTACAAGAGAGACACCGTCGAGTATCTGGGTCTCAATGACCGTGGTACGCAAACCTCGCCTGGGCGCTCATCATATCAGCTGAGATGATGGGACTTTGGAAGACATTCGTCACAGTCCTGCTCGTCGCTGTTTCCTTGAATAGGCGGCTTGGGACGCGCTGATCGATTTCGAGAGAACTGCGCAGGGATATCCGGACGAGGTAGTACCAAGCACATTTCCCAACGTTGCGCCCAAGTAATGCCCAGGTATCGGGATCCGGATACATGATGCGTCTCATATTGGGGAGACGGTGTGGCCAGTACTAGTACTCACTTGTCGGATATGCCCCCCCCCCCCTTTCCCCACTGGCAGCTTCAAGTTGGTCGTACCATGGTCCATCATCTTGCGACGTCTCGGCGTGCTGAAGGAGCGTCAAAACTATCAAGTTTGTTTCCCACCTTGGCACACCGCATTATAGAGTTGTCGAGCAAGCCGTTGTCGCGCGACCGTCGTCGGGAGTGAGCATGTGTTTCAAGAAAGTGACAGTATCGGGAAGTGCCACTCCGGGCGTTTGACATTGTGGGTCCAACCGGTGACCGGGACCGCGCGCTTGCCGGGTTGGCTTGCAACCACCATCCCCGCGCTAGCCGGTATGTCTCATGAGTACTTACAATGAGCGTAGAGTTGAAACTCAATCATTACAGCGTATGTTCACATTCTTGTGCTATCATCGCAGATGTCCTCAACACGCGGCAGCGGCTTGAGACTGCTACAGTTTCACCGGCCACAGTTCGACGTCAGTAGAACGCCTATTCCAGAACTCACGACAGAATCTCGTAGGTACGTTCCATGAAATCCGGCCCGCGTTGCCATACATTGACTGACCAATCAATTTTGTATCAAATGCAGATGCATACAGACGTTGGCTGCTTATCGGCCTCCCAGATCCCCTTTGAAATACCCCAAGTCACGATGTGCAGCTGTTCTCGTCGCACTCTTCGTAGGCCGCATGGGCGATTTATATGTGCTTCTCAGCCGGTCAGGATCCGCCCGCTCAGATACGTCTCTGACGTGCTAATCTCCGTGTTTTATCGTAGACGGGCGTCCTCGCTACGTACCTACGCAGGTGATACCGCCTTGCCTGGAGGCAAGTGGGAACCCAGAGACAGAAGCGTCGAACAGACCGCGGTGAGTTGTAGCGGCTATTGGATGCGGGCTCATGGCTAATTATCACCTATAGAGACGGGAAGCATACGAGGAAGTGTGTATTCTCTGCTCAGATGCGTTGTGGACAATCCGTATTGAGTTCTGCAGATAGGTCTACCTATGGATTACAAGAAGGTACCCCTGTTGTGTATCCTTGAGCCTTTCCTAGCAGGAAATAGACTCATCGTCACGCCGTAAGCATGTCTCATTGCGATTCCATGGTCGAGCTTGTGACTGACTGATTGTGTATATTAGTGTCGTGGTACTTATACTTGACAAGACACTAAGAGTGAGAGTCTGAATTTGACGACCCACACATATCAATACCACTCACGAAGCTTTGCGTAGCCTATCCTGAATAGAGCCGAAGTGACATCGCTCTTCTCGCATCCGCTGAGGTCCTTCCTGCAATCGGAGCCGCCGTTCCCATTGGAGCCTGAGATGCTCGAGCTGAAATACCATACATATACGGACTATGAGTCCAATACCTACCCCGGCAGGGTACGAATGCACACCTTCCTCACTGGCAGAGAAGCGGGAGGGACCAAGCCCATATTCGGTTTGACTGCGTAGGTCGCCACCTTGACTCTGAACGCCTGTCACACAACTCACATTCACTACAGTTCTATCCTGATTGAGGTGGCGAAGATAGGCTACGCTCGAGAACCCGACTTTGAAGCATATGCTCCTGGACAGCCTACGACGCTACAACGGATTGCTTACGCGCTCCGCCACGATCCCATTTTTCGCGAAGCCGAACGCGCGGAGGGGATTGATCCGGACAAGACACCGGACCCCTCGAGCCTTGGCCAGAGCCATACAGCTGATGCGGAGATGAGCCGTCGGCGGAAAGGACGGATGTTGTTGCGTGTGAAGTTGTAGTCAACGGATGGACCTAGGATATCGTCTCTGCTTCATTTCTGTACCATAGTTGCCTTCTTATTATCTGCATTGCAATCATTACGCTCTCCGTCTGAGACTGCGACCATCAGCGCGTTGGCGGCGCTGCAATGTGTATTCGTACGTAAAACATCGTCAAAATCATTCCTCATGGTGTTGCTCGCGCTTGTACTCAGCACTCGGTTGTATATCAGATGCGAGATACCGCTCATCATTCATACTCCAAGCCTCGTCTTGACCTCGCTGGAGCTAAGACCTGTATATTGCTGGTCGTGGTTGCGGTCGGCGCGCATGAGCGGAAATGGTCGAGCGTGTGCTTAAAACGGCAGCTGACATAAGCACGCCTCGCGCTCTCCACGCCCATTTGTTGCGGGCGGTGAGCTTGTCTTCGCTGAAGCCTTTCTCTCTCCCACCACCCTCCACCTTGGACCCTCAGCAATACCTTCACCTTCTAACGCTCTGACGACGCACAACGACAACTTTACGACCTTTCTTATGCCGCAAGTATACCGCCGACATTCAGAGTACACCTCTCGCCCCACCGCCCCCCCTCGCCGCCGCTCGAGCATGGCGCCACCGGGCCCCCAGCCCACCGACGCCGATGACTCTATCGTCCTCGCCGACCTCGTGCGCACGGGAGAAGCATCACGGCTGCGCAGACGAGGAGCAATGCGTCTGGACCATGGCCCAACGGCGGTCGCGCGCGCACCCCTTGTCAGTGGCAATCCCGCTGGCCCCAGCTCCTACGCACCGCCTGCGCGTCCCATTGTGATAGAGCCATCCCGGACGCCTAGTCCTGAGCTCAATGCTGACGAAAATGGCGGAGACGAGTACACATACACCGCAGGACCTGCCTGGAGGGGCTGGGATATGTCTCCTACCCGTGAGGGTCGTCCGGAGGGCGTGCAGACTGTCGAGATCCTCAACGAGACCATACAGGCAGGCCAGTCCTATACTCTTTATTGTGGAGGCGAGGATGTGCCACTCTCCGACGACGAGGACGAACGTCCAGAGCCATTCAAGCCCTCGATATTCCCTCTTATGCCCTCCTCAGGCATTTCACCCTCCCCCAAGCCCGTGGGTAAGTCAATACGCAGGTCAAACGGTTGTGGTGCGCTTGTACATGTGCGTGCGTACCCCCAACGGCCACGCGGAGTATGGATGGCAAAAGAGGACGCCTCTGAGACCGTCGTGGGTCTGGACGCGCAGTATTGCGACCATCCGGCGATGGACAAGATGCTGAAAAGCGCTTGCGGTTGTATCAGAGAGGGCATAGGGTGCTCAGCATGGTGCGTCTCAATCGCCGTCCGTCTGGTAACCATTGAATCTGACTATTCAATGCAGTGGGAACACGCTCGGAACTCGTTATATACCATGCCAGGCGGCGTCCGAGAGCTTTTTTGCTCCCAGCCCGCCGGCGTCCGCAGCGTCGTCGCCTCCCAGGCCAGTGCGCCCCTTTGGGCCGAGCTATTGGAATGCGCGCTCGACACCCCAGCATCGTCGGAACTCATCATCTTCGGGCGTGTCGCGGGCAGCCCCATCGTCCTACTACACGTTCTTCGCTGACCGGGTGTCGTCATCCCCATCGTACGAGTTCTCCAGTTCGCCTCGTAGTCCTACCCCAGAGGCGTTCCGCCGGGCGGCAAGTAGAGCAGGCTCCCCTGAGATGGACTATGGCTACAGATGGACAGCGTCCCCCGTGCCTATCAACGCTGCGTTGCCTGGCGGAGACGCCCCTGCGCCCACGACCTACCTCACCGCCCCCTTATCCCCCGTCTTCGCCCTTCCCCCTCTACCGCCGATCAATCGCTCCCCCAGCCAAATGCGCCCTCCGTCGGCGCCCATCCGTGTCCCGCGCGTTGGTTTGGATATGCGCTCCCCGAGTGGTCCTCTGACCACCCCTCGTGGGGAGCAGGGTATGCAACTGGGGATGGACGTTGACCCAGACGGTGTACCCCTGTCAGACCTTGAAGTGCCCGGCTCCCCTGACAAGGAAGGCATGTCGTGGCCAGGTCGCTGATCGCTGTCAAATCCTCTCCCCGGCCTACAGAGCCTCTACCCGACCGTTCATAGAACCCGGGGACATGATAATGAAGTGAAACCCGGACCGAACCATGACCATAACGACTTTTTGCTGAATGTCTCCAGAGTGTCGCCCGCCCTCCCGCTAATGTGATAGGCTTGCATGAGCCGGCTTTACGTCCTCGACCTGTCTATAGATGTCTCTTCTTGCATGTTCTTTATACCATCACCGCATACCATCTGCCTCTGTAGTATATATATCTTTGCTTACGCTATGTATCTGGAATGCAATGACCTCTTCACGCTGCTTTATCGTCCTCTCCGGTCCGAAACCGATTCCCTCCAGTCGCTCGTTGTCAAAATGAACTGCATGAAGAGCACGCCTCGAGATCTACGCGAGAAATGCTGTGTATTGCATGATGGCGTCCGCCATCTCTCGCCATGTGCAACGTCTGCATGTGACGCCGCAGTGGCAGACGCACTGACCGATCGAGACAACTGCGTTCACGTTCCCCGGGCGTCGATTGTGGATGAGATTATCTGCAGGCCGTCTCGGAGGTCTGCGAGTCCTCTTAGGCTGCTCAAGGCCCACGCCTCCTTCCTCCCTCGCTTTCTTACGCTCTCGCGGCAGGACTCCTCACCTAACCACGACTACTGCTACGACAATCACAGCTAGGACATTCACATCGACCATGGCCAAGTTCTCCGCGGCGGAACGCTTTCTCGCAGATCGGACTGCGCCTTACTGCAGCCTCTCGGTCGCAAAGTCGTTTGAGCAATTGAGGTGCGTTCGCGGACATGCTCACGCCCGCGGCGGCCGTCATATCCTCCGTGCCCGTCTAGTCATCCCCGCTGACCGCGTGTCTTGCGTGCATGCAGCTCCAAGGAGAAGAAGTACGCGCACTACATCGGGCAGGCTGCTTGGGCTGGTGCCCGCATCATCCAGGGACAGTGGACGCCCCAGGCGCAGAAGCTCTATGACCTGCTCATCTTGACGTTCAGCGAGAACGGCAAGCTCGCGGATCTGGAGGCTTTGCAGCAGCGCAGCGGGATCCCGGCGGAGGACTGGGAAGATCTTCTGCAGTACACTGGACAGGTGAGTGCGCAAGGATCAAGGAGGCAGATCGCGCGGAGGGGCTTGAACATCGGAAACTGATGGACATAACAGGTCCTGAGCAACCTCGTGAACTACAAGTCGTTCGGCTTCACGAAGATTGTCCCTCGCATCCCCGAAGAGAAGTTCGCAGCGGTCGTTGAGAAGTCTGCCAACGCTGCTAACGCCCTTCCACTCTGGAATGAGGTACGTACATGCACATCATCTATTCGAGGAACTCGTGAAACGAAGTTCGCCCTCTAGCTCAAGGGCCACATCTACCAACTTGAGCCTGAGTCGAGTAACTTCATCGGCAAGCGTTCGGAGGGGCATGTTTCGAACTACTATCTCGGCGAGCCACCAACCGACGAGGAGGTCGCAGCGGTCCAGGCTGCCGCGGAGAAGCTTAACGTGAACATCTTGAACACTCGGTAAGCATAATCATCTTGCACCCTCGAACTGGGCCGTGGTTAACCTCGCTCGTGGCAGCGTACGGAAGGATGCTCCTGATAACTTCACTTTGCTTGTCGCATCTGCGGAGACCCGAGCCCAGGCGACTCACGAGATCCAGATCCTTGACAAGAAGGCTAAGCTCACGATTGAGTACGGCGACTTTGCCGACTCATTGCAGAAGGCTGTGGCAGCTCTTACCGAAGTACGAACGCGTCATAGATCACACTCAGACATATGCTCATTGCCTTTCGAATGCACTAGGCGAAGAAGTACGCTGCTAACGACCAGCAGGTTGCCATGTTGGATGGCTACATTGAGTCGTACGTACGCCGGCTACTGTTCGATGTGAGGTCGCCTCTGAGGGTTTCTGTATGAAGCTTCAAGACTGGATCCATCGACGCCCACATCAAGGGCTCTGAGCACTGGGTCAAGGACATCGGACCTGTCGTTGAGAGCTACATCGGCTTTGTCGAGACGTATGTTGACCCCTACGGCGGGCGTGCTGAATGGGAAGGTAAGTCACGCGGATAGAGCACGCAGCTGGCAGACTAGCGGACTGAGCGCCGCTCTTTGCAGGCTTCACCGCGATCGTCGACAAGCAGCTCAGTGCCAAGTACGAGACGCTGGTCAGGGACGCACCTGAGCTCATCAAGTCGCTGCCGTGGGGCAAGGACTTTGAGGTTGATGTCTTCCGCAAACCTGACTTCACTGCTCTCGAGGTTGTGACGTTCGCCACCGGAGGTCTGTCTACGTTCTTGACATCGTGTGACCCGTACTGAAAGACTCTTCCACAGGTATCCCTGCTGGTATCAACGTAAGGCGTTAATGTATAGGCGATGATCCGGGCTTACCGTCGATCTTTACATCTCTAGATTCCAAATTACTACGAGATCAGGGAATCAGTTGGCTTCAAGAACGTCTCGCTCGCTGTCAGTGTCACGTCGTTGGTGGTCATTTTGATTCACCTAGCTGATCATTATTCCACAGAACATCCTGGCCGCGAAGGCGCCTAGTAAGCTGCATGTTTTCACGCGCGCACACATCATGCTCAAGCTCCATAGATGAGGAGCTCACCTTCATCCACCCCGATGATGTCGAGCTCTACAACAAGTGGGACTCCCGTGCGTTCGAAGTCCAGGTCGCGAACCACGAGCTCCTCGGTCATGGCAGTGGTAAGCTCTTCAAGGAGAACGCCGACGGCACGAAAAACTTCGACCCGGAGAAGGTTCCTATCTTTCATGATTGTTTTTCTCCTTGAAATATTGATTCATTGCCCGCTCATGACAGATTATCAACCCACTGACCGGGAAGCCGATGTATGTACAGCCACTCGTTTTGGAGGAAGCGCGCTCACAAGGCCCGTAGCACGTCGTGGTACAAGCCAGGGCAGACTCCGGACTCTGTCCTCGGCGAGGTTTCGTCCTCGATGGAGGAGTGCCGTGCTGAGACAGTTGCATTGTACCGTGAGTTCAAAGAAGCACTAATCACCGCGCTCGCAAACTCATAAGTGCACTATAGTCGTCAGCAACTTGGACATCCTGAAGATCTTCGATGTACGTACAATGTCCCTTGGTTGCACACAATCTGCTCACGTATCACAATCCGAACAGTACACCGACAAGCAGACGGTCGAGGACATCCAGTACATCTCCTTCCTGCTTATGGCACGCGCCGGTATCCGCGCACTCGAGTTCTACGACCCTAAGAGCAAGAAGCACGGCCAAGCGCACATGCAAGCCCGGTACGTCCATCCATTCTCTCTACGCCACCAAATCACACTAACGGATCCGATCCGACAGGCTCGGGATCACCAACCACCTCATCAAGTCCGGCATCGCGCGCCTCGAGGAGGTCCGCGCCGCGGACGGGACGCTCGAGAACGCTTACGTCCGGGTCGACCGGGAGAAAGTGCTCAAGGAGGGCAGGGACGTCGCCGGGAAGCTCCTCATCGAGCTCCAGGTGCGCAAGAGCACGGCGGACGGCCCGGGCGCGCGCGCGTTCTATACGGAGCTCACGACGCCCTTCTCCGGCTGGGACGGCGAGATCAGGGACCTCGTCCTCAGAAAGAAGCTGGTGCGTGCCTTTTCTCTTTGTTGCAGGACCCGGCGGGATGCGAAGAGGGGAGAGCGTTCTTCGCTCTCTGTTTCCGGCGGGTGGAGCCTGTGGACGAGGCAGTTGCTTATACTTTGTTGGGCGTTCCCTTGTGCAGCCGAGGAAGATCTTCGTACAGCCGAATACGTTCGTCGAGAACGGCGAGGTCGTCCTCAAGGAGTACCCGCTCAGCCCGGCGGGCGCGATCCAGAGCTTCATCGAGCGAAACCTCTGAACTTACTACGCACGAGTGGGTTGACGGTGGCGATCTTCGTGGTTATGGTGAACAATGCTGTCGATGTAAATGGAAAACATGTATCATAGTGCAAGCGTGCTCCTATACAAATCAAACAAAGCTCCATTCGATGAATATCGATCTCCGGTGTGTAGTATGTGTGATGCGCGGCTGCGTATAGGGAGGTGCGGGTAACTATAGGGGTAAATCTAGTAATACAACATGTACGGTCGTCTAGGTCGTGACTCTGAGGGCTCTGGAGCAGTCGTTGTGTCTACTGTAGGATACTATATTGTCAGCCCAGTCTTGTCAGTGAAAGAGCCTCAGGTAAACCGGAGAGAAGAGAAAGGCCCTCCTGAGAAGGTAAACGTCCATATACGGGGCCGTTTTGGGAAATTTGATGACGTGTAGGCAGGCATAGGTTGTATGACTGGGCTATCTAAAGGAGTAGTAGTGAGACGGCGGTGAGGGCTCTGCATTAAATGGAGTCAGCAAAGCATCTAACACAAAGTAGATAGACGCATGAACGCACGATGATGAGAAGAACATGAAGATATCTGCAACAGAGGTCAGCATCGCGCAAACAGCAAGGCGTGTGATGAATACTTACATTGGACTAGAAGGAAAGCCTGTAGACGCGTTAGTATCGAGCCCTCTTATTAGTCTGCGACGGGGCCTACCGAAAGTGTGTCCACATCTCCGTCAGGAGCATACAGCGAGGATACGATCAGTTGACTGTCGGCGTAACCCTCGCAGTCAGCTCCACCCCTCACATCACGCAGAACAGCGCAAGACACTCACTTCACGGCAGTCGGCGTGCCACTCAAGAACATCGCGACGAACCGCTCCGCCTTCGCGCCCCGATCGATGAGACCCGCGTTCGTCATCGCCTGCACGAGGAAGACCCCGACGACGGGGAGGATGACCATCTTTGTGATCGTCGTGAGGAACATGGCCATGATCGGGAGCCGGGAGAGCGGACGCGGCATGTTCAGCCGTGCGAAGCTCGCGCCGAGGAGGACGAGCGCGAGCGGTACGGCGATGTTCCCCATGAACTCGGCTTTGGACAGGTGAGACTAGTGAACTCAATGAACCTAGAGAAGGCACGTACCCGTGTCTATGATGAAGGCCAATGGCGGACGGCCGTCTGGGCCCTTCCAGCTCGGCCCGCCGATGTCGGACACATCGACGAAGAGAGCCTTGAGAGGCTGCACGAGAGCAATGGGGAGAGAAATCGCGAGGGTGATTGTGACGGGCGTAAACAATGCAGAGAGCGGCCGGAAGACCCTGATCACTTTATGCTTGAAGGAGAAGTTGTGCAGAGTACCAGTCTCACTACGCTGAGCGATACTCTGTGCGTCGGCCGCGGAGTGCACGGAAGGAGCTCTCGTCGGTGGCGGGACGGGAGGAAGAGCAGAGGTCGACGCGGCTTGTGAAGATGTTCGAAGGCGTGGATTGGGCATCGCCGACGTTGCAGTCGACAGCCTGGACGTCCTGCGCGCGAGCTGTACGTCGGGGTCCGGATCTGCGTTGTCCTCGTTCAGCACTTGAGCATCAAGCTCAGTAACACACGCTTCTTCCGAGGCTTCCGCCGAGTCCTTCCCCTCTCCCTTTTCAGGCCAGGCTTCCTCGTCTGGTTGCGCCCCGTTGGTAGCGGCGCTAGGCGACCGAGGAACCGGCTTGTGCAGTACATGCCGGGCAATGAGACTACCAATAGGCTTTTCGTACCACGGGAGCCGGCGTTCCGCGGCCTCTCCTTGCGGGACGCCGGGACGGTAGTCCCATGACAGGGAGTGCGCCGCCCCGAGCATCCAGAACGTGATGTGGTAGCAGACGATAAAGATGGAGACGAATGAGACGCCCACTATAATGCACACGAGGTCAGACATGGGGTATGAGGCGGCCGCTTATTGTACGTACAGGCTTCGTCAGTTGCTGGGTTGAACGGGGCCTGCTGGGTCACCGAGATCACCACGGCGTTCGCTAGGAGGTCAAACCACGTCAGTGACTGGGAGCCCGCACTGTGGAGGCTGGACATGCTGCGTACGCAGGTTTCCCCAGTTGCTCATCCCGGTGAGGACGAGCAACCCTTGCCAGAAGTTACGGGGCACGTAGCATATCTCGCGGATGATGAGCCCCGCCGCGAACCCGAACGCCTCGTAAAAGAATGCGATCAGGAATAGCGGCCCAATCGCGGAGACGTTCGATGGGGTGAATGCGGGAACGATGTTGGCGAAGATTAGAGCAGGCAGAGATACGTTCATGGTGACTTGGGAAGCACCCCGAGATGCTGCTGGCGGAAAGAGGCCCATCCTGGCGAGCGCATATCCGCAGAGGATGGATATGAACCTGTAGAGTTGAGTGATCAGTATAAAGTATTACACACGAAGATGTAGAGTATAGCATACGTTTTGATTAGGGGCATCACGCCCGAATAGATCAAGAACGCCGCGGATGGCATTTTGGAGGAGAGAGAGGGCGGAGAGGGACTGGTAAGAGGTGCGCACCGACCGTGGTGCACCGTGCCTCTGAAAATTTATACTTTGTCAAATACTGAACGGTCGGCGCGAGGAGACGAGATGGAAGTAATGAAGACGTGGGCTGAGAAGAGAACATACCGGTTCTTTGAGTCATGGCCCGCCTCATGTGAGGCTTCTTATCGCCTATTTTCGGTCATAACACTCCCCAGCGCGCCCCGGTCCGCTCTTTCCGCTTCCTGTTCCGTCCGGCGCTTCGTCCAGTTTCTGGCTTGGCGTCTGTCCTGGCGGGCGCTTGTGAACGCACTCTTGGGTGTTCCTCACTACAGCTGGCTCGCTGAAGTTCCGGCTGAGGTAGCAGGAGAACTTTGAATGTATCTTCATCTACGGATCCGTGCAACGGTTAGTTCTAGAACGCGCCGCTTTACAGAGTCGCCAGGTTTGGCGCTGGAAGACTAATGGGCAAATGGGCTCCTGGTCGTGTGCATTACTGGCTAGTAGGTTCAGCTATTTTGTGGGTCAGCGTTCTCATGCATGCACAAGACTTGGCGCGCGTTCCCAGCAATAGTGCTGAAGAACCAGGTGCCAAGACAAGATGCCACGGGGTGTTTGACATCGGCCGCAGCTACCGGATGTGATGAGGCGCTCTGCCATATGCATGGTATGTACCGCTATCTGTAGAATACGGCGCATCGACGATTTGACATAGGACACGCTCAATAACATCGGATGGGCCATGGTCAATAATACGTATCGAAGTGTGTCTTCTGGTCCTGATTTATCGGAAGACGACAGCCACAGTGTCGATGTTGTTTGTACATTCATCCTTCGTGGTCGGACCAGGGCGGACTGCGATCTGTAGGGGATTCATATACAAGCTCCATATGCCATCAGAGGTGGCTGCTAGACGAGCGGATATCAGCGAGAGGAGTCAGACCATTCAAGTTGCACCAATGGCAGCCACCCATATAGACCGGTTGCTTTATGCCATTGCACAACGATCGACCCGGATCTCAACATCATGGATACGGATGTTCGACTTTGCAGTAGATAAGTCGACGATGTATAGCGTGCACCTTGCCTTTATTAACGCAAAAAGCTCAGGACAGAGGTTGAGTGGTGCCGCGTCGGTATCGCTGCGAGTGGGTGAGCGCGGCCGCCAGTGGCTGGAGATTGAGAGCCTAGAGGCAGACCCGGGAGTAACGCAGCCACCAAAATCTGTGACGATAGCGGTCACAGAAATGATGCGATCTGGGCTGCCCTGAGCCGATCGCTGCTTAAGATGGCAAGGGCCCACCGGGGACCTGGAAAAATGAGATCGGGATCTTGGAGAGCCACACGGTTCGAGTGAACGGGTCCGCGAGCGGGCAAGGGCAAATTCAAGGGAGTGACTTGTGCCGCGTCGTATATCTCGCTTCCTCTGGCTTCTTGACCTCCAACCACCAACTCGTCTCTGCCAGCCGCGAGCAGGTCTTTCCAAGGCCCCCACACCATGGCAGCCAGCTGGCATGTCCCAACATGGTTCCACCAGTCCCAGGCTGTACTGGATAAGGCTTACTTCACACCGCAATCCGAGTACTTTGGCGTTTACCAAGTAGAGGATGTATATGAGTACGTATCCTCTCTCTACGCTGTCGGCGTTGCTCGATGCATTGGCGTGCTCACTTTTTCTCCCTCCCCAAGGATGTGGAAGAACACTTTGGCATATCCTGCAAGCGCCACCGTACTCTCTGCTCTCGTACTATCTCTGCAGTTCATCTCCCTCGCTCCCCCGGTCAAGCGATTGCTCGCCAAACGTACAAAGTCTGAGGCACTCTCTAGAACTGGTGAAGATGTAGAGGCCGCTGGGGCCGATGGCCAACGGCCTTCGCATATCGCGAGACTAGGCGGACCCGTAATCTTCGCGTTCAAGGCCGCGCGCCTGCTCTGTACTCTCGCTCTCTTAGCACTCTCGATCGCTAGTGTTGCCATCAATGGCGCAGACGACTCGTCGGAGGACTCTTACAACCCCCGTTGGATTGCATTCGGGATAATCGGCACTTACGTATGTGTAGTTCATCTTCTCTCGTCTGGAGACTGACTGACGCGTACCTGTCAGGCTTACGCGTCTCTCTTGGCATTTATGACCGTAATCTCGAATCCTAACTTAAGTGGTATGGTATCCAGGCATGCTGCTTTTGTTTTGCTAGTCACTTGGGGCGTGTATGTCTACCGGGATCTCTGGCCTCTGGCGACGTTCACTCTGCGGCCTGCGGATGCGGACGAAGGTCTGTTCATCTGGCTCAAGGTCTCCCTTCTCACACTCGCTGCTGTGGTCGTACCCTTGTTCTGCCCTCGCCAATACGTTCCCATCGATCCCAAGGTTAGTGAGCGCTGACTTTGGCTCACCGAGCGATATATTCTGAACAGTCGCTGGTGCAGGACCCGATGCCCGAGCCCAATCCTGAGCAGACCGCCTCTGTCTTTTCCATGTCCATCTATACTTTCTTGGATGGTATCATCTTCAAAGCGTACAGGATGCCGCACCTTCCTTGGGATGAACTTCCGCCTTTGGCCGACTACGACTACGCTAAGAATCTTGTCAAGCGGAGCTTCCCAGTAAGTTAGATTCAAGCCTAGATTGGTCACTTTTCTGACCTCCATATAGCACCTAGATCCGTTCAAAGTGTTCAAGAAACAGCATATCTTCTTTGGTCTCATGAGAGTCTTCCGTGTGTGGTCTCCGCGCTATATGCTGTGACCGCATTTAACCAACTGGTTACAGATCGCGAATATATTCTGTTGTCTGCCTTGTTGTTGATCAGGGTGAGCGATGTTCTCACAATATCGTAAGCCCTGTCTAAGCAAATTGCAGGTTGCTGCTACGTTCGCTAGCCCGATAGGTATATATAGACTCCTAGAGTGAGTATTACTTTACTAGGGATGCGGGCATATTACTTATAAATCGATAGCTACCTCGAAACGGACGGCGAGAATACCGTCGTTCGCCCTTGGGTTTGGATCAGCTGGTTGTTCCTTGGTCCTCTGTTCGGCTCTATGGCTATCCAGTTTTACGTCTTCAACACGGTGAGTGCACATCCCAGGCGTCTCCTATCTCAGTTAATTGACCGATGGTGCAGACTCGGATGCTCGTTCAAACCGAGGCGATCATCACGCAGCTCGTCTTCGATCACGCTCTTCGCATTCGTATGAAGTCCGACCCATCGGAATCACCGTCCGCGAGTCGTGTGACCACTGCGATCCATACTCCTGACAATGCCTCCATTGCGGACGTTCCTAGCGGGAGCCCAGAATCGTCGTCTGCTTCTAACGGGAGTGAAGACGAGACTGTGCGCGCGAGCAACGCCAGCACGGCTTCTGCTAAAGCAAAGAAGGGCAAGGATTCTAAGAAAACGGAAGAGAAGCCGGCAGCGCCTGGCGATGGTCCTGCAGCTGGGAACTTGATCGGGCGTATCAACAACTTGGTCACCACCGATCTGAGCAACCTCGTCGATGGACGTGACTTCTTGTTCATTGGTGATAGGCAACGAATACTGCTTTTGGGCGAGCTCAGACTGATGCATGATATATAGTGTTGTATGCGCCGGCTCAGATCATCATCTCGGTTGTCTTCTTGTATGCTATCCTGGGATGGAGGTAAGCTTTGATCATTTGCCAGCTTGGCTCCGAGTTTTAAACGTTTGCCAATTCAGTGCGTTCATGGGCATGGCGGCGATGATTTTGTTGTTCCCTGTCCCCGGTTACATCGCGTCTATGATACAGGGCGTTCAGAAAGAGAAGATGAAGAAGGTGACGTTCAGCAATCCTTTCTACATCGCGATGATACCAAACATTCCTGATAGACCGATGCTCGTGTCCAAGACGTCACCGAGAGTAGGTCTCTTAGCCTGTATACTATGGACTGGGAGGCTGATTCACGACAGCTATGAGCGTCATCCGCATGATCAAGCTCTTTGGTTGGGAACCGAAAGTTACCGATCAGCTCGCAAAGAAGCGTGAGGACGAGCTCAAGTTCATCCGAAAGTACAAGATTCTTGAGTTGATCAATGGCAACGTGAAGTACGATCCGCCAACCCATTTTGATTGTAACGATACTAATCGTGCGCACAGCTACGTCATCCCTATCGTGACTATGGTTGCAACATTCGTTACCTATGTATGTATCCAGGACGCTCGTTTGATAGTCCTGTGGCTGATCATGATGGACAGACTGTCATCATGGGCAAAGAGCTCACTGGTAATCCCCTTCTACTTTTTCGTGCATGCGCGGAACTCATCATAAACTCTTAGCATCTCGCGTCTTCTCTGCGATGTCTGGTATGCTCTCCCCCTCACTGTAGTCCGTGAAAGTCTCTCATTAGTTGACGTGCAGTGTTCGACGTGATGCGCGATCAGTTGCACACCGTCTTCGCATTGGTTCCTAGCATGATTCAAGGTGAGTATATGCGCCTGAAGTCACCGCAGACAGCGTTCATATGAAACTCTCTTCAACAGCCAAAGTGTCGCTCGATCGTGTCACAGAGTTCTTGCATGAGGTACGATCTACCATTATAAGGCAGTCAGTCTTCGTACTGACGGGAACCGGACACGCCAGACGGAGCTTTTGGACGAGTTCAACGAGAAGGACGCTGCGTCCGTCGAAGCCGTCGTCCCGCCACGTACGACTGAGCGCGACGTCATCGGCATCCGCGACGCTTCGTTCACTTGGTCCAATGAGAACGACGGATCGTTGACCCCAGGTCCGAACCGCCGCAACTTCACACTCCGGATCGAGGACGAGATTGTCTTCAAGCGCGGGAAGGTTAACCTCATCGTTGGCCCTACGGGATCCGGCAAGACGTCTCTTCTCATGGCGCTGCTTGGTGCGCACTCACATTTACGGTTTGGCATCGTGGACAAGGGAGCTGATGGCTCTATGCAGGCGAGTTGCACTACATCCCGACTGGCCCGGATTCGTATGTAAGCCTCCCGCGCGCTGGTGGTGTGGCGTATGCCGCGCAGGAGTCATGGGTTCAGAACGAGACTATCCGGGTAAGTGCTGTAGTGCTGCTTCGTAGTCGTGGCTTTTGACCGCTTTTGCTAGGACAACATCCTCTTCGGCGCGCCTTATGATGAGGAGCGGTACAAAAAGGGTGAGGACAATACTTGGTGCCAGTGTCGACTTCCGCTCATGAGTGTTGTTAGTCATCGAGCAGTGTGCTTTGAAGCGCGACCTAAGCCTGTTCGATGCTGGTGACAAGACCGAAGTCGGCGAAAAGGGCTTGACGCTCAGGTGAGCTCCAATTCTCATACACAAATTGATTGAACTCGCTAACAACTCTGATTGTCAGTGGCGGACAAAAGGTGAATATTGCATTAGAAGTGGACATGCACAGTCATGTTCTGACGCAGTTTGATAGGCTCGCATTACTCTGGCTCGGGCGGTCTACTCCTCGGCAGAAATCCTCCTGTTGGACGATGTATTGGCTGCTCTCGACGTGCATACCGCACGCTGGATTGTGGACAAATGCTTCAAAGGAGATCTGCTTCGTGGCCGCACTGTGCTGCTAGTGGTACGTTCTCCCTAGTCTAATCTGATGCTCGGTATACACTGACGGCATGGACCATAGACCCACAATGTAGCCATGGCGAGCCCCATCGCGGATTTCGTTGTCTCTCTGGGTACCGATGGTCGCATCGCGAGCCAGGGAACGTTGTCGAAGGTCCTCGCGAAGGACAAAAAACTCTCTGCGGAGCTCGCCGAGGAGCGCGAAGAGATGAAGAAGGCGGAAGACGAAGTCGACCACGTCGAACCTGATGACGAGTCTGCTCCTAAGAAATCGGACGGCAAGCTGATCGTTGCGGAGGAGATCGCTGAAGGTCACGTCAGCTGGCCCGCTCGTACGTTGTTTTCGTATGTATTCGATCGCTCTGTGCTGATGACTTCGCAGTGAGATTGTACCTGTCGAGCATGGGTGGAGCCCACTCCTTCATCTTCTGGCTCGCGGTCATCGGCTTCCTGTTCGTTTGCGAATTCATGGGTATCTTCCAGACGTACTGGCTCGGGTTCTGGGCTCAGCAGTACGAGGACCACAACCAAGCCGACGTGAACGTGGCATAGTAAGTTGTATCGTGTTCATCTTAAATACCTGTGCTGATTCATGTCGTCTTAGCTACCTGTCTGTGTACAACGGCATTCTGCTGATCGGCATCACGATGTACTGCACCAGTTTCCTCGTGTATCTCTACGGTGCTCTCCGTGCTTCGCGCAGCCTTCACAAAACTCTGCTGCAGTCGGTCCTCAGTGCCACTTTACGGTATGTTCTCATGCTCAGAACTTATGGCATCGTTTTACTGAGGATGGCAAACAGTTGGCTCGACAAGACGCCTACCTCCCGTATCATCACCCGCTGCACGCAAGACATTCAGTGTGGTGAGCACTTCCTTTGACCCTTCTAGCGCTCGTGTGCAGTGAACTGAAGATATTTCAGTCGATGGCCCGCTTGCGAACACCCTTGGATGGGTTATCGAACTGACTGTCTCTATGTTGATGAAATTCCTCGCGGTGGTCTCCTTCTCGCCCATCTTCACTATTCCGGGAGCGATCGTCGCTGCCGTAGGTGGTTGGTGTGGCCAGATCTACATGAAGGCACAGCTGTCGGTCAAGCGTGAGATGAGCAACGCGCGTGCGCCTGTGTTGGGCCACTTTGGCGCTGCAATTGCCGGATTGAGTAAGGATATCTCGCGTGTACGGTCGGGTGCAATGTTGCTAATAGCCTGTAGCCTCGATTCGTGCCTATGGCGCCCAGGACCAGTTCAGGAAAGAGTCGTACAGAAGGATCGACAGATACGTCCGTGCCGGAAGGACTTTCTACAACTTGAACAGGTAATGCGTCTTTAATCAGCCTCGATTCATCGATGCTGAATGTGGTACAGATGGGTATCTGTGCGTATTGAAGCCCTCGGAGCTCTATTCGCTGCTTGCTTGGCCGCGTACCTGGTCTATGGTAGTCACGCGAGAGCCGCCAACACCGGTTTCTCGCTCAACATGGCTGGTGAGTATTGACAAAGCGATATGTGCGAGCGTTCACTCAAGGGCATGGTGCATCTAGTCGGCTTCAGTGGAATGATTCTTTGGTGGATCCGTATCCTTAACGAGTTCGAAGTGAACGGTACGTCTCATTGGGTTCGATGTGCACATCTGAGCCTCCAGCTGAATCTTCGTTCCTTTCACAGGCAACAGGTATGGACGCTCATTCAAAGGACACTGTAAACATATATTGACATCGCCTCCAGCTTGGAGCGTATCCAGCAGTACGTAACCATCGAGCAGGAGCCCAAGCCTACCTCCGACGGTATTCCACCTGCGTACTGGCCTGCAAGCGGCTCCCTGCGGGTCGAGAAGTTGTCCGCTCGCTATACGCCGGTGAGTTAAGATGAGTGACCAAGCACATCCATCAACTAAGTGGGTTTCAGGATGGACCTCGCGTGTTGCACGAGATCTCGTTTGAGGTCAAGGCTGGCGAGCGCGTTGGTATTGGTACGTACCTTGATTCCATGTCGGATGGTAGCGTTAGTATCTAATCACGTGATACCGCAGTCGGCCGTACTGGCAGTGGCAAGGTCAAGTCACTTGTGTAGACAGAGAGTTGTTTCGACCGCTGACCTTTTCTCAGAGTTCCTTGACACTCGCGCTCCTCCGTCTCATCTTCACTGAGGGCAAGGTGTACTACGACGGTATCGCGACTGATTCTGTCAACCTTGACGCCCTTCGTTCCCACATCACGATCATTCCCCAAGTGGTCAGTCATTGTTGTCGTAGCGTATTCAGAGGCCAGTGCTGACCCTGCCGAAAGCCGGAACTATTGAGCGGTACCTTGCGCCAAAATCTCGACCCCTTCTCCCAGTATGATGACGCCGTCCTGAACGATGCTCTGCGCGCGGCGGGCCTGTTCTCCCTGCAGAGCGAGACCGATGATGGACGGATCACTTTGGACTCGCCCATCTCGAGCGGTGGTAGCAATCTGTCCGTCGGTCAACGGCAGATTCTCGCTCTAGCGAGAGCCATCGTTCGCCAGAGCAAACTCCTCATTCTTGACGAAGGTATGTGTGTACATTCCCAACTTACTACTCACGACTGATCCGATCCCCATCTCAGCTACTTCCGCTATTGGTCAGTATTGACTCGAGTAGTGTGCAGAGGTTTCGACGTGTTAATACCCTGTCTAGATTACGAGACCGACACGGTCATCCAGACGTCCCTGCGGCAAGAGCTTGGCAAGGATGTCACTATCCTCACCATTGCACACCGGCTTCAGACCATCATGGATGCCGACAAAATTGTGAGTTTTTAGGGCAAAATTGATTGTATCGTCTACTCACATGAACTTTCAGCTCGTGCTTGACGCTGGCCACATCGTGAGTCATGTCGAAGTCTGGCTTTTGTGCATCACTAACGAGTACTGATAGGCCGAGTTCGGCTCTCCGAGCAAGCTTCTTAAGAACGAGAAGGGCATGCTCCGTGCGCTAGTTGACGAAAGCGGTGACAGGGATGCTTTGTACGCGATGGCGAACGCCGCTGCACCCGCTAGTTGAAGCAGAGCAGTGCGCCGCGTCTAGAGTTTTTTCGCGTCACGTTCTAGCATGGAGGCTAATGCAAGGACAATCCCGTAGAGCACAGTATCGGTAGCACATGTTTCTATCGGAAATGTACCATACGCAATTCATTCGTCATGTTGTCAATGGGAGTACGTACGTCGTATCTCTTCGGGCCGCGTATACCTTCTGCGTCCGCAGTGGGTCCCAAATGCTCTCCACCTGCAAAGTTCACCCCCTTCGTTGATTCGTAACTATCGCCCATGCGCTTCAGCATACTCCGAGTGATCGATGCAATTCAGCAGTAGGCGCTCTATCTACGCTAGGGCCAAAACAGCACTGACCTCTAGATGGTGTACAGGTCATACTTACCGAACTCCGATCACAGTGCCTATCTCAATCATCCCTCGATAGTTGATGAGCGGGCGAGCATTTGCCAAGCCCGAGGGAGCGTGTCACAGATGCTACAGCTCACGTTAGTGCGGCACAGGCCGAAGGGTACATCGGTCACAATCAGCGCCCACCGTTCACTCAAGGCCTCCAAGACGCTTGCAGAAGCAGGTACGCCGATAGAGCTATGGAGTAGAATGCTCTATCTCTGATGCAAAGGCTCCGTCTAGGCGCATGTATGGGCCAGGTGATCTTCGCCGGGCTGCTTCTTACCCGTACTTGCGGGTAATCTGGCGTCTCAGGCTGCACCCGTGCAGGCAATATAGCGCTCCGTTGTCTTGGACTGGCAACGAGGAGCCATGAACGAGTCCGGGGGCCCTGTTCGCGACCGAGGAACGTCAAGACAGTGCCAGCTCAGCCCCAAGGGGCGATAAAGGGCGAGCTTCATAAATGGGCCAGCGTGCCCCATGCAGAGCAGCAAGCAATCTTCAGCCATGGAGGTTGTCGTCCCTCCTGTGTGGGTCCGCTCGCTTATCGCTGTCGCTATCCTTGCTCTGTCCAGGTATCTGTTCACCAGCCGCAGACCACACAAGCCAGTGCCCCCTGGGCCCAGGCCATTGCCGCTGATTGGCAATGTCCTCGACATGCCAACGAAGAACCTCGGTCCAAGCTTTCGCGAGCTCACAGCCAAATACGGTACACTGAAGTATTCCTTATCCGCTATCCCTCCTTGCTGACGTGCATGTAGGCGACATCGTGTACATGAATATTCTTGGACAGCCGATGGTGATCTTGGGCTCGTATAAGGCGGTGTACGAACTACTCGAGCAACGATCTTCAATATCGTCGGACAGGCCGCCGTCTCCAATGGCCGAATTGTCAGTTGTCTTTCTATTCCTCCGTGCATTGTGTCACCGACTCACTTCATCGGATGGTAGGACGGGGTTCATGTGGGACTTCGCCTTGGAAGGGTACACCCAGCGTTGGCGTACACAGCGGCGAGTTTTCCACCAACTCTTCTACCCCAACGCCATCAAGGCCTATCGTCCCACACAACTGCGGGAGGTGCACCGTCTCCTGCAGAAATTGACCACTACCCCCGACAACCTCGTGCACCATTGTCACCAGTAAGCATTGACTCGCGAACCAAGCTCGTCAAAATGCTTACCGTCGGAATTTGGTAGTTACTTCGGTGCTACTATCATGGGTATCGTGTACGGGTTGGAGATAGCGGACGACGACGGCAAGTATCTCGTCATCGCCAGGAAGGCCCTGGACATCTTCAACGACTTCATGGTCCCTGGCCGTTACCTCGTCGAGAGCTTGCACGTGCTCCGCCATATCCCGAGCTGGTTCCCTGGGGGCGGCTTCAAACGCAAGGCGGCTGCGTGGAGAAAGGATGTCGTTGCGTTGAGGAACGTCCCCTTTGACGCTGTAATGGCGAACTTGGTACCTCGTGCTGCATGAATAGGCAGTTGCAGCGGTTCTAATCGCCTCCACTTCAGGCCAATGGAACCGCCCGCCCGTGAATTGCCACCTCTTTGCTCGAAAAACAGGCGAATCTCGACCCGGATGAAGCAAAGGAACACGAGGAGATGTCAAGAGATGTGGCGGCACTAGCATACATCAGTGAGTCCTCCCTCCAGTCGAAGTAATCCAGTTCTCATGCTCTCTGGACCTGCGTACAGCTGGCGCAGACACGGTGAGTTTCATTCATTAATTCCAACAAACGTCGCAGGCTCATCGCGAGTATAGACATCCTCAAACGTCGTAGCCTTCTTCCTCGCAATGGTCAACTTTCCCGAAGTTCAGCGAAAAGCGCAGGCCGAGCTTGACGCGGTCGTTGGACCCACTCGCCTTCCTACATTTGACGACCGCGCCTCCCTACCATACATCAACGCGATCGTCAAGGAGTGCATGCGGTGGCACGTCGTCGTCACCCTCGGTATCCCACATCGGACCATTGCAGACGAAGTTTGCGGCGGATACTTCATTCCCAAGGGCACCGTCGTCGTGACGAATGCCTGGTAGGCCATTTCAATGCTTTCGCGCAGGAGGTAGTGACCAGCTCGATCTCGCCAGGGGCGTCTCTCGAGACCCGGAAGAATACCCTGAGCCGGAGGAGTTCCGCCCAGAGAGATTCCTTGACCCAAAGACAAGAGACCCCATGTCGTTCGTGTTCGGTAGCGGCCGGCGGTACGTCTCTCCAAATCTCCCCACAACGTCTACAATGTCCACAGAAGCTCACCAGTATGATTGTCTCCGCAGGATCTGCGCTGGCCGCCACTTCGCAGACGCGTCACTGTACATCATCGTCGCCTCCGTACTGCACTCCCCATCCATTGAGCCGCCATTGGACAGCTCAGGACGCCCCATGCGCGTTGAGCCGAAAATGACGACCGACATGCTGCTATCGTGAGTGTATGCGTGTGTACTGCTGTTGTATATGATGAACTTCGCATGATGCATCAGATACCCTGAACCGTTCAAGTGCCGCATCACGCCTCGGTCGAAACAGGCAGAGGCACTCATCCGGGCACAAGGGTCTTGTGGTGACGACTGACTGACGTCGACATAGAATACTGGTGACCTGAAAGTTCGAGCGCCAGGTGATCCCGGCACCTGAAAGAGGCCGCAAGGGTATAATATAGTATACGCGTGTACTGTATAGTGACACATAAAGATGATGTCAACAGCACCCAGACATTGTACATCCTATAACACAAACAGCGAGAGAACACATTCAGAAACGCAAGCATCCATGATACACCGTCCACACCCTCGAGGGGCAACCCCCCATAGCCGTCACACGCGGACGTCGACACACCAACCTACAGCAGCAACATAGTACACGCTTCCGCACAACGCATGGGTGCGCTCACGGCTTGAAGCTCCAGATCTCCACCACCATCTTGCCCGACTTCTTGCTCAGGATCGCACACGTCTCGCGCGTGTACGCGACCTTCCACACGCTCTCGCTCGGCTCGCACATGTCGCGCACGAACGTGCACTGCGCCTCGCCGACACCCCTCGTCCCACCGGCACCCCCACCTGCACTTCCGCTCGCGCCGCCTCCCGATCCCGCACGCGCGGCGCGTTCGAACTCGAACTCGTACAGCCGCACGCGGCCGTCGTTCCCGCTCGTGACGAGGAAACGTTCGTCGAGCTGGAGGCCTGACACAGAGCTGTCGTGAGCTGCGAGCCGCTGGACGACAGCAAAGCTGTTGCCCTTGAGGGAGAACGTGATCACCCGCCCGTCTGAGCCGCCTGTGGCGAGCATCGTTGGCGTAAGCTGCAGTTGGCAGACGAGCGCAGTGTGACCTTGGAGGAGCGCGAGACACGCCCTGTACAATACGACGTAGTGAGTGCAAGCGCAGGATAAGTACCTTAGTTAGATCGCTCACCCCGTGGACGCGTCCCACACACGAACGGTAGTGTCCAGCCCGCCGCTAGCGATGCGTACACCATCGAACGCGACGGTGTATATCTGGTGGAAGTGCCCGCGGAGGACGTGCAAGCACGCGCCGCTGTCGACGTCCCACACGCGACACGTGCAGTCGTAGCTCCCGCTCACGATCCGGTTCCCGCACACGTCCAGGCAGCGCACGCTCTGCGTGTGGCCCTCCAGCACGCGCAGCAGCCGCCCCCGCTGGACGTCCCACACCCGCACCGTCCGGTCCCGCGAGCCGGACACCGCGAGCGGCCGCCCGTGCAGCACCTTCAGGCAGCGGATTGTCGACGTGTGCCCGCGCAGCGTGTATATGCAGAACCTGCTCGGATCGTGTCAGCTCAGCTCCGTCAGCGCGCTCGCGTCTCGTATCTCGCGTCGTACGACGTCAAAATGTGGGCAGATGGATACTTACCCTGACTTGACGTCCCAGACGCGCAGCTCCTTGTCGCAGCCGCCGCTCACGACGAGTGCATTGGGCTGGCCCCACCCATCTGAGGCGCCACCTGGGGCACTCGGCTTGCCGTGGCGCGGTCGCTCAGCCTTCCCGCCCTCGACGAACGGGTCTGGGATGCTCCATTTCCTCAGACGCATCCTCTGCGGGCTGCCAGGCTTCTCTAGCCCGACTGCTGAGCGCAACGCAGGAGGTAAGCTGCCGTCCTGCGCGGGAGTGGCGACGAGCGGGTCTCCTTCTGGCGCGAACCTCGACGGGTCACCAGGTCCGAGTGGATCGCCACCCTCCGAGATGAGCGCGACAGCCCACACGCCAGACTCGTGCCCGACGAGCGTACGGCTGAGCACGCCCGTCCGAGCGCTGAATATGTGGATGCGGCTGTTGGCGAGCCCGACGACGACCCACTGTCCGTCTATTGCGATCGACGTTGGGATGGCTGGGTTCGTGAGTGGTCCGTGGTCTGGTCCAAGCTGGCCCGGCATTGTCGGGTCGGGCGCTGGAGGGTGCAGCGGCGCACGGTGCACACGGAGCAGCCTGCCCTTGTTCAGCCAGTTCGAGGCTGTGGCGCAACGTCAGCTCCTGAGAGCGAGGATCAACGGCAAGAAGGCAGGAGACTCACTTCGGAGATACTCATAGATGAAGAACTTCCTGTACGGGAAGCTCGTGTTGGGTGGCCGTGGCTGGAGACCGCGAGGCGTAAATAGAGGGCTCCGGCGAGGATCGGCCTCTGAGCTGCTATTCGGACTGCCTTCTTGGAACACCGGCACAGGAGGCGGATCGCGCATGTGTTCGCGGCGGTACGCCTCCACCGCATGCGCATCACGAGAGAAGCCGTGGCGGATGCACATCGTCTTCCACAGATATTCGTCCTTGAGCAGTTCGTTCCAGTACTTGCTCACAAGCGCAGCCTGGGCGAGCGTCCGCGGGTCGTCAATGAAGCTTAGGATATAGAGTGAGACTTCTGGTGGGAGCGCGCGGAGGAAGTCGCGCTTGAGCATCGGCGCGATCGTCGTCGAGAGGAAGAGGAGCTCGATGGGTGTGCATTCCTGGATGATCGCGTACAGGTGCTGTCGGCGAGCAGAGGCGGGGAGAGAGGAGAACGCGGCGACATGGGAGGCTATCGCAGGATCAGAGCTCGCAAACGAGTACTGCTGTGGAGGTGGCGATGGAGCGGGGGTCGGCGGGGGGATGATGGGCATGTACAGAGTCGTTGGTGGTGGCTGAGAGGAAGCCATGGCGGTCGCGATGAGGAGATCTGACGGGGATATACGAGACAAGCCGTGACAGTTGAGCGTGCACAGTCGGAGGAGAGTGGGACGAAAGCGGCTCGTTCCAGTGCGGGTATGGCTCACTGTGGCTGGATGGGAAGTGACCTCGATCCTTCTGTCCTCGGATGCGTTTGATGATATTGTCTCAGAAACTGATGCAGCGAACCGTTGCGCGTCCTTCTCAATAGTCTGGAGTGTCGAAGAAGAGCAAGAACACGCTGGTGAGCGAAGAGAGCGACGGAGCAGCGCTGAGGGTCGGCGAGGCGTACCTATCAGTTCAGCCTGTCAAGCAGAGTTCCTTCGCAGCTCTGCAATTACCGTCGCCGTTCCACTCTTCCCAGTCGTAAACGTCAAGAAGGCCTTGTCAAGTGCGGGGGTACGTGGCGGTAGCGTCCAAGTCGGAGAACTCGAGGCGGCTGGGGCTGCAGTGAGCAGTTCCTCGAGACAATAGCTATATGCGGGGAAAGTGTTCAGCCGCGAGATTGGGTTGTGGAGCTGATGGTGGCCGTCGGCTAGATTATAGCAACTCGCGTTGTCGAGCAAGTCGACGAGAACTCTCCACAGCGAAAGTTGAGCGAGAGCTGCTAAGGAGAGGCACGGAGGTCAAGGTCGTGAGCAAGTTGTGAATACGCCAGATGAGAGCTGTGAGTACCGCTATGTTCTGTATACATTGCCCCCACGCGGATTCGAAACCGTAGCCTCGAGGTTGCGGTCCGCCGCTGAGCCACCACGTGACTGTCTGTACATCACAGACGCTCGCAGCGTATACGAGGCTCATTCAAGTTCAGCACTATGTTGTTGCATCTGTACCTTTCAATCGTTTGGTCGCTCGCATAGGCAGAAAAATGCGTACAACTGCCCGTATGCAGAGTTTCTTGAGAGGCCGCAGAGGTGATGTACTGATTGATTAGATACTGAAGTCTCACAAAAACGCCCATATACTGCTCCTTCAAGCTTGTTCGGGAGCATATTCTGGTCCTAACGCCGACGCCCTGTACTTGCTGACGCACACCTGTTTTCCCCAGATACTCGCCTCCTACCCTCGCGATTTCGGTTGCCAAGAGCACGGGGGAAAGGATCAGCACGAACATGCTCTCTAACCGACTCCCCGTTCATATAGGCTTACAGCCACGGCACAGGGGTCGAACGATCGCTTCAAGCCTAAGTGCTCAGGGTCCCATGAATGCCTGCACCCGCAATCGCGGCCGTCGCGGCCATCGGCGACGCATGTGCAGAACAGGTGAAGTGAAGTGAACCAGCATTCTGCCTCGTGTCTATAACTGACTTGACCATGCCCTCTCCAGAGCCGTCCGACCGCCACCGCCGCCTCGCTGCTGGACACAGGCCGGATGCACGGTCGAGGGTCGATACGGGCAGTACCCCACCTTGCTGTGCGACTCCCCCTCTCATGGACAGCAAGCAAGCAAGTACGGTGCCGTTTCCAAACGACCCCGCCACATACCCCACGATCAGTGAAGCTGTACCATGTCTTTCGGGACGTTGACTGCACCCCACGACCTCCCGCGAGCCCACCTGGCTTCGAGGCGGACGAGAGCGTACGTCCGACGCGTCCGGATGCGCTTCTTTCGGCCCTCGTCCGACCTGGTCGACCTTCTTTCTCGGGGCGAGCATGCGAGACGTGACATGCAGACGGCCACGGCATTCGCTTAGCAGGTGGGCTCCTCCTCTCGGCTTCTTACCGTGGTTTCGGCGCACCCTCACGGTGCTGAGATGCTGACTACGCACCTCAGCAGTTCTCTCCGTATCGGAGTGTTCGTACACGGATGCCAACTTGGAAACTCGCGGCTTGCCACGCTTCTCGCACTGCGGCGAACGCGCGAGGCCTTCTCCGAGTCTATACCGCCCTTCCAGCCTCCCGCGAACTTGAAGCAGAAGCAGGACCCTGCACCGTCGCACCGAAGAGGGCGAGCAGGCCACTATATCAATCGCCGACCGGACAATTCGCTCGGGATTTCGGTTTTCGCTTAGCTCCCCTCGCTGCTCGGCGACACCACTAGCACGGCCCATGCCGTGTGCTGGCGCCCGAGCTGCCCTCTGCGCTCGACCGACGACCGACCTCGGCCAGGTGCATTCTCCGCGTCACGATCGACAAGGGACACGGGCCTGAGCACGACGTCGAGCACGGTCACGCACATGGCCGCTCGGGTTTCCAGCGCCCAGCCGACCGCAGACGCGTCGCACTAGCTCGCCCGCATTCCGCCGGGCGAGCGATGGCGGCTGTACGCTGCTGCAGTCGCAGGGCGAAATCTGCGCACTTGAACGCGTATCGGTTTTCCTGGCGTGGAGATGGCAGCCTCTCGGACGGGTGCACGCTGTGTGGCAAACGGTGTTGCGTGGCGCTCCCGACATCGACATCGGCACCCGGGACGCATCCGCCTACAGATGATGCGTTTTATGCGTAGTGGTACGTGTGTCACAACAATCGTCAGCCATCCGTGAACGATACACGCCCACACAGCGCGAGGGCAGCGCAATGCTGTTACCGCTCGTTATGAAGCTCATCACGTCGCTGCCGCGCACTAGTCGATATCGGTATGTTGATGGCGTGGGACGATAGCCTCGGTAGGATGCCGTACGTCCGCGCCTTCGTCTTCTCCGCCCGCGAAGTCGCACGCCGTCTAGCAACTCGCAGAAGAGATCAGCCTGAGTAGTACGCGTGGAGGCCCCATCGCGCAGAGTTTCATCTCTTACGTCGCCCAGAGCCTCGTGGTCCCCGAGCAGGCCTCGTGGCCCGTCGTCCGTCATCATTAATCATGGACGATACCCCAAGCGTCCTTCGACAGACGGGTGTGGCGCCTGGGGAATGCATCCGTGTAGCACTTCACAATAAGAAAAACCATGAAAGTCAATCAACGTATGTGCTTTTTACGAGTCTATACGCGCAAACTCTGACTTGATTGCTATGGATCTCATAGGCACCATACGATTGACTATAATGCATGAATAATCTCCGAGCCCATGCATAGGGAATCCCGTCCACTGAGGCCATGAATCTCCCGCCCTTTCCATTACGATAGATCCTCCTTCAAAACCATTACACGCGAGCGTCTTACTCTAAGATTAGGTCCGAAACCGCACCGTGGGCATATGAGCATGGTACACCTCGAACCATCGTGTATTCATGGTGATAACAGTCTGCATGGACTCCGCATGTAGCCGTTATATTTCGGAGCTGGAAAACATTGAATATGGGGATAACGATTCACGCTAAAACCCGCGGGCTGTGACCCTATGGCAGACGGCTGTGAAGCACTGCGTGTAGTATATACGTGTAATTTAGGATACCCGGGATCTCAAAAAAAAAAAAAAGAATATGGGGATAACGTTATTCATCCAGAATAATCCGCGTTAGGCCATGCCGAAAGTATTTTGTTTGTTCCGACCAGTCGATACTATCGGGAATGGGACCACCGTGACTTCAGTATGGTACAGTGTGGACCATGTTGAACGTGTTCAAGGGGAAGACGGGTGTACCACGTTATTCCTTTGTTATACGATCAACAGATAGATACACCGCGGCCATTAAAGTATGTCCTGCTTCAGAACACTTTGGATACATAGCAAACATCAGGAAAGCCTGAAATCTCCATTCGTATCATATGGTCGCGCATGGACGGATGGAGGCGCTGGAGGAACCCCCCGAATTATGGAGGCGCTCGTCTCCATCTGGCTCTGGATGGATCCTTTCCCACGACCTGGGAAGGCTCGTCCTGCGTTGCCTACGCACAAGGGTCTCAAATTTGTTCAATAAACGGACTCTGTGACTTACGCGCAAACGATTTAGGTCGCTTTTATGGTATGCATTTGCTATATGGAAGGGGTCGGTAAACCGCCCTGGAGAATGGGCTGGGCGCCTGGAGCGATGGAGGCCCTGGAGACGCCCACCTCCATCTGGAGATTTAACACTTTCCTGATGAATGGTCAGATCATGAAACCCCGACAACGATTGGCCGGAACAATGTAGAGACATGCGGAAAACATGCGTTGGTTTGCATGCATTTAGCATAGTCTCAAGATGGTCCACAGCTGACAGTATGGTCTTTGTATGGTGACGTAGTGCACTAGAGCGAAGTACGGTTATCCCATTTGAAACTACATTCACCATGATGTATTCAAAGCGTCCCGAAGCGGGACATATTTGAATGGCCGCGGTAATCTATCTGTCGATCATATAATGTACAAAGGAATAACGTGGTACACCCGTCTTCCCCTTGAACACGTTCAACATGGTCCACACTGTACCATACTGAAGTCACGGTGGTCCCATTCCCGATAGTATCGACTGGTCGGAACAAACAAAATACTTTCGGCATGGCCTAACGCGGATTATTCTGGATGAATAACGTTATCCCCATATTCAATGTTTTCCAGCTCCGAAATATAATGGCTACATGCGGAGTACCATGCTCATATGCCCACGGTGCATGTGCGCGCCGTCAAGACAGCGCGCTGGGTCTTAATCCTGTACTCTCGCCCCGTCTGGCATCTATGGAGACTATTGTCGCTATAACACGCTAATGCGAGATGGATATCAACAGGGGTCTATGGTTATGCAAACGACCATCAAGAATGTTGACCATACCCCCCTCTACGCAGCGTAACAACTGATATCTGTGTCTATCCTTGCGGTCACTTCACCTCACACAAGCTCAGAGGCCCAAGTATGGCTCGAACATAATGTTACAAATGTACGATAGGCGTCTTACGAACTGTACGATTTGGTATGGTCTCTACTTCCGTCTCTGTACTATACGAATATGGCGGACTCTAGGATTCTAGCTACGGTTCTTAAAGACAGGAATGGTCTCGTATTATCTAGGACTCTCTAGGACTTTCTATGCACAGTTACTGCTGCACAGTGCACAGTTACTTCCGCGCAGTGCACAGGCGCTTCTGCACAGTCCACAGCAGCACTGCCACAGTGTTACTAGGTTCGACTAGCGCTGACTACTACGCACCAGAAAGTCCATGTACACGCTAGAACATTCCGTCTACAGGCCTGCATACATGTATATAAGAGGCGACGCCATAGAGCGACCCTCAGCTTTCAGTCTCTTCGCGAAATACGACTTTGGTTGCTCGTTAACTCGCTTTCAACTGCAAATACTACTACGCGCTTATCTTCGACAAGCTAGGGCTAGTAGCTGAATAGATACAAGCTCTCTATTCATTGACGTCTTAAGGCTTGATAGTTTAAGAGTCACGCTCGAAAGCGTAACACATAACCGGTCAGTCCGCACGTCAGGGCTCTCGGTATGAGAGATGTCGATAGGCAGCAAGATGGCGGGAGGCTATATGACGTCGTCGGGGCCGCACAAGAGCTCACATGGGCGTGCAATATAACCCAGGTTGAACCCGCCACCGAGCGTGATGTCGGAGTATGTCGCGCACGCCGCGCATGTTGTCCAGGGCGGTGTTGAGTTCCGCGATGAACTTTCTATGCGCTTCCCGGTCGACAGGTCTGGAGGTGTCGAGGAGCAAGTGTGCGCTTATCAGCGCCATTATGTTCTTCGCCATCACCAACAGTTACTGGGTATGTCGCACGCATGAACGAGACGCCAGCTGGATGTATGATATGTTATGACCTCATCAGACCCGCCGACGATCCATCGAGAGAATACACAAAGGACATCAAAGCGGACCTCGAGGCACAGCCGGAAGCCACAGTCCGGATTGCACCCAGTCAATGATTGTATCGTCATCGGGACGGGAGAAGCGCACCATGGCCAAGTTTCATTAAACCCGACGATGCGTCCCCCTTTGCAGCGATGCAGCGATGGTGAGTAGGGTGTTCGATAAGCACAAGTTGGAGAGGTGTCCGCTGACGTCGCGCAGGACCCGCAGTAGCAGGCGTACCACTCGTTTCGCGCGGCACGAGGCCGGACATGCCTCGATTCTGGCTATTCTGGCTGTTCGAGACGACAGCGTTGTGTAGGGATCCGCCGCCGCTCACCGATGTTCGCGTCACGAAGCATTGTAGCGACTCGCAACGGTCTGCGGCGCCATCCGACGGACCGGAGGCGACGTGGATTCGGGAGGCGGAGGAAGTCGAGTCGGCGTACTTGGCGAGAAATAATACATGCAAGTCTTTTGGGCCGGTCACTCAAAATCGGCTGTATATTGATGCCCGGCAGCGATTGGGCAGTCTCCCTGTCGACACTGACAGCTGCTTCTCGAGGACGTACACCGGGTATGGAAGGAGGCCTTCCCTTTCGAGCGGACGTCTGGAAACGCGATATTGCGATGGAATGTGACCGGGAGGAGGCGCCCGAGAGGACGGTGAGTAGAGAGTTGGCCATGCCCATCCCACTTCCTTCACGTCCCCCCGCCAGACTAGGAAATCTCAACTCGTCCGCCCTCGCTATATAATCCCGTCCCGCCCTCTCGCTTCTTCAACGCGTCCCCTTCCTTCCTTCCACCATCTCCCGCCTCTCCCGACCTTCCTGCGATCTACCAGGCGTCCTCGTTACCCGCTCTCCGGGTGCCCGCGAAAAGTCTCTGACCCGCCAACGTCCGCCCTTGCCTTCCATTCTCTCCACCGCCCCTTCGGTTCAGTCGCCCGCCCTTCACAAATCAACACAACCTCCACCTACCAAAATGTCTTCCGCCGCGTCTCCCGTCCTCTCCGCCAACCTCTTGGACCTCTCCTCCCTCAGCATTCCTTCCATCGTCGCCGCTGCGCTATCCGCTTGCGTACTCTACCTCTGCGCTACCTTCATATACAACCTCTACTTCTCGCCACTCGCCTCCATCCCCGGCCCGTGGTACGCAGCCGTCTCAGATCTCTGGTTGACGACCCACGTCGCCCGTCTGCAGCAATGCAAGACCGTCCAGGCCCTCTTTGAACGATACGGCCCAGTCGTCCGTGTTGGCCCTAACAAGGTCGTCTTTTGCGACCTTACCACTACCCGAAGGGTGTACTCGATCAACAAGTTTGATAAGAGCTCATTCTACAAGGCCCTATTGACGTCAGTTAGCTACTGGTAGCACTTCCTGAACTTGACTAACTTGAAATCTTTTCCATGTAGGAACGACAACGACCATGCGTGAGTGTTACATTTCTTTTATGAAAGACTAAGCCACTTAGCGTACTGATTGATCCAGTATGACGACTCTCCCACACTCTGAACACTCGACGCGCCGAAAGGCCTATGCGCCGCACTACAACCTACCTCATTTGACCCAGTTCCAGCCTGAAGTCAACGACTCTGTTGTCAAAGTTGTCCAGGCACGCTCTTCGTTCCGTTCTCAGTGTCCACGAAACTAATGCGCATGTGCTATTACCAGATTATTGAGAACAAGAAGGGAAAGACGTCCATCGAAACTCTTGACCTATTCCGCCACCTGATGGTTGACATCATTTCTGTCACCGTCTTCGGCTCCCGTCCTGGCGCTCTGGACAACTGGGCGATCGGTATCCAGGACCCGCTCTCCCAGGCCGTTTACGACTTCCCTACCAGGGGCATCGTGGTACGCGCGACTGCTGACAGTATAATTATCGGTGGACTGACGTTTGCGTTCCTTCAGCGAAGTGCTATCCCTACGTGGGCTTGGAACCTTGCATGCCGTATCCCTAATGAGCGGTGGCGCCGAATCTGCAACTCCGACAAGACGATGGCCGAGGTACGTCAAGGAATCATTCCTGGCTACCGGCAACTGACATCGTTATGAACCTCATAGTTTGTACGCGGACGCCTCGACGATAGCGTGGCGAAGATGCAGGCGGCCCCTGTCATCGGCGAAAAGGAGAGCAAAACGCCATTGATCCAGCGCATGATTCAGCATCGCGTCTCTGGTGGCATCGATAACAGGACCGTCCAGAATGTCATCTCGGAGTGCATGGGCCATCTGTAAGTGAACTTTATGCCACCTCCTGCTTACATACTCTGACGTGACGGTCCAGGGTTGCCGGGTCCGATACAACCTCGACTACATTGTCGTACCTTCTATGGGAGCTCACTCGTCGTCACGATATCATGAGGACGCTGCAAGCGGAGCTCGACGAGTACATGTCTGATCGCAAGGCGATTCCGGATTTCTCTACGCTGTGCAAGATGCCCTACTTGAACGCGTTTGTGAAAGAAGGTTCGTTTCTCCGTGCCTTCCCTGCCCAATCTCTCGCTGAAATGGGATTGGAACATAGGCCTTCGAGTGCATGGCTCTGCGCCTTCCGTCCTCGAGCGCGTCGTTCCTGCCACAAAGATCGATGATTCGTTCGACATGATGGGTTATGCGCTCCCTCCCGGTACAGTTGTCGGCACTCAGGCTTGGAGCATGCATCGCGACCCCGAAGTCTTCCCGAGCGCCGAGACCTTCCTCCCGGAGCGCTGGCTCCCGGTTGAGGGCGTCGTGGGCGAGGAAGAACGGTTATCTCGGTAAGTACGCTCACGCAGGCAGCACATAGCCAAGGCTAACCACATGTTGCGTCAGAATGGCCCAATTCCTCATGCCTTTCGGTGTTGGCACGCGTGTCTGTGGAGGTCAAAACCTTGCGCACATGGTCTTGCGCATCGCGATCGCGACGCTTGCCGTGAACTTCGATGTTAGCGCCAACCTCACCGAAACGAATGAAAAGACGATGGAGATGAAGGATGCATTCGTGAGTAATAATGTTTTTGTAGGTGTTTGTCACACGCTGATCGTCACCCCCGCGTGCAGGTCCTTCACCCAGCGACCAAGGAGTGCAAGCTTGTCTTCACATCCCGGAAGTGCTGAGCCTGCCATCTCGTCTCATCTGTCCGCATCTCTTGTTTGTCGTGATCTCGCCACTACACTATACCCCGCTAATACCCGCCCTTCGTTGAAGAGAAGAGAAACATCCTGAATATACCCTACGACTCACATAATCCCGTTAGTCGCTTTCGAAGTTATAGCTTTGCTTTCCTGCCAGTGTCATTGGTTACGCACGCTCTCGTCGTTGTCGCCCGTTGTCGTTCGGCCGTCACCGCGGGCGGGGCTGTCGTTGTCGTCGCATTCCGAGTACACAGACATCTGCGTTGTATGTAGAGCAAGCGAGGCTGGTAGTACGTGATACATCCTTCCGAGGTCCCCAAGAAATCATCGCTAGCGACAACGATTGTGTGAGCTTCATAGATCTACCCGTGACGTACGCCAGAACGGTATGGCCACAATATGGTTGACCAGGAAACATACGGTACAGTATACCTTATGACTAATAGAAAAGGTCACCGGGGGGACTAAGCGGGCTGAAGATCTCGCTGCGCGGCGAGAGTATGTCGTAGTCCTCGTCAGAGCCTGCCGCGGACACATCTGTCAAGTCGGACAGCGAAAGCGTGGAGCTGGGAGCGCTGACTGGGGACCATGGATCGTCGTCCGTCACGTTCAACGATGGAGTTGAATGTCCATCATGATCGTCTTCAATGTCACCGCCCTCTCGAGCCTCGTCCGTAGAGGGCTCGTAGTCGGATAATGAGACACTCAGGTTGGAGAAGGGGCTCATGGGGGAGTGGGCTTGGGGCTCCGGGTCAGGCTCTTGGTTGTACTAGTGCGAATATTGAGTTGGTGCTGGGCTCATGCTAGTGGAACCTAGCAGTGCTGACCTCGTTGCTTATACCGACCCCGCTACCGGTCCTGGCCTCGAGCTCAGGCCCCGTTCGAGGAAGTTCCTGACCGTTCTCGTCGCGAGGCTCGTTCACGAAGATGTCAGCCGGTCCACCCGCATCGTCTCTATTGTCTGAATGGGAGCTTGGCAGGAAGTGAGTTTCGTCGCCTTCGTCTAAATCGCTGTTCCACTCTAGTTCGCTAGCCTCCGACTCGGTTGGAGTCGTGATCGGCACTAGGGGAATTGCTACGAGGGCTGGGAGTCGGGTCTCCTCCGCCTTGTGTGCCTGCTCCAAAACTGAAGCACAGTGGTACGCCGTACCTCGCGATCGTGCGCACCTGGTACATCTTATACGCGACGATCCCACCCACGACGACGCCGATGACGCACGCCACGCCGGGCGTTGTGATCCCCGCGGTGTACAGGACGGTTTTGACGGCCTTGGACGCGAGTGCTCGGCGTGATAGCATGATTCAGTTCGAGTTGGTAGTACTGGTGGCGGTTGAGTAAGAGAATTTTGTGCCTCCGCCGGGGTGCGCGGTGAAGATCCACGAATGATTGTTGGCTCGAGCTGCGTGGACGCAGGGCGGGGGCCTCGTTTGTGAGGCATGCCGCACATCTGTAGTACGGTTCGAGGTCGAGGTTTACCGCAGCAACCCAGTCTCGTGACCATAAGAACTCTATGTAAATGGCGGGTGAGTAGGATTTCATAAGACGAAGACGCTGACAGTCCAACCTCTGTAACAAATTCGCGGACCGTTTCAAAGTTGAGCATTCATGAACGCGCGGGTCATCTGAGTCTGCTAGTGAGTATGTTAGTATAACGTCACAACCTTACACGGGGTATGGATTTTGAATCCGAGTCCGGAGTGACCTGGGATGCTACAGGTTCGCTACAATACGCGGGCTACATGCGCTCACGAGACGCAGTACTCTGTAATACGTCGTCATCGGAAGGGCTCATGGGGCTGAAATACTCCGAGTCTATCGTAGACCCATCCCAACTGGACAACTCAGACCACGACATCGCGGCGGTGCTCGGGGCGCTGACAGGAGACCACCCGCCTGGCATAGGCGAACCAAGGGGCGTGCCGAAGACCGGTGTAGAAAAGCCGTCGTCGCTGCTGCTCTCCGAGTCGTCCGCGTTGCCATCGGAGCCGGAACCGGGCGGGCCAGTGGGGAACCGGAATTGCAGGAACCTCGCGGTGCTCGCGGGGGGCAGCCAGTATTCGATCTCGTCGCTGGTACGGATATGAAGCGCACGAGCGGCGTGGTCGCCGGGTGTGGCAGCGCCGTCTTGGGTGGAACTTGACTGTGACTGTGTGGTCGTTTCAGGCGCGTCGGAAGTAGTGAAGGTAGATGGGAGGCTAAGACTGGTTGTGATGGAGGTAAGAAGCTGGCTAGATAGCTTCTGCGGAGACAGAGGGACCTCCGACTCGTCTCGCTCTTCGATAGGACTGAGACTGCCGGGGAAGCTCTCTGGCATCGAAATGAGCGGGGAGAGGATCCCAACGTGATCCGGGTCCGTACTTGAGTAGTCGAGATTGAGGTCATGCAAGTCGCCATCACTGGTGTTGACTCCGCGACGAGTAGCGTCTGAAGCTGAGTGCGCCGAGAGCGTCCCGTTTTGTGGGAAGCTTGATCCTGCATTTGTATCGAGTTCGGTCTTCAGGTCAATATTCACGGTGGGGATGCATGTAATGGGGGTGGGCGGGTGAGGGTCTGAGTCAGGGCTCATGGTGCGAGCTGCGGGAAGCCGGAGGTTCTCTACAGGCGAACAAGGCGCTCGTTCGATGTCTTTCCTAACGTGATTATCGCTGGGCAGGACTCGGGGACTTGATTCGAGCGAAGGAGGTATGAAGACGCCACCTTCGGCGCGCTCTAGGCCGGTACGTGAGTCGCTGATGTCGATGTTGCTCTGGATTCTAGTGTCGATGCTGTTCCCAACAATCCCGTCTACAACTGAGTTCAGCGAAGGGTAGTTGTCTTCTGGCAAGTCGGAGATCATAGACATCGCGCTACCGATGTCACTGCCCAGCATGAAAAGGCCGGAACGCGCCAGTTGGAGGTCGATTTGGCTGTGGTGTAGATCCTCGGACTTGCTCTCAGCGACGGGAGTGGGCCCATCACTCTGCCGATCCGGGAGCTGCATATCGCAGGGCGCGTCATCGTGGTTCGTGGAGGATTGTTGTTCGACAGTAGATCGGGCTGGGCCGACGACATTGCTGGACTCGACGTGCACGCCAGCGGGGATCGTCACGCAGGTACCTTCCTCATGATGCGTAGGGAACTGGAGGGTGGATTCCGCTTGGTTTGATTTGCCGTCAGTGCGTCCTTCGAGCTGCGGCGGTGCTGCTGGTGACTGAGCGTGCACTGGGACCACGACCGGGCTTGATAACGGGGCAGTAGATTCCAGATTCGCGTGGGGCGTAGGCGTGGGCCTGTGCCGGCGAACGGAGCATGGTGTGGGAGAGCCTGATGCCGTCTTCGCACCGCTGGCTTGTACGGAGGGGGATGATCTCGAAGCGTTAGCCTGTGGAACGTATATAGGTATCGTCTTCAGCGTCCGAGTCGTTTCGTAGGTGGTATACGTGTCAGCGGGTGACGGTGGATCCGCCCAAGCGCGAGCTTCTTTCAGGACGAGATCGGGGACAAACACAGCGCTGTATCCAGCATATGCGTTTCCTCGCTGTTCCTCGGAGATTGTACTGGACGCATTACTAGATTGTGTATAGGTATTGATGGTCTGTGGAGGTGGCTGCTGGCGAGCTTTGGCTGGCGTTGGCGCCGATAGAGGTGTGGCTTCGGCACGGGAGGTAGGGCAAGGGGCAGGTGCTGCTCCATCTTTCTAGCGGAATGTTTGACCGTTAGCTGGTGTACCTGCATAGCGCTGCCGGAACGTGTAGAATCACTGCGACCTGTACGGGGCAGCAAGTCACTGACCTCGTCATGCGTGCGCCCAACTCGGATATTGTCGCTCTTCTCCCTAGCTTGCCCATCGTTGACACGACCTTCACCTTGCTTCAAGCCAGTGTTGAGCGGTTTGCCTGCATTGCGAGGCGGATGTGGAGGTGGAGGCTCCTGCAACGTCTTCGCCCCCAATCGTGTAGGCAAGCGTCACCGTGAGAGAGGCGTCCCCGGGCAACGAAGGTCTTAGCACCAACTCGCGACGCAACCCGCCTGAGCCTCCCGCGCGTACCTGGTAAATTCTATACGCAACAATCACGGCTATGGCGACGCTGGTTGCACAGCCTGCGAGTATGGCCCTTGCGATATGCAAACCTCCGGCAGAGGTCGCGCTGCGAAGTGGCATGGTGGTGATGGTAAGCGATGAAGTTGACTTGGGACTGCATTGACCAAGTTGGATGTACACCCATAGCAGAGGCTAGACTGAGCGTGGCGGCAATGAGGTCATGTCGCTGGAAAGGCGTGTAGGAGCTATATTGAAGTTGAGTAGTTCTGCGCAGTGATGCAAGGATTACCAGCAGTGGCGCTCCTTGGTCGAAACCCTTCAGCTCGCTGTGAGCTGTGAGAGATTTTTGAGGAGGAAACATTTGCATAAGATGCATCCTCAGTGTCGAACTCGTCCTCGAGGCTGCGCATGCTCGAACCAGCCGTAGCGCCCATATAGGCGCCTGCATGTCTCGAATGGATTGGCAAACGCATAGGCAAGTACTCTCGGTAGGTCGCCATATGCACAATCAGTGCACCCTTCCGCAGACGGCTATATCGGAGTGACATCCACAATCGACCAGCTGATGCAAAATGGACCGACCGACAGCCCTCGACATTGTCTGAACCCACGCACGAGTAATCGAACCCAATCTACATCTTCGACATGTCGATATCGAACAAGCGCACACCAGGACGCACGTCGCCCAAACCTGCCTTCCCGAACGCGGCGTCAACTAGCGAACGTTGGTCGGGCGGGACACCAAGCGAGTCCAGGAGCAGCGCGGCCGTCTCTGGCATGAACGGCTGAAGGAGGATACCGCATTGTCGCAGGGTCTCGAAGATAAGGGCCTGGACGTCCGCAGCGACCGCCGGAGACGTGTCGTTGGACCACGGGGCTGCCCTAGTCATCAGCAAGTTCGCCTGTGGGGGCGTATAGTCAGCTGTGATACAGGTATTACAGAGAGGCAGTGGGCACAGCGAACCTCTTGCAGCGCCAGAACGATCGCCTCCACGGCATCGGCGACCTGGAAGCGCTGCATGTTTTGCTCGTAGGAGGGTGCGAGAGCCTTGAGCGAGCTCAGCAGCGGCGCGAGCGAGCTGGTACCGGTGCCGGACAAGAGGGAGACAGAGGGCCGAGGCACGCTAGCAACGCGCTTCATGATCTTCCTAGAAGTCGCGCGGAGGAAGAGGTTGCCGAGCAAGGAGATGATCTCCCTGCAGTGCTTCTGGAGCTGCTCCTGAGACCAGTCTGCGCAATACTTCAGTTTCACTTTGAACACCGGCGAAGTGTGCCAGGAGGGACTGACCGACGTCATCTTTGAAACGGCCTCCAACGCGCGCAAGGTAGTACCGGACGAGGTCGATACCGTACTCGTCGATGGCTTTCACGGGGTCGGCGACGTTGCCGACAGATTTGGACATCTTCGCCTTCTCCACAGTCCAATGCGAGTGGACCAGAAGTTGTTTCGAAAGAGGCAGGGAGAGCGCCATAAGCATGGCGGGTAAGTAAAGGGCATGGAAGCTTGACGACGAGGTTCATGAGCCGTCGCACCAAAACTAGCCAACCACGGATCTCACCGAAGGATGTCTTTGCCGATGACCTGAACGTCTGGTGGCCATCCGTCGGCAAGGCCTTTGCCTGTTGGCCACGGGTAACCGACGGAAGACAAATAGACCGTCAACGCATCGATCCACACATAAATTGTGTGCTCCGGGTCTTTCGGAACCGGGATGCCCCAGTGCAGTCGTGAGCGTTTGCGCGAGATGGAGAGGTCTTCCAGCGGTTCGTCCAGCATGTTCATGACATCTGCGTGAAACTGGGCGGGCTGGATGACGTCTGGGCGCTTGACGTAGTAGTCGTGGAGATGATGTTCGAAGGCGGAGAGGCGGAATTTGTAGTTGACCTCTTGCTGCCATTCAACCCGTGAGCCTGAGGTTGTCGAGATATGGTATTTCACTCCATCTTTCTCTTGGAGGGCGACTTGGCTCGCGGGATAGAATGTCTCGTCAGAGACGGAGTACCACCCAGCATGCCGGCCCTTGTAGATCAGACCTCGGTTGTCAAGCTCAGTCTACCGGCGCCTGTAAGCAATACTGAGCTCGCATCCAAAACCTGTCACTGACCCAGAGATGGGACACCGCGTCACAGTGTTGCTTCTCTGTAGTTCGTGTGAAGCGCGTACTACTAATGTTCGCCTTCTTGGTGAGATTCTACCTTGGAAGACAATACTTTAGCCTGGAATTTGAGAAGCACAATACGAGATGGGGACATACACGGAAGTGCACGCTCAGTTCGTCACAGAAGTCCAAGGGGGCCATTCCTTTCGCCTCCGCGGCTTTCTGTAGCTTTAGCCCGTGCTCATCGGTCCCAGTGATGAACCGGACTGGGCGGTTGGGATTACAGAGTTTGGCATGCCGGGCGTATATGTCGGCGACGACTAAGGTATGCAAGTGTCCAATATGTGGTACTGTGCCAAAGAAGGGTGAGCATCGTCTACGCTATTCAGGCGTGGAGGGCGCACTTACCAGCATTAGGGTAGAATATAGGTGTGGTGATATAGTAAGGTTTGGTGAAGTCCGAGCCGCTCTCAGCGGATGCAGAGTACCGTCGACATTGACCTTGCACAATATGGACGCGTTTTGGAAGAGAACGGAGAGAGGCAAGACGCTTCATCCGAGAAGGCTGAAGGTCAATCGTCTGGCAGCAGCTCAAGTGGCGGACGCTCGTACAAGTTCGGGACCCGTGCATGGCATGCTGAAGCGCCCATAGCCGACAATTCCCGCGCTACCGGGGATCCCGGACCGCCGGCTGATGTGGTCTAGATCTGATCTGCGCGATGCGGGCGCTTGTGGTGGTAGCTGCTCCTTGCGACGCTCGTCGGCCTGCTCAGCAACTCACCGCCTCTGCAAGTTCCGTCACTCGACTTCCACATCGCAATACCGCATACACCCCTTCCATATGCCCTGCCTTTGAATGCACAGAATAATCTGGTGAAGCTACTCTGACAACCGCAACTATCGTGCCTCCTTCTGCCTTCGGATCTGCTTCACTCCGCCTATGTCCGACGCTTTCTCTGACCTCTGGAACTCTACGGGAGTATCCAAACCAGTCGAGCCTCCTCGAAAGCTCGGCACTATCGCATCTGCATCTGCTGCTCAACCTACTACGCGAAACCCGCAGAATGATGTCTTTTCAATGCTGGCCGCCGCAAGCTCGTCTTCGACCGTTGCCTCCCGATCCGTCACTCCGGCACAGTCGTCCGCGTTTGGGTCCAGCATCGCAGCGAAGCCAATGCAGAAGGCAGCGAGTACGGGTACTGCGCTAGGGAAAGGAGACGCGTTCAGCGACCTCCTGTCTGGGTTCACCGGTGCGCAGCCCTCAAACAGTACGAACCTCACCATGGCCCAGCGCGCCGCACTCGCCGAGCAGGAGCGGAAACAACGCGCGCAGCAGCAGACGTCAAGCCCCTCAACACATGCTGCGTCGTCTGCCTGGGCTGGTTTGGACGCGCTGGGAGCAGGCTCGACAGCGTCCCACACATCTTCGGCAAGTCATGATCCACTCGATGACCTTGGATTCGGCGACTTCTCCAGTGCTACCTCTGCGTCTTCCCAAGCCGTACAGCCCGCTCATGCTGACGATGACTGGGGCCTCGGGGATTTCGTTTCTCAGCCTGCTGCAGCAGTTGCACCCACGGGAAAGTCCGCACCATCTTCCAAGTTCGATGATCTTCTTGGGTTTGACGACTTCGCCGGCCCATCGAGATCTCACCAGTCGTCTTCCCCCGCGCCTCCGAGATCTAACACACCGGGAGACTTTGACTTCGGTAACCGAGAAGATCGGCTGCTGGATAACCAGTCTAGCGACGAAGATGACATTCTCGGCGATCTCAGCAAGCCTGTAGAGAAATTAGTTGCTGTAAGAGCGTGTAATATATTATATGTGTACTTTGACTGAGGCGGATTGCAGAGACAAGCATCAGCTCGTAATACGCCGTCTCCTCAGCCTCCCCGGTCGGGGCAGCGCTCTCGTGCTGTCTCTCCGCCCCCGCATGTCCTCGGACAGATAGTGGAGATGGGATTCTCGATACAACAGGCTCGCGTCGCCCTTGCCGCGACCGATACGGGTTTGGATGTGCAAGCTGCACTCGATATGCTCCTCTCCAACGGCGCGGCGTCGTCTTCACCCGCACCCGAGCAGCAACAAGACTCACAGAGGAGACCTCCCCGCGAACCAGGCCACGAGCGTTACTATGGTTCCGACGAGGAAGAGGGCCCGCGACCTTCGCGCCAACAGCAACGTCCCCCAACGCGCTCTCCCCCTCAGGCTCAGCGACCTGCTCGTGAACGTCCTGCTCGCGATGGACCACTCAGCGCGGAGACCCAGAAGAACTTGCAAGAGCAGGCCGACAAGCTGCTCGCACAGGCGAGCGAGATCGGCTTGACTATGTTCAGCCGGGCTAACGCCTTTTGGAAAGAAGGCAAGGAAAGGGTGCAACGTGCCTATGAAGAGCGTGCTGCTGCTGCAGGGTCTTCGAGGCAAGCGACAGGACCTGGTGTTGGAAGGGGCGGAAAGCCAAAGTGGATGCAAGATGCTGCGGAAGACGAGCATGGACCTGATTCCACCCATACGGGCGGCTTCCGGGACGACGACGACATTCAATCGCCTCCCAGGCGTCCGCAGGCAAAACAACCACCGCCGCGTGCACCAGAGCAGCCTCCTGCGGAGTCTCCAGCATCACGCCTGAAAGTTGGGAATCTATTTTCCGACGACCCTCCTGCTGTCTACGTCTCGCCTTTCCGTCGCAAAGGAACTTCCCGCACACAAACAACGGAGAACTCCCCCGCTGCCACGCCTGCTCAGAGAGCAACGCCTTCTCCAGTACCTCCCCGTGCGCCGTCTCCCATACCGCTCGTCCAACGCCGTACTGTCTCTGCATCTCCGTCCGCTATCGCCGAGTCCGCGAAGCAGAAAGCGGCAGGCACAGATAAGTTTAAGCTCGGCCAGTACGCGGAAGCGGAGAGCCTCTACTCCGCTGCGATCAGAGCACTGCCCGAAAACCACTTGCTCCTCGTGCCGCTGTACAACAACCGTGCGCTGACTCGCATCAAGACGGGAGACCATACCGGCGCGATTGAGGACTGCACGACGGTGATCAACCTCATTGGGCCGTCGTATCACCCTTCCCGGGAGGCGAAGGTTACGCGGACGGAGGACGGTGCGGGGGTCGACCTCGCCGATGGACTCGTCAAGGCGTGGTGGCGACGCGCAGAGGCATACGAGGGCAAGGAGAAGTGGGATGCGGCACGGCAGGACTGGGAGGCGATCGCCGGCGCGGACTTTGCGGGCAAGGTCCGCACAGAGGCCGTCCGCGGCATCGGGCGCTGTCGACGCATGCTCAACACGGACGCCTCGACGGGCGTGTCGAACGCTCCACCCCCACCCGCTGCTGCGAAGCCCAAGCCCAAGCCTGCGGCGAAACCGAAGCCGCGGGTACCGACGCCGCCGTCCGAGGCGCTGAACCGCGTGCGGGAGGCGAACGAGGCGGCGGAGGCGGAGGACCAGCAGCGGCACGAGCTCAAGGACGCGGTCGAGGCGCGGCTGGGGGCGTGGAAGGCGGGCAAGGAGACGAACATCCGCGCGCTCATCGCGAGCCTCGACACGGTGCTGTGGCCCGAGCTTGGCTGGCAGAAGGTCGGCATCCATGAGCTCGTGTCGCCGTCGCAGGTGAAGATCAGGTACACGAAGGCGATCGCGAAAGTGCATCCGGATAAGGTGCGTGTCTTCCCTTTGCTATCTTTCTCCAACCCTTGAGAGTGAGGGTGCGCTTGGGCTTGGGGCGTGTGGAGGGCTTGGCTCTTCCACGCTCTCGGGCCGTTTCGTATCTTTTTCGTTCTCTTGCCAGATGTGTTTCGGAATGGGAGGGCTAACGTTGATCTGATGTTGATAGCTGAACGTGCGCAACACGACGGTCGAGCAGCGGATGATTGCGAACGGCGTGTTCGGAGCGCTGAACGAGGCTTGGAACGCATTTAAGCCGTAAATGGAACGATGTAATGAACCTTTGTGGGCGGAACGGTGTTGTTGTTATGATGGGGAAAAGGACGACTGTACTAGACTCGGGATATAAACGTTGAACGTTTGCTAAGGTGTAGCATGTAGAAGGCTTCTGCGTGTGACCGCGCGAATATATCCGGTGCTTACTTACTAGCTGCTTACCGAACATCTTGCAAAGCAAGATGCATGACATGGATTCTCGGTCAATGTGAGGAATTACGCCATTGACATGAACATTGGAGGTAAGTATATCATCCGATTGTAGATCTTTTCATATGCTTCTCATGGCTGAGACAGATAGCGCTGCCGCCAAGCACTATGCAAGCTCGGAGGCAAAACGAGACTTTCAGAGCAATCATATATGCAGCTGCAGGAAGTCTCGGGATTGCTTTACCATCCTAACGGAAGCAGATTCCGCGTCTCTACCACGAGCCGTAACTGCACAGCTTTCCACGCGACCGAGTGCGAGTCTCGACCATGCGATCGTAGGTCGGTCGGTCCAAGCCAAGCATGAGCCCGATGATAGGGTTTATTCGGCGCGCTGAAGCGTAACGCAGAGAAGACGGAAAGCTCTGGCTGTGTGACGCTCGAGGAAACAAAGTGGCGTACCTCGACGGTCCTCGCGCCATCTTGATGCCAGCCTTTTCCGAGAAATAACCGTGTAGCGTGAAGCACGTTTCCGAGTCATTCGTGCGTCCCGAGTTCACACGGGGATGCAGGAAGCTCGTACAAACTCCGGGCGCAAAGAAATAAGATGACCTTGCGGAAGGAGTGACATTCGCCGACAACGAGGGAGAAAGTGAGCCCAGAGAGTCGGGAGGAGCGATGCGCCGTTGGACGACGCAAAGATACTTACCGGATTTGGGTCGAAGGCGGGGGCGGCTCCGGGAACGCCCGGCGCTCTGCGCGGGATGTAAACGGGCGCTTACGGACTATCACCCGACCCAGGTGTTCGACTTTTTGCTCTCCACCAACTCCGTTGGTCTCCTCATCGCTAAGCCTTCTTTGACGCAACTCGCGGTCACACTGAGGTCATATCGAAATGCATCCAAGACCATAGAACTACGCGTTATCTCTGGTGAGAACAAATGCGAGAAGACCCTATGAGCTCGAGAGCGATTGGCAAGAAAGCTATGCCTTAGGGGCGGAACCAGACGGAAGGCGAGACCAGGCTTGCCTTCGGACACCGAGCGGACGTCGGTGGTCGGTCGACAGCAATCGCCCATACCAGGCACTCTCCCAGCATTTCCGGCCTTCCCGTCGTGGCATTCCGGCGGCGCAAACTGCCAGATATCTGCGGCCTCGCCTTTTCTCGGCGCTTGCACGCGCCTCGACTGCCATATTCGCCTACTTTCCGGAAAAGCACCAGTCAAGCAAGTCTTTCCGTCATCCGTACCACTCCGTACGCCCGTAGACGGGTCTGGTATATAAGAATGCTCCTATGCCGCACCGACGGAATTCACATCCCTTTCGTTTCTCTTTTCCGCTTCTCCTCTCACGACCGTTATGGCCTCAGCTCCCTCCATGCCGCACAGCGAGACATCCACAATAGCTGTTCCCGATGAGGCGCATCGCGCCGACCACACCAAGCATGAAGGCGAAACACGTTCAGGTCATATCACCTTCACCGACAGTACACGGGCCGCCCGCGACCTCACTTTAACGAGGACGCGGACACACGAGTCGCACGATGACGCCCGCCCCGATCTGTCTTTCCCTTTCGGCACCACTGATCTCAACCGCGGTGGCTTCACCAACGAGTACCGTGCGGTATCAGAAACCGGCTACTTGCCTGCAGACCTCGCTCTGCGCCCGGTGCCTTCTCATGTCTACCGTCTACCACAAGCGCTCGCGGACCCGGAGAAGGCGCGGGAGCTGAAGCAGATGAAGTTGGTGACATGGAAGGAAGGCGATCCTGAAGATCCTCGAAATTGGTCAAGTCTCTACCGTTGGTGTGAGTAACAGACGTTGTCCCTTTTATGTATTCGTTTACTGACCATTTTTCAGACATAACTGCTGTGTGCGCGATCGCTGTCGTCCAGGTGGCTTTCGCGAGTGCAGTTATCACCGGCGACTTCCGTGACATTGAGCAAGAGTTCCATGTCGGCGAAGTCGTCACTGCCTTGAGTGTATCGCTTATGGTCTGTGGCTTCGGTATCGGTCCTCTATGTTGGTCGCCTCTTGTGAGTTTGCTCATAGTTCTGAGTGCATTGGTTGTGAGCTGACATCGTCAATTACAGAGCGAGCTCTACGGACGGCGGCCCATCTGGATTATTCCCAGTGTGATCTACGTCATCTTCAACATCCCCTGCGCTGTCGCCAAAAACATTCAGACGCTCCTCATCTGCCGTTTCTTCTGCGGTATCTTCGCGTCTGCACCCCTGACACTCGCTGGTGGTACGATCTCTGACGTATGGGACAACAACGAGCGTGGTTTGGCGATTGCCCTGTTCGCTGCAGCACCCTACGGTGGACCCGTCCTCGGTCCTATCGTCGGTGGCTTCGTCGGTGAGACCATTGGCTGGCGATGGATCCTCTGGGTCAACATGATCTTCGCTGGTGTCGTAACCGCATTCACGATGACCATTCCTGAGACTTTCGCTCCCGCCCTCTTGAGGAGACGTGCTCAGCGCCTTCGTGAGGAGACTGGCGACCCTACCATCACCACTGAGCAGGAGTTGTTCAAGGCATCGCTCAGCCAAATCATTACTGAGACTCTCCTCCGTCCATTCCGTGAGTTCTCCCTATTCGCGTTCCATATGACGTCGTTTACTGACGTATCTCCAGAGATGATCCTGACCGAGCCCATTCTGCTCCTGATGAGCTTGTACATCGCCCTTATCTACGGCCTCCTATACGCATTCTTCTTCTCGTTCCCCGTCGTCTTCGGCGAAGACTACGCCTGGAACGACGGCATGGTCGGCCTCACGTTCTGCTCCGTCCTCATCGGTGTCGCGATCGCGATCTTCGTCACGCCCCGCATTGAGCGTGACTACCTCCGCCGTGCCGCGGAGAAAGGCGGACGCGCCGATCCTGAAGACCGTCTCCCCGGTATGATGATCGGCTGCTGGTTCGTGCCCATCTCCCTCTTCATCTTCGGCTGGACGAGTCCCCCGGCTGTCTTGCCTGGAGGCGGTAACTGGGTTGGCCCGGTTTCGTCTGGTATCCCCTTCGGCTTTGGCAGTAAGTAGCATTGTTGCGCTTCCCTTACCTGACAGTGGCTTACCATACGTGCCTACAGTGGTAATCATCTACTTCTCAGCCAACGCCTATCTCATCGACGCCTTCCCTGGCTACGTCGCATCCGCGCTCGCCGCCAAGACCGTTATCCGTTCCGGCTCCGGTGCTGCGATGCCCTTGTTCATCACTGCCATGTACCACAACCTTGGTAATGGCTGGGCAGCGTCAACATGGGCCTTCATCTCCCTTGCTATGGTGCGTACAACCTGTATTCCTCGTGTATGTATATCAGTATGCTGACTTTGCGCTCGTTGCAGATCCCTATCCCCTTCTTGTTCTACCGCTACGGCAGGAGCATCCGTGCGCGCTCAAAGCGTGCGGCCGCGTAATTTCACCCTCCTTCTTTGTTCCCATACGTCTCGTCTTCATCTGGTGTTCACGTTCTGTAGAGGTCTTCCTTATCCTTCGTCGCATACTACGCATAGACATTCATCGTTACATCGCTCACATCCACAAAATCTCATCCGCCTCATCGCGCATTTCTCATGATCTTCCTCACATCCATTCCTCCTATCTCGTCGCTCCTCGTTAGACCCTCCTAGAACACTGCCGTTCTAACTTATTCCCGCCGTCCGTACCGCCTCTTAGATACGAACCTACCACGGGCTGCGCCTGCTTACAGGTAACGCGCCACTCGCCTTACACTACCACGCCCTTCCTCTACTTTACACGCTTTCCGCACATTGAGCGCGCCCTCTCGATGCGAACACATTGTATCCACCTCTGGACCGTCTGTAGTATAGTCTAATCTGATACAGCGCTTTGAATTCGTTGACAAAGATGCTTTCGCTCGCTTGTGACGTCCCATTACGTGAGGGCTTTGTAGTTATTGTTAGTTGTGCATGGGAAAAACGGCTGGGCGCTGTGGTCCCACGCATAACCCCGCGGCATAGCATACTATGCACGCACTAGTAACGATCTCGGAATTCAATAGTCAGCCATACTCCTGATGTGTCGCAACGTGCACTCAGATCACACAAAAACATTCAGACTCAACCGCCACATCCATATATCAGAACCACTACTACAACATGCCACACGTCATATGAACGATCTCTCCGCTCCTAGGTTGGCGTTGCACACTGCTAACATCACAGAGGCGTGCATTGAAGGGGAGGGAGAGGCGTCAGCATCGTTGTCGCAGTGGCATACACCGTATATGTGAGGCCCAAGAACGTACCACGCCATCTACACCCGCCGCTGAGGTGCAGTCCTATGTCGCCGCGAAGTAGCGCTGCGTGAACATAAGGACTAGTACGATTACAATCGTTATATCAGCTGCGATATTGAACTACATGCATCAGTGTCAGCTTACCCGCATGGGAATGTGAGGGCGTAAACGGCGAGCCATGGCGACACCGCACGTAAGAAAGCTTTGAGGTCGATGTGAACGAAAGGTATTGTAGAAATGAACGACGGGGTCCCGGCGGGTGGAGATTACGGAGGGACGGTCAAAGCCAGGGAAGGAACCGAGGGAAGTTGAGTGCCATGATGAAGGGGGAATACGAACTCACCGCAGGATCCTTTATATACAGCCTTGGGGTCAACTCGGTGTACGTGCAGCCGCAGCGCGGCGGTTCGAAATGGGCGCATGACCGACTTGCGAGGCGACCAAGTGACACTAGCCGAGGGTTCGCAGTTCAACAGAGCTCTCACGCGCTGCCGCAGTGCAGGTCGGGTGACGGTGCATCCTGCTCTCCGTAGACGTAGGGTTACCTCAAGTTGCGCGAAGTGAGCCTCTCGTGATGCTTGCGGCCACGGCCAGGATGGCCATAGAGTGCCTAGAAGCTCTATAGATGAGTTCGCCGTGCGGATTGGGCTCAGATCAGCTTGAAAAGCCTACCGCAGTGACACGAGCGTGGGACACACGGTCAAGCTCCGCTAGATGAAGCAATGGAAGACGAAGGAGGTGTCGGTCCGTTTCAAGGGAGAGAAGAGTTTGCGCTGCGGTCGAGAGGTGGAAACATTGTGTTCTCCCTGAGGGGTTCTTCCTAAGGCCGCTAATTATCGATGATTTGACCGTATAGGAGCTCCTGAATGATCGGTAGCAGAGTTATCCTCTCATTTGTTATAATATGTTATCATAGGTATCATTTAACTGCTAAGCCAGCGCGATGGTGCATCCCTATTCGTAGCGCATATACACCGCCGCCAATTCTTCCCGGTGAACAGGGAGCAACGAATATACAATGATTAGACTTCGTTCACATCCGAGTTCGACATTGGGCGGACACCTCGATCCAACTATGAACCAATGTCGTCGCACTTATGCAGAAACCTGGACGTACCAAACCGGGCACATTGTATATTGACCTAGAACCTACACGGTGTGCAGGTTCCGATCAATATACAGGGCGCCCGCTACGGTGCAGATACGCAGTCGGTTGGGGAGTGCAAGTCCTACACCAGCAGCGGTTTTGTACACGTCCTCGCCTGCCGCAGCACGCTGGCGTCTGCAGCAACCTCAAGAAGGTGCAGGAAGAGCACAACCGCACTCTGAGCTGCCGCAGCACTTCGAATGTATTCCTTTGATCTTCTGAATGTCACTGCAGCATTATGGGGCAATTACGGGGCGGTCAGCACTCACATAGATAGGACGAGTGCACTGGCATCTTAGTGGACGTCAAAGCTATTGAGGTTGCCGTAACGCTGTATGCCGGAGGCTGCGCCCTCTCCTAATAGTGGATCTGGACGTGCTGGTTACATATGCCGCTTATAGACGAAGCCCGTGAATATGCTATTAGAGGTATGGAGGAATGTCAGGAAGGCAGTTGAGCGTTGGAGAGGGCTCATGGTGGTCTGCAACTTGAGCATGATATGCAGTGCTCAACCATATATCGAACGGCTTACATAATATTTGCCACAGACGCGCAGGTCATGTGACCAAATACTTGAGAGACTTGGGCGCCTATTGTGTTGCGTTGTGGAGGCACCTCGAGGCAGAGGAGACCATGGACGGCCTCCTTCGTTCCCTCTCTCCACGTTTCAGATGCTCTTTGCCTCCGTCTTGACCTGCGCCTTGACAACCTTTGGACCGCCGGAAGCCAGCTATTTGACCGGGAATAGCCTCTACATCGCGTTCCTTGCTCTCGGCATCCTCCTCGAGCACGTTCTCGCCTTTGTATTTCTCCAAAGGCAGGCAGTGCTCCCATGTGTGCTCTTTGACAGCCATGGGCGACGCAAAGCGTCAGCATGATGATACACAGGCATCAGCCCGTCTATTATCCACATGTAGTCCGCCAAAGGGTGCGTTTATACTCGCTATCTATACCATCGCTTACTCCCTTCCCTTTTCATCCCCTTCCCGCCATAGCCCCGCTTGGCCTCCGGGTGACGTGAGGCGGGTGATGTGGGTGTGGCCCATGTCTGTTCAAAGCGTCGGCGCCGATTGTCCTGCCCTTTTCTTCCTCGTGCCTCTTTCCATGTCTATGCCCGCGACTTGGCTCTGCTCTCGAACCCGGTACCGCGTCCTCGGAAGCCCTCTTTTGACGTCGCTCTTTGATTCTGGACTATTGTGAGCTTGGATCTCTGCAGCTATGCATTGCTATCGCTTGGTCTGTCCATGTCTCTCTTGGTCTTTGCATCTTTTGCGCCATGGCTCCGGCTAGCGAGCACTGTAGACGAGGTCAAGTATATATGCCCCCTAACGCAGACCGTCTCTCTATCATCCACATCGAGCCTCTTCCTCTCTACTTTGCTTTCTTCGCGTACTGTTCCTCAGTCTTCCTCAACCGCCTAATCGTCTGAGCCTCGAGAACATGCAATCCGTCCACAGGCCCCTCCATCCCTTGAACGTGAACCAAAGCTCGTACTCATCCTTAGCGGGTGCGGTTCATGGGATTGTTCTGCCTCCAAGGTCCGGTCCTTCCCAAGCGAAACCCTCAACCGGACGTAGGGTCATCGAAACCGAAGTTCGATCTAGCAGACCTAAGGGGTCCCCGTGCCCATTCACTCCAAAAGCCACCATCAGCTTTCGGAGGAGTCAGCCGTCATCCCTCTTCCGCGAGGGGCTTACTTTCAGAGAGATTTTGGACGGTCGGAGGGATCTCCTGGTCGGCGCGCAGGACATCGTGTTCTCTGGATGGACACAACAGACTGTCACCCTGGAATTCGACGTACGTGGACGCCTGACTAGAATGAGATTCTCACAGTATTAACGACATGGTGTAGTGGCCAGGGTACAGTCATACGGAGCAAAAGAGGACCATCAAATTGCTTCAACACGGCCGCCCAATCGACAGATTTGAGTTGGCTCGTCAGGTCTGTACGGTCTACGATAACCACTTTTTCCGGGTGAGCACTACAACCGGTAATCCCTGGACAAGCACGCGTACTCATCATCTACCCTGCAGACCGCAAAGTGCGATCGGTGCCGCCTACATGCGGACGAGAACCACAGTGTTGCCTGGGACCTAGGACAAGGGCACCCGGATTTCAACTTTCTCGTCCTCACGGGCATTACCAACGAGGATGATAAGAGTCGCACTTTCCGGGCGACCATCAAGTTACTCACATTCGTATGATCCCTGCACCTGCTTCCTCAACCTATGGACTCGATTCGGGCTGGGCTTCTAGGTTATTTCTCTATCTATGCATACTGTACCCTTCTGTTGTATTCCCCTGCACGTCACCAGCCCTCTCCCCTCGCATCTTCTTTACTCGTATCTTCTTTCTCTCTATTGCTCCGACGCCCCCCTCTATCCTATATTTCCACCTCATTCGTTCATATGTCGCGCGCGGGGCGCCCGTCGCTTCCTCTGTCGTTTCTCTCTTACATTATCGTAGCGCTAGCATCCTCTCTTCTCTGCTCTTAGTCTATCTCATGTTGTAGTGTACTCCTCTATCTAGTCTGATCGTTTCTCGAGACAGCATGCGTGAGGGTGAATGCACCAGCGACTCCAGCTGAAGCCCAAGTCCGCCTGGGGCGTGGTGTTACTCGGTGCCGCATCGAGTTGTGTGTCCTTGTGTATCCGTGGCGCCCGACCACCAAGTTGGTCCATGCGCGGTCATCTAGTTGACAAGTTGGTGCATCTCTCCCATACATACAAATATCACAACCCATGACGAACTATGGCGCAGTCAAGCACGTTCACGACGAGAACCGGTGGCCCATGCACACCGGCAACTCAAGCTGGTTCGAGCGCCTCCCAGTGTCCACTACGAACGATTCGCCGTACCGCCCGACGACTCTGAAACGTGCACCATACCAGTAAGACGCGTCAGTCCGGACTCCGGATATCAGCTGTACCGACCTCATATAAAAGCAAATATTCTACGTATCTCCAGACGAACCACCAAACCGAATTGCTCACCAGGTGCGTCGGATCAGCTGAGAGAGCTCTGAATGCGCTCGACGTTCTGGCCTGCTATTATGACATTCCCCGACCGGGATTTGCGCGATTGAATATTTCCAAACGTCCTGTGAACCAGTGCGTGTGCTGTATCACCGATAGATGCTATCCCCGTTCGAGAGAGGAGATTTGGACGATTGTATGGAGGCTCTGACGGAGGACGTAGAGCCGGTGTAGCCGGTGCGCGGTAGTTGTACAAGTGAGCTCAGTGAAGGAGAGGGAACCGTATATACAGAGGCGATTGAGGACGAGTGGATAGGCCACCCCACTCACCCACCACCTTCCGTCCTCAATATCCAGGACCGGCACAAGTAACAGTAGAGTATCTGTTGCCGAACGACGAGAGCACAACCACACAGACATGTCCAGTACCACCGGCTTCCCAGAACCCCCCAGCAAGCGGGTGCCCTATGGTACGTTCCGTTCGTCCAGTGTGCACGTCGTACGCGTTGTGCTAATGTCCATCACACAGTACGGCTTGGCAACTCCGGCTTGAAGGTGTCCAAAGTCATCCTGGGGTGCATGACCTACGGCGCCGAGTGGGCAGACTGGCTCCTGGACGAGGAAGAGGCTATCAAGCACATCAAATACGCGTACGTCCTGCTCTGGGGCCGCGAGCTCGAGTTAGCTGAGATTATGGCCTGCAGGTACGATGCCGGTATCCAGACGTTTGATACGGCACCGGTACGTCGCATGCCTTGTTCTGGTGGAAAGAGGACTGACTGATCATCGATCCTTCGTACAGACGTACTCGAACGGCTTGTCCGAGATCATCCTTGGCAAAGCTATCAAACAACTCAACCTCCCACGTGAGGAACTCGTGATCATGACCAAGGTCTGTCCTCTACTGCCTTTTTACGCGGTCGATGTTCATGGCTGCGATCATTACACACGCAGTTCGGGCCTGTGGTCAGCCGTGTCCGCTCTGAGAAAATCCGGGACCTGCGTAAGGCGGACAACGAGGGCTACGTTAACCAATGGGGAGGCAGTCGCAAGGTGCTGTAACGTGCTCGCTATTCGCCATTCGACAATCTGATCGAGACGACTCACCTTGTTCGGCTTGCATGGGGTGCTAGGCTATCTTTGCGAGCGTTCGTGACAGCTTGAAGCGGCTGCAGCTCGACTACATCGATGTCTTGCAATGTGCGGCTTCGTCTTCGCATTGACAGCCTTGATGATTTGCATGCTGACAATATGGTGCCCCCGCGAATAGGCCACCGCCTGGCGCCGGACACGAACATCGAGGAGATGATGAGTGACTTTCCGGACAACGCTCGGTGCATGGTGCTGATAGAACCGGCGGGTGTATAGATGATCGCGCTCCACGACCTCGTCAAGGAAGGCCTCGTCCGCTACATCGGGATGAGTTCCTGTTATACTTGGGAATGTGAGCGACTGACCATATTCACGACACGCGAGCTCGGGCTAACCACCATATCCCTGGAACTAGTCCATGTTATGCAGAGTACGTCTCCCGCTTAGCAGGTTTCAGGCCGAAAGCAAACACTGACGTCGAATATGGCAGACTACGCGATCACTCACAACCTGACCCCCTTCATCTCCATGCAGAACCACCACAGCCTGATATATCGTGAGGAAGAACGCGAGATGTTCCCCACCTTGAAGGTCAGTCCATACGTCCGTCCACTTTGGCTCACCCTCTGATGTCCTGGTGCGACACTAGCACTTCGGCGTGGCGGCGATCCCGTGGTCTGCCCTGGGACGCGGGCTGCTGTGCCGCCCGTACAGCAAGCACAACTCCACGAAGCGTAGCGAGTCGGATTGGTATGATAGGACAGGTTTGCAACTTGGGCCGCCTGCTGACCACATTGTGGTAGGTTCTTGCCCGCCTATGGAAGCGACGTTGCATTGCAAACTATAATCAATCGGTGAGTGTTACCATCTCGAAGCTATTGGTGCGCATGCTTACTATTCAATGCACAGCGTCGAGGAGATCTCGAAGAAGCGGGGGATCAGTATGGCGCAGGTCACCCTTGCCTGGGAGTTCTCGAAGGATGGTGAGTATATTCTCCGTGGTATGAAAGGTAATGTCGCTCAGCCGAGAACTTAGTCGTTGCCGCCCCTGTAATTGGTACGACCAACTTGGCGAACCTGAAGGACATCGTAGGTGAGTGGCCTCGGTTCCCAGTCGCAGTGGCTGCCTTCTGATCATTGTACACAGAGGGCCTAGACGTCAAGCTCACGAAGGAGGAAATCGAGTATCTCGAAGAGCCATACCGCCCGATGAAGATCATCGGCCACTAGATCCGGCGGCTGACAGTTATAGACTGATGATAGGATTCTCCGTGTCGTTTGTGCCGAGATGCGTGTAAGTGGTATAGGGCCCACAACGTACAGTTGTTCGACATTGCGAATACATCCGACGGGATACTGCATGAGGCGTCAGCTATACGTGTGCGACACGCATGAGGAACGGGGCACGACTTACCATATGCTACACTGTGATTCTGCTGTCCGAGCCCATCATACATCCCGCACTTGTCATCCATAGCTCGATTGTTACGTTCAGTCGCCGCCTTTCTTCTTCGACTTCTCTTCTACCTCCACGACATTGTCCTTCGGCACGTTCTTGAGCAAGCCCACGCCGTCCTCGATCATCTCTACGATCTCCCCACTAACATCGCCTTGCACGACGATCTCGTCCAGGCCTTGAGGGTTCTTCGTGACGGAGGCACCTGTTGCGAACTTTTGCGCAAAGAACTTCGCCGCTTTCTTCAGGTCCACATCTGGTACAAGCTGTTAGGCGTGCGTCCATAGTACGGAAATCAAAGGGAGCGTACCGAAGTTCTCTAGACCGTGTATGGAGGTTACGTGCTTGCGCTTGTTACGCTCTATCCGTTTGATCGTGACCTATAGACCGTCAGCCCATGTTCGGGTGAGTAGACTCTTCAACGTACTTGTGATGCCTACGAAGAGTCGCTTGCATTAGTGTAGCTTTGGCGGAGGTAAGGGCTCTGAGCGCACCATCTTCTTCTTCAGCGCGGTTTCTGCCTTCGCTTCTGCTTTCGCCTCCTTCTTAGCAGTCTCCTTCTCCAACTTCTCCTGCGCCTCAAGACTCAGCGTGCCGATCTTCGCCTGCAACGCCTCTATACCGACATTGTGTTCAGCTCGCCGTCCAGCTTAGAACCCGCCATAGCTCCACCAGGCGCGCACCTTCCGAGTAGTACTTGTCGTACAGCTGCTGGTCGGTCTTCTGGAGCCATTCCTTACACCTTGTCAAGCTGGAACCAAACTCGCAGTATTCTACGGGGAAGGAGCAGACTGTAGGCACCCCGAAGTAGGAGGCGGATGTCAGAGATGGTTAGAGATCGGCATGAGGACTGTGCTGGTCACCTTGGCAGTAAACCACTTGGACCGGAGGCGTGGGCTCGACAGATGAGCCTTCTTCGTTGCTCGCCATGTTTTTGTTGTTAAGCGAGTATGTTGCACGGCTCTGAGAGAGGGTCACTGAGACTCCTGGAATGAAAGTAGGTAGCAAGTCCGAGTCTAGCAGATCGCGATCGTGAACCGGCCCTTCAGGTCAATCTAATCTTATCTCTGCAGACCGAACTAGTCCAGCTAACCCAAGTTCGTGGGGCTCTGATACCACTCTATCAAATCCGGCCTTAGACTTGTTTTACTATACAACACACAACATTCATTCTATTGCTACAGTCATCCTCATGAGAGGGACTCGACTTTACAGCTTACGGCCCCCAAGTTCAGAGTAGAGCACATCGCCGTACGACTTCTTGCCCCCCGTTCTTTCTTTCTTGAAGTGGTCCGAAATCAGGAAGGCCACATCTACGTCACCGTCAGCATACTCCTACGCAGCCACAAACCACAATCAAAGAGTAGCTTACCGAGGGACTGCTCGAAGTTCAACCTGGGGTCGCAGAACGACTAGGTGCAAACAATGTCAAAAACCACTCGACATTCGCATCAACCGAAGCGAAGCATACCTGGTATCTCAGCGGCAGCTGGTCTTCGCTCAGACGCATGCTACCGCCCAAGCATTCCGTGACACTGAAGCCGTCCTCGGCGAGCTCACCAGTGAACTCGAGGCTGACGCCGTTTAAGTGGGAGCCGCATTCGGCGTGAATGCGTAGGCATGAGGTGAGCTCGCTGATGATGGTGCCAAAGTTGCGGGTCTTGAGACCGCTAGAGGAAGTCAAGGTGCTAGGAGAGGAGCGGGTGAGTGTCGAAGGTACAAGTAGAAGGGTAGGTTCTGCTTACTTTCCGTGCATAGGGTCACAGATCCAGATGACAGGGTGGCCGGACTGCTGGACTGCGCGGACATGCCCTGCGAGATAATCCTCGACCTACGTGGGGGTTCACAAGTGTGAGTGCTGTTCTTCTCCGCATCGAGAGACAATAGCGAACCTTTCCGGCACCGTAGCGGGTAATGAGCGTGACTTTGCCGTTCTCGCGGTCAGGGTTAACGACTACATGCGCGTCAGTTTATGCCGAACTGCATAACCAAAGACTGAACGGGTGACACTCACTGTCCAATAGCCGCACCAGCTCTTCAGCCTTCATACTAGGGCCGACCTTGACGCCGATCGGGTTCCGAATCCCGCGGAAGTACTCGACATGTGCACCGTCGAGCTGCCTCGTGCGGTCGCCAATCCAGAGGAAGTGAGCCGAGGTGTTGTAGTGCACTTTGCTGGGGGTGGATTCGGACGAGCTCGAGGCGTAAGACCCAAGCGAGGACGGGATGGGAAACTCGCGCGTCATCGCTTCCTCGAAGTCGAGCATAAGACCCTCGTGGCTAAACGATTTGTTAGTATGGATGTACGGAACGGAGGGGTGGGGGCATATGGTACTTGCCTGGTGTAGAAGTCAACTTCTCCGAGCGCGCCGCGGCCACCACCTTGCTCGTAGCTCACGCTTTCTTTTCCGAGACCAATGGTGCGCGTGAACTCCAGCGCATCGGAGAGCCCCTCTGTGATACGCTCGAACTCCTCCCTAGGCAATACCGTGAATCATCGGATACATCGCTTTTGTGTGTGGAACGTGCGTACCTCAGCGCGGGTGAACGGACATGGCTCAGAGACCACTCCCTCGGATGGTGCAACGAGGCGAAACCCGAGGTGAGCAAACTCCGGACGTGATTAAGCGTCGCGGTCGAGTGGAAGTAGGCGCTATGACGAGGAAGTGAGTAAAACCGGTGAACTTCATCGGACGCTGGGTTGTTACCTCAACATGCGATCAGGGTCCGGAACACGATCGTTCGGGTCGAGACTGATGAGCAGCGTAAGTCGTTACGGCTTCAACACCCTCGGATGCATTTACTAACCCGTTTACGTTGTCTCCCCTATAGCCTGTTGAGCCTGTCACTTCGAACGCGAGCGCAGAACAGAGGCTTACCGGAAACTGAGCACTTCGCGGTCCCCGATCTTCTCGGTGGGACTGCTTCTAGGTTTTGCGTACTGGCCGGCGATGCGTCCTATGCGGACCTGATGATGACGAAAACTCCAGTGTTAGGCGCTCCAGATTTCGAGAAAGAGGATGTGAAGGAGCTGCTTACCACCGGTTTCCTTGCACCCCAGATGACAATGAGCGAGAAGGAGAGAATGAGGCCGATCTTGGCCGCGATATTTTCCTGCAGACGTAGTCATGAGCGAGACAACGGTGCACGGATTTACAATGACTTACGTGTGTGCACGCATCGAAGCTTTCGGCGCAGTCACCTGCATGAAGGAGGAAAGCTTGGTTGCGCTGCACTTGGCCGAGTTGATGCCTAAGTCTCTCGATCTACGGGATTACGGTTTGAGTTGTCCACACCGATCTATCGTGCGTAGTGTACTATACCTCAGACGGAGAGACAAGTGGTGGCAACGTCCGGATCTTGCCCAGCACTCTGAGGTACGGATCGAAACAGTCCTCCAAATACACAAAGAAGCATACCACTCACTTTTCGAGCTTTTCGCGATCGGGGTACACAACGTCCTGCACAATGGCGAGTCAGTATGTGCCCAAAGGCCTTGCCAACCTTTTCTGGGAATATGGCAGGTCGGCGCACCTGGGCAGCAGGCTTACTCCTCCAGGAGTTGGGTGACCAGGTACCGTCGGACATGGCAAGTGCAAAGTCTTAGCGTGCGTAGTAGTTGAGTCCCAGAGAAGCTGGCAATGCGTTCGGCTAGTCTGTAGGTTGAAGCAAGGAAAGCTGGTCGTCCCAAAGGTTTAAGTAGTAGTGGCCGATGACTCGTCTCTGAGTAATGGAAAGGACGAAATACAAAGATCTCGGTGAGCAGTTTGATCGAGGGATGCTGTCTGGCTCCATCTAATCTTATCTCTGATGAGCATGGTGGCGCGGTTGTGGCATCCGCGAGTACTGGTGGTGATAACTAGTGCTAAACGATGAGTAGCTACCATATACTAGAGCGTATTTGCACGCAGTTTAAACCGCCCCACCCGAGTTTTAAAACAGCGGAGCAGCGGTATGGGCGCTACAGAGAAGTCTGAGCGCTACTATTCACGTTTGGCGCTAAGATATAGATAGATAGATATGTTCCATTGCTTATAGTGGCGCTCAGGCCGTGTACGGCCTATGTGGCCACTGCCCGGTGCTACTCGAAGGCTATCCTACCGTCTTCCGCCCATTGAAGGGAGGGTCGTGGGGTACAACCTGGCCTCTGGTGCGTCATAGGTAACTATGTCCGCCCTGCCTGTCGGTCTTGGGAGGCTCCAGGGATGCACGACGACGGTTTCCCCGCCGTCGGCCAAAACTCCCCCCGGGCCTCGGGATCGGCCGAGACCCACCAACGCCCAAAGACGAGCTACACTACGTACTATGTAGACTGAATCCGGACTAAAAACGAATAGAAATGCATCTCCGTGACCGGGCGGTGTTGTCAAGACTTGAAGGGTGGGTGTTGCGGGTGCTGGGGGTGGTCTTGTATGCGTATGGTGGTGGCGTGTCCCCAAAGAAAACACGAACCTGTCGGGTGTAGTAAGCCCGAGAGAGAGAGAGAGAGAGAGAGAGAGAGAGAGAGAGAGAGAGAGAGAGAGAGAGAGAGAGAGAGAAGAAGAAACAGAGAGAAGCAGAGGGAGAAACAGAGAGAAACAGAGGGAGAAACAGAGGAGCGTAGGAGAGGAGGGGAACTGGAATAGTGCAGTGGCGTTGGCTACAAGGTAGCAAGGACAGGACGACTCAGCTTGTTTTCGATGTGTCTCGGGCTAGCCGGCCAGTCGCGTCGACGAATTGAAGGAGAGCGCCCCGGCATTTGACGTTACCTAGTGCATTCTTAACGGTGAAGGGGAAGCGGCCCATTGCGCGTCGAAACTCGTGTCGCTGGACGTTGAAGCGGCGGCAACTCCTGAGGAAGTGGTCGACGGTTTCTGGAGTGTGGCAAGTGGGGCACATGGGCGATGACACAGCGCGTATGCGGTGGAGAAAAGCGTTCAGGCCAATGTGGCCTGAGCGGAGCTGGGTGATCGCGCTGCAGTGTGTGCGTGGGAGCTTCTGGTAGACCTTGAGCACTTGGCGTCCCGGTGGGATATCGCCTGTGAGGCGCTTGAGGCGCTTCCCTTGTGGGGAGGCGTCCCAGCGCTGCTTCCACTCTGCCATTGCGCGTTCCCTGTAGTGTGCTTTGAGGGCAGATTGGCTGCAAGGGAGATCCTGCAGGCCCGTCAGCGACTCTGGAAGGTCAGTGGAGTCACCTTCTGCCGCTGCCTTTGCCTCAGCGTCGGCCCATTCGTTGCCTTCGATTCCCTTGTGGCCGGGAACCCAGATAACCCTTAGGCGTAGCGATCGACGCTTTCGTTTGAGGCGTTCGTAGTGAGTGTTGAATAGCTCCGCCAGTTGCTGTCCAGGGCGCGGCCGACGCGCTTTCGCTGCCCGGATGGCGGGCCGACTGTCAAGCAGGATATTGGCCTTCGTGATGCGCGGTTCGGACTTGATGATGTCGAGGGCCATGGCCATACCCGCCAGCTCTCCTTCAAACACTAGGTGAAGCCGGTCGGACCCGAGATGGGCCCGCCGGACATGGCGCTGACCGCTCGGCCCCATCGCCACAGCAGATGCGCCGATGCCGCCCTTGTAACCCGAGCCGTCAGTAAAAACGCAGAGTTCACCACTACTCACGATGTCGTCTACGATCGCTGCTGCTCTCGTCTTATCTTCGCCCTCCAACACCTCGAAACCTGCCCGCTTTGAAGGATCCCATAGGCCTGGGTCAATCGTTTCGACGTGTTGGAGCTCCGGGAAAGCTTGCAGTAGTTCATGGATCGGTGATCGATGGAAGCGGGGGTAGTTGCGGCGACAGTGCTTGACCACTTTGTGGAGTGGGTGAGACTCTGGCAGAGACGCTAAACGAGCGGTGGCATTGAATGCGGCCACGTTGAGCCGAAGGTCGATGGGTAACAGGCCGGCGTGGTAGTCGAGAACAATGGTGGAGGTGGATTTGAAGGCGCCTGTGATCATAAGTGCCGCCACTCGCTGAACCTTACCTAGGCGCCGAGCAAGTCCCACGGAGCCTTTCGCACGCAGCGTGCCCTCGGGATGTCGCACCGGGGTGTACCACACTGGTAGACCATATTCCATCTTAGGAATGACGACGGCTTGGAAGAGCTGGCGGACATGTGAGTGTGGTAGGCCGAAACGAGGGCGGGTGAGGCGCCCTATCGCCATAAGAGCGGAGGTGCCCTTCGCTATGGCCATGTCGGCGTGCTCGCGCCAGCGAAGGCGGCGATCCATGACGACACCGAGGTACTTAGCTGAGTCTGCTGCTGGAATCTCGTAGCTGTTAAGTGTCAGCGGGAGTGGTGAGTACTTCTTCTCATTGCGAGTGAAGTGGATTAGCTGAAACTTGCCGAGGTCGAAGCAGCATGCATGCTGCTCCGACCATTCTGACATCTTCGGGCCAAGGCTCGACAACTTGCGGATGTTCTCCTCGATGGTCTTTGATGCGACTAGCATGGCAGTGTCATCGATGAACCCGCCAGATGCTCGCTTGGTATCCCTGAGGTCTATAAGTTCGAGCAGGTCAGCTGAATAGAAAAGGTACAAGATGGGGGACAGTGGAGAGCCCTGGGGCAGGCCAGTGCTCGCGCGCAGAGGTTCCGAGGTGTAGTCGTCGAACTTGAGTTGGGTGCAGCGGTCCGTGAGGAAGTCCGCGATCCACCGGACCAAGTCTTCTGGAACCCGGCGCTTTCGTAGGTTATGCAGTAGCCGCGTATGGTTGACGAAGGGGAAAGCCGAAGTGATATCCAGGTAGAGAACTGAGGCTACTTCGCCTCTGCGCCATGCGTCCTTGATCCGTTGGGTGATGTACAGCACCGCGTCCGTAGTCGTCCGGCCCGCGCGTCCTCCGAAATGAGTGGCGGGAAGAAGGCCATGTTGCTCTGCCAGTGCCGCGAGCCTCTGTGCCATGACCGCTTCGATGACCTTGCTGGAAGTGTCCTCCAGCGCGATCGGCCGGTATGCCTTGGGCACTAAGTAGCTTGGCTTCCCGGGCTTGCGGAGAGTGATAGTCGTGAAGGTCTTCCACTGCTTCGGGTGATGCCCCAGCGTGATGCACTTGTTCGCCAAGGTAGTCAGTGTGTGCTTGACCACATAGGAGCACTCCTTGAGAGCTGCGTTCGGGACACCCGAGGGCCCGGCCGCCTTGAATGGGCTGAGGTTGTCGATGGCTGCTTCCACTTCTTCCAGGGAGATGGGGCTGTGGTCGAGCTGGGGTGGGTAGGTAGCATCAGTGATATCTTCGAGCTTCGCGGGTGGAGGAGTGGGGAAGAACTGCGCCATTAATGCATCACGCTTCTCGTGGCATGTCCGAGCCACTGAACCGTTGGGGAGTTGAAGAGCTGGGAGTCGAGCTGCGATCGTGTCCTCAGGAGCCTGCGTGACGTACTTGCATGCCTGCCAAATGGTCTTCTCGTTGGCTTCCTCTACCCACTGGCGCCAGTGCGCGCGTTGCTGGCGGCGGATTGCGGCGTGATAGTTGTTGCGAGCTATGCGGGCTGCGGCTCTGTCCACATCGGTAGCATTATGCTTGGCCGCTCGGTTTTGAAGATGCTTGAGGGCACGTTGCTGCTCTGTGAGTTCTGCCGTCCACCAGCGTTTGGAGTAGGGGCTCGGCTTGCTAAACGGGACCGCCTCCTCTGCTGCCTGTGTGAGGATGTTAGTCATGTCTCGGACAATGGCATCAAGCTCATCTCTGGTGGTGGCCCCGCTAGCCCGCTTGTCCAGCTCAAGGGCATCCCAACCCTTTTCCACTAGACACGTGTAGACGATCCAGTCCGCATTGCGCCATTGACAGCGGGCCTCGCGTTCCAGAGTGGGTACCTCCAGGTGGAGGACCATGTTGACCGCCCGGTGATCTGACCCGTGGCCATCCGCCGTTTCGCATACCGTTACGAGGTCTTCGATGGTGTCTGAGACGAAGACCAGGTCGATGGTTGACCAGGAGTGATGCGCGTCTGAAAAGCATGTTGGGGACTCAGGCGGTAGCGAGAGAGAGAGAGCGTTGTCTGCAAGTAGCCGTATGAGCGACTCGGAGTTTGACCTGCGGGTCCGCTTGGGGACGTTGGGTCCCGACCAGAGCGGGTGATGCATGTTGAAGTCGCCGACAAGCAGAATAGGGACGTGCGAGAGGGTGGGCTGTTGGAAGGCTGACGCTAGGAGGGCAATAGTGCTGTCAGTATTAGGAGGGTTATATACAGAGAAGACGGCAAGAGAAGTTGTTGGGAAGGTAAGCTAAACGGCAGTGAGGTCAAGTGTCTTGAGGTGTATCTGGGTGTACGAGTCGGATGGGAGCCGGTTGCTGACATAGATTGCGCTATGGACTAAGTCCTGTTCCGACCGATTCGCAGCCGTACTCGGGAGAATCAGGTTCCAGTGCGGGGACCTGAAAGAGAGCTGTGAGTCGATGCGGTACGGAAGCTCCTGAAGGCAAATGATATCCCAGTCTTTAGGGTTAGTGAGGTTAAGCAGTGACTTGAGGACCTCCGGCTGTTTTCGACAATTGAGGTTCTTGACTCGTAGACCCTTCATTGTGGCTTCGTTCATGCAGCCATGCCCGCCCTACTCAGGCGAGCTGGTGCCAACTTGGGGTTGAAGCTAGGATTGTAGTACGCCGAACCGTTAGAGAACCGCTCGAACGACCTGGCCTGCGCGGCCGCCTTGACAGGACAACAGCCTGCTACCGACTTGTGGGGCCCGCCGCAGTTCGCGCAGTGGGCTTTGATGTGTGGACAATGTCGGACGTTGCTGCATTTTGTCTTCGCCGGGCACGCGCATTCCCGTGTCGAGTGGTTCCCCGCACAGCGGGCGCACTTGAGGGACGCGGGTTCGGATAAATGGGGACACGCCTTCGCGACGTGGCCAAACTCTTGACAACGGAAACATTGGACAGGTGGGGGACTGAACTTCCGGACCGGGCAGATCGCGCCGCAAATGGACAGAGACCTGTAGATGAGCGCATCGGCGACCGACGCGTCGGATAGGGTGATGACGAGCGTTGCGTCGGTCTTCGTTGTGGTGTGCATGTGGTGCTCATGTAGCCATCGCGCGCTCAGGATAGCGTCAGGGGAAGGGATCGTCCCTTGATTGGACAGGAAGATAGCTTCCTGCGCCGACGGCGCACGCGGGTCGAACGTTGTAGGTACAGCAGCGGCCGAGACTACATATGATTTGCGCTCGATGGCGGCATTGGACGCGAAGTGGTGGACCCAGAGGTCCGCATGGCATAACAAGAGCTGCGCCTGCAGCTCTGAGTCGGCCTGCACCATAACGCTACCATTGGAACGCCTGCGGACACCATGGACGGAGGTGCCCGCAAGGCCTTCCACACCGGAGGCCGTGAGTGCCGCCTCGACGCGAGCTTTAAGCTCTGCCGCCGAGAGGGCGCGAGTGGTCCTCGCGGTGTTCGCGTCCGGGAGGGAGATGACGACTTCCAACTCCTTTGCCCGCGGGGGAGTGACGTGATGGGGGGCGGTGGGGAGAGTAGCCGTTGCCGGCGGGTGAGAGGCAGAGCGTGTGGGCAAAGGACTCGCCTTGAACGCAGCTTCAATCGAGGCCTTGACTGCGATGGTAGCCTGTTCCGTGAAAGACTTCACCGCGCTTTGCGTCAAAGACTTCATTGTGGCCTCCAGCTCAGCGCGCGACGCGCGGTCGAGCACGGGTGGCGGAGGCAAAGTCGCGCCACTTGGTTCGGTCGGCGGGTTTGCCACTCCCCTGGTGGCCTCGTCGATTAGCGCAGTAGCTCGCGCTGCTGCCAGAAGTTTGTCGAGTCGTTCTTTACGACAGCGAGCCAGGCCCGGGATAAAAGTCAGTTCCAACAGAATCTGGTCGAGTAGCCCCAGTAGCGTGTCGGCAGGGGTGAGTGGCCCCTTATCGTCCACTCCTGTCGGCCGGTTCCAGTCTAGCACCAGTGACGCAGCCTGAGAGCCAGATGGGGGTGGTGAGGTAGGAGCAGGTTTGCGAGAAGGTCGCGCAACACTGGGGGCCATAGCGGCGGGAAGTACGTGAGCCACTCGGCCAGGTGATGGAGGTCGGAGATCAAGATGTGTGTGTACGTTTGGCGCTAAGCCGCTGCTGGCCGCACCATCAGTCGCCGTTTCTCATCTCCTTGCACCGGTAGCCATGATGGAAGTTAGAAAGCTCCTTCTGCTCGCTTGACTCGTTGCGCACCCACATCATATGCTCTCGGAAATATCCCAAGCTGCCGTGGCAACAATACGGGCGCTTCATGTGAGTCAAGCGCTCGATTGCTCGCCAGTTGAAAATCAGCTCCAACCAAGTCTTAAACTACGTAGTTTAAACTGCGTTGCAAATACGCTCTACTGTCGCGTAAGATATTTTCGTACTCAACGTACTGGATCTGAGATCTGAACTCCTGTTCGAAGAGACGAGGGTAATACCTGCACCACTACAAGCACGAGCGATTAAGTTCCGGCGCTCATTACATCATCCCATATCCAAGTTCCTCACGGCAACCTAGTGCTGCCGCAATGCAAGGTAAAGGCGCCTTCAAGGTAGCGGAGTTTCAATTGGAAGCTGCCTTGAAGCGCTTCAAGGTGACCTTGAAGTACCTTGAAGTACCTTGCAAGGCGGAAGCTCCCGCAGGTTCTTGCGTCGATCCTCAACCTCGTACGAGGCAGAGGAGGCATTGAACTGAACTTAATATGCTTCTGTATAGCTGGAATGTGTCGGACACTCCGAATTTTACGACTTTCACAACTACCCCTCATCGAGGATGCCCACAACGCACCGTATTCAGGTATTCTTTGAGGTTGCGCAACAAGCGCCGGCGGGAATGTCTGGGCCGACGGCTGCACTCGTCACATGATGAACAAATTGCCTTTCTTGGAGAGAGGCTCTGGCGGTGCTTTGCCTTGAAGGAGCTTGAAGGCGCCTTGCAGTCTAGCTCACGGCGCTTCAAGGTGGCCCATGCCGAGATGCCGTCAAGGCAAGGTATGCCTTGCCTTCAAGGTTGCCTTGCATTGCGGCAGCACTACGGCAACCTGGCGGTTTGCAGCTTGTCCGACACCTTGACCCCCGACCGCCATCCATGTCTGGTTCAGCTCAGCCTCCGCCTGGGAAACCTGACACACCACCACCCGCGTACTCAGAGTATCCAGCACAACACCAGCATATCTCACCCAACCAGTCGTCCTCGACCAGTCCATATACCCCTGTTGGCGCGCCGCTCCCTTTCCCTGCTCACGCAGGCTATGGCCCAACACCAATCGCCCAGCAGACGCAGCTCCTCCCGTACTATGACCCTCGCTCACCATATGCCATCGCAGAGGCAACAGCACGGGCACGCTGGCGCTTCATAAAGGCTCTCCTCTGGGCACTGGTCGTACTCAGCTTGCTGAGTTGCATGATGGGTTTGGAGGTCCAGGTCATCACGGCAGGAGGGTTGAGGACGGACTATAGAGCATATAGCGAGTAGGCCGCTGGTGAGTGCCGTGCTCTGGTTCAGCGAGGATAGACATTCATATTGACTAGTTATCTTGGATGAAGCTCGTGGGCCGGCACGTACGGACACTGCCTGGTCGCATTAAGAACACATTTCCCTGAGCTTCGTAGCTGAGAACGCTGAGGCGTCCCTGATCATAACGGTCTGGATATCTCACCACTGCTAGTACCAGCATCCTTGTGATTCTCCTATACATGCAGTCCGTCCGTCGGGACCCTCGCAACTGCTTCTGAGCATTACCTCCATCGCTCTCTTCTTGCTATTCTATTAACGATCGTTTACGTCTCTGTGCCCCCCGGAATTCTCAGTACTGTACGTAGAATTATGGTGGTTGGTCTGCTCACTGGATAATGACTATCGATGTACTACTACTACCCGTACGATGATATAATCTGCAGCACATGCAGATGGGCGATAATAAAGGTGATCAATTGAACGTGTGCAAGGTTTGGATGGCGGACCGCGGCTCAAAGAAAGAACGAAGCAAGTGGCATTCCTTCGGCAGTATCGGAATGTCACTGTGAAGGGCCCGCGTTCGCGTGGGCAGCCACAGCGTCCGAGCTTGGCTCTGGCTCTTTCTTTCGCTTTCCTTCCACCACCTCCTCTCAGACTCCCAGGCTCTCCTCGTTGCCATGCTTAGATTCGACGAGTTTTTCTTACATGCTGCACGCTGCGCTGGACATCTGCGATGATATCAATCTACACTTGTTTGCCAAACAATCGAACAGCCATTGTGGCCGCGGACAATGGGCAGCTGCGTATATGCACGACTGGCTGCCCGTAGGCACAATGACGACGCCCTTCGGTCAGGCGGAGTAGAGGCGCTGGTGAGTCTAGGGTTTGTTGTCACGTGTATGCTTTGTTTGGAGAAATAAGGTTAGGTTTGTACACGGAAGACAGCCTGAATAGGCAAGTGGCCCGTGCGTGGGAAGTTAACGCTGCTCTGAATGGGGACGTTGTGCCAGTCCGGGGCGTCCGGCCGCCCGCCTTCTGACCCACATCCTCGATCAGAGCCTCTGCTCGTCGCCAGCCACAGCGAGCGCACCCCTCTCCTCGCTGTCCCCAACGTCCCCCAACCCCGCCCTATCTATTGCTCCTGCTGCCATCTCCCTCGCTGCGTACTGCATTGCTCTAAACATCCACCGCATCACTCGCTCCTTCACTTCCACTTGCACGCGTCGCGCATCCTCCACAGCCTGCACGTCGTCCTCCTCCTACACTATCAACACCAGCTGCTATAGTTCTCGCCTGTCTGTATTTATAACGACGGCTACGCGCGTCCCCTCTGCTCAGCTGTCCTTGTCGCCTTCCTGGCTGTTGATGTTCTGAACCCGTCTCTCGCTCTTCGTCCACTCTTCCTGGCTCAATTACCCCTTCCTCGCTCATACACTACTGTTGTTCCCTGTTCACCATGACCTCCTCCATGGCAGCTCGGCGTCCGGCGCCCTTCACACCTTCCCAACCCTCCGACGAAGGCTACCTCAACCGATCCCTCCTCGACAATATCGACGCTCAGGGGGACGCAGAGCCCGTCTCGTCAGACTCGGAGGCTGCGGGCGCGTCTGGTGCCACATTTGGTTCCCTATCGACCGCCTCATCTGTCGGCTCTCCCTCCATCCCCTACCACATCTCCATGCAATCTCATCTTGTCCCTCTTCGCTCGGATTCTCCCAGCAATCACACACTCACATCCCAATACAAGTCGACACAACATAACTCAGACCCGTTCGCCCAAGGATCACAAAACAATACCAGTCACGCAATGTATAACAGCTCCAACAGCATCGGTCTCCCCAGCTCCGATTATTCCTCCCTTTCCCCTGCTGAGGCCGATGCTCTTAATTTCCCCAAGGTCAACGGAAGTTTCGCCACCGCACCTTTCAGGACGTCCACATCTTTCACCTCTATCGTCAACCGTCCGCGACACCCTGCCACTCTCCGCGATACCTCCTCCTTCCCATACCCTCCGCCCAACGACATGTTCGGCGGTGCTCAAAACCCGATGTCTCATCTAGCCCCCTCCCAGTCCCAGCAAATCCTCCCTCATAGTCTTGATTCCCTACATCATTCTAGTCGGCCGTTCGATCTCCCTCCAGCCGGTGCACAGTTGAACGGAAGCGGAGGCGCCAACAGCGTCGGCCAAAGCAAGCAGCTTCCATTCGCATCGGATCTGTACAGGCAGGGATTCGATTCGACTCCCACTCTCCTGCAACAGAAACAACCCGGCACCCAAAGTCTTCATCAGAACGGTCAGAACATGCAGCTCCCGCCTCAGTCGAACTCGCAGACATCCTTCCCTGGCGCATTCACTAATGGGCTCGGATCTCATACTTTGGGTGGTTCCTATGCGCAGCCGCCATTCGGGTCACACCTACCCGGAAGTGGAATCGGGCCTGGGCAGGGCGGTGTCCAGGGGAATGGAGTGTCAGGCGCTCAGCCTCCGAATCATTCGAACGGCCCCGTCTCCAGTTCTCAGGCGCAGGAGGAGATTTCGACTATTTTTGTCGTTGGGTTCCCAGATGACATGTCGGTGAGTACTTCTATCAGATTGACCGTGTGGTGGTGCGGATTCTCAAGTTACACATTCTTATCAGGAGCGCGAGTTCCAAAACATGTTCACGTTCTCTCCGGGCTTCGAGGCGGCGACCCTCAAGATTCCAAACAAGGAATCCACGTCGTACTCAAACAACAATGCACAGAACGGCCGTGCCCCCGGGCTACCGTTGCCGTTTGGTGGCGGAACCAACGACCCGTACAATCTCGTCACGCTCAATCAAGGGGGCGTTCTAATCGACGCTGGGCGAGATGGCCCTATCACATCGTGGCCCGCCTCCGGACCCAATGAAGATGGCCACTTTGGTCAATCCAATATGCCCATGCAGCCGCCACGAAAGCAGATCATTGGATTCGCGAAGTTCCGCACGCGAGCCGATGCTCTCCAAGCCCGCGACGTTCTTCAAGGTCGACGCGTGGACGTTGAGAAGGGGGCTGTATTGAAGGCCGAGATGGCGAAGAAGAATCTCCACACCAAACGTGGTCCGGGCGTGGGACCCTCTGGTCTTCCTTCGTTCCCGAGCGGTGTTCCGGGCGCGGGCGCTTCCGACAACCTCTCAGGGATCCAGGGCCTCGCCGCCGCAGGCGAAGCGCTTTCTTCACGCGACAAGCAACTCGGCGTCCTGGGCGCTATAGGGGGCGATATCAACGGCTTTGTTCACAGACGCGACCGTTTGTATGACGAGGATGACCGGCGTCGTGACTTTGCTTCTGTGGGACTGGGCGGTTACAGTACCCGTGGCCCTCGGGAGCGTGCTGAAGAAGACGAGCGCGAGCGAGAGAGGAAGCGCCGGGAGAAGGAGAAGGAAGCTGCGCGCCTCCGTCAGAACTCATTCGCGTTTGAGGCCTTTCACTCCGTGCCTCAACAGATGGTCCGTCAAGGAGCAAACTCGCTTCTCTCCGCAGAGAGTGGCATGGATAGCATGACCAGCCCCTGGGGAAACCTGCGAGACGTCAGTGCTTCCGCAGCGTTGCGCAAGATGGGTCTACCTCAGCACCATCTCTCTGGCCTGCCGGCTCGTCCGCAATCGCCTTCTAGTCTTCAAACGTCTCCCCCTGCCCAAGAGGCGCTGGCCAATCTATCCGTCCCTGTCTCGGCATCCTCGCAGAACGGTAGCTCGGCCCCAGGCAGCCGAGGAGGGCAATTTTCACCGGACTCTAATCCCTCCGCTCTTCCATCCCACCCGTCCTTGCCAACTCGTCCGCGGCCCCAGTCACCTAGCAGCGAAAGTCAGGCTCATCAGATTCTCGGCGCTTCGGTGGGCCAAATCTCCGCTTCCCTGCCGAATTCCACTGCGTCTAGTGTCAGCGGCTCTCAGAGCGGCCACGAAGATGAGCTTGTCAAGTCCGTTGGAGCGCTTGCTGTGTCAACGGAATCTGGTTCTACATCTCCGCAGCTTCCTTCTCCTGCTTCAGGCACGAGCTCCGGCGGAGGTCGCAGCGGCAGCGACCATAACCCTCCAATCAACACGCTCTATGTTGGGAACTTGCCTACCTCCACGTCCCCTGGTGGCTATACCCTGAGTTTCCTCGAGGATCGCCTGCGCGATTTGTTCTCCAAACAGCCCGGCTACCGCAAGCTTTGCTTCCGCCAGAAGAGCAACGGCCCTATGTGCTTTGTGGAGGTATGTGCCTGGTTATCGACAACGAGATAACGTGCTAACCCATGTTTAGTTCGAGAGTGTAGACTATGCGACCAAGGCCCTTAATGAGCTGTATGGCGACACTCTCAACGGGTTGGTGAGGAACGGCGGCATCCGCTTGTCTTACAGCAAGAACCCTCTCGGCGTGCGCACGCCAAACACTGGAGGCGCGGGGCCCTCCCTCCAGCAGCAGCAGCAACAGCAGCACATCCGAATGCCGCTGCAGGAGATGAACAGCGATTTCGGGGAGATCTTCCCTCGCCACACCGACTCCGCCGAAACCATCCGCGCTGTGCGACGTGACACCTCTGGCATGACGTCGCCCACGTCTTCTTACCACTATACGACGTCGCCCCCACCTCCCCGCTTCTTCTCCCCTCCTCCGTCTTCCGGGTCCTTCAACGGCGCGTTCACTACCTCGACTTCGTTCCCTCGCGCCAACCCACAGGGGTATGGCATGGGCTCGGGCAGCAGCAGCACTTTCTCTCCTTTCGGCATTCCTCCAACATCTATACCCGATCAGCCCAGCGCTGACGTCTCCAACAACGACCATCTCGCACATCCGCTTACCCCGGCGGCAGCCAACGTAGAGGCTAGCCGCGCCGGTTGATGACTGCATGTTTGCAATCGCAATTCCCCGACCACCCCTTGCATGTACCAATTATGTGAACCATCCGCCCATCTCTCGTCTCTCTCCCGCATATTTACCTCTGTCTCGTACACTCCCTGGACGTTCACCAGCCTCGGTTCGCATCTCGTGCACTCTCTCATCTTCCCTTCATCCGTTACATCTCGATTCCACACCCCAGCTCCTATAAATGAATTCTACAGATACTTATAGTGTCCATTCGCCCACGCCGGTAGTATTTCTTAGTTCCCCCGCCTCTGACTTGCGTTACTCCGTCTGCATAAAGTACCGTTCCCCCTCTTGCTCCGTTGTCCTGCATTTTGCATACATGCTGTTCTGCTAGCTCACCAGGGTACATAGCACGCTTTTGTTCATCACCCATATGTATACTACTATTTACGCGCGTACGGGCCCCTCTGACACTTGAATGACGTCCCGAGTATCGAGAATATTGAGAGCGAGCGTTGAACAACATGGATCAGTAAAGCGGGTTCTACAACATGCATGCGTATCAACATGAATCGACCAGTAACTACGACAAAGAAATCCAGCATAGACCCAGGCGCGGCTCCTCCTAACCGTTGTCGCCGTCCTTCGTACCAGTACTTGAAGGATTCGTCGACGACGGCGCAGAGTTCGCCACAGCAGCCCCGACCGCTCCGATCTTCAGCTTGAGCTTCTTCGGCCCCTCCTCTGAAGCCTTGGTCGGCGCTGCTCTTGCGACCCCAGGGGACGACTCCGCCTCCTCCTTCGGCGAAGACGGACTGGGCGTCGGCCGCTTCGCCTTGTTCGCCAGGCGCTCGAGCATCTCGTCGTCGTCGTCGTCTCTCCGCCGCTTGCTGCCCACGCCGGCGTCGGGCCCGCCAGGGAGTTTGGGCAACAGGGGGCCGCTTTTCGAGAGCGCCTCCAGGATGTCCCCGTCCTCCTCGGGCGTGAGCGGCGACTTGACGGACACCTGCCGATGCGCGATGCGCGGGCTCGCGGGGGGCGCGTCTGACGGTGAGGGCGAGAAGCCGGTCGGGATGAATCCACCGGGCACTGGAGACCCTCGTCCTGGCGCACCGGGTGACGCGGGCGCGCCGTTCTCTGTGCCTGCCTCGTCGCCCTCGTCGTAGTCGACGAGGCTGCCGAGCGGTAGTGTTCGTGGCGACCCGCCGTTGAACTGCTTGGGCGACGAACGGACGGGAATGCCTGTCCGCACAGGCCGCTTGCGCCTCCCGGTAGTGAGGTGTCCTCGAGGTGGCGGGGTGCTGACGATGGGGACGGACTCTTCCTCGTCCTCGTCCGCGTTGAAGTAGTCCTCCTCGGCGGTGTCCAGGAGCTTGCCCTGGCCCCAGCCGCGTTGTGGCGTATTTGGCGGGAACCTGCGAGAAAGGTTGTCAGAAACACTATCGCGCGACGGCAGTTGCTATGGATGTACTTCTCGGCCTTCTCCACAGGCGGAGGCTCGTTGTTCATTTCCCACCGTGCGATGAAGTCCTTGAATCTCGAACCCACAAGCGGCGAATCCGCTAGTTTTCGCACAAGCTCTCCATGCTTCGTCATACAGTGATGGATCAGGTCCTTGATGTTTTCCTGGAGTCGTGCATGTCAGCGGGCCACAAGAAGCTTCGTTTCGTCGGTTGGACGCACTCGTCGCATGAAATCATAGAACTCAAGACATGATGAGCTTAGAAGGTTGTCACGTTTTGACTCTCGTAGCGTGAGCTCGAGGATGGGCTTGAAGACGTCATGCTTCACTAGATGCTTGAAGATGTTGCCGTTCTTCAGCCGGAGACAAGTGCGGAAGAAGCGGAACGCGGCTGCGGGGCAGTGAGCGGCGAGGCACCACCATCTAGGTGCCCAAGGAACGTACCTAAGCGTAGGTGCTTGTCTTTGGAGCGGAGGAGACTCGCAACGCGGGGGGCTACGTTGGAGGACAGAATGAAGAAGTGGCTGCGGAAGGAGTGTTGGAGGGTGAAGTTGGATAGGAGGTCGGTCAGGTACAGCAGCAGGTTTGTCCTTTCTCGGGACAAGATCAAGGTTGGCTCTGTCCAGCAACGTAACGCGTCAGTGCCTGTATGACACTGCACAAACGGGCGCGTACCTGTGACATCTTTGTACTCGGGTACGTCATGGATTGGCCTGAAGAGCACGTCGATGCAGAACTTGTAGAAGTAATCGAGGAACTTCTCAATGCCAGGATCATCCTTCGCACGCTGCTGCAATAGCTTCATGCCCAGGGTCTGTAAGACGTAGTCTCAATAACTTGCACTTTATGGAGGCGCGACAGGCTACTGACCGGTGTCTCCGAGGCGTCGTTGGTCGCCATCTCCAGCAGCTGCCTGAGGGCCTCACCCACTAGACTCTGCACGGCAAGGTCACGACTTCGCACGAGGACCTTACACATCAACATGAGCACCGTCTCCTTATCCCGGACGTTCTTCCCATTCGCTTTCTCGCGCTCCGCGGTCCCCAACTGTTTGAGGACATGTCCCCGCACGCCGTTGATGTCGTACTCAAGGAGCGCCATGAGGATCTCTCCCGACGCAGCGATCATCTGACGACCATCCTCCTCTGTTTCTGGTTGTGAGAGGCCCCACTGCACAGCGAAGACAAGCCCACGGTCAACGAGCACTCGGAACAGCTGCAAACGCGCAGGTAATTGGACGTTCTTGCCCATTGCGCATAGCTGCTGTATGAGAAAGACAACTTCTCGTCGTCGCCCGAGCTCCTCTTGTGATAAGCCCTTGTTCGCAGACGAAGAGGATTCCCCGTGCCCGTTAGGCTGGCTGACGCTGCTAGCCTTTGCGTCTGACTGATCAATGTCCATCTTGTCTGAATCCCTCTGGGACTCCGGCTCGTTACCTGCATCCGTATTCCTTGGCGGAAAGCCGAGGAGCGCGAGTAGGTCGTCGTCCATGAACATGCCTGCGACTTCTCGCAGAAATAGTTGGTCGTTCTGAACATGGTTGATGATGTCGATCTGGTTGAAGATGATGGACGAATTGAGCACGTTGAAGGTCGAGTCGTCGATGGCTCGCGCGAGCACAACGTCCTTGAGGAATTGCAGCCGATATGTATGGTGAATCTTGCGCCGGATGATATCGTCTCGTATCGTGATCGGTTGGTGGAAACGCGAAGTCTCGCGGAGGAAGTCGCGGTAGTTGGCTTTGTAGTTGGGGAATTCGGGGTCGTCTGTGCAATACGATTAGGGCGACGTACGTTACATGCATTATACTGAGGCCACGGACATTCAAGTATACCGACGACACCCATGAAGATATCGTCGTCGAGTATATGCTCATACAGGCTGTGTTCGTTCAGCAGGACTGGGGATGTTACGAATGAGCAGGGCGGCATACGCGGAGAAGGCGACAGTTAGCGTACGGATAGTCTGCATGCAACCGAACAACGCATGCAGATCCGAGAGGCTCTCGAGATCTTCTGCCTGGTTGAAAACGTCGATCAAAGCCTTGATGTATTTCTAGAGGGGTCCGTGGTAATCACGTTACGGCTGAAGTTGCCGTTGCAGACGGAAAGCGGACACACCTCGTTCTGAATATACTCGCATACACGTTCCTTCACCAACGCCGTCCGCGCCAAAGTCTTGATCGCGGTGTCGATGTCCCCTATGATTCCCATCTGCGGCTGCGGCAAGCGACCTGACCGAATGATATTCGCGGTCGTAAGAGACGTCTCGGGACCTTCAGGTCCGATCATAGGTGACGATGTCAGGGCCATATCTTCTGAAAGGAATCGTGAAGTAACGAGGTCAACGGATAAACCTTACGCAGGAAGGGCATGTGCGCTGACCACTCGCGTTCATATGTCTTTGAACCTCCTCAATGAAGTGCCACACTTCTGCGCACCCCTCCGGGTCTTGGAAGCTGAGGGCATAGTCGACGCCATCGGGCTCTGTCCAGACAATTAAAGTCTCTGCGGGGCGCGTACCCACGGTCAGTGACCCACGCGCAACACGCGTACATGGACGCGTAGATAGCGGTATCACGCACCCTGCTGCCTCTGGTATACGTCGTTCGCCCGTATCGTAGTCGTCAGGATTATTCGGTTGAAGTCCTCCTCGGCGCGCGCAATGAGCAGAGCTTCGTTTTCCTGGAAGTCACCGAAGCAGAATGCGGTGCCCTGGTCGACCCAGCGAGAGCCGATGAGCTCGTAGACCTTGACGCGTTTCAGCTCGTGACTGTCGTCTTCAGACCATTGCTGAGGATCGTCTGAAGCCCCTGAGGACTGCTCTGCATCCACGTTCTCCACCTGCTCGGTCGTAGAGGAGCCTGCGATAGGCTCGCCGGACGAACTCGAACCCGCGTCCTCGCCTGACCCTGACGCGGTCACATCCTGTCCAGAGATCCCAGACTCGGCGCGTGGTTCGTTCTCGGACGTGTTTGAGGGGCTATCGGGAGCGCGAGATGGCTCTTGGGGCCCGGACGGATCTGATTGGGAAGGTGGCTGTTCTTCGGGCGATGCGGATGAAGAGAGTGTCTGCGTGGAAGAGCTGGCAGCATGGACGCTGCTCATTGCCGAAGACGACGACGCCCAGGATAGGAAGCAAAAGCGAAGAGAGCGTTAGCAAGCGAGGCGGGCGAGCGGAGGAGGGAGGGGCGGCGGAGAGGGCGGGAGGATGGAGGAAGGCGTTGATGTCTGAGTGCAAGGCGTGTTGTCCGCTGTTTGCTGCACGCTCCGCCCACTTCGTCACCCTCTCTCACTCTGCGCCCTCTCCTCGTCCTCTCCGCGTCTACACACACAACCACCTCTCTCACGCGTTTGTCCCCGCAAGCCATGCCCACAACACACTGGCTCATGAAAGCAGAGCCAGACTCGCGCATTGTCAAAGGCAAGGACGTCAAGGTGCGCGTTTCCGCACCAAGTGGCTATATGCGCGCGCGTCTCGAGCCACAATCCGCAGTTCAGCGTGGACGACTTTGAGTCCGTCAAGACGACGCCGTGGGAGGGCGTTCGCAATGCAGAGGCTAGGAACTTGATGAAAGAGATGAAAGTCGGCGACAAGGTGCGCATCTACGACTACTTTGTCGAACCCATTGCCGAGCGTGATCGACGACGCGCAGGTACTGTTCTACCACTCCAATTGCAAGAATCCAGGTGTGTCCCATTCCCTTCCACACCCGCGGTTCTGTGCCTGAGGCCTATCCTAGGCATTGCTGCCTTCGCGGAGGTGCGTTCACACACAAACTACCGGACCCTGTACTGAAACCCACCAGGTCTCGAAGGAGGCATATCCTGACTGTGAGTGCAATGCCCAGCCGCGTTCTTTCATAAGCTGAGCGTCAGGATACAAGAGATACGGCCTGGGACGCGTGAGTTCATCCTGGGAATGATGGATCATGACCTCACAACCCTTACTCCGTCCTAGTTCGCATCCGTACTATGATCCGGTCAGTGGTCTCCGAGGCCACCAGGAACAGAACAGGGTTCTGACACTTGGCTGCTAATCCACAGAAGACGGACAAGGAGAATCCAAAATGGTACATGGTGGACGCGACCTTCGTCCGTCGCGCGACTCACTTTGTCCCGCTCTCCCTCCTACGCACCATCGCTGCCGCGGACGAACCCCCAGAAGGAGTCTCGTACATCGGTGATGACGGTGTAAAGGCCATCAAAGGTCTGTATGAAGGTGACAGAGCGCATATTGCTTGCTGACTTCACACGAAGGAATGGCCCTTGTATCCAGAGGGAGGCTAAGCGTACAAAGAGTCGAGGAAGATGCGTGGAAGGTCATTGAGAAGTTGGCCGAGCATGGCGGTTGGGAAGAAGAGAGCAAACCTACAGGAAAGGGGAAAGTGTCAACGGCCAGATCCAGAGGCAAGGGCAAGGGGAAAGGCAGGCCAGTAGAACGAAGCGAGCGGGCTAATAAAGACACAGAAGACGCAGATGATGGCCAGCAGGAAGAAGCAGCAGCGGATGCCACGACAGATGATTTAACAGTAGATGAAACCAAGAGTTCTGGGCGAAAGAAAGCGACAGGGTCTGCGTCCAGGGGACACAAGAGGAAAGCCATTGACGCCGTCGAAGAGATTGGTCTTCGGCGGTCAACCCGCGCTCGGAAGTGACTCTTCCAACATCTTGATTCAATGCGCCTGTATGTGTGCATTTACGCACCTTCTCGTTGCAGTCCTCTCTTTCCACAAGCTGACCTCTCCGACATACTAGTGTCATTGACAACAACCTAGCTTACAATCTCCCTCTCGCGCCGTCTACAACGTGCAGTCAGTCGCGTGGAGGTAGTACTTTCTTCAGGAAGGTCTTCAGATCCGCAAGTTCCTTGTCGTCGACGGAGTGTGGGAGGAAGTCATAGGAGTGGAACTCGATGCCACCCTCCAGCACCTTATCGGGCGACACAAGGGTATTCAGGCCGAGTTGGGCTTTGATGTACTCCAGCGACATCGTCGCGCGATCGTATTGGACGATCGGGTCCATCTTGCCGTGGCCCCAGAAGATAGGCAATTTCTTGGCGTGGTCGTTCATCATCTGCGGGATGTGACCGTATCAGTACGCTGGAGTATTCAAGACCACCTCTTGCTTACCGCCTTAACCTTGGTTCGGATAGGGAGCCAACCACTAAGGACGGCTAAGCCTGCGAGGCGTCGTTCAGTCGTAATGCCAGTGAGGAGGGACATGGCAGCGCCCTGAGAGAAGCCTCCAAGGAGGATACGGTCAGCAGGGATACCTGCGTCGACCTCAGCAGTTATCAGCTGGTTGAGAGCGTGCGCGGTCTTGAGCATGCCCTCCTCGTCCTCGCGAGAGTTGATTGAGCCAAACTCGTAGATATCGAACCTGAATAACACATGAGCGATCGCGATGCGTAAAGCTCTACTTTGGCAACTTACCAGCCGGGCATCTGCATGCCGCCATTGGCAGTGACAGGGATCGTGGGCCTAAGAGCGTGTCAGCGACGTCGCCGCAATTGCGGGGTGAAGTGGACAGACCGGGGAGGGCAGCGAGGACAAGCTACTCACGCGTGAGGCAAGACCCATTTGACATGTTGCATCTCCCCAGCGAACATGTCCGCGACAGGCTTCCAGCCATACCCTGTATCACCCAGCCCCTGCGTGCACAGCACGAGTAGCGCGTCAGGAAACATCACAGGGGAAGAGGACGACTATGACGAACGTGGACGAAGATGATAGTCGCGGTGTGCTTCGCACGGGGCGCGACGGAGAGAACCTTGAGTGCTGCGGACATGTCTTGGACGCGTTGCGTTGATGACCGGCGCGATGAGAGGTGGAGGGCAAGATAGAGCGCCGCGAGCAGGACAAGAACGGAAAGGACGAGTGCACGACGACGGGACTGAACCATTCACGTTGATCGCAATCGTCCCGCGTCGCGATCCGGATGTAGGTCCCACAGACGCCCGTGCACCGTTCCACAAGAACTTCCATCGTGCCGCCCGCAGTATCATGATCACCACCAACGCAACTCCAGCATGTCTTCTACGTGTCTCGCGGTTTGGTGCAATATCACCAACAATCACTCGACCAACCGCCTACCGCGACCTGATTGACAATGTGGCTGCTCAGTACTGACCGCGCAGAACTTCACTACTTCAACAAGCCCGAGGATGTACCAGGCGGGTACGCCATCCTCTCGCACGTCTGGCAGGGCAAAGAACAGAGCTTCCAAGACATACAAACACTGCGAACGATGCATACATTGCCAGAAGACCCCCCGCGTGCGCACGCGCATCCCAAGGTGCGCAATTGCTGCGTTCTCGCGGCGAGGCACGGATACCGCTGGATCTGGGACGACACCTGCTGCATCGACAAGACCAGCAGCGCAGAGCTCTCCGAGGCCATCAACTCGATGTTCATGTGGTACGCCAAGTCGGACGTGTGCTATGCGTACCTATACGACGTCCCTGACATCAATCGCCTCGACATGGAGTCGCCATTCTACACAAGCAGATGGTTCACTCGAGGATGGACCCTCCAAGAGCTCATCGCACCTACTGCCGTTGTGTTTGTCTCTCAAGACTGGGATGTCCTCGGCACCAAGACGGAGCTTGTGCACCATCTTCAAGCGATCACCGGCGTCGACGCCGACATTCTGCTCCGACGGCGCGAGCTGGCGGAGGTGAGCATCGCGCAGAAGATGTCCTGGGCCGCGACCCGGGTCACGACGAAGGTCGAGGACGAAGCGTATTGTCTCATGGGTATCTTCGGTGTCAATATGCCCACGATCTATGGCGAGGGACGAGCGGCGTTCTACAGGCTCCAGGAGGAGATCATGAAGCTGTCCGGCGACCAGACTATCTTTGCTTGGGGTGATCCATACGAGCTCCCCGATATCCTTAGTCGCGTCCAGGACCACCTCGAACGCGGAGCTGAGCTGTCAGACGCGGGAGGACGTACAGATAGGGAATTCTTGCTGGCCTCGCGACCAGAAAAGTTCTCGAGCATCGCGACGCTTTACGTACCCACACCTATACAAACCGCCTTGATGACCGCGAAGGAGGTGTGCCTCAACTCGTCTCCGCAGCTCACCTTCCAGGTGCGCACACAAAGTTGCTCAAAGTGAGCCTCCAGCTGAGACCTGTTTCGAGCCAGGACACTTTGCCCGCAAACACCGTTTCGGGAGCACAGGGGTGCGAGTTCGTCGTTACCGGTCATGGAATGCGCTCGACGCTCCCCATCATCCAAGTGTCGTATTCGGACAAGTTCGACTTCCTTATCGCAGTGCTGGGATGCCGGAATCAAGAGACAAATGCTGTCCTTGGCCTGCTCCTCCTCCGCGCCCCCAATGCTGGCGTTGGAGATCACGTTGCATATGGCGCTAGCATGCTGTTTGACGGAGCCATCGAGGCTAGGCTCGTGCAGCTCAAACCAGCTGGTGACACGGACAGCGATTCCCCGGCCTCTGATTCTCAATCATCCAACAGTGACCGATCTCATGCCTGCGCCGCTAATGCGACGCTGTCCTGGGGCACAATATACATCCTCCATCGCCCGCAGCCCGACGTACTGCAGAACTTTGGCATTCCCTCCCTGGCGAAGCAGCGGAACGCGATCGTCGTCTTCTCGCGGTGGTCCGTGGCGGAGCTCCAGCGCTGGGGCTTCGTCCCGGACAGCGAACCGAGAGAGATTGATTTATGGCGCGTGGCGAGGGGACGATATACCGGGTCGCTGACGTTCTCGGACTCCAGCTCCGGGGAGAAGTTCACTATCACGGTAGACCGGTGTCCCTGCCCCACAGGGAAAGGCCAGTCCTGGGCCAGAGCCTTTGTTGCGATATCTCTTCCCGAGGGGCACTCCGACAGGGCTGAACGTATGGCGACATGTGCAATTCAACTTGATCCAGGCAGCTCGCAGGCATCTATGGTCGACCCTCCGAAAGATTGTTCAGTCGACCACATCGCTCTGTGGAAGGATTGGACAAGAACGTTCGGCGACTCGGACAGAGAAGTCAGGCTGTCATTCAGCGTGCAGGACCGGAGCGAATGGGATCCAAACGGCGCTGTCGCCTCCCGGCGGTCTATATACCTCGTAGTCGATATCAAGCTTGGCGGAGCTGTCTACGTAGCAATGCGCGCCCGCAATGCTAGTACAGGTACGTATTAGGGCGAGTTTGAGAACATTTCGATATAATAGTTGGTAGAATGCCGATGTGAATATTCTAGTGCAAGTTGAGGACACGCCCGACGTCGTGTCCACTCCTTCCGCAGCTGGGTGCCGATTGACTCCAACCGCTCTATCAGGCCATGAAGACGTCGAAGGTATGCCTATGACGGCGGCCGGCACAGAGAAGTCAGCCATTCAACCCGAAGCAGCTCAACGCGCGGCGAGTAGCAGTGAAGATATTGCAGCCGCACAGGTACCCTCCACCAAACGTGGCAGCCGTCTTACGCATAGCATCAAACGATGCCTCACGTTCATGAGATGGTCAGTCGTGTCTATAGCCTGACATGACGTACGCACTGACATGGCTCCTCGCAGCACAAACCGCGAAATAGTCACGAGTATAGAGTAGTAGCACAAATACTGTAGGGGCGGCATGCTGCTACAACCTTTCGTCGAGGGCATGTATGCATCTTGGGACTAGTTCGGACCTGGAGGCATCGTATGCAACACTTGATCACTTGGCACGCTCGCTCTCTTCGACGAGCTGTCCGTCCCTCTGAATTTTCGACCTGCGCTTCTCCGCCCACGCAGCAGCATCGCGCCTGCCCTTTGGCACATCCACCCCTAGAATTACAGTGCTCTCGTCAGGCGCAATCAGAGGTACCTCTGGAACAATCACGTACCGAACCATAGGATGAGGCACGCGCACGTACACAGCGCGAAGAGGAACGGGAATCCCTCCCAGTTGTTTCCCGACTTGTCGATGATCGCCTGCACGATGTTGGGCCCGATCAAGCTGGAGGCACGGTTGGACAAGCCGAAGAGGCCGAAGAACTGCACGTCCCCATGTCAGTGGAAATGTTTCTGTACGAGGTACTGCTTGCGAGTGAGACAGTACCATGTTATCGTAGCCTGGAGGTGTGAGCTCCGCCATCATCGTCTGGGAGAACGCGTAGTAGGGAGCCTGGAACAGCCCGGTCATAATGTTGTAGGCCCAGAACTCCCAAACGTGATGATATCTACAAGCGATCGATAGGTGAGGACAGCGCGACTGGGATGCACGATCGTGCCTACCCGAATTTTGACGACCACAACCCGATCATCCCCCAGAGCGGAAGGAGAATTGTCACGACGTTGGTCACCGCAAACTATACCCACGTAAGGACAGAGAACGAAACCGATGAGTTTATGTGGACTGTCATGCATCTGATATCCGCACGCACCATCTTCTTTGTAGAAATCTTCCAGTATCGCTGTATGTACCAGAAGCCCAGTGTACTGGAGGCGTGGCGTTTCGTGATAAGTGAGGCCCGAGGAACACCGCCGTGTGTTTGACACTTACCTAGCCGTGGAGGTCACCGCCTGTGCGAGACCTAGGTATGTGTTTTGTAGAAAGGAGAACTGGAATTTGTCATTCTGACAGATCTGAACTAGTGTTCCGGTGGTGTTAAATCCCTGATCATGAGCGTTCAGGCTAGTCAAAAGTCGTACGGCGCTCGTAGAAAGACTCGGCTCACGTCAGCTAGCAAAAAGAACGCAGCCAAGTAGATAAACGTATACGGGAGTTGCTTATACTGCCGGAGTGCGACCCAGATCTGTTATACCGCCTGAACCATTGAAGCACGATATTGGCATTCAGCATCACGATGGGCGTACCTGTTTCCAGCCAATGGTTAGGTAGTGCGCGCCCTTGGGTAGCGGGGATCCCGGCCTCGGCTGCTGGAACACAACTGGGTACGAGAATCGTAAATAGCCGGTATGCGACCCATCGTAAGCATCATGGAGACGCACACCACCATATGCCCAAAAGGACCCAGTATCCGTTTGTCCTTCGAACTTGTCAGACCGCACGTACACTCAGTGACGGCGAGAGATTCACAAACAAGAGAAGTGTGTAATTATTCACTTTGGGATTGCTCGCCAACGGAAGTAGGATGCTGAGGTTCAACCCAAGCGTGACGATATATCCGATATTGCTGTGCGCCTGTTACAGCAGCCATGGTAGATTTGAGAGCTATCGCGAGCGGCGCGCACGACGCAGAGCAGAGGTTGAACTCACAGTACTGATGTTACTGATGCGGTTGGTCTCCATGCTTTCTTCTAACTCATACTCTGCTAAGGAGATCTCGCCTCGCTGGAGCTTTTCGCGAAGGTCACGGGCATGCGCAGTATTACGGGCCAAGCGGGGGAAGATGGCAGCGTAGAATACGAGAGTCGCCCCATAGGTAATGAATCCGATCATGTACAGCGCCATTCCAAGACGCCAGCGATCCGGTTCTTAGTATTGCGGGAGAATTGACTTGAGTTTAGATAGCGTCTTTCGGGTCAACGAAGAGATTGACCTACGGATGAGCGAGATAGTGGAGAATTGTGCACCCCAGCACAGGACGGTGAATACCAGGAGGACCCAGCGGCCAAACCTACCGTAGTCTGCTATTGAGCCTACTGTAGTAAACAACAGCGTCATGATCTTGATGAAATTTATAATCAGCAGCGTACAACATTGGGTGGTGGAGCACTTACTGCAAAACTGACGCCTTGTGCTATCAGTACGATAGAGTTTACGGACTTCACGCCGCCAGCCCACGGCAGCACGCATTGCCCTGCAGGTGAACAACTACTCCCAGGGCCCTTCTTAGGATCGTATCCGGCACTGTTAGCCAGTGTTTGGAATAGCGTCATGGTGTAGCCTGGTATCGCAACGTTCTGTCAGTGTAACCACGCGAACGATGGTATGAGACTGACCGAGAGGTCCAACACCCTGATAGCAACATGCCATCAGTATACCTAGACGCACGGATCGTTGAGATTACACACGTTGTCTCCATTGTAATACACTGGAGATCGTCAGTCTAGTGCGAACGTGCAGTCGATGTAACATAACTGACAGTAGTAGCTCCATAATTCCTAGAACGATGCACTCGTTAACCTACTATCCGCTGGTGAGTCCAAATAGTCTCACCTTTCGAGTAACGACGGGCTCATCGTCAACGGTGGTGTCGGCAACCACAACCTCTGATATTTCTTCCACAGAGCCTTTGCCGCTGTCGCCACAGTGTTCTACAGGAGTCAAGGCTGCGGAGACTACTGCTTCAGGCGGGATTGGACGTGCCATGGCGCTCGACGGTCCAGGTTGGGCTGCAGACTGCATGAGCTGCTGTGATGGGATTTATAGGCAATCGTGACGAGGTAGACGCCAAAGTTGCAAAACCCGGATCGAATCCGCACGATGTTCGATATAGGGCTGGAATGCGGCGTCTCCGGTGGGAAGGCCTGTGACTCAGCTAAGAGTGGAGCTTTGACTGCTAGTAGTACGGCTCAGGCAACCTCAGCTGAGCGACTGTGGCAGAGAACACCTGTCTGTGCTACCGTAATGCACAGATGCAAGCCTCGAGATGGAATGATTCTTCCCTTGGTCGGATTCTCACCAAGCCATGTAACGTGATAGGGCACCGGTGGGATAGGCTAGCAGTCCCAGTAGAAGCTTGTGCTGCCCTTGCCGAAAGAATGCTTCGAAGGAGAGCGCATAGTATCCGCGACAACCTCTCATTAAGGATGCGCGATATCTTTGCGTTGTGGCTGGAAGATTCCAGTCCGCGGGTGTACTGGTATGGCACCCCGGTGAGTATCTTGAACCTTCAAAGTGACAGCCTGTGAATTGAATTCCGCTCACATGACTGGTAGGCGTCAGTACGACGCTCCAGCCATTCCTACTTGCAACATCTGATTAGAATGGGGGATTACGGGCACAGGAGGCAGATCGGTGCATCGGCTCCTAACAATGACATGCATGCCAAAGCCCGCACGGACGTTGATAATTCTATACAACGTTCGGTCACGCGATCCAGTGTCAGAGAAAGAGCTCACCTAGTCAGAGCTCTCCTACACAACCTGCACAACAACAGATATAAACGGTTGACCTCATGAGTACGGGTGGTGAGCAAGGCCCCGCCAACGGGGGCGAGGTAGAAGTGGTGTTGAATCAAGCTCTGCATTGCCATATCCGGATCGACGTCCATGGGCGCCTAATCTGGTCAAACAACTTGCATGCGACGCAGACAACGACACCCTGAGCTTATCCAACAGTAAAATTGTGCTATGCCATTATGTCTCAGGGAGCCATCTGCATCCCGCATTGCCCCTGGTTCGACGTGCTCCGACTTCAGAATCTCAAAGCGCAGGCAGCGGGATGCCGCCATCATCTTCTTGCAGATATCCAGCGGTGACCGGCGTAGAAAAGTCAGCCATCCAACCCTCGAGGCGATTTAGGGCGCGGCGAGTGGTGAAGATACCTCCCCCCCGGTCAAACCGACGTCTCGCGCGTGGCGTCATACGATGCATGAGGTTCGCGAGATGCCCGTTCATGTCTATGTTCTGTCATAACGTACACACCGTGACTGTCATGCTATGTCGCGCGATCGGCTTACGATATGAGGTTCAGTTTGGCGACGAGATCTTATCTACTACTATTGTGCGTGTATGCATCATGGGACTAGCGTTCAAGAAGTCCCGTCTGCAACGTCGCTCACTGACCACGCTCGCTCTCTCCGACAAGCTGTCTGTTTCCTGGGATTTTCGGCCTCTGCCTCTCCGCCCACGCAGCGGCATCGCGCCTACCCTTAGGAACATCCACACCTACAATGACAGATCCGTGCTATTAGCTTTGACTCATTACACAGACGGAACGGTAGCGTACCAAACCATATCACGAGGCACGCGCACGCACAGAGCGCAAAGAGGAAGGGGAACCCCTGCCAGTTGTTCCCCGACTTGTCAATGATCGCCTGCATGACGTTGGGCCCGATCAAGCTCGACGCGCGGTTGGACAAGCCGAAGAGGCCGAAGAACTGCACGTCCCCATGTTAGTGGAAATGTTTCTGTACGAGGTACTGCTTGTGAGTGAGACAGTACCATGTTGTCGTAGCCTGGGGGCGTGAGCTCCGCCATCATCGTCTGAGAGAAGGCGTAGTATGGTGCTTGAAATAGTCCGGCGAGAACGTTGTAGGCCCAGAACTCCCAGACGTTGTGGTATCTGTGTGAATGTCCACGGCGGTCAGGCCCACACGGCAATTATTCTCGCGGTTTGACGTACCCGATCCTCGACGACCATAGCCCGAGCATTCCCCAGAACGAAAAGAGAATAGTTGCAACGTTTGTCACTGCGAACTGTTGCCACAAGGGGAATGATGGGCCGTGAACACATGTGACATCCACGTTGATTCGCACACACCATTCTCTTCGTAGATATTTTCCAGTATCTCTGCATGTAACAGAAGCCGACTGTACTACGAGTAGTATCCAGTCAATCAGACTTGAGGGACACCGGCTCAAGTTCAAATCTCACCTAGCCGTAGAGGTCACTGCTAATGCAAGGGCGAGGTACGTGTTCTGCAGCAGGGAATACTGGAACTTATCGTTCTGGCAGAGCAAAATGAGGCTTTGTGTGGTGTTCCATCCCTGCTCGACGGCATTGAGATTGAAGGAACGTGCATGCACGAATACGAGTTGCTCACGTCGGCTAGCAAGAAGAAGCCAGCCAAGTACGCGAATGTGTACGGCAGCTGCTTGTATTGCTGGAGTGCGACCCATGTCTATCCGTGTAGTAAGTCAGCAAGGTATCAATGTGTTATGATCTAGTATCGTGATAGATGCACCTGCTTCCATCCGATGGTTGCGTAACGGGCGCCTTTGGGAAGCGGCGATCCTGGCCTGGGTTGTTGAAATACAACTGAGCATTGTGGACGTCAGTGGTGGGGAAAAATGAAAGGGGGACGATGACGTACACCACCATATTCCCATGAGGATCCAATAACCGTTTGTCCTTTGAATGTATCAGACAACGAGAATCATTGGCAACGGTGAACGGCCTACGAACATGAGCAGAGCATAATTGTTCACCTGGGGGTTGCTTGCCAACGGGATAAGGACGCTGAAGTTGCACACAACCGTGCAAAAGAACCCAATATTTCTATGCGTCTAGTGCGGTAGACATGTGAGATTTCATAATCGTAACTGGCGCGCTGTATACGGATGCTCACGATACTGATGTTGCTGATGCGGTTGATCTCCATGCTCTCTTCGTGCTCGTACTCTTCTGACGAGATGCCCCCTTGCCGGAGCTTCTCCCGAAGCTCACGGGCGTGCTCCGTATTGCGGGCCAAGCGAGGGAAGATAGCAGCGCAGAATACGGAAGCTGCACCATAAGTGACACATCCAATGATGTACAACGCCATAGCAAGACGCCATCGATCCGGCCCTGAGTACCGCCAAGCAGTCAGCTTTCGTAGCAAATCGCAGACCAGCCGATGGTCACTTACCATTGAGCGAGATGGTCGCGATCTGCGCAGCCCAGCATAAGACGGTGAACACTAGGAGGACCCATCGACCGAAAGGCCCGTAGTCCGCCACTGAGCCCACCGTTGTGAACAACAGCGTCATAATCTTGGTGGAACGCATGGTCAGCGAGGCACAGCACTGAGCCGTGGAGCACTTACAGCAAAGCTCACGCCTTGCGCTAGCAGAACGATCGAGTTGACGGACTTCGCTCCGCCAGCCCATGGTAGTACACATTGTCCTGTAGGCGTACAGCTATTCCCAGGACCCTTTGCAGGATCGTATCCAGCTTTGTGAGCCAGACTCTGGAAAAGTGTCACGGTATAACCTAGAATCGGACCGTTCCGTCGAAGGAATCGCGCGAATGATGTGTGATACTTACCGAAAGGCCCAATTCCCTGATAGTGAATTAGCGTCAGTATGCCTCACGCGTTCGCCGTGGAGATTACGAACATTGTTTCCATTGTAGTATACTGGAGATAGTCAATCGACGTGAATGAGTGATCGGGTTTACTTGACGTACAGTAATAACTCCATAATTCCTGTCATCGCGACAAGATGCAAATTAGTCTCCTTTTCGTCGGTGAGTCGTGTGAATCTCACCTTGCGAGTAACGATAGGCTCATCGTCGATAATGGCACTGTCGGCAGCGGCGGCCCTCAACACTTCTTCTTCACAATAGCCTTTGACGCTGTCTTCGCGATGTTCTAGAGGAGCCAAAGCTGTCAGGAACACTGGTTCAGGAGGGACGATGCGCGACATGCTCGAGGATGGGATGCAGACTTCAGGAGCCGCTCCGATGGCTTATATAGACCACTGTGATCAGCTACGGGTAGACGTCAGAGCTGCAAGTTGCGCAATAGCGAGAGCGTGCCGAGGTTGAAAGACGGTGCTTCCGATAGGAGGAAGTGAGGTGAAGCCGAGAGCGGATACTAGACTGCTACTAGTGTGGCTCTGGTAACCTCTGCCGAGCGGCTGTAGCAGAGAACACCTGTCAGTACTACTGAGATGAATGGATGCAAGCCTCGACACGGGATATCACGTACGCTAACCAGAGTATCTGCTGTCTATGCAGTATCGCAGAGTGTCGTCAGGTGAGGCCAGCAGCCTCACGTAGTAGAAGCTTGCGCTGCTTCAGCTGATGTCGTCAGGATACCCGCATGATTCCAATGATGTCCTCTTGATGTGTTGCGCAATACGCTCAAAGTGTAGATGCATACGCCTCCCTAGTATTGAGGTTACCGCTCTGCAAGTGTACTAGTATGGCACCCCGTGCATATTCTGAGCTATCAAGACGATGGCCTGTGATCTGCATACGTCCGCATGATCAGGAAACGTCACTACGACCCTCCAGCCATGCCCACTGTGCGAGCACTCACCAGCGTGTAGTAGCACAGTCATAGGAAGCACACCAATATACCGACCACTGGACAATGGCCTGCAAGTATTGACATACAGAGCCAGGAGCCTACGGCAGTGACACGAACGTCGTACATCGTACGGTGGAACTATTCTTCAACAGAGAAACGGCTAGCATATCAGCCAAGCACAACTCGGTGCGCGCTTGAGTAAGTTCAAGCTCTCGTTGGTGTATCGAGGGCACGAGGTTGCGATAGACGAGGAAAGATTCGCAGAGGGAGACGAGATGGAAGAGGTCTCGGATGAAGTTGTACCTTCCCATATCCGGAACGACATTCATTGGCGCCTGCTCACCAAGCAGCGCTTTGGTCCTTTGGATTGGATTCAAACTCGTCCTCGACCATCTACGATTCGAAGGGCACGTCTTCCCACAATCACTCATGTCTGAAGCTCCTCCAGAGCTCGCGTCCGAAGCACCCTCGGAGACGGTCCAAACATCGGTACCGCAAACTACACCAGCGTCCGCAAACCCACCGGGACCCTCAACACCCAATTCCGAGGCGCCGTCCCAGCCACTCTCGAAGAAAGCGCAGAAGAAGCTAGCCAAAGCTGCGTACATCGCCGAACGCAAGAAAGAGCGGCGCGCGGCCGAAAAGGAGCGTCGCAAAGAGAAGCGGCGGCTCCTCGCGGAAAAGCGCGCTGCAGGCGAGCTCGATCCCGAGGAGGAGGCGGAGCTGCGCGAGCGCGAGCGGAAGCGGCAGAAGCTTGAGAGGGGCCCGCGGACGCCGTTCAATGCGCGCGTCGTGGTGGATCTGGGATTCGATGAAATGATGACGGAGAACGTGAGTGCTCTCGCGATCTGCTCGTGAGCGCAGTGGGTGATTGATCGTGGGGGAAATAAAGGAGGTGAAGTCTCTGACCTCGCAGCTGGCGTATACGTACAGCGCGAACCGCAAGGCAGAGCACCCATTCTCCTCATTGTTGTTCACATCGCTTAACGGAAGGACGTTGACGCGTATGGATGCAACGAACAACGCCGCATACAAGCGGTGGGTCGGTGCGGAATGGTGGACGGAAGGATACGAGCGTTTATGGCAGGGCAAGGAGGGAGATGACAAACTATCGGAGGAACAGGTTGAGGGCGGGGCATCGCATGTTCAAGAAGGAGATACATCGATGTCGGAAAGCAGGAATACTGGTCAGACAAGACGCTCCAAGGCACAGGAGCCTAGCAGAGCAGCACAAGACTCGGTGGTATACCTCACAGCAGATGCGGACGACGAGCTCATGGAGCTCAAAGAAGGAGAGACGTACATCATAGGTGGTATTGTGGACCACAATCGGTACAAGGTTAGCGTCAGACCATTGTGCGCGAGTGGAATCAGACCGAGCTGACAGTCTACGTCTCATCTCAATTACGACAATAATACTAACCCAATACATACGCAGAACCTCTGCCTGAACAAGTCCAAGGAGCATCATATTCGATCCGCGCGACTGCCTATTGGGACATATCTCGCGGAGATGCGCACGCGCAAGGTGCTCACGGTGAATCAGACGTTCGAGATCCTGTTGAAGTGGGTCGAGACGAGAGACTGGGAACAGGCACTCTACTCCGTCATACCGAAGCGCAAGTTCAATTCGAACGGGAGGCGGAGAGGTGGCGCCGGTAGCTCGAAGGGTGCGGAGAGTACGGACGAGGATGAGAGATCAGAGGGTGAGGGTGAGGATATGGACGGAGCTGAGAAGGGTACGGGCGAGAACGAGGAGATCAAAGTGATAGACGTTGCGGCTCTGGAAGATGATACGGCATCCCCACCGTCACGCGAGCTCCTAGATGGCCAAACCGCAAGCATGGAAGTAGACAAGGTCGCCGAGCAATAAAGACAGCTAAGCCTATAAGACGTCCTTGAGATTGGTCTGTCCCGAGCCCCTCTCTAGGGGCTTTGGCTGATTTGGTGCAGGTTTCCAGCCGATCTACGCGCGCCGAGATCAGCGTCGTTAAAGCACATTGTGAGCGACAAAGATACTACTGACCACGTAGATGACCTGGAAGGTTGCAGGCACGCTACCATCCTCGTGTCCATGCAACTCTGTCTGGAGGTCAGCGAATTCATACATCGAGGAATTAGAGCGTAAACGCACCCTTATAAATAGCAGATGCGGCGGCGAGTGTGTCGCGATGAATGAAGTGTCGCCTACGCACAGCTGAGGATGAGGTGGTGGGAGGCATAGGAACATTGCGCCTACCTGCCGACGACAGCATTGTTCTCACCCATATCCTGCAAATCTTCCATAAGCTCCCACATGGAAGGATATGCGACCTTGACTTCGTCAACGTCTACAGTTAGGAGGGTGAAACCAGCTCGTCCCAACAGATTAGACATGTCTCGCGAGTCTGCACGGCGACATATTGAACTCTCTATTTCTCCTCCTAGTTGTAGCCACTTACCGGTCATAGGTGAGACATGAGGCGAAATACCGCCTTCACGCTCTACCTCAGCTAATTGGAGAGAAGTCCTCAGTTCGAAAAGCGTGTCGCCCCCAAACAGTGCACCAAGGAATACACCGTCTGGTTTCAAGGCTTCCCTGATCTGCACAAGGACGCCAGGAAGGTCATTCACCCAATGTAAACTGAGGCAGGATACGATTGCTTCTTGTGAGTTCGGCGGAATGGCTTGCAGTAAGTTCTCTTCGTCTGCATGTATGCGCTCAACCTCGACTGCATTGAGTTGCAGTCAGCAAAGCGGAGGCGGCAGGAAAGACAGGTTGTGTACCGTCAAACGCAGTGTCCGGGTCCCTATGAAGCAGCTTTTCTGTGCGAACACTTCAACGACATAACATGGGGATTGGAGTATGAGCAGTTACCGCTAGAATCTAGCAGGATAGCTTTCCCGGTCGTCTCTGCATCCAGGAGCTTAGAGAAATGGCCGGAGCCTGATCCTAAATCAAGCACCGTGTTGAACTTCCGTTTGATGTCCTATGGAGCCACAGTTCATCATGGTTTGGGTCGGGTTTTGTGTGTGAGCTAGGACAGCAAGGATGTACCTGGAAACGCTCTATCATTCTGTCCGCGATCTCATCGCGAACATAGTCCACTGTCCGACTACGCGCCCCGCCGTCGCGCGCAGCTGCGCGGTCCTTCTGGATGCGTTTCACATTGCGGTCAAACACCTGAAAGGGACCAACGGAGGTAGGATTGACAGGCGAGGAAGACGAGACGGAGGCATATGCCTGAGCTCGAATCGACGAAGGGTGTGCCAGGTGTTTCCGCGCGAGACTGAGCATGACGGTGAGTGTAGGTAGCATTAAGCGCCCGTGATCGACGCGACTCGCGACGCGAATGGCTTAGTCAGCAATTTACTCTCCCGAGCTCGTCCACTGCGCGAGAGCCGTCTCTCGCTCGAATTCCTACCATCTTCTTGCTGTCTCCCTCTTGCAACCCCTGCTTGGATATGAATAATGGGCATGCGAGCCAAACAAACGCGTATCCGACGAACGAAGTTGTACCTTTCGCGCCAAACTCAGTAGTCACGCCGGAGGACTATCAGACAAACCTCCAGCGTATACAGCAAGCTAAAGCGGCGTTGGCCTTCTATGAGCAGCAAAATGACCAGGGACTGCAACGTTACTATGCAGAGAGACAAGCACTGGAGCAGCAGATCGAACAGGGCAGACTCGCGGCGTACGTCTCTGTGGTTCATGGCAAGGAGAATATCGATCGCTGACCACCTCTGTGCCTCGTTAGCCTGAGGCTAGCTCAATTGCAGGGGCCACCAGCAGCGTACGCGCATTTTACGCGTTTTAAGGAGTCTTGTTGACCTGTAAACTTGCAGTGTTTTCTCTGCTCCGCCGGTAGCAGTCGCGGGTCCGTCAACCGCAAGCACTTCTCAAGCGCACTTCGCCCCCACATACCAGACTTCGTCAAGGACGCCTGCGGTAACCGAGTTACCAACCAGCGCGCAGATCGTTGAGGTCCCAAGCCCTCGGGTATGTTTAGTTTCTTGTAGTTGTATCTCACCCCTCATGTTCCGCATCAGGTCGGTGGGCCCGTTCCGAACGACTCTTCTGCGCGCACCGATCACAGGTACGGAACACAACAGACTCCTCTGTCCGTTCAAGGAAGTACCTCGGCGCCCCAACAATATGTCAACGCAGGACGGCTGGTCAATAGCAATATGGCGACTCAACATGCTGCTACATCGTCGGGAAGCGCGGTCAACAATTCAAGCAGGTATATGGGCTCAAATCGACAATCATATCAGAGGGTAGCAGCAAATGCACAAGCAAATCAGTCAATGCTCAACCGGACTACGCAGCAGCAACAGCAGCAGCCCTCAGTGCCTCAAGAGTCTCAGCCCGCAAATAGACGCAGTTCTACACAGGCTACCCCTCAGGCACCCCAACGACATCCGCTACCGCCCGTCCCGCCCGTCTCCAACGCTGGGACTTCGAGTAGGTGGACACATTTGCTCACTGTGCGCTGTCACTGACAACCCGGCTAAAACTAGGGCAACAGCACACACATCCGCCCCAGGTTGCTTCAGCGTCCCAGCAGCCTAGGTACGGCTCTACTTTTTCGTCCTTGGACGGGGCATTAGGTCCCGCATCGAGTTCTACTCCCGAGAGCGTGCCTCATGCGAAGGTCACCTATTCCTCCAGACATTCCGCTCGCGCGCCACAGGACATCAGTCAGCAAGTTACGCAACCGACTGGTGTCGATCCGCATGATGAGCAGCAGCTGTTCCAATTCTTCAAGGTAGGTCTTCGTCATCTCATTCGTTCTATTGGTATTAATGGCTACGCGACAGCAAGTGGGCCCAGCGACAGTGCAGAGGCTGATGATCCAAGTTTTGAACATTGTCGCGCGGAAACAAAGTGGAGGTGGCATTACTGCCTCCGAAGAGGTGCTGAAGTCCCAATTGAACGACCATCTGCAGCAAGCGTGCGAAGTCATCTCTGAGAGACTCAAGGTACTTGGTTCTTCGCTTTGTCGAGTGCCCATCTCCTGATCGCTTCGCAGAAACACTCGATTGTCGAGCTGAAAGAGCTGTTCATCAAATTCTTCAACATTCTCAAAATTGGTCGTGAGCAGGCCCGAGGTACGTCTGTCTTATTGAACATATCGCTGCAGACTAACAATGACTACAGCGTATGAGACTACGATCAGAAACGCAATGTCAGCTGAACACCCACTTCCAGCACAGCTTTCTGCCCCCCTCCCGAACGGAGCTTCGCCACAAATACCTTCTGCACCACAAGTGCAGCCTGTCGCTTCCACTTCGAGGATCCCCGTACCCGCGTCCTCGCCGCCAACGGCAGTCCCGCCGAATGCCACGATTGCCACGAGCCGCAATGCAGCCGTATCGCAGGATACCCCTCAAACGCAATCCGTATCATCTATTACCGCTCGCAATGTTCCTGAAGCCGTGCAGCCCCCCGCTTCTGCTCGTCCTACCATGCCCTCAGGACCACAACAGCAGACCCGGCTGCAATGGTATGTTCCCCGGGATCCTACCATGGCCGTCGCGTACCGGGATGCGCAAGGGTTCATCCGCTATATGTTTCCGCCCACCGGTCTGCAACAACCCCATGCGGCGTCTGGCACCACTCCAACCGTAGGCACAGCTGTGCCTTCGTTTGTGCAGGGCGCTTCAAGCCGAGCAAGGCCAGCGCCTCTGCAAACGTCGCCAGCCCCGCCGGCGACCGGCGCGACTCCAGAGAAAGCGCAGGACCGCCCGCAGAGTCCGTGGACGCCAGAGAAAGCTGACCGGAGCAGGCTCGCGCACGATATCATGCGTTCGCTTGGGCAGCCGAGGGGCTCGTTCGGAGATCCGCTCATTCGCTCGCCCACGAAGCCTGCAGAGCCTTATACGTTCGAGTCTGCTCAGGCTAGCGGGAGCAACAAGAGGAAACCGTCTGCAGAGCCGGGCGAAGCTACGCCGTCGAAACGACAACGAGCTAAAGAACTGGAACCCACTCCTACACCTGCCTCTGCCTCTGCCTCTGCTCCTGCTCCTGCTCCTGTCCTCAATGCAGCGCAGCCGGAGATCCCATCGCCAGAAGTCATTGACCTCACGAGCTCCACAAGCTCGGAGACGGTTACGGTCGCGGAGCCGATGCGCACGTCCCCGGACGCAGCTCCTGCGTCTATCGACGACCCGAAGACCGATCTCCCGATGCGTACGTCCGAGGAGCCGGGTGATACGGCGGTGCCCATTCCTGCAGTGGAGCGAGCGACGAGCATCGTCTCGACCGAGAGTGCGGATGTTGACAAGGTACACGCAACGATGCTCGCGGAGGCGGAGGTCCCAGAATCTGTAGCGTCGGAGCCGCCTTCGTCCGCCAAATCAGCCTCGCCTCCTGCCGTACCCCAGGCCGCAGACGCCATCGACCTCCCGTCTGTGGACGACCGCTTGTTCCCTATTGAGAGCGCGCCCGAGCTGGCAGACGCGTCGGCAGCGCCTGAACCGACACGATCCCCGCCACCTCCTGCGGAACCAGAGGGGACAAAGTCCGTCTCCCCCAGTCGTAATAAGGTCCCGCTATTCCTGCCTTCGCCTTCAAGTTCGCCGGATGCGTCGGGCTCCGGGGCTCTGGAAGAGTCTCAACCTGCTCTGCAAGACGGGGAGGACGTGCTTTCCGACGGTGAAGCGGCGCCACGGCTGCCGTACGGACATAAAGGGAAGGGTAAAGCGCGGCAGATGTCGGTCGACATCGACTTGACGGAGGCGTCCAACGCGGCATCCACCTCTCCGCCGCCCAGCGCGAGAAGGTCGCACGCGGTGTACGTAGCGGTGCCGCCGTTGCCGGCGTATGCGCGACGTCTGCGCGAGGCAGGCACTGCGAGCACCAGCGCGAGCGTGAGCGACAGCGAGGAGTCCGTGGACGAGCTTGCGCAATGGAATGGTATGTTTCCTGACACTACCGGTGTTATGAAGGTCGCCTGACATTCATTTCGTAGACGAAGAGGAGAAGAGAGGTGTGTACGATACTGAACCTGTCCTACGTGGGCGTGTGACGTCAACTAACTATACTATAGAGGAAGAGATGCGGGCGGCAGCGCAGATCGCGTATGACCGGATGCGTGAAGCGCCGTGCCAGTGGCACGGGTGCGGCGCCGTGCTAAACTCGCTGTCGACGTTGCAGAAGCACGCAGCGCTGCATGCGACCGATAACGAGGAATGGGTGCGTCCTTTGTTTCTTGTCGCTTCTTGCCTATGGCTTCTAGTGTCCCCGGTCGCGGGCCCGGGGACGATCCATCAGTATATGGGTGATAGCGGCGACGGCAACAGACTGACGCGGACGGGTGCCAATTTCCAGGGCACGTACGCTTGCCGGTGGCAGAACTGCCCGCATAGATTCTCGGACGAGGCGAAGCTGGCGCGACACCTTCGGAAGCACGCGACGGTGCCGTTGCCCTGTGCCTACGAAGGTCAGTTACCCCTTGGCGCTATGGACGTGTGACCATACTGAGCTGCTGTCGCGCTTGTTTCCGCTCCAGGGTGCGACGCGAGCTTCAACACGCAGGAGGCCTTTTTGGCGTACTTCAAGTCGAGCAAGCACCGAGACAGCCCGCTCCGCAGAACACCATCACCTTTCCCTCCACCAGAGAACAGGCCGGCGCTGTCGCCGTTGCCCGACAACGTTCCGGCATATTTGGCTGTAACGCGGCGCGTCTCGCGACATCCGATCTCGAAGGAGCGGCATCAGTGGCTCGGACCGAAGGTCGTTATCACCTCTGTCACCTCTGCGCCCCTTGCATCACCTTCCTTCCTTTCATTCTTCCGCTCGCGACTCGCGCGCTGACACGTTTCGTAACCCTGGCAGGTGCTCGAGAACCTGACCGCGTTCAAATACAGCGGCGGGCGCTCGAACGCGGCGCTGCCCTCGCGCGGGTCGCGCCGCCTCGCGGAGAAGGTCGCCGCGGCGGAGCTCGCGGGGGTCACGCCCGACGCGGCGCTCGAGCAGATCAAGCGGTGGATCGACGACGAGTACCTCTCGTTCGCGGACGGGTACGACGCGTCGCGCCGTCCGTGGCTGCGGTGCGCGGACATCCCGTCGCAGGAGGTCACGCAGCTCGTCGACGCGGGGCTCGTGCTGTGGCCTGCGGAGGACGATCAGAAGGCGGACGCGGAAGAGGAGGAGCGGGCGCGCGCTAGGCCGGGCGGACCAGAAGCAGACGATACGGATGGACGCGCCGAGGATGCGGCGGACGATTCGAAGGACGCGAACGCGAGTGGGGATCGCCAGCCTGGCGGTCTCCATCAGCCACCAGAACCGACCCCGGGCCCATCTGGCGTTGATGGCGAGGGCGCAGGTGACAACGAAGCGGGAGGCGTGGATCAGCAGCTGGAGCTGGCAGAGGAGGACGTCAGTGATGGAGGGCGACAGCGGGGACAGATGCAGACAGCGTCAGACGGCGAAGGAAAGGAAGACGACGCTCCTGGTCCTGGGACAGGGCTGGCGTCAGGAGGAGGTGACCGCGTAGCAGATGGAGATGGAGATGCCGCCGGCGAGGGCAGATCCAAACTGCCCGAGCGATCGAGCGTGGCTTCGGACGTTCAGGAGGAGACGGAGGTTGTTGCTGTCGCGCGCCCTCCTCCGCCTGCTGTCCCCCCGCCGACCGATCGTGGTGGCGGCGCGACGACGACACAGCCGTGGCCTGTGTGGCCGCCACCGCCTCGGCGCGACGAGGACGCGGTCGAGTCGCTCTTGTGACGTATCCTGTTGTTGGAATTCTTGGATTGGGCACGGCCTGTACGACAGACGCACGTATGGTTACGGCATGTATGTAGATATATGTGTAGGTAGTGCGCATTGGAAGAGACGAGTCGAAAGACGGAAAGATAGACTAGGACGCGTCTGGGAGGGATCAAGAGGAGAGGGTGATAGGATCTTGTTCTGGTGATGGGAGAGCGTCTGGCTGGGATCAATCCGTGGATTGTCGCAGCGACCGGTGCGAGGGCAGGGAGGAACGACGAGGAGAAGCGCAAGGGAACAAGTGGACACACCGCACTCTCGTCCTCCCGTCATCTCCCCGCGACATCCGACGTCCGACTCCCCATCTGCCCGCAGTCCGCTCCTTCCTCTTCCCATGTTCCTCTCCGCCCTGTAAATGCTTTCTTCCTCCTCCTCCCCGCCCTCTTCCTTTCCCGCTTCCGCCGTTGCCGCCGCCGTCGACAACGCCCACCACTCCCCGCCCACCATGCAGGCCCTCCCCGGCCCTGGCTACATATCCGCCCGCTCCGCCGAGGTCATCCTCTCCGACGTCCGCCCCATCAAGCTCAAGCCCGAGGCCCTCCAGTCCGTCAACGTCCTCCTCGACGAGTTCCTTTACAGCATCCTCAGCGTCTCCCGCTCCCTCGCAACCGACAAGCTCAAGGCTGCGCTTCTCAAGGTTCTCCCGACCAACCTTGGCAAAGAGGCGCTCCTCGAGGCAGAGGTCGAGTTGAAGGCTTATTGGGAACGCACCACCTCCGCCCGCTCACCCAGCGCCGCGCGCAACGGAGACCATGCTCAATTTGACCTACAGTGGTCGTTCGAGGTACGTCTGTCCACCAGCTCTTCCGCTCTCCGTTCCGTGCGCCGTCGTAGGCGTCCTCACACCGCCCCCGTCTGCTCCGCGCCAGCTTCTCCGGCTCAAATGCGAAGCCTACTCTACGATGAACGACTCGGACGAAGACGCAGAGGCCGAGAAGCGTTTGCAGCAGAGGATGGAGGCCGCTGGCTCTTCATCTCCGCCCAACCCTGCTTTATTGGCTCCGGCTGCGCTCTATCTCACGGCAATCCTCGAGTACGTGCCTATCCGTCTCGTAACTACTTCTTGTTGACTTCACGGTGCTTTCGTAACATAGAGCCATTTGCGAGTACGTGTCCTGTCATATTCATAATGTCCTGTCGCTGGCATTCCTGACATTGGCGTAGACATGTGCTGTCAAATGTAAGCCGTGTGGCCGCGAGAGATAGCGGTCGCACACTTGCTACCGTTCAAGATCTCTTCACCGCGCTCGGCGAAGACGACGCGCTCTACGGCACCGTGAAGTCAATGAAAGGTGCTCACCTCCGCGAATGCCCCCGAATTCTCGTTTGCTCATTTACGGCACCTTCTAGTGTTTGAACAGATCGAATCATTGTCCAAAGCTCAGCGCCCCCGCCGAAGCAAGTCCTTCTCCCGAAGTACTGACAAGGTCGTTTCCCGCACGTCGACGTCCTCCCCGACGCCATCCAAGGCGCGCATGTCGGTGGACTCGACGAGGTCGAATGCGCCAACAGTCGTGGGGTCGAACGAATCGCGACGAACGTCGATGGAGAAAGCAAAAGCCGTGAAGATTTTCCACAACCGTAGCTTAAGCGACCGCGGTAGGGATGAGCCGGCAGTTGCCGGGGCCTTAGCGCGATCACAGAGCGAAATTGGGATCAACCGCGAGTACCAGGAGTTCGAGGCGAGTCTCCCCCCGCGTGTTCTCACCTATTTACTCTTCGTTGACGACCGCGACGTTCTTCTCAGCAGGACGACGAGGAGCTCCAGCAGGAGTTCGACGAGCTCATGCGTTCCGGCGCGACGATGAAGGTATCCCTCACCCCGGACCGGCTCAAGAGCATGGAGGTACGTGATCTCCGGGCGCTTCTTGTTGATGTTTGCGCGCGCTCTGACGGCGGGTGAAGGTATACAAGCAGGAGAGGACCGAGCGCGAGCGTGGGGCCCGCCGGGCACCCCAGGGCGCAGAGAAGGTCCCCGATGGTGGCGCGGCGGCGGGCGAGCCAAAACGGGGGGCAAATGGCCGACCACCTCTTCGCCACGTGGACTCTATCGTCGAGGACGACGAGGAGTCGGGCAGCCAGAACCACCTCAACCCCTCCACTTCCTCCGCCGCGCCAGCGTTCCAGTCCAACGCTGCTTCCGCCCGGATGCGCAACACATCCTTCACTGCTCAGCCCAGCCCCGTGATGGCCAGGGCGAACGACCAACGGCTCCGCTCCATCTCCATCTCCAACGTCCCCCATCCGCGCCATGAAGATGGCATCACGCGCAAAACGCCTGCAAAACCATCGGTCAGGACGGGCTTGCAGAACGCCATGCCTCCCCCCACGAGCCAGCCTGGGGTGCCGAAGCGGACGAGGAAGATGGGCAGGAACAGGGAGTCGATGGACTTGGACGATATCATGAACGGGTCTGACGGTGAGGACGCTTCTGTTGTCGCGGACGATGAGCCCTCCTCCGTCCCCATGCCCCCTCTGCGTAGTCCTACGTCTTCACGCGGCTCGGATCCTATGTCTCCGCGGAAACCACACGTTTCGCGGGCGGCGCAGGACCTCATCGCCTTCCTCGAGGCGGGCCCGCCCGAAGAGCCGGCGTACAACCCGAGCATGAACGCGAGCGTGATCTCGTTCGAGTCGACGAAGACCCGCTCCGGGCGACTGCAGCGCATGATGTCGCGCTTGACCCTCGGCGGCTCGAAGGAGAGCCTGAGCGGGGGCAGTATCCCGGAGGAGATGGGAGGAGTTACCGCGACCCCGAAGACTCCCCGGAGCCTTTCGCGCAAGGGCTCGAGCAAGGTCGCGCTCAATACGCCTCCGCCCTCGTTTAAGGCGTCGTCCCTGGCCTCGAAGCGGTCCATTCCGGACGTGTTAGGCATGCAGCCGTACCCGAACGTCATCGTTGCGACACCTCCACCCCGGCCAGTCCTGCAGACGTCCTCGTCGATCTCCACAGAACCTCCTTCCACTACGTCGTCTTCGCACACCTCGCGCGAGGACGTCTCGTCGCAGGCCCCGAGCCTTACGCGCAGGTCGACGCGCAAAGCCGTGCCCCAGTTCGACGAGACCGCCCTCTCTCCCTCGAGCTCTACCACCCAGGAGGACACGAGGCCGCACACGAACGGGTACCGTAACAGCCCAGACAGCTCGACGCCCACCTCTCCGACCGTCGTGCGGAAGCCAGTTCCGCTCAACGGCCACCCTGTGAAGATCGACACTTCAGAAGCGTCGCTCCATCCTTCTCGCAGCATCACCTCTCCTTCCTCCATGGTTGACCGCAAATCGCCCCGCAGCCACTCTAAAGCAGAGAGCGGCTACGCCTCGCGTTCTGCATCGCGCAGCCCAGTCACGCCCTCGGAGCGTCTGCCTCAACCACCACCTCCCCCCGCTGCACCCGCCATCCCGCCGTCCGAAGTGGAAGACCTGCGCCGCTTGCTGGGCGCGGCGACCTCCGCGGACGAATGTCGGCTGCTCGTCGACATGTTCCTCGCGAAGACGGGGCTTGCGCCGAAGACCGCGGCACCACCGGCCGCCGAGCCCGCAGCCAAGTCGCCCGCGGCGACGCTCGAGGACGCGCTCGAGCTCGCGCGGCGGGGCGACGACGAGATTGAGCGCGGGTTAGTGGCACTGTTCTTGGGCGGCGGAGGGGGCCAGCACGTTGATCCGAGCGCACGTTTGCAGGTGGAGGATGTCGATGTCAATGTCAATGTCGATGGCGATGGGCTTGGGCATGGGCTTGGGAACGGCAAGCCCGCTGCTGAGGCCGCAGCCGCGGGCGAGCCTGGATATGAGCTCGAGCTCGCCGCTGGTGCGGCTCTCGCTCTCGATGCCGACGCCCCCGTCGCCGGGCGGGCGGGAGGCGGGGGTGGGGGCTCCCGCCGGTCGTCCTTTCTTGCCCGCGATCCCCCCGCTTCATAGAGGGAGCATAGACCCGCACGTCGTAAGCTTATACCGTATATACCTCCGCGGCCTCGGGTTGGATACGAGTACGTAGCTGACGGCCGACGGCCGCGGCTGTTGTGTGTTTTGGCTACCCCCCGCTGTTCTCCCCCTTCCTTGCTTCTGCCTCGACCACTCGTACTACCCGTACCACTAGCTATAGCTACTACCGTCGCTCCTGTCTCTCGCTCGCTCGCTGTGCAGTCCCGCTGTCTCACCACTACCACTACTACCACCATTACCTTCCACTACCACTACCCATCGCTACCCCAGCTACCCCAGATCGATGATCCCCCACATTACCCTTCGTCTGCGGCTCCCCGTACAGTATTCATGTCCCATACTTGTGTTCTCGGTTGGTCGGCGTCTGGTATGCATGCCCCCCTCTCTCGAGCTCCCTCTTACTCAGGCTCCTAAAACCAGCACGTCCTTCGTGTTCTCGTTCCCTACATACCGATAGCGGGGTTTTTTGTGAATTACTTAATCGAGTATGTCAGCGCTTAATCATATGTCGGGCACGGAGAGTTACCATATCAGTCAGCAACAAGGGAAGAGAACACTATAGGACGGCTGGCCAAATTGTCAGGCCGAGGTTCCACCGAAAACGTTTCGCACCTGAAGCGCGCAAGAAAAGCCTCACAGGCGCTCAGGATTATTCCTCATCGCTAAGAACTCGCCTAGCTCGCCTACACGCGTACGTCGCGTAGGTAATGCAGCGCGCGCGCGCGACAGTGCTCGACGCGTCGCGATGCACGCATTCTGCTAGTATCGTAGGCTGGTCATTGACATGTATGTGTGGGACGCATTCTTGTAGATATTATACAAGCACCTCCGAAGAATACAGGAGGAGGTCGTGCTTGAGCTCTACGATAGTGATGTAACATGTTCGCACGTATTGCTCTACAGATAATAGTGCAGACCACCCTCAATGTATCTACAACCTTGCCCATGATGCTATCAGACACTCAGCTCCTCTCGCTTTGTGAACAGATAGATCGCCTAGACACAACGGTAGTAGACTGCATGGTGTCACTGTTACGTGCCTGGCCGTCAGTCACCTCGTGCGGATCAGCAGCGATCGCACCTGGCAGTGTCCCATCCCTCCTGGACGCCCTCGACAAGAACCCTGCTACTCACGACGAGATGTCAGATTGGGCATCGGACCTGCCGCCAAGAGATCCTCACATTAGTTCAACCAGAGGCCGGTCTACAATTGCATGCAGGAGCTGCTACAGAAGCCCAACTTGAGGCTTTCCAGATGGCGGAGCTCGCAAAACAGATGTGCGCCACTGTGCACACCCTCTGGGGCTTGTTACGGGTTCTACCCGACTCTGACTCAGAACGGCGGGCACGGCGCCGCAGGAGGTATAGGACCGCTCGCCGCCGGAGACAGCGGCAGGCAGCAGGATCAAGTCAGGCAGCCTTACCTGCTACCAGTCGCATGGATGTCGATGGCCCAGGGGAGACGCATCACCGTCCTACAGCCACCGCGGAGACGACTGGTGCCACAATACAGCCATTGGGCATCGTACAGGGCAGGGGCACGGGGCAGTCACTCGGCGTGGACGAGGAGGATGCTCTATACGGGGGCGAAGAATTGCCGCTGGGAGCTCTCGATCAATACTGGCAGCGCATTGAAGTCGGCGATGGTGGAGAGGAGGGCGGACCGTTGCGCAGGAGTGGCGAACATGTCAACGACCAGCCTACGATACTAGCAGAATGCGTGCGTCGCGACGCGTCGAGCACTGTCGCACGCGCGCGCTGCATTACCTACGCGACGTACGCGTGTAGGCGAGCTAGGCGAGTTCTTAGCGATGAGGAATAATCCTGAGCGCCTGTGAGGCTTTTCTTGCGCGCTTCAGGTGCGAAACGTTTTCGGTGGAACCTCGGCCTGACAATTTGGCCAGCCGTCCTATAGTGTTCTCTTCCCTTGTTGCTGACTGATATGGTAACTCTCCGTGCCCGACATATGATTAAGCGCTGACATACTCGATTAAGTAATTCACAAAAAACCCCGCTATCGGTATGTAGGGAACGAGAACACGAAGGACGTGCTGGTTTTAGGAGCCTGCCTCTTACTACGTACCTCCTTATCTTCGACCTTCGTATGCGCTTCCCCTCTCCTTTTACCCCTGCCTTTGGTCCTTCGTCTTACACGTCTCGTTCGTTTCTTGTCCGTACGACAATATATAGTAATCCTCTCGATCCCTCTACACTTTTGTGGATTGCGTTCATGTCGGCGAGTATGGAGCAGCGCGGCGGAGAGAGCACGAGCGTGAACCTTGACCTTGACACTATTTGACAGAATTAGGATATGTATTGCGATGCAACGTGTACTTTTTTATACGCTCGGCAGTGACTACGCGAGCGCGAGTATGATACAGCAATCTACGCGGACAAGCGACAGCGGATACACATGGAGGAGGGAAGCGACACAACAAACTTGAAGCCAAGATGGATGACGGGAACGACGACGACCTGCGGTTAGTGGACCTCGAGCGAGACCTTGATACCCATCGACGCGAGCTCCGCGCACAGGTAGCGGAAGACGTAGGGCACGGCGATGATGTCCATGTCTCCGCCCTTCTTCGCAGGGCCCAGGACGTGCTGCGACGGGATCGCGACGCGCACGTCCGCGCTCGCGTTCGCCTGCGCCCCGTTCCCGCTCCCGTTCCCGTTTGCCAACGCCTGGCGCTGACGCTCCTCCTGCTCCTCCGCCCCGGCGCGGCACGCCCTGCAGTACTCGCCGCCGGGGCCCGTGGGCTTGAGCGCGCCGTCCGCGCCGATGACCATCTCCCCGAGGGAGACGTCGTCGTACCCGAGGGAGATGAGGCTGCCGCACGTGCGGCACACCCACGCCGTCGAGTAGTCCGAGCAGTTCATGAGCCGGTCCTGGAGGAGGAACGCGGTGCCGTGCGCGATGAGCGCGTCGCGCTCCATCTCGCCGAAGCGGATACCACCCGCGCGTTTGCGGCCCTGGAGGTGGGACACGGGGTGAGCGTGAGCGGATGGGTGGTCTGAGGGGAAGCGGAAGGTGCTTACCTTGACGGGCTGGCGCGTCACTGGGTCCACAGGGCCCGTCGTCCGCACCTGGAACTTGTCGAGCACCATGTGACGGAGACGTTGGTAGTAGACGACGCCGATGTAGATGTCCGCTGCGAACTCCTGGCCGGTGATGCCCGAGTACATGGGCTCATTTCCATAGTAATTGTAGCCTGCGGCGAGGAGCTGCTCGCCAAAGTATTCGATCGCAGTGTCTTCCTCGGTGAACCTACGTATGACGTGAGCGGCATTTCATTGTGAGGGACTGATGGGACACTGACTGGAAGGGGGTTGCATCCTGTGCGAGGCCGTGCATGGCACCGGCCTTGCCAGCCATGCTCTCGACTAACATACCGATGGTCATACGAGACGGGAACGCGTGAGGGTTGATGATGACATCGGGCTGCATTCCGCTTTCCGTGAACGGCATGTCGATCGCGGGCCATTTCTGCGAGCAGACACCCTTCTGTCCGTGTCGCGACGAGAACTTGTCGCCGATGACAGGGGCACGGGTGATCCGCAGGGTCATGTTGATTTTCTGCAGCTCCTGGTCACCAGCGTCGCTGCCTGCATGATGACAGTCAGTGAGAACACCATCATTCAGGCGCAGCTGGTGGACGCACCGATCAGACGAACTGTATCAACATATGCCACTTCGTCGCCCTTGTACTTCGCAAACTTCGTGCGACCGGTGGTGTCGTCGACGTACGCTGCAATGTAATCACCAGGGTTCAGGCGCGCACCCACGCAGGGCAGACCATCAGGATCAATATGTTGGCAGGCAGGATGTGCCCGCTCCCCGGTCGTACGAACGTCCGGCCCGAACCCGAAGTGGAGTGTGGGCGTGGACGAGACGCGGCGGGAACCGGTGAGCTCCTGGAGGTCGACAGTGTACGACTTGTACACCGTACCGTACCCGAAGCCGCGCTCGTGTGCAGACTTGTTCAGGATCATGGCGTCCTCCATGTCGTAACCGGTATACGAGATAACCGCGACAATAGCGTTCGTACCGTTCGGGAAGGAGTCCATGCCGTACGTGTTGTGTAGTGTCGGTCGTACGATGGGCGTCTGGCCGGTCTGCAAGCGGTACAACTTGTTGTCCGTCCGATGCTGAAGGGCAGTTGCCGGTGTTCCCATAGTTTGTTTACCCATCTATGCGAAGGGGTGAGCGGCTATGCCGTGACAGTTAGAACCACTGCTATGATGTATGACTTACCTGGCATTGGTAGATGTTACGGGGACTCTGCACAATTCATTTAGTATACAAACTCGAAAGATATGCATGAGTACACTGACCTGATTGAAGTCGGAGAAGGGGGTGAGGTTGGCCAAGATGGATAGGAAGTTTGTGGGCGAGTGTTCTACATGGGTCGAGACGCCGTCTTCGATCTCCGCTGGTGTACATGCAATGTCCATGTAAACCTGTTCGAAGGAACCGACCTGATCGTCTCGCCCGTTCGCAAGATATTTGACGGGTCTCATCATCCGCGAACGGGATGAGAAGAGATACAAACCGGGATACTGACCGCCCTTCGATACGGGTACAAGACCAATCTCGAGATCTAGCGGGACGTTGTGCTTTCCCTCGGTCTTCCATATCCGTAGACTTGTAGCGAGTTGCTGGCAGACTGCCGGGGGCGCCCAGCCAATTAGTCGCCCGTCAAGCTGTATACAGAGATTGCGACGGCCATCCACGGAAGGTGCGAATGCCTGTGTCATGCCATGGGCAGCGAGGAGAGCGGGAATGTGTGAAACGGCGAGGGGAGCGGTAACGATGCGGCATGTACGGGAAAGGTGGTTCAAGAGACCACAGGGCGAACCATCGGGCGTGTGCACAGGGCAAAGGAACCCTGCGCGTATATTTAATCAACGGCTCGCGAGGGCAAGAAAAAGCAGCACATACCCCACGCTTCCGGAAGAAGCTTGCGGACCGTTGTCGTCTTCAGCTCTGCGAAGAAGGCACCACGGTGGATAGACCGGAAATGACTGATGTAACGCATCCAGTTAAGCTTCTCGGCCACGATCGTGAAACCTGACGCTTGCTGGAGGTCGAGACCAGTAGGAGAGACCAAGTTTCCGGTAGCGAGGAAATTCGACATTTTGGCACCAATGTCGTAGTTTGTGCGCTGCAGGACTTTCTTGATATAGCGCTCTGGAAATGCATGCGTCAATTCGGTGGTGCTTCGCCAGACGCATTGGGCACTCACTGTCGAAGAAGTCTACGGCTGGGTTGCTATTCCGAACATCCTGTGCGATACCTTCACGGAATCCGTTCAACGCCTCTTCCAGACGCTCCTTGATGATCATGCCGTATAGCGTGCCAGGGAGGAGAACCTCTTGATGTTGAGGCGAATCAGGGTTATCGACACTACACGACTTCGAGACGAGAGCGTAGAGTTTCCTCAGCATGAATCTGGAAAACCACTGATGAGTTATTAAGCCACCGCAGGATATGGCGAACATACAGAAGCATTCTGAACTTGTCCCTGGGGTTCTGCAAATGGACAAGAACAACCTTGTTGATCAGCCAAACGCCGATTGCTTGGTTTGTCCAATCTTCAGGCATGTTCACGACTACACGGAACTTGTCGCCCAGATACTGCAGACACTGCTCGCCCGTGTACAAGTGATACATCTTGAAGCTTCGCAAGAGCAGCTCAACGCGGTCAGACAAGAAAGTGTCTTCGTAGTCCTGCATCATGACACCCTCGAATATCTCCTTGTCAGAGGCGGACACAAGAGCCTTGAGAATCAGCATGATGGGGATGACATATTCTTGTTTCCGCCAACTAAATCTGAGCATTGCGCTGCCGTTCGCCAAGTAGTGGAGCGTGTTCGTGACGCTCGTCTGGTCAGGGCGTACACATCGGATTTGGACGGCGTAAGGAGTGTATGATGGTCCACGGTTGACGAACGAGGGGCGAACGAGGGAGATGACGTGATGGCGGCGGGGTAGGATGAGGTAGCGGATGAGACGTTCGTTTCCGTTGATGATGAAGTAACCGCCAAATTCTTCCGGCTCCTCGTGGTGCTTGACCAGTTCGCTGGATGACATGCCGCGCAGGTTACAACGAACTGACTAGCGGGACCATGCAGTGTAAATTTCGGATCGTGTGTACGTCCTGAGTGAGGGGAACTTACCCGGACCATGATGGGAAGCAGACCGCAATCCCTCATCTCAACTTCGACAGGACCGTCATTGACCTGCCAACAAATTTTGGCCATCATGCGTCCCCGGTATGAGGTCAAACGTTCTCGTGCCTACATCGTCTGAGCGTTAGTTCTGTCACAGTACCTACACGGACATTCACTCGTCTGGGTCTTGTGTACTCACCTCTGCTGGGTACACTCGTCTTTCCTTGGCCTGCGTATCGCGTTCCGAGACCATGGGCCTAGAAACGGTGACCGACTCGTACCACACTTCACGATAGGTTATTCGATGTAAGTGTCAATCAGGTCTTCTTAGTACTCACTGGTAAGCCTGTTCCCCCACCCTTGCTGCCCGCTCTCTGAGCCAATGTCCCCTCGGCCATCAAAGACCACACGCTTCCCAATATCTTCTATAGCCATGCGAAGTAGTCCGCGTCCATCCCCATCGCCTGCCGGAAGGCCAGAATCGTCGAAGAGCGCATTGAAAGATTCGATATGAGGGGTCACGAATTCATTCAGTATTGGGACCACGGCCTCCTTTTCCGGCGGGTTCTTGAACTTGCGCTCGCGCTCGAGCGTGTTGAATGTGCTCTTGACACGCTGCGCGGAACGCGATGAGCCGTCAGGCATGGCGAGCGGAAGGAGACCTGAGGGCGGAGGCAATGGGTATCAAGCCAGGATGAGCGACCGAAGGTTTGCGACAAACGAGCGCTTCCCACAAAAAATCAGGCGCCCATGTTACGGTCCGGGATATCCGCGCTGCACTGCAGCAGCAAGCGCGACGCGTTTGGAGCTCCGCCCGAACGCGGGGACGCACTATCATAGACGCCCGACGAACAACGCTCACTGTTCGCGACGACCACCACGACTTCCTTGTCCACGACCCCCGTCCACCAAAATGTTTGGCTCATCGTGGGCGAATCCCCAGCAGAACCAACAGAACCAGCAGCAGCCGAGCGCGTTTGGCCAGCCCTCTGGCTTTGGCACCACCAGCGGTAAGCACCCTTTATTGTGACGGCACGTTTCGTGCGGGCCTTTAAACCGTCAATTCCTGTCACGCAGCATTCGGCTCTGGAGGCGCGTTCGGTCAACCACAACAGCAGCAGCCACAACCCCAGGCTAACCCAATGTTTGGTAACATGGCTGGGACGAATACGGGGACGACGGGCACCGGTTTCGGTATGTCATCTGAAGTCTCGGGAGCGTTCACGACTCATGCATTCGCGCAGGTGCCTTCGGTTCTAACAACACGTCGAACGCGGGCGGGGGTTTGTTTGGGCAACCTAAGCCGGCTACGGGGTTCGGTGCGTTTGGTGGCGGGGGCACATCGACTTTTGGCAGCACACCCTCGACGACGCCTGCCTTCGGTAGTGGTGGGGGAGCATTCGGGAGCAGTGGAACAACAGGGACGACTACTGGCACAGGCCTGTTCGGATCCCAATCTTCCACAAGCACGGGTGCCTTTGGTGGTGGTAGTGGTGGTGGGCTCTTCGGAGCAAACAAACCCGCAACTGGGTTTGGGACGACTCCTGGTATGTGTCTGAATCTTCCTCCTCGGTGAGTGATACCGACTCATAAGCTACAGCAGCCACGGATACCAGTGCGCCCGTGACCACAGGAACGGCGAACCCTCCATTCAGTGCATACACTGAGAAGGACAACATCAACCCTTCCACTACCCTGCAGTACCAGAGTATAACGGCTATGCCACAGTACCGCTCAGCATCTTTTGAGGTCAGTCACGTTCGTAGCAGTACTCTGGGAAAGAGATGAACTGTCAACATCAGGAACTGCGACTGCAAGACTACGCCCAGGGTCGCAAGACAGCTGGTGCCTTCGGTCAGACATCCTTTGGTGCGACCGCTCAGCCTGCTCAACCGTCTACTGGTTTGTTCGGACAGCCCGCTGCTCCGGCAGCGACTGGTACGACCTTTGGTGGGTTCGGTAACACAAGCACGACCGCTCAACCAGCCACCACCGGTTTCGGTGCGTTTGGCCAGCCAGCGACCACAAACAATACGACCGGGAGCAGTTTATTCGGTGGCGGCGGCGCGTTTGGCCAGCAGAACCAGCCACAGCAGCCGCAACAACAGCAGCCATCAGGCTTCGGTGCGTTCGGTCAACCTCAGACCCAACAACCCGCTACAGGTGTTGGCTTGTTTGGCGGTGGCGGAGCGTTTGGAGCTAACAATCAAACAAAACCTGCTTTTGGTACGTTGCTGAGCAATGTCCCTGGGGAACGTCCCTCATGTTGTTTACAGGAACTGGTACAACTGGCTTTGGTACAACTGGTGCATTTGGCCAGACTCAGCCAAACACGCAGCAGCCAGCGGCTGGCGGTCTATTCGGTCAGAACCAGACGAACACCACTACCTCTGGGTTCGGTGCCTTCGGTAAATTGCAGTTTGCCATCCTGATGGAACAGTATTAATTATTTGCAGGCACGAACAACAACGCACCTAAACCTTCGTTGTTTGGGGGCACGACAAACACCACTCAGCCGACGACTACGGCGTTCGGCGCCTTCGGTACCCAAAATCAGACACAGCCGCAGCAAACTACTCAACCTTCCGGTGGTCTGTTCGGCGGCGGTGGCGGTCTCTTTGGCCAAAACCAGCAGCAACAGAATACCCAGCAACAACAGCCTACGACGGGTGGACGTGCGTGATCCTTCTATCCGTTTCAATGCTCCTATCTGACACGGTATTTCAGTGTTCGGTAACTCCCAACCTGCGCAACAACAGACTGGTGGTGGATTGTTTGGCGGCGGCGGCGGTCTGTTTGGTAACACACAGGCCAACCCGCAGCAAGGCGCCCAACAACAGCAGAACCAGAGCTCGTTTGGTGGCCTGTTCGGTGCCAAGCCCGCCACCACTACGACACAGCAAACGGGAGGCCTGTTTGGAGGTGGATTTGGTACCACCAACACGACCCTTGGCCAGCAACAACAGAACCAGCAGACTACGGGTGGTTTGTTTGGATCTACACTTGGTCAGCAGCCTCAGAACCAACAAGCGTCGAATACGTTTGGGTCAGGCGGCCTGTTTGGTAAACCTGCCGCGCCAACGCTGGGCGTGTCAACATCGACGGGACAGCAGCAAGGAGGCCTTGGCTCTTCTCTCTTCGGCAACAACACGCTCGGCGGATCCACTGCCACTATGGGTGCTTCGACGTTAGGTCAATCACAAGCACCACTGACCGCGTCCATTGCTCAGCCTATTGCTGCACCTTTGCCTATCTTCAGCATGCTCCCCCCAGGCCCTCGTGCCGTGACGCTAGACCAGCAACCAAAGAAGAAACCCGGATACTTTGTCGATGTACCTACACGCTCCCCAGTACCTCAGCTACAGCTACGGTATGCTCCTGCCGGGACGAAGTTGCGGGGCTTCGGATCAACATCAACACCTGCTGGCGCAAGCTCGAGCGCTCTGAGCGGTAGTCTTCTCTACTCTTCTGGCAAACCCAATGCCCTCTCGCTCAGCAAGGCCTCAACTAACAAGAGCCTGTTGGGTCCAGACGCTTTCTTGACTAACGGCTCGCCTAGCCCAACGCTGGGCAGCGGGGGACGGCAGAGCGTCAAGAAGCTCACCCTTGATAAGAAGGTTGAGCCCGCAGACCTCTTCAGCAAGTCTGGCAACGGGCCATCCTTCAACCCTGCCCTAAGCCTTGCCGCTCGTGAGAAAGAGGCAGCCGCTGCGAACGCGTCGAATGCGGTCGTACGTGTGGGCTCCCCATCACCTGCTGGTCGCAATGAGTCGCCCAAGAAGCCAGCCAACCGTTTCGCCGCGCAGACCACCAGCGAGATGCTCGGATCGCCCACACGGCCGGCTCCTGCCCGAGCGGCCTCGCCGTCGAAAGGCCCCAAGGACCCCTCTGAGCTGCAAGAGGGTGACTACTGGGTCAAGCCCGACCTCGAGACGCTCAAGAAGATGGGCCACGACGAGCTGGTGTCGTTCAGCGGTTTGACTGTGGGACGGGTCGGATATGGACAGATTACGTTCCTCGAGCCAGTCGACCTGACGGGCCTGCCACGACTATCGAGCCTACTAGGCGAGATCGTTAGGTTCGACGACAAGGAGTGCAGCGTGTACCCCGAGGCAGACGATGCGGACAAGCCTCCACCGGGGTCTGGGCTGAACGTGAAGGCGCGCATCGAGCTCATTCGCTGCTGGGCGCTCGACAAGGCGACGCGCGAGCCTATCAAGGACCCAGAGCATCCCGCGGCGCAACGGCACCTCAAGCGGCTGAAGAACATGAAGGAGACGCACTTCGAAGGCTTCGATGTGGAGGAGGGCAAATGGACGTTCTCTGTCGATCATTTCTGAGTTTCGTGCAATATCGCCTCGATGATTCTGTTGCAATTGAGTACGTACGATACCGATGTCGCATGTTGTTTCTTGTATGTGTGCGCATAGGACATGTCTTCAATGTGATGCCTATGGTTTGTCTTTCTTCGTTGAATGCGACAAGCTCTGTGTTCAGCGCTTAGCATAATCCGGCAATCACGGAGTCGCGTCGAGCGCCTGCGCCTCTAATTGTCCCGAACTTCTCTCGTTCTGTTTGGCCACCATCCTTTGGTGCCAATCTTTACGTCTGCGCTTTCTCTTTTACTTCATTGTTCACGACATTGTCTGTTGTAAGTAAAAGGCCCATTGCGAGGGGATTCGCTATTACGCCAGTTGTACCAAGTTCTAACAACGAGAGTCAAGACGTCACGACTCGCGCTATCTCTGCAACGACCTACCTGGTACGTGTCTGCAGATCCCTCGTGAACGTATACGTATCCTCAGCCATGGATCCAGTACATTACTCTTTCGAGCTTAGCTCTCAGCCAAGGTCACCAGTCATATGGAAGAAGATTCGTCAGAAACCTCGCCTTCCCCCTCGCCGATCGACCTACATCCTCGTTCCCGTTCAAGCAGCGAGCAGCCTCGCAAGCGCCGGTCGAAGGATGGTCCATTCTCCAGTGGGTCCATGCGCGACGTCGCACGCGCCCTCATCCTCAGGGAGCGCGAAACGAACGACCTCAAACGCACCCTCTTTACCCTCAGCGAGCAGCTCAAGTCTGAACGGCAGCGTGCTGACGCTGCGGAGAACAAGACTCGCGAGGTCCTGGCCCTCTTCAAGTCCGCAAATGAGGCGAAGCTCGCTGCAGAGCAGGAGGCTTCGCGTGCCAACGAGGCTCTGCGACTGTACAAGATCCAGTATGACACCGCGCAGCAGGAGATTCGGAGGGCGCAGAAGCTCATAGACTCGCTTGAGCAGCAGAGGTTGGATGCAGAGGAAGCGGCGGCGCGAGCACGGAGCATGGCTCGCAAGGCGAAGGAAGAGGCCCTCATTATGTCTGCGAGGGAGGCGGGACGCCGCCAGGGCCTGGAGGAAGGTCTGGCACAGGGCAGGTTGATTGGTTATGAGGAGGGTCGAGCAGCGGGATACAAGGACGGACGCGCAGACACCGAACGCGCGTATACCGCAGGAGCCTTGACGGAACCGTACGTCGAAGATACCCCTCGACAACGATACCAACCCCCTCGGGTCTCCAGGCCATCCACGTCTGAAGACTCCGAGGGCAATGCTGCACCTGACTATACCCAACCCATGGATGATTCTCGTCCCGTTCCCCCACCTGTCACGACGCCCGCCCGCATGCCTACCCCCGCATCACAGCCTCCCATGCCGCAACCAGAATCCATGCCTCAGGAATCCGAGATACGGCCCGTCCCCATTCACAACATCATGATGTCACCTTCTCATCCTGCTACGGACGTACCGCCTGACGGTTGGATACCCAAGATCGACGAAGACATGCGTATACGACTGCCTCCTCCGCATGAGATGGGCCCGCCACCACCGACACCCTCGCCTCCTCTCTCTGCAGTGCTCCACAACGTGAAGAACATTGAAGAACCTCCTCCAGTGGTCATACCGCCCCCGCTGAGTTCTGACCCTCGCATGCATGACACCGAGCCGAGTGGCCCTCCTCGGCGACCCAGGCATAGGCGCAGAAACTCAGACGAGTCTCAGTCGACGACGATGTCGCAGTTCGAGATCCTAGGCCCACCTTCGACTGCGCCAAGCACGCTCCGGAGCACGACGCGAGAGCGTCCGCATGTGTTGAGTGCCATTGCTGAGGAACGGGAGCGGTCGTCCACGGTTTCATCGCCTGTGTATGGCATGCCCAATGTGAGTGGTTTTCGTATTGGCGATAGACGAATGACTGACCTCGGGGAAGCCGTCCACACCGAGCTTCCAAATGCCTAGTCCGGCGCCGCAGATGCCCACCCCCAGTCCCAATGTCCCCATGCCTTCTCCACAACCGCCACCGCCTAACCCCGCGTATCCGACACCTGATAGCATGGGGCGGTATAGGAGTACGGACAGTCTGTCACGCTCGAGTGGACCCGACAACCGATACGCCGTACCTGAGCCCCGCACTCACTCTCGAGCAGGTTCTGCCGACGACTATCACCGTTCTCGACCTAGTGAAAGTACTCCTCGATATGTGGCCGCTGATGGTCCCTACCGTCCACCTACATCCGATGGCACCCCTCGCTACGATAGGACATATGAACGGCCACGCTCACCTGGAGCGGATGAGCGCAGGATCTATGGAGGCTCTGACGCGGGGTCTCGCTCTGGTAGCGTTCGAGGTTACCCCAGCAGAGACAATCTTGCAAGACAAAGCTCGCGGAGCGATCTTGGGCGGCGGAGCAGCGTCGACACCACCGCACGAACCCAGCCCATCTACGCACCACCGAGGTCGCCGCGTTCGTCCCCGGAGAGCTCTTCACCTATCATCGTGGCACCGACGCCGAGCCTGCGACCTCCGCCCGCGCAATCTGACGCTGACAACAGGGGCAGCATGTCCTCAAACGAAATCAATATAACAGTTGTTGCTCCGGTAAGAGAGTTCCCCCTTCCTGAATGAACGAGGTTGTTTACAACTTTTCGCATGCTAAGTCGCGCCCGGAGTCCAATATCTCCCGCCATGACGCAGAGGCACTAGGCTCGTTCCTCAGTGCAGATGACGCAGATCGACCCTTACCGCCACTTCCTTCCGACGGTGCTGCAGATACATCGGGCGGCCAACCGCCTGCCCCATCAAACCCGGTCATCCCTTCTACTGTCATGTTCAGCAGCTCTAGTGGCAACTGGCCGCCTCCAGGCTTCGTTCCGACAGGCCCTCCCACCCCTCAACCGGGTGCGCCACCCTCAATTTACGGTGGCAGCACTGTGGGGCCCGCGGGCGTTCCGCTACCTCCCTCCACAATTGGCGGTACACCTTCTGTACGTTCCGAAGCTATTCCAGGGTCGTTCCCAGGTGCGCCAGAGGGTGCCGTACCGGTTATCCCCCAACAACCTTCGAGCAAGAGCTCAAAGTCTGCCTCGAGCCGTCGTACGAAGCCTACTTACTCCCGTTCCGCGGCGGGGGCCAGGGATGACGACTCCGACTCGATCGTATCGTCGAGCTTGGGATCCAGCGACTCGCTCACCACGCCGCCCCCTCGCTCAAGGAAGCTACCCGGACGGGCGACGCCATCATACGCGCCCGCGCCTCTGCCGGAAACCGTGTCCTACCCCACTGTGCCGCCTACACCACGCTCATCAACCAGCACGAGCCTTGGCTCACATACGACACGGGCAGCGAGAGTTCCTCTCCCGCCATCCGTCGCTGGCTCCGCTGTTGGCTCGGCCATCAGCCCACCCGGGTCGACCGTTGGCTATCCTACCGCTCCCACTCCCTCCGGCCGAAGGGCGTCGGTCGTCGGAAGCGCCCGCACGGCCTCAGAGTCTGGTAGACCGCGCTCACCAATGCTAGGAGCGTCACCGAACAGGATGCCCATGTCGTTGCCAGTGGCAGAACCTGTGATCCCCATCCCAATTCCGGAGCCTGCCCCTCCACTGCCCGTAGCTCAGATTTTCCCCTCGTGAGTACCGATGCAATTACTGTATCGTAGTCGGTGATCTCTGATTGTGCATGACTAGGTCCCCTTCCAGGATGACCGAGCCGCTGGCCGACCTCGATCCGGTCCCTATAGTCTCCCGTGCGCCCTCGCCGGGCGCGTCCACAGTGACGAACGCAACCGGGATGAGTTTCGGCACGAAGGGCAAGAAGGGCAAAAAGAAGGGTGGCAAAGCAAAGTAAACGCCTCGTTCAACTACACAGCAAGCGCTACCCGTTCGCGTGTCTCGACCCATGCAAGCCTGTCTGCACTCAAGCGATACCGCGCAAGGTACATACCTACTATATCTTGTATATTCTGTATCATTATGCTCTCCCCACCATCTCCGCTCCTTCCGCCTCCTTACCATCCCGCTCAATCATGTTCCCCATTACATTTCTTTGCACGCCGATCCGTCGCAATTCTTCTGAGCTTCGTTCATCCGGTATTGTCGCATTTATGCTGGGACTTCGATTGCAGGATGGATGTATTTCGATGCACATCGCTACTTTGTATATAGATACGCCTATGGCAACTGCTCACATGGATATGGCTCGCATGGATATGCATTGGCCTGAGATGATGGTCTGGCGATATGCCCGACTGAACGACTCACACGGTGCCAGCGGCGTGTCCATGGGACGCCTAGTTCAAACACCCGGACTTTGGCGTCATAAGTACAGCATTATAGTACCGCCAATGATCCAGTGGCAATATCACGGCAGTATCAAGATGTGGCTTGCGGAGCTGAGGCTCGTTACCACACTGACGGTGCTCCTACATGTTCAACGATCGTTCGAATCCACGTAAATATTCACACCCAGAGATACTGAAAGGCTTGGGCAGGTTAGAGAGCTGTCAGGTTGCGCTCATACTCAGATGAATGTTGTCTCCAGTAGTGACTGCACATACTACACAACGGTGACTCGGAAGATGCGGCAACGCGCTGGTAGGACGGACGGATGCTCATGTCAATTCGATCACGAGCTGCGCACAACGTAGTAAGTCCTGAAGGGTACCGGTATGCGAAAGTCAAGTGTGGCAGTGGCGCTGGAGCACTGTTGTAGCCAGTGAAGTTCTTGAAGTGTCTTGGTATAATAGCGCTAACTTAGTTGCCGGTAGTACATATAGAGTCTACAGAAGGTTGCAGATCAGCCATATGCAGCCATTTTCCAAAGTTAGACTCGTCTGCATGTGCATTGTGCGATGCTCATGATCATCCCACGAGGGTCGTGCCACATCGTTCTCAGGCCAATACGCAGTGGCAGTAAAGACGTTGATGAGAGAACCATGACACAGCGGCAGCGGGCGGCGATGGTATGACAGATGTGATGGTCCGTGTCTTCTCGACTGGCCAGTGTCTATATATTCAGTACTACGTCGTAAGCGTGCAAGTCCCCGGAGAGATATAACCACAGAAAATACACACGAAAAGCAGAGAGGGTATGACGATGTCCGGTGCGAGTACACAAGCAATAGATATTCGCAGTCCCGGCATAGGAAGCACGTGTGGATGGCATGCGCATGTGGACCGAGAAGTAGGACAGTATCACACGAAGCACACGAAGAGATGGTGAGAAGCCTAGTCTGAGGGGGGTTGCAATCTTCGGGGACAGGTCCACCATCCGGTCAGAATCAAGGTCCGAGCCCCTGGCTCCAGAAGTCCTGCGGTCCTGATTGCAATTGCGCTCACCGCTGCGAAATCGGCGTCGGGGGAAGCGAAGGCACATTGGTGCTGTCGAAGCCGAGTGGATACTTGCTCAGGTCGCTCGTGAGAGCGAGCGTGTCCAAGCTCGCCCGCTTCCGCATGCTAGAGCTGTCGCTGCTCGTGGTGTACGCCGAGGGCGGCGCCTTCGTCGAGATGCTGTCAGCCGCCTTGGGAGGGGTCTTCCGGGTGGGTACAGGTAGCGGGCGAGGCACCACGCTGCTCGTGGACGAGTTCTGCGATATGGACGCAGTTGTCCTATGGCTCGGGGGTTTCCCAGGCAGTGGTGCTGTGGTCGCCGTTGAGCGCAAAGACGGCGCCGATGCTGCAGCTCGAGCACGGTAAACGGTATCTTGCGCAGACCTACGGGGCTCGTCGTATACGGCGATAGGGAAGGATTGGTGGACAGGAGGGGGTGTTGGAGGCTTCTCGACGTACTGTACCGCATAAATGGGCGCCTGGAATGTTAAGTTGTTGGCGCGGGTTAACAGGTCCAACCCTGGCTTGGGTATCTCTTCAGCGGAGGCGATGCTGTGCTGCTGCACTCGGAGCCGGCGGGCACGTAACCAGTAGAACACGCTCGCCACGGCTATGAGCGCGAGGATGGGCACGACGACGGCAGCAACCACAGTGCCCTTGCTCACGCTGCCTTTCCCCGAATTCGACGATGCGCTAGTCGGGGCCGCGTTGTCGTTATCGATACATTGGGCTGAAGCACAAGTATCGCAATCGCTGCAACGATACGGGATGAGATGGTGCTTTGGTTGTACGGCAGGCTCATGGTGCATACCGGCTAATTATAATGCAACGCTGGTTCCATGCACAGTCGCAGTTAGGCTCGGTATCGCTGCAGAGGACGCAACTGCCGGAGCCCACGGTCGCGTCGCTTGTCTGGCGGGGGAGGAGGGGGGCTGCACTAGAGCCCGGCATGGGTAGCGCAGTCACTGAGAGTAAGGAGCGTGAGGGTTGGAGGGGACGACGCGGACGGCGAGGACCCGGGGGCAAAGACTTGAATGGCTGCGCCGTGCGATGGACAGCGAGATGGGAACATCGCCCGAAGAGAAGACGCGAGTGTTGGAACGATGGACCGATGGCAGTGGTTGCACGCTCCCAACTTTGTGTTCAACTCGGACCAGTCCGCGTCCACATGCATGCTGCTGCAGACCGTGTTCCTGATAGCATCGAACCAGCCGTGATGCACCACGTCAGGCCTTCAGCATTCCAGCAAGGGTCGCCGACTTGCTTGAGAGCAAACAGGCTGCGAATGGCATCGTAGCTGGCGGTGTTTGACTTTGATGATGGATGCTTCGGAGCGCCACCCGTGTATACGCAGCAACAATTCTGATATAGAGGAACGTAATCCCGGACGTTGCCCATGATGTACATGCATCCCCTGCCACAGCAGCTTCTGCAGAATCTGCACTGCGTCCGATTTGATATTCGAGCCCACATTAGCGCAGGCTGCAGCGAGAGCGGGTGAAGATAGGATTGTCCATTTTCGCTATCGCCGCACGTACGACCGACCTACTAGTCCCGGTATATCGACACACTGACACACACAAACACAGATGAGCAGAAAATCCGGAGAAGCTCTGCAAGCGCAAGGCATAAATAATGACAACACCAACCCAGAACACCACGCAACGGATACCGCGCGGGCCCACGGCGGCGACTCGCTGCCACAACGCACTGCGGCGCTGTACGCCGCCACCACGACTACTGGAACACACCGGGGGGACGGACACAAGGGGGAAAAGTGGACGGCGCCGCCGAACGTAATGAACGTGAAGGGGCTCGGCGGGGCAAAGCGAAGGCGGACGGTAGCTAAGCACGCATATACGTGGGGGATAGGTAGGTCGTAGAGAGGTAGAGGTAGGTAACGGATTTGAGGGGAGCAAGAGAAGAGGGGGATAGAGAGCTGCTGCTACCGTGAGCGAAGCGAATATAAGAGGAAAATATAAGATAGATAAGTCAACCGGGTCTAGTACTTTGGGCGCGGTGAGAGAAAAAGAGGGAGACGTACAGAGGACGGGCATATGGGATATTCGGGCAGGAGGGAGCGACAGCCACTATTGTAGGCAAGAGTCTCGCCCGGGTCAACCAGGCTGCAGAGTCAGACTAGGCCAAGGGCGATCGAAGAGTCGAGAGGCGGGAGGGAGAAGCGTAGGGGGGTTATAGTCTTCCAATACACGACCATCATCCAGACAGCAAGCATAATCGTACACCAGGCTCAGAGTTGACGCAGGCGGGCAAGCAGCTCACCGCCGCGGTACCTGAGGCACCGGCGGTGCGTTCGCCTTGTCGAATCCGAGAGGGTAGGACGACAGGTCGCTCGTGAGGGCGAGCGTGTCCAAGCTGGCCCTCTTGCGCATGCTTGAGCCGTCACTGCCCGCGTAGGATGAGGGAGGTGCAGTTGACGCTGCACTCTCCGCCGTGGCGGCACCCGAGTCGATCTGGAAGGGGAACGAGCCAAGCCCGTTGCTGACTGTCGAGCTCTGCGAAGCGACGCTCATAGCGAGCACCTTGCGGTTCGGAGGCACAAGCATCGACGACGCTGAAGCCGATGCACGGGCGCGGTTGACATTCTCCTGTGCAGACACATGGTGTTCGTCCTGAGTACTGGCAAAGGTCTGCTGCGCCAGGGGAGAGCGCGGAGGCGTGCGGATGGGCCGATTAGAGATCGGAGAGGGAGGTACGAACGGGAAGCTCTCGAGGATCGAATCTGCGCGGGTGGACGTGGTCAGGACGGAGGACATCGACATCCGGTTTTTGCCTGACTCCGCATTGAGCTCTTGCAGCGCACGAGCTTGCTGCTGTTCAAGAGCACCGGCAGAACCGCTGCCTCCGGTCGCGATCGCGGCGCTGTGATGAACGACAGGAGAGACCAACTTCGCGTTCGTCATGCGGTACGGAGAACGAGGGGTGCTGAGGGCAGCGCTGATTGGCGTCGTTGGCATGGGCTGAAGTTGATCGAAACCGAGGTGAACGCGCTTGGCACTGCTAATGTCGGCAACGATAGCGGACGCCTGTGTGTACACACTCGCAGGACGACTGTCGCTACCCGAATGTCCGTACAAGTGACCGGGATCTTCCTGTAGCCAATCAGCGTTAGAGTCCGCACGGGGTGTGTCTTGCCGGTTGTACGAGGACCGCGAGGGCTCAGGAGTACCGAACGTAGTAGTAGAGGGAGTGGGAGAAGTCCTCGAGTACGGTGAGTTGCTGTCCGAGAAGGGGTTAGTTGGCACAGTGACTTCTTGTTCCTCTTCGGCCTCCTGCATGACATCCGCGGGACCGAAGCTAGATGCAGCTAGAGGTGAACGCGCCTGCCTCGAAGTCGTAGACGAGCGACTGAGACTATCACTCGGAGGTGCCCTGAGAACCTCGGCCTTGGCCACACCAACGACTTGCTTGACGGTACCGCGGGTGGGAGTTACGATCACGGATGTCTCCAAGAAGTCGCTAGAGAAGCTGCCAGTAGTCATGAACGAACTGCGATTGTTGGCCATGTTGTCGTTCACTCCTGTGCGCATAGACTGAGCGGATGGGGCTCCCCGCGCGTTGAACGAGTCGTTCGAGACGTTGACGTGCTCTAGGTTTACATCGGCGTGTGAGAGCATACCAGCATTGTGGTTGTCGTGAGATTGTGAGATGCCCGAAGCGCCAGACGAGTTGCCAACTGAACCGGGGGGAACAAGGGCGATAGGAATGACATTCGATTGGGCGCCAGTTGAGGTGGTTTGGATCGAGTGGTTATCTTCGAAGGGGTTAGATTGGATGGAACCGCGCTGCGAGGGCTGCGAGTGGCCCGCATCGGAGGCTGCGGGGTCTAGGTTTATAGTGCCAAGCCCAGAACCAGAGTAAATTCTGATGCTCGAGAGCTGGGGCGGGGGCGAAGCAGGCTTCTCGTTAGGGTCGGGCCTGTTGAGGACGTCCTCCGCGCGTGCTGGCACATCGGGCTTGGTTTCTTGTTCGGAGGCAGTGTCCCTCCGCAGGCGTTGGCGCCTACGGTACCAGAAGAACGCGCCGACGGCGGCTGCGAGGACGATGATAGTGACCACGACGGCAGCAGCGACAGCACCCTTGCTCACACCACTACCTGAGGTGGATGAGCCAGCAGTGTCGTCGTTGGCGACACACTTTGCTGAAGGGCATGTATGGCAATCGCTGATGGAGGGCCCAGTGCCGCATGTTGAGCTGCGTCAGACACGAAGGAGAGGCATGGGCTCGTACCGATTGATCAGGATACACTGCTGATTCCAAGCGCAGTTACAGCTAGGTGCAGGTCCATCGCAAAGTAGGCAGCCATCGGAGCCGGTCGCGTTGTTGTTGTTGGTCTGGCGAGGGTGGAAACGGGGCATGGCTTGGTCGAACATGTTGGAACAGAGTGAATTGGAGAAACTAAAAGAGCGTGAGGGTTGAGAAGACGGCTAGGGGCGATAGAAGCGTAAAAGTCGCGCCCTGCGATGGCCAGCACGGTGCGAACGATGTCGAGGAAGACGAAGAGATGGTGGCCGCCGTCGCAGTTCGCAAGTCTCTCCCTCACTTGGGCGCTTGTTGTCTGGGTCCCTCCAGTATCCATCACGTACCTGTCACACATACCCGTCACGTCACACACAGCCTAGACCACCGCCGGCGTGCTCGGCGTTTTGCTCTGTTTTGCCGCATTTTGCCACGGACTGCCGTCCTGCCGCTACATAGCACATGCTCTCATTTCGCAGTTGCAAAAAGCTATCCATGGTATATAATTGGTTGAACAATACAATACAGCTGCTATCGATACATCGTCTCGTCTAGGTTGAACAGGAAGGAGACGCCTAATCGCCAACATCGGTCACGGTCGCGTCAGTGCCCGGGTTGAACACGAGGCTCAACTTTGCATCTAGACCGTCTCAGCCTCCAGGTTGAACAGGGAGGCGAGAGAACAAAACAATCTGCTACTCATCAGTGACTATAATCGTATCTGCCAAGATGCCCCGTTAGAACCGTGTTATAACCGCTTAGAAGCATGTGTTCAACTACCCACTTTCTGTAGAACGTCTCCGAGTCGCTGGGCACCTGTGCAAATAACAGAGTTCACATCAGCGGCCAGTCAAACCAGTGTGCTCTTCTGAAACCACATACGTCGTCTCTTCGCGCGCCTCTGCGCTTCCGTCCTTGGTTTTCCAGCGCCCTTCTGCGATCACGGTCTTCGCTCAGCCACTGCAGGGCGACCGCATACAGAGCCGGGTTGGGCCCCAAGTCGACAGAAACTATCCCTTTTGCAGACGGGTCGCTGAATGGCCAAGGTGTCGGCTCCATTAAGAAAGTCCCCAGATGCATGTGAGCCACATGTGTGGGGAAATCATTCAAGCCATCGAAGATGTGAGTGGCATCTGTGAGAGACCACACCAAAGTTAGATATCGTGCCCACGACACTCTGACGGGCGCAATAGTTGGATACTGACACAGGATGGTAGCGCCGCGAGTTTCCGAGTCCCTCTTCAGAAATTGGAGAAGGTCATTGCGGACGAGGACGTCTAAGTCTACGGTCACCTGTCAGATATAGCATCAGCAGTGCCTCTAATCAACCCGAATACTCGCTATGAAGAGGCTATACGCGAGTCCATCTCCAAGAAAACAGAGACACTTGTAGACCCTCTGAACCTCGTTCGGATATCAGCGCATATATGCGCTGACGGGGTGCCCGTCGGCGCTCTCTAGAACGACTTCATAGGAACAATGCCGTCAAGAAGGTATCCGGCGGTCTCGATTCCTTTGACGTTTGTCCTGGACGGACAAGTGGGCCGTGCCCTTTGTAATGGCGTATCGCACTTACCTCGTCCAACAGCAATACGTCCCAGTCCGCCATAAGGCCCATGACAAGCTGCACCCTGCGTCGCTCTCCATCGGAGATTTGGTGCATATGCCAATCAAGGTCGACGTCCAGGATGTCGAGCAGGAGGTCCCGGCGCTCCTTGTGCCTGTAACCTCCCACGGAGTTCAGGAAGTCGGAGACCACGATGTCACCGCGGACGACGGGGTTCAACGCCCTGTAAGCCGAACGTGAGAACACATGCGGTCCATGGCAATGGCGGGTTCGGTGGTCGTGGTTTGCGTTGGTTAGCGTTTGAGTAATGAGACCGCGATCCAGGCGGCAAACACGAGATGACGCACCACTCTGTGCCCAGGAATGTGATGCCTCCGGGTGTGCTTCGAAACACGTCCCGGTCCTTGATACGGACATCGGTGCCGGGCGTAGAGATGAGACGCTTGCCCGCCAGGATCTGAAGCAATGTTGACTTTCCAGCTAGGGAATGCCGTCGTGTGAGCAATCACTCCCTCGAAACATGGCTGCAGCAACTTTGAAGATGTTCGTACCTCCATTAGCCCCTACCAGGATGGTACGTGAGCCCTTGGGCAAATGGATGTTGACGTTGGACAACGACGGCGGTGCATCCGGCACATGAGAGTATGTGAGCTTGTCGATAGAAATCTCATACGCCGGAGTCGCCATGGCTGCTCTGAGCAAACCTCAATACAACCACGAGTGATGCTGATCTTATATACACTCCCTTGTCGTCAAGTGACTCGCGCCGAGTCAAGAGAGCGTGTTGATGGAAAGTCAAGAACGTAATGCATTATGCAGTCGTGCGTGCTTAGCACCCGTAGGGGCGCTTATGTGGGATGGATCACAGGGTTTCTCAGGCGCTAAACATGGTGTCCAATTCGGGTAAGCTTAGCCTTCAACTTTTGCAGCGCGCTCACCACTCCTTCTGCTGCGGTAGCCTGATTCTCTCAATCCTCTCCTCTATAGTCTGGTGGTGGTCTGGTCCATTCTATTACGCACCTGCGTCACTGCTGCCAAAGGGGGAATGACTACTCAGGCGAAGACGACCGAGATCATCGACCTCACCGAACCTGAAGTCATCGAGCTAAACTCGGACGGTGAAGTCGTCCCCGACGCGGGCACATCTGCGGAAATCCCGCCGCAGAATCCTCCAACGCCATCCGAACAAGCAAAGAAGAAGCGCAAGAAGCGCAAACGCAAGCCAACGAGCGGCGGTGCGAGCGCAGCTGCTAGCGAGAAGGAGGAAGGAGAGATCGCGACGAGTAGCGCGGAGGTATCGCGTCCGCATTCACGCAACAGCCCGGTCGCGGAGAACATCGAGCTTCACATTCAAGAAGATTATGCTGCAAGTAGCGGCCAGGTCGATACCGCTCAAGCTTCAGGAGACCCTGAGAAGCGGAGTCTGTTGGAGAGATTAACACAGCCGGCGTCGAAGGGTGGAGAGGACGACGCGCGCGAGGGCAAGCGAAGCAGGCGAGAGAAGAAACGAGATAGGGAGAAGAGAGAAGAGAAGGAGCGAGATCGTGAGCGCGAGCGCGACTACGACCGTGAACGTAGAAGGCGGAGTAGGTCCCGCGACCGCGACCGCGACGAGGGTCGCTCTCGCCGACGGTCGAGGTCTCGCGAACGGGAGAAGCGCAAGCGCGAGAAGGCCACGGATCTTGCTGCGTCGCTCTTCTTTGAAGACGTTACGCCGGCTGAAATTCCCGCCGTAGCGAAACCTGCAGACAACATTGCCGGACCTTCTACTTCCACTCAAAAGGCGGGCACAAGCTCTGGGGCACACGCTGATGGGAAGGACACGAACGGACTACTTCTCCCAGCACACGTCCTGGTCGCTGAGGGCGACGAGGATGCGGACACTAGCGAGCTGAAGGTCCCTACGCCGGAGGGCTCGGACAACGAGGACTACATCGACTATCTTGACTATGACGATGATCGTCGGGTGAGCGCCCTCCGAAATTACTTCGTCCTATTATTTGCTAATATAACCATCCCAGGCACCGGGTATGGTCAGGTACTGGGAGCTGGACAAACTAGCGGCTGCAGAGTCGAAAGCTGCCAAACCGCGCTTCGTCTGCAAGAATTGCGGGGCGGAAGGGGAACACAAGACATACGAGTGTCCTATCTTGATCGTTAGTTTGATACCTATGCCGATTCAATGGCCACTGTATTGACACGCCCTCAGTGTTTGACATGCGGCGCGCGGGACGAGCACTCTACGCGAAGCTGTCCAATCAGCAAGACCTGCTTTAGCTGTGGCATGAAGGGACACATCAACAAGGTACATTCTGCGTTGCATTCGTGGCGTTTGTCATCTCATGCCGTCGTATAGACTTGTCCCAATCGTGCCGCCTCGCGGGCAGGCGCATACAGTCATTACCTGGATTGCGATAGGTGCGGCGCGCGCTCGCATCAAACCAATGTAAGTTTTGTCTTCATATCGTCTGTGGTTATTTATATTGACTGTAGGTCTCAGGAATGCCCCACGCTATGGCGAATATACGAGTATGTTGACGATGAGGAGCGGCAAGAAATCCTCCGCGTCCGGGAGTCGAAGCGAACACTGGGCCTTGGTCAAGGCGGCGAAGGCTACATAGCGACTGACGAGTGGTGCTACAACTGCGGCGGAAGTGGTCACCTAGGCGATGTAAGCTCACCACTTCTCCTCGGAGGATCGGGTACTCAACAGGGTCGTTCGTAGGATTGCACTGACCGTCCAAAGCCCTTCGATGCACCGAACGAACCGTCTGCGTTCAGTCTCTATAACATACTATCCGGGCCATTCTCGTCTGAAGCCTCGCGTCCGTCTAAACGCGCCCCGCGCGACTGGGAAACCGCATCAGCGTTCGCGGACGGCTTCGGGTTCGTCGCGCCCATGGAAGTCGGAAAACAAGGGAGACGGAAGGAGCGTACTCGTCTAGAACGCCGCGCCCGCGAGGTCGAGGAAGAAAATGACGAGGACAGCTGGTTTGACAAACAGCGATCCCGTGGACGCAGCGGAGGAGGCGGTAACGGTAGTGCCAAGAGCCCTCGACATGACCGTGGCGGTGGAGGGGGCTCGAAAGCGAACGGCTCTAGCAAGATCCGCTTCGACTTCTCACAATCATCCCTGGACAAGGGTAGGCGGGAGAAGGACAGGGACAGGGACAGAGATCGTGACCGGGACCGAGACCGAGACCGTGATGGTGGAGGTCGCGATTCGAAACGGCAGCGAGTTTCTTACGCTGACCTACCGGAACCGTCGAGGGAGACGGACTCGATCCAGATACGCGGGGCGGCAGGGAAGTCGGACAGCAAGTACCGATCAAATGGCGAGTCGAAGGACCGCTATGACCGCGACTCGTCTTCGCGAGGGCCACGATACCGAGGAGGTTACTCGAGATGATGATGTATACCTTACGCCACACGCTCTATTCTACTTGCATCCTATTCCCGTCATCAACAGGAACCCCGAGAACAGGCCCGAATCTATGCATCTTTGGCTAGTAGGAATGCGTATACTATGCTAAGATAAATGATTGTCCGTACGTTGCCGCTTCTCAGAGTCTCCATGACGCCACGTTACCTGCGGAAAGAGTCGTAGTAATGTGCGGCAGGGTTTCCAGGAGGCATTGCGGACGAGTATCCGTCGTTGACCTCGCGCGATGATGTTGCGACTTCGCTCGCCGTGCGGAACTGGTAGGGTTCGATCTCAGCCACCTCTCTCTATACCACAGACTCGCTCAAAGGAACTACTCACGCGGCCGTCCGTATCGGTATATATGTTGGGTATCATGGTGTGCGGAGGTGGAGGTGAAACCTCGTTCGCTGTACGACTGTGAGAACATCGATACAAGAGACAAGCTGCGAAGTACCCACTAGTACGGATGCCGCTGTTTTGCGCCCAAGGGCGGTAGTCGAAGTATTGACCTCCGTTGGCAGATGCTTGTATCGGGGGGCTGTGCAACGCGATATACGGCATAGGCTGATGGGTGGTAGTGGCCGAAGGGTAGGTCGCTCGTCGCATCTTCGTGTCGGGCTGAGGGGAGGTGGTATTGAAGAGCATCGAGCCGGAGGCTTCAATCCTGGCGGAGTGCAACATCGTCTTCAGACGGTCTTGCCAGTCGCTACTAGGGCTGCAAAACGCAAGGTCGTCTGGGTGGGAAGGCACTAAGGCTGAGTAATCGCGTGTCACAGAGGAGGAGGGCACGTACTCTGAACATCCTGACTGCTACCAGACTGCTCGGATGCATTGTCGCCCAAATCGCCGGTGATGGACGCTAAGAAATCCTCTTTCGTTGTGCTGAATCTGTGTTGCAATGAACAGGAGGTCGAGAGCACGGGAGGCGCAACTCACGGGTTGTTTGTCCTGCCGCCGGGGCCAAAGGGGCCTACATGGACCTTCTGGATAATATGGCTGGCTAGTTTATCACGAGAAAGGTCTTGCACCAGGCTCCGCGCCCGCGGGTCATCTGAACCGATGATTGTTCCTAGAAGCGCCTCTACTTGATGTAGACGTCTTTCTAGGGCAAGAATGTACCTGGGTGCGAGAATGAAGCGCTGTATAGGCTAGTAATGCAATCTCCGCGCTCACCCCTTTGGTGGACCTCTCTTGTGGCTGGGATCTGCAGAAGGTTGAGCACCGTCTTGAGCGTGTGGTCAGAGCAGGAGAGCACATCCACTGACCAGTGAAGGTACATGCTGCGGCTCTATGTGAGCGATCAGGTCCTAAGGAAGAAAGATGTGGCTCTTACACAATCCCAACGCAGCGCATCCGCGACAGCTTTGCTGGCCCGAACCACTCCTTGGTTTCTCACATTTGCTCTTCGTCCGACGACAATGGTCGCAAGCTGTAACGTCGCAAGGTCAATCTTTTGCGGTATCGGAATGGCCACGGAGGTCACCTCGCGTGCTTCTTCGTCGGCTTTTGGCGTCACCTGGGGTCGTTGGTTCAACCGTAGATTTGCGGCTGTCGTCGTCGGAGAGATCAGCGGCATAGGTGTTCATGATGAGCGTGGAAGAGAGAGCGAGACAAAAAGCGTAGGCGCAATGTTAAATCCACTTCGCGCTCTGCTTCCACACGGCTCCAGGGACTCCGTTTGCTGAGCTTCCATTGGGGACAGCCTGGCACCCTTGCCGCCAGCGGAGTAGAATGTTCGAACGGTGCACCGGAAAAAGGCTGAAACGCCATAGATCCTGCGTGATGCTTCTGGTGCCCCTTTCCCAAGGGGCTCGGGTTGGGGATGTTATTTGTTTTACGCTCGACCGGCTCGGCCTCGGAAGAGATATGGCGACTGGGAGGTGACTCGCACAGCATGCCGATATCGCGTCACCGGTGAGGACAGGGAATCCGCTTCTCGGAGAGAACGCGACGTAATGTGCTAGCTTCCGCCTGGACCACGGGGAACGGAGACAGACTTGGCGCGAAGGAATGCAGCTCCATACCTTGGGATCGCAGCTTAGGCATCAGGGGAGTTTGCGGTGAACGGAGGCAAAACTCACAGTAATCGATATTTCTGGGCAGCGGTAACCCTAGGAGTTCCCATGTGGTCAGGCCGAGTGGGATTGTGCAGCGGCACCGATGTACTGTTACCGTTGTGTTGGCCCCACACGAGACGGTATCGACTTTGAGCCGCAGGATCTGATCTCGTCGATGAGCGATTATTGGACACATAAGAGAATATAGGGGCTACAAAATTATGCGACCTCATCAGTCCCCAACCATGTGCGTGGGCAAACGGTCAGAGATATTCTTCGAAGGGGGACATGGATCAAACAGTGGGAGGTTGAAACACCGAGAATTTGGGCGCGAATGTTCGCAAGCGTCGTATTATCGGCCTTATGAGTTAACAAGAGATATTTGGGGCTCACTCAGGGAAAAAAGAGCGAACTGAAGGTGCTACCTCGTACGAGTTGTTGGTCCACTAGGATGAGGTGGCGGCGTTTGAGAGCCTCGAGGCAGCCTAGACCACAATTCGGACTTCTGCTTACATAACCTTGTACTGCCTGTTTAGGAACGTGCTGCTTTACCTACGAACATTGCTGCAGCCCTTATCCTTCCTTACCGCAAACTCCTTGCTTTACACGGCTTCACTCTGCGCTGACGGGTCGCTTGCTTTGCGTGTCCTGTAGTCTGTGCCAACATGGAGCGAGAAGTCCAACAGCTTGTTGAGATGGTAGCTCAAACTTGTCGGTACCCAGCGTGCCACTCACCATAGCATTAATATTACCCAGGGCGCGACTGTCGCGCAGGCGCGTGCCGCTCTCAAGGAGCACCGAGATGTTATGGAGGCTGCCGAGCGGATATTTGATGGAAGCTTCGATCACATTGTAGATGAAGACGGCGATGTGCCCATGTCCTCCTCTGCGCCGATCCAGCAGAAGCCGAGAATGATGGTACGTTGCCTGTGGCAAAATGATGCTCTCCGTTGTCCAACGTCGGAACTCTAGACGCCGAATGATGAAGACGATGATGAACCTGGATCGGACGGCGGCGAAGATGAGGGCGACGGTACGTGACTACTATGTCGATGTACGCCCGAGCTTACCGGTCTCGAGGCAGACGAAGACTATGATTACGATTATGATTCCGACTTCGAAGACAAATCAGGACAACCCCAGGGCGCTGCTGTTGACCCTTACGCAGGTATGTCACGTTCATAACAGTCCTACGAACTGTACCAACTCTCCCTAGGCATCTTCTTCTCCAAGGATAGAAAAGAAGAAGTCATCGAGGTGGAAGAGGAGCCAGAGATGGTCACCATGCCTGGTATCAACGAGAAATTACCTCTGATGACACAAGGTCAATGGATGAAGGGCTGTCCCGAAGGAAGCGAACAAAGCTTCCTCTTCAGCCTTTACCGTGAGCTCAGCGAAGGTGAATGCCCTTGCCCGCATGGTTGTGGCGCGTCTATCACTCGGAAGAAGAGTGACTTCTTCACCATGTTCGTGAGTATCCTTCGCTATACTCTCACCGATTCTCCGTCTCTCACCGTTCACAGCCTACATTTCATGAGTACATCAAACATCTACAGTCTATAGTCTCCCGAACTTGTAGTCGGTGTCAGAAGACATTCTGCTTTGCATGTGGTGAATCCGACACTCCAAGTCACCACAAAGTACCCGCTCCCATCGATGTCGACGCGTCGTTGTTTCACTGTTCAAATCTTCAAGGTGCAATTCTTGGCATTGGGCTAGCCATGCTCGAGAAGGCGTTCCTGGATGATTCTCAAGAGCTTTCGAGTGGACAGAAGTCTGGCGACAAATCATCGAGAAAGAGGCGCAAGGTGGAGTTTTCGCATGTCCCGGTGTCAGCATTCCACGATGATGAAGACGAGGAGGAGGATGTATATTACCCCTTACCTGTCCAAGGCAAGAAGCCTAAATTAGGTACCGGCTATGCCGGAGATGCGAGAGAAGATGTAGGTCCTTGCCTATCACGGGTATGTATCATTGACTGAAATCTGTCTTCGTCAGATGTCTGGGCAGCTTGAGGCGCTGAATGCGCAACGAGCCAAGGATGAGAAACTGGCCACCCTTCTGACCCAGATTCGCACCTTCCTCCCCTCAGTCAACCGTGAAGGCGGTGGTCATGCCAGCGATTACCTTGTACATCCTACTGCGCTCGCTCATCTTCGGCGAAGATTCAACTTCGTCAGCAGTCAACTCCTAAGGAATGACTCTCTGACGGACATGTCAGACCGCTCCGTGCTGTACTTTGAGCTCTTCGAGTGGCTAGAGGTAGCTATACATTCTTCTGCGTGTCCGTCAACGTGCCTGATATGGAGGGCCCCTTGCAGACTATCTCTAGTCACGAAGCCCTCGCAAGCATGATGGCTATGCCCATCATGGTCGTGACGTCTGTGAAGGCAGTCACCGGCAAGAAGCCATCTCCGAAGGGAAGCTCCCGCATTCGCGAGCGTACGATTATCTACGAAGGTAGCTCTGGGCCTCGCGAGCTCCTAGAAGCCATCGTCATTCAGGCTCAGGCGGCGCTCAAGGGTCTTGAGGGTATGAAGCCCCCGGAAACGGAGGACACAGAGATGTCCGAAGAACAGAAGCGCATGACCGCTGATGACAAAGGCAAGGCGAAGGACGACGGTGCCGTCGTCTCGGAGGAGAACCGCAAGCTCCTGACGTTCTGTCAGCGGATTATGAACACGGCCAAGGCTATCGACAGGTCGCTGGTCGAGACCAAGGGCAAGGCCTTCGTAGATCGACTACACGCCAGCCTCCCCAAGATTCCGGCGTCCTCGACTGCCCGGGAGGAGATTGCCCCTGTTGAGGTTGGCGAGACTGAGGAGAGCGCCATGGAAGCCTACGTGAAGTGGGCTAGCCGTGTCCGATTCGAGTACTGTGACCTCACCATTCCGCCTCCGCCTAATGCTACTGGCGAGGAGGATCTCACCCCGAACTACAAGTTCTACTTCAACAACGAAGCTCGCATGCTCGCTAACTCCGATATTCCTAAGCGGTCCTTGGCAATTGCCAAAGAGGTCAGTAGCCAATCCCTCCCCCAGACGATATGTGGCCATGGGTTGACTGAACACTCACACGAAAGCTTGCGGTTCTCACCACCAACTTACCCGTTGCCTGGAACTCTTCCATTTTCCTGCGCGTCGACGAGAGTCGGGTGGACGTCATCAAGGCCCTCATCACCGGCCCAGAAGGCACTCCGTACGTCGTCCGAGCTGCATCTTCTCGTAGCGCGTCCTGACCCCTGTCCGTTAGCTACTATAACGGCTGGTACGGATGTTTGTTATGTCTCAGAAAGGAGAAGCCTAACATCCCCTAGCTTCCTCTTTGATGTATTCTTGGGCCCGAATTACAACCAGTCGCCGCCAAGCGTCAAGTATATGACTGTAAGTACAATCGTGATACTAACGGGCGTCCGACTGATCGTCGTGTCGCAGACTAACGGTGGCAAATTCCGCTTCAATCCCAACCTCTATGCGGTACGTACCACCGATTGCCCGGTGTTATTGGAAGCATCTCAATCTCGGTGATAGGACGGCAAAGTCTGCCTCTCGTTGCTGGGTACGTGGTCAGGGCCGGGATGGATACCTGGGAAGTCGACTCTTCTGCAAGTGTGTCGTCTAGCGTCTCTGCCCTATGCTGTTGCTTGCTGACCGCTGGTTCCCAGGTCCTCATCTCCATCCAATCCATGATTTTGTGTGACGAACCGTACTTGAACGAGCCTGGATGGGCAAATAGCGGCGGCACTCCCAAGTCTATTGCATGTGAGTATGCTGATCGCACCTGCAATCATCCACTGACTTTGCGGAACAGATTCTGCGAACATTCGCCGGATGGTAGTCAAGACGGCGGTGCGTAACGTTGACCTTTGCCGCGCTGCAGTTGTTACAACTGATTTGCCGGTTTCCGTAGATGTTGGGCAACTTGAAGATGCCCCCTGAGCCATGGGCCGACGTCATCCGCACCCACTTCCGTCTGAAAGCGAGGTCCATCATGACACAGCTGGACAAGTGGCTTGCGGAGGACGACGGCGCACCTACTGTAGGTGACGGGGCGTACAACCAGAGGACCAATGCGACAGGCAGCTCGAACGGTTTTGCCGAAGACGTTGCAGAGCTGAAGGCGTTGCTGACGAGGCTGCAAGCGGGTGAGGACCTCGCCTCATGATTCCTTGCGGTCTATTGCGGTCGTCGTGCCATCGTAGGTCTTTGGGTCTGATAAGTAGGGGTGTGTCTATGATGTTCCGTCTGCTTTGTTGAGTGTACACATATGTCTCGGCATGTCATCAAGTAGAGGACGTTTCCATGTCTCCCGTCGCTTTGTCTGTCTGAATGAATCCTGAATCATGAATCATGTTTCCGTCGGCTTTGTACGTAACCGGCCCATGTCACGTACCCATTCTTATGATAGCCAACACAACACCAGCGAACATCTTGCCCGAAGATACATATCGAAGTGGTAATGCCTAGGGCGTGTGTCCACTTGACATGGGGGATAGAGCGCTGAGCGGGTTTCCGCGCCACCCCCGCACGGCGTCCAGAAAGCTGATTGAGTCGCCGGAGACGGCCAACATGTGATACGACCCGGACACTTCGCCACGCTCGGCGTCGGACAAAGTCTCATCATACCCTGCCAACTACTCTTATACGACCCACCTCCTAATCCTCGTCCAACTCCTCTGCACCTGTCGCTCTCTACCACCCTTCTTGCATTCCGACGTAAACAACCACGACCGACATGTCCAGCGACTCCCTCATCCACGCTCTAGCCGGAGCTGCCGGCGGCATCGTCGCTATGACCGCAACATAGCAAGTGTCCACATCCCGCTGCAGTCTCCGCGTGTCACAGTACTGAGCCAAGCGACGCATACAGCCCGCTCATCTTCCTCTCGACCCGCGCCGCGGTGGAGACCAGGAAGGAGCACAAGGTACGGTCCCACTCCCTATGATGGCCGTCTCTGGGCGTCTGTCTCAAGCACTACGTCGCATCATTGCGTTATTATAGACTACGTACGAAGCCGTAGTCGATATCATCAAGCGAGAAGGGATAGTCGGTCTATATAGCGGCCTAAACTCCAGCTTGCTCGGCATCGCAGTGACAAATGGGTGCGTCGTGGTGCGGAACGGACAGCGTGCTGCAGACGCGTCCACGGCCTCCTCTCCAAAGTATTGACATCCCTGCTGGTTGAATTCACAGGGTGTACTACTACTTCTACGAGCGGACACGAGGCCTCGTCCTCAAAGCCCGCACAGGCAGCAAAGGCTTGAGCACCCTCGAGGCCATGCTCGCCGGCCTCATCGCAGGCTCTGCCACCACGATCATCAGCAACCCCATCTGGGTCGTCCAGACCACGCAGGCCGTGTACACCATGAACCAGCAGCCCGCCGCGCCCGCGGGCGAGGGCCAGCAGAGCGAGCGCAGGCCCGCCGCGCGCCCGGGCATCCTCAAGACGATCCAGTACATCCTCCGCAAGGACGGCCTGACGGCGTTCTGGCGCGGGCTCGGGCCGGCGCTCGTCCTGGTCATCAACCCGATCATCCAGTATACGGTGTTTGAGCAGCTCAAGAACTTCTTGGTCAAGTCGCGGACGGCGAAGCTCCGCGCGGGGGGCGCGAAGCATGCTATCGCCGTCTTGAGCGACTGGGACTACTTCTTCCTCGGCGCGCTATCTAAGCTCGGTACGCAGCACTGCCGTCCAACCCAAGTTCGCCGCGTTCGCTGTCGCTGATTGGTTGTATTGCAGTCGCGACGTCGTCAACATATCCATACATGTACGTAGACCCCTATCACCTGAACACCTGCAGCACGAAAAGCTGACAGGAACCTACAGCGTCGTGAAGAACCGTCTTCAAGCCGGCCAGGCACACGCGCAGCGGTACAAGTCCGCGCTCGACGGCATCCTCACGATCCTCAAGGAGGAGGGGATCGAGGGCCTGTACAAGGGCGTCGGCAGCAAGCTTACCCAGAGCGTACTCACCGCGGCGATCCTATTCGCGGGTCAGAAGCGCATCTACGAGATGACGAAGAAGGTACGTGCGCTTCGCGTTACGGCGACTGGTGGTAAGTGCTGAAGGGATGCATAGGCGTTGGCTCCTGTCGTTGCAAAGTAGAGGATACTCGTGCAATAGATCAGATTTCTACTCAGATTTATGTTCTGAAGTACTGGCTTCTGGAGGCTCGAAGCTCTGGAACTCAGATGTGAAATTGCAGGTCTCCCGCAAATCTGTGAGTGAGATAAGAAATGTATTGATGCCAATAAGTATGGGTAAAAGTAGTAACATCGGTACGAGTAAGACCGTGGTATCAATCGCAGAAACCAGCCGCGACCGAAGCCCCTCGCGCCGAACTATGTACGTACTCCATCCACCTGACTCTGCTCATGAAGAAGAGCACTGTAGCTAGTAATGTGCGAGTCCGGGAACCGCTATCAGTAATCCAATCCGAGTCCGAGTCCGAGAATAGGTACCGATACATTAGTGAATACATAGGGGTCTAGATGGGCACTGGGGTAGGGTGAGTATGAGTAGAAATTGGGTGGGGTATATGAGTAAGATAAATGGGCAAGGTATATGAGTAGAGATATACTATGATTAATCCGACGCAGTGGCCAGCGGGTGCCGCCGCTCCGTGCGCTTCGCGATAGAGATGGGAGTGGACGATGCGTCGCCGCTAGTAGTCGGGAGCTCGAAGGGGGCCGCGAGAGGGGTGGGGAGGTCGACGAACTGGTCCAGGTTCTGGAGCGCCTTCACGCGAGAGGACCGTCCGCGCTGAGGGGACGCTGGAGTCTTGACTGGTTGCTCCGGTTCGTCCGTGCCCTCCTTGAGAGGTGCCCGGAAAGTCACGTCCTCGCATGGGGACTCTTCTGTCTCGACTTCGGGCTCATGAGGAGGGGAGGACTCGAATGTCTCAGGAGAGGTAGAAGCGGGGGTGAGGAACTCCTCGCCGCACTCAGAGGCGGACTCGTCGTCGCTCTTGACCCAGAACGAGTCGTCGTCGCCGCCGAGGGAGATATCGTCGGCGAGGAGGTTGCACTCGGGTTTGCGGCCCCAAAACGAATTGTCAAGCGAGGACGTGCTTTCGCTGCGGGACAGAGTCGGTCTCTCAGGCTCCTGCCCCTTGGACGATTTGAGCATGGCAGGAATCGAGTCAGTGCTCCGCATCCAGAACGAGTCGTCGCGGCCGCCGAGGGTAATCTTGTCGTGCAGGAGGTCGCACGAGCCCATGCCTTTCTGGCCCCAGAACGCGCTATCAAACGAGGACGAGCTGGGGATCGACTCCGGCATGTCCTCGGTGCAGACGACGACGTCGGTGTTTACTTCGGTGTTGGCGGCGGCGTCCTTGAGCCAAAACGAGTCCCGGTCTTGGCTGATGAAGGAGATGTGGTCGTGTAGGAGTTCGCACGACATGCTTGCTAGGTACTGCTTGAAATCGAACGAAGAGGAGGCATCGGGCGATGGTGCGACAGAAGGGGTCCTGCTCGGGCTACGAAGGGGCTCGGGTTGCGCATGGGTCTCGGTCTGGCGGGCGGAAGACATAGCCTCGAGGAGGTTATCGAAGCTGTCCGGCACATCCGAGTCGCCCATCGACTGGCGTGGTGACGAGAAGTGTGCGCCCGCCCAGGATAACGACGCAGGGAGCTCCGGGACAACGATGTCCTTGCACTCCCACATATTCGTCGAGAGGACCTGGCTCTGGCTAGAGTTGCTTTCATGGAAGGACGATGCGTCATGAGAATGGTTGCGTGCGTCGAGGAGCTGCTGCTTGAGGTCGAAGATCTCCGAATCGCGACCGTCGAGCTCACCCCGAAGGGCGAGGACTGCGGTGCGAGCGTGTTCCAAATCCGTCTTTGCCTTGAGAATCTGCTCTGTATGCTCTGCGTCCATGTGCAAGAGCTGTGCCGCGAGTGCTTTGTTCTGCTCTACAGTGTGAGCGAGAACAGCAGCGTCGGGCGCGGGCAGATCGGCAGTGTCGACGGCGGCCTCCGCCTTAGTGGAAGTGGGGGCGGAGGCCGATTTGGCATGGTTCTTGACGATGATAGAGTGCGTTTCGACGGCAGCGTTGTAGGACGCGGACATGACGGCGATTTCGTCCTCGCGAGTGGTGATGAGGCGATCCTTCTGTTCGAGTGCTTGAGCTTGGTGTGCGGCGACGGATTGCAGGCTGGTGACTAATGCCTGGGGAAAAGCCATATCAGCTGCGGACCACAACTCGGAAGGCAGGTATATGAGTGCCCACCTGCAGCTCGAGTTGCGATCTGAGAGCGTCCTCGATTTCCTTACGGTGGGCGCGTTCGACGCGGAGTGCCTTGAGCTTCGACTGGTCAACCTGAGATTCTAGCGCAACGACCTTCTCCTTCAAATCATCAATAGCGTCCTAGAATAACTCATCAGTAAAATTCGACCAGTGACGGAACCTGCAACGTACAATCTTGGCCTCTAATTGGGTCTCCTGTTTCTCCTTCACCAAATGAACGTCGTGGAGCTTGACACTGATCTCGGCGATGGTTGACTCGAGGTCCGCAATCTGGCAGCTCTTTTCATCGTTCCGGCGCGTCATCTGTCGCATCTTCGCCGCCTGCTCCTCAATCATGTCGTCCTTGTACGCGTTGCTCGACGTAACATCCTGAAGCACGGCACGAAGGTGATCATTCTGCGCCCGCTTCTCGCTGAGCGTGACTTGTAGGTCGTCAGAGAGCCGCTTGTACCGAGCGGCCTCCGCACGGGCGCCGGAGAGGGACGCGTTGAGGACCCGGATGGACTCGGTCATGTTCTCGATGGTTTCCAGCTTGCCCTGCAGGGAGACCTCGAGCTCTTCGACCGCCTCGGACTTGGCCCTGATTGCTATCTCCCGTTGTGCGGAGAGAGCGTAGGCCCCATTGAGCGTCGCAGTGATTTCCTGGATAGCGTTGTCCTTCTCGACGATCGACGCGTTGGCAACATCGAGCGATGCGTTGGCGGCCTCTTGAGATGCATTGGACCAGCGAAGCAGCACGCTGACGTCGTCGAACGCTGCTTCCTTGTCGGCGAGCACCGCTTGCATGTTGGCAATCACCTCATCCTTGTCAACAAGCGCAGCCATATCATCGGTAAGCGCAGCTTTCTGGTCAGCGATGATGGCTTGGAGTGCGATGATGAGAGCGGCTTGAGCATCGACTTCAACGGCGAGCGGGTTGAGAAGACGCAGTCCCGAGGAGACGCAGCGTGCGAGACTCTTCAGCACAGAGCCAGCGATGCCCCAGAAGAACGCAGGTGCACAGGCAAGACGAGACACTTGAGCCTCCACGCCAGCGAGAGTGTCCCGAATGAGAGTCCTAGTCTTGGAAAGAGTGACCTCCATAGCCGGTAGACAGTCGTAGATGCTGTGAGCTAGGCGAGCAAGCCAGAGACAGGCCCGGATGCCGTAGTACAAGACACGCAGGAGGACACTCTGGCCTAAGACGACCAAGCATAGACCGCCGAGATAGAGCACGCCACAGACCAAAGGGATCGCCCAGAGGTAGCTCGGGTTGTCGACTAGGAAGAGCCTCAGAGCGGCGAGGAGACTCGATATAGGGACGAGACTGTAGCCCAAGAACACGACCACATGAACGTACGTCGCAAGGGCACTGAACAACAGTCTCAGTATCTGCAGGAGGCTGGTCGCCTGGCGGACGAAGAAGACCAGGAAGTAGGCGTAGAGAGACAATATGCAGACGAGCCCGAAATAAGTCAGCAGGCGTTCGAAGTCGAGGTCGAGGAAGCCAAGGTCGAAGGAGCAGAACCGGACGACTTTGCCTGGGGCTATGGCGAAGGAGCAGAGGAAGTCCATGTTGAGGGTAGGGTTTGTATTGTAGAATGCTTGATGTCTTCAGGTAGGGGTTGATACGCGCAGGCTTGCTGCGGATGGTGGAGGTAAGAGAACAAGAGATGGGGGCGACCGACTGGCGAAGGGCGGGCTGTTAAGGCGGGCGATGTGAAGGGAGCAGACACTGGTTGACATTTGCACCAGCCTAAAACTCAACATGATCGACAGCACCTGCCTATTTCAGCATCAGCCAGAACGTCCGCGCACATTAGCACAATCCTCACCAAGCTTGAAAGTCTGTCTCTGAGAGCATATAAATCAACAGCTTCGTAATCAACGGCCATGCTACCATGTATGATCAAAGGCGATCTCTGCGCTGGTGCACGGCTGCATCGACAGCCGGTAGCTGCTGCGGTCAACATCTGGTCATGCGCATTAGTACGACAGGAAAGATCGTGAACCGAAATGCTTGTTGACGATTGTGGTGGTGAGACACAAGAATGCACGTTGCATAGCGGAAAGGCTACGAAGCGGTTCTGGCAGCTTGAGGGCAGACCGAGAGGGATATTTACTGCGCGTCTGTGCCTGGGAGGCGTTCGAATCTTCGATCTTCCTCAAGTATGGAGAAGCGCCCAATAACATTGATTCCGTTCATCATGCGTTCTTCAGAGCTGCACGCAACACGAACATTCGTGGGCTTCATGTCATCTCTTCATGCCACCGTCTCATCCAGCGGTCTTCGTTAGCGACACTGCGTCGTGCTTTACTGAGCATATCGCAACTCCAACACGCGTGAAGGTGAGGGCTAGCTTCTGTTATCGTCATGACCGACTGTATTCCCAATGCTATCATGAGGCGCACTCCCCGCATTTCCCATCATCCACCTGATAAGTCGGCTCGCCGGAGCTCTCCTCCTGAGGCGTCCTCCCACACGGTCTCCCTCCAGTTCCTCTCCCCACCGCTACCCTGTGGCCATGTCTCAGTCACGCGGCTCAGGTACCACCCCGCTCCTCTATCGTCTATGCACGGCCCGGATAACCCTCGAGGCGACGTTTATACGCGCCCTCGTCCAAATGCTCTGGCGGAGCTCGGTCGCCTTCCTCCGTCCTGACTCTCTCCGACAGCATGTCGCGCCAGCCGCTGCCTGAGATCCCCCACGAAGTTTCGCCGAACCCGCTCATCAGCGTCGACACTTCAGATGGCTCTGGCAAGGACGATTCAGGTATCGAGACAACCGAGGTCGCCATCGCGCCTGTCTCGAGGACCGAGCCCATTGTTACGCGGAAGGTATGTCCGCCTTCTATGCTGTACCGTGCACTGCAATAACACCTCTCTGCACAGGAATTATGGAGCTACTACCGTCAGTCTAGACCTTAGAGTACACATCTAGTTTTGTTAGCTCACATGGAGTCTCTTCAGTCTACTACAATGGTGACAATGTAAGTGTACGCAGAGTTTACGCGTCATGATCGTGCTGACCACGTCCTCTCGCATGCAGGGTGTCGGGCCAAATGGTCGGTACCAGACGTCCCGTCTTCTATTGCCCTGAACCTGATGTCGACCGTATACAGGCTACTCCATGACTCTGTTCCAGTCCTTAGCGACTGCAGCAGGGTATGATCCAGTCAAGGGCCCCGGCTCAGACTGCTCAGCGCCAGACGCTTCAGGCCAGTGCGTTCTCCCTTGGTCTGGGGGCACGAAGGCAGTCAGCTCCGTCGTCCTGGTCGCGAACGGCGTCAGCTTCGCAGTACGGAAACGTCCATGTCTCCTTATCTGCTGGAATGCGACCTCACACGACCCGCTTGCGATAGGTCATGACCCTTATCTTCACGACCATTGGATCTGCGGCCGACTATGGCTCGTTCGGACGGTGGCTGCTGCTGATCCTCACCGTGATTTGCTGGGGCGCCCAGTTCGCCAGCATGTCATTGACATGTAAGATTACGATGTTGCGCTGCGAAGACATACCCTTTCTGAGTTTTTTCTAGCACCCGATCGATGGGGCGTCGCAATGGCACTGTACATGATCGGTTTCGTCACCTACGGTGCCACCCTGGTCTTCTACGCGGCCGTCTTCCCTCGCTTGGCACGTAACACTCCACATGCGCGCACGCTTCGCGAGAAGTATGAGCAGGGCGAGATCTCCGCGGAGGAGTACGAAGTGGAGGAAAGTCTCGAGAAGAACCGGATCAGTAACATCAGCACGGTGAGCCGTCTCGTATATCGCATGCGCCGACTTCACTGACACTGCTGCACAACGACAGATGCATAGTAACATTGGTTACATCGTTACGCTGGCGTTGAACCTCTCGCTTCTTCTGCCTCGCAACAAGGATCCGAAAGTCAACAACTACGTCCTTGTACTGTAGGTGGATGTTCCATAGCGTGATCATGCTCTGGTCCTAACGCTTTGCAGCACGAATGGCTACTGGGTCCTTCTCGGTATCTGGTGGTGTGAGTACTAAGGATACCTGGTGTATTTCTGTGCATCTTTGCTGACCGTCCAATCCTCAGTCATCTTCCAGCAGCCACGCCCTGGACCTACCCTGCCGAAAGGCGAACACTACTTGACGATCGGTTGGAAGCAGGTACGTGTATTTGCCCGCAGTGGCCAGAAGTAGCTGCTCATATTCGTATAATGCTACAGATTTGGATTGCGCTGAAGCAGTACAAGAAGCTGCCGTACACGTTCATCTACCTGGTTGCATTCTTCTTGCTGGCTGATGTAAGCCCCTAGCGCACTTACAATCTAGCGTATAGCGCATCTCACCTTCTCGCGATATTTGTTAGGGCTTGAACACGACCGGCACGCTGGTGTCCATTTGCCAGAACGACAAGTTCAACTTCTCGTTCCTGCAGAACACGTACCTCGGGCTCTCCCAAGCTATCACTTCGACGATCAGGTAGGTGTATGCCTCTATGCGGCCCAGGGGGAAATGTCTGATATAGTTCTGTCTCTAGTACCTTGGGCTTTTGGTACATCCAGAAGTACTGGAAGATCAGCACCAAGAAGATGGTAAGTTTACTCATGGATACGGTCGCGGTGGTATCGCAGAGAGACTCACAGCGCTGGCCTTGGGATTTATAGTTTGTCGTTACGAACGTCGTGACGATCCTCATCCCGCTTTGGGGCATGATCGGCATTTGGACGACGAAGTTTGGGTACGTCTCAATATGAAGCGTTGCAGCGCACGTCTTGATCTAACGGGACTCAACAGCTTCCACAACGTCTGGGAGTTCTGGGCGTACAACGTCATGTTCGGCCTCTTCCAAGCGCCATACTACGCCTTCTCGCAGACGATGATGGCAGAGCTCACCCCTCCCGGCTTCGACAACATGGTGCGTCAACCCGTCTCTCAAATCTCAACCCCTCCACCGCGACCATCTCACACTAACGGTATACAATGATGTGATATGCGTATTCGCGCTTGGGCAGTTCTTCGGCCTGTTCGGACTGTCGAACCGCGCGTCGTCGATGATCGGGCCGAACGTCATCCAGGCGATCATCGACCGCACGGGCGACAACTGGAAGGGCTTCCCGTTCCTCTTCGCGCTGTGCACCGCCGCGAGCATCGTCATCTGGTTCGGTGCGTCATCTCTCTTCTACCTTCACCTCTCTAGGGTGAGTGCGGCTAACGCGAGGACAGGCGTGGACGTGACGACCGGCCGGCGCGACGCGGTCGCGTGGGCGGAGAAGCACCGCTCGTATGCAGAGACGGGTGTGTACACCGAGGAGGACGCCGTCCCGGAGAAGCCCAAGAAGGCTTGAGGCCGCGGGCGGTATCGAGGACGGCGACGATGGCGGCTTGCGTTCGCCAGGTTGGTCTCCGCTGCTCGTCGCTTTGGGCGCAGTGGTCGCGCGATGATTATGACTTTTCTTCTTCGTTTCTTGGGGGCGCATCTTATGGATTGGATCAAGGATGGATGACATGACACTATGAAATCTACTAATGAAATCAATGACTGGAGATGAGTGCATTTGTGTTGGGAACGTCAGTACACTCCTACGTCTCCCCGCCCCCTCCCCCATGGCACTCGATCGCCCCATTACCACAATTCGCGACGCGCGAACCTCGAGAGAGGGGAAGTACGGTATTGGGCGGAGAACGCGCGGGGGGCTGGGGGTGTTGCGCGTGAGCAACCTGGATTATCATTACTCGGACGTTGCGAGTGCGGTGCACGACGTCCTCGGTGAGTCGCACGTGCACTATCACTATACATATTGCTTGTTGCACAGTCGAGCTCATGGCTTATGAGGATTTTGTGCTGAGAATAGGCTGGCGCGCTGGATCGATATCGCCGCCCTCGCCGTCTCATGACGGATCTTCCTCAGGGGTTCCAATGAACGGGGAGAGCTTCGCACATTTTTAGCTGGAGGTGCGGGATTGGTAGAGGATGCGCGGGGCGGCGATGCAGGCATTCCTTACCGAGGTGCTCATAGGGCTTGGGAGGACGCTCTGGGTGCCGACCACCGTCGAGATCCGCGCTGAGAGTGCATGGGGGTGGCAGAATATCGTCATGGATGGGTGGCTGGACGCTGTCGTCGCACTGGCCGAGTATCGAGGTTGAGAGAGTGGGTTTATAATGCTGCTATGTCTTCGCCGTGTTCGTGAGGGCAGTGTAAATGTGCTTGTGCGTTGAACTTGCAGGTTTCGCCTTCTGATCCGGATGATACGGATTACAACAAGTGTGTATTACCATGGTCGGCTGTACTAGTACGAATGGTGGCGGTGAATGGTGAGCGTTGTGACAGAGTGATACAGAGATGTAGTGCTACCGATAGCAAACAAGCCAAGAGGAGGGACCGGAAGAGAACACAGACAGGCATGCAGGTCATGAGAAAATGCACAATTATATGCAATGTCAGGGGAAACCAGAGAAGGGGAAAGCCTCAAATGGCAGGACGACACGTCAACGTGTCAAGGATAGATGACGTCCACTTCTTGATGAGGGCGCGCTAGCGCTGCAGGAAGTCGATGAGCGCGTTCGCCACCTCGTCCGCGTGGCTGATGGTGATATCGTGCGGGCCACCCTCGATAGTGACCAGCTCGGCGTGCGGTATGAGCGTCTTCACGCGCGCGGCATACCGGTATGGGACGACCTGGTCCGCCGTGCCCTATTTCAAGATAAAACCAAGCAAGCGGGCAAACGTCAGTGTCGGAACGCCACGAATAGAGCGAGCGGGCGCTATGCCGAAGGACGTACCCAGATGAGGAGCACGCTCCCGTTCGTCTTGCGCGAGTGCCGGCCGAGCGCGGCGAATTGGGGCGCGAGGCTGCGCAGCGGCCCTTCGCGGATCGAGGACGCGATGGCGGGGTTGTACCCGGGCAGATACGCAGACTGCAGTCGTACGAGCTGTGTGGAGGGAGGGAGGGCATTGAGCGTGCTGCACTATGCACCGTGCACTACTGTGGTGCTGTGCGGATGGGACACGCCCGGTGTGCGACTCACCTCGCTTATTGGGCTGCCTGAGGACTTCTGATCGGCGAGATACTGCAAATATAGCTGTTCGGGGAGAGAGATGAGGCTTTAGGAGGGACGTGTCGGAAGTTACAGGAGTGACGGATTTAGCTCACGCGGAAGGGATAACTTGAGGATACGAGTTGCATGAGTGGCGAGGAGAGGAATTTGGTCGTGCGAGACATATCTGACGACTAAGGGGAACGTTAACGGTGTTCGTAGCGTTTGTTAGTGTGGTTTGCTCACCTCCATGAGCCCAGCACTGGCGATGAGGGCAACCTTGTCAGTGACAAGATGTGGGAATTGCGCGCTGAAAGCAGCAGCTATCCCGCCGCCCTACGTCGCAGCCATAAGTAAGTGGGGATAGCATGCAAACAAACCAGTTGAACATACCATAGAAACACCGACAATATCGGCCTTGCTCCAACGGACATACTGCAGAAGTAGCGCCAGCTGCGTGGTGTACAGGTTGGCATCGTAGGTGGTCTGTGGCGCGTCCGAGTACCCACGGCCATAGAGATCTGTTGAACCATAAGCAAATGAGCCACTTCGGAGCGGCAGGGGCCACCGACCGTATAGGAGTACGCGGAAGCCCTTGGAGGCCAATTTGGGCGCAACGTCTTTCCATATAATCGCGGGAACGGAGAGCCCATGAATCAAGACTACCTGGACAATCTGTAGGCAATTGGACAGTGGACAAATGAGCAAATTGGCTTACCCGCTTGCCGTGCTCTGGACCGATGAGCCAATATCGGACCTAATACGCGGAGTTGAGAGATATGAAGGCGATAGGAAGCGACGGGACGCGACGCACCGTGCCGTATGGAAGCTTCACATACGCGCCGCCGTCATAGTAGTTGTCCGGGTAAATGACTCTGCTTTGCGAGGTCTTTGGAAGGGTTGCGAGGGAGGGGTGGATGTAGAGAGACTCGGGGGTGTGGGGGAAGACAGTGAAGAAGTAGGAGAGGATGACGACTGCGGGACAGACGAGGAGGAACCACTGGAAGGCGGACGAGGGGGGCATGTCTGGGAGGAGGGCGGAGAGGCTGGTGGTCATTGAGTCTTGTGTGCGGCCGCGTCTCAGAGTACAGGACAGTGGCCAGGTCTCTTGCCTCTGCTCACCCGACTCTCGCGCAACACCAGAGCCCGCCTTTCTCGGACCACGTGCACACACACACTCCCGTCACGTGTGCCTTCGCGCGAAGGCGTTGTTGTCTTCTGTTTGTCTCCTCCCTCCAAGCAGGCGCGAACCGGCCTACGCCATGGCCCACCCAGCCTTCCCCTTCTCTCGCACAGGCTGCAAGGACTCCGCGTCCTATGCAGCACATTCCTCCCTCCGATGCTCCCGCCCTCGCCCTCGACGACATCCTCCACCCCATGTCGCCCTCTCCTGCACCCCAACCACTCACCCCGGACCCATCCTGTTCGACTTTCCCCGAACATCGATTCCCACATCCCGCAAATCATCCGCACAGCGTCCCGATCATACACAGTGCTGTACTGCCACCTAGAACCACCTCACCAGAGCCTTTGGATTACCCCGAGCTCGAATCCATCCGCGCCCGCGTACAGGAGTACGTGCTCTCACCCAACTCCAAGGAAGCCGAGCTTGCCGCCATGGTGCGCCCCTCCGTAGTTTGGCCTCCATTTATTCCTGAACCTCTACCGCCTCAAGGTACTCCGTCTGGTCTCTCAATGTCTTCTCCACCCATCTCCCGGCCAACTTGCTTCACAGGCCGAAACCATTGCCGAGCTCGCTTTCCAACGAGACCTCCTACTGCAGGAGCAAGCAGACGAACGGGAGCGCTGGCGTTCCGAACGGGACTCGTGGGCTAGAATGGCAGATATCCTCGTAGCAAAGGCCCGTGTTACTTATGAGCCCATTCACAAGGACCAGGTGAGCTTGTCCACGGCATCGACTGCTCATGAGAGGTAACGCTACATGTCAGGAACTGCAGCATTATATCGCCCGTTTAGAAGACGACCTCAAGGCGTCTCGTCGCAGGGTTCGTGTTCTACACGCGCACTGTCCCCTGTATCTCATCCGTCAATCACTCTAAGCAGCTAGCGGATACACAATCCCGTTTGTCCACCCTGGAGGGCGAACTCTCTCGCTTGCGGCCGCTGCTTTCTATGCAAGCTACGCTTCTCCGCGATCCCGATCTTTGGCGCTCGCAAGAGCTTAACGGCCTCGTCGCAGAACGGATAGCAGCCTATGCTAAGAGGTGGAAGGGAAAGGAGCGCGCGACCTACCCTACCGACATCATTGCACCTGCCGACTGTCCTCAGAATACTACCCTGCCTAACTCATCGCACTCTGACGTCGTCACTCAGCCTGTCACCCCCATCAACCCCGATGCAGCTCCTAAGGCACAGCAAAGCGACACTACAAAACCACCATCCACGACGGATGTGGCGCTACTGCTGCCCCCAGATCTTCAGCATAGACCGGATAGACATCATCGGCATCGCAAAGACCGCGACAGAGATCGCGACAAGGACAGGAAGTATCGCCACCGATACCAACCTGGCAAACCGCTGCTCGCAGACGCACGAGCGGAGTGCATACTTGCTGCCGCGCGCAAGATTGGACGCACGCGGGCCGGCGTCCTCTCAGGTCTCGTCAAGGAGCGCGCGAAGCTCGAGCGCGAGGCGGACGTCTTGGCGCAGAACATGCAGAACAGCAACGAGCACCAGGACACGCACCATGCACTGCTCTCTCCGCCAACATCTCAGCCACGACCCAGTATAGCAGGAACTACGACCACGCAGATGCCGTATGACGGTCAAGCAGGGTCGTCGAGTCCCTCCGTACCTCTGGCGGCGTCGTACCATGCGCATGGAACTGCATCGAGAGGCGGTGACCCTCCAACTCACCGACGTCTTGCACCTTCCCCATTTCCAGCTCCCGCACCAAGCCTCTCTTTTGCGCGAACTCCCAATTTGCCCACTCACCTGCATCCCTCAGGACATGCGTACCCGACCGCTCAAGGCCGACACACCCATACGACACCCCAACCAGGTTACATGTATTTCGCCCCGGGCCCGGGACAAAGCGGCCCCGTCCCTTACGTCGTCCCAGTAGCATGGGGCGTACCTGGAACTCCCACCGCTCCTCCCGCCGGACCGTCTAGACAGCGGCAGGGAGACGAGCATCCGCAGGCAGAATCATCGTCGAGCGCACGGACACCGGTTCGGAATCGGACGAACAGCGCGACAGAGGGCGCGTCGACGCCGATGGACTCCCTTGTGAACGCCGCACGATCGCTCATAGAGGACGAAGATTACGACGAGGAGGGCGACGCAGCGCCCGCAGGCGCGGAGACGGACACGGTCGAGGAGGACGCAGTCGCAGACGAGACACCCGTGCGACGCCGGGGAACCCGACGGCGAGCTTCCGCGCTTGCGCCCGAGAGCCCGGTTCCGAAGCGAAGGAGAGTGGGCGAAGCCAAGGACGACCTGACGGCGACTTCCCATCCTCCAGTCGGCCCGAGCGTGGGTAGAGCCCCTCGGAAAGGCAAGGCGACCGCCGCGTCGCAGGAGAAGGACAAGGAGAAGGAAAAGGAAAAGGAAAAGCCACAGCCAAAGCCAAGAGCCCGTGCTCGGGCGAAGGGCAAGGGCAAGGAGAAGGCGCTCATGACTTCTGTTCCGCGCGCACTCCATCCTTCTGCGCAGGAGAAGCATACCGCCGTGTCTGTGTCGCAGACGAGTGCCGTGGATGCGACGCCACCGCCAAGAATAAGCCCAACGCGCGCGCCGCCGGTGACGCGTATACGGAGCGCGCTGGATGTGCTCGCAGACCAGGCGGCGCAGGAGCAGGAACGGCGGCCGTCAATTGGGCCTGCGAGTCGACGGAACAGCGAGAGCGAGAGCAGGGAGGAAGAGGAGGACGCAGCGGACCACGACGACGACACGATGGCCACCCAGGTTGCGATGCGATCGCCCACACCCACGCCGACGACAAGAACACCAACAGCGTCGATCGCGGTCGACGACGTATTCGCAGCGGAGCAGGTGGGCTCATCGTCTCCCCACGCGGGGGGCGGATCTCTCGCAGAAGAGAGTAGAGAGCGCAATCAGGAACGCGAAGACGCGGTAGGCGACCCTAATGCGGCGCCTCAGAAGCGCGGCGACGAGCCTGAGGCTGAGCATATCCGACGCCCAGACGTCAACACACCACCGCCTGTCGCAGACTCGGAAGAGCCCGCGGCAGCACAGCTAGCACAAGCAGCTACGCCGCTTGATTCCCCGCACCGCGTCGTGCACACCATCTCCCAGGCGGAGACGCGGACCCCCGCGCCGTCCGAACGTGGCAGTCCTGAAGCTCAAGACGGCACTGTCACGACGGTCGTCCCCGCGCCGAGTGTCGCTGCGCAGTCCGCGTCGCCGACACAAAGTTCTGTCGATGTCGCCTCTACCGAGCCTTCTCCTGCCCATCCGCCGCCGCCCGCCGCGCCCGAGCCCGAATTGGAGAGCGGGGACGAGGACGCGGAGGGCTCGATCGACGAAGAGGTGGATCACCTGAGGTGATCTCGTACATAGTCCATGTATCGTATATTCTGCTACATCTATGTCGACTGTATTTTCTTGGTTGAGAGCTGCTGCGTCTTGTTTATGCAAGGCTATACTTCTCTATACAGCGTATATCGCCGCCAGCTTCGCAAGCACTCGGGATTTACTTGGATACCTTCCAAAACCAGATCTGCGGCTAGATAGATGCCCATTAAATCGCCGTGGGAAGGTCCCTCACCGGCTCGACAGCGTATTCCGCTTGCGATCTTGTAAGCGGTAAGTACCTAGTTAAAGTTCACTTTTAAGGACTTCTCTGAGGTCAGCACTCCCTTATCGGCTGATAATCGCCCAAAAGGCGAAGGATAATTCCCCTCTCTGGCTTTTGGGCGCACCCCCATGCACTGCCAGTCCATGGAAGCTCAGGGCCGGTGGAGCGCTTGTGTGGGTGCATCTCAAGGATTTCGCATGCTTGTGGATGATAAAAAGCGGACGAATGCGGCCAGGAAAAAATGCAAGTCCCCAAGCTGCTCCCCTCACCGCCAACCACCCACTTATCGCGTCAAATCCCGGTATCCCAAAATGGCCAAATCAGGCCATCGCGTGACGCTCGGCAAGCTGGCCCGGGGATACCGCCGGAGTGAGTGTTGAATTTGAACTGCGCCGTTCTGAGCGACGTTGCTCGAGGACAGTGTCGGGGCTGACTGAGGACCGCCGGCACCGCGATAGGGTACGCGGAGGTGTTCGGGCACGACATCTCGCTCGAGGCGATGCGCGCGCTGCACGAGGAGCTCGTGCACGAGTACGGGGAGCGCAAGTATACGCTCAAGAACCTCCAGAATTGGTTCTCGACGGAGCGGAGGAAGCGGCACCGAGCTGCGAGGTCTACCGTGGTGCGTCTTATTATGCGCGCCACCTTGGTTTTTTCTGACGAGTGAATCGCGTCTCCGCCGAGCAGGCTTGCCCCCTGGCGGACTTGCCGCTTTCAGTGCGGCCGCTATCGGCCCTTGCGATGTCGTAAGCGCCCGCGATGGGAGGTTGTTTGGCGCGGAAGGTGTTGCCAAACAAACGTCTGAAAAGGGATGTGGTGGACATTTTGCGTGGGCGCTTGTGGGCTGCTACTTACGCTCCCGGCTCCCCCGTCTCGACTCTCGTTTCTTGTGGCCCTCGCACTTCGTACGCTCTTGGTTTTGCGCTCGCACTGTCTAGTATAGCTGGCGTACGATAAAAATGGGCTCTTCGTCGTCTCCTGCCAAGAAAGCGAAGCGTGCGGAAGCTGCGTCTGCGTCTGCAGCTTCGGCCTCTGGTTCGGGCTCGAGCTCGAGTTCGTCCTCTCTGCCTACCTCCGTCTCTGGCTTCACCGTTTTACCGATCGCATACTCTGCATCTGCGACGCACGTCATCTATGCCCGCGCGCACTCTGCGCCCAAGCAGAAGAACGGGAAGGGCAAGGGAAAGGAGAAGACGGCGGCGCTGCCCGAGGGGCGGACGCTCTTCCTCGTGAACGTGCCCCCGGACGCGACCGAGCGCGAGCTGACGGTGCTCTTCAAGTCGTGTGGCACGGTCGAGCGGGTGGTGTTTAGCACTGGTGGTAGTGGGAACGCGTCGCAGCCGGAGGAGGTCATTGAGAACGACGAGGACAGCGAGGACGAAGAGCAGGGAGAGGGCGATGCGGAGGAGCAGGGCGAAGAGGATGAGGAGACAGACTCGAGGCCGAAGAAGAAGCGGAAAGTGGCAGAACCTGAAGGCCCGCAGGTCGTACCGCTGCCGCCGCATTCATTACGGACGCTACGACGAACGGGACACACGGCATACGTCGTCTTCCTCGACTCATCCTCGCTCGAGCGAGCCCTCAAGCCCCCACAAAAACCGTACGCATGGCCTATCGACAAAGAGGCCCCACACGGCCTCGCACATTACACGGCACTGTACTCGGCGCTGCGTCCGCCGCTTGACGTCGTCCGCGCGCACGCAGACTCGTGGATGGAAGCGTTCGAGCATGAGCAGGCGAAGAAGAAGCAGGAGAGCAAGTACCGGAAGGGCGAGGCGATCGTCGACGAAGATGGCTTCACGCTTGTCACACGCGGGGGTGCGTACGGGAAGACGCTCGGAGGCGGCGTGGGCGTCGCGAGCAAGCAGTTCCAGGAGGAGCAGGCCGGCGGGGCGGGAAGCAAGCGCCGTAGGAAGGATAAGAAGGAGAAGAAGGAGAAGGAGGCGTTCTACGCTTTCCAGATCCACGAGAAGAAACGAAAAGGTGCGGTCGTCTGTGCGACTCGCGTGCTGGGACGTTGCTCACAAGTTGTGCTATCTTTGACAGAGCTCATCGACCTGAAGGCCAAGTTCGAGGAGGACAGAGCGAAAATCGAGAAACTGAAGCAGACGAGGAAGTTCAAGCCGTATTGAATTTGCTCGTCGGTATCTCTGTCTCTTCGTCTCCTGCATCCTGCCGGCTCACGCGTTGTCCGCAGCACGTCGATACCTTGTGTTCTTCTAGTGCACTAGATAGTTATGACAGCGCATGCCGACGCATCGCGCGATGTCCGCGCTATGGAGGTCAATGCAGTTCTCAGGACAACCCGCAAATTCGCTCCCAAGAGCTCTCCGTTGACGTCGCGATAAGATAGTATCGCGACATGGGCGGGTAAGCGTAGGAGGCGACCGGTACCGGGCGTATTCTCAGCCTTAGTTCGCAAGAAGCGCGAGGTGCCGCATGCTCACCTGTGAACCTGTGGATTGTGCTATCATGTCTGGTGAGTTCCGGGAAGTGCGGTGGTACCGCTGAACATGAAGACGGGTCTTTCGGGAGAGGACACAAACTGCGAGTCGTTCATCGCATCATTTATGCGTAAATTGCTTGCAGGGGAGGATGAGCGGACCCAGGGCGATTAGACGAGAAGCATCAGACGGAGCCGCAGTTAACGCGACGGAGCGGGTAAAGGCACGAGATCGGACGTGAGATCTGCGAAGAGACGGAAGCCCACATGACGTTCGTGGACAGTTGAGACTCGCTGCAACTTGTCTGGCGTGGGCCTTGGAAAGGAACGCTCTCCTTATGTGCACTCTCGCTTCAGCCCCCGCCATATAAAACGCGGTGCCGTCTGCTCTCCACGACGTTGCCCTCTTCCACCCGTCTACCTACACACTAGCATCGACTGCTCAGCACACCTCGCAGACATTCCCGCGCGATCCGGCGGCCGTACTAGTGACATCAGTGTGATCCAACCGTGAGGAGCCCCGTGCCCGCCGGGAGCGATATCTCAAACAAATTCACCCTCCCAAGCGAAAACGATCGTTCCCCGCTCAGGTTAGCGTCGTGATGCACCCCCTCCTCGGGCCCAGCGTCGCGACCATACTCACGAACAAATATCCCTCGCAGGCGTCCCTCGTACCACGACGCATCGCCCCTTCCGCCTCTCTCCTCCCTGTCTCTCGTAGTCCCTCTCTGTGCGTCGTGCGGATGCGCCCTAGATCATAGCACGCACAGGCAAGCCAGGCGAACGGCCAGTGCGCGGTGCTACCCATAGACGTCGCTCGCAGGAGCCAGCCGGGTTTCTCTCTAGTAGCATGCGGTACGCCGTGTCGCATCCTCGTGGCGTTTTACACATACTCACTCACGATCGCATGCGCCGGCAGAGCTGTTGCTCTCGATCTCTTCCACCTGAATGCTCAGTATTTCGAGGACCTCTTCGTTGTACGGTATGCGCGCCAGATGATCAGTGGTCAGGAGTATGTGCATTTAGCCATATTGATTTGCAGGTCACTCAGCTTCGCTGGCTATATAATCCTGCTGTATGAATGCATCGCCTCATTCCCCGACGAGGTCAGATTGACTTGCAAACATGCTTCGATCCCATCGCTGACATCGTGAACGTAGGTCAAATATATCTGGCCGACCCCCTGGTCGACCGTCAAGACGATATACTTGGCGATTCGCTACGGGAACTTGGTGCTAATAGGGTTGACAAACGCACAGCTGGCTGGCATCTGGTGGATCCCTTCGCGCACGGTGCGTCGTACGTCAGCCGAAGCCTTCGAGCGCAGTCTCACTGACGTCCGCTTTCGATCAGTTCTGCTTCCGTGTCACGCTTGGGCTGTCGTTCATGCAGTTTGCGTCATTCGCATCCGTCCACGGTGAGCGCCGCTGTCTTCTGCGTGACTGCCTCTCTGGGACTGACACAAGTCCAGTCCTTGTGCTCCTTCGGGCATGGGCAACGTGGGGCAGGAGGAAGAACATGCTGGCGCTGCTGGTCATCCTCTTCTTCATATACGCGTCCGCAAGCATCGCTTTCCTCGCCTACGGCATCATCGAAGCAGGCTGTACGTATACGTACTCAATCATGCAATATCGTTTAGCACTCAGCCCTATACAGACGACGCATACCCTCTATCCTCCATCACGCGGACGTGCATTGGGGTCCTACCACGTGAGTTTTGCAGCGCAGCGTCCGAGTCGTCAACCTGATTGGCCTGCAGCGTTTGCTGTGAGTACTTTGCGAGCAACATTGAATTGACCGACCATATAACATGTGCGCGATTTCGCTCAGTGGCTATTGTGGGTTCCTAGGTGCGTCAAAGGAGGCTCACTCGTGTTATAAACTCTATGCTTAACCCGTTCCCGTTTAGTCTTCTCCTAGAATGCGCCACTTTCGCCTTGACGATGGCATCAATACGACAATACAAGGTGCATCGTTGCTTCAGAGAGCAACCCGCCCTCGTACAGATCATATGTCGCGATGGTTAGTGATGTGATACTATGGATGTCCCACATGCCTGACGTTCAAACAATACAGCGGTTGGGTACTTCTTAGTATGTCATCCTGTCTTGTGGTAGGATGTATGGAACATGTCATACTGAACGATTGCAGGTCACACTGTTCAGCAACATATTCAATATCCTTGTGTGGTACGTCGGCTGTATCTCATGTGGCGAGGGGCGATGTTACTGACAGTGCACGCAGGGCGCAGGATGCGAACGTGAGCATCACCGCTCACAAGCCCCATGAGGTCCTCTACTCACACAGTACCGCAGCGCCCGCTGAACATGCTCTCGAACTCGTACGTACTGCACTGTTGTCCTTTCATATTCTCTGACCGGTTTTTTACATCGCAGCTTCACGCTGTGCCTCATGAACGTCGCAGCCCAGCGGCTCGTACTCGACCTGCGCAAAGAGACTGATTTCGACGGGCTCTCGACAACGCGCGTCGGGCGCGAGGTCGAGCGCGCAATCGAGGCTCTCCCGCGTTCACGTTCACCGAGTCCAATAGTCTTCGTCGAGGTGGACAGCGCGGTGTACCTGCCTCGAGCAAACGCAGCGTTAGGGAGGAGCTCGTACCTGAACGAGAGCCATGCGCCTGTGCCGATGACCTGGAGTTGGGGCGAGGTTGCGCTGGAACTCGCGGCTATGGAGGATACGGTGACCAGTGACGGTAGGACCGTCCAGGTGTGAGTTATTACCCTCGATGATGTATTATTAGGGTTTGATTCGGCCACCGCGGGCGACCATACCGTAGAGCATGCGACGTCGCTAAAACATACCTGTATATCTCTCTAGACGACATCCTACATATACCATGCACACACTCACTTCCAGCTCTCGTACGCTTTCCGCACTCGCATTTCCATCCGTCCAGACTGCCATTGCGTCGTCGTAATAGCGTCAACTTGGTGATACAGAGATTACACGGCGTCCTCTAGCATCATACATCCAATCTCCGGTAGCGTGGATCATATCATTCCTGTAAGTTAGCACATCATCGCGGTCCATCCATCTCCTTGGGTCCCGGGCCGTCTAGTCGTCATACCCAGGCGGGTTCTCATCGGGGATATCGCCCGGCGCATAGGGTGTCGACGCGCCACTGGGTCCAGGGGTGCTATACGCAGCTGCAGATACGCACGCACGCACAAGGTCAGCACCTCTTCTCCTCACACGGCCGCTGAACTGAGAGCGCGGCGCACTATGAACGGACAGGACTTACGCAGACCCTCTTCCTCTTCCGCAGACTGGCGCTTCATGTAGATCGCGCGCTCGCGCGCCTCGTCGAGCGCGCACGCGAACTTGTACAGCCCATTGCCGTCGAAGCGCACCTCGACGCGCGTGACGTCCGAGAGGCCGCCGCGCGGCGTCGGCTTCACGTCGAGCGTGAGGTGGTTGCCCTTGAAGATCGACTGCTCGTACTTGGTGGAGAGGATGTCCGCGAGCGGGACGGCGAAGGACTCGAATGCCGGCGTGTGCTTGTCTGCGGGCGGGTCGGAGATGAAGATGAGCTGCGATCAGGATCCGGGAGGGCGCGGCGGTGGGTGGTGGGATGTCGTGTAGGCGATTTCATGCCCGTGCGTGTTGGACGGTGGCGGGATGGTATCGATACAGAGGGATGTGGCGGAAGAGGTCAGTATCCGCACGACCGAGACAACGAGGATCAGAGACGTACTCTGTAGTTGGACAGAGCCATCGTGCCCTTCTCTGTGATCCCGTCATTGGACTGTTTGGACCCACTTGAACTCGCAGAGGCTGAAGAGCCTGATGGAGATACGCTGGATCCAGGCGGCGGGATCAAGCTGAACTTGACCCCTTCGTGGATGCCGTAGGGGAAGTTCTCATTGGCGTGGAGAGGACGAGGGAGTCGTTCTTGTGTCAGTGATACTGCGTTCAGTGCCATGTTAGCTGCGTGAGGTTGTTGTGGTTTCAGGTAAAGGGCGAGAGGGAGGGTGCTTAGTGAAAGATGGAGGGAGAGATGGCGTCTGCAAGTACCGCTTTGCAGCATGCCCATCGAGTCTTCCAGAGCTGGCCCCCCAGTTGTAGATAAGATAACTCTCTTAGATCCCGATCATCTTTGACAAGCCGCGCACGAGTGAGTACTAGCGCCCATACACTTGCAATTCACCACATCGACCGCGTTGCTGCTAGCTAGCTCTCTTGGTCTCTCTATACGCCCCGTGGTGTCTATAGGTCTTGAACTACAAACTTATGGCAACAGATGCTGTACTTGAAGCCCAACTTGAAATAGACCGGCATGCCAGAATGAAACTGGACCTGACTGCTCGGTACCCCTCGTTTCTCTGCTTCCCTGTCCACCTGGGCCCTATAGAAGAACCATACATCGGCACGCTCGGTGTTCCACCTCGCTATTGACGGTTCCTGCTCTACAATCTCTTGACGCTTCCACCAGATCCAAACGTCGGAGAAAAAGGTCATTATGTACAGCGCGAGCGACGGTTTCCTTGTAAGAAGAGTTCGAAGTTTCAACCGCGTTTGTCAACCTACGTTGCGTAAAGGCGAGTATGACTCAACGCCCATCGACTAGCCTCAGCGGTGCCGTGTTACCCGCTGTCACCATATGACCGCTAGCCTCACGTACATGTCGTATGACGTGCGCGCTCGAGGGAATGGAGAGCTTTGAGACCTGAGGTAACAATTGATGTTGATGTTGCTCTGGCAGATAGTCGCGAGCACCTGAGCACGCTTATTGCAGTGCCAAGAGATGCCACGGTGATGTTCACGAGCATCTCAGCCATGTCTTGTTCGAGATGCATGCCCGACCGCAGGCGCAAGAGCGACCGGAGTGATCTCTGTGAAAGTCTTAACGGTGGCTGTACATGTTGGTTGTACTGATGCGCCACCAGGAGCGGATGGTTGAGAAGCTCTGACAGCCCGTTGCAAAACGATAGACCGCGGGGGCTCGCCGCGAGCGCGCGTGTCTTGTTTGGCCGCCTGCCTGATATGGTAGGTCTTGGCGCCTGTGTATGCCTCCCTCGGAGATCGTTAAGACACATCTTCGGTCTGCTGTCGTCGTATAATCGCGGCATTCTATGCACTAATGCCATACTTGAGCGACCGGTAGTCATTGACGCTGAATTATGAAGACCCGGGTGTTCAGTGTCAAGCTATCGGTGTCACTTGGAAATAGCAAGTTGTGTCGTGGGATTATGGCTAGTAGTGGTCAGTGCATAAGACCAACATTGTGACCGGATTATCCCGTGTTCGCCAGTATATCCTACAAATGCAATAATTCACCCATAGGTCATCCCCTGGGCACACGCAGCAGGCATACAAGGAGGTCTATGACGATGTGCAAGAGGGATGTATTCAGCGCGGCCGTTCCCCAAGAATTGAGCTAGGCGCTTACTTATACCGTATTGGGAAACTGTGCCAAACAAGGCACGCGCGTGCGCGGCGAGCCCCCGCGGTCTATCGTTTTGCAACGGGCTGGAATCGACGCTAGACTATCGCCGTCATTTACCGTGTTTGTCACTAACACGAACCTCATCACTGGCCGCCTTGAGACCTAGAGACGACATCCCGAGCCCTCTGGACGCGTCGTAGGCCGCGCTACCTGTTTGTGTTGACAATGACAGACGGCCCTGTCCTGCAGAGCGCGGCTATAGGGACAGGTGAACATGGGTGGGAAGAGCGAGGGCATAGAGCGTCCGAGCGTGCCTTGGGATCCATGCGTGCCAGCACCCAGGGCTCGTACTAGAACTCCCAGGACCATGAGAGCGTAGAAAGTCCGCAGGACATCAGAGAAGGATTCATTGCGACATCGTTCGCCCATATCGCCGTTCGTTCCATCAGCCCCGACCGTGCACGCTTCCGAATCAATGGGCTCGTGCCGAAGCTCGCGCCCATAAATACCTAGCGTCCGACGCGCAAACTCCCCCAGCCCTCTGGTCTTCGCCTGGGCCCTCGACAAGCATGCGGACGCTCTCCTTCTGGGTCCCCCTCGCGCTCGCCGTCGTCGTGTCCGCCATCCCTGCCAAGGACTGCGCGCACAAGGTCAAGGAGAGCATCCCGCCTCCCCGGGGTTGGACCAAGTCGGCTCCTGCCCCCGCAGACCATATCATCGAGCTTCGCATTGCGCTTCCCCAGCCCAATTTTTCTGAGCTCGAGAGGCACCTCTACGAGGTTAGGTAAGGAGGATGACGCGTTTCTTGCGACGCGTCGAGGCTCATAATGTCTGGCTTAGCGACCCGCTTCACGACCGATATGGCCAACACCTTTCCAAAGAGGAGGTCGAATCCCTGATCGCTCCCGAGCCGGAGAGCATTCACCTCGTCAATGAGTGGCTGGCGGCCCACGGCCTTTACGAAGACAGCCTGTCGCGCTCACCTGCCAATGACTGGGTCTTCATCAAGGTTCCCGTGAGCCTCGCTGAGGAGATGCTCAAGACGGTGCGTGCATCCGTGCCTTCCGTATACAAGCGAGTACGGAGGGTCTAAACGCGTCTGTTTTCGCAGGAATACCACGTTTGGACTCATGATGCCAGCGGGGATGCCGTAGTCCGCACGACTGCGTATAGCATCCCTGAGCACCTCGACAACCACGTCGAGTTGATCCAGCCCACGACCATGTTCGCGCGCATGAAGAGCCTGAAGACCACTTTCCGCATCAACGACGCTCAGGAGAAGGCTGCTGCCATCCCCGCTGACGCGCCGCCAATCAGCGTCCCGTCTGCCTCGGGCGGGCATGTCGACGCGAGCTGCAACCAGACGATCACGATCACGTGCTTGCAGCAGCTCTACAACGCGGTCGGCTTTGAGCCTTCAAAGAAGAACGGCAACAAGATTGGAATCACTGGCTACCTCGAGCAGTTTGCGAACAAGCAAGACTTGCAGTCGTTCTACGCTGACCAGCGCCCTGACGCTCTTGGTTCCTCTTTCGATACGATCCTCATCAACGGTGAGCGGAAACAGCTTCTACAACTGAGAAATCCATGCTAAATGGGCCGATTCCAGGCGGCTTGAACAACCAAACCTTGTCCGAGGCCGGTGCTGAGGCCAACCTTGGTACGTAGTTGAATTGGAAAAGTATATTGGACAGCGGCACTGATGATACGACAGATACGCAGTTTGCGTATGGTCTGACGTTCCCTACCCCTGGCACTTTCTTCTCCACTGGCGGTCGTCCTCCTTTCAAGCCCGATGATCTCACTACCACGAATACGAACGAGCCTTACAGCGAGGTGTGCTCGTGTATAGTTCATCTCTCCTGGAGAAGCGCTGACACGACCTGTCACTCGTTAAGTGGCTCGACTTCGTCCTGAAGCAGAAGACCCTGCCACAGTCGATTTCCACTAGTTACGCCGATGACGAGCAGACCGGTAATTAGACTCGCATGATGTCGTGCTCTCCGCACGGCTGTTGAACCTTGACTGACACTCTATTGCAGTGCCCGTTTCCTTCGCGAAGCGTGTTTGCAACGGATTCGCACAGCTTGGTGCGTTCTGACGCTTATCTCTGTCTCAGAGAAGCCTCGTATTGACGGTTTGAGTCAAGGTGCTCGTGGCGTGTCTCTGATGTTCAGTTCCGGTGACGGTGGCGTTGGTGATGGCGAAGAAGACCCCGCGCTGCAGGAGTGCTTCACCAACGACGGTCGCAACGTTACGCGCTTCGTTCCGCTCTTCCCGCCCACCTGCCCCTTGTAAGTGATTTACTCTGATAAAATTGTTGTAGAACACAGCATTGAGCTCTCCGTAGCGTCACTGCCGTCGGTGGCACCATCCACATCCCAGAGACTGCCGTCTTCTTCTCTGGCGGTGGATTCAGCGACGTTGTACGTCTTACTCATCGCTGATGCACCACTCCATTCCGTTCTGTCATAACTCACCCTGCGCAGTTCCCTCGTCCCACGTACCAGGAGCTTGCGGTTTCCAAGTTCTTGAGTAAGCTCGCCCCCGGCACCTACAAGGGTCTCTTCAACCCGAACGGTCGCGTACGTCGCTCCTACCTTTCTACACATGGCTTGTTCATTGATGTGATGCTTGTCATCAGGCGGTCCCCGATGTGGCTGCTCAGGCTGACCTCTTCCGCATTTTCCTGTCCGGCGTGCCCGTCTCGATCGGTGGTACCTCCGCTGCGGCACCGACGTTCACCGGCATCGTCTCCTTGCTCAACTCGGCGCGCCTCTCCAAGGGTCTCCCACCGCTCGGCTTCTTGAACCCGCTCATCTACACGATCCAGGCACTTGAACCTTCCGCGTTCAACGACATCACTGTCGGCAACAACCCCGGCTGCGGCACTCCTGGCTTCAATGTGAGTAGTGTCTTTCCGTGACTTCGTCGCAATGCGATGGCTAACGTACACATCTTGACGTGCCGTGTAGGCTACGAAAGGCTGGGATCCCGTCACTGGCGTTGGTACCCCCAACTTCGGGAAGCTCAAGGACATCGTTACGCTCGACCTGCTGCACATCCCGGGTCTTTGAGAGCTTGTATTGGCGTTGTTGTGACAGAAGAATGAAAATACATTCTATTGCATACTAGGAACATCCAAATATAGGTGGGAAGAGCTTGAGTTGAGACAAGCTGTGAGGATGCTGAGCTGAACTTGAACGTGGTCTATATATGCGTAATGCTTTAAGCACTAAGTCGAACTTTTATTGTCATTGGCAACTGCCACCACTGGCATACCGTGACAAGAAAGCTAGGCATCCAATATCGTCGTGCCGCTAAGAACGCACATACCTGTTCGCGTGCGCAGAGTGCGCGCCGCCGATGCCTCCGAGAGTCAGCGTCGTGGATGACTGCCTTCTAGGATGGCGATGCAATTGCGTGTTGGCATCGCCTGCCAAAGATGTTCCTACAAGGACCAGTATAAGCGAGGTTAGTCTTGGGACAATCATTGTCTGTTTTGTTTTGCTCACCGCCTACAGGAACCATGGTGATGCTACACCTCGTCCACACTGACAGCCTTTGGGTCTGCATACACTTTTTACAGTCTACTGAAGCTATGGGGCTATGAGTATAGATCTCCCATGCGCACTCTTGCGCTCGTCAGCGCCCGCCGTGGGCGGTCAAGCACATCCTTCCGGGCTCCATCGGCTTCCTCGGCGCACATCACCCGTGCAAGTGCAAATTCAATATCGCAGATTCCCTGTGCGCGGTGTCATCGCACGGCTTGCCAGGGCCAAGACAGTAAGCGGGGCGCCTTGAACATTCGACGACTGCAAGTCGGAGTTACGCTTCCGTGAGTTCAGTAAGTAGTGCTCACCAATATAATACGTTTACGTCGTTCAGCCCGTGCGTAGCCAACGAGTTACCACGTTCGCCGTGTATATGGCTTGCAATCTCGCCTGGCACTTCGGCAACCGTCGGTCTTGCATATGCTGTGCATTTGTCCTAATCCCACCCCTGGACACGCTGCCTCGGTGAAGTGCCGGGCGAAACAGCATCAGGCACGGCGCATCGGTGCAAGGGTCAAGCCCAAGGCCTTCCCTAATGTTCGACGATAGCTTGAGCATGGCCGGCGGGCTTTGCTGTACGCCCCATCTTCTTCCTGTTCGTCTTACTCTCTCCTGCGGCTCGGTGGTGTCTTTTCTCTTTCCCTTCATATTAAGTTATAGCCATGAGCAAGCAAGCCCTGAATATCGACGATAACGACACGAATGCGATAGACTACCAGAATCCGAGCTTATGGGACCATCAGCTCGGCCGGCAGAATGTCCAGGGGGGCACATTTACGGAGGGCTTCACGAATGCGGTCGCGAAGTTCACATTCAATGGTGGGTTGCGCAGGCTTCTGGATGATTGCCTTGTGGGACTGATAGAACCATGCAGGCACGGAAGTTATGGTTTATGGCGTGGCAACTCCTCCGCCTGAGAAGAACAACACATTGCCTCCCTCTGTCACGTTTTCTATTGACGGCGGTTCGAGTAACCAAGTCAGTAATCCGACAGTCAAGACGTCACAATACTCGTACCCGTTTTACGACTCGAAGTCATTATCTCCAGGAGAACACACGCTTCAGATTCTCGTCAATAATGGCGATGAGAACTGGCCGTTCATCTTGGATTATATTCAGTACATTCCACTCCCTTCATCTACTGGGTCAGAATCTCAGAGTGTCTCCGGAACTTCATCCACCGCAAGTGCTACCGCCCCTGCAGTGGCCGGGAACTCGTCGACGAAGAGCAATCATGTTGGAGCGATTGTTGGGGGCGTGATTGCGGGAGTCGTAGGGTTGGGAATGCTAGCTTTCGCGATCTGGTTCTACCTCTTCCGTCTCAGGAGGCGAGATGCATACAACCACAATGCCACCAAGAAGGTAGATCTCCTAGATCATGGTGAGTACTATATGCATCATCAGGAAGAGGAATATTAACCGTGAGATATGCAGAGCCCAAACCACCAGCGCCTTCGATCTTCCCCTCCACCACTGCCGCGGACTCTACTTATGTCGGGGAAGATGTGCCATATCGTCAGTCAGGCATTGGCGTAGAATCCATCTATGCGCACAGCATCGGCCCCATGGAACCGAGCCGACCATTTTCACCAGAGTTCGGCTCAAGACCAGCTTCTCCTTCGATGCTATTCCGACGACCTGCGACGCCGCCTGCAGTGATACAGAGGCCAGCGACGCCACCAGCCATAATGCACCGGCCGGCGACGCCACCTGCGATGTTCTATCCTGCGCCGATCGCACTGTATCCACCTGGAAGCACGGTCCCCACCGTTCCGAGCCCGCTCAGCAGCAAAAGGGGCGAAGCCGACCGTGCATCGACACGCACGGCCGGAGCACCCGCCCTGTTCCATGCGGACTCGGGCATACGTTTCGCACCACCTCCGCCACCCGCGTCTTCGGCCGAGGTTGCGGAGGACCAGGAGGCGGTGGATACACATTCGGATATCGCTATTTCAGAGGTTCCACCCGAGTACACAGAGAGTTGAGGCATTCCTGCCTGTGCGGGCACGTGTTGTACTGGGGGAATCCATGAGGTTGCACGTCGGTCGCTAGTACTATGTATCGTGTATTACTTATTCATACGTTCTTCATCATGGTTCTTCTTGGCATTACAACGGCTTGTCTACGCCATGGCTTCACATATGAGTTGGGACTCGAGGCAGATGTGTAGAAAGAAGTTGACGTGTACAGCAAGTACAGAGTAAGTAGAAGCAAAATCTACCGAGAGCGGCGCAGGACGCGTTGAACGGCGCCTACAGCTATTGATGGCAACTGCCCGGAGCTGCTGTGACCCCCAGGCACAACAATGGCACAACCCGCGCGCTGAGCAAAATGCAAAAGTTGTTTGAATATACGTGAACCTGAGAAGATCTCAGCAGTGGCAGAGGGCGGTACAAGAGACAATCCCCTCGCCTTTTACTAGGGGATTCCGTGTACCACCCTCACTTTAATGCCACATAACGAATTTTTCGGAACACATGAGCCTTCGGTTCATCGGTCTAAGTCTTTTTTGCCAGCCTTGCTCGCAATGAATCCTTCAACTCTTCCTGACCATTCCACTGGATATCTCAAGCGAAGCCGAGTTGGCATGGTTCGCTCTTGTACTGTCTGGCCAGGATACTGCATTGCACAGGATAACTATGGAAATCGCGCCGCGCGCCGATTATGAAGCGAACTCACGGCTGCGCGCATTCTGCTACTGTACTTCCATCTCCTCGCGTAAGGATATCCCGCTAGCACACACCACACTCTAGTCTTCTTGTTATTATCTGTACCGCCTGGAAACACGCTGTTACATTCTGGACCAGGCTTGTCTTCCATCTCCGAGTTAGGGCTTGCATGCTCTTTCATTACTACAACGCGGAACGAGGTCGACACTGCTGCATTCTTTATACCCCACCTGCTGCTGGCAGCCCTCGCTCCCCTAGTCGGCCTTGACGTGTCTCTGACCATCCATGTCTCCTGACTCGCGTCCGTTGACTCCGGACTCTCAGCTCACTAGCAGCTTGCACCGGGCGACGACCACTATCGACGAGCTCACCCATACGCTGACCAGTGTCTCCCGTCTATCCTCCCCGGACCCAGAGGACGTGTGTACGTGCTGCTGCGGGCAGGAGGAGTGCGAAACGAGTAAGGCGTGGGCAGCGGTCAAGGCTAAGCTTGAGAGCCGTCTACTGCTTAGTGCAGGTATGTGCACACCGGGGCTATTGCGACTTTCTTGTTCACCGTGAGTTAAGAGGTTGGGCGCGCGTTACTCGAACGCCATGAAGCATTGGTACGGCGGCAGGAGGTGCGTTAGATGGCCGGCGCTGGGCTTAGCAGTTCCCCTGACGCTGCCGTTGCCTACGCTTCATCAGTCGCCCCAAGTTTGTTCCAGTGGAAGCGATGATACACTTCCGCCGGAGTCACCGGTGGATGCTCGCGTAGCTGAGCTACTGAAGCAGGTAAGCGTACTGTCTTGATCATGGTGCCCTCGTGCTGAAGTTCGTTGTGTAGAACGCGCTCCTGGAGAAGGTATATTTGATTCACTCAACCGTTTACTCTCTAAGCTAACCGCCCCCTCCACCTCCCCGTAGCGTTTGGCCCAAGCTCTCGTGCATACAGAAGTCTGCGAAACTTCCAAGAAGAGCGTGCTGCAGGAGCTTGAAGTTGCGAGGACCGACCTAGCGCGCCTCAGTGCACAGAGTGCGCGTTCCGTCGGCCTGGAGCAGAGACTGGCAGCGGCGTTGCAGGAGAAAGATGACCTCCATCAAGAGCTCGATAGCGCCACCCAGAGGGCAAGGATGACCGAGATGCGAATTGTCTCGTACCGGGATAAATGTGGTACGGATGCCTGCTGCCCGTCGAGGCAGAACGCTGCTCACACGAGTCATTAAGCCAAACTGCAAGCTCAGGTTGCACGCTTGAGAGACGAGGTAGAATCTCAGAAGATTCATAGACACGAATTATCCGAAGAGATTCTGAGCGAGGCACGCCAACGGCTAGAGCAGCTGCAATATCACGTACGCGTTAAAATCCTCATGATAGAGGCATAACTGAAAGGTTATATGTCGGCTAGCAACTAGGTCATGCCGCTTCTACCCAGGATGCCGAGGTCACCAAGGTCCTCGAAACATTAGTTGCGGACAACGAAGCGCTCAAACGCGATAATGCAGAGTTGCAAAATCTGTTGTCGGCTTCCAGGGAGGACCTTCGATCACTCCAAGAGGAGCTTGATGAACGTCGTGCTAGCGATACACCCTTCTCCCGCAAACATCGACCAACGGACAGTGGCCACTCTTTCACCCTGCGCGAACCTCGGACCCCACTATCACCTACCTTCCATGTCGGGACAGCACCCAATGCTTCCGTGCTTCATTCAAGGCTTGGGGAGGACACCTCTCGGCGACGCTCCCAGAGCACCGAGCGTTCAACTAGACATACCTTCGTGCGTGCTCGTACGTTGTGCACGGTTTCAACCGCATTAACCTTGCAGCAGGAACCCATGACTCCGGAGACCGACCGTCGCCCGTGGTCGCCCGCAGACTCGCACATTCCTGCGGGTAACAAATGGACATCTTTCGCGCATCCACGAGCGAGCTATGCTCCTTCCCAGCTGAGCTCTGAGATGGAAGAGAACGAAGGCCCTTCAGCGTCGCCCGAACGGCCGCGTGCTCAGAAACCCTTGTTTCTCTTGACCCGGTCCCGGGGCGTTCAGACGGATATACCGTGGAATGGCCCCTCTGCTTTGTCTCCGTCCCCTGTACCCCGTGGATTTGCCGACCACATGTCGTCTCCTCACGACGGACGTTCCGAATCCTCATCCATGACCGATGGCCAGTCATCCGTGATCGGAGCGCTGCTCGATCGTACAACACAACTCTTCAACAGAATCACCCAAGCCGACGCCCTTACTCTCACAAACCGCTTGAAGCGGCAACATCTTCTCGGTGCGGACGTCAGCCACCTCTCACGCACCACCGTCAACGCCATCCTTGGCGAGGCTACTGCCCTTCGCTCGCATTTCCGACCATTCCTGGAGGACGACAAGATTACGACCACATGCACTCGGCGCGATCTTCGCGGCCTGCTGAAACTGATCAAGGACGTTTTCACCGAGATCGGTGAGCTCCGCGTCACGTTGAACGATGTCATTCTCGATCCCACCATCGCCGGGAAGGTCAGCGAGATGGCAATGAACCCTTCCAAGGCCCAGGTTACCGACGTCGCCGGCGCTCGGGATAGCCCGAGCAATACATCCGCTCCCTCTTGGATCACCCCCTTATCCAAGCTGCTTGGGTTGCCTAACAACGGCGCACACTCAGGCGAGAGTGCCGCATCTCGAGCTCTCTCGCCGCCAGCCAGGACGATAGGTCGGGGCCGGCCACCTGCCCGCATAGTGCCAAAACGGGAGGCGGCGCTCTCAGCCTCCGCGATGACTGTGAACGTTGAGTTCAGTGGCGCAGCTGTCGGGCGAGCGGTCACGAGTACATACTCGGCGCATCCATCACGACAGGGCGAATTCAGCAACCTCACCACTCCGAGCACGACCGCGAGCACTCCGGCGGTAGCGCAGCCGGAGCCCAGACGGGATGTCTCCAGGAGTGTTATGGACATCTTTGCTGGTGCCCCTCGTCCTATGGAGAACGATCCTTGGGTCGTCCTTCCGCGCACGCAGACGGTGAACAGAATGGCGAGTATGGCAGCATTGAACCAGAACACTACGACGATAGGCCGATCAGCTCTCAGACATGCGACCTCTGGGAAACGACTGTCGCGTATCGTGGACGCTGTGATCGATTCGCCGCAAATTGGTGGCGAGCACTCCGAAGCAGAGGACGACAACACCGGACCTCCATCCTCCCTTGACCGTGCTCTTCGGCGCGGTCTCTCAGATTCTTCCATACACACCACATTCACATCACATGGCGAAGAGCCTCAGCAAGATTCAAGTGCTGCCGATGCTCCCCAGCGCCCCGATCGCGAGTCGGTCCTACAGGCACTGTCTCGCAAGATGCAAAGTTTCCGCTTCGCCTCACAGTCTACGGCGGCTACTGGCACGAACGCGAGCGCTCGGGGCTCGTCAATATCGCGCCCACAGACACCAGTTGCCCGGGCTGACGCCAAGAACCACGAAACGAGCAGCACGCCACGCCAGTCGCCCCCGAAGCCAATACCCCAGGCTAAGAGCACGCTGTTTGGAATCTCTGCATGGACTGCCGCCTACGAGGCTTCGGAGGCAGCGGACCCTGGCGCCGGTTCGTACTACGCGACTAGTCCTCGTGAGGAAGCGTTCGTGCAACGGGGCTGGGCTCGAGAGCGCGACGTTTAGGTTCCGGAGGACTCGGGACGGACGGTTATTGTGTAGGGATCTTCAGTTTGGATTATACGAGTCTGTCAGGCAGTGTATATCTTTGGTGTAAATTATCGCGCTCTTTCTCGATATGCTAATTACGGCATAATGCTATACCACGCTCTTTCTCCTTACTTCTTGACCGATGAAAGCGACTCCAACATACACTGATACAGTAGTAGCACGCATGTAGCAGCGCGCTACCCGACGTCACCTCCCAGGTGGTGGGCGCCTCTGCATAGGCGAGCGGTGTACAGGCTTGGACGCCGACCACCATGTCCGTGCTGTTCGAAACCTCTCTAGGCGACATTGTCATAGATCTCGAAACAGAGCTCTGTCCAAAGACATGTCTCAACTTCCTCAAACTCTGTAAGGTGTACTATTACAATCTTAACGCCTTCTTCAATGGTGAGTGCATACATCCACTTTGTACCAACCGCGTCTCAACATTAAACACCCGGGCAGTCTCGAAGGATTTTCTCGCTCAGGTCGGTGATCCAACAGCTACCGGTACGGGAGGCGAATCCATCTGGTCTTTGATAGCCTCCCAGAAGGGCGAGACGGCCCAGCGGTACTTCACGCCCGAGTTCGTTCCTCGCCTCAAGCATAAACAACGCGGCACCGTGTCCATGGCCGTCGCTCCTGCCGTCGGCGAAGAACACAAGGGCGGCTGCGGAAGTCAATTCTTCATAACTCTAGGCGACAACATCGAGTATCTCGACATGAAGCACGCAGTCTTCGGGCACGTTGTGGAGGGCTTCGAGACTCTGGATAAACTGAACGACGTGTTCGTGGACCAGGATGGGAGGCCGTTGAAGGATGTTCGGATCAGGCATGTTGAAATTCTGGGTGAGCAGGAACCGTACCGTTGCTGAGAACCTCCTGACCTTCTCGTAGAGGACCCGTTCGAGGACCCTCCAGGCCTCGTTATTCCCGAGTCTCCCCCAGTCAAGCCACCCGACAACTCGACACGTATTGCCGAAGATGAGGACCCCTTGGAAACCCTGCCCGAAGAGGAAGCAGAGGAAATACGACGTAAGAAAGCGGCACAAGCGTCAGCTCTAACCCTAGAGATGGTCGGCGACCTGCCATTTGCGAACGTTCGCCCTCCCGAGAATGTTCTCTTCGTGTGCAAATTGAACCCCGTTACGCGAGATGAAGACCTGGAACTCATATTCTCTCGCTTTGGAACAATCATTAGTTGCCAAGTCATCCGGGACAAGAAGACGGGTGATTCGTTGCAGTATGCGTTCATTGAGTTCGATAAGAGGGAGGATGCCGAACAGGTATGCCTGAATGAAGAGACTTATGATGACGGACTCACTTTCCCAATGCAGGCGTACTTCAAGATGCAGAACGTGCTGGTAGATGACCGAAGAATCTGGGTTGACTTGTGCGTATCGCAGTACGTATTATTTCGTGCAGGCGCTGATGCCCTTGCAGCTCTCAATCCGTGGCACGCCTCAACAACCAGTGGTCCAACAACGTAAAGATGGGCCCACGTCCTGGCGGCCGAGGAAAGGGAGGCTTCGCGGGACGCGATGATCTTGAGGCTACTCGGCGGTACAGAGGCCAATCAGAAGAGCGCGGAAATGGTTATGATATGGTCTTCGACGTGCCGGATCATGGAAGGCGAAGGCGGCGGAGCAGAAGCCGCAGCCCTCGTCGTCGCGATCGTTCGAAGGAGCGTTCGAGACGCTCGCAATCCCCGCACCCTCGACATAGAGACCAGGAGCGGCGCAGGAGTAGGAGTCCAGTCAGACCATCCGGGGACCGGCACAATCGCAGACGCTGACGCCTGCCTTCCGATCTCTGTAACACGGGAGTTGTTCATCTCTGGCGCTGTGGTGTTCCCATCCCTGGTATGTGATCTGCTGTTCCTGAGGCTCTGAACATGAAGCTGAACGAATGACCGTAGGTTACAATGTGGCCCAGTGGCTGCGTGATCCGATATGTAATGCTCCGTGAATCGCCCCCGCTTCACTATAAGTACTCGTGGGCCCGCCCCGTCCCCTATCTAACTCCCTATCCTGTCATCCACCATGTACTCTCGTTTGTTCAACTACCATGATGGCGACTTCATCCTCAGATCAGACTGCCCCCACGATGACAAGGCAATGTGCTCCTCAAAGTCCGTGGACTTCCGTGTCCATCGTTGTGTGCTGTCAGCCGCCTCCCACGTCTTCGAGGGGATGTTTTCGCTACCCCAGCCGCCTTCCGAGGACGATGTGATCATTCCCATCATCCCCCTACCCGAGCCATCCGGAGTGCTGGACACCGTCCTACGCTTCGTCTATCCTATGGAAGACCCTGTAATCGCGACGTTGGACGAACTCGCGCCTGTACTGGAGGCGGCTCGGAAATACGACTTCATGGTAGCCGTGAACCGCCTCCGTCAGCGCCTCGTCGCGCAGGACTTCTTGATGGCTTCTCCTCTCCGCGTCTATGGAATCGCAGTCCAGTATGACCTCACCGAGGAAGCGTGGATCGCCTCCAAAGCGGCCCTCGACATCGCTATCTCGGAGCAGGAGCTGCACGACGACCTGAAACACATTACTGCGTACGACTACCATCGGCTCGTTGTTCTTCGTGAGCAACGCGCTCGGGCCGCCGTCGACCTACTGAAGCCGCCTCGCGAGCTCAAGTGTATGCAATGCAATGGGCGGTGGGAGAAGTCGCGTGACCCGCCGCGATGGTGGGCGGACTACAAGGAGCGGGCGAAGGAGGAGCTCCTCGTGCGGCCAACGACCAGAGTGGTCTTCTCCCTTCCCTTCCTACAGCAGTCAGCGCACGCGGGTTGTACAGGATGTGCGGCGAGCATTCTGAGCTCGTGGTGGTTCTTTGAAAAGCTTAGACGTGACATTGACGATCTACCAGCGACTGTCTAGTCTGGCCGTCTTCGCTCGGCGTAGGATTCTACGGACTTGGCGATGGATGTAACTATCATTACTATCGTGTAGATCGTTATCCCGGGACTGCTTACGATAAGTTAACCGCTCGTGTATAGTCTTCTGTACGGACGCTGCTTCAATTGACTTGCCTGGATATTTTAATCTGCCATATCGCGAAGCTGGCTGTGCCTGGACGAGCGTGACTCCGCGCGGGGAGGGTGAGCACGGTAGCTGAGGTTGGCTCCGTTCCGTGCTCCGGGCGCGCGCACTTAAGAGCACACAGACCTTGATTCCGACCACCATCTCCGCCATGGCTTCGTTCACTCCCCAGCTCGCGTCCTTCAAGGTCCCCGCCATCGACAATGAGCCGATGGTAGGTATCCGCACAGCGATCTAGCACCCCACACCAGTCTTACCAGCGATTACAGAAAGGCTACGCGCCTGGCTCGCCGGAGCGCAAGGCTCTGGTAGAGGCTCTCACTCAGATGGAGAAGGAGCTCCCCTTCGAGGTGCCCTGTATCGTCAACGGGAAGGAGGTACGCGAAACCACCCCCTATCCATGGCTCGCATCTGTTCATCCCAGATGACTCGCGCGATAGGTCCGCACGGGCAAGCTCGCGAAGCAACCCATGCCCGCGACGCATGCGAAGCACCTCTGCACGTACCATGAAGCCGACCAGGCGACGGTCGCGAGTGCGATCGAGGGCGCGCTCGCCGCTAAGGCGGAGTGGGAGGCGATGCCCTGGAACGATCGCGCCGCCATCTTCCTCAAGGCCGCGGACCTCGTCAGCGGGAAGTACCGCTACAAGCTCATGGCGGCGACTATGCTCGGCCAAGGCAAGAATGCATGGCAGGCGGAGATCGATGCTGCTGCAGAGGCGAGCCCTCCATTGCGATGAGTCTCAACATGTCAGTGCTGACTCCCCGCTTTTAGCTCTCGGACTTCTTCCGCTTTGGAGTTAAGTACGTCGAGGAGCTGTACTCTCAGCAACCTGCCAAGAACGCGCCTGGCTGCTGGAAGTACGTCTGCCTTGTATATCTCTGATATCTACGCGATCTAACAGGGAGATGATCTAGCCGAGTCGAGTACCGCCCTCTTGAGGGTTTCGTCCTTGCCGTTTCACCATTCAACTTCACTGCAATCGGTGGTAACCTTCCTGGCGGTAAGTGTGTTTCATCGTGAGGGGACGGATTGGGTATTGATACTTGACGAAGCCCCCGCCCTCGTCGGCAACGTCGTCCTCTGGAAGCCCTCGCCCGCAGCGACGTACTCCAACTACCTCGTGTACAAGATCCTCGCCGAGGCTGGCCTTCCCGCAGGAGTCATTCAGTTCGTTCCTGGTCCTCCCGAAGAAGTCGTCGGTCAGGCGATCTCCCACCCCGAGTTCGCGAGCTTGCACTTCACCGGCAGCACGTTCGTGTTCAAGAAGCTTTGGAAGGACATCGCGGCGAACCTTGACAAGTACAAGGGCTACCCGCGCATCGTGGGCGAGACCGGTCAGTAGTTTCACGACATTGGTTGAGGGCCGATGGTAACAGATATTCCTAGGTGGCAAGAACTTCCACCTGATCCACCCGAGCGCGGAGATCAAGAATGCTGTTAACCAAAGCGTCCGTGCTGCGTTCGAGTACCAGGGTAAGCAGCTTCCTGAAGCACGTAGCATGTGGACATTGGCACTCATGAGCGTCATTATACAGGCCAGAAGTGCTCCGCTTTGTCCCGCCTTTACGTCGCGTCGTCGGTCTGGAACAACGGCTTCAAAGAGCAGCTCCTGAACGAGGTCGCGAAGCTCAAGGTCGGGCCTCCGACGGACTTCACGAACTTTGTTGGCCCGGTAATGTACGACTATCGTATATATCTGGCACGATGCTTGTCATCTGACGGGACATACACAGCGGTCGCCCAGCGTTCGACAAGATCACGAGCTACATCCAGAAGGCGAAGGACGCTGGCGGCGAGATCCTCGTCGGCGGCAGTGGTACGTCTTCTCCGCTCACCTCAGTCTATCTGCTGTGCTAATCCTGGTTGCCACAGCCGATGACTCTGTTGGATACTTCGTGCAGCCCACCGTTATCCTCACCAAGGACCCCAAGTCCGTCACCATGGTTGAGGAGATCTTCGGCCCCGTCTTGACGGTAAGTTACTACCATGCGCTTCGGTAGCTGAAGCTCACATATTCGGATAGGTCTATGTCTATGACGACGCCGACTACGACAAGACGCTCGAGCTGATTGACACCAGCACTTCCTACGCGCTTACCGGTTCCATGTACGTCCATCGATTCCCGAGAATAGTCTTTCCTCGTCTAATCGATTGACTCCTGCGCGCTCAGCTTCTCGTCGGACCGCAAGGCGCTCCTCCATGCGACGAACCGCCTGCGGAACGCGGCGGGCAACGTCTACTACAACGAAAAGTGCACGGGCGCGGTCGTCGGCCAGCAGCCGTTCGGCGGTGCGCGCGCGAGCGGCACGAACGACAAGGCGGGCAGCATCTCGATCTTCTACCGCTTCGTGTCTGCGCGCAGCATCAAGGAGAGCTTTGTCGGGCTCGAGGACTACCTCTACCCCTCGAACCTCGCGTGAACGCGCGCGCGCGTGTGAGTAAGTCAGGATCGGGGGAGAGGAGAAAGAGACGTATATAGACGCGGAGGATGGAAGGTCAAAAGGGAACAAGTGAAGCATTACAGACCACTGTATCGATTATTGGAGAGCTGTATGTGTGTCAAGTACGCCGATCTACTAGTGTACAATGCTACAAGTCCGTCCATGGATACACTGAAGGATGACCAGAGCCAACGAGTCTAGCTCAGGGAAGCGGGTGAGTGGCAAGTATGGTGCGAAGGCGGACTTCAAAGGCTCACAATGTAATGTAAAGGGACCTCGACGTCTATGACTTCTTCGTCGTAGGTGTCCCTATCTCCAACTTGACCTAGGTTCCCACTTCAGCATCACGCCTACAGTCACCCGTGTCGCGTTACTCACCTTCCCCACAGCACGCTCGATTTCCCCGCCCAAATCCTCCGCATACTCCCTGAACCCCGGCAAGAAATTGACTCTACAGCACTCGCACTCCGCCGCGCGCGTCAACGCGCTCCGCCACAGGCCGCGGTCGAGCGTGACGTCGCCCCACGGCCGGTTGCGCACGACGAGCGCGAGCTTGTACACGTACATTAGCCACCAGCGCGGCGCGCTGTGCGCACGGAAGTGCGCCCACGCCTCTGCGCTGCGCTCGTCGAGGAAGACGTGGCACGTGCTGTTCCGTTTCTTCGACGGGGAGCATTGGCGCATGTCCCGCGCGGGGTCTGGGGGCGGGGCAGGCACGCGTTCGGAGCGGTGGGAGGACTCGCGACGGTGCGAGGCGTGCGAGGAGGGCGTGGCAGAGGTGTCGGCGGTGCCGTGCGAGGAGGTACTCCGGTGGTGCGTCCGTCCTAGGTTGGGGCTGGCAGTCGGAGACGTTGTGAGTGTTGAGGAATCGGACGGGGCAGCCCCGGAGTAGGTGAGTGCGTGCGTAAGGACGCACGCCGCGGCGGCCTGCCCGCACTGGTCGTGGTAGACGAGGAGGCGGAAATAGTCTGCGGCAGGGATCTCCTCGAGCTCCTCGACGTAGCGATGGCGTAGCTCCTGGTACGATATCCGCAGGAGCGCCTTCGCGGCTGCAGCGCGGATGGCGGGGAGATTGAAGCGGTGCGCGACGGCGAAGACACGCAGGGCGTCGCCTGGGAGGTAGGACAGAAGCGCGAGTCGAAGAGCAGAGATGAGCGGGGCGATTTCGTACTTGTATGCTGCTGTGAGGAGTGACTTCAGTGTTGAGAAGGAGGAGGGCGATGGTCGTGTGAGGGGGTATACATGTCGGAGGAGCGATGCAAGGGTCGCACTATCTTCTGGAACGAAGATGATACCATAGCATACAGCTGTGCTATCCCTTGCGGGAGGACCTGGAGTGCGTTCTGCTAAGCGGTCTTCCAACATCTGTCGGAACACTGGCGAGGCGAGTGACAATAGGGCCGAGTGCAACCGGAAGTCGACTGCGTCGGATGAGCGGAAGATGACGTCCGCCGAAGGTGAATCAAGTAGTTCAGGTGGGACAGGCTCTGTGGTGCTCTCTGGCCCGGGATGTGCAGCAGCGGGATTGGGACTGGGTGGGGGCTCGAGAATGGAAGTGACAATGGAGACCGGCCTTGCTTTTTTGGCGCCGCTGCTGCTATGCTTCACGACACCGTGCTTTGGGCTGGTGCATTTAGCCATGTAGTGCGATACGCGGTAGTACACGCCTGCGGAGATGTCTTTGAGTTCGTCGACAAAGGCGCAGTGGGCGGTGTATGCGAGGGGTACGAGCGACTCTGCTTCGTGAGTGAGGTCGAGAGCGCATGCGATGGCAAATGCACGGAGAGGTTGTGACTGGCCGAGTTTGACGAGACGACTACGAAGAAGGGATGTCGCCTCCTCCATCATATACTTCATGGCCGCCTCGAGCACGGGCCTGAGCTCGTCCAGAGTAGCGAAGTCGGGGTCGTCAATGGGATAGCACAGTCGAAGGAGCTTGTCCAGAGTTTGGCTGTCCTCGGTCAGGCGGATGACCGGGAGACCGTCCTTGGTGTCATCGTCGTCGAGGGCACCTGGAGGAGGCTGGGGAATGCTGAGCATGTCCTCGAATATGCATGATGCTTCTGCAAGGATTGACCTGCGGACCCAGAAGTCGACGTTGTCGCAGGAGCGGAGGATTGCGTCTGCGGCTGCTTTGTTGAACGGATACGCGGCGTTCGTTACCGCAGGCGGTGTGAGGGTGGCAGTTGTCGCTGTCGACAGCGACGTTCGGCTAGCCGGGGAGTTAGCGAGGGAGGCCATGGAAGATTGGGTAGAGAAGGGAGGAGGACGTGCATGGTTAAAGAGAAGAAGTACGGAGGTGGCTGTGGGCTTTGTGGAATGCACAAACGACGACGACCGTCCATTTCCATTTCGCACCCATTGCCGCTCCGAGACAAAGCTATAGTCGCGTCTGCCACAACCGCGTCTTGCACCTCACGTGACCGTGCCTCATTAATCATCCCTGCCGGCGCTTGCATGCCTCTGCAAGTTGTCTGTGGACCTGGATGAGCTCTGTCTGTTCCCGCTCCGTTCTACGCCCTCGCTCGATTTCCCGCAACACCGCATGTATTTTGCACAGATTATACACCGCCAGGAATGCATCTACGCAAACATCAAACCAGGACCACAGCGCCAGCTCCAAGCTCTTCGAGGACGCAGCCAGAGAGGAGGCTGAAGAAGAGGCTGCCGCACAAAAGTCGTCGACGCTCTCCATGTTAGAGAGCCAACAAGAGAACTGGACTGGCGATGAGCCTGTTCAACATGCAGTCCTCCGGATGCTTGTCGACAAGTACAAACCCATGCGTTCTGGTCCGATCAGGACCGCCGAGCAAAAGCTCAAGCAAGCTCCGCCTCAGGTACGCTCCGCCGACTCGCCCGCGGACGCAATCGTAGAAGAGGAGTTGTCCGTTGCAATGACGCGTACGGCGGAGGAGGCACCTACCCGCCGCTACGTTCCCGGAGAGCCCATTCTACCGGGAGTCGAGGGCCATCGCCCCTGGCATACGACGTTCACGGTGCCTTCCCATGCGACCTCGAACATCCGCTACGGAAATATTCCGCCTCCCAGGCCAGCTCGTGCGCCTTCCCCGCTTCCACTTGATGAGAAAGCGAAGAGGAAAGAGCGGGAAACGAAGAAACGTATGGAGCAGGGGACTAGGCTCTCGAGGGCTCGCGAGTCTACTATCGACTACCGCCTCGGTATCAAGGGTGCTGTAGCCGAGCAGCTCCGCAGACCCAACCCTGTGTCGTTGAAGGGCTGGGCGAATTTGGTAGAAGACAGAATAGAGGTATGTGACGTATATTTGCCCCGGTATTATGAGATTTGACTATCATGCGTACCCGTATAGAAAGCTCGCCAGGCTGGCCTGTTCAATAATGTCAAGGGCCGTGGTCAGCCGATCACCCGGGTTGCAGAGGACAAGAATCCATTTATTGGACGAGAAGAATTCCTCATGAACCGTATTGTGCAGCGTCAGGGCGCGGCTCCTCCCTGGGTCGAGGTCCAAGGCGGTCCGTCCTTCTCCATCCTCCGCGCATAGCCTAGTGTGCTTACTTTGCCCTGTTATTTCTTTGCGCAGAACTTGAGTCCGCTGTGGCTTCCTTCCGCGAAGTGGTCAAGCAGTCCTGGACGCGGCGGGCCCTCCGTATGATCACCTCTGCGCACCCAGTCGCCCTATTGCCCAAACTCACCCTTGATGATGTCATCGCCATGCGCGATCCCGAATGGGAGGCGCGTGAGCGAGGCTACCACGACACCGCGCTGAACGAGCTGAATTCCCTTGTGCGCAAGTATAACGGGATGGCACCGTACGCGGTGCGCAGACCCTACTATATGCTCACCGCAGAGTTGGAGCGAGTGTACAAGGAGGCTGCGGAGGACATCCTGAAGGGATTGGAGGAGAGAGCTCAAGGTATTCGGCCTCGCAGACCTGCTGGTCACACCTTGAACGACGACGATGAAGGCGGCGGCGGCGGGACCAGCGCGGGTGTAGACTGGGGAGGCTTCAGACTACGAGACATGGTCCGGGATTTGGTCTCTGCCATCCGTGGACGTTAGTCGTTCTAGCTCCCTCTGACCTCCGAGGAAACTGCTACGTGCGTGTGATGACGGCTACGATGTTCGAGGTCGTGGCCGTTGACGTTACGCAGTTCTCATGGTGGGTACCGCCCATGTGCTGTGCATTCAATTGCTGTACCTTGTATGTAGTCTATACTGCTGTCATTCGCTGGAGGGATTGGATGGTGTAATCTATCTGTACGTCCTAGCATCCATGTGTATCTCGTGCTCTAGCATCGTGGTTTTGCAGCTTGTCTTCGGACCACAGCCATCTCTTCTCTCATCTTCCCCGCAACAGCCTCAGCTGGTCAGTGAGTGATCGTCCTCATCGTGGGCGATGTCCCACACCTCGCCGCCTCCAGCTGGTGGATTGATGTCGCGTGGTTTCGGTGTGTGCGATAGGCGCTACATGTATCGAGCATCAGCACCAGGTCACATCGCAATACCGTAGCACACGCCAGTAGAGAGCATCCAATCTACCCGTCAAGCACGGGAATGGGGACTGCCATGCATCAGAGGTGCAAGCGAATGCTCGCGAAGACCTACGGAACCTGTCCATGGCCTCGCGATCTTGGCGCCGAGAGCACACCCGACGGAGATGAGCGCGCGACGGCCCACAATGGCTCGCGACGGGCGTCCGCGGGGGAACAATGGCGTCGCGGACGGCGAGCGAGAACAAGGACGCGGCCACGTCCGTGCGCGTGCGAGGTCGACGGTCGTGGTGGATCAGGGCTCGCGGTGAGCCGGCCGCGCGGAGGGAGGTGGTTGGTGGTTGGTGCCCAGGGACACTGGCGCGCCTCATGGCTGCCTCGCGCGTGCGGGCACCCCGCGAAGCGAGCCCGCGCCCCATCTAATCTATAAAAGCCCGGGCTTTCTGCCTCTTTTTTCCTCCCTCCTCATCTCTGGTGACCTCCTCGCCCACGCCCCCGCCCTCGCTGCTCTCGCCTTCGCCGTCGTCGTCGTCCACGCCGATTTCGCTGCCTTCGTTGCCCTCGGCCCCATCAAGCACGCGCCTCGCTTCGCACTTCTAGCGCCCGTTATTGTCCTCGCTGCCCACCCACGCACAACCCCCCTCCGTACCCACCGACCACAGCCATGTCTTCCTACGTCGCATCCGATGAGATTGTCGTGAGTGTCTGTTGCCTGTGTGACGGCCTTTATGTGGTCGCGGTGCATGCAAAGACGATAGAGACTGACGTCCTGCTCCACTCAGCCCGGCGACATCGTCGCTGTCCAGCACTCCCAGGGCCGCCGTGAAGGCCTCGTTGTCGGCTCCCACATTGACTATGCTGTATGTCTTCATCTATGATAATAACCAAGCCATCGCGCTGACTTGCCCCCTCATGCAGGGCCGCCAAATCGTCGAAGTCCAGCTCGAGCCCGGAGACATCTACCACGCATGGTAAGTCCCCCATTCCCCCCTTCCCCCCCACCTCCTCTGCCCCTTCTCGCACCTTCGGGAGAAGGGCGGCACGGGGGCGCACTGTGTGGGAGCGCGCGAGGTCACAGTGACTGATGCTCACTCCCTTCTTTCCATCCCCGTCGTTGCGCAGGTACCCGACCGTGACCCGCGTGCGCCGCACCATCTCGTACACACGCCCTTCGCCGCAACACAAGCGCACCATCGAGCGCACCATCTACTGGTGATCCCGCTGCACGCTTCTCTCCTTGCGCGGCATCGCGCTGGCCTACGGTAGCAGCATCACGGACCCCCGGACTATTTGGCACATTTTTCTGACCTCGACCTCGGCTTCGACCTCTCGGACTCGGTGAAACGGGAGCGCCCGCTGTGCGCGGTGGTCTCTAAATCGCCGCGGCTTCCCATACCATACAGCGGAGGAGCGCACGATGCTTTCTGTGTGTGTGTGTTGTACTTTCCTGCCCGCGCCCATGATACATGATACGTAGGATCATCCCGCGAAGGCGCGGATGTGCTCGCGCGTCGATCTCTGCACAGTCCGGCATGCCAGTCTTCCATCCCGCCCACTAGTTTCCCCGTCTGTGTACTGTTGTGACATACCTAGGAAGGCGCGATGCGCCGGTGTACTTGCCTGCACACTGGTTCCTCTTTTCCGACTCCTCTTCTCGCCTGGATACTTCTCTCACTCGTCACGGTTGCTCCCTTTTCTCGTTCTGCGCTCTCGCATATGTATGTAGATAGATCATCCACCTCGCTCGCATCGCTCATTCTTTGGTATCACGAAGCATGGCCTCAGCAGTGTTGAACGATCTCTGCTCAGCGTTGACTCTGGACGGATGCATATGAGGACGATGTATGTATTGACAAAAGAAGTTATACGTTTCCGCCACATCGTCAGACGTCAACGGGCTGTGAGAGTGATCCAGGGTGTAGGTAAGTGATGTGTATTGCGCCGCAAGAGGACGACGATATACAGAGAGGTAACTAGGGGAGAAGACGGGAGGAGGGAGGGATACGTCGATTGTGTAGAGTACGGAGAGGATAGGAGGGGAGGGTGTCGGGTGTCGCATACAGGATAGACTAAACCAATAAATGTAGAGCGGCAAAGCAGAGAAACGATCTGTATATCCAACGAACGGATTATGCTCGTAGGGTGGTAGGCGGAGCCGTCGTCGTGGGCGATGCAGGGTGCCCGTCCGATTGCTGCGAGATGGACCGCCTGCTCTTCCGGAGCCGCCCCGACTTGCTCGACGGCGTCGGGGACAGCGGCGGGCGCTGTGGGGAGATGGGCGGTGCTGCCCCGCCATTCGGCGGCGTGTGCGGACGAGTCGATTGGTGGTGATGGTGTTGGCTATGTTGCTGTTGGTCACTGGGCTGGGACTGGTGATTATGTGAATGCGAGTGTGAGTGGGAGCGGGAGTGATGAGAACGTCCGTTTGCCTGGCTCGCATCGCCGTTCACCGAGGGCTTCGTACTCGCAGTCGAGCTGGAGCTCTCGGTCCTTGACATTGGGGGCGCGCTCGGCCTCAGGCTTCTATGCGCAGACGTCCGCCGTACGATGCGCGGTCCCAGCATCTTACTACTATCCTCGCGCCGCTCTCTACTCTCGCGCCTTCGCTGCGAATGAGCGGCATCGCCATTCCGCCTGCTCTCCCTCCTCGATAGCTCGGCGCCTCCATTGGGTGTTGCAGACGCGTGCGACTCCTCCGCCTTGACCGTTTCCTCAGAACCGCGTGGCGAGCCCGAATACGGCGACGACCGCGGCTGCTGCACGCGCTCATAATAGAGCATGAACGCGCCAGAGCCCTCCTGCAGGACGCGCTCGATCCCGCACTCCTGGACGCTATCGTCGGATATGCGCAACCACCCGCGTCCGGGGCGCGCGCCCGAGTCATCCTCGTCCCGAACGGGCCCGTATCGCTCGCATCGCGCGCAATCGCATCCTAGTGGGCAGGCAAGCCTGGGAGGCGCGAAGCGGCGCTCCCTGGTGGAGAGCGGTCGAGGCTTGCGTCGGAAGCAGACGTAGTGGCCAAAGGAGTGCTGACCGTAGTGGCACACGACGGCGGAAAGGCGGTATAGTGTACGGGGGACAGCGTACGTAGAAGGTGTGGGGGTGATGGATCGCTGGACGGGGATGGGGGGAGGCGGGGATGAGATAGGTGCGGATGGTTGGGTGGAAAGCTGTCCGGAGGTAGTATATGGAGTGAGGTCTAGGATCTCTGGGAAAACGACGCGACAGTTATTCTTGGCGGCGTAATGGCCATAATGCATCGAGCGGTTGAGGTGAAGAGCGAGTACTGGTGGTGGCTACGGACGGGTCAATGGGGTAATTAGGGAGGCAAATGCATGACTTACACGAGCGACCATAGATTGCTTAGTAGATGCTCGACTGAACACCTTTTCCATTTTCACACCCTTGATGTCCTCCTCAATCCGACCCTCGTCCAAGGCAGCCTTCACGCGGCCTAGGAGTTTGCGAGCATCTCGAGCGCGTTTCTTCTTGGAGGAGGACGGATCGGTCGATGCTGAAGATGCCTCGGTCAAACGTTCGGCCTCCTGTTCTAACCGCTTGTGGGTGGCAAGCATAGAACATTTACGGCAGATGCAGTCGCTGAGAAGCTCCAACCTCGTGTAATCTTCAAGACACTCCTCGAGACGGCATGCAGCCTGAGTGAATGATATCAGCAGGAAGCGGGAGAATTGTAAGGGGTCATACATACCACCATGCGAGGCACGGCGAGCTGCCAATTATCAAACGGGAAATGCATGACAGCCTCCGTGTACCCACACTCCATGCAGCTACGTCTGTTCGCAGTGAGGCCGTCGAACACCGTCTGACTGAGGTCGCGAACAGTCAAAGCATCTTCCTTCGTCAAGCCTCCCAAACCTCGATCTCGCCGGCTCTCTTTCGCCACAGCAGACGCCTCGCTCTTGATACATTCAGAGAGGAGCTGGAAAAGCTCCTGCGCGTCTTGATGCTCACGAGAGGAGAATAAGGAATTGTGCTTGCCCGGATTGTGGTTCGACAACGCGGCGATGATGTCAACGGGGCGTATCGCACGCGGGGACGAAGAGGGCGTGTTGAGGACTGTCATCTGCCTCGTCAAGTGAGGTACACGTGAACGGACTGAGGGTACTAACGGCGAACGAGCTCCCTTAGAGAGTCGATAACGGGGGTAGGCACATCCAATGTCTCAGCTCTTGCGTGAACTTGCTCTAACTGAGGCTGAAGATATGACAAGGATGCCATGGCCTAGATGACGAACAGGTATGAAGGGGGTGGTTCCTTCAGTTCATGTATTTTGCACGTACCTGTAGGGTGGAATTCATGAAGCAATATGTGCCCGAGATGTTGACAAGTCCGGGATAGTATCCGTCCTCACTTGACCCATCGTAGGAGCTTTCTGGGGCAATGTATGGGTTTCTATTGCCATGGGAGTAAGTACACTATCGGCAAAACGCACCTTGGCTAGAGGTTCGCGCAACCTGGTCATCCCGAGTACGAACGTGCCTCCTCTTCAGCTTCTTCCTATCTGAGCCTGCAGCAGACGAGGATCCATCTGACCAGTTCCAGGGCAAGATGAACGCCAGAGAGTCGAAGACCATCAAGACGGTGGCTGCGATCGAATGGCGGTACGAGTTTACGACGAGCACAAGCGTCGGAACGAGGACGAGGAAGACAAGAGGCGCTATTTGCTGAAAAGCCGGACTGGAGAGGACTTGGAAGACGTAGTAACGGAAGTCGTGGTGCAGCATCTAGCTCAGATTGACGAGCTTCCTCGTACTGACGACATGGGTCAGCAGAAGACAGTAGTTGGCAGAAACTTGCCTCGACTTCGCCGCCAGCTGAGCGTAAGTCGGGGCGCCAGTGTTAACATAATATGAGCCTAATACCGCGTCTTGATAACATGGCTACCTGGCGCAATGGTAGCGCGTTTGGCTTCGATTGCCGACGGCTACAACGTGACTCACACACCGTGTGACGTCACGGTCACGGCACCAAAAGGTTGCAGGTTCGAGTCCTGCGGTGGTCATTCCTTTTTGCCAGTTCGAATTGGACGGTGATTAATGAAGATTTTTAGAGATTCGTGTTCCAGCTAGTATGGCATCTATTATACGTGCGTTACAGCAACAAGATGGAGAGAATAGCACAAGTTCTATCAAAACATTGGGCGCAAGAAGACGAACGAGCATTAAAAGAGATACCCTCGAGTTGAACAACATACTCAGTATCCGGGCCGGCTGCCGAGACGCGTCTGGGTTGATTGAGACGCGTCGGTGGCGGAGTTGTTCAAGTGCTTTTGTCAGTGATCGCCTGCCGCAGCTTGTCCGTCTCCTGCCTGCTTCTCCGGGATCCTCGTATTTGGGACCACACTCTTTATTGGTTCGTCTTCTTGGATACATGGCTGCCACCGCTCTTCTCTCGCGACACTCCTCCAACCCGCTTGAAGTGTCTTCTTCAGATACGCGGAACCGCGCATACCTCAGGGAGCTCATGGAGGCTCAGCAGCTGGCTCGCCATTACGCTGCAGAACAACCTTCATCGGACGACCCTCTGAACGAGTTCAACCTGCCCGAACTTGAACGATACCATTCCCATCTCGCTCAGCTCTACACCCCCGCACAGGCATCTGCATACCAGTACGGCGCGTCCGCGGGCAACGTACCCGAGAAACCAATAGAGGTGGACGAGGAAATGCTTAGCGACGGCGAGTCTGGAGAGGAAGAGATGGAGCAAGACGAAGACCAGGAGTCGGAAGAAGATGAAGACGGTGACACCGATGAAGAGTTGACTATCTACCTCAAGTCTCGCGACGAGCAAGCAGAAATTGAGGAAGAAATCATGGACCTCGAGTCTGCTGTCCCTGAACTCACAGAAGACTACAAGATTATCGACAGGCTCGGAACAGGCACGTTTTCCGCAGTGTACAAAGCTATTGACCTCGGTTACCACACCAAGTGGGACAATTCCGAATGGCACGGACACCATCCACCAACGTCGTCTGCATATTATCAAACCGTACCACATCCACCGGGGAGTAAGGTGTTCGTCGCAGTCAAGCGCATCTACGTGACAAGTGGACCAGAACGAATACGCAACGAAATCTCCATCATGGAGGACTGCAGAGGTTGTCGGCACGTCTCCCAGCTCATTACCGCATTTCGCAACCAGGACCAAGTAGTTGCTATAATGCCCTACCACAAGAACGACGATTTCCGAGTACGTTTCATGCACTCATACGATATATGCGCGTTACTCACGCATATATGCAGGATTACTTCAGGTACCTCCCTTTGGAAGGTATCAGAGCGTACTTCCGATGTATGTTCCGTGCATTGCGCGACATTCACTCACGAGGGATCATACATCGCGACGTCAAGCCTGCGAATTTTCTTTTCGATCCTCGGACTGGCATAGGCACACTTTGCGACTTCGGTTTGGCTTGTGTACGTGTGCAGAGGAACTCCCATGGTGCATACTGTCTATGCTGACATCAAAGATCTCAGCGTGCAGAACGCGGGCCTTCACTGGGTGCATGTTTGCACACTGCACCGACTCGTGAATTCCCCCATGGTCGCCTCAAACCCAGGTCAGAGTATGACGTCGACCACATCAAACGAATGCAGAAAGAGGGTCGTATGCGGAGCGCGGGACCTTCGGACAAGGTAGGATATCCCGAGAAGGATACACGGTAGGTTGTCTCGCATCCTCATCTCTTGTTATGTTACTGGACGCTGCTTCTGGACAGACCACACTCCAAGGCCAACCGTGCAGGTACAAGAGGCTTCCGAGCGCCCGAGGTGCTCCTGAAATGCGGAGAGCAAACAGGAGGTATGTGTATACTGATCGTGAGGACGGCCATTACAACTCAACTCTCATGTATCAAGCCATCGACGTGTGGTCGGCAGGAATGATCCTCTTGTTCTTTCTAACAAAGAAGTTCCCTCTCTTTCAGTCCAACGACGACACGGAGGCCCTCATGGAGATTGCGACAATCATCGGGAGACGACGGATGGAGAAGACCGCTACTCTGCATAGTGCGTTGACAAACATATCTTCCAGTGGTCTCACGTATAATACAACGGTCCCCTAGGTCGATTATTCCAGTCGAACGTTCCGTCTCTCACGCAGGACGGCATAACCTGGAAGGAGTTCGTCGAGCGACAAAATCCCTCCCTGCGCGTACCACCAGAACCCGAGCCATCATACTATCCTTACACCCTTCCCGAATACCGTAGCCGTACACGCCCTCCACCTTCCTCATCATCAGGCTATTCGCCTGGACGATCCTCGCCCTCCTCTCCAGTCGAACCCCGGGGCCCTTCTCCAACGCAGTCAGAAGCGGACAGGTATTCCGCCGAGATCGACGTTGCGCTCGACTTCCTCGAGAAAGTGATGGAGCCCGAGTCTATTCGCCGGATGACGCCACGGAAGGCCCTCTACCACCCGTTCTTGCGCGAGCCAGACGCCGTGGAGGACGACGAGTTCGCACCAGCGCCATTTGGGGACGGGATCTGTGGTGACCTGCACTTCATCGACGACGAGGACGAGCTGTGCGTGAAGGTGCGCGTGGAAGGCAGGGACGATTGGGTCGTGCGCAGGGTGCAGGCGGGGGAGGGGATCGCAATCGGCAAGCAGCCATGTGAGTTCCATCGCGACATGCCTGAGTTCAGTGGGCTCGCGAGTGTAGGGGATGGAGGTGGTTGCGACGAGGTAGTGTATGGATAGTGTGTACGAACATAATGACATTCTGCGCGGACGGTGATTTGATAGACGATGGTTCGTGGATCATTAAAAGGCTGACTAGTTGATGACAGGCCTACACAAATGAATCCTTTCCCATGACAAACTAGGTGAGCAAGCTCAGCGGTGAATTGAATATACCTTGATTTCACAGCATAGATCGAATAGAATCAAGGATAACGAACGTAGTAGTAGAGAGTTGGCAGCTGGAGAGCGGATGTAAATCGGATATAATGAATGCACAGCTTCAAGCTTCTGTATACTCGGGAGGCACGTCCTCAACTTCCTTTGGCAACGGTGCACACTGGCCATCGGCGGTAGTACCGAACCGTATTCCTGAATCCGAGTGGTATACGCTCGTAGTGGTGCCAGCGTCAGACACAGACGAGGGCGATCGCTTGAGGTCTGTAGAAAGGGTAACGGCGAAGACGCCGCGATGAGGTAGACGTTGGGCGTGCAGAGTGAGAGTTTTCGTACCTTCAGCGAAGAGATGCACAGCGCTGACGTGCCGGTCGAGTTTCGCATCCCGCTTCTGCCTCCTCTTGACGATCCAGCGGTGCACCGCAAAGGCGAACAGCGAGAGGACTACGAGCCCACCCACGACGCCGCCAAGGATGGGACCGACAAGGGAGGAATCGCCGCCAGTCCCAGACGGAGACGATTCTCCAAGGTCCGCGGTTAGGACGTCGACCGGCGCGTACTGAATATAGTCGAGGATGAAAGGCCAGTTGTTCTCCTCGTCCCCATGCGAGACGGCGATCTCCAGCGTGTGCGCCCCAGCCGAAAGGTTGGTCTGCTGGAACAGGAGGAATCCATACACGGGCTCGGAGGGGTCGGAACTAGTCCCTGCTGTGAGGGGCAAGGTCGCATCGCCGTCGAGAGTCAGGATGGCGGAAGGGGGTTGAATATCATCTGCCACCGAGGGTGGGATTACAGCAACGTAGACCTCGACAGATGTGCCTGTCATTCATCTCGTTAGCAAGTCTGCTGAGACGTGCATGGAAATAACAACGACCATAACGCACCGTTGAAGCTCAGCTTCGCTGTGGCATTCGTGAAGCCTGCGGAATACGTCGCATCATGGACGCTGTCCTGGTGGGAGAGGTGTTTCCAAAGATCGGGCGTTTCGTAATCGATGGCTGGGTCAGCATCGTCAACAAGCACAACGGGCGTAGAGGCCATGTTTCTGGCGCATGAAGCAAGGATTGTGCCAATAGCCTGGGAAGACTGCTGTCTGAACCTGGTCGAGGGGGAGTTCGAGATGGTCTGTAGGTCTGGGTTGTGTGGTACCTCGGCCACACACGGTGCCTAGTAGTCATTAGAGGCGGCGTTCCTCGGGCAGGCTCGGGCAGGCTGGGATAGGCCGAGGGCCAGTGAATGATGAGAGAAGCGGGAAGGGTGAGTTTCGGAAAATGCCAGACATAGGTATAGTACCCGGTCGGCAAGGTGGTTGAATGGCTAGCAGGATACTTCGCCGGAGCGGCACGATATGGCACTTGCGATTCAACGCAGTGTGCATTTGAGAACTGCTGCGAATCTGAGGTAACTCCGGGAATGCCGACTCAGAAGCGAACATCCGCAGGCCAGCTGCACGAAACTTGGACATTTGGCTGACACGGCAGGTGAAATCCCTCGTACTTGCTGCCCAAGGCCATCCCGCTGAGCTGTCCCATACAGAGCGGATCTCCGATACCTACACATTGTGAGAACTGTGAGGAAACACCGGCAACTCTGGTTCGTGAGGCAGTGCGGTGCGTATGCGCAGCAGCATGCATCGCTTTGCGATTCAATAGAGTCTGCTGATGACCTACGTGAGAGTGAGCTGGTCAATGCACTAGCCGAACGCAACATCAAGAAGGATGCACAAACATGTTGCATGATATTCCGGGATTGAATATCATGCCGCTCTTTAGGTGGGAGTCGAGGGTATACGCCAAAGGTTTAGTACTTAGTACAACCATTCACCCAAAGTACTACGATGATACAGATACAAACAAAGCACGCCGGGCTTGATCCGGAATGCGCGGCATCTCTACTCCCTATACGCTCGTCCCACCGGACGACCTAGTACTCGTACAATTTAATGCTCCGTATACTGTGGAGGAATCTCCGAATACGCATCGTCCGATCGAGCATCCTCCAGAGCTGGACCGCCCTCGCCGCGTTCACGGGCTGTCGGTGGGCCGAACCGCAACCCTGAGTCCGAGTGATATACTCTGACTGAGGCGCGGCGGGCACTTCGCAAGAGTCTCGCGGCGGCGCTCCCCAGTTGACGCTGTGAACCTGGTTTCAAGGCCGACCTCTCCGTGACCGGGGAGGTTGGTGACTCGACGACAGGCGACGCCGCGCCTGACGTTGGCGAGAGAGGTGTAGCGAGGAAAGCAGAGACCGCGATGGGAGGTGCTGCCGGCCGGAGGGGCGGAACGGGGGCGATGGCTAGGGGACGTGGGGGTATAACGGGGAACGCTTTGGGCTCTGACACTGTCGTTGAGGATGAGGCGCGACGGCATCTGGGGCGGATTCAACAATAAACGTACTGTGTCTCGAGGGGCCACTGGCGGTGAGTGCGCAGTGGGGAACCGCCAAGATCCTTCTCCTACGTCTCCTGAGCCAGATATACACGGTGAACGCCAAGAGAGCAGTGAATACAAGGCCACCGATGAGACCGCCAATGACAGGACCCAGAGGAGACCCGCGGTGCTTCTCTGCGAGGGATGCTTGGGCAACTGTAGGCGAAGGCGATGACGACGACGACGCTGTGCTGCTGCTGCTTGCAGCCATAGTGTCGTCAAGCGGCACATACTGGATGTAATCCAGCATGAACGGCCAACCGTCCTCCTCGTCTGCGTAGTTGACAAGAATCTCCAGAGTATGTGGACCAGCGGTCATGTTGTACGATGCGAAGAGCAAGAAGTTATACTCAGGATCCAACGAGTTAGAAGTCAACCCTGCCGACACAGGCTCTGACGGTGCGCCATCGACGGTGAAGGTAGCCTCGGGAACGTCAATGCGCTTCTGCGTCTGAGGCTGTATCACAGCGACGTAGACTTCGACGGAAGTGCCTACGAGACCACATAGCTGTCAGCATGCCTGTCATTGCTATCAAAGACCGCAGTCAAAGAATTACCATTGAAGCTGAGCTTCGCAGTAGCGTTCGTGTAGCCCGCCGAGTACGTCGCGTCATGAACGTCAGCTGCATACTTGGTGTGATTCCAGAGGTCCGGAGTGCCGTAGTAGATGGCGGGGTCGGCGTCATCGACGATGACGACGGGGGTGGCGGTCATAGCTCTTCATGCAGTGCTCGTTCTCTGTGCAGGGCGAGCTGTTCGCGGGAAACCGAAGCGCGTATCCTGCGCGAGCGTAGCAATAAACAGCACCTCTATCGCGGGCTGCGCCGGAGTTCCTTGGAAAGCCACAACGGACGCCACACGGCGAGTGCGGGAGGAACTAACAAGTTCGCTTGGTGCACCTCTATCGCACTTCGCTAAACGGCCGCTGGAATGAAAATAGACTATGTTCAGTGATGGCCTCTCATATGTTCACGTAATAGTTCGCAAGCGCATTCTGAATATCTGGCCATTGGACACATGCAGCCCATCGGCCGCCAAGCTTTGATTTGGAGGGCGATGGTGCTGTTAAATCCGAGCAACTGTGCTTGCATCTCACAACAGTTAGCGTTGCCAATCGGAGATAGGCCCCTCGTGGACACACGCACTTTCAACAGTGGAACCTCGTCCGGCACCGCCGCACCATCAACGCGTCGTCAATCATCACTTCTCGAGAACGCAGGGTCGTACTGGTTGGGGCTGTGCTAGCCATACTTGGGCGGTGAGCGGTGTCAATGGCGACACCAACGCATTAGAGTAACAGGGTATATGCGGGTCTAGAAAGATCAGATGTACCGTAGATAGCCACAATTTGGTGATGGTAAGGTGCACAACAAGCGGCAAGAGGAAGAGAATGGGCTAGTGCTCCGTATATTCTGGTGGGACCTCTAAAATCGCTATGTCAGAGTGGGTATCCTCCGGCGGAGGCTCTTGCAGAGGGTCTGGCGGAGCGAACCGAATGCCCGAATCTGCGTGGTATATCGTAGCGGACGCCCCTGCCATCGGCGGTCTTGGTCTGCTCGGTACTCGAGGATCTCCTTTCCCAGACGCGTTTTCTGGCCGGCGTGATGCTGGTGGGGCCGGCGCAGAACTGGGCGCAGGAGAATATGGCGCGGATGGTGAGCCTTGCATCGACACAGCTTGGACCATGTGAGGCAGAGACGACAACGGCGCACGGGGTGCATGAGCGCCTTCGGATGAGGGATGGGCAGATGTGGGTGCTGGGGTCGAGGACCCCAGCGCAAGGCGTGACCCATTCCCTGCAGTGCTGGACGAAAGAATGGACGGAGCCGTCGGAGTAATCGGTCGAGGTTCTGGCGGCTCTGTCATTACCTCAGGATTACTGCACGAGAACTGCCACGACGCACCAGGGTCGAAAAGGTCCACCTCTTTCGCGGATTGGTACGCGTACGAAGTGCGCCTTTGCCGCCTAGAGAACCAGAGATATGCCGCACCCAACAGCAGTACGAGCCCAACCACGCCTCCGATCACGCCACCCACGATGAGACCCACAGCCGGCTTGCTCTTCTTGACTGCCGAGTCAGTCGGATGAGGGGTTGAAGTGGCGGTGGTGCTGGCAGGTGATATACTAGTCGAGTCGCTCAGCGGGGCGTACTCGATGTAATCCAGGATGAATGGCCAGTTGTTCTCCATGTCCCCATGCTCGACAAAGATCTCAAGCAAGTGTTGTCCAGCAGTCACGTTCGAGAGTCCGAAGTAAGCATACCCATAGACTGGCGAGTGGTCCCCTTGCGCTACGGCCGTCCCGAAGAGTCCACTCTGGCCGTCCAAGGTAATCCGCACAGAAGGAGGCTCGACGGACTTCGTCGTATTGGGCGGAACTATCGCGCCATACACCGCGAGAGTAGATCCTAGCGTGGACAACCAGAGCTTCCAGTTGAATTCACGCACCGTACTGAGAATCTTCGACCCCATGCACCGTTGAAGGCAAGCTTAGCACTCGCGTTCGTAAACCCCGCCGAGTACGTGCCGTCCTGGAAGTCATTCTGATGGTCTTTGTGGCGCCAAAGGCCAGGTGTTTCGTAAGAGATGGCGGGATCTTCGTCGTCGACAATCACAACTGGCGTAGTCGCCGAGATAGCCATGGGTCGGGGTGGGTGCCTAGCAGTGTAGCACCGCCAGATACGATGATGAGGCTTGAGCGCGAGAAAGAGTGGGTCACTGTGTAGGGTGCCTCGGACGGCGTTGAACGGCTAACTTAAACGCCTCGCCGCCTCGCTCGCGCGGCGGGTGCATGATGGCCGGCAGCGCAGCTTGGTGACAATGTGAGACCCATGCTCGTCCCAAATCCTTGAAAAATTGGACAAATCAATATCCATCCGCATGCGTCGCACGACTGAACTCACTGGCTGCCCAGTACTGTAGGAGGAATCATAGTACTTCCGGTGTGCCAGGACACAGCGATGCGGGCGCAAGCGGGCGCTGTTCTTGGTGTGGTTCCGAAAAAGGAAACCGCCGACAGTTGCTGTCAGTCAGGAAGTCTCGTAGAACCTATATCCCAAAAGTACCAAAGCCCAAGATCTCAGAGGCGCGCTTCAGAGAGAAGCTTAAACTGTAAACGTCAAGCCCAGGGTCCTATTGCCACGCCGTAGAATATCATAAGAGCCAATACAGTATTTTGATGGGGCGCTCGGGCTGCACTTCGTGGGTTAGTGGGTTTGGCTGAACGCATACATGGGCAAGAATGTCAGAAGGGAACCGAAGGGAGAAGGCAGGGCAACTGAGGTGAAACGGGATGACGGAGTAAGGAGGTAGCGTTGGGTATGCACCAACCGAATGCCTCCACATACCTACTCAACGACTAACCTGCCATACCTTCTCGAAGTGCCGCGAGGGTATAGCCTCATAAGACGTGTATAGTGAAAAATCAAGCATCATCACTATAAGATTAAACATCGTGAGGGGGCGTCACAGGTAGAGTATACTATCGTACAAGCACCGGGTCATGAATGAAGAACACTGAAACGCGTTAACGCTTCGGCACTGATAGGTCAGGGGTAACAGCAGTGCATGAGCACAGGGGCGGTATACAGGTGTAACGGGGCTCGGCGCCTAGGAAACCAAGCAAGTAGAAGGACAAGGCAAATATAGGGCTGTTCCGAGTCGCAGGAGCATGAGCTGGGAACGCGTAGGATGGCAACGGGAAACAGAGAGGTGATGGAAGCCGCGCTACTCTCAAACCTCGCTCACGCTGTTAAGCAGGCCCGCTTGGGCGACAGAACTGCCCACGCCCTCTCCACTCTCGTCGTGAATGGCGATCCTGCCTGAGCCAGAGGCGTCCGCCTGTCCCGCCATTTGGCCGACGATGTCGTTCTGAAGCTGCATCGGGACGAACACGACCTTGCTGCTCGCGCTCTTGGCCATGGCTTGGAGCGCCTCGAGCTGACGGATTTGCATCGCTGCCGGAGACGCGAGGATGTCCGCAGCCTGGCGCATGAGGCGCGCGGCGTCGACTTCTGCGCGGGCGGCGATGACCTTGGATTCACCGATGCGCTTCTGCTGGGCGGCTGACGAGAGCGACGCGGAGACTTCGGGGGAGAAGATGATGTCCTTGATGAGGATGCCCTCGATCGCGACACCCCACTTGTCCGCGACGTCGCCTACGATCTCGGCGATCTCGAACGCCATCGCCTCGCGCTCGGTCACGACGCTCTGCACCATGCGCGCACCGACGACGTGTCGGAGCGTGGTCTGTGCACGCTCGATGAGGGCCTGACGCAGGTCGGAGATGCCGAACGCAGCGCGGTAAGGGTTCGTGATCTGGAAGTAGATGACCGAATCGCTGTGTCATGCGGTTGCGTGAGTGTACCCGAATGTGGCCATACTTGGACCACTTACATCTCGACATCGACGTTATCACGGGTGATGACCTTCTGTCGGCCAATCGCGCTGATCTGGATCTTAACGTCGACGACGCGCAGGGACTCGGTGCAGACGTTGACCTGCACCAAGCCGGGGTCGACAGACTTGTAGAACTGTCCGAACCTGGACACCAAACCAACGGATCCTATTGACGCGAATGAGAACGAATGGATGGCGAGATGTGCAATGGAACCTGACCTTGCTGGACTTCGCGGAATGGGTTAGGGCATGGGCAGCATGGAACGGCACCAAGGAAGCCAATGCAGCTTCCGAGTGCTTGCAGCATGGACCCATAGAATCCATGTGTGACCTATACGCAGCCAAAAGCCATACCATGTCAGCAATCAGCACTCAGCACTCGCGCAGACAGACGACGCGATCCAAATGACGATGCACACCTCCGTTGTTCCCAGGTCTTGCGCGTATGACGGCTTGCGGAGTGACGCGGGGTAAGAAAGATAAGATGACGGAAAAGGGGTTTGCCGGAGCGGGGACACGGACCTGCATTTCAGAGCGCTTGAGCGGCTGAACCTTTATGAACTGCTCTCCATTAGGCCTCCGCGGATGCATCGAGGACGACGCCTGGGGCTCGTCTGTGACTGTGTGTGGGCCGGCGGACATGGTGAGCAAAGTGAGAGGAGGGGAGGAAGCGAGGACGAAGGGGAAGCGGCGGACGCGCAGTCGTCCAGCGGGGGAGAGTCAAGCCTCATAAAGGGCGCGAGGGAGGCAGAGCACTGGTACGGGCGTCTCACCATTTGGGGCATCGTGGTCCACCACGTTCCCACGCCCAGCGTCGCTTGGGGTCGAGGTGCGGTACTTGGAATCCATGTTGAATGTGCTCAGCGGTATTCCCTGCGGTTCAGTCCTTGACGAGCTCATTAAAGTCGGCTCTCGTCTGCGGGTGGCGAGAGTTAGGCGTGGTGGATACAGCAAGAGCGGCAGCCTCTACGCCCGGCATCGCGCGCAGCCTTTTATCCCTCACAGGGGCCTGAGAGCAACGGTCACCTGCGACATCCGCAGCCACGTCTTTCCGTCCATGTCTGATTCAGTCCGGACCTCTTTCTCCCACCACACGCACGTATCTATGAACATCTGCTTCATTCTTACATCCACCTTCGTCTGAATCTGCCCCGCATCTCAGAGGTACGTTCCTACAGTACGGTAAGTATGTCCTCGAGCGGAGATGATTCCGATCATGAACCTATAGGTAGCCGTCGAAGGCATGGCTCCTCCCGCGAATTGAAGCCGCTCCATCCACCTCGGCGCCCACTTCATTTCGTGCGAAACCAAGTGACCCACAACGCTGTCAACCGTGGCAGTACCCGCCCACTGCGCGCAAGGAACGGCACAAACCATCGCCGATTTAGACGGACCCATACATTTTAATCGAGCGTGCTCGACTGCGCTCCCAGGTACCCATCGCCCGAGAACGAGCGGCAGGAGTGACATCAGCAGTATACTAGGTACCTCAAACACCTCATGAACTTGCATATGCACAGCAGGCTGAAGCTCCGGTACGCCCCCCGCCATAAGCCCGTCGTCCACGCGGAGCACCCAAGTGAGACATTATCGGCACCGTCCTCCAACACGCTGCGCGCTGTCCAAACCGACTGTGCACGAAGCATCGACGTCTGATTTTGTGTTGCGTGCGGGCGGTTGGTACACCTGCCGCGCTCGGCGGGACGGCCCATGGTGCCCTTCCCCACAATCGATGACAGGGCGCAGTAGGCCGCCACTACCAGATAGCGGCTTCTCTCTCTCTCTCTCTCTCTCTCTCTCTCTCTCTCTCTCTCTCTCTCTCAGAAACCTGATATCCATATTGCCGCTCCGAGTGTACCCGATCCGCCTAGACTCGGACTGTAGCAAACCTCCTCAATGCATGCCATCATGTATTGCTTGCGCTGCACAGCCCGCAGGCCCTTCGCAGTCGCTGATGAGTTTCACGGCTGTCGGTTGAACGTCCTGTGACCTCGCTCTTGACGATAGCCAAGCGGAACCGAGTTGACCGGGCCTGCGCACGAGATTGGGGCGCGAACTCGCAGGCGGAACGATGAGAAGAGTTCAGAAGGAAGTTCTATATTATACAGAAAGAAACCAGACGACACGTACGTACAGTAACATATGCGCGTCGACAACACCATCTGCACGAAAGCAAGGATACGATACGATAGGATGATACACCGAAATGCCCTAAGATTGGTATGCCAGATCGCGACGAGACGAAACATGGAGACGACTGGACGGCGGGGTACGTACACGGAGGCGTGGGGTGGCGGGGGGCAATGAACGAACGGCCGTTTGTAGGTGAGGGGGGAGCCCATGTAGGGCGGAATTCAAGGGTAGGGAGTAGGGTAAGGATGCATACGGTACCTGATACTATATACACTGTATATTGCACACTGTACATTGCCATGATTGCTGTGAGACCCATCTGCCGACGACGACGACGAAAACGAGAGACCCAGGCGTGCCTCACTCGATCATCTTCATGACGAGCTCGGAGATCCACTGGATCATCTTCGTCGCGTGCCCACGGTTGAGCGGGAGGAACTGGAAGCTGTTCACGAGCCCCTGCATGCCCTGCTCCTCGAGCGCGTTCAGGTGCCGCCGACCGGGTCCGTGCGCGACCTCGTCAACCGTGCTGAGCGTCGACGCGGAGCCTGCGCCGAGCGCGCGAGAGCTCGGTGGGCCAGCACGCTCCATCTCGTGCGTGGCGACGCGGAAAATGTTGGATACGGCTTGCAGGATCGTTGGGCTGTTCGAATTTGCGAAAGCCTCCTTGATCTTGTCCTGAAGACTTTCGTACCTGTACACAAAAACGTCAGCCTCATGTAACAAACTGTCACAGCTCGTGGCAACTCACGTCATGCCAATCACCTCCGGCCATGCGTCCGCAACGTCCGAGAGGATATTGTAGAAGATCGCGGACTCGTTGTCATCACCCTGCGCCGTCGCGAGCATAGCCGTGACAAACGACGTGACCAGGAGCGCCGCATTGCTATCCCCGAGCCCAACCAGCCCAAATGGTAGCTTGAACACCGGGTCGTCGTTGTCCTGCGCCATGAACGTCTCCTCCGATAGCCACGACCCATCGACGTTCGCCTCTTCCATGAGCCGCTTGAGGGAGCGCACCTTGGTCGACATCGGGATCAGCGCTAAGAAGTAGCCCAGTGCGTCCTGGCAGACCGGCGCCCCGGGACCATCGTCGGCGTGCTCGACCTCGGCGCACGACCGCGCGGTGATGTTTAGTAAGCTTCGCAGGGCACCCTCCGCAGCATCGCGCAGCGCAGAATGTCGGACACCCTTGAAGATGGTGGCGGCCAGCGAAAACGAGAAGCTCGATTCGAACGACAGGCCGAGCAGGTGATCGAGTTGGCAAGCGATGTCTTCGAGAGGAACGCGCCCTTCTAGGAGTGTGACTGGGACGCCACGCTCCTTGAAGTGGCCGTGATCTGCCATGATTTCGACAGTAACCCGCAGCAGGCGAATCGCCTCCACGTAAAGCGCCATGTGGCTGGATTGAAGGAGGGCGACTGCGAGCCAGAAGAGCTGCGAGAGATACCGCGAGTTTCCGCTTGTCGCTGGTACAACATTGGTGATGCACCGCAGCATGCTGAGCACAGAGGTCGTGTCAGTCTCGCTCGCTTGCGAGAGCGCTGTCTTGAATGCAACAAGCATCTGGTACAGCAGGTCATCGTCGACGTCCGACGTTGCGAGCACTCCTAATGCGACAAAGGCCCGACTTTGCACCGCAGGAGACAGCTGGAAAGCCGAAGAGGTTATCAAGCTCATCCACCGCGCTCGCCAGATGTTCAGTAACCCTATACTGAGGTGAGCGCTAGTCAAACTAGGATTGAGTGCACGTACCTTTCGATGCAGCGATCGCCTCCATGATTCGCAACAGCAATCGTGTGAGAGCCTCAAGGTCGTCGATCACGTTCTTGCCATTTGGCGGATCATACAGTGCGTACTCGCTGGTTGGGGAGGGCTTGCTGATGCCGAATAATCGCATACCCTCGGGTTGGGTACATTCATCGAGCACCACTTGAAGCTCAGGACTCGCAGTGGCATCTGTTAGACGCAGGGAGCACAGGCCATGCAGCATGTGCGTGACGACTGCGTAGATCGTACACCGGACATAGAGCTGACCAGTCGCAGCGATGAGGGTTACCAGATGCATGATCTCTGGGATGAAGAGCTGTATCTGGACAGTGTTCTTCGCTGAGTTGTTCAGGACCAGAAGGAGACGAGCTAGACAGGCGATCTCGTTCCAATGAACGTTGTCCGCTAAATTCCTCGTCGGTTTGATTGACGTCTTTCCGATGACCTGACGATGTGGTTCAGAGTTGTCTTCGTCACAAGACGCTTGGGAGACTCACCTTGCGCAGACGGGCCAGGATACGGCCGCGAACGTTGATCGTGTTCAAAGCGGTCATCGTCTCCGCGACCTTCTCGCACCGTAGAGATGCCATGCCTCCGTCTACGGCTGCACGCATGAGCTCGTCCAAAATAAGATTCAACGTGCCAGACTCGAGCCTGCCGATCTCCATCCAGACGTATCTCTGCACATATGAATGAAGCTGCGCATACAAGTGAGTACTGCACCCGCTGTAACAATGATGAACAGAGACTGACCTCGTTCTCCGCTGTGGTCATGTCCACAAGCATCCTGATGCAGTCGCGGAACCTTGTTCCGGACGGTTCGTAGAGTTCGCTGCATGGCTCGGTGAAGCGTGCCAGATTCTTCATCCAAGGACCCAGATATTGCAAGGAGAGTGCTCTATCTGCTACACTGAGCTTCGACATTCCTCCACAAAGTTCAGAGATGAAGTCCATGGTAAGCTGCGGAGAATGAGAGGAGAGGCCATCACTGAGCAGAGTGAGGTATGAACCCGCATGCCCGGTTGCGTAAATGCCTGCAGGCGTAGTTAGATCACATGCATTGACATGGATGCAAGCTGAACGTACCCTTGGAGGGAATGACAGGCCGGCCATCGAAGTCCAGATAGGCACAAATCGCAGACAGAAGCTCAACGTAGGCATTACGAGGTTCGTCTTCTTCTTTGCTGACGCCCAAGATGGCGATGCGCAGAAGCGTAGTGATAATGTTGGACAATCGGGAGTTGCGCTCAGCGGTGGGTAGGTGCACCGTACGAAGAAGACCTTTCGCGACTCGAATTGTCTACGCAAGAGAGCCTGGTGAGCGCTTCACACACTACCGCCAACGTGAGCATCTACCTTGACAATGGCATCGCGATGAGGGGACGAGAAGTACAACGTCATGCCCTGCCGGATCTTGCGAATTATGAACTCGTGGGAATCATGGCCAGTCGAAACATTGTAGACGTCGTTAATGTCGCTGAGCGGGATGATCTCAGTTGCTTTGCAGGACAGTAAGCTCGAGATCGGAAGGGCTTTCGTCTGATACACATTGAGTATCGGGATGTAGCATAGGATCAGGCCACTCACGGTGGTGATACGAATGTGACTGTGAGCCACTTTCATAGTCACAGGAACACGCATGGGATGCGTATGACGCATCGTCACCTCCTCGAAGTCTTCACTTGGTTCCTCTTCCAGCGCACCTGGACGTGGTGAGTCATGATCTTGCATCTCATAGAAGACACTTACTAGCATAGCTTAATGAGGGTGCAGATAAGCCGTCGGGGTAGTTGTTAGAGAGATCGGCCATAGAGGTATGGATGGTGATGGTGACGGAATTGGTAGTGTCTGAGGTAGCTGTTGAGCGGGGAGGATAGTTGAGGATTGTTGAGAGCACGTACCAGATGTGAGATTATTGTACAGTTTGCGCAGGTAGCGAAGCGCAAAGGTATTAGGCGCGAGAAGACGCATAGTCTTGAATCGCTTCCAGATGTCAAGGGGTATAGTTTCCACAGCAAACTTGAGCCATTGCGCTGGTACTTGCGAGGCGGACGTGAACCCAGTGTAATCCAGAATGATATCAAAGTCCCGATCCTCGTTCGTGGGCGAAGTAACACACTGGAGGGATCGTGAGTACGGCACGGAACATGAAGCAAATGGTCTACCTTGAATATATAATATAGTAGCAGCTCGAGGTCCAATACCTCTACGTCGATCTTGGATACAGATAGAACGAAAACAGCATGTGCAGTCTGGGCTACACGTCAGTACAAGGTCCGGATATAGGCTGTTTATTACTCACCGAAGGGTCGGTGGCTTCCACAAACAGCTCTTGTACAGTCGTGGTATCACGACGGTCACATCGTGCCATCAATTCTAGGAATTCACGGTGCTCCAAGCGGGTCAAAGTCGACAACTTTGGACTTTCTAGGGGTTGCCCCAAGTCGACGAGCGCGGCACATAGCGCATCCCACGCCCGCTTGCCGTTCGCAGCGGCAGCCTCAGCCTCAGGCGTCATCTTCTCCGCAGAGACCTTGGACGAGCTAAGCAATTCCTTGCCGATCTTGTCTGCGTGCTTCTCGAAGAAGCGATGGAGGATGATTGTGTCAGTCTCGTCGTATGTACGTTCAAGCCACTCGTCGGCCTCGTCGTCAGGATTTGGCGGAACATATTTCTACAAGCAATTAGTAAGGCGTTCAATACGCGAAGTGAAAGTTCGTTACGTTGATTTCGCTCAGAAACTTGGTGACAGTAACGATGTTCTCCTTCAAAAAGTCGTTCAGAATGACCATGTGGGCCTCTTTGCCAAAGAGGATGTTGTTCGCAAGGTTCTGGATGATCTTCGCGATCACCATGAGACCTCGGCGAACAGTAGGATCATGCGGAACCGGAACGTCGACTGTTTCTGGAGTGACAATGGCTGGCGAGATGAATCTGAGGGAGTATTAACCTTGCTTCATTCCTCCTTGTACTTCTGAGCCTTACCGTAGGAAGATGAACGCGCCCAGTGCAGCGAATTTCGCTTCCGGCCACACCTCATTGCTGCCAGAGGATCAGTTCACTGCACTTCAAAGAAAACTGTTTTGAGGATTACATACACAGACTTCGCGATATGAGCGCATATCTCCCGAATAATCCTGTGTGCTGTATTAGCACCTGCCAGACAAAGAGGGTGAACACTACTCACGATGGAAGTGCGGGAATAGATGACGAGATGATCTCAAGGAACTTCGCTGTGATGAACTCCACCGTCTCCTTATTCTGCCTCAGTTCTTCTTTCGACACTCTGGACGAATCCAGCTCGTATCCATGACCAGGGGGCATCGTCGTCACCAACTTGACAAGAGGAAGAATGAGCGACCTGAGGTAGTTGTAGCCATACACCCTCGCAAAGGCAGAGAGGAAACGGGTACACGTTGAATTACTGCGGAACAACGCAGTGTCGCTGTCTGTCGCAACCGTGAATCTTTGCCCCGTAAGTGCTTAATGCGCGGAACGGTACCTGTCTTCTGGATCTCGTTGTCAATCATAGTCTTCAGTAGGTTCATGAGCGACGATCGAGTGTCGAACAGGTTGAGCAACACCGCATTCATGCTGTCGACCTCGTTCGGAGGACAGATCTCACAGATGGCTAACGCCAGTGACGTCTACAAAGCGGTCAGCGAAGACTACATACCCAAGGAATGACACTTACGTCCGGGCCCTTCACAAGCTGCGAGGAGCATCAACACCAATTCTGCAGCAGATTCCATCTCACGTACCTCGCACAGACGGCTTTGCCGAGCAATCACAGGAGTCTCCTCGTAGTGAGTGAACTTGATGCCCTCCTTAAGGACCCGGGTGAACACATGTGCGAAGATGAGCCGCTTGGTGGAGTCAAGCTCGTCTGCCAAAGCAAGGCCATGCTTGACACCGCATTCGGTGTTAGCACTGATCAAGGAAGCTAGGCCATCAATGAGGAGCTCTCTCAGTTCACCGTCGCGCTGTTGGACGCGCATCTATGCATGTCAAAATATATCAATACTTGTTATAAGATAAGCAAATGGCGTTGCACTACCTTCGTAAGGGAGGACTTCTCTGAGATGCCATCGTCTCGAGGCTTCATGAGGTTGTCAGCATACTAAAACTCGAAGTCAGATCACATATACTTACGCCTCCATCGGCTCTCGTGATCTCCCATGTCTTGAGCAAGAATGTGGTATATCGGATGAAGAGACGTGATATGGCATGTGCCGTTTCCTCCCCAGTCGTACCATCCGACGCCTCCAGCTGAAGGTGGTCGAATAACACAACAGCAGCCCGGAATACCGCAACATTGAGCTCGTACTGCATGGTCGTCGATTGACCTTCCTCCTGTAACAATTGTGAACGCCGTGTTGCAGCACTCACGGAGGCTCACTTACTATGGGTGCATCCTGTACCCAGTCAATGATGATGTCAACGAGGCTCTGACGGACAGTCGACTCCTTGTTGCGCATGAGCACAGGGTCGGACTTGTTGAAGACGCTGGCGCAGAGCTGGCAGAACTTGAGCTTGAGACGCAGCGAAGTCCCGACGCCATCATCAATCCGGCCAACCAAAGTAGCTAACGTGTAGAGCGTCGAAGGGATGTCCACAGAGCGGAGATCTTCCGAGACACCTTGTGAGTTCTCGAGCAACACCTTGAGGATTGTGATGAACTTTGTTGCAGAGTGAGTAGTGTTGCATCACGCAGATTGCCAATGGCGTTACCTGGTCTAGGAACACCGCTAGGACGGGAGTGTTGACATTGGCATCGTCAGTCACCATACGGATGACGCTGGGTGGATAGAGGATGAATATATGTCCTCCGTTATACGCGCCGATTGACGTACTCGTCGAGCTGCTTGATGATTCTGCCATACAACCTGGGGCTCGCCTCGTTACTGAGTGCTTCGCGAGCAATGTCCCGTACTTGCAGAGAATCGTGCACCAGCATGTTCACGATGTCCGTCAAGAAGTTGGTGAGGAGCTCAGATGGGTCGCGCAGCACCCGACAGCCGTCAGGGATGATCATCGGCGGGATAATCTTCGTCAATCCAGACGGGTCGTGGGGCTCCCGTGTGCACGCAGCACCGAACGCTGAGAGGAAGAGCGTCAGGTTCTGCCACTGTGCGTGCCGGTCCTCCATGCTGAGTGCCTTGTCTCCAACCGGTGCCGCCCCAACTTCGAATCCGTCGGTCGTCGTGTCGAAGGTCATGCGGATGGTCATCTCAGTCAGCGCATACCATCGGAAGTAGAGCTCCTGCCACACAGCAACATGTACGGCAGTCGGAGACGTGATCAAGCGCATGAGCTTGCGTATACGCTTCTGATGTCCCACTCGGCCTAGGATTGGTCAATCTCATTGTCACCAGTACGTTCAGGCTGTCCAGTCACGCACCTATCATCGAAACCTTGGGATCTCCAAGCTGTTCGTAGACAGGGTGGCGTTTGATCGCCTCCTCTTCATTGCCCTCGGGATAAGGAGGTGCGTCCGGGTGTCGCTCAGCTTGAGTCAAGAGCCGCAGACAGTTGCATGCAGTCAAGGATACAACTCCATCCGCCGAGCTCAGACAGACCAAAAAGGCAATCTCCGAAAGGACGAGTGCGGAGGCACGGTTAGGAACGATACGCAGAGCCGGTTGAAGCTGTTTATTCTGTAACTGTAGTCGGCAAAATGTCTCGCGATGTAGCTGACGCATGCACTCACCGTCTCAGGGTTGGCGTAGGAGTACATGATCTCGTACAGCTGCTGTATAAACATTCTTTGTGACTGGAGGTCGGTCCGGACGTTCAGCAAGTGGTTAGCGACGGATGCCAGAATGGCCGGGCTATAACATATTTAGTTCTTTGTTACTCACGAATGAGGGTGGATCTGTACTACTTACCCGACTTCCTCTACCCACTTAATCAAGAGCGGATATCTGGGGCTGTCATGCGGGCATTGTACCACCGATTCAATGAGATACCGGAACGTCCGACCCAAGGACCACTTCACTGCAGGATCTGCAGGCGCACTGTAGATAGCGACACACGCCTCGAAGACACCGTTAATATCCTCCGGGTTTAGGCAGTCATGGTACCACCAGATGTCGGATCGCCAGAGCGTGAGCAACCCGAGAATGAACAAATCTCGGTCAGGCAGCGTTTCCGAAGTGTAACGTTTCGCCTTGGGCCGAATGGCGCTCTTTCTCGAGGACCCGTTCGCATCGGTCTCGCTGCGGCGTGTGTAGACGCTCTGTAGCGACATTAGCAGGATGGGGCGGCGGCGGAAATGAGGACTTACGAAGAAAATGGCGTTGAGACGTCTCTTCAATGTATCCTTGAGCCGCTCCAACGACCGCTGCCATGGTAGCTTCCAACCCTGACGCCAACGAGTGAACAATGCATCTCGCACAGCGACAGGGACAACCTCACATCGACAATCAACGCCAGACACGCCTTGACCACGCAGATCTTGACCGCCTCCGAACGCTCCGGCTCGAGACACTGCAAGAAAATGGGTATTGACTCCTCTTCTGGCAAGAAGCGGTAGAATGCGGCAAGCGCATCTCCAATCATCGCGACGTCAATCTCGTCTGGACACTCCCAGAACGGTCGGTCTTTCGTCCACTTCATCAGACTCATCTGAGCACGTGCGAAGAAGTGAGTCAAAGGGGGTAATCCCAGTCGCCGATGATGCACACCTTCAGCTCGTGGGCGATATCCATGGCTGTAGAAATCAGAGGGATCTCAGTCCCATCCTCTGGTGGTTGAACTCGGGAAGCCGCCCTGCATATGTCAATAGCACACACGACAGCTACGTCGTAGTACTTTGACCCGTAAGGCATATTCCGCAAGAGAAGCTCAGTGAAGTTGCGGTCCTATGACATTGTTAGGTTAGCAACTTGTCCTTAATATATGCGGCTGCTATGATTACCTTTCGGTATGAAGACTTGTGCGCACCGATTGCCGACGTCTCGAAAGCATTCTTCATACGTTCGTGGCTGATGCTCAGCAGAACAGCAAGCGTCGGCCAGGCACCGCCCTTGTCGCGAGTGCTCTCCTGTAGATCATACAGCAAGTCGAAGACGCGTTCTGGGGCGCCTTCGAGCCGACGATGTGAACGAAGGGCATCATTGAATTCGTCAGGACAAAGTTCGATCCAGTTCCATACGGCCGTCCTGAGCGCAATTGAGACCGGTACCTGTGCGTCTTTCTTCAGGTTCATCAGCAGCGACGAAAGCTCTGCCGCATCGACCACCATAATGTTAGACAGAATTGCTTGGCAGTATGATATTCCCCACCTTGCAAGCATTGCACGAGCTTCGCCCTATCTAAAGCGCTATATGTGATTAGCTGTAGGTCGACCGTGTCTTGCTCTGCGTCCGACGCGCCAGCAAGCCCATGAATCCGTTGCCGTATACGGTGCAGAACCACGGCCCAATTCGATGCCGACAAGTGATAAATGATCCGGCCCGTATACTTCGCGATGGAGGAATGTAGCGACAGTATCGACTTCGCCACGAGGAATGATGTCTTCTCGTATACCACGGAGTGCTGAGGTAGTCTGCTCGAAACCGAGCTAGCCACGCCCGTTGAGTTGAGCGACGTGGACGAGGGATGTCTCGCGCGGTTCATTGAGCGCGGTACGCCAGAGATGATTGGTGGGACCGCGCCAAGGACATCGTCGCTCGCGCCGAACTCGTGAGACTCGACGGACTCAAAATCCTGGAAAGACGCGTCGAAACTCAGGTTCGCTGCGGACGTCAGACGGTGCTTCCTGGGAGCCGTCTGGCGGAGGATGAGAACCATGACGCTGATGATGTATCGGGCGCAGTTGTCGTCAAGCGCGGGAGGCTCGACCAGGGTTGTCGCGGACACGGATAGCTGTTCGGTAGATGCGTGACGGGCACGACCGGGAGGGGGCAGGGACGAGTCTGGCGTGGTGGGTTTCGATGACGGTGCGGGCTTGCTCCCTCTCGAGTGTGGTCGCGCGTCCTCTGGACGAGAACCCCATCTGGAAGCCATGGCGAGGGAGAGGACCTTGAGCAGGAAGAGTTGGGATTGTAGTAGATCTGTGCTCCGGTAACCAGCACCCTCGATTTGCTTGTGTGCTGTCAGGCCACGCTACACAGGCAACATCAGGTGGGTGCGTACCTTGGCAAGCTTGTCTATCTGCTCAGTGAGGGCCAACGATATCATGTCCAGCGAATCTTTAGAGAGCTCAATCAAGGACTCGACGGTCTGCTGGACCGCCTCATCTGCTTCCAGCTCCGTCAATGATATGCCCGAGTTACATGGGAGCTGTCGAATCATGAGATTCTGTATGCAGACATCAGCACTGCAGAGTAGTTATATGCACCTTGTTTTTGAGCCTATTTATGAGGACTTGGACTACTTTTTGTTGTGGGGAAGGTGGTATATTCGTAGAGGACGCGTAAGGGAGATTCTGGGGAGACAATATAGGCGATTGCGCAGATATGCTGTGGTTCGAGCCATTACTCCTGTGGTTGCGAGAGCTCCCCATGTTAACACCGGCCGAGGCACGCCTTGCAGGCATCGCTCATCAGTGTTGTTTGCGCGAGCCGATGAGACGTGTGGGGCCGTGGAGAAACCAAGAAGGAGACCAGAGGAACGAAAGGGTATGGGGAAGCCAGAGAGGCCTCGGGAGGAGGGAGACCGCGACGAGTGCCTTCGAGTCGCACGCGATGCGGGCGCGTCCACGGGTATCACGCTTATGTACCCAAATTAGGCAGTCTCTACGGTACGCTTCATTAATTGTAGAGTTTACGCTAAACCACAACTCGGATGTAGTGGACTATGGACCACTAGGCAGTACTCCGACCATCTGAGCCAGAAACCGGACGTGCTAGTATCGCAGGACGCATGCATAAGGGATGGTCCATGTTGGCTCGTTGAGTTTGCAATCCAGATGCTGTGCGATGTGCGAGCTCACTGCGGGCTTTTCCTGGCGCACTCCCCTGCAAGGTCAAACTCTACGACTTGGGTCATCACGATTCACATATGTTCATCTATGGCGCTAGGACTCGGGGATCAAGCATCGTCTAGTGGTCAGGTGAACGTCCATGCGTACGTCAATCAATACTCATGAATACCGTTGGGCGCAGAACGGCCTGTTATTTGACGACCCGACTCGGCCATGACCAGTAATTGCACGGCGTTACCGGTCAGCAGAAACACTGAACACAACCAATTCAGCGGACAATAGGCTGATACGGTAGAGATGGTATCGCAGAACTGCCTCAGGGCTCTGTTCGCTAGCTGCCGCTGAAGCATCTGACAAATGCGGCACATTGGGCGTTCAAAGCAAAGCGCAAGAGGTCGACATCATGTTCGCAGCGTAGTTCCCAGCATGAAGGTTGGATTGCGCGTCATAATGTCATGCGAGCTGATGGATTGTTGGATCTTTGGAAGCTTTGCTGATGAGGCTGATGATGGCTTTCAAGGCTACTTCAGGCGACCAAAGCGATGATATAGTTCTACATACCAAGCATCAGGTCAAACTTGCCACGATCGTATGGAGCGGATTTCATTGTCAAGTATTGAATGGCCGTCCAACTTGAACGTCGCGGAGGAATTGCGAAAGTATGAATCGCACTGTTTGTTATACTGGTTCACGTCAACATCCGGTGGGAATATACGGGACCCACTGGGACCCACTGCTATTAAACTACACAGAATGTGCTGTTGATAGGGGGCACAATAAACGAGTGAGTTTGAGAGACAGCCCCTGATTCGGTGTTGCGCGCGGGCCGGTAGGTGTTTGCAATCTCCCAGATGGCCAGATGAACGGAAGGCAAGACGTACTCACTATGAACACGGCAGATCCGGAACAATGAGCACAAGCGCGTTCGCCGGAGACAAGTCTCTGAGATGATCCGCTATGCGGCGGTGTCCACAATCGTCGCTGCGCCCCAGCAATGGCACAATAAATGTTCGACCAAGAATGGCCTAGATCAGCTTGGGTGGGGGCGGGTATATATACGAGCCCCCACCGTCGTGCCTTTTAAGATGTTATCCTGCGATAACCTCGTGGTGCTTGAACGTTGAGCTGGCCGCGGCCGGAAACTCCGCCACAATCTATACTCCGCATCTCGAGCATTCGTCCGCCTTGTCTCTGACCTCCTCCTCCCCCGACCCTGAGGCGACGCACTCCTAGAAAAACACGCATCCGCCGAGCGTCCTGCGGGACGTGCACACTCCTGTCATATCGCTGTCGAAATCCCTGCCTATATCCCTTTGAATCGCTCTCCTCCGTTTGTCGCTGACTCGTCGTTTGCGCATAGCTCTTCTGCTTGTTTTTTCCTCTCTCTGCATCGAGTTTCTTGTCCTTAGCCTCGCTGTCGATTCTTCTCACTTCTCGCCTCCCGGACGCCACACGCACGGAGCCGAAGGGCTGTCAAAGCACACGAACCTTGCGCCAATCGATCTGCAAACTCACTTCCGATCTTCACGTCTCATCTCGACATGTCACGCACGGACGGACACGGTCAAGACTTTGACCACGTTGGGTTTGAGAATCAACACCGGAGCGGCGGAGAGCATGGCTCGGGTGGGCAGGACTTTGGTGGGCACTTGAGGGAATTCATTCCACGGGACGTCTTGCGGGAGAACCCGTCGGCGTCATCGAGGGACTTTGGCACACAGGAGTTCAATCCGACGACCACCTTCTACAACTCGTCCTACAGCTCCTCTTCCCCGCCCTTCACGTCCGATCGCCGGCCGTTGGCATCCAACAACATGGGGGGCTCCGGCTTCCCGTCTTTTGTTGCGCCGAGGATGCTCAACTCGGGCCAGGGGATCGGCGTCGGGGCTGGAGGAAATTGGAACTCGAAGCCGGGCAACTACTCGGCCACGCCGAACACGGGCAGGTCGTCCGGAGAAGGGCCCGTTGGGATCCCTTCACAAGTTCAACAGGCCGTACCCTCCTTGGCTCTTAACCACCACAATCGCCCTTCTCCCCCGCGCGGCCTCCCCGACCTCTACAACTCTCCCCTCTTGGCGTCATCCCCTCCCTTCCCTGACCGCGATAGTCGCGACGCGTTCTTGAACCAGCGACAGCATCAACAGCAGCAACAACCCAACCCATTGTCTGTTCAGCTCCCGAACGCGCAACCCCAGTCTCTTTCTTCTCCCGGCGCCTCCACTCCCTCTGCACGCACGACCCTCTGGTGGGGCGAACTCGAGCCTTGGATGGATGAAGAATACGCTAAGCAGGTCTGCGGTCTCATGGGCTGGGACCCTGTGAGCATCAAAGTGCCTCGCCCCGCTCCGGATCCTATCACTGGCCAGCAGGCCAACAATCCGGGCTACTGCTTCTTGACGTTCCCTACGCAGGCACATGCCGCGTCTGTCCTCTCTCAGGTCAACAACAGCAGCACGCCGATGATCATGCCAAACTCTACGAAGCCGTTCTCGCTCAACTGGGCATCGTCCGTCCCATCTGCGCCACTTCCCAACAGTATACCCGGGCAGACGATTTCCATCCCGGGGGCACAGAATCCTCAGTACCCCAAAGAGTACAGCATCTTCGTAGGCGATCTTGCGCCTGAGGTGTCGAATTCCGACCTTGTCGCTGTTTTCCGAAACCCTGTTCTTGGGCTGCGGAACGATCGCGAGCCTCGATTCATCCGGCCTTTCTTGAGCTGCAAGAGTGCGAAGATCATGCTCGACCCGGTCACGGGGGTGTCGCGCGGGTATGGTTTCGTAAGGCAAGTATCTCATGCAGTAGCTTTGACCATTCATTGACAATGTATCACAGGTTCACCGACGAGGCCGACCAGCAGCGTGCCCTCATTGAGATGCACGGGCTTTACTGCCTTTCGCGACCCAGTAAGTGTTATAAACATATGCTTCCGACGAGACGACTTAGACTGTCCCTCAGTGCGCATTTCCCCGGCCACAGCAAAGTTCAAACCTGCGCCGGGCATGGGGGGTTTCGATATGTCACAAATGCAGTATCCTCCCATGATGCAACCGCAGCCTCTTCCAGCACCGCACACTGGACAGGACTCCTCGCATCCTCTCACACTCCCAAGCAGCGCTTCAGCGAAGAGCGTGTCGGCCCCCCTTGCTGGTTCTACGGCCCCGTCCAACTCTGCAAACTCTTTGACCAGCACCGCCGTCTCCAATTCCGGATCTGCGTCTTCGCTTTCTGCGCCATCTCTGAGTTCTGGCACAAGTACCACGTCTTCTTCCACACTGGCTTCGGCCTCATCGGACGATGCTCTGAAGGCTCAGCATGCGAACGCCAACGGCACCGGACCTACTGTGTCGTCAGCTAACGCAGTACCCTCTCTCAGTGCGCCATTCGCTCAACAGAACGCCGACCAGATGATGGCCCAGAGGTACAACTTGTCCGAGGAATCCTGGAAGCATCATGCTCAGGCTCGTGCGATCTTGTCGAACTTGATTGGGCCAAACGGGGAGCAGTTGACGTCTTCCGATCCCTATAACACAACAGTGTTTGTTGGCGGACTTTCACCATTGATCTCAGAGGAAACTCTGCGGACGTTCTTTGCGCCATTTGGCGAGATCCACTATGTGAGTTGCGATTCTGGTCGTTCGTCTATGGGATTATTCACAATTGCATCTAGGTCAAGGTACCAGTTGGCAAACACTGCGGTTTCGTTCAATTCGTTCGCAAGCCAGATGCCGAGCGGGCTATCGAGAAGATGCAAGGCTTCCCCATTGGTGGTAGTAGGATCCGGCTCAGTTGGGGCCGCAGTCAATGTGTGTATCTTCAGTGGTATTACGACGGCCCTCCACTCATCGTTGTACAGACAAGGCAGCTCAAGCCGCAGCTCAGGCGGCACAAGCAGCAGCATTCCAGGCGCAGTACCAAGCACAGCTGGCTCAAGCGCAGATGGCCCAAAGCATGCAGGCTCCGAGTCTCCAGGCTCCGAACCAACAGAACGCGAACTCACTTACTCCCGAGCAAGCGCTTCAGCTTCTCGAGAAGTTTGGACTGACGAACCTCTTGGCCAGCGGCAGCGGTGCGGCCGGTAGTGGTGCGGAGAATGTGAGTAACGAGCGTCAGATTGCAGCTGCTCTGCTCAACGACGTCGATGGCGATCGCTTGGCGTCGTTCAACGCATTCGCTCCTCCAATCTTTGCTCCTCGCCAGACTGGCAACTCTGCAACGTCTTCCACATTCTCCCCCTTCTCTCCTGATCCCAACTACCTCGGCGAACGGGCGAACGTCGATTCCTCAGCTGCGCAAGGACAGTCTTTGCCTCACTCCACAAAGTCCTATACGCCATGGTACATGAGCTCGGACGAGAAGGTGCACAGTGCCAGCGGGAAGGTTTCCCCCACATCCATCCAAAGTGTCCGCGCTTCGAATGTCTCTCATCGGTTCACGTCGTTCCTCGGAGAGTCGCCCGCCCCAGGCACGTACCAGCCCGTTCGCGCGTCGAGCCGTCAGGAGGCAACCATCTCGAGGCCCGAGGTCACGCGTCGAGGCTCCCAAAACCAGGAGCAATGCCTATCGCAAGGTCAAGATGCTGATGCCATCCGAGACCTCAACGGCACCCTCGCCAGCCTAGCTCTCGACGACCATGACAATTCGCATTCCCAGACCGTCGCACACTAATTCGACGTCGTTCTGCCCCAAGGACTTTCGAGCATCTACGCGTAATATTTCCTCATCGTTTTGGCTTTGTTTTATCGTTCGTACAAGTTCGCTTCGTGCCTACATCCTATGGCTATCGATTGTCACTTTCTCGTTCACGACGCTCTCAGTCAGTCTCGTCTTCTGTCCTTCCCGATCACGTTCCATGTTCGCATGCGGAATCTGTTACATACAATCCTCCTCTGCATTGCACCTCGCCTGTCCCGTCCTCTCAGCTAGTCTCCAATGTTGCCGCCACGATACATCCATACGACCTGCGAAGCCTCTCATCTCCGTTTTCTAGTTTTGTCCAGCCTACTCTCCTCGTTCCTGTTGCACCTCGATAGTACCTGCTGTCCCTCGTATGGCTAGTGCCTGCGTACAATGACAACTAATGAGCCAGGAAGTCACCAGTGTGCATTACCAGCAGAGAACTTCGGCGAATTGCAAAGTTTGGCCTCCTTGAGCGAAGCGTCAAATGAGCGCTCGCTGCCAACGGGCGCTTCAGAAAGCCAGTCTAAACCCTAAAACAGGGTCTACAGTCTTCGCGCCGTAGCCAATTTTTCGCTCGACGTATTGTACGACGACCACACCATACGACATGGCCCCCAACGGCGTAAACGGCGTCGCCCACGACGACGAGGGTATCGACTACTCCGACATTGAAGCAAAGTGTGTCTGCTTGATCTTTCCCGTTCTCTGCCAATTCAGATCGAATCTCGCGCAGATACCAGGTCCAGTACGATGAAGGGCTCGACAACATTCTCATCGTCGACGGCGTGCCGGTCATCGACAAGTCGAAACTGGAGAAGCTCTTGCAGAAGATTGCGAAGGACTTCTCGCGCAAGGGGTGCCCCATCAAGCCTGAAAACATCACCGTGCCGTGGAATGATTCGACGGGAAAGAGCAAAGGGTGCGTTCATCCCATACTACCTATCAAATTGCCATTGAGGGGCCAATCGTCGGGTTGGTTGGGTGCAGGTACATCTTCATGGAGTTCAAGAACGCCGACGATGCTGCCCGTGCGCTCGTAGCGATGAACGGCCACCCGTTCGACGCGAAGCACACCTTCATGATCACCCGCTTCACCGACTTTGAGCGCTACCTGAACATGGACGAGACCTACCACGAGCCTCCCCCAGAAGAGTACAAGCCTAAGGTAAGCCCAATTCCGGTTTTCTGGATGGAGAAGCAGGGATCAAACCTTGGGGCGATGCAGGAACATTTGCGCGCTTGGCTCGCGGACCCACAGGGTCGCGATCAATACGCTACGTACCGTGGAGACGAAGTCGAGGTTCATTGGCATGGCAAGCCTTCACAGTGCGAGATCGCACACAGCAGAGCCGTACGTACAATCCCGAAAAGTATTCCGTCTATCGCACTAAAGATTTGCATTAGAACTGGACAGATTTGTACGTCTCTTGGTCTCCGATGGGTACGTACATGGCCACTCTGCATCGTCAAGGTGTTCGTCTCTGGGGTGGTCCTTCATGGGAGCCGCAGCAACGGTTTGCACACCCCCTCGTCAAGCTCATCGACTTTTCGCCCAACGAGCAATATCTCGTTACCTGGTCTTACGACCCGATCGTCGTCCGCGAGGGCGCCGAGCAGGGTCCCCAGTACTTCTCGCCTGAAGATGAGGGAAACAACATCGCGGTTTGGGACATCAAGACGGGTCACCTGCTCCGCACGTTCCCGAGTGTGTATCCCGAGGGCGACGAGGCGAAGAAGCAGATGCAGTGGCCCGCGCTGAAGTGGAGTCCCGACGACAAGTTCGTTGGGCGAGTCACGCCTGGCCAGCAGATCAGCGTGTACGAGCTGCCCGGGATGCACTTGCAGGGCAAGAAGAGCATCAAGATCGAGGGCGTCGTCGACTTTGAGTGGCGCCCGCTGGGTGACAAGGACCGCGAGGAGATCGAAAAGGAGAACAGGGCAGCGGCAAACGGCGCACCTGCGAAGCAGAAGAAGGCGCGCGAGAACATGCTCGCATATTGGACTCCCGAGGTCCAGAACCAGCCTGCTCGTGTCTCCCTGATGAACTTCCCCAGTCGCGAGCTGCTCCGACAAAAGAACTTGTTCAATGTCACGGAGGTACCTCGGTTTTGCTCATTGCGATCAAGCAGGTGACTGATCGTCCGTCTTGCAGTGCAAACTCTACTGGCAAAACCAGGGCGACTTCCTGTGTGTGAAGGTCGATCGCCACACCAAAACGAAGAAGTCCATCTTCTGCAACCTGGAGATCTTCCGTGTGCGCGAAAAGGACTTCCCCGTCGAGATCGTCGAGCTCAAAGGTGGGTAAGAGGCTAGAATTGCCTTCGCAAAGGCTGACGTGCCGTTTCTGTAGATACCGTTACCGACTTCTCTTGGGAGCCGAAGGGTGAACGATTCGCGCTCGTCTCGAGTAGCGATCCCAATCTGGGCAACCCTGGACCCGGTGTCACCATCAAGACAGACGTCAGCTTCTACCAACTCGACCGCACCAAGGGCGACTTCAAGCTGCTTAAGACGCTTCCCTCACGGACGAGCAACACGGTCAGGTGGTCGCCGCGTGGCCGTCATGTCGTCCTCGCAACTGTTGGCTCGTCGAGCAAGTCTGAGTTGGAGTTCTGGGACCTTGACTTCACCACGGACGAGACGCGCAGAGAGGGTGCACCGTGGGGCAGTGGCATCCAGCACCTCGGCACTGCGGACCACTATGCGTTGACGGATGCCGAGTGGGACCCGAGTGGCCGATACCTCGCGACAAGTGCAAGCGCCTGGAGGCATACGGTACGTCATACAATATCATGAGACACAGCCATAGTACTCACACTATGCCTCAGCTGGAAAACGGTTACGCTATCTGGGACTTCCGTGGGCAAGAGCTGGAGAAGCACATCCTGGATCGCTTTAAGCAGTTCTTGTGGCGTCCTCGCCCGCCCACTCTCCTCACGAAGGAGCAGCAGAGGCAGATTCGCCGGAACCTCAAGGAGTACAGCCGCGTATTCGACGAAGAGGACGCGCTGGAGGAGAGCAATGTCAGCGCGGAGCTCATCGCGCACAGGAAGCGGCTGGTGGACGAGTGGAACGCCTGGCGGTTGCGCTGCAAGGAGCAGCTTGCCGAGGACCGGAGAAAGCGTGGCAAGAAGGTCGAGCCTGCGAAGGACAAGGCCGCACAGGAGGAGGAGAAGGAGGAGATCGAGGTGTGGGTGGACGAGGTCATCGAGCAGATCGAGGAGGAGGTTGTCGAGTAGGCTCCTTCACCTTGCGGGCTTTGTTGTCTTGGCTGGATTGTGTGGCCGTGAATAGTTGTTACTTCGTCTTGTTGTATTCATCTGCTTCGATAGGCATTCACCCTGCATTTCGGGTGTTGATGCTCCCTTTGACTGTCAGGAATGAGCGTGACTGATTAGCGTGTCACGTTGTGGGTGTCCGTGCTGGGCGCTCGGCAGCAACCCCACCAAGGACGGTCGGTGAGTGTGAAGTGACGTCGTCCGGTGCTCACAACGTCTGCTCGTTCTCGAACACGTTCAGCTCCATTACGCCGCCCCCACCATGACCAGTGACAGATATATAGTCGCCTCCACCGCGAGGGCCATCTCCCAATGCTCTCCATCTTTCGCTCTGCACTCAGGCAGCCAATCGTCCTCGCTCCTCGCATTTTCAGCAAACCGTCTCGTCCGCTTTCGACTACTATCACAAGACTCTCCAGCATAGATATGGCATCCGGAAACGCAAAGTTCGCGACCGCCCGCCTCTACGACGTCGAGGGCTGGGTCTGTGTCGTCACCGGTGGCGGCACTGGCATCGGTCTCATGATTGCCCAAGCCTTCGCTAACAACGGCGCGCGTGTATATATCACCGGTCGCCGCCCAGAGGCTCTTGAGCAGGCCACGAAGACGTGGGGAAAGTCTCTCCTCAACCCTCGCGGCCAGATTATACCCGTGCCTGCCGATATTACGGACAAGGCGTCGATCGAGCACCTCGTCAATGAGATTAGCAAGCACGAGAAGCATGTGGATGTTCTCGTCAACAACGCTGGTGTCAGTCTCGGCACAAGTACCGTTGAGAAGGGCGACGAAAGCGCCCAGGCTCTCAAAGATCAGCTATGGAATGAAGACCCTTCCGATTGGGAGACCGTGTACCGCACGAACGTGATTGGGTGAATCTTGTATACGTATACGGCCTTTTCATGCACAGTGTCCTGACGCATATATCCAGGTATTTCTTCACAACCGCCGCTTTCCTGCCTCTACTCTCTGCAGCCGCGCGCGATGGTCATACGGCGTCGGTCATCAATATCTCATCCATATCGGGCATCACCCGAACCACGCAGCACCATTTCAAGTATAACGTGTCGAAGGCAGCTACTATCCACCTCAGCACTCTTCTCGCGCAAGAGCTCCGTCGCCCTGGAGTGAAAGTCCGGGTCAATAACATTGCCCCCGGAATATTCCCCAGCGAAATGACAGGTAGGAGCTACGACTGACCTTTCATTCCGTCTAAGCTAATACATACGATATAGTCGGGGAGTCCGATGACAAGAACAAGTCGGATATGGAGGTTCCTCCAGACTACGGTGAGAAGAAGGGCATCCCCGCCGGTCGCCCGGGTCGCGACGAGGATATGGCACAGACAGCGTTGTATATCGCTTCCAACGAGTATCTCTACGGGCAGGTACGCTGCACTACTGTCCGCCGTAGCTTCGAACACAAGGCTAACATCTATTCTATACCAGACCATCGCTGTTGAGGGCGGTTATCTACTCGAGCATCCGTAGAGAGCCAGAAAAGCATCACATACCACCATTGTAATATATACACGATCCGCCCCGTACTTATATCGATCTGCAGATCATATAGGTCTTCAGTGTAGCTGATTTGTGATCATATCGGAGGGCAACTGATCCTCCGCGGGACGCAAATCTACCGAATAGCTACCTCGGCTCCGAGCTAACGTCCGCTTCGGCGTGACGGCGGGAGGTGTTGATATAAGAAGGCCTGTTGAGGAGACCTTCCCCGTCATCGTGCGTTGGTTTCTGCTGCATCTCCCTATCTCTCTCTGCGCCTTTCATTAAGAAGCAGTACCCCATAACCTATCCTCGGAGTTCACAACCTACCTCGACGCTGGACGTCAACCTAAGTCAACCTACAACCGCCGTACCCCACTTCGCATCATCGTCGGTATCGACCTCGCCTCTTGAAGATATCGCAGTGATGTCCAGACTCATCTTCCGCGACGTTATCATAGTCCTATTCTTCTTCTTTCAACTGTTCCTGGGTCTCTCGGCTCTCTTGGAATACATGCGCGACACTTTCCATTGGTTCGGCAGCTTGAGCATGCCGGTGGAGGTTCTTGTGGCCGTTCTCGCCGTTTTCTGGTGTATATGCTACCTTAGGTCTCTGGCTCCGCCTCCCTCCGCAGCTACCACGAGCAATATCTCTACGGTTGCGATGAGCAGCATCCCTACGGCCGCAACGAGTGATCCTCCTACGGCCGCGACGAGTAATCCTCCCATAGACGCGACGAGCATTTCCCCTGCAGTAATAACGGCGAGGACCCCTGTAGCTACGACGGCCAACGAACTCCCTATCCCTGCGCCAAGGCATGGGGTACCAAGACCCCAGCCACGCCCATCGGCGGTCGGAAATGGCGGTAGACCCGTACAAGACCATAGCGCAGCCAAAGAAGCCAGAATGTACGCGCACATTGCGAGCATCAACGCGAGAATGGCAGCCCTCTCGCTAGCCTCCGCCGCCCACGTCACCAAAAACGCGGAACTGAAGACTCAGCTCGCCACCGTGCAAGCCGAAAATGCAATACTGAGAGCAGCACTGGAGACGGAGAAGCGTAGGGTGCGAGCGGTGCTCGGGTTCGCCAGAACCGTCGTCGATGGCGCGAGGAGGTCGAACGTCGGGGAGCCCCAGGAGGATCGCTACATGCATGACTTTCCCCCTCAAGCTCCTCAGCCTGAGGCCGTTGAGCACTGCAACAACCAGGCCAGGCTTCCAACTGCGATGGCCACTCCTCTCACGGCGACTCTGCACTCAGAGACGAGCAGGTCACCTCTCCTCCTGCCTCATGACTTACTGGGTAGCACGAGGGCCGACAACGTCGTTACGGCAGGCCGCGCTCCACGCCCTCAAGAGGGTTCGAGTTAGGCATATTCGGACGACACAGGCTACAGACAAGGCAGATTAGGCTCACGTCAAACATCTCCAGTTGGTGCGCTCCTACTGATTGGTGGCTTGACTCAAAGGGACATGGCGCTTTACGTTGACTGCATCACTACTCACTTTGTAGACTTGTTTATGTAGATCATGTACAACCTCGCCTAGTGTGAGCAGTGCGATTATGAGATATGAGAGCGTACGCGAAAAGAATAGTAACTTCGGGACTTGCAATTCCAAGCTTGACGAATCGGCCCAGTGAGGGACGCGTCTGAGCCAGAACTAAGCGCGTTGACGCGTCTGTCACAGTGTGACAGTCGCGGCTGTGGCTAAGCCTGGCTCAGCGCGCGGGCCGCAATGAGCTTGAGCCTGATTTAGCCCTCTCATCATCTCGATTTGCGTCTATTGCTGCTGTGTTCACGCCGCTCTAACCACAATGCCTCCAAAACGAAAAGCACCTGCTACTACACAAGAGAACGAGCCTCCTCAGACCCGCCGGAGGACACGCTCGACCGCTACTGCCGGAGAGCCTACAGAAGTTACACCTGCTGAGCTTCCTCCACCGAAACGGACAAGACGGGTCGCCAAGGCGAAAGAGGACACTGCAAATGCAGCAGAGGTGGATACTCAGGTGTCATCTACCACTGCGAAGGAAACCACGAAGACGACCCGGACAACGCGGACACGCAAAGCTGAATCCGCGAACTCTGCGGAGGTTGTGGCTGCACCTAAGCCGAGTGCACCCAAGAGAAGAGGAAGGGTCGCGAAGGTTCGTTCACATTGTATTAAACCGTCGAGCTAGAAGTCGATATGACTTGGCAGGCGCAACCAGCTGAAGAGCAATCTGCTGAGGCGCTACCAGAGGAGCCTGCCGCTCCTCGCCAACCGCTATCACCAATACCCGAGAAGACCGCACAGACCGTCCCTAAGAAGCGAGGAAGAGCCAAGGTACGCATTAGTCTCTGCCATTTTCCCGCGGCCTGGTCGAACTCGTTATGGATCAGGCTCAAGACACCGCCGTCGCGGAAGCATCGGTCGCAGGAAGCTCTCGTCCTACTAGAGCGAGGCGCGGAAAAGCTGCGACAAACGATGCACCGGAGAGTCACCATAGTCATTCAGATGTTCAACCGCCACTCCCCTCGCAAGATGCCTCGACAACCGTCCCCAAGAAGCGTGTACGAACGAAGGTGAGTCGGGATTGGCGTGCTCCCCTACTCGGCCCTCATGAACACATTGCGGAAGGCTACCGCGCCTGCTCGAAGGCCTGAAACGCCGCCCCCAGTCGTGAACGAAGATAGCTCCGATGATGAGCTACTGCTCACACCCTCGAAGCGGACCTCCGCGCGGCCGACAACACCGATGCGCACCGGTGGGAGCCGGGTAGGCACCCCTCGCATGATCATGCACTCAGTTGAGATTACTACCCCAAGACGATTTCTCAATACCGTCCGTCGAGATTTAGGATCGCCTGGACCCAGGGTGCACGTCCCACCACTAGGGACTCCGCGCCTACCTCCAGCATTTCCTGCTGCTAGTCCACAGAAACGGAGTGCCCCTGCCCCCTCGCCATCCGCTGCGCGTTCGCGCGCAACACGTACACCGTCTCCAGAGCCGCTTCCCCACCAGGCGGAGGCCGTTCGTTCTCCCACGAAGACTTCCCCATCGAAACGACAGCGGGGACAACCAGTACAGCAGGATGACAGGCTGCCTACCACTCTTCCGCTCCATCTACACCCGCTGCTGGAGCGGCAGAAACGCGCAATCCTTCAAGCACTACAAAGACCTCCGGAGATCGACGAGATTGATATATATGGAGAAGACTACCCGCCTACCAATATCCTCGCGTACGAGCAGCTAAGCGACTTGCTCAGCGGCACAGTCACTCGAGGGGAGGGTAACAGCTGTTTACTCATCGGTCCCAGCGGAAGCGGGAAAACGCAGATGGTCGAGCGTGCCATCGCTGCCCTTCCGGGCAACCCTATCGTCGTCCGGCTTTCGGGGTATGCACAGCAGAACGATCGGCTCGCCATTCGAGAGATCGCATGGCAGCTTGCACAGCAGACCGGCCAGTCATTTCTTCCTGCTAACGAGGAAGCGGATGACGAGGATGAGCCCCCCGCGGCTCCTGCTGCCCTTCCTATTGCCAAAGACGCGGATGACAATCCGTTCATTGACCCTTCCCCAGGTGCAGAGGCTGGACCCGGATTGTCAGTCACCCTTCCCCCACCAGCGCACCTCCTGGCACTCATCTCAATGATCCCGACACTCCCGCGTCCAACCATCATCGTACTTGACGAATTCGACCTCTTCGCCTCGCATGCGAGACAAGCGTTGCTCTATTGTTTGCTCGATACTGCACAAGCATGTCGCGCCGGGCCCACTACTGCTGCGTCCGGGGCACGAAGCGCGAGTGGGATGGCGGTCATTGGTGTTACCGCACGCGTAGACACGATTAACCTGCTGGAGAAGCGGGTGAAAAGCAGGTTCTCGGGACGGATGATCAGAACGGCGGGTCCGGCGAGAGTGAGCCATTGGGTGGCGATCACGAAGGCTGTGATTGGAAGTCCGTTGGAGCAAGAGGGTGAGGACAGGGATACCGCTAGGGGAGAGTGGGACCAAATTTGGGAGGAAGCGGTGAAGCAGTTCGTAGAAGATGAGGCGACTCTTGACGCCCTGCGGGAGACGTATGCTCTAACGAGGGACTACCAGATGCTCCGGCAGATCTTGGTGAGCAATTGATCTCGTTATATTCGGGACAGCGCGTGCTCATTTATATGGCTATAGACTTGCATGGTCTTGGAGTTGACAGCTTCATCACCGTACCCGACTGCCGCGAAACTCGAGGCAGCGATCAATCGCCAGCGTTGTCCGCCACGCTTACCCCCATTACACAGTGCGTATACTTCGATTGTCTACCTCGTCAAAAGTCTGAATGTGCGATCCAGCCTTGACATATCCTGCGATATGTCTGCTCATCGCGGCCGTCCATGCCCAAACATCAGGTCACGACGTCTTCACGTTCGAGATGTTACATGAAGCGTTCAAAAACCAAGTGCGCACGTCGCAGTCTGCTCCTGTACACATCGAAGGAGGGGGGATTGGGATGGTCCGATGCAGCCGGGAAGTGCTTTTCGCAGTGAGTACTTCATTTTCTGTGTGCGTCCAGGCCAATCATCGAATACCCCAGGCTTTTGAACGGCTTGCGGACCTGCGGATATTCTTGTCTGCGGCTGCGCCCGGTTCTACAGTTGGGCGAGAGTTTGCTCTATACCGGAGTGCAGTAGACCGTTTCGCAGTGAAGAAGGCGGTCGAGACAATGGGCCAACTGAACCTCAAGAAGTGGTTCACCAAGGCGCAATAGCAATAGTCCAAGGACAGTGGAATTTCTCGGGGATTATGTTATTCGTAGTCGTGTTATCTAGCTGTGTACTCGCATACGTTATCGTCTTTCCCTGCCCGATGTTGTGGTATCATTCCATTGATCCCGAGGCTGTCGATCTGCGCGCGAAAGACGGTTCTCGCATGGGGCGCGGAGGACACGCGTAGGGCACGCGTCGTCGCGGGCGATACACGCGTGTGGGGTGTGACCAACGCGTGTTTGGACGTGACTAGGCGCGGCAGGGTGTTCCCACGGGGTCTTTGGCTGAGCAGCTCGGCTCAAGAAGCGAGGCCGCCTGGATTCGAGTCCGATAGACAATCTCCCGCTCTTGCTCCTATACCTCCACCGCAGTCTTCTGTATATACCGCACCGCTCTCTCTTTCTGCCTAGGCTCAACCGCCTGTGAATACCTGCAGTTAGTGTGCACGGCGACATACCCACAGAACAATGAAAGTATTCGGCTTCTTCTCCCGGAAGCCACAGCAGCCTCCGGAGACCGTCCCTCTCCCGCCTTCGCCCTCTGCGTCCACAGCCAACCTCTCGCCCTCAGCCAAGGCCGAGAAGAAGATTGTACAGCTGCGTACGCCCTCACCGTCTGTCGACTCCGCATCTGCCGCCCCCGCGCAGCCTCGCTCGACCTCCCCAGCCACAAAGCTCGCCCGACTCTCGGTCGACGATCCTACACGCCAGACATCCCCCACTCGCCGCGGCTCAGTGACTGCTCTAACTGCGATTGCGCCAACGCCCGTGTTCGTCCCTCCTGAGCCGACCGTAGACTCGCTCACGACGCACATCGCCTCCATCCCGCCCAAGGTCCTCCACTCGTACGTCCTCGCCCGCATCCCGAGCCAGCCAGAGGAGACGCTCCCCGCCCTCGCGAACTTCTTCTCCGAGCTCGCGCCCCCGCCGAAGCTGCACTGCGTGCGGTGCCACAAGGATTACGTCGAGGTCGAAAACGACGACCGGAGCTGCTTGGTGCCGCATGACGACGAGAGCGCGGAGGTTGAGCGCGTCGGGACGACGAAGAGGGCGAACCGCGCGCCGGGCACCGTGGGCGCGACGTTTGAGACGCTTTGGGGGTGCTGTGGCAAGATCGTCGAGGGTGACGGAGACCAGGGGCCGCCCGATGGCTGGTGCTATGAGGGCAAGCATACGGTGCGTCTACCTCTTATACATTGCTACACGTATCAGGATTTGATGTTTAGTGATTTATTTATCACAGACTGATATCAAACGAGCTCGTTTCCGCGCGGATTCTACCCCGCAGGACGACAAACTCGTCTCTTGTCTTCGTCTGAACTGCCATGGAATCCGCTCGCAGTTGCCTCGCGGCATCCGCTCAACGCGGAAGCGACCCCGCAGCACTAACTACAAAGAAGCGACGACCGACGACGATGACCAGTCCGAAGGCGGGTCTGATAGCGGCATGGATGAAATTGTCGGTGAAGGTGCGATCGCGAGTGCGAAGAAAGCGCGCGGGAAAGGCAAGGCGAAGGCGACCGCAGCTGAGGTGGAGGAGGCGATGGACGTCGACGGGGAGGACGAGCAAGCTGCAGAGAGCGCGAGCGTCGCGGGCAGTGCCCGTGGCCGCGGACGTCCCCCGAAGTCGAAAGCCCAGATGCCGGCGCCTGCGAGTGTAGCCAAGCGGCGCGTCCGTATGACGGAGTCCAGCTCGAAGATCGTCCCTGGCACGGACGGCGAGGACGAGGACGCGCAGTCGACGAAGTCGGCTCCGGTAGGGCCGCCGCCGAAACGAAGGGGTCGCCCTCCCAAGAGCAAAGCTGTCATATCGGATTCCGATCGCGAGATGGAGGTCGACGGGGCTCAGAAGGGCACCCCAGCACAGAGGAAAGAGAAGACAGCCCCTGGGAGCGGTAGCGGGAAACCCCGGACGCGCTCGTTGAGCAGGACACGCCCTGCGGAGATGAGCGACGCAAGTGTGGGCGCGAAGCCGAAGTCGCGCGCGAGGAAGGTGAAAGAGGCGAATGCGCGTGGGCGGGAAGAGGAGGAGGGGGTCGCGCAAGGAGACGAGAAGCCCAAGAAACGAAGGAAGGTCGACACATAAGCAACTGCTACCTCTGGGATCCTCCATCGCGGTATGCTTCCACCACAGGCTCCAAACCTGCCCAGCCACTGAATGACTCCTCATAGCGAAACCCCCTACGTACTAGCATGTGCGGCTGCTCTCCACGAAGTACTCTTATCCGTATTTGTGACATGCCAGACCTGCAGGGTCAGGCAACGGCGTTTCCTAACTTATACCCGTGCATCAGCCAATCGTACACACCTCACATTCGTTCAACTCGACGTCCTGGCTTGTATCTACGTGTTTTGGATCTATCTACTGTCATAAGTCGTCTGTTGGCTACGAGGCCACGAGCTCGCATCGCCGCAGCCTCTGGCGTTAGCGCTGAACCATACACATGCGCGTAGCTCGCGCGGCGCGAGACGGCAGCTTTCCATCTCCCTTACCGCAGCTACGCGTGCATACAGCGGATCCCGTGCTTCTGTGAGTTTACGAGGCTACACGTTGTTTGTTTCGACAGCGAATCGATGGCTGCGTCTTCAATTGTTCCGTCTCTGCGGCCCTGGGCGAGAAGTGCTGCAGCAGACCGAGTGGCACGGGCCCGTCTTGACCCCTCAGTACAAAGCTTCTTGTTGTCTCTTTGGCTTCTTAAACCCACCCACGGTCGACGCTCTCTCTCCTGCTATTCCTTGACCTCCTCGAAGTTCTCTTGCGCAGCCGGCAGCGCGTGAGCCTCGCGAACAAACAGAACGTAAGCCACCCCTAGAGACCGAGCACCGTACGCGACCCTGATTATGAGAGTCTCTGACGCGATCGCTTCCTGCAGAACTCGACCCGCCTCTCACATTTTAGTCTAGACATCATCCCGGAAACTCAAAAAGCCTCCTATAATTACAACCGAGCGCAATGGCTGCTGTCGTAGAGCCCAACCCGCCGCCTGCTCCTGTGCAGTCGCAGTCGATCACGGTCACTACCGCGCCCCCTGCACCCAACAACCCCAACAACGCGAAGACCACCGCTGCGCCACCCGGCGAATACCTCGCACCCTGGTTGACTTTCCCGCCGTTCCCCCAGGCGCCCCGCGGTGTCAACCTCATCCCGTTCAGCGCATTCAAGCCTTCAGGACTTCCGCGCAGGGTTGAGCCTACCGAGGCGGACTACGTCGAGCGCGACGCGCTGGGCATACCGACCGTGCCACTCAAAGTGCACCACGACCTGACGGGGATGGAGAAGCGCAAGCGAAAGAAGGGGAAGGTCGTCTCCGAGAACGGCGTCGTGCGGCGCGTGATGTGGTATGACGAGTGGGCGGAGGGCGAGCAGCTGAGGAGGACGGCTACGGTCATAGACCCGTATGTCCCGCTCGGGCGCGCACTCAAGTGTACTGCGGCATTGGAGCTGATTGACGTATCTTGCACAGATCTACGCCGCGTATCGAGCGTCTATATCAAGCAGCGTACGACTTCAAGCAGGGCCGTCCGCTGCATACAAACCAAGAGCTTTCGCATCTCTGGGATCGCGTAAGCGACATAGAATTTGCTAATCGTAGTCTATACTGACTTTCCTGCAGTGGCGCCTCTACATCGGCCTCATCAGTGGATTGCAGACCCCAGCCTCGCGCAAGAAGACAGCCGCGATCCGGAATGCCCTCGCCGCTATGGCAGAAGCTCCCGCAGACGACGATGAGGACGATGACGAAGACGAGATGCCCAACGCCCGCCCTCCGAAGGAGGCGAATGTGCTCGTGACGAACGAAGAGAATGCATCTTCTGCTCAGGTTCCACTCCCCCAGACGAACTCGACGTACACGGAGGAGCAGCGGCAGCAGCGCCGCGAGTACTTCAGAGAAGTGCGCGACACGAAGATGGACAGGTTTTTGAACGATCCCGAGAACGCAGTCAAGATATTTTTCTCTGGATACTACCGCGACCGGGGAATGTCATTGTATGTGTTCGTCTCTCATCCCCAACCGACAGTGACCTCACCATGCTCGCTGCAGCTCCGAGAAGTTCTGCAGGGACGGTCCAATCCTGATCAACTTCTTCCTCAACTTCGTTCTGCGCAACCGCGTCTTCCCCGAGTCCGAGCGCGACCTGCGCAAGGCGATCGCCGTTACCGAACAGGCCAAGAAAGAGCTCCCGCACTCGTTCATCATTAGCCGCGCGATTCCGGACGACTTCAGCCGCGGCTGTGGGCTCATTTTTGGCGCAATGACGCGCCCGCATACCTGGCAGAACGCCAACAGTGTCGTCTCGACTGGCGATGAGGACGAGCCGGACGCAAAGCGCCAGAGGACAGAAGATATTGGCGGGTGGGGTGCGCCCGAAGTCCTCCGGGACGCCGCTGGGACAGACCAAATCGAGGTCATCAGCCCCGACACCGTCGAGGCGATGGAGAAAGACGCCAAGGACGTCCTTGAGGACACGAACGTCAACGGAGAGCAGGATGCGCCTGGCTGGGGCGCAGCGCCCGTCGACCTCCCGGAGAACGCGACAGGACAGTCCTGGGGCGACGCAAACGCTGCATGGGGTGCGCCTGAAGACCCCGAAATTTGGGACACGACGCCGAAGACGAATCCGCTCTGGGACTTCTTCGGGATGACTGCGCTCCCGCTTACGCACACAACGGGCGTGGTTGAGCGTTCGACGCGCCGCGTCAAGACCATCGTCCCCCCGCCGACCGCAACGCAGAAGAAGGGCAAAAAGGCCGCGAGCGTGAAGGCTGGCGCAGTGACTGCTGACCCGGACCCCGAGGCGGTCGAGCGCGATCTCGAAGCACGCCTCACGCAGGTTGTGCTCATCCCATGGCACGAGTGGGACCTGTACGACAAGGCGGACGTCACGAAGCCGCGCATCCTCCCTGCATCCCGCGGGGCCGCGATCACCGACGACAACGAAACCGAAGCTGCGGGTACGGATGTGCAGGACAGCTCGACGCACAACCCGTTCAAGGACGAGATCACGCTGCTCATGAACCCCGCCGCTGCAGAAAAGCTCCTCGTCGGCGTCGGGATCGAGGCGACGTGGATCCAGCTCGCGCGCGCGGACCCGAGCGTGCCTATGGAGGTCGATGAGTCGCTAGGTAATCCGTTTGCGCCGCGCAAGCAGCTGGGTGGTCCTGGGGAGCCGGCCGCGCCGACGAAGTTCTGGTACATGGAGGAGGTGCTTGCGGTGTTGCCTAGCTTCCATACGGAGATGGTTCCGCTCCCCACGACGGAGGACGTGTTTGGAACGGAAGTATGAAGTGCTCGGAGATTGAGCAATGCAGAGCTTTCATTGTAGGAATTCGTCTTAGTGTACAATATTCCTTTATCAACCCGCTTGATTGGAAACCAGCTTGCAACCTCCACGGTGCGATGGCGTGGGACTGACACGAGCCATATTGCGGTACTGCACGAGATCGCTTACCTGCCACAACACGTTCTCCTTACCCATATCAGCCACTTGAACCAATCCCAAAATCGAAAGCATGCCGATAATACACACAGCAACATATATACACACGCACTACACGGTAATGCTAGGCTCAATCTCGCCAAGCAGCATCGTCGCATCCTTGCTGCCCGTCAAGACTATGCATATATGAGCGCACCGTCCAATTAACAGCTCGCAATTGGCACTCACTGATAGGCTCCTTAGGGTGGAAGTCGACGGCAGTCACCGTACCCTTGTGGCCGGGCAACTGAAGTAGAAACAAATTAGTACAACGAACGTCACAAAGCAAAGTCCAAGTATGAGTACTAACCTTGTACAATACCTTTCCGCTCTCCACCTCCCATATGCACACGGTGCGATCAGCACCACCCACGCCGACGCGACGTCCGTCGTCGTCTTTGCTCCATGCGCCGCGGAGGAGCGTGTTCTCGAAGCCGGCAGGAGCTCCCATTAGGACACGGTGGATCCGTGACGGGGACGGGGAGAACGGTCGCACGTCGTGGATGATCGTTTGGGACGAGAACGAGGGCGAAAGCAGGTAGTTCCCGTTTGGTGAGAGTGCGAGGGATGTAGGAGTGTCGGTATGGCCCATCAAGGTGTATACTTCCTCATTTTTGCGAAAGTCGATCACCTGTAGCGTTTTCTTGTTTAGTAGTCGAAACGCTGCAATTGGCCTGGAAGACGTACGTGGATCTCGTTGTCCAATGCGCCCGCATATATACTCGACCCATCTGCACTCCAGCAGACGGAGGTAATTGGGCAACCAAGCTCGTACACACTCACGGGGTGCTTTGGGCCTTCGTCCCCACCCTCCCATACACGGATAGTACCGTCGTCTGCTCCGGTGACGACGAGCTCGACGCCGGCGCCTCCTGCGAGAGTTCTGTCCAGGGAATTAATGATTCCTCTGTGCGCATGAAGTTTACGCACACGCTGGCCAGTCGTGAGATCCGTTACGCTCAAAGTGTGGTCGGCGGAGACGGTATAAAGCACTTGGGAAGCAAGAGACCATTGCAGGTCAAGGATGGGGGCTTTGTGAAGGTTTGAGATCAGGCCGTAGTTGGTATTGGGAGCGTAGGTTCGCCAGAGAGCTGTGGAGATCCATATCAGACGTCTTGCCATTCAAACATGTTTTTGAGGATGACTTACAAACGCTACGGTCTGCTGAACATGCTGCGATGTTTTGGCCGGTAGGATCGAACCTACAGCTCAGAATCTCGGCCTACACGCAGAAACCAAGTCAGGAATACAGAACTAGTTGGATCAGGGTGCACGTACGCCATGCGAGCCTGACAGACTGATGATGGGTGCCTCCAGGCTACTCGTCCGCTTAATGGTACGTATGAGCCCTTGCTCCCTCTCATTGTTGGAAGAAGATATGGCAATTTGGGTGTTCGGTGCAGGAGACCCAGAGCGCGCGCGTTTAATGAGTACACCTTCAGGAGGTGGGGAAGGTCCGCGCTTCGACATTTTGAGGAGCGAGCGGAAAGACGAGGACGATGAGCGCGAGTACGAAGGTGTGAGCGCGAGCTGCCGCGCGCTCTGAATCGCGTTCGCGCTGTACAAGCGCCCAAACGCCACAGCCGTTAAGACTCCGCTCTAAAACAACCGCAAGGCCCTGTCACTGACTGAGCCTAGTGAGCCAGCGAGCAACTTACCAATAGGTCAAGGATAAGAGACTAATGAAAACAATAAACCCACGAGTAGCCCTGGCTTACTGCCTTATTACAGTACTATACTATAGCGTATACGTAATTACATACTCGCTGTCCCTACCAAGGGCGTCGGAGTCTCCCCAGACACCCTTAGCCAAAATGATGACTATGAGTGCATTTCTTTATATATCCGACTTCAAGAGTTCTGTTGAGGATGCAACTTTAAATTGCCTAGTGGACGCCGTTGCGACTGACGTTGAACGCACAGGCAAGACAGGCCAAAAAAGAAAAATTAGTAGTGAGCACGAAGCTCAGTTATCCTGAAAAATTCGCTATGTGGCATTGAAGTGAGGGTGGTACACGGAATCCCCTAGTAAAAGGCGAGGGGATTGTTGCTTGTACCTCCCTCTGCCACTGGAAGTTGAGCGGTGATGACGCATCTCGCATATCAAAATTGTGCAATTGGCCTAGCTTGCGGGTGAATTGGTGGTCCGAGACGCCCCTCTCGGCCAAGCAATGCGGCTGTACGCGCCAGCCCTGCAACCGCCGCTCATAGTCTTCCCAGGATATCGAGGTGCATTTCGGCCTTGCCTCTAATTGTGTATGGACTGGCGCGTAAGGAGCTCGATGAAGTGCGATCGCAGTGCTGCAACGCCAATATCAAGCACCCTGATATATTGACTTGCATCCCTGGTCGACGGGGTGCAGGATAGAGGTTGCTCGCAAGAAGACGCGTTCACCGCGACCTGGATAAGAACGCGTCCAGGTCTGGCGCGCAAGCAATATAGCGACGCGTCCAGGGTCACATGATCGCGACATTTTGCGAATCGATTCAATTTATCGAGTCAAGTGCTGCTACTGTACTCCTTTCCACTGCTACCCATCCACCTTCTCTCTCTAGCCCCTCATCGTTCTGCTCCGGGTGTCTTACTTGCCTTAGACTTTGCCTTGCTGCATCTCCTGTGGACGCAATAGGCTTACCCATGGCAACAGAAGGGAAAGGCGTGCTGCTCAAAGCAGACCCTATTGCAAACACCTTCCGCGATGAGATCAAATCCGCGCTGACTTCGTCCACGCGCAAGCCCAAGCTTGTCGGAATCCTTGCCACCACTTCTGCTCCAAGCAAGTTCTATGCAGAGTTCACGAAGAAGCAATGCGACGCCCTCGGGGTTGAATTTGTACTTCGCAAGGTCGGCGCCGCAGCGGACGAGTCACTTGCTCCTGGCGAGGGTGTCGAAGAGGCTATCATTGAAGCGAACGAGGATGACAGCGTCGACGGGATCATGGTATGTGAATGATGCGCTCATGAGTGGAATTGGAACCGCAAGCGTGTATTTACGGTTGTATGCCTCTATGTATTCTAGGTCTACTACCCGATTTTCGGAGTACAACAAGTATGTTAATGCATGTTCCATGTATGCGATGATGGGTAACTGATGGATGCGCATTGTGGCACAGGATCACTACCTGCAGCAGGTCTAGCCGCTCGCGACCGTTTGCAACGGAGCTGCTCTCTAACAAGCTCGCCGTGCACAGATTGTCTCGCCGTATAAGGACGTCGAGGGTCTTCACGTCAAATTCCATTACAATCTCTACCATAAGTACGTACCTCGTCAGAAGCTCTCTAAGATGCCTCACAGCCAACCATTATCGCATTCAGCATCCGCTTCCTGGACCCGAAGACCCTGAACTCTTCTCGTCCTACGACGAGCGACGCGCCTGCCGCGGTAAATGATGAGCCCCCGGCAGGTTACGTGAAGTCTATTCTTCCATGCACGCCCCTCGCTATCGTCAAATGTCTTGAGTACACCGGCGTGTACAACAAAATCCTCCCTTACGGGGACCGTGCGTATGGTAAGACTGTAACCGTCATCAACAGGTAAGTTCTGTCCGTGCGTCCGCGCGACGGAGTTGCTCATACATACCCTGCACAGGTCGGAGGTCGTGGGCCGCCCGCTTGCTGCGCTCTTGGCAAACGACGGTGCTCGTGTCTTCTCAGTCGATATCGATTCTATCCAAGTCCGTTCCCTTCGTATCGTGCCGCCCCTATGAATGCTGACGCGTATGCTTCCGGCCGGCAGGAGTACACGAAGCGCCCCCGTCAGAGCGCGGACGAGCGCAAGTTCCACCCCCGGCACGTCGTTCACCCGACGTCGATGTCCTTGCAGGAGTGCCTCGCGCTTTCGGACATCGTCGTGTCCGCAGTGCCGAGCGCGGAATACAAGGTCAAGACGGCTTGGCTCAAGGATGGCTGCATATGCGTGAATGTTGCCGCCGACAAGAACTTCGAGGCGGACGTCAGGGAGAAGGTGCGTGGATTGGATGACTTTCGCTCTGAATAGACGCGTCAAGGAGTAATGTGCTGACACGCATTGGCCCGTATAGGCCTCCGTGTATCTGCCTACGATCGGCAAGGTGACTATTATGATGCTGCTGAGGAATCTGTAAGCACGCCCACGTACCCTGCCTCACGTCCTTACTGATGCACCGCCGCCGCAGTTTGCGCTTGCAGCAGTACCGCCTGATCGCCAATGCACCATCTGCGTGAATGGCATGATCTTACAAAACGATCCCAATGGGTTGGCATAGACAGGACGCGAAGGAACAGAGGTGTATCAAGTTGTATCATTGCAGCAAGACCAGGAAGCCCATTGCGTCGATGAGGCAGGGCTTGTATTACCTTGGATGACTATCCGTGTGCGTATAGACGATATGTAGAGAATAGAAAACAGAAGGACGGGGGGAAAGGCCCCCAGACATACGGTATACTACTATTGTTTTGGCCAACTGCGTCGTCGCCCCGTCGTATACCATGCGAGAGAGGAGTGAGTGCTACTACCGTTGCTGCTAACACAGCCGTCTAAGTCCGAATAGATACTGAGAGGAGAAAGAGTATGAGGGGATGGAAGCTGTCAGAGGCGCGATTCGACCTCGCTGACTGTAATCGGTGGTATCGGCATGTCTTCCCGTATGGGCGTCGCGGTGCCAGAACGGGGGAAAGTGGGCGTCATGGGAGTGCCGACGCCGGACGGCTCCTCGTCCACCATGAATCGCACACGGTAGCGATGAAACTAAATGCACGGCATTAGGCAGATTCAATGACCGTACAAAAGAGTCTTACCACTGGGAGTTTCGGAATGAGCACGAGGATGAGTGCCGTCAGGTTGACTGCGAACAGCCACGGATCATAATGCGTGTAGTGTGTCGAGGCGAGGAATCTAATGCGGCGCGGCAATGCCACAATAGAATGACGGAAATGTGTTAGCAAAAACTCAGTCGAGATCCGGACGGTGGAACAGAGGGTAGAGAGTGGACGTACAGGGTTATGGGCACAATAAACAGCCATTTCTTGGCGGGAGTGTACTGTGCACCTTCGTCAATTTGTTCCCACAATGTGAGGTTGTCGTACACGCCGCCGTGGAGATCGGAGTGGAAGGGGATGCCGGTGACATAGTGGAACATCAGATATGACAGCTGAAAGATTTGGCGCATGAGCATGTGTATCTGGGCATGCATACAATCAAGAAGCATACGCACGCCGAGATAGAGCAGGTTGACGAGCGTCCAGCTAACTTCTTGTCGCATGCCAGGAATGGTGTCGATGACTACCTTTCCGGCAAAGATGAGGACCGGGTGTATGAGCCATGCACCTGAGTGCGATAAGTCCTGTCAGCTGCTGTTCAAAGTTCATCTTCCATTACACGCCACTCCGCCCGCGAGGCCACTGAGCTCGTACGTGGAGCGAAGGTAGCATGGGGCTAGGTGAAGTGAGACAGACCTTTCCGGTTCACCCATTCCGCGTTCACATTGTCGTATACACTCTGATCAAGAGCCTCCTCCTGAGATTCCTCGCCAACCTTCTCGACCTTGACTATACTGCTGCTACGTTCGCGTCCGACGCGAACGGTCAGGCCGGGGCTGCCAGACTTTGGGCTGAGAGTGGAAGATGTCGTCGCTGTAGTCATCATTCCTGTTGGTGTGCACACGAGTGCAGCCTTTGAAAGATACACCGATGTGTCGCGGGCAGTAGAAAGCCGGAGGGGAGGCGGCGGGGGATGGGGGGACGGAACGAGTGGTACGATGGGGAGAGGCAGAGTCGGTTGTCGTGGCCTTTCTCTTGAAGGAGACTCGTCCGGAAACATTTAGACGCCCATAATGTGCTGCGCCGTCGAGACTAAGCGCCCACTTCCTAATCCGCGCCAAGATGTCATACCCTCCGCGTCTCCGTTGCCGTTTCTCATACTCGGTCCTCATACCCCCTTGTTTCCGCGCTGCTGTCTACCGCTCTCGCTGTTGTATTTCTTCTATCCTGAATCTACGCTACGGTGTATGGCTATTTGACGACAATGCTACTCCAATGGTGTACTCTTGGACCCTCTGAGAAGGGCGGTCTCGCTGCAATCCGTTTCTCCTGCCCAGTTCGCGTCCAGTCTATTCGTATCTTTCCGTCAGGTTTCAGGCCCTTCTCAAAGTCTCCGGACACTGTCAGGTGCGCTTGATAACCTTGAATTGCTCTTGCGGTCGCGCATTGATATCTGTGCACAGTCAGACGAAGCCGCAGGCATTCTTCCTGGACGTCTACTTCAACGCACAGCCAATCACCAGTCCAGATGCCAAGGAGCGGCCAAAACATTCCAATGCGCTCGTCCCGACGTCCATAGCCTATGCCGGCGGACAAATGGATTTCACCGTGGACATGGGCTCGGAGGTCGGTTTAGTTCGTTCCAGGTCCACGTAAGGCTACTGACGCGTTACCGTAGCACGCTACGCGTCTTATGATTGTAAAGGGGGATTTCGAGGCCGTATCCATGGCCATCTATGGCGAAGTGGTGTCAGACTCCCAGGCGAGCCCCTCAAACTATGAGCCTCGGCCTCTTCCTACACTCACTGCGGCACCCCTCTCTGCGGCTCTTGATCCTGCGAATTCGCGCGACCCTACGCAGCTCGCTCGTCAGTTGCTGAAGCTTATTCCCGAGGCACCGGAATTGGAGCTCGTCATTCGCTTGGTCTTCTGCTTGAAACCTTCGAACGAAGACTGGGACCTGCCTGAATTCCCTCACCTATATCCTGACCTCGACAACCTGCCTGCTGACTTTGACTTGGAGACGGCTTTGAGTCTGACAACTCGTCCTGTGCCTGACGACATCTCTTCCAAGGTTGCATCGCAATTTACTGAGAAGGTTGCGCAGTGTGTCAGCCCCAAGGTGCGGTCTGTTCGTGGCGCCGTGGGCATCTTATTCACGATACTGCATCTTTAGGACAAGGGTCCCAATCAAGCATATCAAGTTGCAAGCATCCTGTGTAATCTGGCCTCCCAACATCCCAGTATAGCCAAGGGCTTTCTTGTATGCTCACAAATCCCTGTCGGTTACAGACAGCTCGACTAATACTACTGTAGGATAAGGTAGACCTTCACAGTGTGTTCGATCGGACAACCCTCGAGGACGAGACGACGTTGCTTAGGTTACTCTATGCGGCGGCAAACACAGACATTTCAAGGCGGCTCGACACGCCCCAAATTCTGGAACTGCTCTCTTCTTTGACTAGCGATCTCAATGCAGAGCGAGACATGCGGTCAACGGCAAAACGGCTATTAGCCCGAATACGAGGATGGAGTGTTTTGGGAGACGCATTCTCCAACACTCAAGGCGATTTCATCGCTGCCGCTAGCACCATGCAAGACATCGGAACGGAAGAGCAATCATTCGGGATCTGGCTTGAGTCTATGATTTTGAACGAGGATGTTGTCACTAGCCTCGCGGAGAACCCTGTGTTACCAGTGGTGCTCCCGCACTTGCTATCGCACAGACAAATTTCCAATCCTCCCTCTCAAGATGAGTTTGTGGCTTTCGTGAGGGCCTTCGTCGGGGTATCCTGCGTTTTGGCCGTATATGCATGGTCAGACAGCCTGCCGGACGAACGTTGCCGCGCACGAACACTCAGCATCTTGCGACTATGGCAAAGCGTTGATGGGTACCGAGAGGTACTTATCCTGTCGTCCTGAGGGTACGTAATTGCTAACAAGAACGCATAGATTGTCAACCATCTGCTACTCCTGCGACAAATGACGTTCCGCCTAGAGTGTATGACGGACATTGATCCTCCTACGCAGTCTGGAATCGATGCCGAACACATTCTCGTCGACTTGGCCAAGGATCCCCGGGCTATCCTGAGATCGAACTTCGTCAAGTGCATTCTCAACATAGGAACCTCTACCTCATTCATAACCGACGACGAACGGACATTGATGCGCCAGGCTGCGTTTGTCGTTGACGACGGCTTCACAGGCGCGGTCGACGAGCTCTTGCGCCCAATCGAGCGTCCGCCCACGTTTGGCAGCCTCCGTACTCTGAGGGTGGCTCTAGCGTACATCGAAAGGGAGCTCGACGAAGACGACGAGTCCCACCTCCTGGACGACTTCTGGGACGAGGCCAAATGCAGCTTGACGGCATGTCTCAGCGACCTCCTCGTGCCTATTGTGGAAGAGATCCGAAGCCTCTTCTCACTACGCCACTTTCCGCCTCCGAGACGAGGGCAGGACGTAGTGGCTCAACTGTTCTGGACAGCCGACGACATCTTACGGCTATACCTCCGCCTGGTACCGACATATCCCTTGCCGATGCGAATGCTCCGTACTTTGGCAACGAACGTGGCGGACGTGTTCGTGTGTACCGACGCAGCTGATATGCGCTACTCCGAGTCTAGCCAACCATCTGTTGCTGCCCAAGAAACGAGGCAGTCCTGCATCGACCTCATTCGCGTACTAGGCAACCAGCCTCCCATAGTAAGCGGAGGTAAACCTGGCGCCCAACTCGTCCTTCGAGTGCTGTTAGAACACGGGTTACAGAGCGACACCCTCGATCCTACCCACCACCTGTTGCAGGTCTTCTACCTCGTCGACAGCCTTCTCCCTCCCGAGGACTGTTCAGAAAGCCAGCGAGCGCTATGGGTGCAGAGCGTTATTCCAACAGCCCTCAAGGAACTATGGACGTTTTGCCACTCACTGGACACGGAAAACAAGCTGCATCTCATTCGACGCCTATCTGCGCTGGACCAAGGCGCGGTCGCTGTCGGGGAGTGGCTGCTCCTCGAAGAGGTCAAAGACATGTCACGCGCGGTTCAGGCACTTCGGGAAGATGATTCCGCGGTCAAAAGACGTAGCATCACCCAGGCTCAGGTCGCTCATTTCTTCCGGTTCTTTGCGGATCTCCTCCAGGGATCGTTGGCTCGATGGTGTACTCAGAGCCTCGCCGCCGCGGATGAGGCAACTCACCTTCTGGCCTCAGCCTTCATGACGGTGTACGACCTGCATCTCATGCCACCGTACTTTGGAGACTTGCTGGAGAGCCTTGCGGCGGAATACGACATCTTCGACAACGAATTACGCTGGGCAATCGTTGTAGGACTGTGGCGGTCGTCACAAGCACCTGAACTCTCCTCCGGCCGGCTCGAACGTCGTCTGGGAAGCTCGGCCAGGATACTTGCCACCATTACGCCTTCCTACCTGGACCCTGCCCGGACCACTGCCGAGATCGGGTCGGTCCTGCTGACCCTGGCGCGACATACCGAGCTGGTCGAAGGCGACGCCGCACACTCCGTCGTGTCACTCTTGGAATGGCTTGCGAAGACGGCGACCTCAATGCCGAAAATGGGCAGCCTTCACACTGTCTCGTCTGAGCAGTTCGGGACCTTCCGGGACCGCCTCAAGGACACGCTCTCCGTCGAATGGAAGCAGCGCCTTGATGCAGCCTGTTGCGAGCTCGTCTTCGGCAGCGCCAGCGCGCCCGTGCAAGACTCGACCCCGCTTCCCGAAAGCATCGAGCTGTCCATCCACGACATCGAAGAGCTCCTCCGCCAGAACATCCCGACGCCATCGACGCCGCCACGCCGGCCGCTCAACCAAGACGTCCTCGGGCTCGTGACGGTCTCCCCGCCAGCGCTCCTCCGCTCGCCCGCGGTGACGGGCCTGACGAAGACGTACTCGAACAACGACTTCCGGCAGCTGCGCCAGTCGTCCGCGCGCGCGAACACAAGCAGACTCCCGAGTATGCATGTGGACGTAGGTGTCGCGATGGCCGCCTGACCGCTGTGCGCACGCACCTACTGACGCCCTTGCTTTTTTTTCTCGCTCCACCCTTGTGGGCGGTGCTGGTCATTATTCTTTTGGTATGATATGATAGGAGTTCGAGAGCGCAAGCGCGAGCTCGCCTACGTTAGACCCGCTTGTGATGCCTGTACAAACGCAGGCGACCGCTGGAATGCAATACCCGCCGGAGGCGTTCACACCGCTGGACCCTGCGTTCAGCCCGATCTGAAGACGCGTCGTCGACGGAGAAGAAAGCATGATCTACACATTACGGCGGTGGCGGATGCGCGCAGCGAGAAGATTACAGTACATGTATGAGAAGAGTCCAACAACCTACGGAGAGAAGTGACAACAGTGCCAGAGCAACACACGAATGAACGAGCTCACGACGCTTGCGAGACTCGTCGGCGGACATGCGATGGGTGGAGGTTCGGGTATCGCGGGATAAGGTCGTCGCGCGAGCGGAAGTACCTGTCCATCTCGGACGCATCGAACTCGGACATCGGCGGCACCGGCGACGACGGCGCGCTCTCCTCGACGCCTCTTGACGGTGTGGTTTCTGGCGGCTTCGCAGGCTTCTTGCCGAGCCTGTGGATGCGCTTTCGGCGGGCCTTCACAGGCTGGCGCTCGGCGCTGGACGCAGGGCCGGACGAGTTGGCTTCGCGCGGCGGGACACTGCGGACGGTGAAGTGCTCGAGCGTGCGCGTGTATGGCGAAAGAGTGTGGTTGGAATGGCTGAGCGTCGAGAGCTGGGATATGGTGTTGTTGAGCGAGGGTCTGAGGATAATCTTCGGGTCGTGCTCGGGTAGGTGGTGGTGGGCATGGAGCTGGTCGAACGAGCTAGAGGAAAAGGTGTCTAGGTTCGAGGAAGCAGTCGAGAGCCGCCGCGGGCGCGTTATGCGCACGGTCGATTCCTCCTCGGGTGGTGGCGGGGTGGGTACGGAGTGGGTCATGTCGCTAGATCGTGAAGGCTGTGTTTGTAAGCTAGAAGGGCTGCCTGGACGGCGAAATGACGAATGGTCGAGAGAGGGGACTGGTGGGATAGACTGAGGGGAGCGTCGGAGCGGACTTGCCGAACTTTCCGCGTACATTGGATGTGAGTATGGATGTATGGGAGGCACGGACTCGTACATCGGGGTCATACCCGCGAAGTATGGGTTGTAGAGCGAGCCTGGTCGCGATGGAGACCGTACGGCGTACATAGAAGTCGGCCGGGAGGAAGGCGGCCTGCGCGGAGAGGAAGGAGAGGGTTGCGCTTCGCCATCGGGTGACGGGACCTGGATTTGCGACTGGGAGTGATAGACTCGCGGGCGTGTGACCGTTCCGCCGCCTACTGCGGGGACGGTCTCGTACTCTGTGACATCGCCTGCCTCAGAGATAGACGGGCCGAGATTCCCGTCCGAGAGGAAGTCTTCCCAGGTGCCAGGGTCGGCCGACGCGCTATCGTCAAGCGCGTCGTCGGTCTCGCTAGCCTCCTCCGCGAGGTCTGCCAGGCCTTTATTTCGCGCGAAGAGGTTCCGCAGGCCGCTGAACGTGCTCTTCGCTGGGAGGCCATCAGGCCGTAAGCCGTACGTTGGGTCGTAGTTCTCGAGCTCTGGGAAGGATGTTGGGCCGTCATGGTGGTGGTGATCATCGCGAGGCTGTTGGGTAGTGCTTTGCGATGGCGTCCGAGAGACGGGCGTGGACACCATCGACATAGGCCGCCTACCCATACTAGACGACGAAAGCATGGACGACGAACGTGGACGCATGAATGGCGCGGCGGAAGATGCCCTGCGCATTATACTCGGTGCAATCCCTACCGGAGGCATTCGAGGAATGCGATACGACGATGGGTCTGGCGTAGACGCGATACTACGCGTGCGGGACGCTGCAGAAGGATTCTTCTGCAGATAAGGTGCCTCGACCTTGGCCTTGACCCATTGCTGCGAGAGGCGGTGGATGATACCGGGGAGATCCTCGCGGAACATCTGACGGAGTTGTCCTTCGATCTCGCGCTGAATGAACTTCTGGATGACGGCAATGGAGTCGAACGTGCTGTTGATGTCCACGTTCTGGAGGGGGTCGGTCTTGAAGACGAGCGTGATGCCCTTCTGCTTAGAGACGACGAGGACGACGTAGGAGTTGAGCTTGAAGTGCGAGAGGCGGAGGAGCATGGGGACGACCAGGGGCTGCTTCGCGGCGAGCATGCCTCTTGACCCACCCATTAGGTGAATGTCAGGTTGCTTGTGGTTCAGAGGATTGGCCTGCATATGAGTTGAGCGACAATGTTCGCCACATCGAGGGTTCTGCCAACGATGCATACCTGAACCTTGGTCCTCAAGACGATGTGAGCATCACCAGCGTAAGTTAGTCGAAAAATCCCGCGAAACTGGTCCATAGTGAGCTCTCCGATATCCCGTATCTCTAGCTCTGGAGGCTGTCAAAGAGGCACAGTTGTGAATGTTGGCCTCGGAGGTATGCATGGCGCTAGACACACTTGAGTTCCCATCTCTAACTCCACCACCTCGATTCTGTCTGCTATGACCGGGGGTTTGTTGCCCTTGTTGAGGGCAGATTCGAGCATCTGGATAGCATCTGCGTGAAACTGGTCGGAGAAGCGAGGCCATTTGAATGTGAATGACATCGAGACTGAGTTCTGAAGACTTCAGTGCTTGGCATAAGGACGTCGACTGAGCGGAGGTAGATTTTCAGCACACGAGCAGAACCAAGCAACAGAGATCGAGGAGTATAGATGCGGGTCTAGTCTAGCTAGGGTATTTTGTACGCGTTGAAGATGAACAGGACCGGTTAGAGGCGATGTGAGAGGAGTGCGGGGGAGGCGGATGACATTGTGGAGGTGAGGCGGAGGGAGCGCGGACGCGAATTCGAGCTCGATCCAGCGCGTGCCCAGGCTTGCGAAACGACGCGGCACGGAAATGAACGCCTCCGGCCTTTCCCTACCCTCTCGCTCTCTCCTCGGGATCTTCCAGCACGCTTACAGACTACACTATACAATGAGTATATAGCTTACGAGGCGAATTCTCGGCTGCTCAGAGGCTGCTTGGTCGGGCTGTGGCTGACAGGAAAGGGGACGTCTGGTCAAGTCATGGCGACTTTGCTACAGCCGTCTAAGGGCATTTCACGCAGCCCATGTCTATCGTCGACGCTCTATTCCGCCACAAGCAAGAGGGAATAGCGCAGAAAATTGGGCTAGAGTCATACTTTCTCAGTGTGCTGTGGTCACCGAGTAGCGGGACGCGATATATACGGAGAACAGAACGAGCGTTATGGGCGCTTACGGATCTGCGATCATAGACGAGTTGTTTGGCTGTGTTGTGGACGAGCTTGCCCTTGAATTTCGTGCATTCCTGACTTTGGCGAGGCCGACGATCAGAAAACATGGCTGCAACAGACTCAATATCCATCTTCGCAGAGGGCACTTTCGAGGAGCAGGTGCGCTTCAAACACAATTGTCCTTGCCGATGGCACACTCAAAGCCATCTGCCATAGATCCTCGAGCTTGTAAACTATTTGGCCCGCGCACTTCCTGAAGATGGCCGTGCAGCGTTCATCCAACCCTTCCAAGATGCGGTGACAACCCCGGAGGGCCAGAAGCCCATCGAAGAGGACGAGGAGCGGAGAAGAAAGGTGCTCAGCTCTGTGATTGAGCAAGCGAAGGGCCTTGGGGATGGTACGGAGAAGGGTGCGTGCCATCTACCCGCCTCATATTTTCCTCGCTCTCATACCGCTTTGCAGAGATCGAAGGCTTCTTCAACCTGCTCTTTTCCCATCTCCTCACACTCTTCCCCCTTGATGCACCCGAAATTCGCGCTCACCTCGATACTCTGCTTAAGACTATCATCTCCGTGCCCGATCACACTTCCACCAAGTACCGGATGTACGTTGCTCAGACACCTGGGGACATTCCGCATACTCATAGGATTCCAGACTCTCCAACCTCTTCAACTCCATCCCCCGACGGTCCGCACTGAGATTATCTGTGTACCAAACTCTTCTCGAATTCGCGAGCGCCAACGACGAGCTTGAGATCCTTGGTATCACCCAGACCGAGGTTGACAAGTGGTTGTCCGAATGGGAAATCTCCTCCGAGGAGAAGAGCGGGTTCCTCAAGCTCCTCGTGCATGCCTTTGCGAAGGCTGCCGACGCGTGAGTTGCAATTGGGGAAATATCTGGGCGATCTGTATTGACGTTAGACTCCAGATCGACTTCCTTCCAGTACCAGCTCTCTTACGTCCGCTCCCTACCACCCTCATCGCCCGCCGCGCAGTCAGCGGCGGTCGATGCCATCGCGACTGCCCTCCGCCTCCCTTCATACTTCAACTACGACGCGCTCTTCCGCATTGACGCGGTTGTCGCTGCGAAGGACCACCCGCTCTTCTCTCTACTCCAAATCTTCCTGAACGATGGTCTTACCCAGTACAAGGCATGGGTTGATAGCCACCCTGACGTGCTGTCGAAATACGGTACGTCCTGCCTGTACATCGTCGGCATGATGCAAAGCTACTATATTGCTCCATGCATTTCCACAGACCTCGACAGCGCGCAGCTGGAGCGCAAGATCCGTCTGCTCACGCTGGCCACCCTCGGATTCCAGAACATGGGCCGCGATGTTCCCTACTCTGCTGTCGCGACCGCGTTGCAGGTCGACCCTTCGGAAGTCGAGTCCTGGGTCATTGACGGTAAGTTTTACTCGATTTTCTCTCCCTTCCACTCAAAAATTTATTCTATATATCCTCAAAGTGATCCGCGCTGGCCTCCTCTCCGGCAAGCTCTCGCAGACAACGCAGACGCTACACGTCACGCGTGCCTCCGCGCGTGCGTTCGAGCGCGAGCAGTGGGAGCTCCTCGAGAAGCGGCTGCAGGCGTGGAAGACTGGCCTCGCGAGCGTCCTCGAGGTCGTCTCGGCCACCCGCAAGAAGGCGGGCTCTAGCTCAGACAATGGTACTAATGGCGCTGCTGCTGCTGCCGCCGCGGCACCCTCTGGCATCGAGACTCCCGCTGCCGCAGCGCAGGCAGCAGTTGCATGAGTGCCTCATCCTGCTGTGGTGTTCTTCGACAGGAAGGAGGCGCGCGATGTGTGGCAAAATCACTCTTGGTGGGCCGGCTTGTCAGGGGCCGACGGACCACCTGCTCTTCTTGCACGGGGCACGCGGGTTTGGGCGTGTATGTGCGAAAACAGATGCATCTCTAGGTGTGCTAGGCTGTAATAGACGTGTTGTATCCACAGACGATGTATCAAAGCAGTACTGGTGCATTACGGTGTGAGTGCTCAGTGGGTCTACTGTCAAAATCGAGGGGCGCGTGCGGGGTCGTAAGCAGGACATCTTAGTTTCTAGTCTCGTCTCCATCTACCACTCTCCGTCGAAGCCGATAAATCCTGTGGATAATGTCAACCGTCAGCAACGACGCCGCACGACCAAGACACGATAGAGGCACTCGCCTGTCAGGAGGAACACCGGGAAGAAACGCTTCTTCTCGAGCGTCGAGCACCAGTTCCACGCGCTCGTGAGCCGGCCGTCGATGCACGAGCCTGCGTCAAAGTAGTTGCCTGCGCCGGAGCCGTCGAAGCCGTGGCGGAAGAAGTCGGCGAGGATCTCGCGCGTGAGGCCCTCGGGCGAGCCCCACTCGTCGTCGATGTACGACCGGAGCGCGGGGTTCTCCGCGAGCCGCGGGATCTGCGCGAGCGTGTTGCAGATCGGGAGCAGGATGCGGTAGACTTGCGAGTACTTGTCTGTGTGCGGGTGCGGTGCGCGTGAGCGGTGAAGTTGTTGAGAAGAGCGAGGGGGTAGGCGTACCGATGAACATCAGTGCGTTGGGCACGTTGTGGTCGCCCATGTGAATGACGGAGGAGCCGACCCAAGAACCGATGCTCCGCTGTGCGCGGTTCAAGATGGCGTGCATCATGCGTGAGGTTTTAGGTGCTGCTTGGACTCGGTTCAGGCCCTGGCCGGTGTCGCGCAGGCGGTACGGTACGTTCTCGTTCAGTAGATCTTGCTCAGCCAGTGTCCATAGGTGGAACATGTCTGGCATAGGCACAGCGCGTTAGCCGACATTGCAGCGAAGAACGAGGCTGGCCAGCTCACCGTGCAAGATTTCACGCCATAGCGTCAAGCTCTGGAGGACGTACGCATATTGCTTCGAGTGGTCGTGCGTGAGGCGCGCGCCGCCCTTACCGTTCTTGATCGCGAGACTGCTCTTATTGTCCTGCGGGTGAGTCGGGTGGAAGTACTGCTTCAAGTACGCGATCATGCGGTCGCACGGGTCGCGGTTCGTGCGCAGGAACGCGTGGTTGTCGCCGATGCTGTACAGGCACTGGCGGACCTGCTCCTGGCTGAACCCGCTGCGCGCGTACTTCGCCGCGAGCGTCTCGATCGCGCGCTCCTTGGCCTTGATGTCTTTTTGGATCTCCCGACGGGATCGGCCCTCGGAGTAGATCTCCTTGGTCGCGATCGAAACGAGGTCATCCCGGAGGAGGTCGAGCGCGTCGTGGTCCTCCAGGACGGTGTACACGGTCTTGATAGGCTTAACGCAGGTAAAGTTGAGCAGGTCTTTGACTTCAGGAGTTTGACTGTCCTGGATTATCGAAATTAGTATGCACGAGAAAGAGACCGTCGCATGCTCCGAGCGCGAACCTGCAAGATGTAGATCAGCTTTCCGTACGTTGAGCGCATCTTGTCGGGGTTCATGATCTTGTGGCGCCGACCGAGCTCGAAAATCGTCTGGTAGAAGTTCTCGTTGGATTGGAAGTCGCGGTCCTGGAACAGCTCCTGGCCCTGCTTGTAGTCCGCGGAGAGAACCAGCCCAGACAGGATCGCGCAGAGCTCGCGAATCTGGTGGACGATGCGCTTCGCCTTGGAGAGGCCGAAGCCAATGGTGTCAATCTTGTCTGTGTATTCTGATACGTTCAGCGCCGCCTCGAGGAGACGGAGGTACTTGCGCTCCTCGAGCGTGAGGCGCAGGGGAATGTACTTCGAGCGCTCGACGAACCATTCGCCGACGGCTGATCCGGGGGCAGGCTGCGAGGACAGGACGATGTCGATCTTGGCGGAAGAAGCCTCATCTGCGGCCCGCTCGAGCTCTTCGTCGGAGTCCTCTGCTGCGGCATCGTCGACATGCATCTGGGAGGGACGCGTAAGCCACATATTTCGTATGCGTGGGGAAAAGCATACCTGGTCTCCGTTGATGGCTTCACCATCGGCCTGCTTGGCCTCTTCGGTCTTGGCCTTCTTCTCGTGAGGGCCCGAGAGTGGACGGGTAGCATGACGTTTGCGGGAACCTTTTCGGTGCTGTGCGGCGAAGCAGACCTCGCAGAAATCGTCGGAGCACGTCTCGCAGAAAATCTGGGCGGGCTGATCTGGTCGCCACCTCTCAAGTTAGCTCCTAGAGCACATACGAGCCCATCAAGGGTATTGATACGTACCTTCGCACTCTACGCAGAAACCTTGCGCGACGTTTTCGTGGGCGGTCTCCTCATCCCATCCGCCTGCACCGGTTAGCGCCTCTTTGGGGGCGGTGGGATGCTCTATATTTTCGTGGTCTCCGCTGAGGATGTTTTTGAGGGAGAACGAGCTCCCAGAGGCCTGCTCATGAGAGATGGACTCGTCCTGGCTGGGTGTATTGCCTGGAGGCATTTTGGGATGAGAATGTGGGGAAGAAAGTGCGGTGAGTGGCTGAGGCGCACAGCTGAGGAGAGATCCGCTACAGCTGCCGTCTGAACTTTGCATCATGCACTTTCTCTCGCTTTCCACTCTCCGCCGGCAATCATCCTCAGCCTTGCTCCTGCCAACTCCCCTGCGCTCTCCTTCTTTCTGCTCACTACGCTGTCCTGGCTTATCGCTGCTGTGCTTTATCTGATGTTCTCAGGCTCATCTCTCCAACGTGCTTGTCTGCCACAACTAGACGGCAGCGACGATCGACACTGTTTACAAGCTATACTAACATGTTATACACCCGCGAATGGCTTCTTACGGAGGAAGGATAAAGGTGTTTTCGCCATTTACGAGCATTGGCAACGCGCGAAACACCTTTGGATTGATGATCTTCGGGCCTGGGCTCATGCTGCAGCGCTGCCACGGTTCACAGTAAGCCCTGTCATGCGTACATAAACTCCTCGGTTGCAGATGCTTGATGGCCGCGGAGAACTATCCTCTCCTCTTGCTTGTTACCACCACGGTCGCTGCAGCGCACCACAACTCGTGAGCATGCCGCCCGCATCCATCCACGATCTTGCCCTCGAGACCCTTCAGCATATCTTCACCTACGCTTGTGCAGATGAGGGCTCAGCTGGTTACACTCTTGCGCTCGTCTCCAAGTACTTCAATCAGGCCGTACATCCAATCCGAGTGCGGACGGTCGCCCTCTATGACGTAGTCCAGATTGAGTCTTTCGCGGCATTCTTGACAACCTCTGTTCAGAGGCCTCGCGTCCACCACCTGTTCGTGTCTACCTGGCAGGACGGTGCTCGGGTGGTTCAAACCAGAACGGGAGACCTTTCGCGTCAAGAAGAGGACTACGAGATGTACCCGATAGAAGCGTACGAAGAGGAAGTCAATTGGGCGGATTGGACAACTCTTCGGAAGGACCTCAATGAGAAACTCTCCGTCTTCTTACCACGCGTGTTGCAATTCGTTGCCACGGACTTGCGATCTTTGTCCATCGTGCATTCATGGGAGCTGAGCCCTATCGCGTATCCGACCTGCTTTCCAAGTTTGGAAGAACTCACAGTGTTTGGACCCCTTCCACGGCTTCCTGAAGTGGCCGTGTCCTCGCCCTGCTTCCCTACCGTGCGAGCCCTGCATATAGGCTGCCCCTCCGTCGCTCTGGCCCATTGGATTCATCACACGCCTGCCGTCACTCGGCTGCGTCTGTCAGAACTGTCGCCGGATGCCAACAGCCTCCCGGAGGAGCTTGCGGTCATCACTGGTACTGGTCGTACGGCGGGTCGGTATTGACTTCTATTAAATGTCTAAGCGTGCTCAGTGCATATTCTAGGGACCGTGGCACACGGCGTACAATCACGCCCTCAGTTGAAGCTCATTCGCCTGCAAATACGCAACATCTCTCGTCAAGGACTCTGTACCTCCTTCGTCATCCTCTACAACCTGTATGCCCTGAAGATTTGCATGACCACGAGACGATGCCGCCGAGTCAAGGTCCTGGGCACACGGCAGTACCGCCCTGGATTCTGGGATAGTCGGGTCAAGCGTGATTGGCTCGGCCGCATTCACGGAGGTGCCGGTTGTTGGTCGACTGAGGAGCGCGATGAAGCTTGAAAGGACAAGGGGTCAGGTCGGCCGTTTGGGCGTAAGACGGCAAGGCGCGGGCTTCCCGATCAGCGACGGTATGCATCGTTGTTTACGTCTCTTGACCCTTCCTGTGCTTCGTGTTTCCCGACGGCCACCCCCTGTTTCTCCCTTAGACCACCTTCACAGTCATACTCTCGGCCTTCAGGCTCCCGCAAATGCGATGCTCGTGAATGCTGGTGCTGAATCATAGACAATGCGATGGGCGCCCCGAATCAGCCCCTGCGCAGATTTCGGCACCCTGTCTGCGTGGGCGAAGCGTTTCGGCCGCTATTTGCGTGAGGTATGAATATAACCCGTGTATGCGGTCTTAGCCTCTCATACAGCCACGGCCCCCAGCTGCAGGGCCGGCTGCTTCCGTTTGAATCCAGTCCATTCGCGATGCCGTGGGTACTGCAGCCGACGACAATTCGGAGCACGCCCAGCCACCTGGCAGCCTCACCTTCAACGAGCATTCCACTGTGATGGATCGTGTCAGAGTGCCCACATATAAAGCACATTGGTACGTATTTTCCTCGGGAACGACCACGCTCCCGACGTATCTGCGGCTCTCGAGTGACAAATGCCTGCCGCGTCTATTCACGATCTCGCTGTTGAGGTCCTCGAACAAATATTCGCCTACGCTTGCACCGATGGCGGGCGGACTGGATATTCCCTCTCGTTGGTCTCCAAACACTGCTATACGGTTGTCCGTCCCCTACTACTTCATAACGTCGCACTCCATAGCCTGAAGGAGATAGAATCATTCACCACATACCTCGAACGTGAACAACGGCTATCACCCCATTCTCGGGTGTACCACTTATTCGTGTCCACCACAAAGGACGGCGAGCAAGTCGCGCGCATCAGACGAGCGCAAAGGGCTCAGCAACAGACCCGTCCCTCGCGCCCTTCGCAGTCCTGGGACGACCTCGACAAGAGGCTCTCCGTCGCCCTCCCGCACCTCCTCCGGGCCGTCGCCCCGAGCCTCCTCACGCTCTCGCTCGTGCACTCATGGGAACTCACCCCGGTCCTCCTCCCGCGCTGCCTCCCCTGCCTGGGAGAATTCACAGCGTGCGGACCCACCCCGCGGCTCCCCGGCTGGAACGACGGACGGTCTTCCCTTGCGCTCCCAGCGCCCTGTTTGCCTGTGGTGCGGCGCTTGCACATCGTTTCGGAGACGGTGTCGCTCGTTCCGTGGGCGCACCATGCGCCGCGGGTGAGGCAACTATCTTTGTCGAGGCTTACAGAGAAGTCTACGACATTGCCGTGGGAGCTGCAGGCCGTTTTGGACCGCCCTGCAGGTGGGTTGACCTGTTCGCTGGGATGAGATGCCAGACCCGGGGCTGACATGGTTGGATTATAGGGAGCAGCATTTGCGTGGGGCGCGCGTGGTCTGGTGTTGAACATGTCAGGATACAGCTTCGCGCGAGCCATGTCGACCGTGGTGCTATATCTGTACCAAGCCGGGAGACATACCTGAAGTGGTTGAAGAAAACGCAAACCCGCTGCGACGGGAAACTCGAGGTGATGCCATCCTGTCTAGGAGATGATGACACATTCTGGGAAGGTCGACTCAAGAAGGATTGGTTGGATAGTCTCGGAGGAAAGCCCGGATGTTGGGCTAGGAAGGAACAGGAGGACAGCGGAGCGGAAGCCAAGGATGGATCAGGGAGCCAAGTTCTGTCTCAAATGAATCTACGCGGGCTAGTTTCCAGACAAGTCCATTAGCATGTTTGTGTACGATCTTGAACAGCGGTTTAACGACATGAATTGATACAATCCTAAGAATATGGGTATATAGCATACGGCACGGTATGATACAAGGAGAGGAGCATATAACACAGTCATCAACGAACATCTTCACTCCGGCACGCCTACGAAACAGGCATCCACGAATTCCGAGAACTCCGTCTGGACCTTCGCGAGCTCAGCACGATCGAGTGCATCCTCCGATCGCAGCTCGACCCATAGGGATTGCACCTCGACGCCCTCCTCTGCACGTCGTCGCAGACACTTGCCGATCTCCTCCATGAGTGAACGGCTGTACGTCGCTCCTCGCACGGCAACAGCGTCCAACGATAGGCAAACTATCTTCTGCTTCTCATCCGTGGCCTCGAGGGGGGACGCCAACGCCTCGAAGAACGCACGCATGCCATCGCCCCCGTTCGTGCCGGTGTCCACGACTTGGAGCTTCATGAGTCTAGGGAGTCCGCGCAGGCCGCGATGCCACGACTCTCGCGTGACACCGCTGAGGTCGCCTGTCAGAGAGGCGACCATGACGGGGCTGTCGTGCAACGCCAGGCCGAGGTTGCGGACGGTGGAGTCGAAAAGCTCAGCACGCTTGGTCGGCGAGCTTTCCTTGATCACGGCATCCATGTCGATGTCGATGATCAGCTTATTGTGCAGCGGGGTCTCGCCGACGAACTGATAGGTGTTCTCAATGAGGTTCACCTCGATCGCGGTGATTTCGGGCAGCAAGGGGAGGGTACGGGTGTCGTCTGGGAGCACATACGCGAAGGTGTCTCCGAAGTCGTAATCGTACTCTCGAGATGTATCTGCCATGTCGACGATGAGGTGCACGTCCGCGGTCGGGGGGACGTAGAGGAATGTCGTGAGGAGGGAGAGGACAGCAGGTGAGTCCTCGATGACGAGCTTGCGCAAGCTGCGTAGGATGGCGGGGCGTTCGGGTCGCTCAGTATCGGTGGAGAAGATTCGTCCATAGTTGCGTATCTCCAGCGTCTCGAGCTCAAGACAGCCTTCCATGGCGGCCATAAACTCCGGCAGCAATAGATAGCACTCCTCTCCTGTATAGTCCTTTAACTCCAGATGGCGAAGGGTGGGGATGAAGTTCGATGCCATGCTAACGGCGAGGCCGCTCACCCGGAGCGTCTTCAAGGAGGGGAAGTGGGAGGCCAACAGGGGGAACTTGCCTGGTGAGCATAATGGGTCGAATGGGAACGGGTTGTCGCACGCGATGCTCAGCTCCTCGAGGAATGGCATGCGCTTGTGGATGAGCGGCATGAGAATGGCTAGATCGGTCGCGGGGATGGGAGGAAGATTGAGCGTGGTGATGGTCTCTGTTTTCAGCCCCAGCGCGAGCAGCAGAGGAAACGTGATAGGTTCGTCGGTATATGGGAGGGCGAGCCCATCTGTCGTCTCCGTGAACATTAGATTCTCTTGTTCAGGTGCAGCGGCCATGACAAGCTACGAATACTGTGTAAGTCGATGCCTTCTAAGAGTGGAATTGCAATGAAATACCTGTGATTCTTTGTACGAGTTACTGAGTAGAGATGGTAGAAATTGTACAGGGGTGCGGTGCGTAGATGTATGTAGATGGCGCAACTCAAGGACATTGCTTATAAACGATTAATGGCGTACCACATAGAACGTACTTCGCACAACTCATCCGTTCAGGCCATAGCGGGTCCAAGAGGGTTGTTATGCAGTTGACAATAGACAAAGTCTTATCTTCTCAAACACGTTTAACACGAGGGTGGATCGTCCTCGGGTGTTCGATGATGTCTTATTGTATACTGATTTGTGGAGAGATTCATCAGCCTCCGAACAAGATACTTGATACTTGTTGTTCGCAGGATTGATAGGAGTACTGTGCATTCTACAGAGAAAAAAAAACCAGTAACTGGTGGGTGAGTCTGCGTAGGTCGCTTCTGCGCGACTTCAATCATTAGACTTACCTGCTCGAGACCCATCTTATTGTTCGAGGCATTACCGGCGCTAGATTTGATGAGACAAGACTTCCGTCCGACTAATGCGGTCTAGCGCAACAGGATTCAGACCAGAAGAAACGCCCCTACCGGAGGAAAGACGACACTGTGAGGCGCTGTGACCCAAATAAATGCGTACAGCGTCCAAGGGTGCATTGAGAGGCAGGCACGGCGGCTCCGGAGGTTGATATCGACTGTTTGCTGCTGTTAGGATCTAAAGCCTCTGCCTTCCTAATCGAGCGCAGTGCGTACGCATAGCCGCATGCTGATGGATGGGCGACAAACATTGCACCTGGTCCGTGCACGGGCCCATGCGGTATATAGTCTGCGCTCGAACATTGGGAAACCTTACCACTCTGGCCTTTTGGCTTAGATCAAGTGTAGTATCTGTTCTTAATAGTTTAACCACTATTATGGGGGCACCGCCCCCATTTTTGGTTATCTAATTTTTGCCGCCCCTGTTCCCTGGGCTCTGCTTGCAACCCGGGGACGCGATGACCTTGCTACTGCAGTATCGGCTTGTGTCGTCGGGGGATCTTCCTTTGCTTCTTTCTGGCATGCCTTTGTGACCAGTCTTTTGACTGGAAGCTCGGTCTTTCAGATGGAACCAAGGAGCTATTTTTGCTCGTAGGTTTGGTGCTGTGGGGGGCAGAGTGTTGGTTGCTTAGGCATAAACATGGGACAGATGTTACATTAACATGCAACGGATACGCCGGATGCTGTAATCTACGGATAGTCCTAAGTTCTATGTTGGATGCTTCCGGTGGTCAAGTCCTTCCTCTCAAACGACGTCCGCTTGGTACGCTATAGAAGTGACGCCTCAAAGCTTCTGAGATGGGCGCAGTCCTTGGAATGGTTGATGAAGTGCTCGCATTTCCCTGGGCGAACACCCGGTCTAGTCGACTAGAAGATGGTTATGCAGATCGGCTAACCATGGGAGATATGTCGGTGCCATTGTCGCTGTCGACGTCCATGCTGGACAGCCGGTGACGAATCAGCGAGGCGGTTGCAGCGCCAAGGACGGCGGGTACGGTTTTGTCAGGTTCGGTGGGGGTATGTAGTGGATGCGCTCGAGCGCTGGGAGATCCTGAGGCTCACGCCCAGCATTGGTCGAATTTCCCCTCAGACGCGGAGATACCGCCGACCTAGGCGAGCTCCTTCAGTTGTGTGAACACGCAGATGAAGTCGAGCGGAAGCACGAATGAGCCGTTTTGAATGATGCACAGCGTCCGTGCGGAGTCGCGCCTCCCAAGCCATCATCTCCCAGCCGACTTGCTCACCATACTGCCTCTACTCGGACGTCACGAGGGAACGTACTGCAGCTCGGCTCGTGCACAAAGGCCAAGTACAGATGATCGATCTCCGGTCTGTGGTCTTCACTGAAGGCTGGTTGCGTAAGAAGGCAGTGAACACTTCCAGCTGTACGACCGGATGGTAGTACTGCGTCCATGAGGGCTGCGCGTAGGAAAATACGGAGGTGAATGTGAATAGTCTGCCGGTGTAACCGCCATCTGTGCAAGTCAGAGTGAAGATTTTATACCAGATGTCTGTGGGAATGCGGATCATGTCGAGGGCAGGCACGGCGAGGAGACGTCTGCAGGAGTGACGAGGACCAGATTTCCAAGGGTATGAGGATCCAGTCTGTCATGGTATGCAAGCGTAGTTATGGAGATATTTGGATGTAGTTCCAGCTCAAAAACTGTTGAGATTCATACGGAAGGGAAACCAGGTGGTGGTAGTCAAGAAAGACACGTACAGACACGACCGTACGGTACATACGTAGACGCCCATAACTGTGCAGCACAGTCGCGATGATCTCAGCCGAGAGTACCATACACCAGCGCCTTAGATCGCCTAACCATTCTCTCTTCCACCACCACTGTACTCTACGTGTATCTGCCCATTCCGACTGGACTGCTAGACGTCATATAACGTACACCTCTCACGACTTAGACGAAAGCCAGTATCGAGATGAGCTTCTTCGGCCGCTCCAATCAGCCAACTCCGCCCTCTCAGCAATACTCCCGTGTCCCTCCTGGCCAGGGCAGCGACCCCATGCGTGGTGGGCCTCAGCGCGTCCCTGCTCCGCGCTACGATGATCCTTCAGGATACGAGAAGCGTCCATATGACAGGAAGCCTCCTCCCCCTCGCGGGGGAGTGTACGTCCTACCAATATATACTCCTCGCGACTACTCTAACATGTAGATGTTCCTTCTAGGTTCTCTGTCCAATCTGCACCAAGCGAACCGCTAGCATATACAAACTGTATCATTGTGAACCCTTCAGACTTTCCTCAGGGACAGCATGTCATCGTGAAGCAGGCCTTCCCTTTGACCACCAGGTCCGTAACCGTCGGTCTATTGCCTGCCCACCGCTCTCATATACCCTCAGACACGACAACACGGGGAAGATTCCCCCAGGTTGCATCGGTGCTTCCGCCACGCAACGCCAATGGATCGGGCTCTCTCTCGCCGGCGACTCAGCCACGGTCGAGCCGATGCCTACACCGCCTCCCTACTTGCAATCCATAGACCTCGAGGTCGGGTTCCTCAAGCGCGGGCACGAGATCGCGGAGGCCTTCTCCGCAGACGAGATGGCGAAGAACTTCGTCCGCGCGTACAACGGCGTCGTGTTTGCGGCGGGCGAGATCCTCCTGTTCGAGTTCCACGGCCAGATGCTCAAGGTGGTCGTCAAGGGCGTCCAGATTGTTGAGCTTCCCGGCAAGCAGCCCGACGCGACGCACTATGGTGTGGTCATGGAGAAGACGGACGTCACGTTCATGAAGGCACCGGACAGTGCGATCAAGCTCAAGTCCAGCGCGAAGAAGTGTGCATATACCCGCTTGCATGCAACGAGGTTCGCTGACGCCAGTTATACAGAGCTCCTCCAAATGCGATCCTCGCACCGAACTTCAAGTTTGAGGACATGGGTATTGGTGGTCTCGACCAGGAGTTCAGCGCCATCTTCCGTCGAGCGTTCGCTTCGCGTGTGTTCCCTCCTGCGCTCGTCGAGAAGCTCGGTATCCAGCACGTCAAGGGTATTCTGCTGTATGGTCCTCCGGGAACAGGAAAGACCCTCATGGCACGACAAATTGGAAAGATGCTCAACGCGCGTGAGCCAAAGATTGTTAACGGCCCAGAAATCCTCAACAAGTACGTCGGTGCTTCGGAAGAGAACATCCGTAAGCTCTTCGCCGATGCCGAGAAGGAGGCGAGTTTGGGTCTCTGGCCTCTTCGCTCGACTGTAGGACTAACTGGCTGCGGAATTCAGTACAAGGAGAAGGGCGACGAGAGCGGACTGCACATCATCATCTTCGATGAGCTGGATGCGATATGCAAGCAACGTGGTTCTACTGGTGGAGGAACGGGAGTCGGCGACAGCGTTGTTAACCAGCTTCTCTCCAAGGTAATGCGCGCAGGGCCACCGTAAATGCTGCAGCTGATCTCGTACACAGATGGACGGTGTTGATCAACTCAATAACATCCTCATCATCGGTATGACGAACCGACTTGACATGATTGACGAGGCTCTTCTGCGCCCGGGCCGTCTGGAGGTGCACATGGAGATCTCTCTGCCGGACGAGAAGGGCCGTGTACAGATCCTGAACATTCACACTGCCAAAATGCGACAGAACGGAGTCATGGATCGGGATGTAGACCTGCTCGAGCTCGCCGCGCTCACGAAGAACTTCTCGGGCGCAGAGATCAGCGGACTGGTCAAGAGCGCGACTTCATTTGCATTCTCGCGGCACGTCAAGGTCGGGACGCTCGCGGGCATCTCGGACGATATCGAGAACCTGCGCGTCAAGCGCGAAGACTTCATGAACGCGCTCGAGGAGGTGCAGCCCGCGTTCGGTGTCGCGAAGGAGGAGCTCGAGCAGGTCGTGCAGAACGGCATCATCCACTTCAGCCCTCTGATTGATGTGAGCTATTCACGCTTTCGTACTTCCTCGGATACTCACCAGCTCCTCTCCGCCTTGTAGGAGATCTTGCGTTCCGGAGAGCTATTCGTGGACCAAGTACGCGTATCCACCCGTACACCGCTGGTCAGCGTGCTGCTGCATGGGCCGCCGGGTTCAGGCAAGACCGCGCTTGCTGCGACAATCGCACAGTCGTCACAGTACCCGTTCATGAAGCTGATCTCGCCCGACAGCATGGTCGGGTTTTCGGAGGCGCAGAAGGTGGCTTCGATTGCGAAGGTATTCCAGGACAGCTACAAGAGTCCGCTCAGTGTCATCGTTGTCGACAACCTCGAGCGTCTCCTCGGTATGCCGTCCATCGCCTACTGCCAGACGAAATACTAACGCATCCGCAGACTTCACGCCGATTGGCCCGCGTTTCTCAAACTCGGTCCTGCAAACGCTCATGGTCCTTCTCGCACGGCGCCCACCCAAAGGGCGGCGGTTGCTCATCCTCGCGACGTCCTCGAACCGGCCAGTGCTAACCGACCTCGGCCTGTCCGAGATCTTCGACGCGGAGCTGCGCGTGCCCCCGATCGCGACGCTCCGTGCGCTCGATATCGTCCTGCGCGAGGTCGACCTCTTCCGGACGGACGACGAGCGCCGCCGCGCGGTCGGTATGCTTGCCCAGGCCGGCTTCTCCGACGCGGAGGATGCCGACGCGATGGATGCGCGGACGACGGTCGGGATCAAGAAGCTCCTGAGCATGGTCGAGATGGCCCGCCAGGAGCCGGACGCGGCGGCGGAGCGGCTCATGAGCGCGCTGATGGGCTTGGGGATGTAGGGGAATATGGCAGAGACTGTCTTGGGGCGAGGATAAATGATGGATGCACGGACGGCTGCAGGTTTGCGAGTGTTCTGACTGTACTGGTATGATACCTTGGATAAGGCAGGTTGAAGATATATAGAGGCGTGGGAAGAAGAACATGAGGCCCGTTGTAGACTGTCTGTTTGCCAAGCTGGAGGCCGAGTGGCGTGCTGGGTGGTAGGTTGCTGGTCGAGTCTATGCCACTTGTCTTTGCAGGTTCCTTGTCTGAGCTGGAGGGAGGAAGAGCGTCTGTCGCAGCTGAGAACGCGTGCGAGCCTCGAGCACTGCTTGTCTTCCTTTCCTCTCTCCCCCATCTCCGCACGCCCACTCCCAGTCTACTTCCTCCCTGCCTGGCCTCCTCTACATGCACCCCCTCGACCTCCCGGAGCCTCCCACGCAGGCCTCCATCGCACACGCCCGCGCACAGCTCGTCGCGCTCCACGAGTCCTCGCAGGTCCTCGAGCGGAGAATCAGCGACGCCCGCGATGCCCTCGCCCGCATCGTCGAGGAGCGCCAGGCCGCTATCCGCGAGATGGAGCGCGAGCTCGCCGTCCTCGACGACTCTGTCGCCCTAACGAAGGCCTACGTCTCCCCCATCAAACGCCTCCCCCACGAACTCCTCCGCCACATTTTCCTGTTTAACTTTGACGACTGTGCATGGTCGGCCTGGGTCCTCGCCGCCGTCTGCTCCCTATGGCGCAAGGTCGCGCTCGCTATGCCGACTATCTGGTCAAAGGTACGTGCCGACCTTTGCACTATGCTTCCCTACCCATGATGCACCCCGCTCCCGCCGCTCTTCCCGCGGTACAGACATGCCCGTCTACCTGTCTTGTCTATCACGCCCCTCTCCCTTCTTTTTCTCCGAGTTGGGTCTTCCCGCGGCCCCGCTAGGGCACTCGCCTGTATATGGGCAACGGGCCTACCGCCTCTCTCGATGCGGGAACAATGCCATGCCGCCCGCACTCAACTCCGCCACCACGCTCATGCCGGTGCTCATATGCTCACGTTCTGCATGCATTCTGTCACCAGATCCGCCTCGTTACGACACAGGCCTCTTCTGCCGAGACCATCCGCCTTTGGCTCGAACGCTCCGGGAGGACCGTCCCGCTCGATATCGAAATCATCCTCAAGTCGCCGTCGGTGCACTCCGCCGCCCTCGACAGCCTCTCCCGCCGACGGTATCTCTCGATCCCGCACGCTGCGGGAGACCCGTGGGTTGCGACGGGCGGCTGGGCGACTCCACCGCCGCTGGTTCACACTGGAGCTGCGGGAGGCACCGCAGTGCACCTGCAAATAGGAGGGGCGCATCCGACCGTGCACGTCGTGCCGGTACAAGCCGTCGTGAACGATGGCGTTGGGCCTGCGCCGCCGCCGTCCCCGCCAGGACACACGCACGAATGGGAGATGCCACCGCTCATGCCCGCCGTGGCCGCGGCCGCGGCGGCTGCCGTCGCTGAGCGGACCGCGCCCTCGTCGCAACAGCGGCTGCGGAAGAACATGCACTGGGGGCACATCGCGTTCTACTACCTGGTCGAGCAGATGCACCGCTGGGAACGGTTCGTGTTCCGGTTCGACAAACAGTTCGCGTCCATCGGCGCGCTCAAGTCCATCGAAGGTGCGTACGTCGCACTCTATCTCTATTCCGAGTTTCTTGGACGGGGCTTCTCAGCCTGGCCAGGCTGCTATCTCGTCGTGACATGCTGACTTGGAGGGTGTGATGTTGACAGGGGACGCGCCGCTGCTGCGAGAGTTTGAGATCTCGTGCTCGGACCCTGCCTTCTACGGCGACTGGAAGTGGCTTCCGTCCGCACCGGTCAACACCCACTTTGACATCGGCAACCTCCGCACACTCACCCTCCAGCACGTCCCCTTCAAGTGGTCCTCCCCCATGCTCCGCAACCTCCGCCATCTCCATCTACGCTCGCTTCCGACCGTACACATCGCGTTGGACCGCATCCTCCATATCGTCGCGGCAAACCCGCAGCTCGAATCGCTCGCACTGCACTTCAACTCCCCGAACCAGCCGGTACTTCCCCTCAGCCCCGTCACGCTACCTGAGCTCAAGACGCTGAATTTCGGCGGACACTACCTCCTCGCAAACCTGCTCGAGTCGCTCCTGCTTCCCGTTCTGGACACGCTCATTCTTGACATTGAGGCACGGGACCCCATCGAGGAGGCCGTCTCTGCACTGCTCACGCGGTCGGGCACGCCGCCGCTCACCAGACTCTCACTCTGCTACGGCGCGAGCGCGGGCGCACACGCAGGCTTCTACTGGGGCTCGAGCGCGGGCGTGACATCGTGGCACTTCCTAGGCGAGCTCGAGCACCTCGCCGCGCTGCAGGTCGGGAGCGCGCAGCTCGAGCCGCTCATCTCCGCCCTGAGCGCGCCGGACGAGGACAACGGGCAGGACCGCTGGGTGTGCCCGCGCCTCATCACGCTCGCGATGCGCGGCTGCCACGCGCACGGGGACGGCGTCGCGAAGCTCGTCCAGATGGTCGAGGCGCGCAATCCGGACATCGGCGTCGCCGCAGCTGCAGGGGGCATCGGTCCCGGGCTCGGAGGCGGCGGAGGTGGCGGTGGAGGTGGGGGCGGGACGCTGTTCGGGGTGGGCGGGGTGGTGCCTGCGCGGCTGCGCCACCTAGAGCTGTACGATTGCACGGCGCTGGGCCCGGACGTGACGAAGTGGCTGAAGACGCGGATCGAGGAGGTGGTGTGCACGGAGCCGAGCTTTGAAGGGTGCGTCGGCCGCCTCGTCCTCGTCCACTGAACTGTGTGTCCTGACTGCTGATCTCCCATGTCGCGCCTCGTTGTCGTCGCAATGTGCTCCCTCTGTCGCATGTGGCTCGTGCTCTCCATGTGGTCCCGGTGTTCTCCTCGCTTCGTGGCTCTTGTTGCCTGCTGTTGCGCTGTTGCTGTCGCCGCTCTCCGTACGTGCTGCTTTCTTCATGCCTTGTGGTCCGTTCACTTGCCCTATGTGTATAGTCGGTACTGTATGTCCGAGGGCAACCACTGGTAGCCCCTCCTTCCGGTCCGCGGACATCCTCCCAAATGAGGGCGCCCACCTCGTCGATTTTATCTTTTCGGCGATTCTTGTTTCTGTAGGGAATGCGCGTGCATGTCGATGCCGTGTGCCGATACTCAGATAGTACCGGGATATGGGGGATCGGTCGGATATTTAAGGGCCCGTGTATGCATGTAGCGATATGTGTGGTGTATATGCCTCTGTGTACAGTAGTGACTGGTCCGCTGCTTGGTGTCGTCAGCGTTGGTTGTGCTTACAATACTTACAATGGATGGACGGTTTCCTTCTGCACGGTATGCCCGTTGCCTCTGCGAGACTGATCTACGTACGACCATCAACGCCACAGCAACTGCTATGCCTGTCCTGAGTCCTGACACCACTCATATCATATATGGATGACGAACATGCATAGCAGCACGCATCACTCGCCAATCGAGGTCACGACGGACGAATCCCATAGCGAATCGCGGGGTATGTAACACAACTTATACACTACACGAGCAGCAGCAAGAGTCCGCACAGCGCCTCCTCGGATCAACATACACGCTGCATTTCTCTTCTGTTCCATCTTATCCGCCGCGCGAGCGCGAGCATCTCGCTCTCCCCGGCACCTTCACCGACACCACCGCCGGACGAAGAGGCCAGACACGACGACCAGGACCAGGGCCGGGGAAGGGGCCGCAACGCCCGCGTCAATGCGCGATGCCGTTCACGCGCCCCGACGGCCCGTCGTCCTCGTCCATCACGCTGTCCTCGTCCACGCTCGTGTTGTCCGTCTGCTCCGCCGACTCCGCGACGGACGAGCTCTCCTCGTCCTCTTCCTCCATCAGCCTCTTCGCCATCTGTGCGAGTCCGGATGAACAGCGTTAGTCGTGTCGAAGCGGTCTCGGGCGGGTAAGTGAATGCGATGGATACGCACCTTCATCGCTTCCGCCTCGTTCGAATAGTGCCTCCCCCGCGCGCGCACGAACTCTGCGTGCTTCTTCGCCGCTGCAAAGCATCACGAATTTCGTCAGCGCCACCAAGCCGACACCACACTGAACATATCAGCGCAACTCACCCTCCTCGTCCATCTCCTCCTCACACTCGATCTCGTCCCCCGGCTGCCGCCCATCAAGCCGGATGATCTCGCGCGCCTCGTTCGGGAGGTTGAAGCTCGTGCTCCGGCTCGAGCTGCGGCTCGTGCGCCCGCCCGGGGTCGACGAGCGGCCGCCCGCGCTCGAGAACGACGTCCGCCGAGAGGGCGGGTCCGAGCCCTCGCCCGCCGTCGCGCCCGTGCTGCTCACGGGCGACTGCGCGCGCAGGAGCGGCGAGACGGGGCTCGCTACGCGTCCGCTCAGGTCCAGCGCGGGGATGTCTGTGTGTGCCATATGCATACAAGCGTGCATGCGTACATGGATGGAATGGACAGGGAGTGCAAGGGTAGTGGGTGCGTAGAAGTCAGGCCATGTCAGCGTGCGGAGATCGGGGTGGGACGGGGAGGACGTACCGCTCTCGACCGTGTCCGTCTCGGCGTTGTAGCGCACGTAGGGGGTCTTGGGCTCCGTGATCTTCATATGACTGTCCTTCTGCGCCTCGGTGAGCGCGAGGTTCTCCTCGTCCCACTGCAGGCTGCTGGGCAAGATCAGCACACACGCCGGCACGCGATGCGTATCGATCGGCGGAAGGGGGTGCAGGGTAGATACAGCTCGCCAACATTGGACGCAGGCGGGGTATGGATAGGAGAAACCGCAGAGAACAAAGAGCGAGATAGACACTTACTGCTGCTGCTGTGTGCCCCCAGGGGTGGTGAGGGGCGCGTTCTTGAGGATGCCCTTAGGCTTGGAGTTGTTGCGCGACATCGGCGGTTGGCCGTGTTCGGCGGTGGGCGTTGCGACTTGGCTCGATGCCATAACTGCTCAGTGCACTCTGTGCGAGGGTGTGATTTGTGCGATATGCGCTCCTAACGGGTACAGAACCTCAGAGGAGGAGTGTAAGACGACGAGAGTGTGCTGATGGGTGCGAGCGGTGGAGTGTGGCTATAAGCTGGAGTATAACGACGGTTGAAAGCGCGGGATATGGAGATGCGTGGTCGATGGAATGCGCTGATTGGAGGTGGATAAATCGTGGGAGGAGATGACGGATGAAGTCAGGATGCAACGTGCAGAGACAAGCGATGGATGAGAGAGAGGGTGAGAGAGAGGACGGCTAGGGTGGCTGCAGCGCTGAGAGGACGAATCAGGCTGGTGGAGCCCGAAGCAGGCCCAGGAGAGACGAGTGGATTCGGATTCGGATGGGCCTCCGACTGCCGAACGGCCTCGGAATATATCGCTCCCTCCAAACGCCTTGTCCAGAACATTCCAACACCGTCCCTATCTATCATACTCTGCGCACGACCAAGCGCAACTTAGCTCAGGCTTGGTAGACGTCGAAGCGAGGCAAACATCACCAACTGCCAGATATCCAGACCATGCGTCTAGTAGACCGTGCAGCTGCGGCACCGATAGAATGAATACATTGCTATAGCTTGACTCTGGATTTCACTGCGCCACATCCAAACACAAGCCAGAAAAACAAACCGGACGCACTCACATCGCGCTCGCTGGCAGCTACTGCTGCCCAAGGACCGCACAGGCTACCGCTCCTCCTCTCCCGCCGTCGCACCCTCCGCCGGGTGTGCATCGAGCAGCGCCTGCAGCTTCGCCAGTGTCCGTTCGAGCGTGATGATTCCCCCGCTCGATAGCCGCGGCACCGCGCGCTCGCGGTCCGCCTCCGGCAGTTCCTCCACCTCCTTCGTCGCCCGGCTCTTCTCGATCAGCGTCCGCGCGTCGTCCAACACCTTGCGCAGCTTCCCGTTTGCGTAGTAGAACCACTTCAGCTCCTCCTCGAGCCCCCCGAGTGGGATCTCCAGCGCACGCCGTACGAACCCTCGCGAGAGCACGTACGCTTTCTCGTTGTACAGTCGACTGGTTCCAGGACAGGGTCAATCAGAGTGGGACGCCGTGCCTTGCTCGAAGCTGCTCACCTGTTGACGATACCGTCCTTGGTGCCGCGCAACTTCTCGTACGCAGGCTCGCAGAACCATCTGTCAATCCGACTGATCAGCGTAAGTCGATAAACTTTCCCAGCACGAGCACTCACGGTTCCTTCACGAGCACGAGGCCCTGGATCGACACCAGAGCCTGGAGCAGCGACGATCGCGACGCGCTCCACGATTCGCTCTTATCGCCCGCCCAAGTGCCGAGGATCGACAGACAGACCTTGCCCTCCTCGTACAGGTTCCTATTGTCCACCGTCAGTTCGTCAATCTCGCAAGCCTTGGACAGTGAAGAGGAAGACTCACGGGTTGACTCTGCCGTTCCCGTTCGTCCAGCTCAAGAAATGCGCGATGGGCGGCGTCTGCGGGAAGTTCGCGTCGAGCATCCAGTCGATCACGAACGGCGCGTCCTCGTACGGTGTGTTCTCCGGCCCAATGATCAGGGACCGCAGCAGGTCTGACCTGTCCTCGTACGCCCGGACGATGATCGAATCTGTGAGGATACCACCGCCGCATGTCAGTACTTCTTTCGCTCCAACGACGATCGTGCCGGAGACGAGAGCGGGGAGAGAATGAGAAGAAGAATGGGGTACGGTACCTGGCAGGCTGCTCTGGAGGGCCTTGTACTCCTTCGTCATGCGCGCCATGAACTGCCGCGTATGCTGTGCGGGAGGCGTATTGTAGAAGGCGTGGTCGACGGGTGCGGATGGGAGAACCTCGAAGCGTTTCCACGGTGTATCCGTGTGCGCGTCATGTTCCGCATCGTCAGGCTCTGTCGCGTCCTTCGGCACGTCTGGGGAATGCGGCCGGCCCTCGGTGGATGTCGGGCGGGGTGGTTCTGATGGAGTAGTGGAATCGACGACCATGGATGGCGGCTCGACGTGTAGCGGTGGAATAACAGTATCAGTCGATGGAGACCAGTCGCCACCACCCTCTGCCGACTCAACGTCCATGCCGTCATCAGCATCGAGCTCTTCGTCGGCAGATTCCCACTCATCGTCGTCGCCTATTGTGCCTTCGACCCAATGACCGTCCTGGTCCATCTCCCACACCTCGACCTCCTCACCCTCCTCTATCGTGCCCTCATCATCGCCCCACAGGTCCTCCAGCTGGTCAACACTGTCGTACAATCGCGTTAGCCGCTCCAGTGGGACGACGACCGTCTCCGAATTTGGCAGGATGACTTCGATAGTACCGTCCAAACGAAGCTAGGGAATACATCAACATACGCACGGGCCACCGTCAAAGCGGGCTTACTTACATCCAACACTTCACCGAACCAACTCAAGGAGGTATCGCTCTTCTGCGGCCGCTTTATCGGAGCTTCCTCGACGCTGCCTTCCTGGCCACGCTGCTCCGCAATCCGCGTCCCAATGTCGGTCATCTCGCGACGCCACCCACCCAGCTGGCCGTTGGGCCCGACCGTCGGTGGATCTCGCACCCACTCCTCAACCTCGCCGATTCGCGGGACCATAGGTGGCTTTGCGCCATTCGTTGTACCCTCACGGTGGATGAAGACAAAGTCGCCACGGCGCACGCCAAGTCCGTCGCTTGCGGGTGAGAGCGCAGACCAGTCGCCAGTACCGTGCGGGTCGAGCTCGAGGACGGACGCAAGTTCGATGGCGCCAGTCTCTACCACGCGGACGTAAGCCGTACGATCCTGAGCGTTGACGGACTGTATGACGACATGGCGTTTCTCGTCTTCCGTCTTCCAGATGACATGATCACCGGGCCTGCAACGAGTGAATTGCAAGCACAGTAACACTTCACATATATACGCACCAGCAGTCATACTCGTCCGGGTTGAGGTAAGGCACCGTCTGCTTGACGTCGATCGTTTCCTTTATACCGTCTTGCCACAACACATCGACCGTCGTCTTCGTCTCCTGTACGACAAGTGTGTCGACCTCAATCATGCCATAGGAATCCGTGAACCTGCCGTGCTTCGTCACAGGGCCGCTCCCATCCTTGAGCCTTACACGGTCGCCGACGCGCATAGCCTCTTCTGCTCGTCGAGTGACTGTCGTGAGCTTCCCTAGATCGCTGCCGTACCAATAGCGCTGCGGGCGCGGTCTCGACTGCGCCTCCTCGGGCGAAAGCTAGATACCGGTGAACATCTAGACTACCGGCAGGCCGTGCTAGGCGGAACTTACCGACTGGTTGATTGCGAGCCATGCAATAGCGAGAACGGTGTGTTTGACCTGGATGACCGTATCGTGGTCGCTCGGTCTGTTTCCCCCAAGCAGGAATCCTAGAATTCCTGAAACGCTAGACATGGGCTGTGGCAGAATGTCCTAGGAGAGGCATCAGTCATGAAACGCAGCAGATATGGCAATCTACTCACGGAACCCTTCTCGCCTACCGCGAGACGGGCACTGAGCTCCGGAAGGCGAACGAGTGTCCCTCCTGGGACTTCGACCAAAGACTCGTCGAACATCTGCTCTCATGCCATCAGCGTCAAAGTAAATAATGCCGTAGCGGATAACGGACCTCAACAACCTGCAAACGTGCTGTATATGAACGCGCATGTCTTCAGAACGTCAGCACCAGTAGACCGTACCTGGCCGACCCAGTCATTGTAGATGACATATTCGCCCATGTCGATATCCACGGTGCTCTCGACTTCGTCCATATCTTTCCAGCCCGGTATTGGCTGGCCGCTCACCGCGTGCTCGAGCCGACCCTTCACATGCGTGCTTTAGAGCATCGTGGCACCCCCATGAGCGCATGCACGGACCCATACAGGTAAAGCTAGGCGCACCTGGTCACGACCCCGGACCGCACGTCGTCCACGCTCCGCTTGAGGAAATCTCCGGGCTGGTACAAGCGGTCCACGAGCTCGAGGACGTCTTCAGACACGATTTCTCGAATGGGCTTCGGGAAGTACGACACGCCCACTTCGCCCTGTAAGATAGAAGCTCGGTGCTAAGACTGCCGATAGCTAAACCGATTGTGGCGCACGACGGACCTGCACGAGAGGCCTCATGAGCGGGTCGACATGATCGCCCTGGGGAGGCATGTCTTCTGCATCTTGCCAGCATCTCTGGAAAGGGTCCCCGCGGGGTTTGCAATCAATACATCGTCGTGAGAGGGAGGAGCCACATACCAGGACTACCCCGTACGCGCTCGGGTCGTCCTTGCGTCGGACAATATCTTCTTGATAGAACTACGGTAGTTGCGGATTGGGAATGATTTGACCAAGTTGTTATTGGCTGACGTACCTTGGCGGCTGCCCTCTTTTGCGTGTTTGGTGCCATCAACTTATGGTGTTTCCAGGAGTCGTCCGATTGCTCTGAGCTCCGATGAACGAATCAATCAAGCGCGTGTGTGTATGCAGTCTATTATGCGGAGGTGTCGCCGAGCTGTTCGTCGGTGATGTTGATTTGCGAGCTGAGAATAGGACCAGACGAGACAGGCAAGAATATCCGGGAGAGGAGGATAGTTGGAAGTGTCGTTGGAAAGACAAGTACTCGCATCGGCCGCTGTGGCCTCAGTCACCCATTGCCAAAACCGGCGGTCGACTTCTTCCAGTGACGCCTTCGGGCTATCCGTGCCGCCATGCCGTTGCTTATTGAATACTGAGCATCGCCGCCACATATCCCAGGTCATCTTCGCAGAGAATCTCTCAGTCGTGCGTTCGACGTGATAAAAGGACGGGCGCGTGGTCATTTGCGGACCAATAAGAGGGAGTAGTAAAATACATGTTACGATAAAACACAAGCATAGAGAATCTGGTCCAGGCGGCGTTCATGAAGAAATAGGTTCTATCCGAGGACTGTGTCCTCTCCACGCATCGTCCACAGCGTCCTTCTTCGCTGCTAACCGACGTCCAGTCCACTCTTCCTCGCCTACCCTATCCGCCCAATCATCGACCCCATCATCGCCCCATGCATCCCACTTCTCGTCATCCTGAGGAAGCTCCTCGTGTTCTGGCGGAGCGCTTCTCGAGATTTCGATGTTGGGATATGACACCTTGCGGGTTTGCAATGCCAGCGGCGGAGGAGGCGACCGTCTGCGCCCCTTCGACCGAGACATCGAAGAGCTCAACGAACTCGCAGACGAGGAAGATGATATTGAGGAAGATGGTGATGTCCCTGGAGACATGGCAGGGTGCGTGGGAGGGTACGCATGCGCGGCAACGGCAGTGTCAATTGGCTTGGGTATAGGTGTACTCGAGCCGGACGGTATAACGGTCGTAGCTCCCGAGCTGATAGACTTCGGTTCTCCGGATAGTCGATTAGCGTCTGTTGAGTGGTGTCGAGCGATAGGTCGAGGATTTTCGATATCGTGACGCGGATGGACGCCGTCCTCATCGTCGCTATCGTCCTCGGAAGCACGGAAGAGAGGCTCGCTATCCGGATCCATGGAGCCTCGCGGTGAGTCCGCAACCAACGATAGGGGCGCGTAATTGCCCGATCCCTTCACTATCGAGTCGATCAACCAGAACTGCAGGACGTTCATCATGATGGGGAATAGGCCCATGGTGCTGCATACCGATCAGTAACCGACATATCACAGATGGAATAGTGAATGGCGTACAAGATGACTTGAGCAGCGTCACTTGGCCCGAGGAACGTGAGTAGCCACTCTCCGACGTCGAAGATGACGGGCAATGCGGCAAAGAGCGCGACGACGAGCAGCTTCATCATCGTAAGCGCAAAGATGTAGACAGCGGACTGGCGAAGCCAGTAGTTGATGCGGGGAGGTGTGCCATACACTCCGGATTCGAACCCCTTGAAATGGCACTTCTCGGTGAGGAGGTAGGTCATGACGTGAAGAGTGAGGTAGATGATGCCAACGCCTGAGCGTGCCAGAGGAGCATTGAGAAACCTACAACGCAGACGCAGAGAGATATTTGGCTCACCAAAAGTCGTATCAAGCAGGATGTTGAGGAAGTACAGAACACAAGCGTTGCCAGACGAGAGGTGTGCGACGACTCCAGATATCAATACATTCACTCCGTGAACGAACATTTGCCCGATGATTTGCTTCGAGACATCGAATAGCCTAGTCGAGCGAGGCCCGAGTCAAACACCACCGCCGTGCGTATCAATGGACGTAATACGAACCATATCCTCCATGGACGTTTCGGTGTCTCGCGGTGCCGCTTATACACTAACGAGAGGATGACCAGCACACCCATAAGCCCTTGCACGATCTGCCGGTCGCACAACATATCAGCACCCTAGCGATAGCCTCCATCCTCTACCAAGACGACGCACAAGTGCAGTAGGCCCCAAAAGCCGGCAGGATCGCCGGTCCACGTTCGGAAGCTCGTCGAGGAAGTTGTCGATGCCCTCCATGGGGGCCATGTCGTGAACAAGATTGGAGAAAGAGAATCAGAGGGACTGTATGCGCCACGTAAACAGTGTCGTGAAAAAAGCCAGGAGAAGAGGTCAGTGAGCAAGGAGGGAGAGGCGAGTAATTGGCAATGGAAGAGGCTGAGGTTTGGAAAGTGGCTTTGGCTGTCTCCGCACCCGCCGCCAACCGATGCCTGCCGGCGCCTACGCTTTGATCGCGCCTATCCTGCAACGCCGGTGGGCTGCACAGGCCAGACCACGACCAGCCTCTAGATCTCACGCACATGTCTCGCACTTGGGCACAGCAGCTCGTCAAAGTACAAAGCATGGCGGACAGGTCTCAGGGGTACCTCGACTTCGGATATGCCTAGCCACCATAGATAGCTCAGGCCGTAGGCGGGAGTGCTGTGGTATCTACAGAGCATGCATTCAAGGCGATCATGAACACTACCTACCATAACGGAGGTCGACGATTACATGGGCGAGGATGCAACATGTGGGAATGAGTACGTAGTAGCTAGCAATGCGGATATCAATATGCGGATAGAGATACATTCATCGAGCAGTGCACCGAACAAGAGAACCTGCCATCCGGACCAAGAGGAGTAGATGAAGTCAAAAGGAACGTGTGCGCGAAGAATCTCGCAGGAAATGACTGACGAGAGGGAGATATATAGAACGCATGGGGAAGAAATATAAGGGACAAACTCAAAGTTGAGGGCCCGGCCATCAAGGCCGTTACTTTTTCCGTAGCTGCGCGCGTAGGTTCGTGTTCTCGGTCTGCACGGAGTTGAGCTCCTCAAGGAGCGCCATCTGCTGCGTCTGTTGCGATATCCGCATCGTCTCAATTTCCTCCTGCGCCTTCGACAGCGCGCTCTTGCACTCCGAGAGTTCCGCCTCCATGCGTTTGCGCACCGCGTCTGACGCGCTCGCGCCCTCCTCTGCAAGCTTGAGCACGCGTGCACTGAGCGTGTTATTCGCATCGGTGAGCTGCGCGCATGTTTCTGCCTGCTCTGCGGCCTGTGTCTCGAGCTCGAGCTTCTCGGCGGTGATACGCTCGACTGCTTCTTGCAGGTTCTGGACCTCGTCCTGGCTGCAGAAAAGGTCAATCCGAGTCTGCATGGCCGCGACATGTCGCCACATGAACTTACAGTGCCGCCTGCTTGGCAATCATCGAAACGTTGCGCTCCTCGAGCATCTTGACCTGCTTCTGGTACGTCTCGAGAGCAGCATTACTCTCCTGAGCGAGCTTCTGCGCCCGCTCCGCGTTCTTCTTGAGCAAGTCGTGAGCTTGAGCAAAGCGAATGAGCCGCTCAATGAGCGCCCGGTCGTCAGCGATCAATGCTTGCACGCGCGCCGCGAAGGCCTCGACGGTGAAGCTCTCGGAGGATGTCGGCCGGGCGGACAGCGGGAAGCCATTCGGATCGTAGAGCGTCTTGAGCGAACGGACGTCCATCTCAGAGAGGGACGCGCCGCTGCGCGTGAGGACCGGGCTGGCCGTGGTCGGAGACAGCGACGGGGGCGCGCCATGTTTGTTCTTGCCCAGCTTCGTGGCGCGAGCCTCGGGAGAGGGTAAGATGGCCCAAATAGGTTGTAGGACAGAAGTGATCTTCGCAGCGTCGCCGGTGTACTCGACGACGGGTCCGTTGCCGGAATCCTGGATATCCTGCGCATATGACATGAATTCTCAATGGACGCAGAAGTGACGACTTCGCATAACACGTACCCGAAGTCTGGCTTCGAACGTCCTTGCCTCCGCCTTTGCAGCGTCGCGCTCCTTGCGAGCCTCCTCTACCTCCTCGACAAGGGCTTCGCGCTTGTTCAGCCCCGCTCGGATGTCCTCCTCCAGCTTCGCGCGCGCAGCATTCCACTCCTCCTGGGCCTTCGAATGCGAGTCTATCTTGGACTTGAGGTCATCCAAGTGCCTCCCTATTGAGGCTGCGAGTCCGCGAATCGAGGTATCCCGAGAGTACAGCAAGATGCCGTGGGTTTGCATGAGGTCTTGCAGCGCATCGGCACCTTGCTCGAGCTCCTCCTTGCTCGCGCCGCTAGACTGCAGGGCCGCCTTCTCCGCGAGCCAAGCCGCACGCTCCGCGTCCATCCGCGCCCTAAGGTCTGCTATCTCTCTCTCCTTCTCCTCTAGCCGCCGTTGGTTATCGCCCCGCTCGCGCGCGAGCAACGTCTGGACCTCCGACATCTCCCCGCTCTGCTCCTCGAGCACCTCCAAACGTCGTTCGAGCGTGTCGACTTCTCTCCGCCGCTCTTCCAACTCGACCCGCTCTTTGGCCCAAATCTGCTTCTCCTGCTCGAGGGCTGCGAGGCGATCTCCAAGACCCTTCATGTCGGCTAACTGCCGTTCTAGGGCTGCGATCATGTCCTCTGCCTGACGGAGCTCGATGCCCATAGACGTCTCGATCTGTTCCCGCTCCAGCCGCAACGACGAGACTTCGTTTGTCAACTTCTGCTGCTGCGTGTTCGCGGCTTCCAACGCTGCCTGTGCGGACTTAAGCTGCTCTTGAAGAGCCTTGACTTCGCTCGTGGAAGGTGTTTGTCGTGAGCCAGTGGGGACTATCGCGTCCGAATGACCCGCGAAGAAGTGCGCGCCGTCGAACCGCGATCTGGACGCATTTGACTGTGCGCTGGTGACCGACGACTGTGTCGGGCTCATCTGGGAGCTCCGGTTAGGCGTACTGTAGCCAGAAGGGCCGAGGTCGCCGTTCCCATTGATCGCGTCCGGTGGTGCCATCTTCTTCTCGATACTCCGTAATGAGTAGCTGAGGACACCTGCACGGTGCTCGAGGAGTCTGCGGTTGATCTCGCTCGCGCGTTCCGATACACGCCATAGCTCCTTCTGCGCCGTCTCGACCTTGCGATTCGCGTTCTCGAGCTGCTCGGACGTCTGCTTCGACACGTTCTTGTACGATGCGTTCGCTCTCGATAGCGACAGCGCAGCGTCCCGTATCTTCGTCTCGAGCGTGAGCTTCTTATTCAGGGCGACCAGCCGCGAAGACAGCACTTGTTGCTCCTGCCGCGATGAGAAGACAATGGTTCTAGCAGGATATATGAATTGCGGAGCCGAAAGGGCGCACCTTCTTGAGCTCCTCGACCTCCTCCGCACTCAGGACTTCACACCCTCTGCTGTCCACGATGGCCTCGCTCGCCAGTAGACTCATCAACAAGTCATCCTTCGTACTGTACAGCGTCGACGACCGCCTTCCATCTCCATCCACCGGCTTTCGCGTGAGTTCCGCCACACGCATCGGCATAGGCATCCGGGGAGACGAGGGGCCCGCAACGGGTGACGATGGTTGCGTCGACGTGCGCCCGGATTCGACCGAATCACGAGAAGATTGGAAGGACGAGTTCCCCGTATCCTCGTCTGACTTGGTGGACGTAGAAGGCCCGGGCGGGGGCCGCTGCCGGTCCTTACGGAAGAAGAGCGCAGCGGTCGTCATCTTTGGGCTCTCTTCGAGAGCCACGCCATTCTGGGGCGGCGATGACGGGGGCCATGACGGCTTTGGAGGGACGTTCAGCGGATTCGTAGTAGATGGCGGTGGTGTCGAGGGTGGGAGAGGAGCGGTCTGTGAGGAGGGTGTTGAGGTTGTGCTGCCGGCACCCCCTCCGAGAAAGCGTCGGACTCCGTTCATGTCTTGGGTTCAAGGTCTCCTACGATGATGATGTCTCTAGCACGCGCGTGCAGCCTGCTGCTGGGTATGTGGTGGTATCCAGAGGTATATAGTGTGCGCGAAAAGAGTAGGATGTCGTGCAGGTTGCAGGTATAGAGGTCCAAATGCAGCCAGAGTGATCTCGAGGGCGGATCCTACCTAGTAGCCAGTGCCGCAATCTATCCAACTAACCGGTACCGCAGCAGTCTCGGTCCACTACGCACGTCTCGGAAGCTAGTAACAGAGCAGCGGCAGTCGGGAAGCTAGCAGAGGCGAAGAATGGAGGAGGCTGGTGTCGGGGACAGCATGAACCAGCTCGGTGGTGGACGCGGGACGGTGCAACTCGCTGATCTGCAACAACGCTCACAGCCGCGGAGTGTCCCATCGCCAGACTCACTCGCCCGACGCCACAACCACGTCAAGCCCATCAGCATCCTCGACGTTTGCAGGGTTCACGAACCAGACACTTTCGTTCCATCATGCTAAAATGATCAATTCTGACACATGCATCCGTACAGTCTTCACGGAACCGGCTTCCACCATGTGTATTCATCCTTTGCCGTAGTGCAGTTCATGCCATGAACCAGGCCGCTGGGAACAGAAGTCCCGGTCGAGTCGCAAGGGACACACACTGTACGAGAACTAGTCGTTCCCGCGATACACGTCTATCCACGTCTAACAGCCAACCTCCCACCCCAATACATCGGACCAATCCTTCCTAGCACCATCCAGCTCATAGCGGCACTAGCCATCTCAAACACGAGATACGTCGTCCTCGGGCCTACGAAGAAGGCGGAGGCAGCCAAGGCGGCGATCCCCCATCTCGGCGACAATCGCTCCTTCTTGGTGCTGATATCGTCTGGAGTCAGAATGAGACCACGGGTAGGGAAAGTTGAGCACTTACAAAAGAGCTATCACAAACCGCTCTGCATCGTTCCCACTGAGGGCTTCTACGAGCGCCAAGTACGGTGCGACGTAGAGGAAGTTGTGGTCACCGTCGAAGGGTGTTGTTGACCCTGCCGTTGCGAGCGTGCGTACCCACACTGCGAGTACAGGTGCAGCGAGAGGGAGTAGCCAAGTCATGAATAGTAGTAGATGTAGATGTGCATTGACCACTTGGACCAGATTAGAATGAGGTGAAGGCGATCGTTCCGCTTCCGACTGTGGGTCAGGTCTTGGGTATACTGGGACGAGAGGGATTGCTTCTGCCCCCGTTGGGTGTTGTTGCTCGAAGCGAGCGAGGTCCACATGCGATGCAGCGCAGGTGAAGAAGTGAATCAACCAGCATCCAAGGAATGCGACCTGCCATGGCACTAGGATGAAGATGACCAGGAAGATCAAGCCCATAGATGTCATGGTGGTCAGTGGCCTGCGTGGTGTGTGATCTTCTCTACGGCTGGGAACATCTTATATTAGCAAGGTCAGCAAATTAGAGGGGTATTCGTCTTACCTCCCAAATCGGCCTAGGACTAATCTAAGAGGCCAGAGGAGGATTTGCAATGCCCACCACAAAACACAGACAAGTCCAAACGTGATGGGAAGTAGTATCATCGCGAGCGGTGCCAAGGCAGCGTTCCCTCCATTACCAAGCCATATTCCAACCCTCGACGGCACGAGGGAGATGCAATACGACCCGATCATCAGCCAAGGCATTCGCTTGCGCATGAAGAATTGCAGCGAGCTGTTGACATCAGGGATGGGTGCTATATGAGGGTCAGTTGCTAGTTTGCACCTCCGTAGAATTGTGAATGCTTACCGCCGCGTTCTACAATTCCCCACAAATCCCACAATATGATTGCAACGATTCCAACTGCCCAGCACGCCGCCGCAGTTGCATATCGCGTACCCCATCTGCCGATACTCGCCCACCAGTCTACAGTCAGCTCCACTTCATTGATCTGACATTCACCAGTTGAATGAATTGTCAGCGTGTGCCCTATGGGATAATCGGAGGCGACATAGGGCCCGGATGCATGTGAGTGTAACAGCACACGCCTAGTGAAGAACGGCGCCAATGGGTAGTAATGTGTCTCAGAAGGATGAGAGGAGTGAGTCAGAAGAGGTAGGAGCAACGCATCAGCTTCAAACGCGACTTGTTAGTCGAGTTCAACTTCGTGAATGAGTAAATGAGGGTACCTGAGCAGCTTGAATCTGAATCATATTTCGGAGTGAGACGGTATACAATTAGTGCGTTGGCCGGGAGACCGGGAAGCTGTATCTCGGTGCGGATACTCTGTGGTACTGGGATATTCACAGACGAGAATAGAAGCCCTGCACAATGTTTCAACGCCGCCCAAGGCCATATACGTTGGCATACACTCACCTGCTAGACCCAGATTCGCGACTACTGGTTCGCCCGTGGTAAACCCACCGAAGACCCATCCACGTCCGTCGCCGCCTTCGATTTTCACAGCGATGCGTGACTGTGAGGGTATGAATACATCGGCTTCATAGAGCACTACACCTTCCGACTCGTCTGTGCCTTCATCCGGGACGGGGAAAGGAGAGCCAGGTATAGGACTCGGGATCAACTTCAGAGTGGTGGGAGCGAGCGGAGAGCAAGCTGCAGCCTCAGGACAGACGTAAACGCTCACGCGGAAGGGTAGAGGTTTATGAGGTGCCACTGGAGGTACATATCCCTGGGAGCCGTACAAGACGAACTTAGCAGCGGAAGAACCATCCGAAGATACAGGCGGTTGCAGTAGATACGAGCGTGTGCCAACGGGGTCGCGAACCAGCAAGTGTTTGTTGGATGGTATAACGTCATATTCACCAGTATGCAGCAGCAAGTCGTCGGAAGGAAGATGTCCTGGAGGGAGTGTGTGCCCGTCGCGCAGCCATCGGTCCAAGAGTAGGGCACGAGTTTGCGGCGTAGGAGACGCTGCGATTCCCAGCGCCGCCCGTGCGACGCGCCAGCGCACCTGGTGACACCAGACCATAGCAAGATGACCGACACCAGTCCAGCAACCCTCTAGAGCACTAGTGAAGACTGTACGTCGATAGACAGGATTCGCCTCACTCTCAGCGAGTGAGGGCAAGATGCAAGATTCCGAGGGAATCATGAGGTCCGTAGCGCCTCCGCAAAGAGATAGAATCGGCGTAGGATCAGATGCCAGGTCTTTGAGGTTGTCGGCGTATATGTGGTCTATTCGCCGGTCGAAGCGTACGGGCGGGAGGGAGTGCGGGGTCGACATTGTGATAATGGCCGAGATGTTTGGGTTCGGCAGAAGAGCAGTAGCAACCACTCCTCCCATGGAATGACCCAGTACGAGGATGGAGGTATTAGGGGGGTATAGGGAGAGGATGTAGTCGATAGCTCGCGCGGCATACGCGGTTTCCGAGTCGATCGTAGGACCGTGGAAAGCGGATAGGTCCTCATTGAACTCGACTGCATAGACGGATGTAATCCTTCCACAATCAATTGTTCAGTCGACGAACAGCTTACCCGCGAAGAAGTCAAGGCCTTTGTAGCCCTTGTTTGCGAACTCCGGGGAGACCTCATAAGGGGCAGAGAAGTATTGATTGGCGGCGGAGGATGCTATTGAGCGAACTTGATGAGACGAGCCCGCGTTTCCAGGTATGAAAAGCACGGGTGCGCCATGCAGCTACTGTCACTCAGTCAAGACCCATGCATCGTGTAGGTACACACGGATACCTACCTCGTTGTTCTCAAGGTTGCCCTCACGGTAGAGCCAAAGGCTGTAGCGACGCGCTAGTGGAGTCCACGAGTGGTCGAAGTGGGACTGGAGGATGTAGGACGGCCACATCCAAGACATTCGGCATCCCTGAGGGGAGAGCGTTTTGATGGTGTCGACGCCTGCATAGTAGAGGACGGCGACGGCGAGGAGGGAGAAAGTGGCAAAGACGGCGAGCAGCCTTGTCATGGCGTGCTGCTCATCGACGTCTGTAGCAACTCACGGGCGCTTCCTTCTTCTGTTCGTCCCCGACGTCATGTATTCATCCTCCGCTTCCGCCTTTTCTCGTCTCCTCATCGTCTCGGACGCCCTCCTCGCTCTTCTTCCCAACGTTCACCTCTTCTGCTTCGTCGAGCTGGCCTGAATCACCGTGGAGAAGACTTGCTTGCGTCGAGCTCTCTCTTAGTCTGGGGCTAGTCTTTGACTTGTACTTTCATCTCAAGGAATACGTAGATTTGACACTGGCGGCCATGACCTCTCCTCCCGACAACTCGTCCATTCTCAACGGCTCAGTCTCCAGCTCGCCGAGGCAAATTAGGCCGGATCATTCTCCCATCCGTCGCCGCCAGAGCAGTGGAAGCGAGATCAACGAACCCTCGTCTCGACCCCGGCTCTCGCCTACCCTCTCAAGGTCGTACAATCCCAATGACCCCGACGCCCGTGAACGGCAGCGCACAATGGACGCTGACATGGCCATTCAACTCTCTCGCGCGCGTAGTGGGACGGTGGTTCTCCCGTCTCCTGTCAGTCCTCCACCCCTCTCTCCGACCGCTCGCAGGACGTCGGTAGAAGAGCCGCACTTCCCCGCGCTTTCTCTGCAAGAGCAACAAGCTATCGACGAGGCAAGGGGCGCGGCGCAGCTCCACGCTGATACGGAGCATGCTGAGGGATACCAGCACCCTGGGCCGACACCTAGTCATGAACTCCTCAGCAATCACCTTAGCGCTGGTCATGAACCTGGGCTCTTGGTTTCGCTGGACACGCAGTACAATGAGGACACGGCTATGGGAGGTCTGCCCATGTATCAGGCGACGGTCGAGCGGACGGATAGGCCACAGTACGAGTTTTCGCTCATGGAGGAGTATGCGCGGGAAGAGAAAGCGCGTCTCGGGATTCACTCGCCCACTGCACCTCCACCCTTCGACTTCCGGCAACCGCAGGCTTCCTCTTCTACGCACGTCCCACTTTCTAGCGGAGGTGAGCAGTCTCAGGGACAGGAAGGTCAGCGTGAGGGTGGAGAACCCGCATCCCAGGACTCTTCGCTTCCGTTTACTTTTCCGCGTGTTCGTCAGCGGAAGCTCAGTGTAAGTTCACCCGGCCCAAGGAGAGGGAAGATGGCGTTGTTCGAACAAGGGGGTGCGCCACCGCCCACGCTCGGATCGCGCGCACCGCATTTGGGAGGCATGGGCACAACCCTCAGCGTTGTTCCATCCTACGATAACTTGGAGGATTCCCATAGAGGCGGTCCAGACGGGATGGGTCTCGGTATGGGCGGAGGTCCAGGCTCTGGGCACGACAGGCCATATCGCTTCTCGTTCTACTCGAACGCGTTATCGGCAACCATTCATGCTCGGAGCCTCTCGGAATTGCCAGCTGAGGGACAGTCGTTCGAGGACTTATTCACGGGACGCAAGGAATCGCAAGAGTCCTCGAACGCGGCGAGTGCTCGGCCGTCGCTGTTGAACCGTGCACCGGTTGGTGGCCTTGGGTCGGTACCTAAGTCAGGGACCACATCGCCTGTACCAGTACCCAACAACAACGCAGCTCCCAGCGGCATTGCTAAGTCTCTGCAGTCAGAACGACGACCTGGCGATGCTGGCAACTCCGATAGCTATACCTGGTGGCTGGACGTCCTTGCGCCCACAGACGATGAGATGAAGCTCTTGAGCAAGGTAAGGGCTGTCGTTGATCTGACGCGTTCCGGCTGACTATACGCGTTGGTTCAGGTCTTTTCTATCCATCCATTGACGACAGAAGACATCCAGATGGAAGAAACGCGTGAGAAGATTGAGCTGTTCCGCAACTACTATCTTGTCTGTTTCCGTGGCTTCGACCAAGATCCATATAGCCCGACTCACCTAGAGCCGCTGAACATGTACATAATTGTTTTCCGAGATGGGATTCTCTCTGTAAGCACTCTACACCCATGCTTGCCAGCCGGGCCGGAGACTGACCAGACGTGGACAGTTCCACTTCCGGCCTACGCCTCACCCACAGAACGTTCGGCGACGTATCAAGCAGCTGAAAGACTACATCAGCGTCACATCTGACTGGATATCCTATGCGCTTATCGACGACATCACCGATGCCTTTGGCCCGCTCATCCAGAGCATTGAGTACGAGGTAGACAGCATTGATGAGCTTGTGTTGATTTTGAAGGAGGCCGAACAAAGTGACATGCTGAGGCGGTACGTGAGATATTCTAGTGTGTGTTAAACTGTACTAACACGATTCCCTGTAGTATTGGTTCATGCCGAAAGAAGGTTATGGGCCTTTTGCGACTTATGGGTAACAAGGCAGACGTCGTCAAGGGGCTCGCGAAGCGTTGCAACGAGAACTGGCGGGTAGCACCCACTTCAGATATCGTCAGTCCATTACCATCTTGCTCATATCCAAGAATCGTAACTGAGATAATTGCGGTGCAGGGTCTATATCTCTCCGATATCCAGGACCACTTGATCACGATGACCCAGAACTTGAACCACTACGAGAAGATCCTCTCCCGGTCGCACTCCAACTATCTCGCGCAAATCTCCATCGAGATGACGGACGCGAACAACCAGATCAACGACGTCCTCTCCAAGCTCACAGCGCTCGGTACGGTGCTCATCCCGATGAACTTGGTCACCGGTCTGTGGGGGATGAACGTCAACGTGCCTGGCCAAGACGTCGATGTAAGTGACAGCAGCAGCTTAGTTGATGCCAGGCGCTCATATGAGTCCCAACCTGCAGAATCTGAAGTGGTTTGGGTCGATTGTTGCCGTCCTGGCCGCGTTCGCCATCGTCGCGGGCTGGTCTACGTACAAGCTCATGGTCCACCGGTAGTCGGTTCATCTAGATCTGAGATCTTGGTAGACATCTCCCGGGATGAGTTCACGTTTCCTTCGGACTACGGCACGGACACTTCCATACAGCACCTCACTTACGACATTCACGATCTCGAGCAGTATACGATTATAGTTCCGAATGATATACGCGACATCTAGGCCACGGTCACATCGCGGCCCTAATCGACAATCCGTCCAGACCCGAATACGTATTCCTGGGCCTGTCTACATGCATGCATCTGTCAGATGAGTCCTGGTCAGGATCGCGTGTGATGGGGGCGCGTCGCAGCAAGGGCATGACAAGATGGGATTGGTTATATAGGACTACACAGAGCACAGCAATGGGACCAAACAAACATGATACAGCAGCACAAGCAGCGTCGTACGTAAGAGAAGACCTATAAGCAAGCGAGAAACGGGAGAGGGGAGCGAGTAGTTAGAAAGAGAGAGACGGCCATACGACGTTGACATATTAGACTCATGAGACACACAACAGAACATAGTACGCGAGAAACACGAGAAGAATCAGTGGCGAGGAGGACCAGGGGGCGACCGATTGTCGTGTGGTAGCGGTGGCCCCCAGCGTTCCTCTTCCCCTCTACTGTTCGGAGCCCCGCCGAACGTAAGCTTCACCTTCCTGATACTATGATGAGAGCCCGAGGGAGAGGGCATCCCTGGGCCGTCCTCAGGTCCCGGGGCCCTTCCGACGGGACTGGGCGGCACCATTCCCGGCGGCGGGCCCCGTGAATACGGCGCAGAGCCCGGAGGCTGGCGCGTCGGTGACCTCGGATCTGGCGGGGCCTGCGCGAGCATCTTTGCCAGCGACGGCGACATCCCGGGATTCGTGCGCTGAGCGGAGGGCTGCGGGGTAGATTGAGACGACTGATGACGTTTCGGTGAGCGGATAGAGGGTGCTTGAGCAAGCCGTTCATCAGGTGCGCCGGGCGGTGGCACGTCGTCGGGATACTTGCGCTTCCGTGAGCCCTGTGGGGGCGTTGCCAGCGGAGATCTCAGTGGCTCGCTACCTGACGGCATGGGAGGCATAGATCGGGCGCCAGGGGGTGCAGCAGCCGCAGCGGCGGTGCTCCACCGGCTGGCCGCCGACCAGGGCGGTGGAGGAATCTGGCTCGAGGAGGGTCCCCCATGCCCGATGTCGTAAGGAGCACCCGGTGGCGGATGCGCAGGTCCAGGCCCATGTGAATGAGGATGAGCAGGATGAGGATGGGGATGTGGATGAGGATGAGGGTGCGAGTGGGCATGCATCGATCGCGGGTGTGCGGAGCTGCCGTTGGCAAGAGGGCCCGGTTGATTGGAGGGCCCCGCCCCATTGCGAGGCGTCGGCGGGCCGCCAGCAGCACTGGTAGCAGCAGTGCCGTTCCCAGCGACGTTGTCGGGCTGCCCGGGCGTGAACCTTATAAGCTCGACGAACAGGGTCTGCGTGTACGGTGGAGGCAGCCGCATGTAGATGATATCCTTGCTGAAGTTGTCGAGCATCGCCTTCGTGTCGACGAACACATCAGGTTCCCGCGTTTCTGCAGTCCACAATATCAGAATGCAGGATACCGCGCGATCACTCGGAGGTGACTCACCAATGTGTTTGACGCGCACTTCGGAATACGGGTACACCCTGTTCTTCCTGACGCAGCACAGCGGACAGATGTACTGGTTCTTGGGCCCCGCGATCTCGGTCGAATAGAACACGCAGCCGCCGTGGTAAGACTTTTGACAGAGCTCGCACTCGACCTTGGGGAAGTTGAGCAAGTAGCTCGTGCGCCCACGGCAGATGCACCGGGTGCCGTCCAGCCAGTCCTTGTCGATGTCCTGTCCGAACACGAACTTTGGCCTTCTACGCTTCTTCTGCCGCACAGGCACCGGCTGGCCAGCCATGAGGCGGTGGATGCCAGCCAGCTCGAGGCCGAAGTTCGCCTCGGGGTTGGCGCCCACGTTGAACTGAATCTTGTACAACTTGCGCATATAGTGCCGGACTTGAGGGATGTAGTCCGGCCGCTGGTTCGGCTGCTGGTTGGTGAACGCGAGGAACTGGCCAATGACACCGCACAGACGGTCGACGCGGTGCACGATGATCTCGAGCTGCTTCCACTCCTCCGAGTAGTTCTTCGTGACGTCCGGCGCGGACATGAGCAGCGGCGGGAGGTAGCAGAAGTGCCAGTTGCGCTCCTTGTGGATCGCGCCGTTCCAGTGATGGTGGTCGCAGAACGGACACGAGCCGCCGTTCGCCGCGCAGATACCGTGGAAGCGCGCGAAACAGTGGTCGCACTGGACGGCGTCAGACACAGAGCCAGGCGCCGGGGGCCGCACAGGCATCGTGCAGATGCACGTGAAGTACTCGTCGTTCGGTGGGAGGTCGTCCTCTGGCCGTGTCGACTCGACGACGTCATCTAGAATCGGCTGGCCGTGCGCCTCCTGGTGCTGCCGGCAGTACCACGGAAGACCCTCCAGCCATCGGAAGTGCGCATTCAGCTGCTTGTCGAGCGTCTCGAAATTGGGCAGCGAGAACATCGTGAGGTGCTCCTTCGCGTACTTGCGCCACTGCAGCATCGTGTGGAAGATGTCCGGCTCGTCCTGCGGGTTGTAGATGCCGCGCATGACCGCCTCGCACCGCGCCTCGAGGTCCTGCGCAAAGTCCACGGTGCGTTTCAGGTCCTGCACAGCGGGGATGTCGAAGTCCTTGTCGTGCTCCGTCACGAGGCGCACGACGTCCTGCACCTTGGGCTTCGGCAGGCCCGGCTCGGCAAGCAGCCAGATCTTCGCCTGCTTCTCGAAGTCCTTGCCCTTCTTGCGTAGATCCAGAATGCGCTCGAGGAGGTCCGGGTCGACGGGCATCCCGCTCCGACGCGGCTTGACGAACTCTTCGAGGTCCTCGAGCGTCCGCTGCTGCTTGTCAAGGAGCTTCTTCGCCTTCTCCTCCCAGTCTGTGCCCGCGTGGAGCAAGACCTCTAGCCGCTGCATGTACGAATTAGTGGCGGGCAGGCTGCACGCGTGTGCGCGCGCCATGAGCTGCCTAACATCCTCGAGCGTGAGGTTATCGTCGTCGAGAGCTTCCTCAAGCTCCTTCATCAGCTGCTCGCGCAACACGATCTTCTCCACCTCCACGATCTCGTCCACGAGCACATTCAACGTCTGCGCATGCAAGATCAGGCGTTCGCACTCCGTGACGAACGCCTCCCTGTCCCGCGGCGACGCCTTCGCCTCGAGCAGCGCACGCGCCTTGCGCCGCGTGTCCTCCGCCTCGCCCGCGATCTGCCGCAGCTGCGCGATCTCAGGGGCGTCGAACCCCAGGTGCTCCACCTCCGACAGCAGCGTATACAGGTCATCCAGCGTACGCTCCGGCTTGTCGATGATCTCCTCGCCGATGCCCGTGCTCATGCCCGTCTCGGCCGTGGACGACCGCCCGCGGGACTTGCGCGTCCGCTTCCGGGTCGGCTTCCGGATGAGGATCGCGTTCGCGGCCTCGAGCCACTCGTTCGCCTTGTTGACGCACTTGCGCAGCGTGCCCAGCTCCGGCAGCGGATGCTGGATCCGTTCGCCTTCGGCGAAGAGGGCCCGGAGGGCCTTGAGCGGCGGACGGGAGCTGTCATCGAGCAGCTTCTTCATCTTCGCGCGCCACACCTTGGGAATCGACGCGCGTTCGAGGACCTTGGCCTGGATGTCCTGGAGCTCCGTGTCGCTGAAACGCTTGCGGAGGATGTGGTTCGCCGGCGGACATTTGCACAACTGCTCGACGTGGTCGATGCAGACGACCTTCGTCGTGCACGTGCACGTGATCTGAGACAGGTAGCAGAAGACCTTGCAGACCGTGCACTGGTACTGGTCGTCTGCCCTGTCGGTCTCCTCGAGAGTCTCGTTCATCTGAAGAGAACGTGCCCGTGTCCGTGCGTCTATCTCGCGCTCCGTCATCTCTTGGAGGCTGTCATTCAACCTGCACATATCATCGTCAACAACCGGCATCTATCAGGGAAGGCCGCAGATGGAGCGAGGCATACCACAGCGCTGTTTGTATGGACTGCGACTGCTGAGTGATCGTGATGAGCAGTTCGTCATGCGAGAACACCGGCAGTTTCCTGTGTTCCTGATAGCGCTTCACACAATCGAGGCCGAGTGGCAGCCAGTCCGGCAGCGCAAAGTTCACCGCTTCATTGAAGTTGAGCTGTATGCGAAACGCAATCAGACAGATGCCAACAGCAGATAGCATGCCTCGCCTACCCCGTGGTTGAAGCCAGCATGATACGCCTTGGGGAACGTCACGACGAACTCTCCCGGACGCTGGTTGCAGGCGTACACGTCTACGCCGGCCTCCTTGAGCCGCTGGGGGTTCATCAGCGTCACAAGTTGGAAAAGCAGGTCGGGCTGTGCTTCAAAGAGGTCTGGCGCCTCCTTCCTGATGGCTGCCTCGAACTTCTCAGCATCGGATCCAGGGATACTGTACCAGGTCTTTGTCTCGCCCCAATGCACTGGTGAGAAAAATTTATGAGCGGACAGAACGGATAGATGTGGCCAGAAGCGACTCACTGTAGTTGATGCTGTACGTGTAGTGATCCTGGCGAAGTCTGGTTGAGCAGGCATCCGCTAGCAAGCCCACAACACGCACCTCGTTGTGCCAGCAGAACGTGGAAAAAATCATTCCGACGTATGTCCACGGAACAGTCATGCCAGAAATATCAGACTTGATGTAGCGGAGGAGAGACTGAGGGAGAATAGGAATATTGTTCAAGTTCCATGGGTCTTTCGAATACGGGTCAAGTGGGTGAGTCTCCAGTGTAGGCATACCGCTAGATGGCGACCTGCTCAGCTGGAGCAACACTGTTTTACGAGCATTTACTCACCTTCCATGAGTAGTAGAGTGCACATCTGCACCGTACTCTACCTCGACAGTCTCATTCTGCGACTGCACCAGCCGCCAGAATTCCTTCTCGACGTCGTCCTCGGTCACAACCATATTACCGAACCGATTGGCGTACGGGTCATTTGCATGTGCGTTGGACGACGACTCGGCGCCGCCAGCTGTGTAAGATTGGGGCGGATGGCTCAAGAACCATAGACGCCGGAACTCAAGGTCTCTGGCCTGGAAGCTCGACAAGCTGTGTTCTTCGCCCTCGTCGAAGCCGAAGTCGCCACCGGTCCCGAACAGGCAATTGTGACAAAACCACTGACCCCGGGGTATATTGGTCAAAGGAGGGTCGAGGCAGAACATGTGGAACCCTAGAAAATTCACATGCGGTCAAAAGGCGGCTCAAACCTGCATGTAATCGGTCGCCACGCACCGCAATCGCAACCGTCACATATTAGCATCTTCTCTCCCTGGTCCTTCTTCAGGCATATCTCGCAGTGGAGCTATCCGGATAGCCGTGTTATAGGGCGGAACCCGTCAGTCATGGATAACATACCTCTGATGGCGACTTGCTATCCTGGGATGCCACCTTGGCAAAACCAACGCCGTTTGCCTCATTTGCGGTTGACGCCCGTCGAGCGCCTGAGGGAGCGTAGTCAGCGACAGAACAAAGGCTTCGCCATGATATACGCTTCGAGACGCCACATACGTGCACCGTGTTCTTGCGATACGTGCCGCGCGCTCCTTCGTGGTCGCGACGACTCCGATTTGACGCCATTCTCCTTGAAATCACCTTCGTCAGGTGGCTCAGATAGGGGACTAGATGTAGCAGTGAGGGGGCTAGATGGCGGACTCTCTTCGTCCATCGCAGACCCAGGCGTGCTCAAGCGACCAACACTGCCGGCTGATTGGATGTTGACGTGGGTCTTCAGCTGCGGGTCACGCGGCTTGTTGGGAGACATGGCGGGGGAATTGCGTACGCGCTCGCAGAACTGTTCGTAGGGAAGGATGACGCGGCTGTACGAATTTCGGATCTGTGTGGCGAGGCCGGGGATGCCTGTGTATCCCAGGAGACGGCCCAAGTCCGCCCACTTCTTCTCCCTCGTCACCTAGGAAAATCAGAGGACAAAGGCAACGGTCGATTACCGTCAGCCCGACGGTCAGATAATCCGTCAGGGTGCGCTGGGACGTACCGCGTCATAGCCACCGAGCTTGTGGACCTCCTTGCGCAAGAGCCAGAGGTCGAGTGGCTTGTGGTTGATTGTGGGAACGGAGACACGCGGGTTGCCCTGCTGCTTGTGGAAGCGGTACAACTGCTCTAGAAAATTCACCTTTGCGCGAGACGACGCCTCTATCGAGTTCAGCCGCTGCAGCCGTGTCTTGAACCGGAACCGCTGCAGGGGGGCAGGCTCGGGTCAGCAGCTGCGCGTTGCGGCGCCACCGCGAGCGCGCACGCAAGCACGGATGAGCCACGCACCTCGGTGTCCGTCACGAACGGCATGTTCCAACCTAGCGGAGGCACGATCTTGCACATGCCGTAGCGCTTTCCCGTGTCCGAAATGGACGAGATGTACGCCATGGGATCCTTCCACTCGTCCGGACTTGGGTGGAATGTCGGGCAGTCCTCGAGTCCGAACAATCGGGAGCCAGCTTTGGGTGTCGCTGGACGCATATCTGGAGTCTTTACCGTCGACAGGTCGAGAACGGGGGGCACGGATATGGGAGGGCCGTCCCGCAGCTGGATGCGGACGCCGGCCTCGTCGTTGATGGTGTCGTTGAGAGACTCTTCGCCCATGGTGGACTGGGCATGGGTGTGGAGAGCAGCGAGGGCGTCGGTCTTGGATTTGCGAGGTGCGCGTTTGGAGTCTGTGTGAGTGGAGGCAGAGGCGTCCTGGGCGGGCGGGTCCGGGCGTTCGATCGGAATAGCGCCCTCGACAGCGATGCTCAGGCACGAGGTGAAGGTGGGAGGAGCCTTTGAGGAAAAATCTGGGGGGAGTGCGGAGGGGACGGGACTGGTGGCGGATATGCGCGGGGAGCGACCTCTGCGGGCAGCGGCGCCGCGGGGGGAGGGGGAGCCATGCATTGTGGCCGTGGAAGAAGGAAAGAGGAGAGGCGACTGGCCGAGCCCGTCCACTCGACTTGATTTCTCAATGGGAATCCAGCAGGCGCCCGCTCCCCCTTCTCCGTGGGAACGCCGCCTTCGCTGAGCTCAATTCCCCCGCGCCGATCTTGCCGCCGCTTGTTCGCTGGACTCATAGCCACACATACAAGCATCCTCCTCCCCCCATTTCGCCACATATCTCTCCCTGGCCACATCGTGTTGCCCACAGCACGCTCTCTGTGTCCGCCATACTGTGCAGAACCCACTTTGAACCCTCATGCGCTCGCAGAACACGCCACACACGACGCCGCTCATTCCATTCCATTTCAACTCCGCGACGCTACAGGCTTACCCAATCACGTCCTGTGTCGCCTCTGCGGCACGCGTCCCGCAACACCCCAGCCCAGCTGTTGTCCCACCTCGGACGCAATTGTACATATCCAACAGTCGCCTAGCCTCGCCCTTGCCGGTCATCCTGTCTGATCTCACGTCTGCATCGCCAGTCCATCCAGTCGCTTCACTCAACGCGTATGCGGCGAAGAGTGGCTGTAATGACGCTTCACGGTATTGCGCTTCCGAGTTCGGCCACCTGTGCTGTGCTATAGGCGCCTGTTGTATTTGGTCCCGCCCGTCGTCGACCTCTCTCAAATCCGTGCTCTCCACCTCATTCATCCATAGATTTGTGCACATCCATGCTTATACACATGTATGGGCCTCAGATATGACTCGCGATGCTTTTTGCACGCTCGACTTTCATGACTCAAATCTATGCCACACTCGAACTCCGTTGCACAAGCGCCGAGCTGCTGCGCCCATGAAGAGGTGTCAGAGACTCAGATATCAATCATTCACTCATTGACACGTTGATAGCAACAGCTCCACAACGTTCATCTAGACGTCACAAAGACACCTTTCAGTAGTACCCACTGCATTCTGTCTGATTACACTGACCGGTGGATATACACGGGCAGGCTACGCCCGTCTTCATGATAAGCAATCGAACGGGCTCCGAGGCGTATCACTCCAGATTCATGATCACTGCGAAATTCCCTGTATACATGCCACAGCTCCTGCGGTACACATTACGCTGATCCAGCTAATATCACGCAGGTACAACGAGGCGAAGAGAATAGTGACACGAAAGATAAAACGAATGCAAGGGAGATGTAGGTGCGCGATTATGGTACGATGAGAATGCAGATGCTGATGATGGATGAGCAAGACAACTACGACGAACTACACGACATGAAGGACTGCCACTGACCCCCCGGAATAGACGTTCATGCGCCCTCTTCCGCGGGAGCCTCGGCACCGTCATCCTTGTCCGTGGGCTTGTCTGTAACAATAGACATCAGTGTGAGCCATCAGCACAATGACAATGATACTCACCAGACTCCTGCATGTCTGACGTCCAAAGGGTGAGGTTATCACGGAGCAATTGCATGATGAGCGTCGAGTCCTTGTAGCTCTCCTCCGACAGGGTGTCGAGCTCAGCAATAGCATCGTCGAACGCCTGCTTGGCAAGGTGGCATGCACGGTCGGGGCTGTTGAGGATTTCGTAGTAGAAGACGGAGAAGTTGAGGGCAAGACCAAGACGGATGGGGTGTGTGGGAGGGAGCTCGGTGACGGCAACGTCAGACGCGGCCTTGTAGGCCTCGAGCGACTTGTCAGCGCTCTCTTTCCGCTTGTCGCCAGTGGCAAACTCGGCAAGGTAACGGTGGTAGTCACCCATCCTGCAGGATGGTAAGCACACATACAGGGCCAAAACTCAAACCACAACTTACATCTTGTGGTAGAAGACCTTGGACTCGCCAGAGGCAGCCGAGGGGATGAGGTGCTTGTCGAGGACGTCGAGGATATCCTCGCAGATCTTCGCAAGCTCGCTCTCAATCTTCTCCCTGTAGCCCTTGATCATCTTGACCTGGGCCTCGTTGCCCTTCGACTCCTCCTTCTGCTCGATGGAGGATACGATGCGCCACGACGCACGGCGGGCACCAATGACGTTCTTGTACGCAACGGAAAGGAGGTTACGCTCCTCAACGGTGAGTTCCTGGTCGGAGGAAGCAACACGCTTCATGTTCTCGACCATCTCTGCACAATGAATGGCGCGTGAGCCACACGTGTGCACCCACAATGTCACACAACTCACCCTCATAACGCTCAGCCTGCTCAGCGAGCTTGGCGAGGTAGACAGAGTCCTCACGAGACTGAACGGCGGCCATCTAGGGGATCATACGTCATCAGCACGCGGAAACGACGCGTTCGACGCGTTATACTCACTGTAATAGAGTGTTTGGGGGTGGTAGTGAGATGGGTGGCTGCAACGAGGCTGAGGGTGAGCTGGACGGGACGAGCGACGAGCACGTTAAGTACTGACTGGAGATGGGATGAGTGGCGACGGGGATGATGAGAGTTGAAGGAAAGAGGTGAAGGGGAGATAAATGAACAAATTAAATTCAGAGCTGGGCAGAGGGTTGTTCGGTTATGGGCAGAGGGGAAGTCACGTGCCGACGTTTCCGATGGAGATTCCTCTGGCACACGAAGCCATATCGGGTAAGCGCCGTCCCCGCATCATCGAGATGGAACGGGCTGCTTTATGCTCGCTTGGGCTCCGGCGGAGCATGTTTTGTTGGGCGGACAATGCGGACGCTGATACGGTTTGCATTGTGTGTTTTCTAGCTTTGACAGAACGATGTGTTGGTTTTTCGTGCGTGGTTGCTGAGGGAGAAGCGCCGGGCAGAGGGTGTTGCCACGGCCACGGCGGCTGGAACATTGGCTGTGGAACTGACGTCTATGCGTCTTGCGGTGATCGAGACGGGAATATGGCCACTGCATGGGGCGCTGTGGCAGCTGCTAATCTTGGCATTCCGTCGCCTCCAGCTGCCAGTGTCCATGAATACACTCCTCCTGCATTCCTCTCCACAGCTTCACAGCCTCTCTACACGTATACAGCCATCTCTCCACATCAGCTGCAGTGGCCGCATCCTAGATCTTGCCTGGGTAAGATATGAACGCAAAGTCCACAACGGACATCCCCCTTTGGCATGTTCCGTCGGCATAGCTTCTTGTGAGCTTCATGTCACCGGGATGTCCGCAACTCAGCAATCATGCAAAGTCAAACTGCTGTATTCCGAGTAAGCCCTCACACGGAGTAGGCTCTGGCTATCTAATCACCGCTCCGGCTGTCAATACTCTCAGTGCTTTGACGGCTTCCACTCAGCCACCCAGCCTGCGATCGTCTTCAACGCTTGCTGCTGCACAGCCAGCACCGTCGTGTCGACCTGAGCGTTCACTGTGCTTAGGTCCGAGCAATGGAACCCGTCCGAGATCGTCAGCGGCTGGCCTGGCGTGCTCTTGAAGTGCGTCCCGTCCGCGGCGAGCGTGGCCTCCCTCCAAGGGTCACCTGAAGCGGACAGAACAATGAGTACGTTCAATGCGTTTTCCTGCTGTTTGACAGTTCAGGAACTTACGGTGGCCATTTGCGAAGAAGAGGTGGTTTTCCTGCACGAACCACCCGTGGTATGCCTTGTTTGTCGCATCCACGTTCGGCACTGGCAGGTGCCCCAGGTTCTTATACGCGTCAGGGAACATGTACGTGCATTGGCGTTCGTCGTAAGGAGGCTGCACCAGACGCGTGACAATGGTCGGATGGCCTACGGGCGCACCCTCCTGGAAGAAGCCCATCTGGTTGCAACTGTGCAGCGGAAATAAGATCAGCGTGAGAGACCGGCGATGCAGCGTTACGAGTGTCGCCTTACACTATCCACATCCAGGAGCGATTCGCGTTGTCGACAGAAATGTCGGTCCAAATGTCCTGCGTAGGGTCATAGGTTCCCAAACAGGTACTGATAACAGTGGTCAGCGGCAATCTGCACCACAGTTCGAAAGGTTACCCACACGACGTCCTCGTCACCGCAAACTAGGAATGCAATTCATGGTTCATCGCCTCAATTTCCCTTTGCAGAACAGATGGACTTACGGAGGTCATAGTAAGTGTTCGTCCAGTACGAGCCCCAAGCTTGCAGAGCATGCTGAAGTCCCCATCCATTAGGACCAGCGCTAACGCCGTCCTTGACCTCTAGCGCGTCGCAGAAGTCGAAGAACAGACCGCCACCGGACGACGGAGAAAGCGACTGCCAGTCCCAAAGGTTGTTGCGGACTGGGAACGTGCGTGGTGAGCAGACACTCTCACTTGCTATATCCCTCGCAACAACTCACGGGCGCCTGCAACGTCGTCCAGGTGCGTCAGGGCGCTCATGTTGAAGAGAGCCTTGATGGAATTGATCTCCTTCTGGTTGCCAGACGTGAAGACGGAGTCAATATGCGCGATCACGGCTTGCACGTCGGCCGAGCAGTTCTTCGGCATCCACTCCAGAATGGGCTGGAAATAGCCCCAATAGTCCCTGTACGTCGCCATGTGTCAGTCAACATCGTCCGCATGCCTCCCCTCGTCCCCCAGAGACGGGCCCATCAGAAACCGAGGATGGCGTACGTACACGATGCTCTCGACGACCGCGGACGAGGCGTAAGCCGCCTGGAACAGGTTCGGCTTGCTGTGGGCCACACATGTAACGCAGTCAGCGCGCAATCGCCGGGCTCACGCAGGAAGGAGAGGACCGACTTGACCACCGTGAAGCTCGTGAGTGCACCCGAGTAGCTGCCCCCGATGAGCACCCAGGGCGCCTGCCCGGGCTTGACGGCGTCCCCGCCCGGCATGGGCAGGTCCACGTTCTTCGCAAAGTACTCGAGGTCGTCGATCGCCTGCTGGATCGTGTGGAACTTGAGGCTCTTCACCGACAGGTCATCGTACGGGTTCGAGAGGCCGTAGTAGCGGTGTTCGAGCACGATCGTCGCGCCGTTCAGCTCCTGCGCGATCTGCCCGTTGATGGTGCGGTTCGTGAGATATCCGCTGTATGCTGCGAACAGGCTCGTGATGAATAGAAGCTCGGGTTATCTCTTCAAGGCCCGATACGTACGTTGCGCGTTGGCTTCTCCCGGGGTGAACAATACGATCGGGCCGCCTACGAAGACGAGCGCGGTCAGTCTACGGCATGGCCCACGAAGGGAGCCCCACAATCCGAGCGCGACGTACCGGTCTCGTAGAACTCGTACGTCGTCCAGTACCGCTGCTTGAACGTGCCGAGCGACGGGTTCGTGTGGTCGATCAGCTGGTCAAAGTAGTACGTCGTGTTGTACGGCGGGAGCTGCGTCCCGTTCCGGCTCGTGACGGGCCCGTCGTCGGGCGGGGACACGACGGGCACGCTCGGCCTGCGCGCCATGTTCGCGTGCAGCCGTCCGTCGCGCGTCTTCGCGTCCGCCACCGTGCCCGCCGCGAGGGCGAGCACGAGCATCGACGCGAGTTTCCAAAGGAGCGTCATACCGTTCCGAGCACTTGCGTGGATGTTCGCAGTCGCCGAGCAATCCGGTATGATGCCGTGAGCGCTTGTCTGTGTGCAGAGCCCGGGGGTGAGACGAGGACGTCGACGCGCGAGTCTGCGAGTGCCTGAGGTTGAGGCAAACGGCTCGAGGACACCACCTGCGCCCGTACTCTTTTATACCACTTCGCGTCCCCGGACGGCGCGCTCGGTGGACATCGTCGATCTGCGCGGCATCACTTGATGAGCCTGAGCGGCGCACTGGTTCCGCCGGCAGCAGCTTACCGCTGATGGGGATCGGTCTGCAGCACGACGAACCCCGAGAGAAGGCCATTTGCTTCGCGCGTCGCTGTCAGTATACTGCCGTCACCTGGCGCGTATCAAGTGCGCGGCCCATGTGCTCCAGCTGGGACGCATGGTCGTGCGGGGTGTCAATGACTTCTTGCCTTCCAACGCTATCAGGCCAGGTACCTCTCTGGAGATAAGTGGTGATTAGTTGTCGTTATAGACCGATGTCGCGAACGTACACCGAGTGACACCGTAATTGGCAATGCTATAACAAATCAAGACCCTGGCGTCGGGCGTAAGCCTACTGGCTGTGTCATGGATGGGAGACGTCCATTTGATGGAGCCTGGAGTAAGCGAGGATAAGCCAGAACTTGTCTGCACTTTTTCGGAGCCGTCGAGAGTCGCGAATCAAGAATCGGAAGTGTACACGCTGTTTGCGTGTACCTATCTGTGCCCCTAGGGCTTCACAGGTCACGAGGTGAAGGCACAGAACTTCAGCCATCGCACCATGGGAAAGCCTTTGGACGCTTTCTAGCACACGCCAGTGCACGCGGAGTCGCACCTCCGACGACCGAGAATTGAGGTTGACAGAGGACTGAGCATGTGCAAGGGATCCACGAAGGAGAAGCTGGATATCGTCGTTGAGCAATCGACGATCTTGAGACGGACGTTGCGGCTCTCAATGCCAGTCACTTCCACAGCCATGGTTCTCACATTACGGCCAGACTATGGCGGCCCGCGAAGGACTAGAAGTACGATGAGCTCCACGTCCTGTTGGTTCCTTGCGCTGAAACATCGGCCTTGGGGAAAGACAGATAAGTAAGAAGTACCTGGGCGAAGCACGAGAACATACGGTGTCATACCTAGTTCTAAAATGAGCCACGACAAGACGTGGATGGCGTGACCACTGTAATTCATGCAAGAATACGCAAGGCCATGCGTCTGAGATTGCTCGGGTCAGGCCCTGGTTGAGGGGAAGGCTTGGACAGTCAGGAAGAGTCCAGTGTGCTGCCGTGGAGGCCGGGCAGATCTCGAGCATAGGAGAACGTTGAGTAAGAGCACCAGCCTTGCTAAGAACGTTGCGGTACGTCACCTGTTCAGAGGACACTGATCTGATATATGTAGAAGAAGGTGACACTCGTACCTCATCTGGCCGCGAACTCGTGAGAACAAATGTCGAGAGTCTGACCACTTGATGAACTGTCCGGATATTACTGTCAGCATCATGATGCACTCAACTAGCCATGGAGGCTTTGACAGACGAGTCTCTTCTCCCCTGTCTGGGGAGTCGTGTTCGCATACGTCTCCTTGCCCCCAGAAAGATGTGTTGAGTTGGTACAGCTCAATCGTACATGCGTGTGGTAAGAAGATCGCTTGAGGAAATCTGCCAGTAGACCTAAAATGAGCCCTGATTCCTTGCAAGAAGGTACTGACTCACCTCGCACTCGTTTGGCCAGAGTATTGGTTCGCAAAAATACTCCATCATCATGTGCAGACAGCACCGACTGTAAGTTACCATATATATGCGCGTAAATCATCGTGTCATTACATGAGAAGTACTGGACAACAAAAGCATCGTGAACGCATCGCCGGCTCGTAAGATACACATAACGTACTCGAGAGTTCGTGAAGGAAAACCAAGCATAGGTAAATCATGAAATATCGCACACAAGCACAGTCCATTCGGCGGACCACCCTCGAGGCAATCGAATATGAGATAACGGTCGACGACATCTATAGATCGATCAGCTGCGGAAACTGGCAAACGACATCGACGGCGAGGACGGGCGCTGCCTCGACGGCCCAGGGGGGTTCGCATACGCCGCGTTCGCACGCGTGTTCGCCATCGTGTTCGGCGACTGCATGCTCGTGAGATCGTTCGAGCTCGCGAGCCACGCCGCGTCGAGCTGCTCGCCCGGGTCGTAATGCGAGTACATGCCCGACTTGCGCGACGTCTCGGTGTTGATCGAGCTCGCGGACGGGACACGCCGGAGACCGCCCGAGAGGGGCCGGGGCACCATGGCGGGCGTAGAGCCGGCGTTGAGGCTGAGGCTCCGATGATGGTCCGCTGTAGCGCGGGAAGAGGGGCGAGGCATATCAGGTTGAAGGGATTGGCGGCTGGACGCTCTCGACGGAGATCGTAGAACTGCCGGCACTCGCCCAGACGTGTCTATATACTCCATGCCAGGTGGCGTTGGGCCCATGGGGTATGTCTGACTCGGTGTGAGAGGTCGTGCGGATGGTGGCCTCTCGGCGCCCAGGGCTGAAGGCGGCCGTCCCAAGGACGACTTCGAGCGCGCGGGTAAGTCGTTCATACTGCCACCGTAGCCTGCAGATGGAACGCGCGAGCCTCGAGACACGGGTCTACTAAAGTCGCTGGACGAACTTGACCCCGGCGTAGGTAGCCCTGGGAAACCTGGCAGAGGGTCCGGGGTCCGTCGTGGTGAAACGGGCATGCCCGGGGTGAGAGAAGGTGGGATGTTGTAACGCTGCGGAGGCGGCGGATTAGGCGCGCCGTATGCGTATCCGGAAGGTGGAACAGTGGCCTCATTGTAGCCACCAGAATACGCAGGTGAAGGCATGTTACCGCCGGGCTGACCAAGTTGGGGAGTCAGAACGCGATTGGAACTTGCCGGCGACAGCATGCCATGGCGCATGGAAGAGGCAGCGGACGCATTCGATTCGGGGTCAGACTGGGAATTGCAGTATCAGCGTCAATATGAGCCCACGAGTCAGCAATACGCACCGGTGGGACGACGCTGATGTCTATGCTCGCAGATGAAGTCCCAGTCGCTCGTTGTCGACTGGAACCCGTGCCCAAATACGATCGGTTGTCTATAGATGGGGATTGTGCGGATTGGGAGCGTCGGCGAGAAGGGGTTTGACCTGCCACCGGCGTGGTGGGCGTCATAGGTGGACCGCCGAGCGGGGAAGGAGTGGAAATATACGCAGGGCGGGGAGGCCCATGCATTCCGTCATATGACACGCTTGTCTGAGTCTGAGCGACGCTTGAGAATCAGCGCCACTTCAATTACTGAACTGGACATCCATACCTGGCTCGCAGTGGACCGCCGCCACTGTTCCATCTCGTCTGGATCAGAATACCTCAGTTCGTCAGCGATTCTTTGGTTGTCTTCTCGACTTCGAGAACGAGACATGCGCGAGGCGTTTCCAATATCACCAACCGAACCTCTGGGGTCAGGCCCACGGAAGCTGCTCGAGTCCGGGACGATGCTATTGCGAGCTCGTCCTTCTGTGCCCGGACTGAATTCCATAGAACTTGAGACTTCCGGTATAGCACTCAAGCCAGAGCTTCGCTCACGTAAGCCACGTGTAGCGGTTTTGGGGGAGTTGACCAGCTCGTACTGCGAGATGGACGTGGAGGGAAGAGAATCCTGGTACGAACGTGGTGAGCCGCGAGGTTGCTGAGGATAGGCGTAATCACGGGCATTCATCCCAGCCGATGTGGAGGGAGGCATGTCGTCAACTACTGAGGGGTTACTGGGGCGCATACTGGACATCGACGCAGGGCGTTCCAATTCATGTGGAGGGGGAATAGGAATGGTGTTATCCGGACCCATTGTAGGGATATAGCCCTCTGGAGGAATGACGTAGTCCGCATGGCGAGGCGAAGGTGGCGCGTTGTGCACTGACTTAGGACGTATGTACCGGGGATCGTCGTCGGCTGGCTGAGACCATCCGGACGGTCCTGCAGACTGGAGGACTGAGCGCAGTGGGGCGGAGCGGACAGTTGATGCACCGGGACTCCCGATAATTTCCTGGAAACGAGACCCTTGCGCACCCACTCCGTATGCGTCACCATTGGGCGGAGGAACGTCCCGGAGAGCCGTACCAAAGGCAGATGATAGAGGAATATTGGGAGGAGGAGTGGGAGAAGGGAGATTCGCCATTTGGAAGCCGTCCAATGGATCTGTGCGCGCCAGAATGTCTCCCGCGCCGTCTAGAGGGGGTATGCCTTCTGGAGGAGGGTCGAACGACGCTGCATCGAGACCTCCACCGCGCGCTTGCTGGTAGCCTCTCTGTAAGCCTTCACGGTAGCCCTCCCTCCGACCTTCTTCTCGAGCCCTGAGCATGAGTTGTTCTTCCTTCAATCGACGCGCGGTAGAACGAGCCCGGGCAGCGGCAGCTTCTGCATTATCTCTCTGAGCCTCGAGGTCCTTCAGAAGGTCTGAACCTCGTTCAATCTGTTGGTTGGCGGTTTCAAGCTGAACCTTGTACATGCTCAGCTCGGCGCGGGTCCGGTCCAAATCTTGTTGGACCGCGATGCGAGACTCGTTCACGCGCTTGAAGTGCTGTGCGAGCTCCAATGCTCGGCGTTCGGCCTCCTGGCGACGCACGGTTTCGCTGTCCAACCGCTCAAGAAGCGAGTCGAAATATTTTCGCATCTTCTTCGCGTCTTTTCCCTCCTCCATGAGATATCTGAAGAGGTCGCGATTGGTCAGGCTCCTCCGGTCAAAGTCCCTGGGTCTGGAATGTCTTCGATCGTCCAAACTATGGCCTCCACCGGTAACCAGCGACAAGGCGGAGCTCATGGGGTTGAGTGTATGTGTTCGATCGTCAGGATTCCCTGGTGGTATCTCATGCTCGCTCTCAGAGCGGTCATCTGTGAGGGGGGACCTGCACGGGGTCGATACATGCAGGGATGCTCAAGCCACAAGGTACTCACTCCTCCGAGCTATTCGACTGACGGTAATATGCTTGTGCGGACATGGCAGCAATGCGCAGAAAAATGGGTCTGCTATCCTCAGTGAAAGAGGCGTATGACGAGACAGATGAGCGAGGGCACGATTAGTAGAAGTACAGTTCACAAGTTGAGAGGACACGGGTGGATCGAGAGCCTGGTGGTATTTGTACAGCAGCCAAGAGCAAGTACGAGGTCAAGCAGATACAATAGGAGGATATCTAGACTCAAGCAGGGAACATGGCGCGGACGAAGAGAACAAGGAGGAGGGAACGGAGCAGGTCCTGAGTGGGAACAGGATTGAGTTTGCGGGCGTTGTAGTCGGTCACCGCGTCCCCCGGGCGCTTCGGCATGGCGCGTCCCCCGATCGCTGCAGCGCCCACAAACCCGGCTACCCAGGTTCGTCTACTGCGCCCGCCACCGGCCACCCACCGGCCATGCCCATCGCTATCCTCCCCCGCCTCGCTCGCTGCACAGGCGAACGCTTCTCCAGACACTTATTCACCCTACCAGATCTATCCTCGCTCTCTCCATTTTCTGGGCAAAACAACAACGGATCGCCACCCCAAGTCTACCATGAACGCAAGATATTCCCGTGTGTGACGCGTTCGAATCATTATCGGCATTGCAGCGCCACGGACTAATTAGCCCCTTTCCTAGCTACACACAAAAGCAGTTATACGAGCTCGTCGCTGATGCGACGTCGTATCCTCGCTTCCTACCGTTTTGCACCGGCGCTCGGGTGCTCAACAAACATGCGCAAGCCGCTGATCCATCTGGACGTACCACGATGGATGTCGAACTGACCGTTGGCTTCATGTCCTTCAAGGAAAGCTACGTTAGCAAGGTCACCTGTCGACCCTATGAGTCCGTGGAGGTAATTTGCCTGTATTTATGGATCGTGACTGGAGCTCATGATTGTACAGGCGGTAGCTGCGTCGTCCACGCCATTGTTCAAGTCGTTGAACACGGTCTGGCGCTTCCAGCCCGCATCGGCGCGGTCACCGCATCCAACTGCGCGCTTCCCTCCCATGGCGGAACAGCAAGAGACGGCCGCTGGGGGCGCGGACGGCGCAGGCGACTCCCGCCCTACACTCGTCACATTGGACCTTTCGTTCGCATTCGCAAATCCGATGCACGCCGCTGTATCGTCAACTGTCTTCGGTCAAGTTTCGAAGATGATGGTCAAGGCATTCGAGGAACGTTGCATAGAAATTTATGGACCAGGGGACACATGATACCATATACTCGACAGTAGGCACGCCGCAAGGCCTGCTCATCATTGCCTAGACGTACTGGGATAATCCAGCTTATACTCGCTTAGAGTTCGTATATCTTGACGTTGTAGCCCCTCATTACATATTCTAGAGACAGACTATTGTATATAGCATCATCATACTATTCACGCGCCATGGCACGATGTACCATGATGGGCCTGAGCGAAGAGATTGTCCTGGTGATCGGACAAATTGCTGCGGGAAGTGGGCCCTAGTCACGCTCCAGCTCAGTGTCATATGAAAGCGCACAAGAACCGAAGAAGACTGTCTACTAGACTATATGTGCCCTGGATGATGACGCTGAGTGCGGGGTACCGCATCATCCTTCGACCACAACGAGCACTAGGGCTTAGATGGCATAGCACGAGTTGGCAATACGAAGCTCTGGGACGGGAGCATAGGGGAACATGTGCCATAACGCTTGCATATCAGAGTACATCACGAAGCATAGACCACGCCGTACCCGCGGCCGCTCAGCATGACTGTACATCACTGCGTCAGACAAGGTTCCATCGCGAAGGGAATGTCGATGCCATCTGGCGAACGCGTGAGCGGGGAGGGACGCGGGGAGTACAGGTGCCGAGCGGGACGCACCTCCACGACCTAGAGATCGCCCAAGTTCTTGCGTATACCCGCTTCCTGGCAGGCTGTGAGAGGAGCTCGATGCAGGAATAACCTGCGGCTGATCAGCCGGTAAGCGACGATGTCGTACAAGGCGCAAGGCGGGCGGTGATGAACGCTTACCACGGTCGAGGCCGTCGAGCAGCCTTACAAGAAGCTGATGGAATGCGGAAAAGCTTGAGGGACCTTTGCAGCCTGGAGATTCGCACGCAAGGCTTCGTGCCGCTAGAAGAGGACCTGGTCGGAGGGCTGTCAGTCAGGTACCATACATGGAGCGGGCAGGTGACATACGAGTCTAGCGGCAGGCCAGGGACATCCGTGGACGACCGTGGACGAGGGTCGTTTGGGGAGGGGGGGTCCGCGGTGGAGAGCTAGCGGGAGTGCCTGCGCGTTTTAAATTGATTCGTGGAGGGCCTGTGGGCGTGAATGCACGTCATGGCGTATTCTGCATACCTAGGCCGGCATCTTGATCGATGCCTTTTGCAGTCACACGGCAGCGTGCGCGGGCGGATGGCCGGAGCCAGGACGCATCTACCAACCGCGATAAGAAGCGTTACGAATCCGAAGTCAGATGGCGGTTCGAATTCGCTACCACCCCGCAGCCGCGTTGGGGGCCCTCGTCTAGGTCCCTCCCATTCAACGTAGCGAAGAGACGAAGAGAACAGAGGAACACGCGTGTGCTGGGCATCAAGGAAATGGGGGTTTGCAGAGGACAGGCCGCTTCCATGAGCAAGCAAGATTAGAACGCCGCAGGTGGTTTGCGGGCGGGTACCCCGTAAAAGCTGCGACGGACTCCCAGGGCTGATCGGGCCAGGCCTGTCGTGGCATCGAGTAAACGCGCGGCTGTCATATTGAGCGAAAGACGATCCTAGGCGGCGTACGCGAGCAGGCCCTTCGTCCACCAAAAAATATGGAGGCAAGCCACATCGCTGGTTCCCGACTTCCAAGTGTCATCGATAACGTACGGGTTATCACCGACCACGAGACATGAAATTCGGGAAGCTTACTCACAGAAGAGAACGGCCCGCAACCGCGACGTCAAGCGTCCAGGTTCGTGAGGTACATGGCGGCCCTTGCGGCGGGCGACCTCGTGCACGAGGTCTGCCAGAAGAGGGCTCTCGAGGCTGACCGAGAAGAAGTGTGGACGGCCGCACCGATGTCCATGCACGTTCCCTTCCTTGGAGAATGTCCGGCGGCCAGCAAGAATTGCTTCCCTATACCATGCCCTAGTTCGCCCCGGATGGCTAGGATGCGGGGCGCTTCAACTCCAACAAGTATGGTAGCTGCAATTCCAAAAAACTCTCAGTGTATGATATGCGAACAGACCATACCTTCCAAATTGACGCAAGCGGGGAAGGGGAAGCCTACTGAACGCCTCCCCCTCGCCATCCGTGTCGTAAATCGTCCCGCAACCCTTGATTGTCGGGCACTTTGTCCCGCATAGACTACAACTTCACATTTCATGAATGTATTGCGTGCTGCAGCGGCAAGCCGACCTCCGGTGTGCTTGAGGGGTGTTGCATCCAGACCACCAGCGTGGGTAGTCCATCGCCATATCCAGAGGCGAAGTACCCTGAGTGCAGGGGGGCGGATGCGGTAGTTATCCGATGCCCTCTGATTGAGGAAAAGTCGTAAACTGGACCGACGCGGCATTGGCGAACCGCCAAGTTTCTGGGTGCTGGCGCGAGCCATTACAAATTCGTGTCCTGTTCAAACTAATAGATTCCCGCTTCGACCATCTGGTAGGTACTGAAGGCATCAATTTCCGTGATGCGTCGTGTCATACGGAAGAGAACCGGGCGATGCAGTCAGCACAGCGACCCGGCGAGGCTCAACGACTGCCATATCTTACGTTCCGCGGAGTTATAGCGTACCTTGGGACCTGTGAACCAACGTTGCCGGTGAGCCTTCTGAAGAGGAAGAAACTGTCATACCTAAATGACTATCACTCTGTCAGCCTCTGAATTCCAGCTGGTGATCAGACTATTATGCGGCCAAAGTGATCAACAGTAGCTGATAAATAAAGCACATATGGCGTTACATGGGCGTCATACAATCTGTCGCCTAGTCGAACTTCGTACACTGAGCGTACACTCGAATGACATATCCGAAGGTATCAGTCGCCACAGGATTAGGCTGCGTACTCGGCCGCATTTTCAGGGCAGTCCCGAGCGATCTGCAGAGTCAAGTAAGCTTAATCAACGCTGCGCGGGAGCGGTAATTGATACTCACGTGGCCTTCTTGCTGGCACTTGTAGCAGGTCTTGTTCTTGTTGGGGTTGCCAACGTGAACAACGGCCTCAGCTGCCGTAGTGCCAGGGGGCGCCAAGCAGTCCCTTTGAACGTGCGTCAGGCTCGGGGAGTAAGTGTACTAACAATTCGACTCACCTAGCCATATGGTTGGGTCCGCCGCACCGGTAGCACTTCACGGGAGGAAGCGCGGAAGTGTTCAAGGCACGTCCCGGGGGCGGGGCGCGGGAGGAGAAGGCGCTCCCAGCGCCGCTGGGGCACGAGCGCGCAAAGTGACCGAATCGACCGCAGCTCTGATATATTCACATTTAGAGCCGAAGACAATCGGATCACAATGACCACTACTCACGTAGCACTTCGAGCCCGAGTTCTGCAGACGCAGGCTAGGACACTCCGCTTGAATGTGTCCGACTCCACCGCACGAGTAGCACTGCTTCGCAGCGACAGAACGGGGGGAGGGGCAGGCCGCCGACTCATGGCCGGGCTGACGGCAGTTGTAGCAAAGACGCTGCTCCGACGAGCAGTTCTCCGCGATATGCCCAACTGCATGCTCATCGGTCTTCAAAACACACATGGATTGCCGTAAAGGTACGTACGATTCCCGCACTTGAAACACCCCTTCCTGCTGAACTGGTACGCCATGCTGACCTGACTTCACAAAAAACCTGAACCTAGGGTAGGGGTTAGCAAAACGTGGTCGCCTCGACGCACGATCATAAGCGGACATACCTCGCTTCTTCCCTCTTCCTACTAACCCTGAAATTCCTTCCCTCCTCCTTCGTAAGGATAGGACCGGCGACGAGTAAGGTGGACGATGGCGATAAAGCAGGAGAATGGCGGTGTCGCCCTCCGGAAATCACAGCAACCGGCCCTGAAGTGCTGCCAAATTCGGCAAGTCTGTTGGATGGCCCCGCAACGCCATGATCATCCACACATTCTCATGCAACGCGTATGCCTCGGACCCTTTGCGCTAGACGAGGACAATCACCGGTACTACAGGATCATCACGCGCCGCACCAGCGTGTGGCCCCCGCACGCCGAGCCCAGGCGGAATTGCAATATTCTCCGCAAGCAGGCACAGAGGGTCATGGAGATTGACGCAGCACATTATACACGGCTTCGACGTCTAGATCTTCGATCCGGCGCACTTTGTCTAGGCCATACACGTTACATGTCGGGATCAGGGGGTGAGGTAGAATTGAAAGGCTTCTCATGAGGTAACACGGCGCCATCGCAGAGCGGAAGATGGCTCCTCAGAAGTTCTTTGCGGAGTGCCGGTCCCTCGTACTTGTGCATCGTGCCCACTGCCATGCAGCCCATGCAGAATGGAGAGGTGAATAGTCCGATGACTTGCTCCGAACGACGCCCAATTCATTCCCCGCGATTATCAGCCTGCAGTGTCTGGTCGCCCGTATCGCCCCGTTGTTACCAAGTGCGGAGGGTGAAAAATTGTGCTTCAAGCCCTGTGGACCAATTGGAGACTTGGTACCACCTTTACTGATATCTTGATCCGAATCTCCGCTTGCCCATATAAGCCTCGCGATGTTCTTGCTGACACGCTGGGCGCATCGATTCTCCTTACCCAGCGTCCCCCGTCTCGGTATGTCCTTCTGCTCTACCAGCTTGCCCGACGCTCTCTGACTTTCGCGACCTTCAGAAGTGCGTGAGGCCCCTACGGACCTTCCAGCGTACATCCGACCTCCGCCCACTCGCATCCATCGCGCTTCTTGTTGGGGCGAACAGTTGGTTCGCTTAAGGTATGCCGCGAAACACTCGTAGATTGGGTTCGTAGATTTGAGAGATTTACCTCACAGATTCGGTTCAGAGCCCTCTGCGAATCATATGCACGTCCCAGCAAGACACGTAGTAACGAGCGCGCGAAGTGTGGCTCTATGCGTAGAAGGAGGGGCATCACGAGCATTTCGACTTCGGTTGTTTCACCCGTAGACTGAGTGACTTTGTGAGTTCCGCGCCGGTCGTCTTCACACTGAACTCATATATCTATAGTCATCAATCACTGTAGGCACGAATCTATGGGTGTTAGTGCGCTTTATACACATTCTTTGTTAGCCGATTACGTCTGCATGCCGTGCTGCATACATTGCACAATCCGTAGAGTGTGCGGTAAGTAGGTGCCCACGATCTACCTTCGAACCTCAGCTGGTAGCGGATCTGCCAGCATGATGCTCCGCCCACGCATTCGAAAGCGGCTTGAGAGTTCGCATCAGAAGACGGGTGTGCGCTCGATATTTCCCTCTGCTAGGTGCCGTCGTTGTTTATCGTATCGACGAAAGACAGGGACAAACACCGTAAGCTCAGTCGTGACAACTCTCAGTCGAGCTTCCCGCGCTGGCCCGCTATGGTCTGCGGCCCATCGCGTTAGGCGCCAGGTGGGTATGCGCGCACATTCCCCTCCTCGCGTGTTCTATCTGCTCTGTGCCATTCGCGCGAGATTGAACTCATGCGTGCCAACGTGTAGTTCTGCGCCATTGAGCGATACGTTTGAGTTGAGATATGCTGCATCTCAGGCACGCACTATAATTGCCCTGCAATGACACACCGTCCGCGCCGGCTTATCTCGCGTGTGGCGGCTGGCCGCTGAGTAAGGCAGATCCCACCGAGGCCTCACTTACATATCCCGGCATTGCCCCCAACCAGTCGTAACCTTGCACGACCAACACCCCCGCCTGCTCTGTCGCAATCCTCCCGCCAAACGATGCAATCCTTCGAAAAGCGTCAGAAGGCTATTGACCTGTCTCATCACTTGTCGGATGTGGCACGGGCGCGGGCGACGTCACCGCTCAAGGGACTAGCGCGCTACTTTGGTCGTCCCGGGTTAATCACTCTTGCCGGAGGTGCATACCACATCTTGCTTCTTGTCTTGCTTCCATCGCCCGAATACGCTTTCAATGAATTGTTCGCTAATACGTTGTAAACCTACGTTTCATAGGCACGCCAAGTCCTGATTACTTCCCTTTTGCTGCCATTTCGGGGGACGGTAAGGCGAACAACTACCGCCGCCGTCAACCATAGCGCTGAACGTTTGCATGATTCTTGTAGCACTTGTGCCAGAGTCCTTCTCAGTGACCAATAGTCCTTCTGAGTCTTCGCTTTCGTGGTTGTGGAAGATATTCGGTGGTGCTCGCAAGGAGAAGACGAACACTATCACTATCCCGAAGTTCACTGACCATCCTCAAGATGAAGTGAACCTTGCGACTGCGCTTCAGTACGGCACAGCGACAGGCTTGCCGCAGCTCCAGAAGTTCATCAACAACTTCGTGGAGAAAGTTTACCAGCCTGGATACGCTGATTGGACGACCCTGGTTCAAACTGGCAATACGGATGGGTCAGTGTCGTCGCTGTCTCGTCTGCTGGCCCTCTTGATGCTGAGAACTGGATGTCCAGGTGGGCCAGGGTAGTGAACACCTTGTGCAACCCAGGCGAGGCGTTCATCACGGAGGATTGGACGTACCCTTCTGCCCTTGCAAGCAGCCAGCCGTATGGCGTTCACCCCGTCGGAGTTCCCATGGACAACGAAGGCATGCGCAGCGACGAGCTGCGCAAGCTGCTCTCTGAATGGGACGAGACGGCGCGGGGATGCAAGCGGTATGAACCTTTGGTGCTGATAGCTTGAATGACAGGCTGAGCTCTGTATTCCAGTCCACACGTCATGTACACCATCCCGGTCGGTCAGAATCCCACCGGTGTGGTACGTAGCGGCTTCAGCACGATCGTGCTCGGTAACTTACTGCTATACAGACGATGGGCGTTGACAGGAGGAAGGAAATCTACGACATCTGCGTCGAATACGGTCAGTCGTATACGCAATTGATGCACGGACGGCCGCGCTGACGGCGGTAAATAGACATTATCATCGTAGAGGATGATCCGTACTACTTCTTGCAGATGGGGCCTTACGTTGAGAAGTCGGAGCGCGCTACGCCAGCCAACGCTCTCGATTCTGATAAGTGGATCGCAGGCCTTCAGCCAACTTACGTCAAGTGAGTCTTACTTTCTAACTGATCGGAGCCTAAGTCTGACCTCAACAGGCTCGACTACCAAGGTCGGGTCATCCGCTTGGACACCTTCTCCAAGGTAAGGTTTCGAGTCACAGGCATTCAGCGTAGCCGCTCAATATCTCCAGACCATCGCTCCTGGATCGCGCCTTGGTTTCTTCACTTGCAACCCTCGTTTCGCCGAGAGGCTCGAGCGTGCCGGCGAGACCTCGACTCAGGCTCCGTGCGGATTCGGTCAGGTGTGTTTCTGTAAGGGTGTTGCCGTGTTGTCCACAAGACTGATCACGTCGGCATGTAGTCCTTGATCACCCAGTTGCTTACCACATGGAAGTTCGAAGGATACAGCAGGTGGTTGCACGGTCAGTGAATCACGATATGTAGCTGCCCTCTAGCCCTTATCGGATATCCACCAGGCTTGGCCGTCCAGTACAAAGCTCGCCGTGACTACCTCCTCGACGCGCTCGCGGACGAGTTCCACTTGAAGATGTCTCTCGGTGCAACGGGCTCCTGGAAAGGTTGCACTATCTACACCGCGTCCGCCAAACCCCGACGCGGCGCCAAGATGACGGAGAAGTTCGCGCTCGGGGACAAGCCTTACTTCAGCGTCGTTCCACCGAGCGCTGGGATGTTCGTTTGGCTCAAGATGCACTTCGAGAACGTGCCCGGCTTCCGCCAGGGAGACGAGGAAACGCTCGAGATGAAGCTCTGGACCAAGCTGGCCGAGGCCGGTGTGCTTATCGGACCTGGACGTTACTTCAACTCTGATGAGGAGAGTGTGAACCCTGCGGATTGCCATTTCCGTATCAGCTTCAGTTTTGCGACGGTGAGACGTTTCCTTGTGCCCGTCTTCATAACAGTCGCTCACATGCTGAGCAGGACGAGGACATGAAGAAGGCGGTAGAGATCTTTGGCAAGGTCGTTGGCAAATTCTTTGAGGAGCCTCAGTAGGCTAGAGCTCGATACGAGCTACCACCCGGCCGTTTCGTGTCGTTTCGTTTCTCTTCGAGCTTCTATAGACAAAGGATGTAGTATAGCATTAAGCATTCATCATAAGGTGTTTTCTATCGTATTTACGGTTTGCGCTGACTATGGCATCTTGCAAGAGCATCTAAGCTTGTAAAGTCGATCGTCGCGTCGTGCCGGTTGAGAGTAAGCGCCCAGCTGAGCTAAGCGGCATCAGTCTGGCACAACAGGACCCCTGACAATGGTACGGACAGCCCTATCCGATTCCGGACAAAATCAGCCCGCTGGAAGGGGCCTATGCTGTATTTTTTCCGGACAAAACCCCCCCAAATCGGTCACCAACCCTGTTCCCCAGACGGACAGATTGACCAAAATATGATGGATTTAATGAGCGCTTATGAACATGAGCGCCCAAAAGATCATGTGACTGGGCGCCTGAGCAGACCGCTTACCTTTTTGGGACAAATTTGTCAGCAAAAATGGGCGCTTCGGGGCCCGGAGGGGGTCTGAAGGTGAATTTTTTCCGGACATTTCGAGGCAAAAATGGCCAGAAATCCGCGGACATTTTCACCCAAATTTCGGTCGAGGTGATATAGGTTCACCTACCATTGTCAGGGGTCCTGGCACAACTAACGCCGACGACGCTTGGGCGCTTGACGCGAACTTGCCTCCCCTCATCCACGTCCTGACCCGCCCTAAACCACTCACGCGTCGGGCCTGCGCGGTAGCGGAAGACCATGGCCTCAGCCTCCGTCGCGCCTACTTCGCTATCCGATGACATCCAGCGCGCCCTGCAACAAGCTGTTGGCGATGCGAACAATGCGGCGGCGAGCATCGCGAAGCAGAAGAAGCAGAAGCGACATAGGGATGAGGAGCATGCAGTCGCTGAGGCGGAGGATGGGACTGTGAGGAAGAAGAAAAAGTCAAAGAAACACGGGACGTCTACTGAAGGAGACAGCGAACACATGAGCGGAAGTGGGAGCGGTGAGCAGACAGCTACGCCTTCCGATACCGACGTCCTTGTGGACGGCCAGGCTGCAAAGAAGAAGAAAAAGAACAAGGGCAAGGAGCGAGCGCAGGAGGAGCCCGTACCTCCGCAGATTGACCCCGCCCTCGCCGCGCCTCAAGATGCTCCTCCGCCTATGGACATCGCGACCTCCTCCGCAGACTTCCTGTCGGCCGTCGTTGCTGCGGCCTCTGCGACCGCCGGGAACGCGGGTCAGCAGCTGCCCGGTGGGTTCGATCAGCAGATGCAGCAGTATATGGCGTACCCGCCCGACTTCGACCCGTACGCCTTCCCCGGACCGTCTCCACAACACCCTCAAGGCCATCCCTCTCACCCGCACCCAGAGGGTCCGCCTCCGTTTGGCCCTCCGCCCCATGGACAAGCGGTCCCCGGGCAGCCACCGATGTTCCCTGATCCAGCAACTCTGCTACCAGATCTGAACTTTGCATCAAGCGAGGATTTGCTGCGCAGTCTGCAGGAGTTCGATATCTCGAAGGTCGTGACCGTGCTGAAGACTCTGGGGGAGGCTGCCGCGGCAGCCAATTTGCAGTTGAATGTGCCTCCCTTGTTCGTTCCAGGTCCACAACCGCCCCCTCCACCGCCTGTTCAGCAGCAGCCAGTGCGTTCCGAAGCGATCCTCGGTAGACCGCAAAAGCAGAAGAAGAGTCGGGGCGTTGGTCCTTCTCTCGAGGATGCTCCTCCCGCGCCTTTGCAGCATGACAATCCGGAGCACGCCCACATGCTCGCCAATGTATGGATGAATGCTTCGAAGCTTGCGGAGCTGGTCCGGACGGAAGGTACGGCATGGGTGCATTTGCTAGGGCGGAGAACCGTCGTGTGCTGAGCAGGACACATGACAAAAGGTTTGGTCTATAAGAAGGGCAAGTTCTCCATGACAGAGGATGCCCAGCTCAATGCCGCCATTGAACGCTACCGCGTGGTATGACTCCTGATCTGTGGCCGATTCGTGGATTCGCTGAAGCCCCTCTGCAGACGCATGGCCTTTCGGAGGCAGAGCTAGATCAAATTATCTTCTCGAATAAGCTGGGGAAAGAGAAAGGCCATGAGACGTTCTGGTCCGAAATCAGTAAGCCCGAGTTCACCTCCTAATACTCGTTTGGTACAGTTGTTCATACGCTTGATCAGCCTCTGCACTGCACCTGCGCCCTATAATCGCCGTATACCACCATGTCAGACGGACACGCCATCCGTTCGCTGGAAAGGGAGCGTGGACGAAGTCAGAAGATGAGCTCCTCATGCAGTGAGTATGCTTCGTTGAGTTTCTTGATGTCAGAATACTCAACGACCGACCACACAGGTCTGTGGCCAGTATGGGTCAACAATGGGAGAAGATAAGCGATATCGTACAGCGAACGGCTGCGGACTGTCGTGACAGGTACCGTAATCACCTTCAAGATCGGGAAGTCCGTCGTACGGGTACGTGAGAGCAGTCCATTCTCTCCGATATACCTCACTCACGCACTCGTTATCAGGAGCATGGTCCAAAGAAGAAGAGGAAGAGCTGACCAGGATTGTTACGGAAATGACCGTCGAACAAGGGAAAGATATTGACAACGACATCTTCTGGGGCGTCGTGAGTAAGCGAATGGGTGGCAAGCGTGGTCGGCAGCAATGTAGGATTAAATGGTCGGTGCCACTCTCGAGGTCCTTGACTGTGGCACTCGCTCACCAGAGCCTCAGGACGGATTCGTTAGCACCGCAGCTCAAGAATACTGGCGAGAAGCCTCGATGGAGTGCCATGGATGCGTATATCCTCGTGCACAAGTGAGTATATCGTGGATGTCGTGCGAGAACAACCCACTAATGCATCCCTCAGAGTGGACTCGTTGAATGTCCGCGATGACACCGAGATCGACTGGAAGCTGCTTCCAGATGAAAACTGGAACGTCTGGAGCGCACATGCGCTGCAGAGACGCTGGCTAACAATGAAACGGAGTATCAAAGGCTTCGAGGAGATGTCGCATGCGGGTAAGTGAACCACGGCCTTTGTTTCCCCCATAAAACCCGCAGTTACTGATAAGCCTGGCAGAAATCATGGAGATTCTCAAGACGAAGAAGGCACAATCGCCGCCTCCGACGTCTACGGGACGAAAGAAGAAGACTAAGTACATTAGCGCGGAGGCGGTCAACGACGGCGACGATAGAGATGCACAGCCAGAGGCAGGATCTAGTAGTGGTCCTGGGACAATCGCTGGTTCGGCAGGTTGATACCTGGGAACAATGACTGGAATGCGCCCTTGATATGTATCCGCTGGGCTGTGCTCTACATAGGAGAAGACGAAATCGAATGCTTTCTGCTGGAAGTAGTTGCGATCCCGGTGGCGGTCTGCTTTGTAGCTACGCGGCCACGTGATATATGCGACGCGTCTATAGGTGGCACAACAGTGGCAAACAGGCCTCGCGTGTGGTTGAGTTGGCTCATGGGTCTAGATGCGCATCTTGGCACAGGCTGCATACGACCAACGGTACTGGAGAATGCAGCCGTTCTTGAGGCGCATATAACCAACACATCGACACAAGCAACACGCTCTCGGTCTCTCTCACCTTGGATCTCTTCCCTGCTATTTATCTTCCTGTACTCTATCTTGCTTGTCGGTTTCAGTTGCTGCATCCTCTGTCATGGCACTTAGCCAGTCACCTCGCAAGGTTCCTCTTCCCCCTGATGATGACTACCAGCCCCGCCTGAAGACGCGTTCGACTGGCTCGAACGTCACAAGACGCGTCTTTCTCTGTGGAGTTGTGGTGGAAGGTGCGGATAGCGGGAGGGAGCTCTCTCAAGGTATGCATATGCACCCGTTCCTGGCCACTCCTGAGACACAGCGAGACATTCTGTTCTGGAGACACATCTCTACCGTCGTGGACGTATCTTGCCGAGTGTTTTGCGTATAGTCTAATCCTTTCCCCTAATCGCAGATGTCCAAGACCTGGTAGCGTCCCTCGGAGAACCCATGGACCTGGAGTCAGAACCTCTATCGCCTTCTTCGTCCCAACAGCAAGCTAACCTCTCGCACATAGTACGTATCGTTACTGCCCGTTGTGATGCTGATCTAATGTCAACTGTTGCTAGGGATCGCGCGTTCCGGCCGTCACCAATCGGGATGCCCTCAACGAAGTCATCAAGGAGCTCGTTAACACCGAACGAACCTACGTGAAGCGGCTCCGAATTCTCAAGACTGACTATGCGGATCCCCTACGCAACTTTGCAAGAAGCAAGGAGACCGCGATCATTGCAGCTTATGAGGCCAAGACACTATTCGGTAACATCGACCAGCTTCTGCCCGTTAACGAGGCATTCCTCACCGATCTGGAGAAGATGGAGAGAATGGCACACAAGGGAGGCCCAGGGGTTGGCGATGTCGCGCTCAAGCACTTCAAGAAGTTGAAGGGATTTGAGCACTACAGGCAATACTATGCCAAACGAGAGGAGGCGCAGCGACTATTCGAACACGAGATCAAGAAGTCTTCGCGCTTCGCGGAGTATATCGATGTAAGTGCTCGCGTGGTAGGGGGGCCTTTCCCAGCCAAACTCACTGCTTTCGTGCGTAGCGCGTGAAATACTCGACTGCCGATGCGCGCAACAAAGTCGGCCTACGTGAACTACTCATGGAGCCCGTGCAGCGCATCCCGCGATACACGCTGATGTTTCGCACAATGCTCAAGCATATGGCTGCCACAGACCCACAGCGGGCACCGCTTCAGGAGGCTGATGAAATCGCCAGTCGCATTGCTCTTGCGGAGACCGATGATCAGACGAAGCGGGCCGCTACGCTCTACAGCCTGGCAAGTGCGATAGACGACTTTCCTGTGTCTCTTGTCTCCAATTCGCGGCACTTTATTGCATGCATCGATGTGCAAGACGTGATTGCACCGGATCCATTCATGCCGGTGTCTTCTAGCGGGCCTGCGGCTGCGATTGTCTTGCACTGCACGCTGTTCTTGTTCGACGACAAACTGGTCATCGTAAAGCGCCCTGCGGAGAAGAGTGGGCGTACTCTAGCTGGCTTGGATGAGGTCGAGAAGGTTACAAAGAACGGACCGCACGGGCGCAGCAACAAGAAGACGGGGCTAGCATGCAGGGGAGTCGTGGACATTACCGATGTAGTCGCGACGGATGTCGGTGGGGCTGGTGTGTCATATGTTCGCTTCTCGTATGTCGAAATCTGTGTTAACGTACGGTTTATAGACTTCCATATATATCTCGAGAACCCACCAATGGATGTGTCTGAGCGTTGGGCTGGCCGACAGTTCCGTTCGCTATCTGTCGTGTTCCCCCCTTCTCCCGTCTATCTGAATCCTCAGCGCACAGAGTCAGAGAAGCATCGCTTCTTGGAGCAGCTCTGGGATGCGCAAGCCCGTTTCCGAACGCGTGCAGGCAGATCTGTGGTGCTTCGAGGCGACGAAAGGGAGGTCGAGAATAGAGGCGGGAGGATTACGAGAGCGCAGACGTACTTCAATGTCTACACCCGTACTAGCTTCCTCCAGGAACCTAAGAAGGTAAGCTCACCCGGCGTTTTGATGTCAGGAGTCTTCCGTTGACAGCGTTCGGTTACTATTAGACCAAGGTTGTTATGCATGTTGATCCCATGGGCGTCGCAGATGCGATCCCTTTCGGGTCACACGCTCCGCCATTCGTCGTAGTGCGCGTGCAGCCGATGGCTGGAGAGTTGTCCAGATATACGGTAACATCGAGCGATCCGGATGACGAGCCCGAAGAGGATATCATGCAGACTAGCCGTATCCCCGAACGCATTGTGCAGACTAGTGAGCGCATATACCGATACCATTTATACTCTCTGCTTATGTTGTGTGACAGTCCACCAGTATGGCCTCTTCAAGTTCAGCACCGGCAACGTCTCTCGTCCAACGACGCCCACTGCATCGCGATCTCGAGCTGCGATATTCGGATTGGACGTGATCTCTCGAAATCTGTTCGGTGCCCGCCCCGGCTCCGGCGTGGGCGATTTCTTCGCGGGTTCCATGAACGGCCACAGGCGAGCGCGTACGGCAGACAGTCGCAACTCTACACTCACGGGTTCTGCGAGTACCGCTGGGAGTAGCATAGGCCGTCTCTCGCGCACCTCGAATACCACGGCCGCAACGTCAGTCATGGATGACGACTCTATGCATGCAGGCTCTTTCTCGAAGAGCACGTCTGGACGCGCTCGCTCGCTGTCTCGAGGTGCGAAGAAGCTCGTCAAACGAGCTAAATCACCATTCGGCGCAGATCCTACAAGTGAACCGGAGAGTCCTGCGCGTCCTAAGGACAAAGGTAAAGGGTCATATGCAAGGAGGCGATCTATGTCGACGGGCCAGGCCGACGCCTTCGAGGCTGATAGCGACTGGGAGGCGGATGATCGACATTCGCGGTTGCGGCGGATGGTGCCGATGGACGAGTCCGAGCGTGACCTTACAATGCGTTTGGAGCTCGCTCGTCGCAATAGCCAGAATCAGCATGGGAAAGAGGTTGTTCATGCTGGCATGGAGAAACCATCGGAGGAAACGATATACGAAGGTATGTTCTTGACCTTGAGAAAACTATTCGAAGTCATCAATAACGCCTTGCAGACGAACCACCGCCGTCCCTCCGCCCCGGCTCTAGGATGTCCAGATCACTGCCGGAAGTTCCACATGAGGCCGAGAGTTTCCGGTCAGGCACACCTACGCTCCGTGCACCATCGCCTCTACCAAGCCGTCCTGGTAGTCCTGACGAGCGGAATGGAAGGCCGCTGTCGCGTAACTCCTCCGACCGCTCAGATCGACGTCCTCTTGGCCCTCGCAGTCCTTCTCCCCTTCCTCCCAGAAGCCCTACGGCTCTCGCCACGAGTCTACCATCTCTCGATACCGACCTTGAGACTACGCTGGTCAATGTCGCGGTGCCATCGACGCCCTCCCGGCCTCTTCCTCCTACCACGCCCATCCCGCGAAGTAAACGGCAGCCGTTTGAGCCTGTGCGCTCAATAAATCACGAGCTGACGCCTCGTGCGCGAGAGAATGCCGAGGAGCCTCAGAAACCGCCGAGCGTTGTACAGCCTCTGTCCGTCAAGAAGAAAAACTCTGTCCGTTCAAATGCGTCAACAATCTCGGTGGGCTCCCCTGGGACAGGCCGCAGGAACTCTGGGAATAGGCGGGTCTCTCCTTTAGGAAAGGGCCCGTTTGCGAGCGGTTCACCGAGACGAGTGTCTGGTCAGCGCGTCGCGAAGCTTCCGAGCCTCCTAGAGTCCCTCGATACTACACAGAACATAGAGGTCTCAAAGGTAGATTGCCTCATCCGCCTTGCGGAGACCACGAAGGAAGACGTAAGTACCATCGTGTTGTGCGTGAATTGTGGATTGACTCGCGGTGACAGATCGAGGGTTCGCGTCGCGCTCTTAAGCGCATCCGGCTTGAGACGGAGAAGATCACTTCGGCGTCGCCTGTGCGTAGCGCGGTGGCCGAATGGGAGTCTCGCCCTATTTCACCGGTGAAAGGATTGCGCACCCCACAGAAGGGGACTCCTCCGTCAGCGGCGCCTCCACCCTTGGTGAGTCGGACTACGTAGTTCCTCCTTGTCATTATCCTGATGGCTTGCCAGACGAAGGAGGCGCAGGCACGGCGCGAAGAGATGATGCAGGCCATCGGCAGGCGCGTGGCGGATGGGGGCAGCGGCACACCCCGAGCGCGCCCTTTGACCATGGTGGAAAGCAGCTCTTCGTCTTCATCCTTATTCTCTACAAATTCTGGAAACAGCCCTCTGGCAAAGGACGCGGCTCGTAAGATCGAAGACTTTGTGGCGGAGGCGGAAGATAGGCTCGCGCGGGCGGTCCAGAACCAGGAAGAGGTCACCTCAGGAATGAAAGATATCATCGCCCAGCTGCAAGAGGTACAGAGCACTCGTCTTACCCCGTCGCTCCCATATCCAAAGTTCACGTCGGACCCGTTACAGAAAACCTCCCAATTGACATCCGCGAAGGTCGAGCTGCAGAGCTCGCAGCGCCAACGCGAAGTCATGAAGAGCCTGCTCGACGGCAGCTCTGCCGAGGTGGAAGTGCTCTACGAGGTCAGTCCCGCGCGGGCACCCCGGTCGCTCCCTGCTGACGGCGAGCAGTCATTCAACGAGGAGCTCGACAACATGTACAACGATGCCGGGCTCCCCGAGGACGAGGCGTGGGCGGCGATGACGCGGGACCTCAAGGCCACCAAGCGTGCCGAGAAGGCGGCACAGTATGAGAACTAGTGGGTTCTACCACCCAGCCTGCTCCACGCATGGATACTGACGTGCATATCTTCGCAGCCAACTCAAGCGACGCATAGCAGAGCTTGAGATGCAACAGGACCAGTGAGCTTTGCGGATCCATGCTGCCCTTATGGACGCGTACTAACCCTTCTCGTAGATGGGCGCAGATCCTCCGGGCTCATGGCCTGATTCCATGATTCTTCGGTTTCCGTTTCCACTCGCAGGACGTTGCTTATGATGCTCAATATATGGTACCATGTATATTATCCAGGCCGTGCGACGCGCCCGCCGGACCGCGCGTATTCCACCCATTTTTCCATCTCGTATCTCTTCTCTCCGTTGCTCGCAGGATTGCGGTTTTGCTCACTACCGCCAGTCGGACGAAATCCAAGCCGTAGAAAGGTGATGAACGATTCCCAATGATGTCTATGCGATGTTGTATATAGATTACAGCAGTTCTTCTCCGTGCGAAGCTGAAGACGGTTACTCGTACTGTCTGCCGATGTAGAGTGCGCGAGGAGGCGAAGCGTGAATGATAAGGAGGCCGATGGCATGAATGCATGTAAGAGAGTCGTGATATGGTCGGGAGGGGGCATAAAGGTGGGCGGTGGGCGGTGGGCGGTGCGTACAGTACTGGAAACAAGGGGGTGGGCGCGCGTAATGACGATTAAGATTAAATGCAGAATGCAGGGGCGGGAGGTGGTGAGGGGGTGCGTATATGTACACGGCTCCTACGCTAGGGAGGGAGGGGTTGTAACGTTGAACACATGCGATGGTGTAGAAGGGCGAAGGGGTATCAGGTATCAGGTGGACCATCGGGATTCGGCGGGGAATGAAGAGGCGGCCTTGGCAAGTTCGCGGTCCTCACTTCCTCGCGGGCGTGAGCGAGTTGGAGCGCTGGAAGAGGAGGATGTTCTTGATCGACCGCCGCGAAGGCATCTGCGCGTGCGCGGACGGCGCGTCCGCCTCGGTACGCGGGGCCTCCTCGTCGGACTCGTCACGGGGCGCGAGCCCGCTATCGCGCGAGCGCGAGGACGGCACGAAGAGAGAGCGGCGCCTTTTCGGGGCGGCCTCGCTCGCACTACCGCTGCCGAACGAGAGCTGGCGCGCAGAGCTCGGCGGCCGCAGTATTTGAGCACGGGCAGGGCTGTGGGCCCGTGCAGAGCCCGCCCCGTCTGACGAGTTTCTGGTAGGTAGAGGGCGCCCGCTATCGTGGTAGTGAGGAGACGGAGGGCTGTTGTGGTCGTCCGTCGTCGAGCGGGAGCCCGAAGAGCCAGAACTCCGACGGCGAAGAGACGTGCGCCGCAGCCACTGGACGATCCCAGTCGGATACTCGCTCGTCGGGCTCTCCACGAGCAGCTTCACAGGAGACGGAGAATCCCGTCCATGCTCGACACCTAACGGAGGGAGCGGCGGCGGAGGGCGATCGTCGCGCTGTCCTTGACTGAAAAAGTGCCGCACGTTGCCGACCATCGACCACGCCCGCTTCGGTTTCGCGTTCGCGTCCGCACCAGGGGCTACCTGGGAGATGTCTGACTGGCGCAAGGTCCCGCTTGGGGAGAGTCCTGGGATGGGGATGGGGAGCGGCAACGACTCGGTCGGGCTGGGCAGGAGCGAATCCGCACCAGGGTGGGAGGACACAGAGGAACACCGCGAGTCCGACGCGGCGGGCGGGGAGTCGAGCGACAGTGCCTCGGGGCGCCGGACGTCTGTCCGTCCGCTCCGTTCCGCCTTCTGCAACGCGATGGCGGTCGTGATGGCGGGGGCAATGGACGCGGGCTGCTTCTTGTGACGGCGGACGGCGAGCGACTTCGCGCGCCCGCTGAGGCTTTGGCCTGCAGCATTACTCGCAGGTACGCTAGAGCTCGCACTCGCATCCGCGCTGACACCTGTAGCGACAGCCCCACCCGCGCTCGCGCTCGCCTCCGCCGTTGTAGAGCTGGACAGGGTCTCACCTCCAGGCAGAGCAAAGTCCAGTACGCCGTCCATCGACGCCTTCCGCCTCGACACGAGCACGCTATCGTACCTCCTCTTAGCCGCGGTCAAGCCCATCGCGTTCGCGATGCTGATCCCCGAGTTCGAGCGCGGCACCCCAATGCCCATCCCGATCCCGCTTCCCTGCCTCTTCGCCATACCCATACCCATGCCCATCCCGCCAGAGCCCATGGCGCCGGATGGGGCACGCAGCTGGAAGAGCTCCTCGCCGCGCATCTGGGCTTGCGAGCGCGCGGCGAGGCACGTCTCCGAGAACAGATCATGCAGACCCTGCTCTACCTGCGCACGCACCTGCGCCGAGGGCCGCGAGATGCCGCCTCCGCGCGCACCGCCGTCGAACGAGCCAAAGAACGCCTTGACGGACGCGGTGGACGAGCGCCGACTGAGCGCAGCGGAGAACGTCGACGCGCCCTCCTGCCTGAGCGTGAGGCTATCGAGCCGCGAGAGCGTGCGCGAGTACCTGAGCTGACCCTGACCCTGGACCTGGACCTGGACCTTCGTCGGGGGCGTGCTCCCGCTCATCCCAACGAGCAACTCCCCACCAGCATCACCATGCTGCTTCTCCAACTCCGACAGGGACTGAATCGTCGGCAAGCCCGACGGGGACTCCTGCGGGCCCTCTTCGAGCGTCGCAGACACCGGCGACTTGTCGTCCGCCTGGAAGCTCGACAGCGGCTCGTTCGTCCAGCTCAGGCGCGCGGCGAGCGCGTCGTTGATCGCGGCGAGCCAGATCGCCTTCTCTTGTGCGCAGGACGCGGCGAGCTGGAGGTGGTGCCCGTATGCGAGGATGTGGAACGAGTACGGGAAGGCGGCTGCGCAGCGACGGGGACGGAGACAGGGTTAGCATTCGTTGACATGAGAAAGGGACGGAAGCGGAAGCAGAAGCAGAAGCAAAAGTGGAAGGGGAAGGAGAAGTGAAGGGAAGAGCCCGTGCTGCATGGACGAGCAAGCACAACCAGAGAGGCGAGTATATCAGGCAACAACAGAAGCAAGCGAAAAGCAGGGGGCCAAGCAGGAGAAACCAAGCACTCACGATCCTCCTCATCCCCATCGACCACCTCAACCCCGCCCGCGCCGAGCGCGAACCACTGCCGCGGCTCGTACGCGTACGCCCGCCCGCCCTTCGCGACCTTGACGAGAACGCAGTAGCCGCCCGCGTACAGGAACGCCCCGAGGTACTTTGCGCGGTGCGCCGGGTGCTGCACCACGTCCAGCGCGCCCGCGAGCATGCACGGGCCCAGCGAGGACACGAACTCCGCCGTCAGCCCCGCGGCGCGCGGGGGCGCTAAGGGAGGAAGGGACGCTGCGGGCCCGGGGGAGGGCGTGGTGTATGCTGAGCTCGTCGCTGGGGTCGTCGTGGGCGACGAGACGCATGAACTTGCTGAGGATCCATGCCCATGAGAAGAAGACGAGCGAGAGACGGAACCAGACCTGGACGCAGAACCGGAAGCCGACGACGAAGTGGCAGTCGGAGAGTACGCAGAAGGCGCTCCACTCCCCACAGGGACACCAGCGACCTGAGCAGGTGAGTAGTGCGTCTGCCCAGATGTTACAGGTGTCGACGCGAACACCGAAGTCGACGCATACGCCGAAGCGGGCGCAGACACAGGCACAGACGCGTGCGAGTACACAATCCGCGACGCGATGAGCGCCGAGCGCAAATTATGCGCCTCCTTCTCGCTCGCGCGGTTCACGCGCGACACGACGTCCCGCATCGCCGCGCCCGCGAGCCTCGCTGCCTCGTCCGACGCCGCCTGCGCGCCCCCGACGCAGAGCACGCGCGCGTCCCGGCGCTTCGGCCGCAGCTGGTCCAGCAGGAGCGGGTACTTGCAGATCCGCTGCACGGGCTTGATCAGGTAGTCCATGAACTTGAGCTTCGGCGCGCCCGTCCCGGTGCCCATGCCTGTGCCTGTGCCCGTACCGCGCATGCGCCGATCGTTGCTGGGGGACGTGTCTGGTATAGGCAAGGTAGCCGAGAGCGCACCAGAGGTAGGCGGAAACGGTAGCGAGCCAGAAAGCCCAGCACCGTCCGAAGCAGTAATCGCAGTAAGCGCAGGCGTCGAATGCCTGCGTTTCTTGCGCATCGGCCCTTCGTACGTCGACGGCGCATGCCGCCGCCCAGCCTCTTCCGGCGGTGTCTGTAAATGCGACGAAGGCGAGGCCGTAAGGGTCCCGTCGCTCCTGCCCCGGTCGTGCTGGTGCGACGGCTGGGGCACGTAGCTGTCCGGATTGCGCGCGACGAGGAGCATGCAGCGCTGCTCGTACGCCTCCCAGATCGCGGGCCAGCGCTCTTGCGCGCGCCGCACGAGGTCCGTCGCCGCGGCGTGTCCCGGGCAGAACGTCTCGTATATGCCGAACGCCGCCGCCTACGAACGAACGAACGAACGACGATCCCCACGCACCACGCGCGCACGTAGACACGCAGCAGCAGCCGGACAGAGGCAAGCGGAAGTGAGAAGGGGAGGGGAGTGAATTTCGTTCAGCGAGCCAAGACAGGACACACGACACGACGCACAGACACACCTCATTCACGAACTTGTTCGCCACGACCTCGACCGCGTGCTCGACGAGGTCCGCAACGACGCCCTCGCCCGGTCCATGCATATCCCTCATCCACGCCTCGTCCTCACCGCCCGCACCACCCGCACCGTCCGCACCATCCCCGCCAAACACCATCCCAAACCCGACCAGCCCGACCGCAGCGCGCAGCTCGCCCACGAACCGCTCGTGAAAACGCAGCAGCTCGCGCGCGTTCCTGCACACCGCGCGCACCTCTTTCTCGGCAAGGACAGGTGCTGAGCCGTGGCGCGAGGCTTTGGTGGAGCGATGCGCTTGTGGCGGAGGCGGAGGCGGCGGCACGCGCTCGAGGTTCTCCTTGTCGCGCTCGCGCTCCCGATCGCGTTCCCGGGACGTGCTGTCCGTGCACGTTGACGCGCCCGAGCTCTGCCTCGTACGCTCGCCGGCGCTGCCGTCGTCCGCATCCCGTTCCACGGCCGACGCGGCGGCGAGAAAGTCTGCGGTGCTGGGTGAGGGCGACGGCGCGGGCGAGTGGTGGAAAAAGGATGACCGGGAACTCGGAAAGAGCGAGGGTATCGAGAGCGCAGAGAGTGAGGACATGGAGCGGCCCGAGGAGGGGAGTGGCACCCCGAGACACAGGGGCTGCGCGAGAGGGGGCGTGGGCAATCCAGAAGGCCCTACCGCCCCGGCAGAAGTCGCGGACGAGTGCGAGGAGGTGGAAAGGAGCATTAATTGATCGAGGTACACCTGTCCCGTCCCACTCAAGTCAACGCACTGCGTGTGTACGAGAGAAGAGCCCGGACTTACCGTGACCAAAACCCGCAAGTCGAGGAGGTATCCCACCTCAGTCGTGAGCAGCTCCATGAGTGCATGATACCGCCGCAGCCTCTCCGCGCGTTCGTGCTCGCGCGCAGGGTCCGAGCCTCGACTACTCCGAGCCTCCTCCTCCGTCATCTCCTGAACACTCTCCGTTCTTTCTGGAGCGCCCCTTTTCTGGCCGCCGGGGGCCCTCACGGCCTCTGTCGCCCGCTGCTCCTCGGTGTCAGACGCGTCGCCCTCCGCCTCGTCGTCCGTGAGGCGGAAGAGCTTTCTCTGCGCCCGCCCCCGTAGCGTGCTCGTTTCATCCGAACCGACGGCGGAGCTCTTGAGGGACGCGTCCGAGCGCCGCGATAAGCTCGGGAGAAGCGTCTCCGGCTCTGCTTCGAGTGCGGCGTCGATCACCGCGCTAGCATTGGCATGCGCGAACGACGAGGTGGGCACCGGTGGCAGCTCTTTCGGCGCTCCGAGCGCGGATACCGGACGCGGCGGCAGAGGCTTGGACAAGTCCGCCGGGAGCGAAAGCCTGCGTGTATGCGTATGGGTGACCCCCTGCGCGGAGGCAGTCGTCGTCTTGGGCTCTGCGAGCGAGGGCGCGGGCGAATACGAGCGCGACAATGGGGTGGGAGCGTACGAAGCGATAGAAGCGGGCCGTGGACCTGACCGATGGGTGCTCGCGCTTCGGCTCCTCCCACTCGAGATGCTGCTGCTATTGCTCCGGCCGCGGCTCGCACGCATGGGCACGGGCAGCGCTGCAGACGACGATGCTGCAGCGCGTGGGGACGCGGTGAGTTTGGAGGGAGGGGTGGGCGGGGACGTCGTCCAGGTCGGGTTGGGAGGAGAGGCGTGATGATGTGAGATGTAGTCTTGTTCCTGCACCGGGGGGTCGTGTCCCGAGGAGTGCTGGCGAGCGGCACCGTCGAGTAGGGCAGCGGGAGTGGGTGCATGTGCGACGTCCGGGGTGATGAGAGGGGAGGCCATGATGGGGGTGAGGGGAACGAAGGGGAGGAGGGGGGCCGACGGTTTCCTGGGGGCGGTTGCGCGCGCGTAGTTGGGAGAGGCAGACTGACCTTGGGACGGGGAGGCGAAGAGGGCGGAGACGGAGAGGCGGTCAGGTCTGTCGGGGAAGTTGTTGGAAGCGCGGCGGTCGAGCAAGGAGGGGCGGTGTGCCAGGACGTCGAGGGAGGCTGACATGATGGGAGAAGAGGGTCAGAGAGGCTGCATTTCCAGGGCTAAGTAGGCGGGAAGGATGGGAGGGAGGGTGAAGATGAAACGGCGAGCGGGGGGAGGGGAGAGAATGGGGAAGAGGGGGGATGGGAGATATATTCTGGACGAGTGCTCGACCGAGACGGGCTCGGAGTCGCTGGCGGGAAGGCGGAGGAAAAAAGAGCACGAAAAGGGGGCCACGGGGGCTGTTCGGTCGAGAGAGTAGCGTTGAGACGGTAGTGGGAGGACGAGGAGAGCTCGGGAGAGAGGAGGGAAGAGACAGAGAGGCGCGGGCAGTTGCATTCACCGTCGCGTACGTGCGTTTCTAATCGCTGCGATATATTCCATCGCTGCGTATTCACCCGAGCCGGCATCCTCAATTGCAGCAATCCACTCCCGCTCGCACAACATGACGCTCTTATCTCCTCCGCCAAGCATCGGTCCCTGTGCGCACTGAATTCTTCATTTGTCGCGCCCCCCGCCCCGCGTCTGGGTGGTCGTAGCCGCCGTCGCCGTCGACGTTCTCCTGGTCGGACGCGGCGACACGGGCGATCGATGTGACAGCGAGGAGGAGGACTAGGACCAGGCACATCGCGCGCGGCAGCCTCCTTTCCGGCCTACCATGACGCCATCACTGACCCTCCCGCTCCTCTCTCTCCGGCCCGCTATTCCTACCCCATATATGGCAACTCACTTGCCTAATGGGTCGCAGGTGGCCAACACAGGACGCAATCCGGCAATTATTCCACTCCAACGCTCGCTCTCGCTGCAGTGCTTTGAGGAGTCTCCTCCAGCCACAGTGTCACCACCCGCGCCCGCCTGCGCTCCATATCATGCCCGCCGTCTTCTGCAATATCTTCCGTCGCCTCCGTCTTCCTCGGCCGTCCACAGTGCCGTCCTCCTCGACACCTGATCATACACTCTTTGCAGCCAACATACTCATACACCACTCGATGATGTAGCTAACGCGCGTACGCACCTTCCCTTGTCATCATACACCATCTCCCTTTACCTTGTCTGACACGACGCCATCCATCTCGCTCAGTACAACGCCCGCGAATCGTCCCCCCTCGGCACGAACGGAATGTTCATCCGCTCAGCCTCCCTCCGCCGCCACTCCTCCTTCTCCAAGAACGCCCCCAGCGCCCGTACCTTCTCCCCACGGAATTCCCGGTATGCGCCCTGCTTCCGTTCATCGTACCCCTGCGACGCGGTCACCCCCAAGCATGCACCACCACCGCACAGAAATTCATTTCAAGCTCAAGCGCGAACGTTTGAACGGACGACGGACGTACCTCGGGCGCCCTCTCAGAGAACCGTCGAATACCCCGCCGGCGCAGCGCCGGGACACCCGTCAGGCTCAGCTCTCCTAGCTTGCCGGCCTGAGTGTTGCCGCTGGCGAGTCGGTGGAGGATCGCACGCACGCCGTCGAGCGTGAGCCGGATGCAGAACGGGAGGTGGAGCGCCTCCAGCTCGGACGCGTGCTCTGCGAGGAAACACAGCGCGTTGTCCGTAAGCCGAGGCAGCCCTGCTGCACTGAGCCGTTCCAGACGCGGCAGCGACGCGAGCTCGAGCACGACCAAGTCGCTCAGGTTCGGGATGACTATAAGGAGGCAAAATGCGTCCCGCAGAAACCGCAGGCAGCCGTGTTAGTGTGTATAGCCCGGATGGAAGGCATCGCGTGTAGGTCAGGTTGGAACGGGCGATACTCACAGCTTATATCCACGATGCGTAGCCTTCTGCAGGACGAGGCCACCGCGAACGCGCCCTCGTCCGTCACCCGCTCCAAGCCCCCGATATCCAACACCGTCAAGTCGGCCAAGCCACACAAAGCATGCATCGCCCGGTCGGTCATCTCAATGCACCCCGCAAGGCTCAGGTGGTGTATTCGCGGCGCATACGCCACGACGCCCAGGACCGCCGCGTCCGTCAGCCGCACGCAGTGGCTGAGGTCCAGCTCCCGCAGCGCGTTGAGCTTGTGTGTCCCCGGCAGGATCAGCGGCGGGAGGCTCTCGAGCCACGTCTTTGGCCTAGCAGTGCGGGTCGCGCGCGGCGAAGACGTGACGACGGGTGGCCCAAAGCTTAAACCCGACGAGCCTTCTCTGCTCTCTCGAGTTCGAGCCTGAACTTCTGCTGCGGGCGCGCCCCTGCCTCCCTCACCTCCGACCCGCCCTTCTCCTTCCGCGCCAACAGACGAGCGGAGCCGATCGCTCTCCGGTACCCAAGGAAACCCCGAGTCCGTAATCTGCACACACCCCGCCAACGACCACCTCCTCAGGCCCCTCGCAAACGTCCAAATATCGCGCACCGCGACGGCCGTGACGAGCGGCAGCTCGTCCATTGCGAGCTCCGCGAGGCGCGGCAGCCCGCGCACCGCGTGCGCGAGCCCGCGGTCCGTGATGCCCTGCACGCGGCTCACGGCGAGCGCGGTGAGCGGGAGCGCCTGCGCGGCGAGTGCGTGCAGCGCGAGGTCGGTCAGCCCGGGCGAGGGGCAGTGCGCGATGTCGAGCCGGGTGAGGTGTGGGCAGGACGCCGCGAGCACGTGGAGCGTGCGTGAGGAGAGGTCGGGGATCCCGCTGAGCGTGGCGGAGGTGAGGTGAGGGCAGCGCGGGAGGAGCGCGGCGAGCGCGTCGTCGTCGATTGGGGGTGCGGGTGGGGGTGCGAGGTCTGGAGTGTGGTGCTCGTCCCCTATGTCTGGGACGGGGAGGCGGAATTCGAGGCGTTCGGCGTAGAAGCAGGACTCTTCGTCCGACGGGATCTCGTCGATGTACGACATTGAGCTCGGGGGGGGGGGCGTCTGTACAGCTCAGTGCTCAGTGCTCACTGCTAGTAGCCTAGTGCTGCTGCTCCAAGTCGTCAGTCTCTTCCCTATCACCGTCCGCCTGTGGCTGGTAGAATGATGTCTGCGCACGTACGTGCGTCGGCGTGTGGTGTGTGGTGTGTAGCAGTACCAGGAGAAGAGGAGAGTAGCTGGGTGGCCGTGGGCATTGCATGAGATAGCATTGACGACATTTGGCTGTGGGACTGTGGGACTGTGGTTGAATATATGACAGGAATATGGCCGACCGTCGCGTTGCCCCCTCGAGCTCGCATTTCCCATGGTCCATGGTTGGGGGCAAAGCACCTCCGATAACCTCGGACTGCTGTAGGTTCTTTCCTTTCTTTCCCCACACACTGACGGGCGCCTAACGAGTCCCGAGCACTGCTCAAGCCTCACGCGCACGCGCAGTGCACACGAACCGCCAACCACACCGGTGACCACCACCACCACCACGACGAGTGTGAAGTGACGACGCCATAGACGATGAGCAACCTCTCCTCCTCGTCCTCCATCACTCCCACGCCCTCCACCTTCCACCACACGCCCACGCAGACGCACCCCAGCTCCGTCTACGCCTCCTCCTCGCCCTCCGGCTCCCTCTCCGGCTCGGGCGCCCAGCGTGCACCCCCTGCACCAAATGCTAGCAAATTGCCTACGCAAGTGAACTCGACGCCGAACCACGAGAGCCAGAAGCGGACACCGGCGCCGACGACGCCGCTGCCCCCCTCTCCATCGCCGTCGTCGTCGTCCGCCGCGCCGAACCAGAGCAGGATCCCGGTGACGCCTGCGGTGCTCCGCTCGATCTTTGCGTCGTCCCGGACGGCGCACGAGGAGCGCTCGTTGTCGCGCGTCGCGTTCTTCAGGTGAGTTTCTTTTTGGTGGTGTGCGGCGTGGCTGTGGTTGGCGGCTGCGGTGTTCGCGTGGCGGGGAGTGCTGAGGTGCTAATCGTGCTGGACTGGCTATAATGCTGTAATGCTATAATGTGCTGATTGACTGGGTCGGTTGGGGATGGTGGCGATGGTGCGGGGCTTGTAGGTTCACGGGCTTCTTGTTGAGCTGCTTGGTGATCAGCTTGGCGGCTGCGAAGGGGCGCGGGATCAAGAGCGGCGCGGCGCTGCTGGGTGTCGGGGTGGTATGATGGGCATCGGGCACGGGCGGACAGTCGGCATGTGTGTTTAGTTTGGTGGTATGCCATCACCGTGTTCTCTACTCCAATTGTGCATATATCTCTTACCGAATTGTTAGTGTTGGGAAGGTATTAGCGGTGAGCGAAGGTATGGCAGTTCGCACATGCCCAATGGCCACGATACTGATGGTTCATGTGAACGCTATAGAATATGGTACTAGTGGGGTTATGGGCGTCCGAATGCACGCCTTCACCATGCTCTCGATCTTAGGCAGTAGAGTAGCCAATTCGAGCCGTGTGCTCTCTACTGCACCGCGAACTCAAATCTGCAGATTGAAGAGCCATAATTGCTTATTCCCAACTTCTAAACGAATGTTTGCAACACACGGGATTCAGTGCTATTCCCTGCCGGCGGACTACATCCAAGAAGCTCCGAAGCTAAAGCATTCTCCCTTGGCATTGTGACGCGGTCGAACTACGTCCACCCGCGCGCCGCGAACACGCTTGCTGAACGAGGTGTTCATAGCGCCAGTCCTATAAGGACAACGTTGTGAGCTTGCACCAGGCCTTTTCGCACACACCGCTCACCCACCCACTCACCCTCCTATTTGCCCAACAAGTGACGATGCCAGAGAAAATCCCGGGTTCGTTACCAACGTACAAGCAGGCTGGTCCTCATACCACACGGAATCTCGGGCAAACCGAGGATTCTACGCAATCAACAGGATCCTCATTCCGCCTCCTCATCTATGCACTATTCGCAGCATTTATTGTGCACGCGTCGTCCCGGTCGTCACTCGTCTCATCCTTCCGGACGAGACTAAGCGTCCAGCCCCCCACACAAGCCCTACCCAACGCTGCAGCCATCCTCCGCCACTGCGCCAGCCTGCGCGCGATGCCGGGCCCGTCTGCGGACTTTCTCGAGCGGGACAGCTCGGACAGGTACGAGCCGGGCACCCGGCCGACGCTCATCAAGAACGTCACCCTGTGGACGGGCGCGAGGAACGGGACGGAGGTCGTGTACGGGGACATCCTGCTCGACAAGGGGCTTGTGCGTAGCATTGGACATATCCCGCGGGCGTTGTACGTGGACCGGGACACGGAGGTCGTAGACGCTCATGGAGCGTGGGTTACGCCTGGGCTAGGTCGGTGTTGATGAGGGTTTTCTCGTGTTGAAGTCATAGGCTGACGCGGAGGGCTTTGTGCAGTGGACCTTAACGCTCACATAGGACTGTTCAGTGCACCAGCCACGGCTGGCGCTCTGGACTACAGCTCGTCGCATGGCCCAATCCTCCCTTGGCTGAGGACCATTGACGGCTTCAATACGCATGACGACGCGTTTGCGCTCGCGGTTGCTGGCGGCGTGACTACCGTGCAGGTGGTACCTGGCAGCGAGAATGTCATAGGTAAACTGCCCTGACCGAGCAACGGCGCTGAGGGAAGAGTGTGATCATAATACACCGTTCGCAGGTGGACAGGCGTTCATGGTCAAGTTGCGCAAGACGTCCGAACGTACGCCATCATCGATGCTCATTGAGCCTCCCTACGCTCTGAACGGCAGTAAGCCCGACCCGAACCTTCCTGGGCGTTGGCGCTACCTCATGTATGCACTCGATACCCGACTGCAATATTATGTTCTATGTGGCGGGCAATGCTAATCACTCTTGTTTTCAGGCAATCTTGCGGGGAGAATGTGAAGGGCTATGGCAACCGTATGGATATCGTGTGGGCGCTCCGCTCTGCGTATGCAGAGGCACGCAGGGTCCGCGACGCGCAGGATGCGTTTTGCGCGCGTGCTGAAGCCGGGCTGTGGAACGAAATCTCGGACGATAGCTATCCGGAAGATCTGCGGTGGGAAACTCTGGTGGATGTGCTGCGCGGGAGAGTCAAGGTAAGCACTTCGCGGAGGCATCGAAGGAGAACGTACTGAGTGGTGGCGAACGTGTAGGTCTCGATGCAGTGCTCTGAGGCAGTCGATTTGGACGCTGCGATCAGGGTATGTGATTCATTAGCTGGGATCGCTAGCATTCCTTTACAAGTGAATGCACGTCCTAGCTGTCGCAAGAGTTCAAGTTCCGTATCGCCTCATTCCATAACGCCCATGAAGCATACACCGTACCGGGGCTGCTGAAGACAACGTAACACTCTTGATCTCGTCGTTACATACATATTACGATTGACTTGGTTGTTTTTGCAGCTACGGGGGTATTCCCACCATAGCTCTTTTCGCCGACGAATCAAGGAACAAACGAGAGGCCTATCGTGGTTCCGAGTTCGCTCCTCGCGTATTAGCGGATTACGGATTTCCAGTAGCGATGCAGGTCAGTCCTTACGCCAGTCGATAGTCATGTACATTCTCAGCACGGCAGTAGTCGAACCACCCCACGCTCAACAGCCGCGATCTCCTCTTTGAAGCTCAGCAGGCGCACTACTATGGTAGGAAATCTGAATTCTGCGGGCGTGCAGATAGGTTAACATCAGCATAGGTCTTCCGCCACCTCTAGCTTTGGTATCAGTAACATCGATCCCGGCTGCCGCTGCCGGATTGTCGCACCGCATCGGTATCCTGCGCGAGGGCGCCGACGCCGATGTCGTCTTGTGGGACTCGCACCCCCTCCAACTCGGCGCAACCCCGCGCAAAGTCTGGGTCGACGGCATCCTGCAAGTCGGCAATGACAGCGACCACGTCCGCATCGGCCTCGGGAAAACCTCCCCAGAATGGCTCGACCCGCCACAAGTCCCCAACTTCGATGTGGAGCGGGAGGCTGCGATCAAATACGAGGGCCTGGCTCCTCTCGTCCCTCAGAAGGTGGTTACCGGCCGCGTCGCGCTCCGGAACGTGAAGGAGGTATTCTTGCGCCAGAGCGGCGACGAGGCGGGCGTCGTCGTCTCGCATTTCGGGCTGGACGGTACTGCTAATGCAGGTGTCACGCACGTCACTGTGGACCGCGGCAGGGTGACTTGCGTCGGGCCTGTGTGCGAAGGCGAGGGCCGCAATGCGGAGGTCGTGGTTGACCTGCGCGGGGGCACGATCGCCCCGGGTATGATGGCGTTTGGCTCCGCGTTAGGCGTCGAGGAAATTGAAAGCGAACCTTCCACGGGCGACGGCGTCTTGTTTGACCCGTTCAAGGGGGATGTGCCTAGCATCATGGGCGACTACGGCGGATTGACGAGGGTGGACGACGCTCTACTTTTCGGTACCAGAAACGCACTGTAAGTACCCAGGTCTTCTCTTCCGGCTCACAGCGTCGCTGACTAACTCTTTGGTGTAGAGTCGCGCACCGCGCAGGGGTGACATACGCCACGACTTCCTTTGTACAATCCCCGCTCTTCCTCCGAGGGAAATTCATCGGCGGCCTATCCGCGACCTTCCGTACCGGCGCACCTAACGCCCTCGAACGGACGGCTATCATCAAATCCGTCACGGCTCTGCACATCTCTATCGGGAGAGCGCCGCCGACATTTAACTCTCCGCAGGCTCCCAGTCTGAGCAGTCAGATAGCTACGTTGAGGCGCTTGTTGCTTGAAGGCGAAGACACCCGCACGCAGACTGGCGAGTGGTTCAAAAAGGCAGCAGAGGTGAGCAGCGGTCTAGGTGGTGTAAAGAAAGCTACCTGACCGATAGATGCCATTCGCCTAACAGGGGACCATACCGCTCGTCATTGACGTATCGAGTGCAGACATCATGGCTACCCTGATACGCCTTAAGAACGAGGTCGAAGAGAAGCGCGGGACGTACATGCACATGGTCTTCTCCCGCGCTACGGAAGCGTACCTGCTCGCTAAGGAAATAGGTGCGCGTACAGCACTCCGTAGTCGTAACAGGCTCACTCCTTACATTCGTGATTCAACGCAGCTCATGCGGACGTTGGGGTGATCTTGAGCCCCCCAAGACAATATCCGTGGTCTTGGGATGACCGTAGAGCGTGAGTTCTCTGAAGTTGTCTGCCCACGCAATGTCTTCATAGTACTTGATGCATCATACAGCCTCGCAGGGCCTCCTTTGACTAACGAGACCGCGTTGGCTATATTGCTCAAGCATGGCGTGACCGTCGGGCTAGGCAACTGGCATACCTCTCGCGTACAAGACACTCGATTTGACGTAGGATGGGTCAGGATACGCCTATCTATTGCTTCACGTTGCTGTACTGACTCGCGGTTCATCGACAGGCTGTCCTCGAATCCAACAATTGGATCAACAAGCGTCAAGCGTATGAACTCGTGTCTACTAACCTTGAGAAGCTGCTCGACCTCGAGGGATGGGTTGGGGACATGGGTGATCTGGTAGCGTACGAGGGTGGCAGTGCACTCGACTTCACGAGTAAGCCTGTCGCCATCGTATCACCAGCGAAAGCCGCCGTCGAATTACTCTGAGCAGTTGGACTGAGTCCATAACCTCCGTGATTCCATTCCGAGTCCGTGTATAGTCTCCACCAACTTGTGATATGTATAATATTTTACAACCTCCGCTTTTTGCTGCGTGCTTCCGCTAGTTGCTCTAACAACTTCCGTTTGTCCCTGGGAGGTGATTGTGCGTACGAAGGCGTGCGTTGTGTCGGTGTTGTAGGACTCGTAGGCTCAGCCGTATCATCGGGGTTTGCTTGGTCCGCTCCAGCAGTGTCGGACGGGCCAACTTCGGTTGGCTCACTGTATGGCTGAGGCTTAGAAGAACTCTATGTGGGAATCATGGTACACTGTAACTTACCCCGTTCCATTCGGCTCTGGTTCAGGGCTCGGTGTCACTATTGCACGCCGTTTGCGCAATCTACCGGGCCCGGGAGCTTCTGGAGACGCATCTTCTTCTGCTTGTGCTGCCGGTTCTGGTGAGCTTTCGAGAGGATTACGGGGTGCTGGTTCAGACGCGGTGGTACTGCACAGTAATGATGAGACTAGGGTGTTTACTCGATGTTAGGGAGAATCACCGACCTCGTTTCTTGGCCGTCGTCAATGAAGTCCTCAGCATCCTCTTCTTCGCTGGTCGACTCGGCTCTTCGCACGTCCATCTTGGCCCATTGGTTAGCTATTTCGAGGAGGGCGTCCCATTGCTCAGACGCGGTGTACTGTACGAGCACGGTCTCTTCCCTCTCACAGACCATCCGGCACTGAGGACATCGAATTGACTCGGGTTGTCCAGGCACTGCGTCCAATTTCCCTACGCACCCATCACAGGATGTGTGCTCACAAGGAAAACTACCATATAGAACGAAACCTATCAGATCGTCTGGACGCATAGGATCAGAATTAGCATACCTTCGACATTTCTTCGGCTGCAGAATCTCCAAGCAGATCGGACATTCCTCGTTCTCTTCCAACGAGTTCTCGAGCATGATATCGTGGAATCTGCGGAGCAGCTACTCTTCTGCATTAGGATGCTTTGGCTAGTAATTGGGAGACAATCCTGCCTTGCGCATCTTGTGAGCGGTATCCCCGACCTCGAATTCTGCCGTCTCTACCAAGTCCTCCGCCTCGTTCTTGAGTTCTCGTATGCTCAGCTGCATCGATGCATTTCTGTAAATGCAGTGATGTACTAGTCTACCAGACATACCTCATGGATCCTCTTTCTGTGCTTCTCGTTTGACTGGTCGCGGACCCGTGAGTACAAGGTCGCCCTGTTGACGATGGCACTTCCGGCGTACTCACCTTCTCGAGTCGTTGTACTTGTTTCCGGAGTCGGTCGACCTCACTGGTCAGCTCGGCAGCTGTCGCGCCTGAACGTCTCTTGCCCCGCTGTGGCCGCAATTGCACATCTTCCGTTTCCACAACGCGGTCCAGCTTGCTTTGAAGTGCGCCCACTTTCTTGCGGAGAGCTGCATTCTCTCGCTCTAGCTCCTTTGCACCGCCTAGGGCTCGTTGAAGTAGCGACTGCGTGAATCCGGTCAGTAAACGTACTAGGTCCTTCTGTATATTTGCAAAGTCTTAGGAATGCGGCACTACCTGCAACGACTCAGTCTCCGGAGGTGAAGTGCATTCTGCTGGAGCGGCACGAGCATCCGTGTCATCAACGTCGTATTCGCTGACACCTTCGTCAACTTTGGCTTTGCTCGAAGATGCCTTCACATTTCTCCGCGAGCGCCTTACTGGACGACTCCTCGATGGCATGTTGATGTTTGTGGTTGAGGCGCAAAAAAGTAACCAGAAGTGTCCCTAGCCGGATTCGAGCCGGCGTCTTCACGGAATTGTGTGAACCACAACGTGATGATCTGACCACTAATCGATAGGGACCGGTAGACGTTCCTACTACCCTGGTTATGGCCAGTCACAACTAGAAAGGCGGGGAGTACTGTACATTGAACTCGGCGACACAGAGGATGTGCGAAGTCAAGCACCTCATATGAGTTCTCTCACCTCCGTGAACATCACGATTCTGGGCAGCGCGTCGGCGCAGCCCTCGTCAACACGCAACCATTCCTCTCTGGCTTTGCGGCTTGATGGAGACGTTTGGCTCTTCGATTGCGGCGAGGCGACCCAGCACCAGATCCAGAAGAGCTCCGTCAAGGTAGGAAAGGTGCAAAAGATATTCATCACCCATACCCATGGTGAGGAACGCATCTTCGGTGTTCCGAGGATACGATCATTAATATGAGATGCACCAGGCGATCATATCTTTGGCCTACTGCCTGTCCTTGCTATGCGGCTGAATGGCGCGGGAGGCATGGTCGACGGTGCAGAGGATCCCCGCGCCCAAACGGCGTCCACCGCACCAACCGAAGACGTCCAAGTCAGTGCTCTTTCCCGCCAGCTAACGCCAAGATCCGCGCCATAACTCGCTCAACTCCCCATAATCTGCATGCACGCAGCCGCTGGAGATCTATGGCCCCCTAGGGACGCGAGCCTACGTCCGGCACGGACTGGCGTACACGCACACGCTTCTCGGCGCGCCCTACGTTGTGCACGAGCTCCGGCTACCGACGGACCCGCAGGACGGCGACTACACCGAGATGCTGCCACATCCAATGGAACGTCCGGGTCGCAACATCGCCCAGACGGAGCAGGGCGTGTGGCCCGAGATCTACAAGGGCGCGCTCGTGACGGTCTCCGCCGCGCCAATTCTGCATTCGGTGCCCTGCGTCGGGTACGTCGTGAACGAGCTGCCAGTGCCGGGGAAGATGGACCCAAAGAAGTACATCCCCGAGCTGAAGCGCACGGGTACGCCCATGTCTGCGATGAGCAGGCTGCAAAGGGGCGAGTCAGTCACGCTCTCGGATGGGACCGTGCTGCACGGGCCGCCGCGCAAGCCAGGGCGAAAGATCGTCATTCTGGGAGATACCTATGACCCGTCTCCCATAGCGAGTTTGGCAGAGGATGCGTGTTTGCTGATACATGAAGCTACGAACGCGCACTTACCTGGGATCGACCCGAACACGAAGGAGACGGACACGTACGAGGTCGTAGAGGAACGCGCAAAGTCGAGAGGACATTCGACACCGCAGATGGCAGGCGCCTTTGCGAAGAGGATACGTGCGCGCAAGCTCGTCTTGAACCATTTCTCTGCAAGATACCCAGGCAACGACGACGTGAACGAGGAGGCGCGTCGGATCATGAACGGCATACGCGAATTGGCGGTGAACAGCTTTGGGAGTGGCGAGGTGATTTGCGCGCGAGACCTGATGAGTTTCGATGTTGGGCCGCGAGGAGAGGACCGACCTAGCGGTGAGTAGTGATACAAGAAGCCCCAAAATGTATGTACAACAGGAAGTAAATCCAAGGCGACGTCAGCATCAGTCATCTGGAGGTTCAGACAGCTCACTGCTCTCGTCGCTCGCCTCGCCCTCCTCCAGCTCCTCTACCCTAGTCTTCCGCCGTCCCCTTGCGTCCTTTGGCTCCTCGCCAATCTCGCCCATCTCGATGTCGTCTTCGACCGTTGGTTTTGACGGTATCGTAGATGTACTGCGAGAGGTCGGTAGTCCGGGGGTATTTGTTCGTGACTTCGGCATGAACGAACGTGCCGCGGGGTTGAGTAGAGCCTTCGACAAAGGTATGTCTTCATCCGACTCGTGCGTGTCTTCTACCAACTTCGCGGCGGTGCTGGTTGCCCGAGATATTGCGTCCTCTCTGAGCTCTCCTGACTCCTCGCGGGTGCGCACGCTCGCTGTGCCATCCATATCCACATCCTCTCCTGGCTGGGTCTCGGGTGCGGGCGTGGCGGCGGTCGACTCCTCCGCTGCGTCCTTGCCCATGAGCCGAAGAACATTGATGTCGTGAATCACCGTGTCCAAAGCGGCCTTCTGTGCATGCAGTACGCGGTTCTGGTTCTCATGTTCGGCTCTGATAGCGGCCATATCATTCTCCAGCGCCTGTATTGACCTGAAGAACATGCATAAATCGCTTATGGAGCAAGCGCAGACGGGTGGACGCACCGCTCAAGTTCAGTTCGACTGGGCAAGGTGTTGATTTTCTCCGCCACAACATCGTATTCGATCTTCTGCTTGCGCTCGAGCTGAGCCTGCTCCAGTGTCGCTTTGAGCTCCTCGATCTGGTCCCTCAAGCGACTACGTTCGTTTACTAGTCACACGATCACCTCAGGACCACATGCTCGGACGGAATGAGAAGCGGCGGCATACCTATGCGTTCTCGTTCCCGCTGGTATTCTTCCACCTGCCGCGCTTCGGCTTCACACACCATGAGACTCTTCTTAAGCGAGAGCTGGAATGCAGCCAGCTCGAGCAGAAATGCGTCTCGCGCATCGTCGACAGAAGTCGTGTTGGAGGGCGTTGGCGGTATGAGGGACGGGTATGCGACGGATGCGTAGTTGTGGAACTTGCGAGTCACGCGTCGGAGGGCCTTTTCGTCATTGGTAATGCGCGTGTGGATGATAGCATCTGGCGAGAGATGAGAAGGGCGCACGTTCGGCGACCTGCAGGAACTTGGAGAAGCTGGTGGCGTTCGGCGTACCTTCCTGCTGCACAGATAGTGGAGGTGGAACGTACTCCTTTTCGGCCGCATTTCGTGTTGCACTTGCGTCCGTTGATGATGCCATACTCGCAGCAAGAGCGCGAGCACGCAGAGGAAGAAAGGAGCGGATAAAGGCCCAAGGAGTAGCGGAGAGAGGATCGAAGAACAAGCCCAGCTGCCGAGGTGCAGCATCTCGCCGAGGTCGCGCTTCCGTGACGGCTTCACGTGCCCGGCGAAGGCGTGTGACTGGGCGTCACGTACTGCATTGGTACAAGCGGGCCAGTGACGACAAGCACGTTCGTGCAGACCTGCCATCTTTAGACGAGTATACCTACACCCCGTACGCCTAATATCTCCCTCCCCTCCCAGAAGTCCCAAGACGCTGCCTGCCTGCATCCCTCCCACCTCCCGCCATGTCCACCCAGCCTCTCCTCCAGCGCACGGCCGCCAAACGCATCGCGCTCCCCGTCAAAGTAGAGCCCAAGGTCGCCTTTGCGAACGAGCGCACATTCCTCTCATGGCTGCACTTCACCGTCGTCCTCGGTGGCCTCGCCGTCGGCCTGCTAAATTTTGGCGATAAGGTGCGGTACGCCGTCTCTCGTGCTGCATTCACCCTGTTCAATGTGTGGACGTAGGTGGGGAAGATTAGTGCAGCCATGTTCTCCTTTGTAGGTGAGTGAGCCTTCATCCGGACTGCTCGTGTGCCGCTATACACAACTCAATCTCACGCCGCATATCGCTCAGCAATGGCCGTGATGGTATATGCACTATATACCTACCACTGGCGCGCTGCCTCCATCCGGAAAGGTGGACGTGGTCCGTACGACGACCGTGTTGGGCCGGTATGTACCTCGCTTCCCGGGGGTTGTGTCCTAACTCACAGAATCTATGCACAGACAATACTGTGTATCGCACTCCTCAGTATGTTTCTTTGTCCCTAACCGGATGTCCGCTAACCTCGCCCTCAGTCGCGATAGTCGTGAACTTCATCCTGAGGTTCACAGAGGGCTCGTCCCCCTGAACGGCATAGACCCACGCATACTGCGCGCCGTAGCTCCGCTAGGCCGTGGGGTGTTCGTTGCTGGACCAGCCATCGCAACGCCTCATGGATATCCACTGTAGGCCAACGCCAGGAGATTGGCGGTGGCGTCAGGGACCAGGGGGAGTTAATGTGCTTCGGTCTCTCGAAACGGATTACCTGGACGTTGGAATACCATACGCATCTCCCGCCTGACCTTCTTGCCTATCATGTGCATCTGCTTGTCGCATTCCTTCTGTACCAACTCTGCTAATGCTTGCCTTTGTACGGTCTAATCTGCACAACCCGCATACGGATGACAGGCGTACCGTTCCGCCGCGCCTTCCGAAGTAAAGCCAGAGCTTGTCCCACTGCGCCGAGCGCATGCCGAGCGAAACGCAAGAGGGCCGGAAGGCGTGCAGGTGTCGTGAAGCAAACGCAGCAAGTATATTGGATGTGCGAGGTCTACTTCTGTACGCCAGTGTAGATAGGGTTCTTGACCTCATGGATGGGCGTCTTGCCCTCCGGCGTGCCGGGGATCGTCTTGACGAGGCCCTAGAGAACAAATGTGTGGTCAACGGCCGTATACACCCAACGCCATATTCACTCGACTCACAAGCTTCTCGAAAACGCACTTGTTGAGGACGCGCTCATCCTTGCGACAGTGGTAGTATTCCTGTCGTCCGTGTGAGCACATACCACGCCGAATAATAGATAAGGGAAGAGCGCATACCTGGTTGTTGTATTCCAGGCAGTTCCAGTGCTTTTCGAACTCGGCCAGGCAGTTCTCGCGGAGCTTGGTGATCCTAAATTGTACACATTCCAGCATGCTATCTCAGCAGACGATAATGATGACTGAATAGGTATACGTACAGATCTTGCGCACAGCGCGTCACCCGTCGGCCCTCCTTGAGACAGTGCGCAGGATCCCGGTTCTCGTTCTTGCAGAGCATGAAGTCCTCTGCGAAAGGATGCACAGTCGTGTATCAGTTTCGCGTTCCAAGTACCCTACCCTACCAGACCATCCACAGTCCCTTCTCCTCTCCAGAGTTTCCCTCATAGAACCGAACCCCTCGGACCATACGTCTGCCCTCCGCCCAACGTGCCACAATTGGACGACACGCACCGTTGTACTCCTTGCAATACGCCCCAAGGAAGAACGCCGCGCTCTTGAGCGGCGCGCTCGTCACGCCGAGCTCCTTGACCTTGGGGATGTCCGCCGGGAGCGGCGTCGGGTCCTTGTACGGCTGCGACGACTCGGCGGGGTCGAGATATCTGCTCATGGTCGCTGTGAGGAGGGAGAGACGAACGAGAGTGGGCGCGGTAACCGCCGGAGCGTGACGCTGCTGCCTGCGGGCGCTTGAGCTTCTGCCACTTGCAGGCGGCGGATTTTGGGCGCTTCTGTCACCCCTACACGACCGCCTGCACGCCACACTCGCGCCCTCCGAGACGCGTCCATCGTGCTTGCAAGCTTCCACTCGCCCCAAACCCGCACAGAAGGTACAAGACAATATGGTGGGATATTATTCTTCGGTAATTTGTACCGATGATCTCATGAACGTTCGTTCCAGCCTCCGAGACACCAGCCAAGGAACCTCATCCTGCTGCTCAAGACGCACAAGCTCACCGTCTTCCTCACGTTGCCGGGCACGTCTATGGTCGCGGAAGCCAAGGCCGAGGCCCTCACTGCGTTTACATCGAGCGTACTTGAGAATCCGGAACCACATCCTGAACTAATGGACGAAGACGACGAGGAATGGAGGGTGCCGAAGGTGTCGAGCGTGGACGAATTCGAGCTCGCCCGGGCAGCCAAGGCACAAGGCCGGCCGACGGGGCGATACGAGAAGCTTGACCCGACCGCACAGCTGAAGAACGTCGTCTCGAACTGGGACCCAATATTCGTGCAATTCAGAGACGAGAGTGGTGAGTGTGCAGCCCCGGCCCTTGCGCACATGTTACATCCCTTCACGATCAATTTCCCTCATCTGTCATCTGCAATTGCATGGGCGCCCTGGTGTTGTCTCGTTCAATGTACGGCGTACAGGAGAGCTACTGCCTGTGAAGGTATCTATACCGCCTATACTGCCAGAAGAGTACGAAGACACCTCCACGCAAAAGGGGAAACGCAAAGCGGACGAGTGAATGTAGCCCGGGCATCTCCTGCTCGTGGGTACGCAGGATTGGTGTCAAACGCCTCCATGCCTGACAGGATCCCATCTCTTGTACGTTGTATTGTAATATATAGCCTAGAAGGCCGCGAGAATGGCGCCGTGGAGTGGACGTGTGACATGGCAAGGCTTATAAAGTCATGCCGGGGGTGCTCCCTCCCATCTGCGAGGGGTAATAGGCAGCAAAGCGGCGGCAACGCGTCGTCCTTCCTCAGCGAGAAGATTGTATGTCGAACAAGCGTTGCGCTGCCATGTTGTTGAGCCTTTGCGCGTATCCACAAACCGCGAAACTAGCAACTTACGGTGTTCATGACGTCGATCTGCACGCCCGCTTTTATCAAATATTGCCGTAGTACAGGTGGAAGCATGTCTACGCGTTCTCCAGTGCCAAGCAAGAGGATCTCTGTAGCACATAAACGTCGTCAGCCTTGCAAGCAGTGGACGTGTGCAATAGGCGTACCAGGCTTCGGCACCACGGTCTCAAAGATCTCAAAGTGTTCCGGCTTCCAACCGTCCCAGAGCTTTTCAGGAACGTTCCACATGAACACCTTGCCGTTCAGGAATATAGAGGCAGAGGTCAGGAGAAGCCCATCCGCAAGCTGTATGCCGTTCTGCGTGATCGCCTTGACTTCCACAGACGGCGCGTCCCCGCCCGCCAGAATGTTGCTCAGTCCACCATCCCTAGGATTTCTTCTGCTAGACGAAGCATGTATTGCACGCGTAGCCAGAGAAATGCGGGTCGACTGTCTCAGCGCAGAACGAGCCAGTGGACGGAGGAGGGAGAGAGACATGGTGGTGGCGGTCAGTAGACAGAATTATCGCCCCGCGTTCCGGGCGTCTACACATCTTGACCGCTAACCACATTCCTCGCTCTCGATCTCGGACTGGCACAATATGGCGGCGTCTGCAGCGGACGTTCGCAGTATCCTCTCTATCCCAAACCCACCTGCCTCTGGCAGCGGAAGCGGTGTGCAGTCAGCCAAGAAACCTCAACAGGCTGAGCGCGCGAAGAAACCGGAAGGCATCCCTCGCGAGCTCTACGCGCTCATCGGGCCCTCCGCCCCTACACTCGCTGCACAGTTCGCGAAGCCGCGTCTCAAGCAGAAGCCGAACCTTGGTGGCGGAGGTCGCGTGAAATGGAAAGTCATGCAGGACGAGAGAAATGGTGCAGAGTATATTGACACGGGAGGCTGTATGTAGGGAGTGGCGGCCTTTCAAGAACAGTGCACGCTCGGATGGGCTCCAGCTGTCTCACTGGGTCAAGGCTAGCACAGACCCTGAGGCTGGTATGTGGCACGCGTTCCACGGCGACGAGCTACCTGTTAACTTGTAACAGATTATCCCTTTGCCAAGTACAACATTCAATCACCACATTATGTGTACTCCCAGGACGAATACAGCCGTCTCCTCGAAGGTATTGTGCCCATCGCCACTTTGGGCCGGCTCGCCCAGTGACCCATTCTTGTCAGATCCGAAATGGACCAGGGAGGAGACGGATTACCTGTTCGAACTCGTCCGTCAGTACGACGGTCGTTTCTACGTTGTTCACGATCGCTACGAATATCCCAACAACTCTGAAGGCACATCGCGCAGCCTGGAGGTGAGTGTCATACATGCAATACGAGGATCACCCTAACACTGTGACAGGACCTGAAGGACCGATACTTCAGTGTTTGTCGGAAGCTGGTGCGCAACAGACCTTGGCCAGGGGATGAAGCGAGCAAAGCAGCCCTCCTATCTAGCTTATCCTTTGACAAAGGTAAGCCTATACCCGTCCAGGATTGTAGACTCACTCAATAATGTACCCCAAGACCGAGAGGTCATGCGCAAACAATACGTGATCAGCCTCGAGAATAGAACCCCAGAGCAGATTGCGGAGGAAGACGCATTGTATCTTGAGCTGGAGAAGCTGAAGGAGAACGAACGTAGATTCAAGAAGGATCGGGACGAGCTCTTGCGCACACTCCTGGGCATTGATTCTGGCCTGCCAGACATTCCAGTGGACGAGGAGGGACTTCAAGGTTCCTCGACAGATACCAAGAAAAAGAAGAAAGTTGTTGCCAGCAGCGTCGAGCCCCAGACGCCGATTACCCCGACGGCCTCCAGTGTCATCGCGCTCTCTCAGCCACAGCCGAAGAAATCGGCCAAGTCTGCTGCATACGGTAGGTCATCCGGCTTGTGACTCCGAAAGTACCCCATATTGACGCTATGCCAGATGCATTACATTGCATACACAGGACGGGCGACGCACAGACGGCTACGTCCTCGAAGGCGCCTCACACGCCAGTTCACCTCCGTAGCCTTAAGATCCCTCAGCCCAAGCAGACTATTGCACAACGGATTGCTCAGGTGCTCGGAGAGCTGGGCATCTCTCACAACCGGCTTGTCATGCCAACGCGCGACAACATCGCGCGACTGGAGTCAGTAGTGCACGATGCTGGCCTGGTGGTAGAGAAGAAGAAAGCCCTCGACAAAGTCGAACAGGACCTGAAGACTATGAAAGCGCGTCTGGCCGCTCTCCGTGGAGAGGCACCTGAAGACGATGGAGAAACACCTCAGACCCCGATGGAAGTCGAGGAAGGGCCGGAAGAGAGCGTTGTGGATGGGCGCGCTCAGAGTGTGATGAGTACCAAGAGCACACGGAGTCGGCGACAGGTGCGTAGGTTCACGTCCATACACACAACGCGACGTTGACAAGACCGTGCTTTGGCGAACTATTCGCAGACTCGTCGATCGATGTCTATATCGTCGGTTGATACTTCTATTGGGCCCAACAAGCGTCAGAAGCGATGAGGCTCCCGTGGATCCTAGACTCCTTGTATCATAGCTGTTGTGCAATTGTATTTCTATGTCATAGTTAGGTATGTCTGACGGAACGGAGATTTCGAAGAGTTCTTCGACGACCACACTGGCGAGAGATGTGTTGAACTTGCGATTTGACAACGACATGTGTGCCCACAGCATGTGTACGCCGAAACGGCGCCGTAAACGATTCGCGCGACGCATCCAAAACTCGCGACGCGCGGGGCGCGCGCCAGGCAATTGACTTGACCTCGGACTACTACATTCGTACTACCTCCCTCGCTTTCTCAGACTTCGGGCCTGGTCAATTCGCTCCGATTCTGGTAGTACAAGTACGTCGAGGCCATGTTGTCTCTGCATGTCTGGCGAAATTGCGCGACTCGCAGAACGGCACTATCGCGCTGCTACACCTCCGGATCGGGGACACTCACCCCCAAACACTCCATATACGTGTCGGAGTCCACGGACCCGTACTTCAACCTCACTTTCGAGGACTGGTGCGTACACATCACGCTATGAAAACGCGCGCGTTCTGACGTGACACTGTAGGCTCTTCCGACACAAGTCTCCGGATGAGCCCGCGCTGCTGCTGTACAGAGACAGTCCGTGCGTGGTCATCGGGAGGAACCAGAACCCGTGGAAGGAAGTCAATCTGCGCGCGTCGCGTCGCACCGGCATTCCGTTCATTCGCAGGCATAGCGGAGGCGGCACGGTGTATCATGTACGTAGTGGGCTAGCTGGTATCGCACCTCCCTACGTCCGTACAGAGCTCATGTGTCTCTATAGGATCTCGGTAACACAAACTTCTCGATCCACCTGCCAAGGGCATCCTTCGACCGGCACGCTACTGCGCAAGTCGTTCTGAAGGCGGTCAGGTCTATGGGCGTGGACGCGAATGTGAATGACAGGAACGATATCTGCGTGGGCAAGGAAAAGATATGCTTCACAGTTTCCCTTCCCCGCACTTCCTCGACTCATATAGCTGGTCTCTACGTTTCAGGCTCAGCTTACAAGATCGTGAAAGACCGCGCGTACCATCACGGCACGATGCTTATTTCCACTCGGCTGGACACTCTCGGACAGCTTCTGCGTTCCGGAAAGGTGTGTGCGTTCGCGCATTCAGACCATGCCGTCCACCTCACTGAGTAGCAGTGATCAAGGACACGATGGAAACACGCGGCGTTGCTTCCGTCCGATCACCCGTTTGCAACTTGCAGCAGTACCATGCAGGCGTGAGCCACGAGAAGTTCCTGGAAGCCGTCATCGATGCGTACCGGCAGGAATATGATATATACGAAGAGGTGAGCCCGCCTCTAGAGATAAGATTGAGTGGGCTAAGAAGATACCGGATGCAGCCCCAAATCGTTCATGATGCGGATGGGCACCGCAGTATTCCGTACATCCGAGAAGGGATGGAGGTCTTGAAGGTTTGTGTACGCACTCTCGGTGACGCATCGGAGTTCTGAACATTCGCTGCAGACGTGGGACTGGGCATTTGGCCAAACACCAGAATTTACATACAAGGTCGAGAAACGCTTTGCCTGGGGCACCATGGTAAGAGATTCCCTGACCCAGAGAAACAACCCCTGATAGGCAACTTCTAGACTGCCGTGCTGCATTCGAAGCACGGTATCATTCTGTCTTGCGCTTTCAACTATCCTGAAGGGACAGATGGGGCGCTGAGAGAAAAGTTGGATAGTTTGGCTGCTGGGCTTGAAGGACAGCGATACGGTTCTGTGGAGAGCGAGATTTCGAAGGTTGCGGAGAGTGACGAGCGAATAGCAGACGTATGGGCTTGGCTTCGCGTAGAGATGGATAGTTGAGGATATTGGTCTATGCACGTTCAGGGACCCGCGGCTCGTGTGTGCAGTGCGAGAGCATCCAATGTTATGCGGTGCAGTGCTACTACATTATGAGACTCGCTCAGTGTACCACGCGCTATTGGTCTCAAACTCTTCCGGAGCATAAGGCTCCGCCTGAATAATGGCTTCAGCTAACCAGTATATGGCAAAGACGACGGAGGTGCTCACCGACTGCCCTCGTTTATGCCCGGTCAACCGCTGGTCCCTGTCCATCATCATACTATCCCAAGCATCTACGTTGTAGCGGACAGGCTGAATTGTTGCGACTGAGAATTCAGATGCTTCCATGTACATCTAATCGAGCTCACCTTGCCCTGGTTCTGGAGCCGCTTGGAAGTGTTCAGGAGGGTGCCTGCGGCACCGAACATCGTGGTGAGGAGGGCTACATGCTTGCATTCAGTTTTGCCGCGCAGCTTATGGGGTTCACAACGGATCCGTACCGAAGGGAATGAGAGCTTCCCAAGGGACAGGCATGATGAAGTCTAGTTGAGCCGTGAGGCTGCTTGAAAGATGCACCCAACGTCGTCACGCCCATGGACGGCGAGCGGTTGTTTACGGTTGTTAGGATCCAAGGCCACTGCCTACCATTTGTGGAATCACTACTCAACGCCACGCTCCGTCCAATAGCCAGGCCCGCATTTGCGCCGCATCAGGTCAGGTTGCCCTTGCAAACCTCTGTTGACTCATTCTATGCAGGCTTATCATACGGGCGTCAATGCTGTGTTTACCTATTCGTCTATACGGGTCTCAATCCGTGTGCCAATCAATGTTCGGGCACCTCACGCAACAGTTCGAATATGAACAGCTGTCATACTCTACTGTGAATGCATTCTTAGATAGATAGAAAACCTAGAAAGACAACGTACTGCCACTCGCACGCCTTAGCCTCAACGGCTCCGAACACCAAACCAGAGGTAGCAATCAAATTATCGTGATATGTTGCAAACGGGCATAAACAATGCCACTTGGCCCGTGCGCAGGCTCCATTAGTATATAACTCACGCTCGGACATTGCAGATCCTTACCACTCTGGCCTTTTGGCTTAGATCAAGTGTAGTATCTGTTCTTAATAGTTTAACCACTATTATGGGGGCACCGCCCCCATTTTTGGTTATCTAATTTTTGCCGCCCCTGTTCCCTGGGCTCTGCTTGCAACCCGGGGACGCGATGACCTTGCTACTGCAGTATCGGCTTGTGTCGTCGGGGGATCCTCCTTTGCTTCCTTCTGGGATGCCTTTGTGACCGGTCAGTTGACTGGAAGCTCAGCACTTCAGATGGACGCTATAGGGTTTCTTTTTTTGCTCCTCTTTTGACTACTAGTACTTGGGATTTGTCACTTGCTTGAATACGTTTGATAAATACGAGGTAGCACGGGTGGCGGTTTGTAGTGTACATGGTATCTACTGTGTATCCATACTTCGTAGGACTGATGTCAGACCATTGTTGAGGTGGATTGTATATCCTTCCACCAGATGGTTGCCTAATGTATGCTTTGCGTCCAACATCCACAAGCACCCTCTATTCTATCCAGCCACTCCCCCTTTTCCCGGCTACGCCAGTGCCGGTCTACGTGCTCTCTGTCACTGAACAGGTACATGTGGGCCATGTGGCTGATCTTCCCCTCGTGCGCTTCGAAATTGTAGACCTGTACGGCTGTGGTGGGTGGCTGCAGTACTCCAGCCTCGGCTTCATGCTCGCCGCGTAAGGTATACTGGATGGCGACATGGTGAAGAGTGGGCAAGACAAGTGAAGGAAAGAGCGATGTCCCAGGAGGCGGCTGTCCGAATATGTCGAGGTAGACATCGGAGGTACTAAGAGCACCGATCAAACCCATGCTCATCGCTGCGCCGTCCACGTTGGAGAATCGCACATGGGCGAGCGTATTCGCGGCAACGTCAAGGGGACGCAGTAGTGCATGGGAGATGGGGCGAGACATTGTACCGAGCATGATGTGGGTGCGCCTCAGCGCCGGGAAAGTGTTGTTCTCGTCCGACTCCTCGTCGACTCGTGCTGACTTAGAATCAGGTTGGACGTTCGTGTAACGCCCGACGTCCGTGACGCCGAACATTTCCTTTCTTGATTAACACTTATTTCCTTCCCTTCCTAATCCGTCGTTTTCTGCTCGCTTACTAATGCTTGAAGTTTCCTTTCGTAGTCAATAAAACTTCCCCTCCCCCGAAAAGTATATAAGGCCCTCGTCCTGTACCTAGAGAGTCCATCGTTCTTGTTCGTAATCGACAGACCGTACACCTGTCTTTCGACGCCTGAGCGTTCTCGTGTGACGACCTCCATCCTCTCGGTTGCCGGCGTCACATCTTTTTGACAGTACACGACTTCTGTTGTACTCGACTCTCTCTCTCGACTCTCTTGCTTGACTCTTCTCTTCGTTCTCGCTTTACCAAAAAAGTCCTTGCTAGCCTGGGTTCTAGGTCTGATCAACCTTCGACATCCGGCCCGCTTCGACACCCTACCCCGAAACTCAAATACCGTCTACTACCATGGCTCACAACAATCAAGATTCATCGTATATGGACGCCGTCTCGGGGTCGTTCCCAGGTGAGTTCAATTCCTCTCTGGTCACGAATGCTAATACTACCTTCGGCAGCACCCTGACTTCATTGTCGGGTGATGATACTGCCCACGGTACCCCCTCCAAGACCGAGACCGGGCCTCGGATGACATATAGTCAGGCCGTCTCGCGTTCCTCCTCGCCTGGACCGGTAGTCCAAGAGGCTGGTTCCCCGGTGCTCAGTGCCCGGGATGTACTTAGTACCGTGAAGGATGAGAATATATCTATCCCTCTCACGAAGGCTCATCGGTCTGAGCAAGTACCCGAGACGTCGGGTGACGTTCCCTCTACTTCCGTCAAGGTAGAGGATGACAATGAAGGCGGTTGGATACCAGTCCTTCGTAAGAAGGGCAGCCGCGACCAGGTGGTTGCGAAGGACGTGCCTCCGCACATGTCGCGCAAGGTGGCGACGTCGACACCTGCTAAACCCGTGCACGATCGCGAGCGTGAGGACGCGGAGTCGAAGACGTTCCGTAAGGGAAAAACAGTCGACCCTAGTAACTGGGGCGCCGTGGGCATAGATGCCAGCGAGCTAGACCCTCGCGCTCAGCAGCTAGAGTTAGCTAAATATACTGCTAGACCTCAGTTAGTCACTGACCCCTCTAAGTGGAGCATCCGCGAGCCTCCGACTACAGTAATTGAGTCAGATGATGGTGCACTGAACGAGCTACGGGAGGCGAAGGCCTCTAAGGGCCTGCGGAAGACAGGTCCGCCAGCTCCTTCAGAGGAGGCTCGAAAAAGCGACATTTTGAAAGAATTGGAGCGTCTCCGTGCTGAGCTAGAACAGTTGGAATTGCGCTCTCGCGAGCCGTCTCCGAGCCCTAAGTTACATCGTGCTGTATTACCGGACCCTGCCACGCACTCGTCTCAAACCCCACGCCTGCGTTTCCAAGATAATGCTGCGGACGCGATCGTTACGTCCTCTATCAGCGCGGCGCGAGCCAACCGCACGAGCTTGAATAAAAGTGGCCTGGATGCCGCTAAGAATTTGCGGCCTATGACCCAGGTCGAGCCAGGTAGCTACCTCGGACAGGCATTTCGTGACCTCGCCGACCGCCACGGGGCTACCAGGTCTCCTTCGGAACCATCTAGTTCCGACTCGTCCTCGTCATCGGACTCTGACTCGGATGGCGCCATTGGTGGCGGGGACAGGGACAACACTGCAAGGCGGGTGAAGCATAAGTATCGCCAGAAGCTGCGGGAAACAGAGCGCGAGCTCGCTCAGCTTCGCAAAGTGGGACCCTCGAAAGCACCCGTGCTGAAGCCTCGCGAGCCTGCACCTTACAATGGGGTTGCCGATGTTCGAATTTTCCACAAGTTCGTACAGGAGATTACTGCCTATATAGACGGTTATCAGCTCGAGCCAGCGCGCCAGGCTATAACAGTGTCCTACTACCTCACTGACAAAGCATACGACTGCTACACCGTGACCATGGGCACGAGCCCGCGCGAGTGGTCATTGCGTGATATACTTGTTGAAGTATTTAATTACTGTTTCCCTGTCGACTTCCGTCAGTGTATGCGACAACGTCTGAGTCGGGTATCCCAAGGAAACCGTCCCGTACGTGAGTTCGTACACGAGCTGCAAGAGCTCTTCTTGATGGTAGGTTACTTGACAGAGGAGTCGCGAGTCGAGCGACTGTGGTATGGGCTGCGATCAGCTATCCAAGCAGAGTTGTGGCGCGCTCACCTAAACCCGGCAACCTCTACCTGGGCTGAGGTGCAGTCTGAGGCCGAGATAGCTGAACTGGCTCTGGCTGCGAGTGCAGCTGCTGAACGGGGCCACCGAGACGGCGGTGGCGGAGGCAATGGGAACAGCGCAGGCTCCTCGAATAGAGCACCGCCTGCTTCTAACTCTTCGCCGGCGCAAGCTCGGTCAACACGTCGGGATCGTCGAGATGCTCGACGTGGGCCTCGTAATGGTAGTACGCCTAAGGAAAGGGACTCCGAAGCGGGGACCTCTTCGTCATGCCCTCGTGGCACTAAGAATCCCAGCCGCACTGGCAGGAACCCGCATAGGACATCAGAGCGTGAGCGCGTCGGTCCAAAACTGTCGCCCCAGGAAATGGATGAGCTGCGTGCTGCCGGAAAGTGTTTTATCTGCAAAGAAACAGGTCATATGTCACGCAACTGCCCATCTAGGTCTAATGTACCTTCCTCTTCGAAAGGACGGCCGCCCGGTGTTGCTTCCTTCAATGTTGAGTTCGGAGATGAAGCGGCCATCCGCGTGATGGCAGAATCTACCGCACAGATGGATGAGCTACAACTCAATAGTGTTACCTGGGCCTGGGATGAAGAATCTACATACCGCTATCGCCATCTCCCTGGTCCAGGACTCCGGTTACCACGCCTGCCTAGGGAGGGGCGTGAGCGTACCTCTATCCCCGATGTCCATGCTCAGCGGGTTGCGCACTTACTGGACTCGCACCGGCCTTACCTCCCTGGTGAAGGTCCAGAAGATGCCCGCATCTTCGCTTACTGCGGTGAGATCCCGGGACCTATCTACATTTACTATCAGAACCGTCGTGACAGTCGTAATACCCGGATGTTACCTAATAGACGTGGTGAGCTCATGCTACCATTTGAGTTGGCCGACAATCCTAGCTTTGATGTAGTCAGCTGGTTCCGTACACAGCTCGGAGAGCTGTTTGGGGACGTACCCATAGCAGACCATGGCTATTCTGAGCCCATGGGCGATGTGTTTGCCCTCTGGACGGTGCAGGTATTGAACCTGTGTGAGCCCTGGCCGGAATGGGACTTGCCCCTTGACGAGGGCTATGAACATTCCCGGTTCTCAGCGTTCCGTCGCGGTGATAAGATGTTAATTAGGGACACTTATCTTACCTTGGGTGTCCACCTACCGATCTCCGTCTACGCGAACACACAGTTTGACGTTGCAGGATGGTATGCGGTGCACGTTCGCCGACGGCTGGGTGACCCTCCATTCGAGATTTCAGATCTAGAAGGGAGTGAGTTGACGGGCCTATTCTCTCATGAGAGCGAAGGGTACGTGGCCCCGCTCACCTCCGGTTGTGCCCTCGAGGCTAACGCACTGCGTGTAGGTGGTAAACCAGCGGAGGACACACCACCTATGCAGCGGAACGCGGCTGCCCCGCGTGACTTCAAGCGGGTCATACCAGAACCTATTGTCGTAGTTGTACAGGTCAATGGGCAACCGGCGAGGGCACTGCTGGACTCAGGATCACTAGCTGACTTCATGTCCGCTAAGTTTGCTCATCAGCTGGGTATTAAGCCGCGCGAACTCGAGAAGGCCTTACCTGTCCAGCTGGCTGTCCAGGGCTCTCGCGCGAAGATCAACTATGGATGTTCTGCGAGACTTGAGTATCAGACGGTGGCCGCAGAACGCTATTTTGATATAATGAACTTACTTAATTATGACATCATTTTGGGCACCCCGTTCTTGAGTCAGCACAAGGTTGTGCTCGGGTTCAACCCTACGAAGGTGGTAATAGGCTGCCAGGAGGTTGCTGCGGTGAATGGGACTCGCAGGCGCGTGGTTGAATCCCGTGCCGCTGACATTGCGGAAGAACGACTAGAACGTGCGCGCACGCATCTACGTGAGTACGCCGCACCGATATGTCGCGAAGCGAGCGACGCACCATTTCCTCCGCTTCGTGCCATCAACCACACAATTCCCTTGAAGGATCCGGGCAAGGTCTATGGATGGCGACCTTCTAAGTGCCCTGATGCTTTACGCCCGGCATGGATTGAAAAGCGCGACGCTTACCTCAAGTCCGGGAGGTGGAAGATGTCGAGTGCTCGGAATACCTCTCCTATGCTCCTCCTCACTAAGCCTGGGACAGGTGTCAAGGGTGTCCCTCCGCGGCTCCGGGTTGTCTGTGATCTGCGTGAGCGTAATGCAAATACGGTTAAGGTGACCTCTCCCCTGCCGGACATGGAGGCTATACTCCGCCGGGTATCGCGCAAACCATTCCGCAGCCTGATTGACGGCAAGGATGCCTATGAGCAGATACGGGTGGAGCCCTCGCACGTCGACCGGACCGCTATGACAACACCTGATGGCAATATGGTTAGCCTGGTTCTGCAGCAGGGCGACTGTAACGCCGTCGCAACGTACCAGTCACTCATGAACCATATCTTCGGACCGTTCATTGGCAAGTTTATGGATGTGTATCTTGATGATATCGCCATATATTCGGACTCACTGGATGAGCACCTCGCGCATTGTAAGCAGGTCATCGATATCTTGAAAAAGGAGCAACTGTACCTGAGCGCAACCAAATTGCGCTTCCTCTGCACCGAGCTGAAGATCCTGGGTCGCATCGTAGATGAGGATGGCATCCGCATGGACCCGGATAAGGTCGATTCTGTCTTGAATTGGAAGGTCCCCACGACCAGGGAGCTCCTTAGAGGCTTTCTGGGGTCAGTTGGTTACCTCGCTGATGATATTGGGCTGATACGCTTACCTATGGGCTTGCTCTCGAGCTTGACTGGTGTGGAAGTGAGCTTCCGCTGGGGCCCAACGGAGCAGCGCGCCTTTGACGAGATCAAGCGGCTCGTGCATCAACATCGCACACACCACCGCCGACCGCTTGACTACTCCGCAACGGCTGATCGCATCTGGCTGGTAACAGATGGTTCAATGGCGGGGATTGCAGGTGTTGTGTCGCAAGGCGCGCACTGGCGTACCGCCCGTGTGGCCGCATTCTTCTCTGCCAAGCTGTCTTCGGCGCAGCATAACTATCCAGTGCATGAAATCGAAATGTTAGCAGGTGTAGAGGCCATGCTACGTCACAAGGACATCCTACTGGGATGTCACTTTACCTGGATTACCGACCACAAGGGTCTGATCCACCTGATGGCTCAGAAGAACCTGTCAGGACGCCAGGCACGCTGGTTAGAGAAACTCAGCGAGTTTGATTTTGAAGTCGAGTACGTACCGGGTGTTGACAACGTACTCGCAGATGCACTGTCACGCATCTATGCCCATGACGCTCCAGGAACTGTCCGCGCAGCCTCTGAGTATGTCATGCATGATGACGACGAGTCGTTTCCTCGCTTGCTCGCACAGCAACCCATTTCGGCCCCTGTCTACACGGCTCTTGAAGCTGCAGCCATGATGCCGGTCGAACCCCGACAGACTCGAGCGCGCTCGAGAGCGCAGGCGGCAGAACTGGCCGCGACCACCTCGGAAGAGACTGTGTTGGACGCCATTGAGCGACAAGATCCAATTGGACCGGTGTCCAAGACCTCATTGGGACGACAAACCAGGTCAGCCAAGTCATCTCCGACAGTTCAATCCAGGACAAAGCGACGTACCCGTGGCCTAACATCCATTCACGACCTTCCACCCCCAGCGCGCAGCAAGCCAGCACGCAGAACGCCAGCGACTACTTCGCGACGCGACTCACTGGCGCTGCAGCCGCCCGTGGGGATGAAACCGCGGGTACCAGTCGCTGCCCGCGCGCGCGCTGTTCCCGCAGCAGCAGAAACCGGCCGGCCCGAGACCTCCAAAGAGTTCTCCAAACGCATTAAGCGTGTTGTCCTCCACGGCCCTCGTGTAGGCCAGGAGGGCGGGAAGGTACCTGAAAACATGACATCAGGAACAGAATACGTAGCTCGAGAGGATGCAGACCTAGAGCACAGGCGGGATCACTTAGCCCACAGCATGGAACTGCTGTCGTACCTCTCTGAGAACACAGAGGGCATAGACCTTCTGCAGTCTCTTCGAGGCCAATACACATCTGACACGTTCTATCGTCGAATTCTTGAGGCTCCCAAGCAGTTTAAGAACTTCTCCTATCGCGACGGGTTAGTATACCTGCATGAGAATGACCGAGAGCTGTTATGCATACCGGATGTCCGAATTGGAGTGCGAAGCGTCCGAGAGGTCGTGATCCTTCACGCGCACTCATTGTTGGCCCACCTAGGAGCGTACAAGACTCTTAGCCTCTTGCGGGACCACTTCTGGTGGAAGACGATGGCGTCCGATGTTAGGAAATACTGTGATAGTTGTCAGACATGCAAACGGAGTAAACCAAGTAATCAGAAACCTTACGGTCAACTGAACCCGCTAAAGGTGCCTAACAATCCTTGGGAAGTCATCGGTATCGACTTTGTCGGTCCATTACCTGAGTCCAAGGATCGTAACGCGTCATACGACTCGATAGCGGTGATCATCGACTTACTCACCGGTATGGTGCACTTGGTGCCTTGTCGTACTAACTATACAGCTCGCGAAGTTGCGGAGCTCGTGTTCGTTGAAGTCTATAAGCATCATGGGCTACCACAAGCTATCGTCAGCGATCGGGACTCGTTGTTCACGAGTACCTTTTGGACGCACCTACATCGTTTAATTGGAATCGAACTCCGTATGTCCAGTGCGTATCACCCCGAGTCGGACGGATCGACAGAGCGGGCAAATCACACAGTTACCCAGATGTTGAGGCAGTGCATAGGACCTAACCAAAAGGACTGGGTCAGTAAGTTGCCTGCCATAGAATTTGCGATAAACATCGCGCGGTCAGAAAGTACCGGCTACGCACCGTTCTTCTTGAATACTGGCCGGATGCCTAGAACAATGGTGTGGAATGATGCCAGTACGGACGAATATCCTGGAGTCCGTGTCTATGCGCAACGAGTGAAGCAAGCCATTATGGCCGCTCACGATAGTATCCTCTCCGCGCGGGTGAAACAAGTCCGCGACGCCAATCGGAAGCGCCGCGCGGTGCCATTCGCGGAGGGCGACTTGGTATACGTGTCCACCAAGAATATGTCGCTGCCGAAGGGGCATGCACGGAAACTTGCTCCGAAGTTTATTGGACCTTACAAAGTGGTTAGGGACTTCGGGAATCACTCATACAAGTTAGACTTACCCGCACACATGCAACGCCGTGGTATTCATGATGTATTCCATGCGTCCTTACTTCGCATTCATGAGCCAAACAATGATCGGCTGTTCCCAGGTCGTCTTGAGACTCAAGTTGCACCGTTTGACGATGCCGATGCTGAAGACGAGTGGGCCGTCGAACGGATACTGAGCCACTACGGAACAGGGGAGTCTTCAGTTTTCGAGGTACTGTGGCGTTCCGGGGATAGGACCTGGATGCCGTTCCGCGCGATCGAGCACCTCCGCGCCTTGACCGAATATGTCGAAGCTGTTGGAGCGGAAAATATAAGTCAGCTGCCTAATGGTCGGGGTCAGCCTCCAATCGACGACCCCCAAATTTTCCTTGGCTCGATAGCAGCGTCGATCCCGGGCCCGCCGCAGAGCCGCCGTATAAGACGACAGCATAGGGGACAGGCTGCCTCCTCACCCCCCCGACTACTCCTGGCCGCCGCTGTCGCTCTTCTTCTCATCGCGCTCCTCACGCTGGTCATCATGTTCTCTGACCACGCCTATCTCGAACGACTCCCCAAACAGATCGTGCTGCGTGGCGAGCACCCGAACGAGCGCCATCTCTTCTCGTTCAACCAGGCGCGCGAGTACGCCTACTTTGACCACAAGCTTCGCTCCGGCCGTCGTCTGGGCCCTGGTTTGGCCGTTCCCTATGGCTACCCCGCATTCCAATCCCTCTGGGCTCAAGACGCATCCTGCCCGTACCAGTTCGCGACGTATGACCCGGCCACAGGCGAAGTCACTATGAAAGGCGAACACTTACCGGTCCACAAGCTTGTGCCCACCGAGCCTTCCGCAAGTCGCTCCGATCGTGACCCAGGTCGAAGGTCGCGCCCGTCGCGCCCTTCTGGAAGCACCCGCTTTTCCCCTGCATGGCGCGAGGAGCGCAAGCAAGCGGTCATTGACGCTTTGGTCTTCGATAAGTTGGCGGAGACGGTGCTGGGAGAAGTCCCGCCTGGTCAGGCTCGTTCGCGTAAGCGGTCTTATGCCGCGGCTTACGGTGATAGGGCTAGGCAGCAAGATCAGTACCCTCGCAAAAGTCGTGCCGCTCACAGGCGAAGCGGAGGGCGGGATGCTCACATAGCGGATGAGGGCGCAGGCTCCCCTCCGGAGGTCAAGGAGTGTCTCCCTCCGGTGACCGACAGAGCCGTCCCACCTGCGGGTGAAGCACCAGTCGCTGCTCCCGACCTGGCTGTCGTCGCTGGGCCGACCCGCGGAGATTTACTCTCCGGACGCGTCGACCCATCGACCCCTCAAGACTTCGAGATGCTATCGGCCTTCGAGGACTCCATGTTCCAGGCGCTGCTGTCAGGGTCCCCTCTACCGGACGCGTCTTCGGGCGCGTCGCCTTCAAGCCGTCGGGACGCCAATTCAACCGCTAGTTCGACCGCTACAGCAGCATCTTCGGGCTCACTGCCTCCCAGCTCAGAGGACGTCCGACCTGCCGTGACTCAGGATAACCTGAAGAAGGTCTCTCCCGTTCTCGATGAGGCCCTATCCTCCTCGTCCTCTGGGGTCCTCACCCCGGCGGTCCCTTCATCTCACGCCGCTGCTGGAGGTCCGCCTGAGAATCCGTATCCCGAGCTCTTTGAGGCTCCGCCCACGCCTGAGCTCCTCAGGATGTCTCTGAAAGGCAAGGAGAAGGCCGGGGACTGTTGCGCTGGTGGTTCCTCCAAGGCCGACGACAAGATGGAAGTGGATGGAGAGGAGGTCGTCGACTATGGCGACTCCGATTGACGTGTTGGCATGGGTACTTCGACGTGCGAATACACTGCCGCTCGTCCCCATGGGAGGGCGGATGTAACGCCCGACGTCCGTGACGCCGAACATTTCCTTTCTTGATTAACACTTATTTCCTTCCCTTCCTAATCCGTCGTTTTCTGCTCGCTTACTAATGCTTGAAGTTTCCTTTCGTAGTCGATAAAACTTCCCCTCCCCCGAAAAGTATATAAGGCCCTCGTCCTGTACCTAGAGAGTCCATCGTTCTTGTTCGTAATCGACAGACCGTACACCTGTCTTTCGACGCCTGAGCGTTCTCGTGTGACGACCTCCATCCTCTCGGTTGCCGGCGTCACAGTTCGCATCTGGCAGGAACGTCGAGCCCTAGGCTTGATCTTTCCCACTGAGCCCTGCGCGGCCAGAACAGATGAGAGCGCAGCCAGAGGTGATACGTGACAACAAAATAAGTACTGTGCAGTACTAGTGATTTGTTCGTGTGCATGTTTACTACCATGTGGGCCTGGGTCCGTGACGCCATACAGTTACTGGGGTGGATTGTATATTCTTCCATCTGGCATCCTCCTCCTCTGCGCTCCGCACCCAGCAACCACGCCCGCCATCCACCCGGTCCAGCCATTCCTCCTTCAGCCGATCACGCCAGTGTGAATCCAAACGCTGTCTGTCCTCGTAAAGGTACAAGCGGCCTGGCCCCCCATCGCGCGCTTCGAAATTGTATATTTGTACGGCTGCGCTGGGTGACTGAGACGCGACAGCTGCAGCTGCGGCTCCGATGTCGCGTGAGGTGTTCTGGACGGCGAGATGGCGAAGAGTGGGTAGCGCGAGGGATGGAACGAGGGAAGTCGGAGGTGGCTGTCCAAAGAAGTCTAGATACACTTCAGGCACGAGAGCTCCAGCCAAATCCACGCCCATGGCCACAATGTCCACGTTGGAGATCCGTAGATGAGTGAGCGTGCCTGCGGCAACATGAAGAGGGAGTAGTAGCATGGAGGAGACGGGGCGAGACTCTCCAAGGACGATGTGGACGCGCTTCAGCGTTGGAAATGTACTGCTCTCGCTGCTTTCGTCGGTGGCCCTCGCAGACCCGGATGCGGAACCAGACTGAAGATCGGCATTTGGCAAGATCGTGAAGCCCATCCATGTGAGTTCCTCAAGCTTGGGCAGAGAACACCGGATGACGACTGGCCTGCAGTCTTCGGCCACACACAGGGTGCGCAGGTTGGGCGCGGCAAGGTGAAGCAAGGCGTCGAAGATGGCCTGAAACCTGCTAGCCCAGTCAACTCGCTCCTCCTGGATCGTCCTCCTGTACTGCGCTCTTTGGGCGTCGGTCATTCGCTCAACGGAACGCCACGACCATTGAAGGCGTTTGTTAGGATGATCTGAATGCGAGATGTAGAGGTGTGCGATCTGCGGTCGAAAGTCTCCTGACTGACGGCGGACGAAGGCGAGAAAGCTCTCTAGTTTTGCGAGAGATTCAAAGGCGAGGGAGTAGAATAGGAAAGGAGAGGCCTGTGCATAGAAGAAAGTGGAGGTCTGAACTAGTGACCTGCCAGTGCGACCGCCGTCCGTACAAGCAAGGGGCAAGATGATGTGCCAGACGTCTGTAGGTATGTTGGCTACGTTCAAGACCATAATCGTGAGCAGAAGGTTGACAAGGAAGAAGGCACCACAGGGCCAAGATTTATATGGTTTGAGGCTATACAGTCTCCCACTGCGTAGAACAGATAGAATACGGATATGGTTCTAGTGACGCTCATGGTGGACAAGGTATGAACGCCGACGGGCCTTGCTGCAGCACTGAGCCGAGTCTGGTGAGCATATACTTCATTAGGGAATTACAAGCCGCGCAAACTCTTGTACTCATTTGAGGTCAACGGCAATCCACAGCATGGAAGTAGCTGCTGGCGCGACTTATACTGCGCGACAAGTGGTCACGTTTCATCTCGACAGGATAACTACGCTGATTGACTTTGTCACCGAACACAGTCATTCCAAGTCTTCTGCTGGGACCCGTCTATCCGATCCAACCACTCCGCCTTGAGACGCCCGCGTTAGTACATCTCTGGGTCCTCCGGTCGCTCTCAGTCGTAGAAGACGTACATACGGCGCATACCCTCGCCGCGCCGCTCGAACTCCTGGGCGAGTAATTCCAGATAGCGAGGCTCTACGTCCGCGAAGACAATGTGTCGACCGAGTTCACTGGGTGTGCAGTGAACGTCGACACGCGCAAGGTTGGGCAAGGCAGCCGGCCGGAAAGCCGTGGCTTGTTGAGTGGAAACCTCCTTATCTCCAGCAACGCATTCAACGCTGTTGCTATCGTCGTCTGCATTGTCCGAGTTATCGTCACATTCTACATAGTCGTCCTCTTCGTCGCACAAGCGGACGTCCGGGGCTAGTGCTTCGGCCAAAGCCAAGGGGACCTCCCCGTCGACGGTGCTATCGTGCACGTTCGATATCCGCAGATTCGTGAGCGTGCGTGCCGCAGCTTGGAGAGAGCGTAGTGTGGGAGGAATTTCGCTTGACGTTCCGGCGATGAAGTGGACCCGTTTGAGAGCGGGGACAGTGCCGGTAACTGGATGAGTAGATTCCCCAAGGTCGGTGGGCCGGTATTGGCCAGCGGCATCGGGTAAGATCGTCGGGCCCATCCAAGCCATCTCCTCGAGCTTGGGGAGGTTGTACAGGATGACCGGTGCACAATCTCCTGCAACCGATAACGTGCGCAAGTTGGGCGCGGCGAGGCGGAGGATGGCCTCAAAGGCAATTCGGAACCTTGCGTTCCAGTCTGCTTTCGCCTCCTCGACCATCCGCCTGTGCTGCCCTCTCTGGACACCCGTCATCTGTGTCATTGAGCGCCATGACTGCTGGAAACGCCTGCGGGGGTGGTCGGAGTGCGAGATGTAGAGGTGCGCGATAACGGGTCGGAAGTCGCCTGGCTGGCGGCGCACGAGGTCGAGGAAACCTTCCATATGAGCCAAGGAACTGAGGGCGAGAGAGTAGAACCGACATGGGAGGGCGTTCGCGTAGAGGGTCGCGCAAGTGTGAGCAAACGATGTCCCTGTAAAGCCGCCGTCTGTGCAGGCAAGGGGCAGAATGATCTGCCGGTACGTCAGTTATGTTGACCATGAACGTGATGAAGACGAACAAAGGGAAGAAGCGTCCGATGCAGCTGCGAGCTAGCACATGAGCGAATTAATAGAACCTGTGGAGCTGTGGACGTGGGTGGTGCTGCGATCGCGTTGCCAGCACAAGTTGTACCGCACCCAACAATCTCTTGAGTATCGATTGCGTCCATAGCGTCAACTTAATCTGTGTCAAGACGATGCATTGTGATAATTTACAGCTATGTCGTGTGCGATATGATGCGTGATGGATCGGTGCGGGTGTGCGATGAGAATATGCTCGGGGGAGATTAAGTAAAATGTCTAGATGATGGTCGCCTGTCTTAATATATCATCGGCTGGGCTTTGCTCGAAGCTGCCTGAGAGCGCGCCGTTCCTGCGGACGTTGTGGAGACAGCGCTGGGCTCCTTTGACAACTGCGGCCTGTCCTTGCGCACAGCGGGGATGCGGGAGGATGGTTGGCGGCTAGGCGCGGAGCGCGTAGAGGCCGGTCTTGTCGACGTCCCGCGTACAGTTTGCTCGCTGATGTTGCGCTGAGCCTTTGGACGGGTTACCCGTCCGCCTGCTGTCCTCTGCCTCTTTGCGTCCACGGAAGGCACGTCGCTGGGCGCATCCTCGTCCTTGTCCGTTGCATCGGCTTTGCCAGGGATATTCGGAGAATTGACCTTGCTGCGCTGACGGCTGACGGTCGTTGACCGAGAGGAGGCACGAGTGGATGCAACTCTTGACGCGACTCTAGCCTTCCGAGGAGAGACGCGAACGTTGAACTTGACGTTGTCTTCGGCGTATCGCGGTAGCCGCCTCTTTCGCCCAGCGAGCGAGACAGCATCAGGAACGGAGGAGGGAGGTGTAGCAGATATCGATGTGGTGCGGGTGCGAAGTGAGGAGCCGTTGTCTGCCGTGCTCAGCGCCGTGGATCTACTGAATTGGCTGACTTGGCTGTCCAGCGACATTGTGAAGGCTATAGCGGAGGGTGGGGGAGTGATCATTTCGTCATCAGACAGCATGCCTTCTGGTTCGTCACGCTTCCGAGGGTGTGGTGTCCTGAGAGTCACGTTGAAGTCGTCTTCCTCCTCGTCCATGTAGGTGTCATCTTCGTCAACGATCATCTCCGACAGGTTGTGAGAATCGTCGACGGCCGCCGCTACGGGCGTTGGTTGTTGTGGTGACCGAGTCTGTTGAACCCCTTTCATCTGGATTTCGTCGCTCATGCCGCCATCGGAGCCGGGGTTCTGGGGCTCACGCGGCAACAGGAGCGACCTGCGAAAACCCTGCCGGGACACAGGGCTTCCTTCATCGTCCGAGTCTGACTCCTCGGGGATACCAGTAAACTGCGCATCCGAAGGACGCACAGGCCGAGGAGCGGCGAGTGTGGGTCCTGCAGAGGATAGATGTGAGGATGTAGACAGTGGTGTGGGAGGGTAAGCTGAAGGGAAGGGCGGATATTGTCTCCATTCATCGGCGGTCGCAGCTGCAGCTTGCTGATGTTCTATCGGAGGAGTTGGCAGGCCGGAGTGAGGGTTCATTTCATCTGCGAAGGCCGATGCTGATGGGTACCAAATTTGATGAGCAGGCGTAGAGGAACCAGTGGCGACGGAGGAGCGAGTTTGCCTCATTGAGCCCGTAGAAACGTCACGTGTAGCATGAGGACGAGTGTCACCGTTCGCTTCTGATACATAGGCGCGATGAGCGGTCGGTCGTCCGCCGGCATGAGGGGCGTCTTTATGCCAAGAATGCACATCAGCTTCCGGTGGGTCCAGCGCCGAGGTCCAACGACGATAGTATCCTTGCGCAGTTTGGAGAGGTATGGACGCAATCAAGATGAGCAAATCTCCAGCAGATGATAGACCGTCGAAAATGGCATCCAGCACGCCGCTGTAAGGCTTGATAGCAGGCCGGATGATATGAAGGAATATCGGTTCTGCGCCCTGCGGATCGGTCAGACAAACCAACGATCGAAGCGAACGGTTGGGCGACTGACCTTAGCTCGAGTGAGTAGGAAGAAGACGATGACCAGGGCCTTGATCTCGCTGTAGAAGGGCACGAAAAGCCATACGAACGTCTCAACCCAACGCTCGTACAACGTGAAGCATGCCTGTCCGACGGTGAGCGTTCATATCGATTCATGTCGCACGACCGGACCGTACTCACCCACACCATCCAGACAGTCATCGTGCCCTTCATCGCGCGTTTGCGCTGGCTCATAGCACGCGCACTCGGCTGGCCCCCATTGCGAGCTGAAGGAGGCGGGAGCCGGAGGACCTTGAAGGTGTCGAAGATGTTCAGGAAAACGTAGGCCAACCGGAGAACCGGGACCACCAGAGGCATTTCACGACAAAGTCAGCGTATAAGTTAATATGAGGCGAATAGACACGTCAGAAGGCCGGCCGTAGCGATGAGGCGAAGTTCGTGAGGTAGTTGTCGTGTCGTCCGCGTATGTTCGAGCAGTATGAGGGTCGTCTCAGTGCGCGTTTGGTGTGGAATATGAGAGTCAACTGAACGGCGATGACTGAACTGACGAGACGATGCAGAAGAACGTGGTGGTGAGCAGAAAGAACGCAGCTGGCGGGCAGAAATACGGAGACGGAGGTCGGGTGGCTGATCCAGACTCGCCAAACACGCGAGCGCGTTCGAACGCGTGCTCTCCGCGAGGCTCCCCCGAATAACGCTTACGTAACACGCGCTCTTCGCCCCGCCACAGCATTCGCTCCTCTAAGAGAGCGTCCTTGCTCAGCGTCGTTCTCCCTGACCTCCGTCATCTCGCTCTCCTGGTCTTGCTCCTTGCCTATCTACTTGCATTCAGCGAAGAAACCGGTTCGTAGACATGCCCAAGATACGCACTTCGAGGACGAAGAAGCCTCCAGAAGGGTTCGAGGACATCGAGGACGTAAGTCGTATGCACTTCAACATGCAGGCATACTCGAACTCACTGGTTATCTTTTACGAAACAGATTCTCGATGATTACGCAAAGAAGATGCGTGATGCGGAGAACGAGTCCCACGAGGGGAAGCGCAAGACGGAGTCCCTCTGGCCCATTATGCGCATATCCCATACTCGGTCGCGGTACATCTACGAGTTGTACTACAAGCGTGAAGCAATCAGCAAGGAACTGTACGACTGGCTCTTGAAGGAGGGCTATGCAGATGCGAAGTGAGTAGTATATATGGCATTACTGTCGTAGCCTAGGATTGTTTCTCACACAACTGCAGTCTCATCGCAAAGTGGAAGAAGCCCGGCTACGAGAAACTTTGTTGCCTGCGATGTATACAGACTAGGGTGAGTTCGCTTTGCTGACCATTCTGTCATCATGCACAACTAACCATATTGGCAATGTTTAGGATATGAATTACCAAGGTTCAACATGCATCTGCCGTGTGCCGAAAGCCCAGCTCAGGTCCGGTACTGTCGTGGAGTGTGTCCATTGTGGTAGGTCCATGATGTTGCCAGTTCTGTTTGGATCTGACCCAACGTCATCCATAGGCTGTCGCGGCTGTAGCTCCGATTCGTGATGGTTTTGTATCACTATTTTTCTAGCCAGACGTGAGTTCTGCTCTGCTCTCCCCTTTTGATCGCATCGTCTATTGTAATATAATCCGTTTCATCTCGTCAACATGTGCGAAAATACAGGCAAGGAGTCGATGCCATTACGATCACAACTGTGAATTCAGCCCGACCGTTGAGCGTCATGTTCAACAGTAGCTGTTCTCACGATGGTTACGAATCCGACGACACTCACGTTTGGCCCACCCGAAGGCTATAGCGCCTCCTACTGTCAACCTGCACCATGTCGTTGTCTCAGCTTAGACCTGAAGATTCAAACATAACGTCGCACGTATAGAAGCTGCCGCTCAAATTCGCCAGCGCTCGCTTTGCGCCATAACGGCCGTGGATGGTTGTTCAGCGACTGTGACAATATTCTCATGTACAGGACGCCCGCTTCGCGCAACCGTCGTGCAGACCAAGTCGGGCCGAAGAACATGCCTCCCCAGCCATCATATGTGCAACTGCGTGCATGCAGCATCTGAGCCGGCGAGATTCGCTTCTTCGTTCTGGCCTCTATAGTACCGCGCTGTCACACCGACATAGCTCAATTCAAAGACAGCGCTTCCGCCGCAGCAATCGATTGAGCAAATGAACGCCTCTGGCGGGCCTTTGGTCACAGAAGGCGGGAGAACATGATCAACTGTCGTCTGGGTCATCTCCGAGTGGGAGTACGAATGCCCATCAGCAACTTTTGGGTGTGATCTGTCTTCTCGTCCTCGCCTCCACGACGTCGGCGTGGGCAATATCATATCATGATGATGCCGTTCCTACCTCAGTCTCCATCGTACTGGCTAGCCCAGGCTGATTGCCTGCACGAACGACACGGCGTCTTCCAAAGATGGTTTTCAGCCCATCGCACACACTGGTTCTCCCGAGTGCGTTGTAGACCGATGTTCTTCGTCTTCGCGACGTAACAGCTTGAGGACAAGGGGCCCGACGTTTTCGCCGAAATGTAGTTTGTGTGATTTGTGCGTTTATCGTGAGCCATGGGCGCTTTGTAGTACAAGCACGCGCGCATTGCAACCGTTATGCTGTATCTGAGCTCTCAACGAATTGAATCAAAGCGGCTGCTTTACTACGTTGTTCCTGCTCAGAGGAAAAAGGAGCATTGTGTCTGTTGCAATTGAGGACGCCTCTGCCGCGGTCACGCCACCGCGTCGTCACCGTGTTTTGCTGAAAGCGGTGCACTGAACAGGCAGACGCCGGTGACGGTGTTGTATCTCAAATAGGGTCCCTTTCTTCTCTTTCTTCTCCGCAGGGTATTCTACCGCCCTGCAAGCCTACACGGGGCGTGTCACCAGGCGACTTTCAAGCCGCCGTTGTACATCGAACCGTGAGATTCCTTGGTGCGTAGTACAAAATACCCTCTGCCTCGTTTGTTCCATCCGCGAGCCGTGTGCACACGCAGCTCTGCCTTGCATGCCAAAGCTGTCGCCAAACGGGTATGTTTGCGCCTCCCTCCTTGACTATATTCGCGCATCTATGAGTTCCGGTCTACCTACCTTATCGTTGCAACCTTCGTACACGCCGCTCATCGCTCGATGCTTCCACAGACTCCTCAAGACACACGCCGCCACTGTCACCACAGAGCCAACATCGACGCCGTAGACAACATGGCAGGCACACCGGGCCCGTCCAGCGAGCGTAAGAAGCCGATCTGTCACACTTGCGGACACCCCATGACCGGCCACAAGCGTCCCAATGGCAGTCCAGTGTGCCCGCGGGACTCTGCTTCCCCCGCCCGATCGCCCTCCAAAACACCCTCCGCCATCTCCGACAGTCCGTCACTGTCTCCCGAAAGAGACACTTTTGGTCGGTTCGTGAGCCCTCCGTCGTTGCTTGACCGCATCAGCCCGTACAACGTGCGGTACTCCGAGGAGTCCACCCTGTCCGAGCGCAGCAGCCCCGAGGACTTTAGGTTCTCTCCGACCCCGTCTGGCTACTGGCATAGGCGGAACCCTAACTGGGTTGAACCCGAGCACTACTCCCGCATGCCCGTGCATCAGGTTCCCCAGAGAGGGGAGACAATGGCGTCTTGGAACACCACTGAACTGGACGAGCCGGTGGCTGGCCCGTCTGGGCTCAACCGCTACAGAAGTGGCTTCAACGAGGAGCGGGAGGTTTCCGAGCGGACACAGTCGCCTAGCGTCCAAGAGGTCAACCCAGACGACGCCTCCTCCGTAGCTTCGCAGGACACGGCGTCTCCCTCGCCTTCCCAGTTCGCCCGCCTCTCGCGACAGATCTCCAGCGTGCTCGGCCGCACCACGCCGTTTGTCACCGTTTACGCCGTCTCCAGAGACAAAGCTCCCGCAGTCGAGTACGCAGCTCAGCAGCAAAACATGCGCACCCGCCGCGTTCGCCGCCACAACACCGTCAAGGCGGAGCCCACCAGCCCCGGGGTCCGCCTCGGTACGGACAACACCGCAAGCAGCGACGGCTCGCTCCGCGTCATCGTTGCCCGCGACTCCATGGCTGCGGAAGAAGTGGCGGCGAGGTACAATGCGCCCGCTCGTACGGCGCCGCGCGAGCCGTACGACTACGACACTGGCCTCGTCCAGGAGCTCAACGAGCGAGTGGGGACGTACCCCATCAACCCGTACATGATCAGGCCCAACTTCTGCGACGTGATCATCGCGGGGGTCGTCAGCGCGTTCTGCGCTGTTTACTTCCTCTCTGTCATGTGACGCCGCACGGTGTATGGGGCATGGGGTGTGCCAATCGGACAGCAGTTGCGACTTGAAGACAGCCAGTGTGTGTGTTTCTATGCAAATTATGTACATATGCGGTTACCCCTGTATGCCCTCCTCCATCCAACGCTCCCTTTATGCTCTCAATATATCTCCTTCTCGTGAACCTGATGCTCAAGGTCGACCTCTGGTGCGATGAAGTTTGCAGGACGGTCATGAGAATGTATTGAAGGAATACCCTATGTACTACGCAGCCATGGTCACGGTATAAGCTCAATCACCACACCCTTGCATACTATCAGATAACCCACGCCTTTTCCAGAACCATTACTCGCCAAGGCTCAGTGTGTGGCGGTCGCACACGCAGCGGCCCCCAGCGAGCCAAAAGGCTCGTCGGTGGCATTCTCGCAAGTTTAGTCCGGTTCTTGCGCCCTAATAGCGTTACCGGCTTTTGAAATCACCGTAGATCCCTTTCTCTGCGTTCACATACGGTTCGCACCTGACCCTCATTCTCGTGCAAGCCGACGTGAATTCCCTACGCCGGGAAAGAGAGAAGGCCCGGAAAGACTGTCGCTGACCAAGTTCGCTCTCTGTAAAGGCCGCGCGACTGGGATGATTGAAACGGCTGGACTATCGATCTGACTACCCAGTTACTTGAATGCGAGAGCTTCGCGTTCTTTGTAAGCGGATTTTGAGCAAGAGGTCAAGTTACGCAGGACAGAGTACGTGGCGGCCCGTCAACTTATAAGAGCACACGGTCTTACGGTTGTGGTACCGGGACCACTGCAGTACTTGCTTGAACCCACTAGGACCAACTCGAACATCATGGCCCCCAAGATCCTGCTTAAAGGTGGCACGATTGCGACATGCACCAGCGACGGCAACACCGCACCGCGAGTATACAAAGCAGATGTGCTCATCGTGGGCAACACGATCACTCGGATCGAGGAGAACATCGCACCAGGTCCGGATGTCGAGGTCTTTGACTGCGCCAACAAATGGATCACGCCTGGCTTCGTTGACACGCACAGGTAGCTACAGAGTATACGCTCTGCTATGTTGCATCTGCTGAGGAAGCCTTGCAGACATTTGTTCATGACCGTGCTGCGTGCGAATCACTGCGAGTCAGTCCATATTTCTTATGGTTTGAGCTGAAAACAATGTCATCGGACTTACTCACGTCATCATCTCTGCTCCCAGTATGCTACTGAGCGAGTACTTGATCAAAATGTCTTGGTAAGTTGTTCGACATCCCGCTCGATTCTGTGTCACCGCGATTTCTGGCACTCATCGGCGCGCACATTCCAACCCTCAGGCACGTCCAAGGCACGCTTACCCCCGAAGAAGTCGGCATTGGCACCCTCGCTGGCTGCCTCGACGCTCTCCACAATGGCGTCACGACCATCCTCGACCACTTCCACGCCGCGCACACCCCCGCGCACATGGACGCAGCGCTCCGCGCCGTGCTCGAGTCCGGGGCGCGAGTTGTATGGGCGCCCGCGCGCCAGAGCCCCCCAACCCAAGTCTTCCCTACAATGGAGTTTGGGCACGAGCCCGCGACGCGTGAGTGGCAGCGCGAGAAGCTGAAGGAGCTCGGCGCGCCCGACAAAGGCAAGCTGCGCCCCGACGGGCGTGTCACGCTCGGGCTTGCGTGAGTGTCGAGCAGTAATCTCGTCTATAGCGAGAAGGGCGGCGAGTGAAGGCTGATTACCCGACGTTGTCGTTCACTCTCCTAGATATGATACCTTGTGGCAGGGACCGTTGTCCACGCACCAGGAATTCATCGCGGAGATGCGCGCGATCCCCGTGTCGAACATCACCGCGCACGTCGTCAAAGGCCCGCAGATCCTGCAATGGCGCGACGGTGGGCTACTCGGGCCCGACGTCGTCTTCTCCCACTGCAATGTGCTCGCCGACCGCGCGGCGCCCGACGACGAGACGTGGGCCGCGCTGAAGGAGAGCGGGGCTGCGATTGCCTCGACGCCTGAGGATGAGCTCGGGATGGCACACGGAAATCCGGTTGGTCTCGACGCGCTAGAGAGGGGCGTGCATTGCGGGCTGGGCGTGGTGAGCATACTATATGTGCACCTATCGGGAGTAGAGGGACTGATGTGCCTGCAGGATGCAACGTCGATTAACGGCGGCGACCTGTTCACACAGATGCGCGTCTTGCTGCAGTGGGCGCGCGGACATGACCACGAGCACATCCACCTCAACAAGCTCACGCCGCCGTTCCACCCCAAGTTCAGTTCCGCTGACGTCTTCCGCCTCGCGACAATTGGCGGTGCGGAGGCCTTGGGCCTCACGAACCTAATAGGGACGGTGGAAGTGGGCAAGCGAGCGGATCTGGTGGTCTTTGATGCAGGCTCTGTCAACCTCGCAGGAGCCGCTGACCCCATTACCGGCATCACTTTCCATGCGTCGAGTGAGGACGTCGAGATAGTGCTGGTCGATGGAGAAGTGGTGAAACGAGGCGGGAAGCTCGTGCGCGGATGGGGCCCGGTCGCGACGGAGCTGAAGAAGAGAGCAGACGACATACGGGAACGATGGCCTGCAGATCAGCTGGAGCAGGTGTGGAAGAAGTGGTATGACACCAACGGAACGCCTGTATTCTGAGCATATTATGCCAGGAAGCAATCATTACTCGGGAATCTAGTCGCACACTCACTCTGACAGTAGCTGGACCTTGTGGTGCTGCAGTATAGGTGATATAGGCATCGAATGACCATCGTCGCCATATCAGGGCGCTCGATGCGAAGAACGAGAAAGGTCCCATGATTCCCATTAGAACAAGCATCTCGATGACTTACGGCGAGCACATTAAGTTCCTCATCTACACCCCTGCCACTCAATGGCTCGGCCGACCGACCAAAACCATCCCATCATCCTCCTCCGTTTCCGTGCCATTTTCGCTACCCTCCACCCTGGAATGACTGAGAGTGGGGGAAAAAGTCGAGGAGTTCTCTGAAGCGTTTGTCGACGCCCGACTTTCGGTCCGGGCCTGTTCTGCCACTTTCTCCGGAGCATTTGTCGGAGCCGAAGCGGGCTCAGGTTGCGATGGTACGGGGGTAGATGCGGGGCTAGGTACGCCGGCCCCAACAGGATTCGGCAAAGGGGTGGGTGTAACTGCAGGTTCGGGGGCCTTGGGCATAGCGTCTGGCGGAGGAGGCGCGGAGATCTCGCGGAGAGTCTCCACCATCAGGTCATGTACACGGACTGCGAGAGCACCAGCGTCCGCGGACGTCATGCCAGTGGTGGGGATCGGGGGCAGGACTGTAGAAGGGATCAGACCACTATGTCACGCCGTAAGTGAAGCATAGTACACACCTTTGACCTTCAGCGTCCCGCTCTCGAACACGCCCTTCCTGTACAACCGCCAGTAGTTCTCGCAGATGACGGGAACGATGGGGACCTGCGCCTGTATGGCGGTGTGGAATGCACCCTTCTTAAATGGGAGCATGTCGGCGTATGGGCGCATAGAGCGAGTGCCCTCAGGGAAGAGCCACAGCGAGCTATGACGCTCCTTCATAACCTCACCAGCCGCTGTGAGCGAGCGGACTGCGCGAGCGTTGTTCCCGCGGTCGACGAAGACAGCGCCAGCGAGGGTCATGAACTGGCCAAGGAGTGGCGACCACTGCAACTCCTTCTTCGCCATGATGGACGCGCGGCGCGGGAATATCCTGGATGGTGTGGCACGAGGGGTGGATGGAGAAAGGTCGGAATGGTGCACGTTAGGGCAAAGGGTCTACCGGAGTCCAGCTGGGGTTGAGGCGCACCTTCCGAGGTATAGGATATCGAGCATGCTCTGGTGGTTGCCAACGAGGACCGAGGGGCGCGTCTCGAGGTACTCTTCGCCCTCGACTATGAGGCGGATGCCAACTGCGCGGCTTGCGAGGTGGTAGAAACTACGCGCAACGACATAGAATACGTCGAATCGACGGCCGATGAGGCCCATTCCTATGGAGCAGATGACGCCCCATATAGAGCTCACGCCGAGCACAGAGAGGTAGATTCCGATGCGGACATAGTAGCGTGCGAGGGGGTTAGCGTTCGCCAGGGTATGGAGGGCGAAGACGGGGAGAGAGATGTATGCGAGTGGTTTGACTATGGCAGCCAGGACGGACATGAAGGGCGGTTCCGACGTCGGGTCGGACGGCGAGGAGAGGGAAGTGAAAGATGGTGGCGATGGGGAAGAGGCAGAAAATGGGCACGTTGAGGGCGCCGTCGAGCACGAGCACGTCGCACAAGCCGGAACCGGGAAGAGCACGAACGCAATCAGCCACAAAAGACCACGCCCGGCAATTCCGGCACACGCCCTGCAAGCACGCTCTCGCCTCCTCTTGTCCTCTCCCCGCCATGTCCTCCTCCTCGAAACCCTCGCAGCGCGGTATAGTCCTCTTTTGCCGGTCTCGCCGATTCTGCCATCACCTCATGCTTGTTTCTCTCTGCTCCAGGCAGAGGCGCACCGGCTCCCGCGCGTCAACTGACCGCATCATCTGCCTCCGGTTCTCGTGCTAACCTCGACGTTTCGAGCGCGAGGCCCACGTCTTCTACTCGAACGCTGAATCAAAGCAATGTTGCGCGTCCTGCGCCAAAGGCACCAAAGGCCGCGACCACGCAGCTCGCACAGTCGCGGAGCCGCACAGAGACGACCGCCCGCGTGAGAGCCACAACCACGGTCAAGGGATCCGGGGCACCCTCCGTGAATGCTCACGCTGCGAGCACGTCTGCTGCCGGCGTGTCCAAGGTTCGCACAGACGTGTCATTTGAGCATATGTCTTATCTCTTTGTTTGACGAGCCATTCCAGACCCGTCTGCGTACAACAGATCCGACACCGCACACTGAGCAGACTGATGCAGTACAAGTTGCAGCACAGGCATGTGCGTGGGCATATATGGGCTCAACCTTGGAAGATGAGCTAGCATCATCAAGATCTCTAGCGCAAGCAGCGTTGGAACACAGGGAGCATGAATTAAAAGAGGAGGAGTCGGATATCGCTGACAATCGCGTGCGGTACGATGCCGAGCGACTGCTTGAATTCTACGACGAACTCCAAGATGTCAAGGTGAGTGCTCCTTACGACAGGGAACAGCTCGAGAGAAGTCGGCGAGAAAGCGAGGCAAGGAGTTGCCTTCCTGCATTGTAGGAAGATCAACGACGAGGCCTGCTGTGACGACTGTCTTGGCGACACAGTCGGGCCAATTCTCAGAATACTTCATTGCCTCTTACGTGCGTGGCTTGGGTCGTAATGCATGTCAATAACTGTCTAGGTTGCCAACGAAGTGGCCGATATCATCAAGCGCTTCCAGGAGGTCGAGAAGAGTCTTAACGAAGCAACTACCACCTCACTACGTCTTACTATGCTTCCTCTCGATCACACCACGCACATCACTCAGTACACGAACGTGATACATACCCTCGGTGAGCATCTATCCAAGTGCTGATCGAGGTCTCCGTTCACAGACAGGCAGACGAGCTTGGATCGGAATGCCGAGAACTCGGTGCATGGGTGCACTCGCTTCCTACTACTGCTACACATAGCAAGAGACGACTTCCCTCGCTACTGCATAACCTCACAGATATACTGCAGGGACATTTAGAGAACGTAATATGTGCGAGAAGTGTAGTGCAGTGTTGCAAGGAGAACTACCATATAGGGATGGAGACCCTAACCCTAGGCTAGGACTTGTCATGTACTGGACTTGTATAGACTTGGAAAAATTGGAACTCGTTCTTGTACCGAGATGAGTGCAGCCACCATCGCAGAGCCCTTCCTCCTCTCCTCCTACCCAGAGTCCTCTGCGCACAGAAAACACTCAGCAGAACCTGTCTATGCATCTCTGCCGTCGTCCAGCGATGCGGACCCTTTCGTCACGGTAGCCGTCCAGGGAGATGGCGTTCACGTCCTCGATGTCCGTACCGTTCGTTCTACTCTTCGTCAGAAACTGACATTTGTGCCTCGCAGACTTCGACATTGCATTCTGCAACGTCGCATACGCTAGGCCCATCAACGTCCTTCGCATGTCCACCCGCGTCGCGCACGACACTCCGTAATGGTATCCGTATATGCACAACCTACGCCGTGCTCGAGTCCGGTCCGCATGTTCAGTCGAATGGAAAAGGGAAAACAGTGGTTATGTGGGAGGAGTCTCTTTCCGGAGGAGCGGCATCTACAGAGTCTCAGAACGAGAAGAACAAAAAGGTCTCTGTGGTGAGTTTATGTTGAATGCCAGTCTGCTTTTTGTCAGAATCCAACCCTCCCCCTCCAAGGCCCCTCACTCTGTCACCCAAATCTACGCTCCGGAATACCTCCAAGATGCTGAAGTCCTCGTCGGACCTGCAGGAGAGGTATCCGTGGCAGATAGAGACCTCCACGTCCAGCATACATCCACGCCACAAAACCACCAAGCGAGCACACTGCTAAAACACTTCCTGTTCCAATCCTCCGCTTGCACCTTTATTCCATCACACTCCACATCTTCGCATAGCGCCGTATCGGTGTCGTTCCTACGCAGCGGAGATGTGTCTAGAGTGTCCGTGGTCGGAGTCTCGGAGGATGGGAACTCGCAGTCTCTAGGAGAATGTGTGGTTCCTGTGGACGAGTCTGTGAGTATGTCCTGAGCCATCATTGCGATCCACTACTGACTTTTGTCATGGCCAGGACATCGTCGACATCTCATGTAGCAATACCGGGTTCATCAGCATACTGCGTACGTACTACATCGCGCCGAATACTGCTGTCCACTAATCTCGCCCAATGTAGTGCAATCCGGAACTTGGCATGCACTCTCCCTCTCCACATCCCCATCATTAGCCTTTTCCATCGCACCTGCCGCAGAGCCCTTACGTCTCCAGGCACTCACCTTTACCTCCCCGGCCCGTATCGGAGAGGCGTCCCTCTCGGCCCTTACATCCTCTCATGTCCTCCTCGCGGCCATCGCCACCGGCTCACACACCGACCTCGTCCTTCTGCTTTGGGACCTTCGGTACGGCGTGCTCCTCGCGCAGCAGGCAATCCCCACGCCCTCCACTCTTCCACGCCCCAAAAAGACCGGTGCGTTTGTGCGGCTCACGGTCTCGCCCGCGCCTGCTCAGGATTCCAAGGCGGGTAAGGGAGCGACCGTACAGATGAACGGCCTACTTGTCCTTGCGCCCGCTCCGGATAGGGACATTCAGGCAGACAGCACTCCCGCGCGGTCGACGATTTTGGTGGTCCCGCTCACCGTACCTGCGACCTCGACAATCGCTGCTGCGATAGGACGTGCGAACGCTGGTGCGCGGTGGCTGTTAACCAAGACGACCGCTGGTACACAGGGTCAGGGCCAGAACAGTGCGCCCGAGATCAGCCTTGCTGCACGGAAGGCGTTGAAGGAGATGAAGGCATCCATCAACGGAAGCGCGGGTGGGAATGTTGCCGGGGCGGAGACCGCGTTCTTCGAGTACATCCAGCAACAGCAACAGCAACAAAACAAGGGCAAGGGCAAAGGCAAGAGCGCAGCTACCCAAGAGGATCAGCCTGCTCCTCTTGAGTACGCGTTCGCACAGGGAGCGTTACAGCTCGTCCTCCCTCCTGCTAGCACCCAGACGGCCAACGCTGCCGCGTACTCGGCGAAGGTCGTGAGGCATCTGCTGGAAAGGCGTGCGGTCAGCTCGTCGATGGTCGAGGGCGGGCTGTTACCTGCGCTTGCGGCACAAAATGATTGGGTATGTCCCTGATAGAATACATCAAGATTGGATGTACTCATTTGACTGTATTGTAGGACACGATCGCCTTGGCTATGCGCACCGTCTCAGACCTGCCAGAAGCGGACATCATCTCCCTCCTGAGCAAAGTCGTTACCTTGCACCGACGTGCATCCTCAGGAGACGATAGCGCTATGCAAGTCGACTCGGCCTCTGGCCCGTCGCTAGACGCGTTCCTTGCGCAATGTGTCGTCTACCCGTTCACCCCCGCCGCGGAGCGTGTCGCGCTTCGCAAGCACCTCTCCGACGCTATGGACATCGTGCCCGTGCTCGAGGTGCTCGATGGATGGCTCGTGCGGCACTCTGCGGAGGGCGCTCTCGTTGCCGACGTGAGTTCCACGACGTCGTCCTCACTCCCGCCACTCGACAAGGTCAGTTCCCCCGCCCTTACCCATACTCTTCCTTTACGCCCAAGTGATTGACCAATCACATGCAACTCTAGGTTCTCGCGTTCCTCCAGACGCTCCTCGACGCGTCCTTCCTGGCACTCCTGTCACACACCCCCGCGCACGCACTCCTCCGCACGCTCGCGGCGCACGTCGAGCCCGTGCTCGCGTCCACGAGTGCGCTCGAGAACCTCTGCGGCCCCCTCGAGCCGTTTGCCCGTGCGGCGGCCAAGGCCCAGCAGCAGCAACAGGCCAAGGACGCGCAACAAGCGAATGCGAGCAGCGGGAGGGACTGGCGGCGGAAGCGGAAGATGGCGCACGAGCAGGCGGCGATTGCGGTGGGGCTGTACCAGGTCGAAGAGCTTGTGTTGTAGGATGCCCTTGCCTTTGGTGTGTATCCGTTGTCGTTGTGAATGTTGGCAGAACTTGTTGTCATATTGTAGGGGGGGGCGCGAGATATACTGAACACGCATATCTACATAGTTTGAACTTGCCTTTCGCACGTCAAACTGCGATGTCAAAGAAAAGACAAATGCAGTGTGATCTAAAGCGGGTCGTAATGATCATCCTCCTAGCCATTGAGACCTGCGAGGTTTCTTGTAACATGTTCGGGCTTGCGTACAGCTTCTGCTACCGCAATCGCAACTCCAAGTCTCTAAAGTTCAGCTCGAGTCGCCCGTACCGCGGCCGGCAGGCTCCGCCCGGTAATAGGATTGATGGCGACTTCCTAGATAGTTCAGCGCAGCCCTTGGTATCTACGAGCTCCTCTAGATACGCGAAGGCATCTTGGCGGCCGCCGTAACCCGTTGTATGCGTTTGTATGCGAGTATGGGCGACTCGCATCATGTTGCATGACGGCCTTCCTCCAACATATAGAATGCACTGACTGAGTACATTGCAATCTATACACGTATCGCACCGGCACCTTGCGCACGTTCGCGTTTGGACTGGCCAGCATTCTGACTCTGGTGGTGTATGGGAAGCCCATAGCGCACGTTTGTGCGAGAGCTTTGGGGAAATGAGTGAGATAGAGGGCGTTATACGATGGCCATGGACACTCGGTACATGCCAGTAATATTTGCATCATGCCATTCCGTCCATGCGCGTTCAGTGGGCCCTAGCTTTCGAGTCTCTTGGATTACCTAGCATACGGCAATCGGCCCGTAGCGAAGACCCTCGCCCTGAGTTCTGCACGGTTAAAGGTCATGCGCATCACCACTGACCAGCACCGATTGGCCCTCGAAAAAGCGAGCAAATATAGCGCGAGGAGAGGCGGAAGAGGAACACGTTCGTGCCTGTGGCGAGTCGAGGACGCACGCGGGGGTGGACGCACAACGCCACTGGCCCTCTCGGCACGACGCGGTGGCTGTGCGAAGCTTCCTCCCCGGCGCGGCCGCATTCGTCCCGCAAGCCGGACGCCGAACGCGTGACGCGTCGGTGTCGAGGGATGGCGGAGCGTCCGCGCAAAGTCCGTGCCCTCGCGATCTCTCAGGCTCACGTTCTACGTCGGCTGCGTCCTGCTCGAGCCTCGCGGCGCTGGGGGGTCATATGCACGCCTCGGGATTGCGTGGCTTATCGTCGATGCCCGGGCGAGACCCGGCTGGGGATTTCACCTGGATTCAGGCCTGAGGCCCGTGCTTGAGTAAAGTTGAGTTAACATGCTGAGCTACCACCCCAGGTTCCTGCGCCTCCGATCCGGACTCGCAGCTGCTTATTATATACGCGACCGTGCGTCCGACAAGACGTACGAACCCTTCTTCCCCGGACTCTGTCCCGACGCTGCTCCCCTCTTGCCCCGCTTCCCTGCTTCCCACTGTACGCTAGCACGGGGTTACGGTCCTAGACGGCTCTTGTGCACTACTACCACGATGTCTGACTCTTCGTCCACGGCTAACAAGCTGCCGGAGTGCTGGGGCCACCGAGGCGTGAGTCTTCTGTTGCGAGCTAGGGATTGTGTGGGGAAGAAGTTGTACTCAATATCGGGATTCGCGCTGTAGGCCTCGGCGGCGTTCCCGGAGAACACGCTCGCGAGTTTCGAGCGCGCGATGCGCGACGGAGCGGAGGGTATAGAGAGCGGTACGTCTCTCCCTCTGGCTGCATGCGCACTCTGCATCAGAGAACATGACTGACGGACTCCTCCGCTCATCCCTCTTGTATTGTTACCAGACGTGCACGTCTCCCTCGACAATGTAGTCATCATGTTCCATGACCCGAGTACGCCTACACGCACGACACCGGTCCCTCGTGCTTCGAGGGATTGAACGTGAACTGACGCGATGCTGTAGCGCTCGATAGGACGACGAACGGGACGGGTGAGTGCCTTTCTTGCCCTGGTGGAGTTTATAAATTCTGACAAGGGAGTGTGGCAGGGAATATCCGGGACCAGAACTGGTATGGTCCGAATGGGATGGAACACCTTAGGACGACCAAGGAGCCCCAGCAGCCCATCCCTACGTTCGCGCAGACTGTCGAGCTACTTATGAAGGTTCGCGCTCCTCATCCTCCCTCCCCCGTACACCTGCCTGACCTGACCCCGCCCTCCCGCACTTAGCCCGAGAACCGGCACGTCACGTTCAACGTCGACGTCAAGGTCTTCAGCGACCCGACGCGGCTCTTCACGCTCATGCACGAGATCATCGCGCAGCAGCCGGACTGGCAGACCGCGCTCGCGCCGCGGATCCTGCTCGGGCTCTGGCACCCGCGCTTCCTCGCGCCGGCGAAGACGATCCTCCCGTACTGCACGCGCTCGTTCATCGGCCGGAGCACGGCGATCGGGAGACAGTACTTTTGGGACAGCTGCGACGTGTTCTCGATCAACTTTTCGGCGTTGGTGAGCTGGGAGGGCCAGAGGTGCGTAGTATCTCCGATGGGGACAGTGTGGACGAGTAAGTCTGAGGATCTGTGTGTGTAGCTTTAGGGAGGAGTGCAAGAAGGCGGGTAAGAAGGTGATGGCGTGGACGGTCAACGATCCTGCTGAGATGATGGAGGTGCGTTCACGCGCGACGACCACGCTCCTCCCTGTTTCCCCGACCGATGGCTTACCGGCAGCTTATCTAGTGTGTGCGCATGGGCGTGGACGTCATCCTGACCGATAGGACGAAGGTTTGGCTCGACCTGCGCGAAGAGCTCAAGAGTGCGTTTCTAGCATATGCATCTCCACGCCGATTCCACACGCTGACGTTGTTTTCCCAACTGCTGCAGAGGACCGCGAGGGCGTCATGGCGCGGTACGGACGGTCGTTCCTGTGGACGTCGCCGCAGTACTACCTGCCGATGCGGAAGCTGTGGGAGAATATGTTGCAGGTGATGCTGGTCAAGTACGGCGGGCCGTTGGAGGGGTTTGAGAACGCGGCTCCAACGAGCGTGGAGCCTGCATCTGCTGCCGCAAAGGCCTGACGGATAGTATTGACTCGGGTGCGAGCAGTCGCAGTTATGGGCGCCTTTTTGACTCGTGCGATTCGTATGTACACTTGCACGTTGGATGTGTTTCCTGGCGTTGTGTACGGTAATGTGTGTAGCACAGGCCGAGATGGCGAGGATGTAGAGTACGTGTAATAGAGCTGAAGCTATGCAGCGGATATTTTGCCGATATTGAGGGGATGGAGGAGGCGACCAAACAGGGCGCAACAGGCGAGGATCCCGCTGGGCCGCGTTGAGAGCGCCCTGATGAGGAGCTCTGGAGATCTTGTGCTTGCGTTCGGACTCCCACTGCTGCTACGTACTAGTCCTCGTCCTCTCTCGCACGTCCGCCATCTCTGACTCTGACTCGTCCTCGGACGCGCTACGCGTCCCCCGGGCTCAGCTGCGAATATGTACTCCTCCGCCTATACCCCTCCCCGCCGCGGCCACCGCAAACGCCTCTCCGCTCTACGCCTCTCCTCAGACTCGACTGTCACCACCCTCCCGGTCTACACCTCCCCACCCCGGACCAGGCTCCCCGATCTCCCAGACATCCCCGCAGAGCAGCCCCCAGCGTACTCCGATAGCGCAGAAGAGGCAGACGAAGACACAGACCAGAGCGATTCCGACAACTTCTTCGTCCCCAGCCCGCCCCCTTCTCTCCCCGTATCTCCTCGTCCCTCGGCAAGCACTCGCCGCTCACGCACCAGCGCCTCGTCGTCCTCGTTCTCATCCTCCTCGCGCGGCCACAGGCGGAACCACAGCCTCGCCAACCTCAACGCCAACGACCCCTACCTCGACTCGCTCCTCGCGCGCAGCGTCCACGCGCTCGAGATGTCCAACGCTCTCCTCCAATCCTCTATGTCCACCCAGACGAGCCTCTCTGCTGTGCTCGCAGATGATGCTGTCGCGGACCGCTCCCTCGAGCGCCGCGCGCAGGCCTTGACGTCCCGCATACAGAGCAATCGTGATCTGCACGACTCGTGGCTCCAGGACCTCGACTCTATCTCCCGCGGCGTCGAAGGCCTCGTACGCGGAGAGGACGATGATAGTGCTGTTGATGAGAGATTGAATGACGACGAAGATCATCGCGCACGGCTACCACCGCCGGAGCCGATCTCCCAGAGTTTACCCACAGGCGGGCTGTCTGAGCGCATCCAGCGGCGACAGGGCAGACGGGCGTCGCAGGACTTCCGCCAGGCGTCGAGTTCGTCAGGCGCGAGCCTCCAGTTGTCAGCGCACGACCGCAGTGCGTTCATCGCGCCTGCTCCTCGCGCTATCACCATGTACGTCGACTCGTCGGAGGCTGCGGACGCTATCGCGCTACCGTCGACGCTCGGAGTACGACCTACCTCGCGGCCTCCACCGACACCGCTGCCCGCCCAAACGTCGTTCTCGGCTGCGAGGACATCGGAGCCGGAGCCACCGCCACCAGCCGCGGAGGAGCCATCGCGCAGGGTAGTGGACATGCTCGCGTCGTTCGTTATGCCCCGGCCGGGCGCTGCAACGACATCGAACTCGGCCTCGTCCGTCTCGTCCTCCCCGTCGTCTTCTTCGGTGCTGCGCCGCCGCGACTCGAGCAGCAGCTCGATGACGATCAAGAGGCACCGGCCCTCGAAATCGCCTCCGCCGGCCCTGCAGATCGACACACCGTCCATGTCCGCATCGACGTCCAGTGCGTCGGGCAGCAGTTTGCGCTCGCGGTCGCTTACCCCAAGTCGAGGCTCACCAGTCGTGCGCCAGCCGCGCCCGCTCACTCCGCCTATCGAGGAGCTCTCGACGTCCTCGACCTCGTCCGACTCGCACACGCTGCACGTAGATCGCACCGTTGAGTCTCTGCGGCAGATCTTGGAGAGGCAGCAGCAGCGCGCCGCGGCCACAACTTCCTCGAAGGCATCGTCAACGACCGCGCCTACCCTCCCGCGTCCTGCACTCTTGTCGCCCCCCGCAGTCGCTCCGACATCAGGCACATCTAACGCGACCGCATCTGTCTCGCGGCTGTTTACCAAGGCGCGGCATACAACCTCGACTCGACCTCCTTCACCGCCGAAGCAATCGTCCATGAAGGGCCGCTCAGCACCCTCGACGCCCATCACATCCGCGACGCCTACGATCCCCGCCTCCCCTCATCCTGCACCATCCCCATCCCCCTCGTTGCTCAACGTACCAGACGTATTCGGAGGTATGTTCGCAGGCGCTCGGAGCCGTCCCCCATCCTCCGGCGCGTCCACGCCCAAACGCATCTCGTTCGCCGAGCCCCTGGAGCCATACTCGAGCTCGCGCGCGGGCCGAGACGGCGCGTCTGGGTCATCGAGCATGGGCCCGTCTGCCTTTGCGCGGTTCCGGTTCCGGTCGTCCGGGGGAGACGGGGATAAGGCGCGCGGGAGGAGCACGGCGACGAGGGCGAGGCGGAAAGGGAAGGGGAAGGCGCGCGCGAGGAGCACAGATGGCGCTGATCAGGGAGGGAGTGGGAGCGACGAGGAGAAGGCGGGGTGGTGGGCGAGCTGGTTGCTCGGGACCGGAAGTGGGAGCGGGGCGCGGGCGCGCTCGGAGGAGCGGTATGGGACGGTGTCGAGGGGTGCGGCGGGTATGAGTGCGGGGCTTGGGGTGGGCACGGGGGCGTGGGCGATGCGCCCGGGCTTTGGGAGTAGCTTGGAGGAGTGGGGGGCGTAGCTGTCTTGGGCTTTGCGCCGTAGAGGCGAGGATAGAGGCTAGGGGTTGTTGCGGTGATCATGGTGGTTTCGAGAGGTGAGCGCCGTCTCATGGGTTTGTTTTTTACAGTCTAACAGTCGTTCGACAGCAGCATATACAGACCGACGATGGTATCGGACGGAACTGGATCGTACCACGGATAGTCGGATAGCCGGAAGCTGGATAACTTATACCTTAACGCAACCGTCACGACTTGCCTTTCTCTCTCTTCTCTCACTCACTTTATCGCTTTTCTCGCGCTTGTTTGTCTTGAATACTAATGATCACGCTCGCTCACGACCGCCATCTATCTCCCTATCTATCCATCCTCTCTACCATCCCCATCCCCATCCTCATCCTCATCCCTCCCTTCCTCTCAATCTCCCTTCTGCTCTTCTCTCGCCGTTACACCGGTCCACTCCTTGTTCAAGTCTCATATCAACTATCTCCCGAGCATGCCATGCATATAGCATCCCACATTTCGCACACATTCCATCCTACCTATCCTCCCGCCTGTCTTGTATTCTACACAACACAGCAAACAGCAAATCGCCCTCTTCTATCTCCCTTCCGGTGCGCCGCCTCCGTCAACACCACCAGTCGTTACATGATACCCCACCACATCGCATAAATTGCAACCGTTCCTTTAGCATCCGCTTCTACTTTCATCCCCTGCTGATTCTGAACCCTCCATACCGCCTCCTGAACATTCCGAATCCGACTTGCCCCCTGTTTACAGCATAACGCAGATACTATCAATGCATGTAGAGTAGTCACCGCACACGCACGCTCGCTAGCTGGTCATGGCTCACATGTCAATGCACTGTATTCTTTCTCAGCTATAGCCACAGGGATACCCTAAGTGGAAATCAAAGTTGAAGGAACGTAGGAATCACATCGGCTTGCAACCGCTCACTCGAACTCCTCTCGCCCACTAGAACTCGCAGCAACCTCCCCGAGCTAGTCCTGAAAGCGCTTGTAGCCAGGCATGGGCCTGTAATACCAGGGAGTCTCTGGTTTCAGCGGCTCGTATTGCGCCATGACACCTGCATAGTCATCTAGCAGGTGGCCAACCCAATGAGCAGTCGGCCGGAGGATTGCAAGCTCTCTGCTGCCAATAGAGAGAGAGCTTACCGTGGAGCTTCTGGCGCAGTTCTAGCCATTCTCCGGTCTTCTCTGTCAGGATGGCGGCCACCTCCAAGCGCACGCACTGAGAGCGTTGTCAGTGCTAAGACATCTCGGATTCCTGCTAGTGGGAACATGATCAGCAATACTTGCCTCGACCATTTGAGCAGGCTGCTTCACGCCCTATGCGACGACCGTCTTTCCGGCCGCATGGCACTTGTCTACAAACCTAGGCAGAAGAATCAGCACGTCTGTGACTGCCTCTCACGCCTCGAAGCCAGTATACCGGTCGGCGCCGCACGCGCGCACACATACACATACTCACTTCCTCCCCTCAAATCTCAACACCGGATAGTCGATCGCGAATACCATGCACTCATCCCAAAAGTTCCGCTCGCCGATCATCGTGCCCCACCCGACGTACGCGCGCGGGCAGCGCGGCAGGGTCGCTTTGGCGTACTTGATGTCGAGCTGGGACCAGAAGCCGAGCAGGACGCGCGGCGCGAGCTGGGCCTCCCAGTCGGGGCCTCCGTGTGCGGCGAGTGCGGCGCGGAGGTTTTCGAAGAGCTCGGAGACTCTTTGGGCGATTCTGAGGTTGACGAGGAGCGTGATGTGTTGATGCTCGGGCTACGCAACGTACCGGCGTATCCAGCGTTCGTTCATCGCGGTTTGGGGAGGTGTTGTGGAGATGCAGATGAGGAGACCGTTGTGAGGCTCGGGACGCAATCGTACCGTACCTTCGCCAGGAGCGCTACTAACTCTGAAAACGTTGCCAGTGGTTGTTGGGGGCTCCTGCGTCGTCCTGACATGCGCTAATCCACCCTGCCCGTACCAATAATGGTCTGCAACTACACCTGAGTGATAGCGCCAGTCAGGGGTGCGAGCTGCCTAGGTTGAAAATCATAGCATACCTGTACCAGTCGTAACCCCCTTGAGGTCTGCAAGTTCGCATTGGCACAGGTCTTCTACAGTATCTGAGGACATCATCTGACACCTACTCGGAAGATAGGCGTGGATGATTTACAGGAAACGATACTAGTGGCTGCGGATCCCAAGTAGCGGTGATTCAGAGTTGGTGATGCCTTCAGATGACAGACTGCGGTACCTCTAGCTTGTCCGACTGCGCAACTCGGCCTGTGGGCAGTTTTGAATGTCTATCATGGTCTATCTTGGCAGAACACATCTGGTGTGCATCTGCATCTAGTTGCTGATAGGGTGTACCATGTACGGAGTGTCATCATCCATACTCCAAAGGGGAAAGACGAGGTGTGAAGTGCCAGTGAAAGATCATGACTAGTAGATTCCTAGTTCAGGACTATAGAACGTTTTGGGCTCCGATTAAACACTATAGAGTATCGTATAAGTCAAGGTTGTTACTAAGCGAATTATCCGGAGAAGCTGGGTTCCGACCCTGAACCTGCTTGAAGCCGTATCCGCGCTGGCAACGGATATGTAGTCCTAGTCGACTTCCAAGCCTGTTTGAGCAAGGAATGCGAGGCACCGCCCCTCGTGGCTCAACTCGAGATTACTACTACGCTCTCCGCATGGGGTCATGACACCGATGCGCAAGCGCTTAACCGCTATACTCGTGCGCCAGGAGATCAGTCGTACTAGAACGGCTTCAACGCAATGCCGTAGAATGCGACACTCGATGCAAGGACCTTTTTCAGCATGCAAGTCGTCCAATCAATCGTCATGGCAATTGGCGGTACTACTTATGGGCTGAACGCTAGACGATCATGTCATAGCGCCACGACGGTCCCGTGTTAAACTCGTTGTAACGATCTCAACATCTGTCACTCTACTGACCATCTTCTAGGGCCCATACAATACACACACACCTCGCCAGCCTCTCGTTGCGCGGATTATCTGTCAGTGACAAGCAAGCACCTGTAGACCGGTCGCAAGCATCCACTGTTGTCCTGTATCGAAACTGTCAAACCACGAATAGTGACAGAATCATACAGTATCCACGGCACTTGATGATGGTCGAGACGCTCGCAAACACTTCGCTTCTCCTCGTGTCTTGTTGATCCAATTGTGTTGTTTGAACGGTTCTGGCCGACATGGTCGGTTTCATGCTGCTGATCCCTGCAGGACGTATCCGACTACTGTCCGACCGGCGGGAAGATCAAACGACGGAAAGGGTCTTATAGCTATTTTCTCCTTGGAGTACTAACGACGGGCAGCAACGGTTCAGGGATACAAGCTTTTCACCAATTTACTTACTTTCGCCATCTCTGGTCCGCTTGGGCTCAAGTGATGCATCCAAGGGACTGGGATTTCGCTGCTATCCCAACGCTGCTGGCTGGCGTCCTACAAAACCCCTCAGGCCTCCCTTTTCTCAGTAAGTCCTTGGCTTGCCCCCCTGCTAGTCTTACCCTGCGGATACCTTCCAGACGACAGTCATCAATGTCGATCTGCGAGAACACGGTTCAAGTCGACGATTTCGAGCCAAGTATCGTGTACTCGGGTCCGTGGCAGGCATTCCATGACAAGACATATGGCATCAATGGGACGGGGCACGTCGCCACGCGCACAGGGCTCAGCGCAAACTTCAAATTCAATGGTACGTCAGACCTGTCTCACGCTTCAGCTTCCAGCTCTCCGTATATCTAAGTCGAGGGCGTGGTGCTGACGTCCGTCTGCCCAGGCTCATGCCTCATAGTCAAAGGGATCGTCGGTGTAGGCGGGACTAGGCCGATGCCCCCAACGACGTTCATTTTGGATGGAAACTTCGAGCAAATTAACACTTCTGCTACCATCGGAGAACCGTTCTCCTTAGCATCCCAGTACGCGTCTGCGGTGTTGTACGCTGCTAGCACTATGACCGAGGGCCCGCACGAACTCATCATCACAAATCTTGACGGGAACGACAAGACTCCACTCGTCTTGGATGCATTCTTTTACACTCCGTTAGAACCCCAGCGAGAGTCGTTCAACACGACCGCTTCGTCCAGTAGGTCCAGTGCGATGTCTTCAATAATCACAAGCTCACGGGTGTGGCATGCGCATCAGGCACGATAATCACAACGTCCGTCTCTCACTGGCAGCCTTCTCCCGCTGACACATCCTCATCAATACCCTCGCATTCGGTCTCACCCATCTCCTCCTCTAGCTCGCCACCCCACTCCAAGACGCTGGCGATTGTCGGTGGAGTCATAGGGGCTATCTGTTTCCTCTTGCTCGTCATCTTCGGCTACGTCGCATGGAGGCGCTTGTCCCGTAGGCACAGAAACGAAGATCACGTAGTGTCCGGTGCGCACCGCTCCAATCTCAGTGGTTATCCAGGTTCTGATCCGCCCGACCGTATGCGTCTCTCACGTAGATGTCCGTCCGTTCGCCTCGTGGCATGTAGACGACCTTCCAGTACAGACACACACATACATACAGACACAGATACAGGTGCGAGCACCGGATACTTCTCCGGTCATTGCAGCCGGTGGCAACATGTCTCCGTCTGGCCCAGAACCTGCAGCAGCAAGCACAAGGAGGAAACAGACGTTCACGCTGCAGCCCAACGTGTCCGCCGGGTCCGTGTCCAGCCCTGCACACCGCCACGCCCCGCCGCCTGAGGCAGGTTCGAGTGCGCTGCAGCAAGCACCCACCCCAGTTCACTACGAGCATGTACAAGCCGCTGGAAGCCCGAGTCCCCCTAGTCCCCCTAGTCCACGGCGGAACTGGCTACCCCAGATCGAGGACTGCTATGATCTAAGCGTTCAGCCACCAAAATACACGCCCTGAACTCCGCCTGCCTGTATGTCAGTGGTACCTGCAGGCTTGACTTACAAGTCACCCTTCTCGGTCCGCTGTGCGGTCCGTGCCCGCAAGGCTCATCGTCCATGCCCACACGCTGTCTCCGCTTGTCTCCGCCGGCTTACTACCGTCCATTCCCTCGAATCCTTTGGGTCTTCCTATGTTCCCTCGCTGTGCTAGAAATTGGTCAACGCTACGTTCCCCAACTTGCTTGGTTTTCTTCGTTCGTTAATATACTACTATCATTCTCTGCAGTACCATGCCTTTACCATGACTCAGTGTCGCTAGCTACCGCTTGCAATTAATCGTGAACCTCCGGAATGTCCGCGCTGCACTGGCAACACCTCAGCATATCACCATCCACACAAGCTATCAGTAGCAAGTGAGCGCGGTAGACCAGTGGCGGGGAAAACGATCTTCGTGGAACGGGATTGTTATCTGACAAAATCAGGCGGAATCAGTCAGTGCACGCAGCACATGTTTACCGGCTCAGGCTTTATCTAGTGTCGTAAGCCTGGTCCTCCTTGATCCACACACCATGTTGTTTGCGGGCGTTTACGACGGTGGTGAGCGGTTTCGGTGGTTTCACCTTGCTGATCCCGACCGCTACCCGGCAGGGGCGATCAATCGACGGGAAATGGTCTTCTAGTTGATTTCTCCGTTGCGTAATGGCAACGGACAGGGACGGTGAGGGCGCGGGCGCGGGCAGACAAGCTTCTCACCGAGTTACTCATCCTTGCTCCCTCTGGTCCGACTGGGCCACAGTGCATCTGGGAGTCTACGCGACATCCTGCTGCTGCTACCGCGAAGCCACTTCCAGGCTTCTCAGACGACTCTTCTCAACTGAGAGCACCACTTCTCTGGCTTGTACTCGGAGGCCTACTAGCCTGATCTTGCGGATACGCTCCGGACGACAGTTACCGCAAGAGAGATCAATGTCGATCTGCGAGAACAGCGTGCAAGTCGACGATTTTGACCCCAATATCGTGTACTCCGGGCCCTGGCAGGCGTTCCATGACCAGACATACGGTTACAACGGGACGCGACACGTCGCGACGCGTACGGGGCTCAGCGCGAACTTCAAATTCAACGGTATGTCCATCTTACATACCCCATTCCCTGACCTAATCAGCGATCCTGAGTACTGACTTCCGTTTGCCCAGGCTCATGCCTCATAGTTCAGGGGATAATAGGAGCGGGCGGGAGCGTCCCGATGCCCCCGACGACGTTCATCCTCGACGGACACTTCACGCAAGTGAACACCTCCGTCACAATCGGAGAGCCATTCGCCAAGGCCCCGCAGTACGCGTCCGCGGTGCTGTACATCGCCACGACCATCTCGGTGGGCCCGCACGAGCTCATCATCACGAACCTCGATGGAAACGACGACACGCCGCTCATTTTGGACAAGTTTGTGTACACCCCGCTGGATAGTGATCCGCAGACCGCGTCGAACGCGTCGACTTCGTCTGGTGCGTGTTCCCAGCCCGACCTGCGTCGACGACTTGGACTAACTGCCGGTTTTGCACTCAGTCGCCCCAACATCCTCCTCTAAAACCTCTTCGAGTGTCGCATCCTCATCAGCACCATCGCATCGGACTTCGCCCGTCTCCGCCGAGTCCAGCTCGTCCTCCTCGCACTCCAAGACGCCAGCAATTGTGGGCGGGGTCGTGGGGGCCGTCTGCTTTCTCCTGCTCGCTGCTCTCGGCTATGTCGCGTGGCGAAGACGCTACACCCGGTTCTTCTTCCGCAGAGACAAGAACGGGGAGGACGTCGTATCCGGTGCGTACCCTGTCCTCGATCTCAACCACTCTACAGGTTCCTTGCTGACTGATCGTATACATGTGGTCACGCTATGTAGACATCCGTCCGTTCGCTGCATGGCGCGGAGATGCCCCTCAAGCCCAGACACAAGCCCCAAGCGATACTGCCGCCACCTCACCTGGTAATCCACCTCCGACGTCTGGTACACCAGTCACAGGCCCGAGGGAAAAGCAGCTGTTCACACTCCAGCCGAACGCGTCCGCCCAGCTCGCATCCGGCTCTGCACACGGCGGCACGCCGCCATCTGAGCCAAGTTCGAGTGCTCTGCAACAAGCAGCTCCACCTGTTGCCTATGGGCACGCTGGCGCCGGGCCACAGCATGATTGGCCACCTCCGATCGAGGACTTCTACGACCCCAAAGCCCTGCCGCCAGAGTACACGCCCTAGACCTGATCTTTTCATCAATCGACCGCCTTGCTGTATATCCTACCCATACTACGCACGCTCAGGCTGCTTCCGTTCGCCCTTGTCCCATCCACATTCATTCGTCCCCTCTCCTCGGATTTCCACACATTCTCTCCTCCATCTTTGGTTTGCACATACTTCCTAAGTTTGGCTTCCAGCACTCACTCGTTCGTTACTAGTACTGTACCACTATCGTTGTCTCCCGCCAGGTGTTACTAATAGCCAGTCGTAGCTCACGGAGTATCACGAAAGTGGCCTCAACACGGGTCCGCAAGTTATGATGAAGCAGCAGAACGATGCAGAGAATGGTGCAGCGAAGGGTCAATGTACACGGCAAGTACAACGCATTACATCTGGAAAGACGCTAGTAAGTATGTAGGTGAATAGACGGGAGAGCGCGGGCGATTATCCAAGGACGAGAAAACTCGACTCTAGGGGATGGCGACACAGGTATGTAGGTGATAGTGGTAGTGGTAGGGCGAAGGGATAGCTCTATGGGTGAGGCAGTCGGGACGCGGAGTCGATAGCGGATGACGAATGAGGTGCGGAAATGGGAGAGACGACATAAAACCCAGCACGAAGCCCCAGAAAGTAAGATGCGAGGAGTACGAAGGTAGAAGGGAAGAGCAGTGAGACGGGAAAAAGCGACAGAGTGGTGACGACGGAATCTTCTATGCGCGAATCAAAGAGAAATGCGTCTAATCAAGAAACGGGGAGAAGAGAATTTGAAAGGTGCACGTTCCAGAGGCCCATGGGATTTCGAGCTCAAGCCTCGGCGGCAGACACGACGGACGCGACGCGCGTCACCTCGGTGGAGTCGATCTTGCGGAACGGCCCAGCGTAGCCCTCCAGGTAGCTGTGATCCCGGCGGCGCGACACGAACTGGATCGGGGTGTAGAACTCGAGCGTCGTCCAGTAGAACATCCGGCTGTGCTGCGCCGCAATCTTGTCGTAGTCGACTGTGAAAGGAAAGGCACATTGTCAGCGGCCGTCTGCAGCGGAAACGAGCCTGCGGAGGTACCTTCGAGAGCGGAACGGAGGTCTAGCCAGGTCTTGGTCGTGTCGGTAATGATCACGTCGATACCCCACCGGACGGCCTGTCGAACAGAGTGTCAGTGCCATGAAGCTAGCTGGCGTGAATGATACCGACCTCGACCATGTGCTCGGGGTCGTTAACGGTCCACGCCATGACGCGCTTTCCGGCCTGCTTGCAGTCCTTGCGGAACTTGGCACCGTCAGCCATCGCGAGCGTCGAGAACCTGATCGAGAACACGTCGCAGCTGTCCCAGAAGTACTTGCGCGCGACAGCGATGTCCTGGCCAATGTACGAGCGGCGGCAGTAGGGCAGGTGCGCCTTCGCGTGCGGGAGGAAGCTCGGGTGCCAGAGCCCAAGCAGGATACGAGGCGCGAGCGTGGTCTCCCACTCAGGCTGCGAGGAGATGATCTTGTGCATGAGCCGGAAGAGGTGGGCGGGCTTGTTCTGGACCTTCACGTCGACGTTGAACTTGACATGTTGGTTCTCAGGCTGTGGAATGGGAAATGAGCTGGCTAAGATGCTGAAAGTTGGAGGACGCGAGCGTACCCGCATAAGCAAGTTGATGGTCTCCTCAAAAGTAGCAAGAGGCTGCTTAGGCTCCTTGACGGTACGGAGCTGCTGAAGGCCGCCCTCGCCATGCCAAAGTCTCTCCCTGATAAGCCCTACAATACAGGAGTGTCAGCGACCACTGAGACGGCGTGGGCATTTATCCTACCTGTTCCGTCCGTGACCCGGTCGACAGCTGTGTGAGAAAAGCACGCGCGCGTCAGACCCGAGGTGCCAGCGCACAACGCTGGAATGGCGACTCACAAGGGTCGTGGAACATGACGACGACATCGTCTACAGATACGTGGACGTCTGCTTACGATGGTTACGGGCTGCAACAGGGAAACGGGAACACGGGTAGTCAAATACCGCTCTCAATGCCTTCGGCGCCGTCGCGGATGGCGGCTTCGAAGCTTGCGAGCGTGTTTTCGGGGAAGGTGGCTGAGGCCTGTGAGGCGTCGGAAGGGGAGGGGACGGGTTAAGGACTAAGCACGGGAGACATCTTGGACACAGAAACACACTCCGCGGTGGCCCCAGCACTCGGGCATGGTTCTCGAGGCGATGGTGGAGGACATGGTGGCGAGCGAGGCTGCGGCGAGAGGACGGTTGCGAATAAGAAGAGAAGATCTAGAGGAAGAAATGAAAGAAGACCGCGAGAGAGAAGACCGGGGGACGCGAAGGGGTTTTATACGTGCGGCGGAGGAAAACATGCACGGAGCGGAGAAGAGGAAGAGGGGATGGGAGCGAGAAATGTAAGAATTACGAAAAATAAGCCGAGGGTGCAGAGAGAACTCCACATATAGCAAGGACCCTTTCGGTCATATCAGTCGCCAACAGCGTATTCGACGCCCTCGCCATCATACAAACATCATCCGCCCGTCCCCCTTCCCGCTGCCGACCACGCTTTCGCCGCTGAAATCCGCTCGCATGACCTCCTCGTCTCGCTCGTATCCCTCTTCCGACCAACGACGCGTCTCGCTCGTGCCTGGCGGAACATCCTCCCGGCCACGCCACCTCACACATCCCCCGTCTCTCCCAGCACGCCCGCCGCCGCAACGCCCGACAGAAGCCCTCCATCTGGCCCAGACCACCCCTCGTCCCTGCTCGAAATACCCGCGAACAGCACATGCTCTCCGGCGATCGTCGACCATGCCTCCATTCGCTTCGTAGGCGTCCCGAAACCGCCTCGGATCGCCCTCAGAACGGGCACAACAAAGCAACTGACCCTTCTACTTTGTCCTTCCCTCCCTCGGACTCCCGGGACGAACGCAGCCCAGGGGTCAAACAAGGCGCATGGCGTGCTAGTATGGGAAGTCGCGCAAGTCAACTGATCGCTCGTGGGCTTTTTGCCTTTAGCCTTCTGACTAGCTCGGGGCCATCCACTGGCCTTGGTCGTACGACCAAGACGACCACCTGGGAAGCCTTGGCCCCGGCATTCAGTTTGCTCTTCTCCGCAGTGGTGATAGCCGTTCATTTCGAGTAACGACCCCACCAAGTCTCCCCGCACTCGTGCAGCGCGCGTGTCTCGACCTCTCACACCCAGAGGTCAGAAGATGCCTCTTGCGCCCCCTTGCAGCCCTTGCTCGCCTCCGGATCTCCAGAATACTTCAAATGAGAGCCGATGGCGTCTGAGAGCAATTTCGGAGCAATTCAACAGCTCGCAAGTTCTTCTCAGCGGCTGTGTGGACAGGTATGGACTTCCCGGCAAGGGGCGCTTCATGAGAGGCCACCGCCAGGATTCGGAATCGCTGGGTGGGTCGAACTTGCTTCCACGGCCTCCCCCCATATCGTCGTAGCACCACGGTTCTGCAGTATTTCCTCTTCAGAAAATGCAACAATGTTCTCCTGCCATCGAATAGTCAAGTTCCCCGTGTTTAGCCGTTTGAGCGCGTTCAGACGTCCGTTTGCGGGCCGTGGCCACGCGCGATGACGTTCAGGATGCGTGCGAAGTCGACTTGGGGCAGCATACGCCTTGCTCTCCAGATCTGCTACCACCACCATGTCAGGCGCACGAGTAGCGATCCTCACAGGTCTGTCCAAGTCTACAACGCCTCAACGTATCCTTGTTGAGCGCATATACGCGTCTTGTAGTGAGCGATACGGCGGCGGCAGACGCGTCCGCCGACCGCTCGGGCCCGACCATCCAGAGCGTCCTCACCCAAGCGGGTTACGTCTGCAGACACCTGGTCATTGTACCCGACGACGAGATCCGCATCCGCACCGTCGTCCTCGGCTGGTGCGATCAGGGCGATATCGACTGGATCGTCACCACCGGAGGCACCGGCTTCGGCGTGCGCGATAGAACCCCAGAGGTGCGTCGATCATGAATTATGCCTTCCCCGCGAGCTCAAGGGTGTGCTTGTGTGCATATATGTACGTACGCTACGCGTGTCTGGCGTGATGGATGCCATCGACGCACTCGCGCACACAACGCCCGATTCGCCCGATCTGTGGCGATCGCGACTATAACCGCGGCCGTACTTACAGGCGATCAAGCCGCTCCTCGAGCGCGAGGCTCCAGGACTCGTGCATCTCCTTCTCTCTGCGTCTCTGCAGTCGACGCCGCTTGCAGCGCTCTCGCGTCCTGTCGCAGGTACGATCCGCCACACGCTCGTCGTCACGCTCCCGGGGAGTGTGAAGGCCGTGCAGGAGAACCTCGCCGCTCTTCTCAACGCCGGCGTGGTCAACCACGCGATCGAGCTCGTGCGTGGGGGCTCCGGGAGCACAGTCCACGCACAGCTCTCGGCGGAAGGTGTGCGCGTACCATCTGTTGCGGGCTCAGTCGTGAGCGCGAGCACCAGCGGGTTTGAGGATGCGGGCGCACATTACCACCATCATCATCACCACCACCATACCCCGCCCCAACCCAGGAGCGTTTTGTCGCATGATCCGGGCCTCCCAGGTAGGAGTTCAGCACTGAGCGAGTGTACGCACAGCAGAATGTAACGCGAACTGCCTCCTGACACAGCACATACGCGTCATCGGGAGTCGCCATACCCGCTCGTGTCGGTCGCCGAAGCGTACTTGACTATTCTGAGGGAGATTCAGCCCCTGCCTGCGCACGAGCAACCGGTGAGTAGTAGCCTGCAATGTGGAATGGAGAAGGAAATCAGGGAGAGAGCGGGAGCTGACTTACCGTGCGAGACAGGTCACGTCGAGACTCCGCGGCCATGTCATCGCGGAGGACGTCTACGCACCCCAGAATGTGCCCGCGACCCCTAGTACGAACGTCGACGGGTATGCCTTACGATGTACGTTGCTCGCCCACCAACACGTCTATCGCTCTCCTAATCTCCCTACCCCACCAGCCACCGACCTCCCAGGCATATACAAAGTGCTCAGCGCGCGCACCCACCCGCTGACCGCACCGCTCCCACCGGGCACTGTATACCGCGTGAACACTGGCGGTCCTCTGCCGGCGGGGACAGATGCAGTAATCATGGTCGAGGATACGCGTCTGCACAGCACGCAGCGCACGCCCTCGGGCGAAGAGTACGAAGAAAACGAGATCGAGACGTTGGCTCAGGTCCCGCCCGGGGAGAACGTCCGCGAAGCAGGGTCGGACGTGAGGCGGGGCGAGCTTGTGCTCGAGCGCGGTACTGTTGTGAATAGTGCCGGGGGTGAGATCGGGACGTTGGCGTTTGTAGGCAGGACGAAGGTCAGTGCGTCTGGGGCGTCTGCGAGACCTGGGGGCTCAACGCAGAGGTGCAGGTGAACGTGATCAGGAAGCCGGTGGTCGCGCTCTTGAGTACAGGGAACGAGCTCCTCGATCTGCAGTCACCGCATCCACTTCCTGGTGACGGCTGGGGAGGCATATGGGACACGAACCGTCCGTCCTTACAAGCCGCCATAGAAGGCCTCGGGTACGAGGTCATCGATCTCGGCATTGTGCCAGACAGGTATGCTCTCCCTGTTCCATACACTCTGCCGTTCGCGCTACTCACTAGTCTTGCAGCCTCGAAGCGCACGTCGCCGTCCTCACCCGAGGGCTCGAGTCAGCCGACCTACTCCTCACCACGGGCGGCACGTCCATGGGCGTCGGCGACCTGCTCAAGCCCGTCATCGAACGTCACTTGAACGGCACGGTCCATTTCGGGCGCGTCAAAGTGAAGCCCGGGAAGCCCACGACGTTCGCGACGATCCCGACGCCCGGGGGCAGGAACGAGCGCGTGCCGATCTTCGCGCTGCCCGGGAACCCCGCGAGCGCGCTGGTCATGTTCCATGTGTTCGTCATCGCCGCGCTGAGGAAGCTTGGCGGATGGCCGGAGGCGAGGTGTCGGCTGCCTAGCGTGCGCGTCCAGGTGAGTATGCAATTTTAGGCGGTCCTGTCGGTGGAAGAAGGCGGTTAGTGCTGGGTACTGAGCGTTTGGCATTGGCAGATTCAAGAGACGATGCGGCTAGACCCTCGCCCGGAATACCACCGTGCGATTATCAGAGCCAGCGTATCTGGGTTCAAGGCGTACAGCACGGGCGGGCAGCGGTCCAGCAGAGTTGCCAGCCTCAAGGGCGCGAACGGCTTGGTCGCGCTGCCTGCACGAGGCGAGAAGGGCCCGAGCAGGTTGGAGATCGGGGACGTCGTCGAGGCGATCATGATCGGGGAGATGCAGATGGAGTAGGCGGCAAACGGCGGACGCGACGTTAACAGAGTACCATCTGGGAGCTGAGAAACGGAATAATAGAGGCTAGCGGTACACTACCGTGTTGTACAACAGGAAAAGTCGGACTGTGCTCAAGGACTGGGATATCATGTCGGAGGTATCATCGCAATCGTCGTCACTTCTTCATCGACGACAGCTCCTGTCGTTGTTGGGAAACATCAGATGTGTGGAGGTATGAAGAAAGGTGAAGTTACCATAGCGTCGACTTCGGCCTGTAGCGCAGCCAGCTCTTCCTCGAGCTTCTGCCGCTGCCGCGTCAGCATCTGCATCCGTCGTACGTCCAGCTTGTTCATCCCGGCCGTATTCGCCGCTGCCCTCGAGGTAGGGCGCGATTGTGATGCCTCGACCTAGGGTCATGTTTAATAAGCCGAATTAAAGCAAACATTGAGACTGGAACGGACCTTGGCTTGCAGCATATTCTCCCTCTTGAGCAGGATCTGCAGGCCTTTCTCGGCGCGAGAGAGCAGTTCGTTGATCTGCGGCTCGATCTCGTCGCTCAGGTCCGCTTTGTACCTGCGCACGGTACTCTCGTCTACAAGCAGAAACACCTAGCAGTCCAGCCAGTGAGTTATGACTCCAATGGATGCACGGCACGCGTAAGACGTACTCGTTCGCTTGCAAGAACTTTGCTGATTCGAGGGAGGTCGTACGTCCCTTGACGAATCAACTCCTGCGCTTCGTATGCCTATAGAGCAAGCCATTACAATCAGCAAGTACTACATATGGCATTCGTATTCAAGAGACGCACCTCGTCGCAGCAGTCCTCCATTGCCATCACGCATTCCTGGAGGTAAGGGCTGCATGTTGCGTTCGTGTCGATGGTCCTGTAGAGGTCAGGGTTTCCGGGAAAGACAGAGTCTCTCGGACCCAGACGTGGGTGCACCGAAAGGCGCGAGACCCTATGGCTTTTGTCCATGCTCTAATTTCCCGGATCGCGGCCAAATACTAGCTCTGTACCCAACCACCGGGCTCGCGTTCTTGAATGAGTGCCGGGCGTCTCAGGAGACGCGTCTGTGGCTGCCCACCCGCAAGCCAAACATCGCCACCCCCGATTCAAACTCCGCCAAGCGTCCCACTATAAGAACGCCGATTTTCGCAACCGTCGCTTTTCCCTCAGTGTCCAGCCCAACCTCCGAAGCGTCAGCCCACCCGCCCCGTGCGCGTGGGCGCAGGCGTTCACTCGCCTGTTGACGTCGTTCACAGTTGGCGGAGCGAGGCGTCCCTCTCGGGGGGCGCTCACAAGAGCGAGCGTCGTGGGCCTGCTCCCCCTCGCCAACGGCTGAGTCCGCCTGCCCGCAAGGATGGGTGTTGATTCGCCGGAGGGGTCGATGTGGGTTCGCGGTGCGGCGTTATATTCCTGTACTTTCCGTACATCCTCGTCTCCGGACGGGGTGCCACTATGTGGCCGTGACGGTTTGGTGAAACCATAACGCAGACATCCACATACCTGTTGTAGCATAGTCGAAGCAATCTTAGCTGACATCGTCCTTGCCCAACTTCGATGATCCCTACATATATGGCACAGCTATTTCCGTAATGCAAGTGAGTCTTACGCCGTTGTGGATTGTTTGGAAGTTGCAGAACGTTGCATCTAGTTCTCGAAGTTGACGACTGTAGTATGGTGAGTGGTCCAAGGTGCCGGTGGTATACTTGTGCAAGACTGCCATAGCCAGTGAGAAGAGCCCAGGCACTGGAAGAACCCAACTATGCCCCTATAACAAAGAAATTACATATCTCTCTACCATCTACAGCTACGGCCTCCTTCCCGGACTCCGCTCGTCCTCATCATCACTGCCCACATCGAAAATAGCCTCCCCCTCAGAAGACGACGATCCCGCCTTCTCCTTCCCCTTCCTCGATCTGAACCGTCCACCGTTGTCATCCTGGTCCTCTCGCACGGACGTCGTAAGAGGGATGTTCTCCTCGCGCGAGGAGAACGGGAGCCCGCGGAGAGAGATGTTGCGTCGTCGGGAGCGCCACCAGAGGAATGCGCCGACGAGGACGGCGATGAGCACGAGGACGAGCGCGGCTGAGCCTGCGTTGTAGTACGCTACGTACATCCACCCACCAAACACGTCAGCTATTAACCCACAGAAATACAGAGGAGACGGCACGACGCACCTTCCCACATCGCCTTGTCCTGCTCTGGGGTCTTGCTCGGGGCAGGCGTGCTCGTGGGGACGTCGTCGAGTAGCGCGGGGAGCGGCTTCGCGTCGTCGCCGACCGCGCTCGGGATGCGCGCGGAGCCGTCCATGATCGCGCTGAAGTTCACGCCCATGAAGCGCAGGATCATGTCGTGGCTCACGTGCGGGACGTCAAAGCCCACCATGTGCGACGCGTTGAAGATCTTACGTGAGGTGAAGGAGGGGGCGTTAGGAAGCGTGGTTGGGCAGAAGGATATGAGGTCTGACCTTGACGTAGGTCAGGTTGCGGGAGTTGACCCACGTCCCGGCGAGGTTGCCGTCGACCGTCCACGACTGCGTCTGTACTTTCTATAATTCCACCACGCCCCACTGTCAGCACGACCGTCTCCACCAGCAGCATGCTACACTTACTCCAAGACCGGTCTCTCCATTCCAGTGCATCGCCTGGATCATGCTCTCAATGCCGACGTAGTTGCAGATGAGGTCCTGATCGCCCACGAAGAGCATGACCGGAATGCGCTCGAGCACGCGTGGGAGGACGGTGATGGACGAGTTGGACTTGCGCGTCGAGAATTCCGAGTGCACGCGGCTCTTGCATTCTACCCACGTACCAGGCACGTTGGACGCATGGATGGCAGAGACAACGTCTCTCCGCTGAATCGAGTGCTTTAGCATGATGCGAATCTGCACAGACTGGGTGACGTACCGCTAGGTATTTGTAGACATCGTCGAGGTCCGGCGGCCAGTTCATCCCACACAATGGTACATTGTCTTCCAGCCGCACATCATAGATATTGGTGCACATCTCCGTACCATTTACCCTGGAACAACAAAACGTTAGCTGCAATCCAACACGCACAGACTAGAAGAGATGGCTCACAAGTGATTCCTGCCTGAGGTAACCGTCATCATGACATTTTCGCAAATGTCGACGTGCACAGGCTCAACATTGGTGAATGTGTCCAACGCCTCCATACACTGGTCTGTAATCTCCTTGCCGTTCTTATATGCCTGGAAGCAGCAACATATGTCTCGCAACCACGAACCTGGGCAGGCGATTAACTTACCTCCGAGCCGGTCTCGACGATGCCATGTTTGACCGCGTAGTCTAGGTATGAAGGATATTGCCTGCGCGCGTCTGTCCAGCCGTTCCCTATTGCAACGCCCTTCAATGGTATCTTTAGGTTGGAGCTGAGAATAGCGTCCGCAAAGTATGGTATATATTGGCCCGCGAAACTCTCGCCCGCAATGTAGGCCTATTAATAGTGAGCCCACAGCACTGGTAACAGTGAGAGAAGAGATGGCTGCTCACGTCGACGTTTTCGTACTCGGGGAAGACCTTGTAGAAATTGCGTAGGAATTCTACAAAGTGCGCAGAGGCCTGTGGTAGTCACTACGCAGTACATGCGACGTAGAGGGCGGCAGACTTACTTCGGGAAGTTCATGGTCGTATCTATTTGAGGGCGCATACGAGAAACCTGTTCCCGCGGGCTGGTCAACTGCAATAATGTTAGTTCCCAAACGACGGCGCGTGTTACCCGCTGTCGGTTGCTTACTGAAGACCACTGTGGCATACTCCTCCCAGCCTCCTTGGACGGTCTTCAAGCCACCTTTGCCATCTACTCGCCATGGCCCGATCTCCATCATGAGACCGTCGAACGAAGAACACCCTGGACCACCCTGACAAGGTCTGAGTACCGACGCGCTTGTGGACGCGTACCAGAAGTGGACTTACATTGAGCCAGAATATTATCCGCTCCTTGTCGGCCGTGCGGCGCGCCTTGACCATGAAGAAGTACAAGTGCGGGGTGACATCGGTCGGCTCTGCCGTGCCCGCACCGGGGTCGGACGAGAGATGGCCTGCGTACATGCGCAGTGGACGATCCTCGTCCTGGTGGAGGTCCGGCAGATGTGGAACATAGAATGATGCCGCGGAGGGTACTACAAACGCCCAGATAGACCTGGCTCAGTGCTGCCGGAGCGTACAGGTATCAGAGTAGGTCGCTCACCATCTGTGGGTGCTGCGTAACTAGAGGGGGAATAGAGTAACGGTGTGAGGAGAACGGAGAGCAGGTGTGCGGGGAAGAAGGCGCGCATGGGGGGACGGTACGTGGTCCTCCGCGGAGGAGGCCTTGATTCGGAATGAACGCCAAAGACGAAAGAAGGTGGCGGATGAAGTGCAAGAGACAGCGCAGGCCCTGCAGGTCACAGTCAAGGAGACTCCGAGCCTTGTGAGGTGGAGAGAGGGCGGAAGGATGTGAGCGGCGTTGAGAGCGATGGTGTGCAATAATGCCTGTTCCTGGCTGTACTCTATGCAGCCATCAATAGCCCAGCTGCGCATCCCGTTACGACCTGAGGTTTTGGTCTGTTATGTCCTCTTATGGGCATGTCATTTCCAAATGTCGGTTTACGGGGACGGGTCGACCACAGACTTTCCCGTCTCGACTCTGCAATCCGTGAAATACACTACAGACAACCTCATGCAGCTTGGCTCCAGCCTCCAGCTCACAAGGTACATCGCGACATCCTCCAAGGTCCGGTTCATATCAAGACCCCACACCGCGCAATCAGGGAAAATTATTCGGACGTGTTGACAATACCATGAATCAGGCACGCTTATCTCCTGTTCCCACCGCGCGATTCAGATGGCCCATGGCGCGCGCGCCCCGCCGCGTATAGGCTCTCACTTCGCTCTCCTCCTGGCTCCAGCACCTCTACCACCACCCCAATAGGTCCACACTCCGTCGGTGCTGCTGTCGCCAGGCGGTTTTCATACTACCAGGGCTGTGTAGCTATAGGTAGCAAATCTCGGCGAAGGTACACCTACACAAGACCGGCATCCTCAGAACCGACCATCACTCGCTGCACACGACTGCACGACCATGAAGCTCTCCTCGCTCTTCCTCCCGACACTCCTGTGTGCCGCCTCTGCCAGCGCACAATACTTCTCTGCAGGATGGTCCCCAGGCCAGCCCGTCCCCCCGCCGAGCCGCAAGGCGTACCCCCGCAAGGCCAAGCGCAAGCCGCATACGACCGCGCGCCCACCGCCGCCGCCGCCGCCGCCGCCTCCACACCTGAATACACGTCAACGCCCCCTGCGAGCGGAGGTGCCGCCAGCGGGCTCGGGGCGCTCACCTCGCTCTTCGACGTGAACCGGCTGCTCACGTCGGGTCCTGTCGCGTCGCTCTTCGGGCGGCTCGGGCTGAACATCACCGACGCGGTCTCGCGGAGCGCGGCGTCGCCGTGGGACCCGCGCATCCCGCTGCTCTCGGACGAGAACTTTGAGGAGATCGTTGTGCGCGAGGTGCTGACGGAGGAGGAGGAAAGGGAGCGCGTTTGGTTCATCATCGTGTCCGTCACTGCGGGCGGGCAGAACAACGCGCTGTCGCAGATGGTCGACCAGAGCTTTGATGAGGCGTATAATCGGACGGTCATTGCGGGCGACCTGCCCAATGTGCGCTGGGGCCGGATTGACTACCTCAATGTCACGTATCTCACCACCAAGTGGTCCATCTGGACGTACGTGTCCTCTCTTTGCCGCAGTGTCTGCAGAGCACTGACTGTGGACTCGTTCATCGAATGCAGAGGGCCGTATCTCATAGTACTCCAGGACAGAGGGCAGACCCTCCGCTTCTACAAGGCAGATCGCGTACGGGTCACTCCTGAGCTCCTTCGCGAGCTGCTCACCGAGGAGCTCTGGCGCAATACTGAACCATGGAAGACGAACTTCGCCCCCGGTGGCAAACGGTGCGTCTCACATATCTTACCTTCGTTCTCGGACGCTGACGCTGAACGTGCTGCGGCCAATACAGGGAATGGGTCATGCACTACTACGCCCTCGGGCTCAAGCGCGTCTTTGACTTCGTGAACCGCTTCCCGCGCTGGATGCTCATGATCGCGTCTGGAGCCGTTGCTAGCGTCGTGATGCGCTTGCTCCACAGCAACCCTGCGGCAGAAGTCCCTCCCCAGCTCCAGCCTGAACCCACGGATGACCAGAAGACGGTTGTAAGCCAGGGCAGCGCGACGGCTGTCGCAAGCACGGCGACGGTAGCGGGTGCGAGTACGAATGCGAGCCCTAGCAAGGCGAAAAGGCAGCGCAAGAACGCGAAGAAGTAAAATGCGCGCACTCGGGGGGCTGTTCATGTAACTTATACCTGAAGTGCCTGTTGGGTATGTATGGGTGGGAATGAGGGTTGGCGGGATATGAGCATGCACTGTTGTAATATGGCCGTCGTTAATATCTATACGGTTTACTTGGCACGTCAAGTATGAGTGGTCCGGTATGACTAGAGCGGTGGAAATGCTAGAGGGATAATCTACAGTGCGGATCATGCAAGAATGAAGCCCGAAAGGATCGCAGAGAACTGGATTTCTGCTCATTAAGTCTCCTTGAACGGATACTCGAACGCAGGCTGGTCCTTCCTGCGCCAGAGCTTCTTCCTGCACACTCAATCAGCAAACCCGAGTCTATTTAGAGGAGAGGGCACAACGACGCACTTCTTCTTGGTCCGGACGTCCTCGACGAAGACCTCTACGCAGTACTTGGACTTGAACTCGCGGATGAAGCGCGGGTCCCAGAGCTCGCTCGCGATGCCAAGGTCTTTGCAACAGCGCATGAGGGCGTTGCTCTTGCACGCCTCGGTGGCGGTCGGGATGCCGTTCGGGTCAAAGTACTCTTGTTCCCCACGAGCGATGGCGACCAGTCTACGCAAGTGTGATGAACGATTAGGGAAAACAGAGTTTCAGGCTTTGAAGGATACTGACCTGCCGAGGCATACAAGCGCATACTCCCTACTCACGACCCGCGGACCGACATTCGTCTCGCTCCTCGGAGCAAGTCCCCAACCCCCAGGCCCGAACGCCTTGTTCAACACACGGCGGTATTTGATCTCGGGGAGGTACACCAAGCCATCTTCATGCCGCCAGTTAGCACATTCGTGACTGCGATGATCCGCTACGACTCACCAGGCTTAATCTCGACGTCCAGAGGGTCGATGGGCGTCATTAGCACCTCCGCAACTTCCTTGGGGAACGGCTGTGTGGACAACCCAAAGTAGCTTCTGGACCAATCTGGGTGCGAGGGATCCCTCGGGGAACCGCCAATAGCAGCGCTCTCCGCAAATTCCGCCGGGATACTGGATGCGGCAGAGCCGGTGTTTTTGGAGGATGGTGAGGCGAGGTAGTCATGAGACGAAGGGACGCTTTCAGGGGAGACACCATATGCCTCTGGAGGGATATTGATCTCGTCCGCGGTGGTAGGAAGCGTCTCGACGATCTCAGGGTTCCCGCGGCCGACGGTAGTGCTCGCCTTGGCCGCGGGTGTCTTCAGTGGGGTCCTGTCGGATACGAGTCGACGTGGGTACCGTACGGCGGTTTCAGGTGAGGGTGCTGTCGCGAAGGATCTGATGGAGGCCGCTGAGAGCCGTGTACTAGCATGGAGGCGATTGAGCAGTCTGCTGGCCATCGTCGAGTGTGTGAGAGCTGCCTCCCAGTGGGCTCCACCAAGTCGATTGCTACAGTAGTGTGATGGTGACGCGCCTCAAAGACGCGTGACAGGTCGCGACGCGTAGCACATCAATCGTCGTCACGTTCACCACCGCGTCAAGCAGCCTCTTGAGTCTTGAGTTGGCGACAAACATTGCACCTGGCCCGTGCACATCCTCTCATTCTATATGAACCGCGGTTGAACATCTTGAGTCCTCACCACTCTGGCCTTCTGGCTTAGATCAAGTGTAGTATCTGTTCTTAATAGTTTAACCACTATTATGGGGGCACCGCCCCCATTCTTGGTTATATTATTTTTGCCACCCTTGTTCCCCGGGCTCTGCTTGCAACCCGGGGATGCGATGACCTTGCGACTGCAGTATCGGCTTGTGTCGTCGGGGGATCCTCCTGTGCTTCTTTCTGAGATGCCCTTGTGACCGGTCATTCGACTGGAAGCTCGGCTTTTCAGATAGATTTAAGGAGTTGCACTTGCCGCCATTGAACAACGAGGTTGCATTAATTGCGACCCGGGCGTGTTTGTTCTTCTTCAAGTTCTTGTGATGCTGAGAGGGCAATGGCTGGTATGATCATACATAATCTATGCAATACTGTACTCCAGAGGATTATGAATCCGAGGTCTTCACCTCAAATGGAGCCTCCAGCTCGACTTCCTGCTGCTCATCTTCTACCCAACACCCTCTACCGCCACATATTCGATCTTTCCACTCGTGCAGGAGCCGTGCAGGCCAATCCGGATTCACTCGCCTACTGTACCCCCTCCTCAGGACAAGCATACTAAGCCCGTCGTCGCACCGCGAGCAAGCCAGCGCGAGGTTTGACATTCGCCGGTACGCCAGGTCCGACGGCTCATACCAGTTGTGAACGGCGTACTCCTTGTAATGGATGATGAAGCGCTCGAGTATCGGCAGGTTCTTGCGGCAGGAGTGCGTTTCGTGAGCGAACACGAGGTATGGGTCCACTATGAGGTAGTTGAGCAGGTCGGCCACCATGGGGGATATGTCGGTGCCGTTCTCGCCGTCGACGTCCATGTTGGACAGCCGGAGGTGGGTCAGCGAAGGGGCTGCGAACCCGGGGAGCGCGGGGAGTTTCGTAGGCTCGCGCCCAGCATTCTTCAAGTTCTCCGCCTCGAACGCGGAGATATTGCCGGTCCAGGTGAGCTCCTTCAGCTGCGGGAACACACAAGGGAACTCGAATGGGAGTAAAAATGAGCCTTCTTGTATGATGCATAGCGCTCGTAGCGTAGGCGCGACTCGCGGGAGGAGTGTGGCCGAGGCGGCGTGGAACCGTGTCTCCCAATCCAGCTTTCTCTGTTTGACCCGCTCGCGGTACTGCTCTTGCTCCTCATCCGTCAGATGAATGAACGTGCTCCAAGGGACTTCAGGAATCTTGATGGGTTCGTTCGCGAAGCCCAAGTACAGGTGATCGATCCTCGGCCTGTAGTCCTCAGACCGAGTTTGTAGGAATGCGGTAAACGCTTCTAGTTGTACGAGGGAATGGAATGCCAGGGAATAGTACCGTGTGGATAGGGACTGCGAATAGAAAAATGTGGAGGTGAGTGCGAGTGATCTGCCTGTGAAACCGCCATCTGTGCAGGCCAGGATGAATATCTTATACCAGATATCTGCGGGGATGTCGGTGACGTTGAGGGACGACATGGCGAGGAAGCGTACGGAGGAAACTCGTCGATGAAGATGATCGACTTTGCATATATAACTACTTGCATGAAAGCCACATGATTTGCATCGGCCTAGGTACAATCGATGCCGTTCCTGGGGCGTCAAGTAGCCGTACAGCCATTTGATACATGCTGAGAGTGAGTATGCCCTATGTCAAGTATGTCAATATGAGATAAGCATAGTGATTAGGTAGAGAGTCTGCGAACTCACCGGTACCACACATAATCATGCCGCCTGAGCGCACACTCGACACCACCTCTTCTTATGCTACCACGCATCGTCTTAGTCCTCTTCGTCTACCAGTACGCTTCTCTTCCCCGTATGCGATCTACGCACTCGTAGCAAAGTCGACTTTCCCAGCGAGACCTAGTTGATAGACGGACTTTCTTCATTATAACAATGTGCATCTCAGGACGCTCTTCCTCATATAACTGGATAAGGCGAGGTAGGTGAGGTAGTCACAACTTCGTCGAGGGAATTCCGAACGGATGTCAGCGACGTTTGATGTATATATCGAGGTACTGCAGGCTTGATAGTTGCTTGAACGAAAGTCGTACGGCGACATGTATGCGCGGGCGTCGAGCTGCATCGGTGACCACTCCATTGACGACAAAAAAGTAGGCGTACTCCGTCCCAAGTCGAGACACAGCTTGTGATTGAGATCCGCAGGCGATATGAGTTTCACGAACTTGAAGAGCTGGCGCATTGAGAAACCTGGAGGTTAAGGCGAGAGAGCTGCCAGTGTAAGTAGCCGCCGTCTGTGCAGAGGAGAAGGAGAGGTTGACACCATATCTAGCGGTATAAACCAGTCTGTCGTAATGCACAAGTAAAGTGTTCGAGACGATCGGATTACGCCCTGAGCTCAACGAATGTGGACATTTATAGAGGAGGGTAGCCAGATGATGGTGGTTGAGAAACACGCGCACTACGATTCGAACACGCAGTGGTAACGCACTCTGCTGAGTCTACTTACATACTTGAAGTCTTCAGACGCCCATAGCTACGCGTCTGGCGCGTTCAATTGCCCCTCCTAAGTACTAGTCTCAGCCACACCGGGTGCCACCGCGTCCTGCACTGGCTCTGCAGACTTTAGCAAGCCCTTCAAGCCTAGACAGTCCGCGGACAGAGCCTTCGTGATTCTGGACCTTCGTGATTCTATAGCTGTGAACGCCGCGGCGACTTTGAAACAGCCTCCAACTTGAAGTACTCTAGTCCCTGACGCGCGACTACAGGTGAGTTCCCGCTCTAATGATCGAATCTTCGGGGAACACAACTGGTTGAGCGAATGTTATATATAGCCCATATGCAACCTTCAAGCTCGAACCAGAGGCCGAAGCGACCAACCATACGGACGCCGTCGAGCGTTGGGGGCCTGCGAGTCGATGAGGATGGCTGGTATTCTGCCGCCTCGCCAGGCTTAAGTGCTTCTTCTGCCCGGCCTCCCTCGAGCGCATCCAACATTCGCCCTTCCTCAAGCGCACCGTTGAGGCCACCTTCCAGTGCTTCGACCCGGCCGCCTTCTAGTGCTGGCGTGAGATCGTCCCAGAGCGCACCTCTGAGACCTCCCTCCAGTGCTTCCTTGAGGCCACCTTCTAGCTTGTCTGCTCGTCCTCCGTCAAGTGCCTCTGCGCGACCTACGTCAAGTGCTTCTGCTAGGCGACCTATCTCTAGGTTCTCGCACCGTGCACCTACGCGACAGGCATCTCGTTTGACACCTCTATGCGAATCTCTGGTCTCTCAACTGACAGGTATCACTCCCGCTACGGATGCTGAAGACTTCCAAGCTGCGGTAGAATATGTCGCAAAGAGTTTGGACCCCACCATCCGGCCTTCCGGTAGCACAGATTTTGGCACCATTGATCAAACAATCAAAGGGTACAATCTCCTGCATCGTCAATCGTCTGTGCAGCTCCTGGCTAAAAGTGAACTCCAGACACTCCAGAAAGGCTCGAATCAATTCCTTCGACGTGCTAGGCGATGCATTGGAGAAGGCTTATACGAAGCTGAAGACACACGCAAAGGCGCACGATGACTTGGATTCAAGCATTCAAGTGAGATCATGAGAAGTGTGTGATGTCCTGCCATCTAATCATTTTACAGCTATCGCAACTACCCAATCATGTCAAATTCTTGGTATGTGAATGTCGACGTTTCACTGACATGTACCGGGCTGACTTGATTGCGTTGCTGCGCTCAATAGACCATCCTCTCCAACCCTCCAACCCCCGCGACGCTGAAGGACGCAGAATCTATCATCCAGAAGATAGAGAATCCAGAACATGGGAAGCCAACACTCACATGGAAGGATATTCTGTCAGAGGAGCCATTCGAGGGCCAGCACTGGGAAGGCGTGTACGGTCTCCCGCCAGGGAGTACCGTCGAAGGCTGGGAGAGGCGAAGTGATGGTAGTTCTCCTTCGCTATCGCCGTGGGATAGCGAGTCAGACTTGGATGGATCTCATTCGTCTTCCGAGCTATCCACCGTACCCGAGACCCCTCCCCCAGCACCAGTCCGTCTACAGAACACAGGAGCGCCGAATACGCGAGGCACAACGGACCCGCTAAATGCGTACAGACATCGACAAGACGTCGAAGAGTTACAAGCAAGACAGTATTGGAGACCGGATTGGCGTGCCGATGTGAACCTCGATAAGCCGTTTGATATTGGGGATGCATCCTCCCTTGGTAGAAATACTCCATTTGCTGAACGTCGACGTTATCTGACAATTTATGTCCAGCTCCGTCTTTCCATAGAGCGTTGGCATCGCGCGCTGCTCTCAACATTGACGGACCAGGCAAAGAGGTCAGCATTGTCTTCGCGAGTTCCGTTTCAAAGGCTAAGTTGATCACAGAATTATCGCAATGAGGAAGACATCGTCCGAGAAGTCCTGATAGGCCTTCAGGGCCGCCGCAATATGATGTTCGCATGGGTCCACAGCGGAGCGCACGCGTTCTCCTTTGTGGTACGTTGCTCATCTTTGAGCTACGGATCGCTCTTGACCTGTCTAGTAGCTCTCGCCTACCGCGCCCCGATTGCTTCACCTAACAGCCGGCGCACAGACTTCAATAGTCTCGTCCTTTGCTTCCCTCGCCACCACTCTCGCGCATCTCCGCAAGTTCACTGCCGCCATCTTCGCAATGGCCTCGAGCAGCAGCACAGCACCCTCCGATACCATCTCGCAACCGGCCTACATCGCGCGGTCACATCGCCGAAGCACCCGGACTCTTGAGGCCTTCGCTGACGCCCTAGATGTCGAGCTGCGCGCATTCGATGCATGGTGCGCTGGTCGCGAGGAGGCGATCTGTCGAGCCCACGCTGGGGTCCACTCGGGACCTCTGGTCGTCTCCCTTCTCAGCCTTGAGAAGGGCATACGAGACGCATTTGGCGACACCTTCCCAGTACTCCTCGCGTTAGTCCGGACCGTCGTGCAGAAGGCGCAACGCGCGACCGAGCCGCTGGTTGAAGTGTGGACCCTCCCAGACCTCCCCCCGCGTGCATCGCCGTCTTCAGTGACTGCACTCCTGCTCGATGCGCTCCTGAGCGCTGTACAAGAACGCGTATCTATGGGGGACGCGGTCACAGCACGCGCCCTTGCGCGGGTCTTCGGCGCGACAGCAGAGCCTGCCTGGGCGATGATGCACCGGTGGATGCGAGACGGCATGCCTGTACGCGACTCGCCCGCCGCGCTTGCGCAACATGCTGCTACGTCCGGGCTGGTGCCGGACGAGTTCTTCGTGGAGGACAACGAGGTGCTGATGCTCGATCCGGACTTCTGGTCGGACGGGTTCACGCTGCGGGACTGGCGCACTGGTGAGGAGGAGGGTGAGCGGGGGCCAACGAGCGTGCCCGTCTTTCTGGTGCATGTCGCCGAGCTTGTTCTGTCTACCGGGAAGGCGACAGGGCTACTGCGCGCCCTTGGGATCTCGTCGCTCTTCGACGGTAGCGGCGAGGAGGGACAGGGCTCAACCCTAGAACAGCCATGGTTGTCCAAGTGGCGGTCCTTCAGAAGCCTGCTGGAACATCCATCGAGTCGCTCCGAGGACCACGGAGAGACGGTGGTGGATGTGGTCTCTCCTGAGGCCGCAATCGCTTCCGCTGAGAGTCTCTCGCAGGTTGTGTACGATGAACTGCTCCCGTATGCGGAACAAGCACACGAGGCATTGACGAGGGTTCTCATTGATGACTGTGACCTTTGGGCACACCTGAACGCGATAGAGGATCTGTATCTTATGCGCCGAGGAGACGCGATGTCACACTTCGTCGATATCCTATTCACGAGAGTACGTGCATGTTTTGTCAACTCATATCTCATTTGTCAATGGCCACGTCGCTGATCACCCACTGCATGGCAGATGGACACCCGCCAACCGTGGAACGACTTCCACTTCATGAACAGCGCGTTCCGAGACGTCGTCACACTCAACTCCGGTCCCGCGCGCTGGATCGACGCGTCCCTTGTGCGATTTTCCTTCCCCGCCCGCGCACCGTCGCAGGAGCGCAACATCACGCAGACTGTCCGCGCGCTCGACGGGCTGCTCATCGAGTACGCGGTGCCCTTCCCGCTCACGTACATCTTCGGCCCGCGCACGATGCGCGTGTATTCGAGCATCTTCACGCTCGTGCTGCAGGTGCGTCGTGCGAAGAGCGTGCTGGAGAGGATTCTCGTCAGGGGCGGGCTCGTGGGCGGCGGCAAGAAGATGGACGCGGAGATGAAGGTGTTTTACGCCGTCCGGGGGAGGCTGTCGTGGTTCGTCAAGTGAGTTCCCGCCAATCGAGTGAATATTGCTTGTGCTAACCTGGGGTGTAGCACGCTCCTCAACTTCATCACTACCAATGTAGGGGTTTTGATTTACAATGTCAGTGGCGTCGATTCTGATAGGCTTGACAGGTGATCCACACGCAAATCCTCAAATTCCACGAAGCTTTCCGTGGGGCAAAGTCTCTGGACGAGATGATTCGGCTCCAGAACGAACAGTAAGACACCTGGTCCTCCTCTCTCCACCATATCGCTCATCCCTCCCCTAGCCTCGACAAACTCGAGGGTCGCTGCTTGCTTCAGCGCAACGTAAGTGTCCTGTTCGTTCTCTCATCGCCAGACCGACTTAATTGACGACTATCACAGACCGCCGCCCTCCACCGCGCGATCATGTCCATCCTCGACATGTCCCTGCACTACACCGACTGCTTCGTCTCCTTCGCCGGCGACACGACGCACGACATCTCCCGCGCATCCCTCCACGTCGCCTCCCGACGTTCACGACACCGGAGCCGTCGCCTCCGCCGACAACGAAGAGACGTCATCGGTTTCGCGCAGGCGCCATCCCTCTTACACCCGTCCGACGACAGCGCTTCCGAGTCGGACGAGGATGAGGAAGGGTTGGACGAGGCGAGCCTGGCGGGGCGTTCTGGGCGCGAGCCGTCGTTCTTCTCGACGACGACGGCGTCGTTTGCGGAGGACGGGTTCATGGAACGGTTGGACAAGATGTCGTCAGAGCTGGACGCGCTTGTCAGGTTCGTGCGGAGAGGCGTGGAGAGCTTGGCGGCGGGCACGGGGGAGGCGGCGCCTGCGTTTGGTATGTTCGCGTTCGCGCTCGAGGACTGGGATAGGTAGGCATAGGAGTGTGGTGCATCCTACAGGAGTCTGCTCAGGACACGGTGTACTATTATTGGGAAGTGTATGAAGTAGCTAAGGGCGGTACAAGATTGTACAGGAAGCGGGGATGCAGAGTGGTACATGAAAGTCATGATACAACTGAAGGACAAGGACCCGTATGCTACATTCATCTGGAAAGAAAGACAGCGATGGGCAGCGTGAGCAGGGGACAGGGCGGGTACCATTCAAGTCACGAAGTGAGAGATCAGAGCAAAGCAGGAGCAGCGAGAGGGGCGGCAGACGCATAAGTGATGGGCATAATCAACGGGTCAGTCGGACAGTCGGATAGGTCGATGAGAAATCGAGTAGAGAGTCTTGGATATCACGGTTCGTCACTCCAGAATTCTGGATACGAGCGGGCGCCAGGCGTCATTTACAAGACACTCTGGCCGCCCCTCTTGTCCACACGTCGGTTGATACCTCCGAGGAGGATCTTGATAATGGTATCCGCATTGAGGCGTCCGCCGAGGTACGGCGTCGTGTCCACAATGTCCCGCACATGGTACTCTCCCTGCAGCTCGTCGTCCAGAGTGCGGAGGTATTCTGTCGCGGCCCTGTGGCTTCCGATCTGCACAAACTGGATGCCAACCTGGATGCGCAGCGCAGCACGGCGTCAGCATCTCTGCTCTGAGTTCAGGAAATAGCGGATCTGGGCTTACCTGGCTAAGCGGGTATCTGCCCTCGTCTAACCGTTTTGCTGCAGCGGCGATGACAGAAGCTGGGTCGTCAGCTGCGGGTGGTCGTTGTGTGGTCAGAAGATAGAGCTTCAGGGTCATATTAATGACTCACTCGGAACGCCGTCCGTAAGCACGATGTAGTTCACGGGCTTAATGTTCTTCACCGCCGCCTGGCCTCCGGATGCCTTTGCAGTATCAAGGCTGTCCAAGTAATACAGCAGCAGCTCTTCGAGTTTCTCCCCAATGGGGGTGGCGCCCCGGGGCACAACGCTGTCAAACATGCGTCGGATCTGGAGAGCGCTCTGCAGGGCAACGGTTTCATAAGTCGGATATGAGGGCATGTGAGGCATACGGGGATACACTACCGTCATGTTCGTTCCGGTCTTTTTGTTGTTCAAGAAGCACACATCGATGCCATCGGTGTCATATTTCGATGCAACGTCTGCAAGTGCAGCGAGTGCATCCCGAGCCTACAAATTAGCGTTCAGAGGTGGGATGTCATGTAGTATGCAAGGGCGAGACCGACCTCTGTCCAAAGACCACCCTTCGACATCGAGCCAGAATCATCGACGATAATTACGGTGTTATACTTCCGGAGCGTCTCGAGCGCGTCTTCGATGGTATTCTGGCGCATCGGCTGCCGCAGGTACTGCGCGCGCTCCTCGAACGTCATTCCCTGCCCTGCTGCACTAGTCGTAGCTGTGGCGCTAACCTGCGTCCCCGCAGACGGCAGCCCGACGCTGCTCGTAGGCCGCTGCAGGAACGGATTGTTGCTGTTCCGCGGGGCATCTTGTGAGCGGGAGCGCGAGTGCTGCTGGGAGCTTGATCCTTCGCCCGGAATGCTGAGGAGCGAGTTGTCCGCCACCGCCTCGGCGTAAGGCGGTGGCGGGGCCTGCATCTGCGACACCGGGCGCTGGCGCGCGGGTGCGGCGAGTGCAGACCTGCTCCTGCGATGGCTCTGCGTGGGTATTCCCAAGAAGCTCTGCGATCCTGCGCGAGGGGCAGCGGTGGTGGCGCGCCGGTTGACGGAGGCTCCTTCTGACTTCTTGTCATTTCCGTGGAGGGGCCCCGGATATGATATCGATTCAGAGTTGTACGCAGCGCTAGGGGCTTTCGATGACGATGCACCCATGATTTGTGGGTTTTACTGTCGGTAGAGGCGATTTGTAGCGCGAGAGGTGTCAGGTATTGTCCAAGTCGGACAGGGACGAGGCGGGCGGAGGAGATATAGCACACAAGGCAGAGGAGGCGGTGTGAGAGAGGGTACTTTGACGCCACAATAATCGGAGAGCGATGCTTCTTGGTCATGCGCGCGGCCCGATGTCACGCCTTGGGCCCTATTCTCCGTCCATGCGTTATTTCCCAAACGCCAGTCGCTACAGCGCGAGTCACCGGCTCGCCGTTCGGGGCGAGGCAGGTCAAGGCCAGGACGCAGTGTTTTCGTATGGAAGGCACATCTGATAAAGCATGCACGACTTGCACCGCTCCCCGACAGCATGCGCCGGCAACCCTCCCAGGCTGTGCACAGCCTATGCTCCACAGCGTGTCGAGCAAATGTGTAGCGTAGAGGAGATACAGTATTGGCACAAAGCTACAATCTGGATTGCAAGGTGCCGGTACAGATATGCTACAGCGCATCGACCTGCCAACTACAGCGAGCCCGGGACCGAACACTACTGGAGCAGTGCATACGGTGACGGGCGATCCGCCAACCTCGGAAACGCGTTCGTGTTCGCGAGGACCACCATCTGCTTCTCGTGCGAGATGTATCCCCGTATGAAGCCCTTGAATATCATGTTCGCCACCAGGCACTCCGCCTCCTCTGAGGTCGTCTCCGTGTCTGCCACATGCAGCGCCGCGTAGAACATCGATACCGGTATCCGCGTGCTCTTTTCGCTTGCGATCCACCTATCATGATATAGATGTGTGCGGGCGGTGAGAAACAGATATAGTCACAAACACCGTGTAGACAAGGACCACGTACACTCTCCGGAATAGCCCACGGATACAGAGTTCCCTGGCTTTCTCTAGCGTTAGGTACAGGTTGAGGTCCACCAGCCGCCGCTCGAATCGATCGAGAGACGCGTCATACGACCGGATATCCCCCGTGCGGATGGCGGTTATGAATGGCGTGTACAGGTCGTCTAGCACGGGGAATCTCTGCAATAGCTCGCGCGAAGGAAGGTGTCCTCGGAACATGCGTAGTGGGATCAGGTACGTTAGAATACGTCTGTGAAACGAATGAGCGAGCGGGTCCTATCGCAACAATCGATCGATGCGTACTCTTGATTGCTATGCGCGCCCGTATAGCAGTTGTAGAACGCAAGGGTCAATTCCTGCTCTGCCTGCACAAGGATATCAGGGTGGACCACAGCCTCGCAGGGAACGTGGACTACCTTCGCGAAATCTTCATTCAAGAAGCCAAGCATTCCAATGTAGTACCTATACGTGACCTAATGGACTGGACATGAGGTGGACCAGCAGCGTCTCCTTGAGCACGAGGATCATACCTGGTGGGAACGAGGATACGCGGAAAGGGGCGGGATATCCGGATTGGCGTCGATAGCGCGCAGAATATTCTTCGACAAGGATATCCGTCTGACCTGCGCAAACGTTGAGTGACGCTCGTCTGATGTCACAGGGTTGCGACATACGCGGAAGTAACATTTGAGTATTAGGCCGACGACGTAGTACACGCCCCATTTTCGTGACTCCGCTAATGGCGACTGTCTGGGTATCCATATATCAGAACGCGTCAAGGCGGGATGATACGGAGAGCTGTACCTGTCTGTTACACAGCTAGAGAACGCCTTGCTAATGATGCGTGCAGCCTCCTCCATATTCGCGGTGTTGTCCTGTCCATTGTGAGCAGCCTCGAGGTCCGCCTAAAGGTGTATGGTGAGCCACACCGCTCGCGCAGGTAGGCAGCAACATGGCACAAACTACGCACATCTGACGCAAGGTCTCGCAGATCCCTCAGTATTGAGAAGAGCGCAGGTAATGTCCACCCGCTGTTCTGTGCAAAGAACCGGAGGAACAGACTACCGGGCGGAGTGGCAAGGCGAGTCGAGGGGAGGGGGTGCGCGCGCGCGGGATCAGGGGACCTTCTGCATGCAGCGGGGGCCCAACTCACTCACGAAACTAGTGTGCACTCCTCCTTGAACGCCTCCTTGGCGCGTTTGCGCGCGCAGTGGTTCACGACTAGGACGTACTGGATTGCAATCTCGTCCCAGGGACCCTCGAGGCTTCCTTCATAGTAAGACAAGGATTGCCGCTGCGAGCGAGCCAGAAGGTGAACCATGTTATTGACGAGGCAGGTCTCTGCGAGAAGATACATACTGTTGGATTGCGGAACTCCTTGATGAGCCCCTTGCCATGTTCACTGGTAGGTTTGAGCAAGTATGCTAGTTCAGGTCCCTTCTCTTCTCGAAGTGCATCTGCAAGCTGAGTCAAGAACGTCGCAAATCTTGCTGTAGACATTTCCGGCGCTGCACGCAATACGTTAGCGATGCAAAGTCGCCGATGACGATGGCGTTAAGCAGTAGTACAGCAGTGACTGGTGATTGAACGAGCAACAAGCAGTAGAGTTCCGGTTGTGGCGGCAGCAGACGGGCGCCTGGTGCAATGCACACGGCACGTGATGTGTTTGAGGAGCGCTTAGATTAAACCAGACACAGATAATCTAAACGCTAGCTAACTAGATACAGTAACGTACACTCAGCATGCACCATGATGAGGACTGATGAGGACGCCCTGGTCAGGCGTGCTGCTGGAGCTGAAGCCGGTCAGTCAGCGGGGTGCTTGAAAAATGCTCACGGCGAATGATGGGTATGACAACTTGCGTGGACTTGCACAATCCTGCCAGGTTATCGCTCACGCTAGAGCCATCGGTTTCGCCTTATTCACGAGCGCCGTCCATCCCCGGCGGCTGCGATCTATATCTAGGAGGCGCACGAGCAGTTCTAGTACTACTTCTCCTCTCCTTCGTCCGCGACCACCAGTACAGTAGTCGCAGTAAACCTTGAAGTATACGATGGCCTTGCAACCTTCTCTCCAGCGCGCACTTGTGATCGCGGGCACGTACGACGCGCCACACACGCTCGACATCTTCCGTATGTGCTCTCCCCGGGACGGCTTAGGAGTCTACGTATATGCGGCAGGAAACTGATCTGCTGCAGTGGACTACGTCTGCCCCTTCTCTGCCAAGCTATCGCTCGCCATCGACGGCGTGCTCAAGCCTCTCTTCGCCCCTGGGGGCAAGTACGCCGGAAAGGTCAAGGTCATCTTCAGGAACCAGGTCCAGCCATGGCACGGCAGTTCCACCTTCGTGCACGAAGCAGGCCTCGCGGTACGTACTACCTGCGCCCCTACCCGCCCGCCTCTCTCTGCCAAACCTACATGGGCGCGAGGCGAACCTAACTACCGCACCTTATCACATGCTTTGAGCCTTTGGCCACCGATGCTCATGCGTTATCGCAACGACAGGTCGCGCGCATCGCGCCGGAGGAGTTCTGGAAGTTCTCGCTCGCGCTCTTCGCCGCCCAGCGCGACTACTACGACATCCCCGTGTCCACCCTCACGCCGACTCAGATCCGCGAGAAGCTCGCCGCGCTCGTCGCGGAGACGCTCGGCGAGGACAAGGCGGCGCCGTTCAAGGACCTCGTCACCCTCAAGTCGACGCCGAACGGCGGTGTCGACGTCACGGACGACTTGAAGTACACCAGTGAGTTCTGTCGTTTGGAGTATCGGAGAAATCGAAGAGCGCGACTTGACTGTTTCGGTCGTGCGTAGTCAAGTTCTCGAGGCAGAACGGGATTCACGTCTCCCCAACCGTCCTTTGGGACGGTCTCATCGCCAACGAAATCTCCAGTTCCTGGGGCGAGAGAGAGTGGACTGAGTTTCTCGAAAAGAAAGTGACCGCGTGAGAGAGGGCAAAGCATTAAGCAGTATCCGCGTAACAGATTAGTTGTACACTTGTACAATATGTAGGAATGACAAGTAGCCACAGCACAAGCCCAGAATACTTGCCGAGCGCTGTGGGTTCAAGTCCTCACAGCAACGATCAGTCCCGAGGTGACAGCCAGGAAGGCAAGGGGAGCGGTATGGGGAACAGAGGTGTTTCATGACTGGAGGAGCTTAAGGAGCATCGCACGGACGTCCTGCGCCTTCGCCGTGCCGCGGCTCGCCTTCATGACGTGCCCCATGATCTTGTTGACAACCTTGACGTTGCCACGGCGGACGACTTCCGCCTCTTCGGGAAGCGCGGCGATCGCGTCGCGGCACCATTTCTCGAGCGAGGCTCCGCCGTCGCTGACGGTCAGCAGCTGTAGTTCCTCCGCGATCTTCGACGGCAGATCCGGGGTGCGGGTGCTCAGAATGTGCCGAAGGATCGTCTTCCCCGACGTTCCTGCCGCGGATACATGGTCAGTATCTCCGCCGAAGACTTGAAGGAGCAAAGATTGCGGACCTGTTACTTTCCCGTTCTGTACGAGGTCGATGAGCTCGCCCATCTGCTCAACAGAGATGGGGTTATCTGTGAAGGTCTCGTTGCGGAATGCCAATTGGCCAAGGAGCTCGTGCGTGATCCTACAGAATCAATCAGGCGATTGTTATTGTGATTGGGAGGAACATGCGAAGCTCACCAATTCACGGCCGCTTTAGGATCTCGACCACGAGATACTTCGTCGAAGTAGGCCACAGCACCTCGTCCAAGCTCGCCGTCGAACCTGACTTCTCGGCCAGAATCGACGTCCATGAGGACATCTACATCTCGTTCTGACAGACCTTGGCTCAGCAACCGTGCCCGAGTCGCAGGAGGGAGCTCAGGCATCTTGCGGCGGATGGCATCAATATATCCCTGTATCAAGTATCAGACTCAGCAACCTCTCACTACAGCTTTGTGTCGTAGTGCTGACCTTGTCGATGAGCAAGGGTGGTATGTTGGGATCAGGCATATACCTGTAATCTGGCGCGTCTTCCTTGCTTCGGAGGGAGTACGTTTCCGCCTTCTCCTCGTCAAAGCCGCGCGTCTCTTGTGTCACAGGGATCCCCTGGTCAAGGAGCGCTATCTGCCGGAACGCCTCGCAAGCTTTCACATAGCATCGTTAAATGCGCTTCACGTCTGCGAGGAATGCATAGTCGACCTACTAATGGCGACCATCATGTTCTTCACGCTATTCAGATTCTTAATTTCGCACCGGGTGCCAGGAGGTCCGCCTACACGGTTCACAGACACATTGACGTCGCATCGAAGGGAACCCTATAATACAAGCGTCATGGACATACGCCAGTGTGTACTATTCGACCCTTACCTGCTCCATATTGCCGTCGCTCGATCCAACAGAACGTAATACCGCTTGCAATGTCCGCACGTAGCTTCCTGCCTCCTCCGGCGAGCTGTCCCACGAGACGCCTTCGTTCAATACACCGGCCGGACTGGCGACCACATGGAGGAATGGAACGTACCGCATGTCGGGCTCAGACACAATCTCCATGAGGCCCGTGCCCGCGCGATTGAGGTCTATCGCCGTAAGGCGGTTCCGTGGGAGGAAGGTAGACTTCCCTGTGTCCTGCAAGATGTAAAACGTGCCGCAGTGGTACGGTAATATGACTGCACGACTTACCTGTTCGAGCTGGATTTGCTTGATCCGGACTGCGACATCGTCCTTCTCGAGGACAAGGCGGCCATTGCGAGCAATAGGAGCTTCGACGAGGTCAGGTCTAGACCCTTGGAAGGTAGTGCAGCAACAAACCGTATTGCTGCGTTATTTGGTACCCTGAAGGAAGGTCCGCGTAGAAGTAGTGCTTCCGGTCGAACGCAGACCTCTGCTGCACTTCAGCGTTCAATGCAATAGCAGTCCGAACACCAAGTTCTACGCATATTGGATTCAGTCGCTACAGGGAACACGATATTAGCCCTCCAGAGTTGAATGTGGCTTCTCGGTGGTTCACGGACAGGCAGCGTCCCAGGAAATGCGGCATCGAACGCGGAGACATGCGTGTTTGGCGCGTCACTCAGGTCGGAAGTGAAGGCCTCTACATGTAACGGGGCTTGAATGTTGCGGCATCGAGGGAGGCGCGACCACCATGCTCACCAGAGAAGAGTTTCCGCTTCGACTTTATCTGTGCATGCACCTCGATTCCCACCACTAGTTGCCACCCAGGCCATCGCGTGTCTTCTTTATGAGTCCTTGTTGTATGAACGTTCCGCAGCCATGAGGATGTACGCGTTATGAGCCGTACTCTGCCATGTGCGAGCATATGTGAGGCCAGTGTAGGTCGAGTCGTCGACAGTCAAGCCAACGCTGCGAGGTAGACGCCCACATTGCCCGAACAAGCGCCCAACTCTAAATAGCCTAGACGCCCATAGAATGGTCTCGGCAAAGGCCGTGCTTAGTCTATGGTCGTCGCGCCGCACTCCCGAACGCTCTCTCCTTGTCTTCCACGACGACCGCTTGACGAGGCTCGTCCTATCGCACTCTTCAATCTACTTACCCAACACTCTTGCACGATGTCCTCAGGAGCTGGGTATGCAAGCAAGCATGAACACAAGAGGGAAAAACAACGACTCATTATGCCGCTTTAGGTACCTTGGTGTCACACCACCAATCTCGACAAGCGAGTCGAGCCCCAGAGAGAAGGAAGTAACAGCCACCCTCATGGAGGAGCTACGAAGACAGGGTATCTTTGAGAGTGAAGAAGAGTCAAAGAGACGGTACGCATACACCTCTGTTTTTGCACACCACAGCGCATGTGTGCGGGTCGCCGCAGTGGCAACAGAAGCTCACCTCAGCTATAATATCCTTGCAGAGAGATTGTACTCGGCCGCCTGGCCGCTCTCGTCAAGAAGTTTGTACGACGAGTGTCTCTAGCTCGCGGCCTCTCTGAGAGCGCTGCGAACGCTGCAGGGGGCAAGATCTACACGTTTGGTTCATACAGGCTCGGCGTGCACGGTCCGGGCACTGATATAGATACTCTTTGTGTCGTTCCACGGCATGTTACTCGAGAGGATTTCTTCACTGTGTTGGAGGAGATGTTGCGTGAAATGGAAGGTGTCACTGTTGTGTCGGTGCGTATTTTGTTGCCCCTGAAGATTCACGCCTCTTCATCCAGGAATGTAGGGCGTTCCCGAGGCCTATGTTCCTATCATCACGACCGAGATATCCGGCATCCCAATCGACCTGCTGTTTGCGCAACTCTCGCTGCCGTCGATTCCCGAAGACCTCGACTTGCAAGATGACAATCTGCTAAAGAACCTTGACGACAAGAGCGTGCGGAGTTTGAACGGCTCCCGTGTCATTAACGAAATCCTGCGACTTGTCCCCAACGTCGACGTCTTCAGAGATGCGTTGCGTTGTATCAAGCTTTGGGCCCAGAGTAAGCAATCATGTAGCGTATGCGTACTTCTTCTAACATGCTGCGTAGGGCGCGCAATTTACTCCAATGTCACCGGTTTTCTCGGTGGTGTGGCTTGGGCGATGCTGGTGGCTCGTGTCTGCCAATTGTATCCAAATGCTGTAGCTGGCGCCGTCGTGAGCCGGTTCTTCGTCATCATGGACAAGTGGTGAGTCGTATGTTATCACAATTCTTCCAGTCTATTCACATGCGAGGAAGGGCTTGGCCTCAGCCTGTACTCCTCAAACCCATAGAGGATGGTCCTTTGCAAGTCCGTGTCTGGAACCCTAAGGTATGTACCGTAGGTATCACAACACCAGAGTTCGCTGACACTGATCTCATGCAGTTATACCCCCAAGATAGGGCTCATCGCATGCCCATCATCACACCGGCCTATCCATCTATGTGCGCTACGCACAATGTTATGGAATCGACGCATCAGATCATGAAAGAAGAATTCCAACGAGGTACTCTTAGTCGCGCCTTTTCACTATTCGGATCCAACTCACATCCCACTCAGGGTGCAACATTGTTGATCAAGTCATGAAAGGCGAAGCGGAATGGTCCGCACTGTTTGTGAAGCACGATTTCTTCCACAGATACAGGTTCTACCTACAAATAATTGCATCGTCACCGAACTTCGACATCCAGAATAAGTGGTGCGTAACGATCAGGGTCATTGTTTAGGAGTCCCATTGACAACTACCGCACCAAGGTCGGGCACTGTGGAGTCCAAAGTGCGACAGCTGGTCATGAGGCTGGAGTTCATCGATGCCCTGAAGTTAGCCCACCCCTTTATCAAGGGATTCGATGCTGTCTATTACTGCCTTTCCGAAGAGGAGTCTCGAGCCGTGTCGCGTGGTGAGATACCTGATGCCGTTGCAAAACGCAAACAAGAAGAAGTGGCTGGCAAAGACGGAGTGATCACAATGTATACGACATCATATTTCATCGGCTTGTCTATCAAGCCCAAGGAAGGTGCCGATTCGTACTATGAGATCCGCACGCTTGTATCTGTGCTGATGTCTTCTCATCAAGCAAACGCAACTGGTCCGCGCAAGCTTGATATTTCGTACCCAACGGCTGAGTTCTACAAGATGGTCAAGATGTGGGACAAATACGACGAGTCTTCCATGCATATCGTGGTCCGCCATATCAAGCAGTTCGTCTTCCATTCTCAATGCGGTAAGCTACATGATACTGATATCCACCAAGTACTGCTCTACCCGACTATGTGTTTGAACCTGGCGAGCGCGACGTGGCCGCTCGTGGGAAGAAGCGTACAAGAAGTTCAAAGGCAAGTACCGGGGGTGACGGGGTCGTGTCGCGGCTAGCTGATACCTCGTCGAAGGACTCTCCGGCACCTGCATCGAAGAGGTCAAGGTGAGTACTTGGTCACAAGGTCAGTTGTCCGCTATCGATAACGCATCCTCGGCCCCAGGACCGAATCCCAACCCCAATCTCAATCCAATTCAGTCGCGTCATCTCGACCTATGGTATCCCCGACCCAGGTGTTGCACGCTAACTCCACGGATTCAAGGGCAGGCTCGACAGCCTTGAATGATCTTCCCCATACACAAGCTTCAGATCCGCTGACCATTGCTGCGAGTGCGTGACCTTTCGTGCAGCATCCTACACTTCCAAGCTACTGTCGGATACCTTTGCTGGACATTCCTTGCTCTATTTCCTACCAGCTTATCTTCGGGCAGTACGTCTACCTTATTCACGCGCACCATACTCACCTAGCCGTACGTATGCTTTTCCGACTACCGAGGTATCTGCTGGGTTAGGGCGATTATTATTTGGGTTCTCGAGTTACCGTACTGTTCCATTCTATCTCCCTACACGATCCCTGTACACTAGTGCATCA